>OU612088.1:10087500-12487500 GCA_914767735.1 Anoplius nigerrimus | reverse complement strand
AGTTCCGTGAGATTTCTTAAGTACGTTGACGAGCGGAGGGATGAGATGTGCGTCGATGCTAAAAATGTTGGCCGCCCCAGGCGACTTTTCCTCAATTTCAAGACTTTGCCGCTGGCGCAGTTCATCCCTCTGAGAGATTTACGCGCTCATATTCAACCGCTCATTCAGCTTATGGCACAGTCGAGAGGGCGACCAATCATTTTTAGCGCTCACCACAATTTTTACCCTTCGCCCATTCTCTCTTTCTACCTTCCCACCTCCCTCGAAATACTCCTTCGTCCCATCTCGCGAGATAAAGTGAACCGAGTTGGAGAGCGGCTAAGAACTACGCGCTTCGAGGCGAGTTAGACATCGTACTTTGACCTGGAACCAATTAGCAGATGAATGTGACACGTACTCTGTACAGTCGGCGTGCTCTATTTCGGAGCGACTTCTCACCGGAAGTTTAGCGGTGCTGGAAGCAACGTTCACCAATTTTGTGCGCGCGCACGCGCTGAGGTGTCCAAGTCGCTTGAGCGATTGAACGCTCGCGATGTAACGGCCGGTGCGTACGTTGTAAGCGCTAAATCCCGATTTGACCCACATTACCGACGGCCGACGATTATTCGACATGACAGCCAAAACCGTAGCGTTCGAACATCGGTATCGTCGCTGCTGTAATTAATCTTTTTATGCCCCGACTGTGACCAATATCGCGAAACTTGGGCAGCCAGGAAATTCAATTTCGCGTAGTTTAATTCGACCGCCTTTTCAATCTTGTAACCTGCGGCTCCCTGGTTCGATTCAATCGTATCAAGGCGGGATGGTTTCAGGGCTTGGCTCTGTAAAATGCATATATGTGCGCGTGTTGCAAATTGTCGGGATGCCACGCGAGACGGTCACTCGTCCTTTCTCTTTCTCTATCACCCCCCCCTCTCTCTCGCTCTCCCTTGACGTTAATCAGGCCTCACCCCGATCCTATTACCCACGCCCATCCCCCCACTCACTGATTAGGCACTCATCTGCCTTATGCAGCCACTGTGTCCATTGATCGATCCGTCTCATCCACCTCCCGTCCCATTCTCACCCCAATCATCCCCTTTCCCGAGCAATCTCCATTGTCGTGTGTGACCGAATCGCGACCTACGTTGACGCTAACCGAACTCGAATGAGCGGACGCAGTCGGAGTGCAAAAACTTCGCACTCGCCATTAAATTCTTTCGAGGCGCAATAATGTGCTCGCGCGTCAGCCGAAAATGTGTACGGCCTCGTTTGACGACCGGCGACGTTTCCAATTAAGACCGAGCGGCCGAGTTAATGTCGACATTATTCCCTCCATTATCTGGGCGTTCGTTAAGGCATGCGCGCACATTTGCTGCAAAATTCCGGGCGTTGACGTTGAGGCAGCGTGTAACGTAATCCAACTCCATCCGGTCAACTCTGTTCTGCTCATTCTTCTCGCGAGGCTCGTCGCTTGTCAGCAGAATTCTCTTTGTCGTACAAAAAACCTAATTTCAGAGAAGAACGGTGGGAGGGGTGGCACGGGAGGGGACGATATAGAAATATTCCCAATATGTCCAAGAGTTTGCATTGCGCGATAATAATACGTCGACTTTAATCGTGCACTGGACATCCGCTATCTGGAAATACGACGTAGATTTAAGCTAATAGTGTTCTCCTCGCAGCGATCCAGTAATTTGTCGTTAACTGCAAATGTTTTGACCGAACATGTCCGGACTACTCTTGCCGAAATAATGCTTCTCGCAGCGCTGCGATGATAATTTGTCGAATGAACGCTGCTGGGAAAGTGTTCGCGCACTGACGTAAATCCGGTTCACGGACGACAGGATGTCAGTATAATAAAACAGATTAGATTTCGGCAAACGAAGCGTTGGCCGATCTTCGTTCGTTCGTTCATTTGTTCGTTCAGCGAGCTTGGATGTTCACGATTACGGAAACGGCCTCGACGTTTCAGTCGCCGACACCTGCGAAATGCATCCATGCGGATGTGTGCGACCTTCACTATGGCGCCTCCGTTCCCATCTACCCCTTATTTCGGACCCAATCCCTTTCAGCTCTCTCCATTCGATGGCGTCATGGCCTTTTCCTCGGATGTTGCCGGTGACGACATTGAAAAATATCGCAGCTTGCCGATGAGATAACGCGACTTTCTGTTTCGCACGAATCGATCATCCCCTGGCGTTCGTATTCATCGAATGCTTTGAGAGCTCGTCGATCATTTGTGCGAGGTCCCTTTAAGAATGCGCCGTGATATTTTGCTGGAAAATAGGCTATGGGGATGTATAACAGTTGCTTTCAACCGCCGTAGCACGCTCAGATCGAAGTAAAGTGCCTGTTCTGGAATTGTCGTGTAAGGAAAGTGAAGTAGTTGCACCTCATATAACACTGAAGTCCGTCAACACGGTTTTGATACGTGAACGTGTCAAAATAGACGATAGCGATTATGAGAATTAATAATACTAACGCATTCATGTAGTTTTATTTCCTTGGAATACTGAATATTTGCCTAGTTACACTTTGTATTTCTATTGATTTCATTGTGGCACGTGTTCAAACAGATTATTGCCTCCTACTGTCGCACGTTGCTTCCTATTTCACGGAATACAACCGCGTTAGACGGGTGTGAATGTATTATATCGGACACACTGCAAATTCTATGTTGCCAGTTATTCGTTCCTAAGGCACTTTCGCCACTTACTACTACCTTCCCAACAAGCTGGACGGTAATTTCGAGATTCTCTTTCCTCGCATTCCATCTCAGCCACATCCAGCCACACGCACGGCCGCGTTCGATAACTTCGCATACAACTTCCGGTTGTCGGAGCTTCTACGGGTGTTCGCCGTGTATCGATACGGTTCGACGTATGCGCGCGCCTTTGCGCCTTAATCCGAGATTTACATCATAGCGGTATTATCAAACTTTCGCGGTGGGCTCCATCGGCGTGGGACGAGAGGGTGGCCTGAGGGAGTGGGCTGAAGGGCTTGTTTCGTGCTACACTGTGACGCGAAAGTTTTTGCCTCTCACCCCACCCCTGCTCGGTCAACGTCAAGCTCCACCGGCTACGAGCTGTTAGATTGACTTTCGAATCAGAGCGCAGGGCATGCCGCCTAACAAACTTTAATTGGCCGCCGCGACTCATTGTTGAATTTTCACCGGCAAAGCAAAATTCTTTCCTACCCCTCTCCAACCCGGACCACGTTTCCCCTTCGACTCCCTCGTCACAACGCGCGACGTAAATTAAAAGGGGTCTTCCCACGCTCCGATGATGAAATTTTGATTGTAATCGCACGAAGCAAGATGATCTTTTACGCACTTCCGCTTCACTCAATGAGGCCTGTGCAGAGTCATAGATCACGTAATCGCTTTGAATGAGGGTATCAAACGACATAACTATTTAGTGAAACCCCGCGTATAGTAAACATTGCCGTGATTCATAGAATCGAGTTTTGAACCCGTACTCGTTTAATTACAACACAACCATCAAGTTCATCGCCCGCGCCAAAAAAAAGCTCGGCAAGAGCTCGCCGGGGACAATAAATCTCCGCCATCTCCAACCCCGAAATCGATCCCATCAACTCGAAATCCTGCCCTATCCCCTGGCGATCCATTCGATTGCCACACAGTGATCCACTTAAGTGAACATAACTGGATTAACCGCCGACCTCCTTCGTTTCTTAATTCCGCGGAAAAGAGCCAGTCGTTCGCCCGGAGTTCCGCTCGGCAGGAAAACAGGCGTGTTACTTATAATACCGAGCGTACTTCTTTCCCGGCCGTCAAAGGATTAATTCCGCGCGAGCTGCACGCCGCGCGCTGTCCAATTGGATTAAAGTTGATTGCGTAATATTACTCCGAGGTTCCGTGTTTTGCGCTTCGCCGCTCTCGTCGGCCGGGTGGGGTGGCGGGGGGTGGGAAAAAAAGTGGTGAGCCTGCGCCACAGGTACCCCCAACCCCCGGATCTTGGTGGCGCACGGTGCGATCGCAAAACAGGCGAATCCCAGGGTTCCTAGGTTAAGCTACGGGCCGTTATCGTAGATACCGCTTAACCGAGCTTCCGGCGTAGCTCGTCGAGGCGTATTGCCTTCCGAACGGACGAAACTGCAGAATCTGATGGGCGGCAAGCGACGCTGGCCTGGACGGATAGAAGAGATTTTTGTTATAGCGAATGTCGGGAGAGGATCGTGCGGATTGACTCGGGTGGAGTCGGTGGGACACTGAGATCGATTCCTGTCGATCATGTTTCTAGGCCTAATTGGGCTGGTCGGTGTGAGTCGGTTGACTTGGGAGAATATTAGGTAGAGAAAACTGATGTCAGATATGAGTTGTGAAATTTTGAGGATGGAATGCTTTTTTTGAGGATATGCGGTAAACTTTTGGGCAATGTGAATAATCGTTGGACTCTTCCTTGACTGCAATAAAATGTATGCTTGGATTGTGGAGGAAAGGAGAGATTATTGATGATGTGATAATATTTGTTGTACGATCAAGCCCTCTGTGGATTCAAGTTCGAGAAATGCAAGGTAAATAGAATCCGTTTGGCCAAAAGACCTCAAAGGATGTTCCACAAATGTAACGATTCTCAATGTAGAGAGAGTGACTTACAGAAAACGTGCGAGTCGCCTGGCCGGGAATAAAACAGGAGGCGCGGAAGGGAAAATTCTGTAAACTATCAGTTAACTGCGATAATTCCCGTGATCCCCGACGATCCCGGACGATAACGATATCTTGTTAGGCGAAAGTTAGCCTTCATTTCCTCCCGGAGGCTTCGGCGGAAACTTTTCGGAGGCTAAGCGCGGAAACTTGCGCAGAAAAGTTTAAAACCGCGCAGGCAGTCGGTACTCATTACGCATTCACACGTATTCCGGGGACCTCCGCGGGTGAAGTAGGTGTTATCTAACTGGTGTCCTCCATCGGCACTTCGCCATTATCGACGCCCTGCTCCAGGCACGACTCGCCGTAAATTAGCTTGCCGTGTCGCGTATCGAGAGGCACTTTAAACGGCGACCGATACTTTATTCAGTGCCGTGTACCACCTACCGTCGAATAAGAAGAACATTATCGTAGAATGTCATTTGATGTACGAGCCCTGTCGTCGAGGCCGGATCGTCATTACTGATCGACAGCGTCGGTAGATAGGACCCGCCTCAGGGCGGGAAAAGGAAGAGGGGAGAATAGGGATAAAGATGAAAAAGGGAAGGAAGGAAGAAAAGGGCGAGGATAATGTAACGACTTTTTCTGGCGCTTCGACGGCGAAATATCAGGTGGAGGGAGCGAGTTTCGTTCCATAAGTAATGCGCGGAAGGAGGGAGAAAGAGAGAATGGAGGAGAAGCGAGACCAGACGTGGAGTGGGGAGGGATGGTGGCGGAGGCAGGGCTTCATCCTCAATTATCGAAGTTCCGCTAATTAATATTAAGCCGGCGTTGCGCGGATACTGTGAACGCTGCCATTTTGTAGTTCGCGTTTTGGGTCGTGGGGATAAAAGTTGCTAATCCAGGGGTGGTTAGCTGGCGAGGGGGAGTACGTTCGTCGATTGACCGTGTGTATGTGTGTATTTTGCGGTTTCCGCGGGCTTGAAGCGAAGTGTTAGCCACGGCGAGTGTATAAACGTTGTAATATGAGCAGCTTATTTGCCAAGCGGCGTAAGTCAGTTTTTCAATGCAATCGAGCGAATGTTCGTAACAGTACAGTTTCACGATCAAATAAAAGCCGTTTGGATATCTATTCCTATGTACAGTAACCAGTGAATTATTCCATTCATCAAGTGAACGATACAAATGAGCGTGTTGTTAAAGCAGAATTATACGGAAAATGCAAAAGCAAGGAAATGGTCAATCAATGAACTGCTAATGTTATCACTGCATTAATTACAATTGTACGCTGAAAAGAACATACTGATTGTGAGATATCTTGATTTAAAAAATAACGCCGTTTTCAAAGCTAACTATATCAATGGACAGCGTCATATAAAAATGACTGATTTACCCATTTTAATGTTTACCTTTCCAATTTCATATTTCATAAGTGGGAAACTTTATTTTCTATCTTTCACGTTCCGGCCATTGAATTGATGTCAAAATGTACCATATACTCAGTCCCGTCCCGTGACCCAACAATCATTTGACCCGGTAGATACGTTACATCGTTGCAACAATGTTCATGTAATTGTGGTCGCTCAACGTGTCATTGTAATCGCAGTATTATACCATTCGATGAGCTACGTGACTGTGTTTGTGTCAACGGAAGCCAGAGTCCGCCAGCGAATCAATCCGCACGTCGAATATGCGGGAATTAGGGTCTGACCGCGAAAGCGCGCGCGCGCTCTCGCCCATCTAATTTCTAATGCGAGCGTTGCCGAACGTTGAACGCCCAACGCTGGCACCTGTAAGTTATATGACGAAAGTGACTGCAGTTGAATTGACACTGACAATGTGAATATTATCTTCTCGCTGTCGGTCCGCCAATTTTTATGTTCTCTTTTACGAATGTGTTGCTTGTCAACGAATCTATCTTTTGCAGTTAGCTTTCTCGACAGTATAATTCACGGCAAAGCTTGACATCCATTATTACAAAATCCAGATGTTCATTCAAAACAGTAACGGTCCTTATTATTGTATATTCTACGCTATAAGCTCATTCGCGTTACTTACTTATTTAATTGGGCACAGATCGTTAGTTTAAATATGAGTGCATATTTCAATTGACGCTGACGACTCTAATGACATAGTGTTTTAGCACATGTTTGGGCAATGGAGAAACGAACTTTGCACAGACTTGACACATGGACCACGATTACAATATCGTCGGTTAGGCGTGTTTATAGGTCATGCACGTCGGTGAATCACTCGCATTGCGAGCTGACCAGCCATGCTCGAACGCGCGCTTTCATCAGGTTTGCTATAAATTAGCGCCACGCGCCACGACACACACACGATGCTCTGTTCACTCCCACTGGAGACGTTGTTCCAGGAAAAGGTCGGATAAACAGAATCATCGTTAGCGCTTCCAGCGCGGTGAATAACTCTGGAACGACGTCGAGCGACAATTTTATTCGTTCCATCGATGAAACGTGAACGGACTAGTAATCGTAAAAGTGGTACGAGAAAAAATTCGGTCGACAGGAATGAGATTGTGTTCATAATATTGAAATAAAGGATTAAAGGTTTTGTTTGTTACTCCGGCTATGATCATTTTGACAAATCTCGGCTGAATTGCGGAAGTGCTCTATGTTGAATATTCGTTGAATGGTTTACCCTGTTTACTCCGATGAATGGATTAAAAGGGTTTTGCCGACCCGCTATTGTCAACAAAAGGTACATTCATATTTTGAATCGTATTTTTTAACCCCGTGATTTTTTTACTTGCAATGATGGGGTGAATTAAAACGATTTTGTTCAGTTCCACCAGTTTCATAGTCATCTCTGCGTTTGGTCGACGGACCAACTTTATTTTTCATGCTTTTAATCTTATTTCTATGTTCTACCGTTACTTTCGGATGAGAGACTTCGATGACGACATTAAAAATTAACCCGTCCGCTGATCAGCCTCTGCCCGCTCGTTGTCGCACGTCGTCGACAAGTTGATTATGGCATCACGCCTCGCGTCTCGTTTCCACCGATCGACGATGTCATTGGACGCAATTGACGTGCTCGTTGACGCGCCTCGGAACGAGGGCGTCAGGAAGCGAATCGATTTGTAATCCGACGCCCCGTCTTTTCGCAACGCTCTATGGACTCTTTTTTACCCGCTGTCGTGGGCGCTAACCGGATTACGAAAATACTAAGGTTTACGTCGTGCTTTTATTACGCCCGCGGGAACGGCCGCCGCGGCGTTTAATATTCGCGGATATACTGCCTCTGCATGGTAATACCGTCAGAATAGCAATTCCTCTTCGGCCGGCTTCCTCTTCTACTGGATTTCTCGTCGCTCAGCCTCCTCAGTCGGTTTCCTCTTCCTTTAGCTTCCTCGTTTGCTGGATTTCTCTCCACGCAACTTCCTCTTCGGCAGGCCTTCTCTTTCTTCAGCTTCCCATTCTGCTGGATTCCGCTTCAGGTTCCTCTTCGGCCGGCTTCCTCTTCTGCTGGATTTGTCTTCATTCAGCTTTCTCTTTGGTCAGTTTCCTCTGCTGCTGGATTTCCCTTCAGCTTCCTCCACTGTTGGATTTCTCTTCACCTTCCTCTGCAGCCAGTTTCTTCTCCCTTCAACTTCCTCTTCATTGAGCTTTCTCGTGGTTCAAGCGCTTATATGTATACTTTCTTCTTCGCTCAGCTTTCTGTTCATTCATCTTCCTCTACGTTCAACTTTACCTTTTTTCATCTTTCTCAGAATCACGTAACCTGCTTGACTATCTTTCTGACGCCGGACCGTCCGATCAAGACGCGGTTATGAACGTACTTTATAAAAATGCATACACTTCCTGCGGAACCCACGGAATGCCAGTCTGTCGCTCGGCCGGCGGAAAAAAGTGGAAGAGAAGATCGATGGCCCGACCGCGGGTTGGCGAAGTTTTACGAGGGGAACTATTCCCGCCTGACCGGGCGTTGAGCTTGACTACTTACTCGGGAAGTTATTGGCAGATGCTGGGGGCATTGGCGGCAGAGATGAAAAGGGAAAATATTATTTAATGAATGTGCACGCATATTTTTTTTTTACGATATCTTGAATTATTATTTTAACACCTTATTTATAGGCTTCCCGCGAACAAAAACACGAACGTTCGTTGATCCACGCGTTCCGCGAACTTTTTGCCATTGTAAATATGCGTCGGGTTTTTACAAAGCGCTCGACTCTTTGCCTTTCGGTACTTTTATCACACGCCTCTTGCGTACTCGGTGCACGCGTATTTCATGCTCCCGGCTTTATCAGCGACACGCGGAAAGGTGCGACTACACCGAAATTGCGACTACTACCCACTGTGTGTTTTCCTTGTCGCCTGGCCAAAAGTACTATCACGCTAATTGGTCAACTCCGCGAGCCATGGTCACCCGGGACCGCCGGCTAGAGAGACTATCGCAATAAGCAAAGTTTTTGGCCCCGTGAAAGATACCTCACCTGCGCTTATTATCAGGCATCGAAACAGTGGCCGCCGAATGCAGAAGCTTTTGTCGGAGGACGAGGTGTTTCTAAATGCAGCGCTACCTCGGGCTGTACGACTCTCGGAAACTTTTGTCCGCCGAATGGTCGTGCGAAAATTCCACCTCCAGCGTAATAAAGTCAGCGAGGGGCATACTTCGGATTTTAAAGCGCGACGGATACTGCTCAGGATCGCTTTATGCGACGCTTACTTCGGGGTGTACGTTTCGAAACGGAGGAAATTTACGCGCGAAATGCTTTAGACTCGTTGTTCGTCTCCGAAGTCGAAGTCGCGTGAAAGTATCGCGGATCGTTCGGATGGCAGATATTCTGGAGGCCCGAGGCTCGTATCGCCGACGGAGGGGTACTAAACGTTGCTTTAAGGACACGGCGGAGAAACGTTTACTGGTTCCGATTCGATGAATACATGGTCGAGTCGCACGATGTCGTGAAAGAATACGGTTCCATGGAGTTTGATTTTGCAGTCAAAGCTTGTCGCTCTGTTTACTGTGAGTTCGGCGTCAATTGAAGGTAACGCTCTTTAGTAGCTAAAGTTAGTGTTTCAAAGAGTTGGTTCGATGGAGTTTGTAGACATTTTGCAGTATTGTTACGCTGTAATTCTTATCTACTCATGACTGACGGGACGTTTTTCAGTATTTTTTAGTTTTTTTGGGCGCTATCTCTGGAAGTGCTATTCGTACGTCATCGCTGTTCACTCCCTTTTGGTACTTAAACCGAGAATTAGAACAAAAAGAATAATGTATCTCTTAATTGGCACAGTATCCATTTTTCATTGTTTTTCGTCATTGTTTTGACTGTAATCCCAAAACTATTACATTTAAAAGGCTCCGGTTGCGATTTTTGTTATCCCCTTTCGAGTCTCTATCAACGTAGAAAGCCACAAGTCGATTTAAGGATTTTTTTTTAATCTATTTTTGACCACCATTTTTTTGGTGGTTTTTTTAGCTATAACTCCGAAACTAATGCGAATTTCGTGAAACGGCAAACGGATATGTCAGTTATTTTTGATCGATCCAATTCGCGGATGTTTGATTTTTCGGCATAAATGAGAAAAAATCTCCGATGTCTTTAATCGCCTGTCACTTTTTAACCAGTGATCGAAACCTATGATAACCATACATTTTTTTGAAGCTATTGATGCGATCTTTCGAATAGGATTATCAGCACAGCCAATCTTCAAACACATTTTTTTTGAGTCCGCAAAATGGTTCTTCCTCGAAAATATTACGAATTTGGAATTTTACCAGCGACCCATTATCAGGGCAAGTCAGAATCTATAGTATACGGTAATAAATAATCGAAACTAAGATCAAACATGTTTTGATGTGTTTGGGGTATTTTGAAGGTTTTACGGTGTTGTAGTAGGTCCATGTTGAACCAACGTAACCCATATTGGTCGCCCACTCATAATATAAGCATAAGTCTCTCAAATATGTGTTGAAGTGGGACTAAAGTGGTCCTCTATCGAGTAAAATCTCCAAAAAGACATGTCGACTATTCAGTCAACTTCTACCACCAGGTACCTTTCTTTAGTAGATGCATGTCAAATTAGGGCCACAATGACCGTTTATCGGCTAAAATCCTCAGAAGTGTGCAACCATCTGTAAATGAATGCATTTAATAACTTAGATTAATAAAGGGTAATAATTATAGCGTAAAGTAACGTAGAGTAGCGTTAAAGTATGTACCTATAAATTATCGTCGGTATGCGCAAAATGACACACAGACCAAATACTCACAGAGGCATAGTAGAATAAGAGTCGCCCAGCAAGAACATGTACGCTAAATAACTCTATAACTCGTAAGACGGGTAGTGAGTAGCTCACTTGGCTCATGTGCGAACGAGCCCGGGTTCTGGATCCCCGGTACAGCGTTTGGATCGGTAAACAAGCACCGAGCGGGGACATACGCACAATAACACGGGCAAATGGCCCATCCAGCGTCCCACTAGTACAGGGTCCATATAATATTTTATTGGATTTTGCTATCAAGAACATTTTATTCCATTAAAATATTCATATCAATATGCACTTAAAATTTACCCTTTATGAAATGGTATAAAAAACCAGGGAAAAAATGTTGACTGTTTCCAGAGTCACAATGCGGAAAAGTTACTTAGGACAACGAATTTAAAACAGTAATTTTTATCTCCATTATAACAATTTTAACATATTTCACTAAGTATATGTCATATTAAAGTACTTGTCTGTGCTCCGTTGTAACAATAAAAGCCAGCGATAAAGCAGTCTGAGAACTGGCACTTTATCCTCAGAACCCGCTTGAGGCACCTGACGACGCTGAATCGACCATACGCAACCAAAACGACGCAATACCTTAACGTAAGACAACTTGAAATACCATACAGCAACATAAACAGACGTTACCTTAGCAAGCGTCGTACTGCAAAAATATGTACGCTAAATTACACTTACCCCCACGTTTATCCACACATTCGCTTTATTTTCCACTCAAATATATTTTATTAAAACACCGCCGAAACCATCACAATGTCTGAAAATTCAGCATCATCCAGCCTCAACGTGTTGATCAGATTTTAAAGATGATAATCCCACACAAACGCGATCCCACCCACTGTGAGATGTTTGTTGGTCGAATATAGAGGTGTAAAAATCGTATCGATATCGGTGTGAGTGCATAACGTGCGACCGGCATAATCTTCGGACATTTTTTTTTGTCGTTTTTCCCCAGTATTTTCGACCGTGAATCCTCTGTTGGAAACTGGCGAGTCGCGAGCTAAACGCCAGAGGCAGCCTTCGGCTGAGAGCTGCTGGCCGCGATATCGGGGGCGAATTTCGCGCTTCGCTCGTGCGGATAAGCGGAACTGCCGCGATTAGGCGAGTGAGGCGCATGCGAATCGACGGCATTTCCGGTTTGGGCGCGATTCAATTTGCCGAACAATCTGCGGCAGGGGCCGGCACCCTGGAAACAATACTGGAGCGGGCTGCAGGAATCGCGACAGCAAACCGAGCAGGCGTTGGAAAGACAAAATTATGCACGATAAAGATACCGAAATCGTGTAAAAGAAAAAAAAAACTTCTTGTCGTCGCAGACATCGTTGTTCTACCCGGCTCGTTTGAACGTTCTCCGACGAAGCTACATCAGCGACTGAAATGGGACTGAGATGAGACCCATTCCCGACAGAGAAACGTCCCGCGAAGCAACCGTCAGGAAGCTATCCCATTTCCACCCTCTGATTCCACCCCCAGGGTGTCCCGTCCATCGCCGTGCGCGCCGCCATTAATTATTCCAGGATATCGCCGTTCGGGTTTGCGCTTAATATTTAAACGCACCCGATCACGTTCGAGACGTGCCCACGGGTCTGTTCCCCAGACGAAATTGGACGGAGTTGGCCGAAAACGATTTTCTCTTTTCACCACCCCCTCGCCTCAACCTTCGCCCCTTCCCACCGTCAGTTCCGTGAGAGCGGGCACAGTTCGTTAATCGAACGTTACATTTTCCATAGTGCCTCCGTTGCACCTTTGATCACGCACCCTGCCACTTCCGCTTCCAGGAAAGATTGTGATCCATAGCGGATAGTTTCGACGAGAAAATTCGACTCGAGTGTCATACCATTTTCGCAGATCGTCAAAGAGCAGCATTTGCGAGTAGGAAAGCGAATTCGTGGCAGTTGCCGAGGATCGACTTCGTAGTCTTCGTTATTCCTCAACGGCATAATCCGGATGCGTACTTACATCCAGCGTCGACGGGTACCAGCCGTTTTTGCTTACTCAGAGTTAAAAGCCGACAGTCTGCGCGAAAGCCATCTTCTCCGGATCCGGGTTCAGCGCGTCGCGAATTTCTTGCCCGCCGGGCGTCTCTCGCAGTAAACCTGTAAACTGTCGTAATGCATCTCGACAACTCTCGCAAGAAGTAATCCTCTCCCACTCCCACCCCTTTCCTCCCTCCGTCACGGGAGGCCGAGAGCTCCAGTTTGCGATACGTTAATTGGCCCAACCGACCTGCCTGTTTTCGCCGCCCGAACGAGACTGTCAATTAAATGTCGCGCCGGCCGAGGCGCAAATAAATTCGGCGCTCGAGGTCGCCCGGCATTCGTTTCTAGTTTACCGCTTTCATCTAATTAGCCGTAGTTTGCTCGACTGAATTTGCCCTCAGCAAACGACACTCAAGTGTTCTCGAATCTTCTCAGTGCGGCTAGTTAATGAATCTGCTCCCACCTTCAAATAAAACCGATCGCGGCAACGGGGCACATGAGATTTTAATAGGTCGCACGATGAAACCGTGATCCGCGGCGTGGGCGATATTCGACAAATGCACGGGTCCTGTAATTAGCGGGCCGCGTACCTGACACGCGCTGGATGTTTACACAATGCTAGCCGGATCGTGAGGTCGGCTTCGTTATCGACGAATCGGAGATGAAAAAAAGGGGAAAAGTGGGCCGACTATTTGATCGGAGCGGGATTAAACGCGGAACAAGAGTCGACGATCGAAAGTTGTCCATCCCGTGATCACTGCCGCCGTCGCGTGGTCGTCGTCATGGCCGTCGTCGTCGTTGTTGGCAGTCTCGTCCAGACGCAAGACCGATATTTCATCTGTCCAGGATTGGTAGGCAATCAGCGATCGATCCGGCGGGCAAAGCCCATGCATTATGTGCTAACGTTAAACGTGGGCTCGTACCTTCGTCGGGCGATTAGCGCCGCGCTTAATTAATATTTATGCCGGGTCCTGTTGTCTCTCGGATTCCGAGCATAATCGGAAGCGGCATATTTGATATAGGCGCGAGCCTCGGAGAATCGCGGCAGGATCTCTCTCTTGCCAGGCAGACGTTGGCAGACGTCCGTGATCATCATCCCAGACGCGCTAACAACCGTCCCGCCCGCCCTTAACGACGCCGAGCGTCGCGAAGAACACGTCCGTCACGACGTCCCATTAAAACGGATTCCATCGCTTTTCATTTCATATCTCACTCTTTATCTCCCTCTCTCTCTTTCTGTCTCTCTATCCATCTTACTCCTACGGTCATCGCCTTAATTAACTTTACGTTCCGCTCAATACTTTTTTTTCCAGTTAATTATTTTTCAGTTCCGCCCTTTCATTTGCTCGCCCTTCATTTTCTGTTCCAGGTATCGTAGATTTAAAATACTGCCGGGAAGCGCATAGGGGAGAGCTCGCTGTTGCATAAACGTCCGTAACCGTGGACGCGAGGCATTTAACGGGCGAAAGAGTTACAATGCCGGGGAGTATCCAGTGGCATCAACGTGGGAAGATTGCTTCGGCGGTCGATCGGAGATTCGTTTAGCTCTGTGTATCGCGTCGAACGCAGAGAAGGAGCGAGAAAGAGCGAGAGAGAGAATGTTCCGACGTTCGTTATCGCTTATGCTTCGGACATAAAATCCGCGATCGAGTAGCCATATTGATTAACGAGAAGAGATTCAGAGGATTGCACACTGAGCGGGGTGGGAAAGGGCGGGGGTGTGGAACATTCTAGTCCAGGGGGCGTTGAGTGAGCGATCGGGTTAACGAAATGACGATTCGCGCGCGACGTGTGCTTTCGTACGGAATGTATTTGTTTTGTCAATTCGCCACCGTATACATGGGGTGGTTGAGAGTGAAAAGGGATGGACGAAGGGGGGTCGGAATGAAGGGGCGGGGCGATCGAGTGGAGACGCAGGTTGTAACGCGAGAGGATTTCCAAAAACGCCGATAAAACAATCGCCGAAACGGCTGGCCTTGTCGACGATGAGAGGGGATGAAAAGCGCGGAACGTTTGAACTGGGAAATGGAGAGGAAATGCGTCCTGGCTATGTTGCGCGCGATTTTCTGACCGGACCGAAGGCCGAACTGCGATGGCTTTGAAGCTTCGAACGTTCGATTTCGTGCTACGCGCCGTGGCTGCAAATTTTTAGCTGGCCGCGATCGTTATTCGCGTCGGCGTCGGTATGAAAATGAACGCTATTAACTCTCTGACGCACCTTCGTATTCCATCGCTTTAATCACTTTCGCCCTCGGCAAGCCACAGTACCGTGGCGTTTATTTTTCGTCGTCCGAAATTGAAAGGAGAAAAAACATGAATGGGGGTGGTATTCATTAAAGTATCGCCACTAAACGACTTTGAACGGAATCCCACAGCAAAATGTAATGATATGACATTCGCAACGTATATGTGACGGAATGCGTGCTTGAAAATAGAAAATGGTCGAAAGAATCTTTACGGTCTCGATCACAAATTCATTTTTCCCTCTCTCACCCATCGGCTATTAAACGATGCACAAATGGTATTTCTATATTCTTACTTCCATCTCCATTATCCCTCATAAACTACCAACGTTCCCGTTCTGACTGACCCCGACTCTGTCGAATGATGAGGTCGAAAGACCTTCAGAAAATAATCTCACCCTATTATCCGTCCGTCACAAACGACCGACGAGTACCGCAATGCTCCTGTATTGGCCGACTGACCTCCGAGATCTCCGATTCGGCCTGCGGAAGCAGCGCCGGCGAAGTTAATAAACGGAGAAAGCCCGGCCGTTGGAAACGTTTCCATTAAGCTCTCGGTCGACCCTATCGCCGATCGCTAATGCCGTTACGTCACCGGGCGGGATTCGACAGTAGATTTTAACACGTTCGGCAGCTGGCCAGCGAACGAACGACTTACGCGGACGTCCGTGCACACGCGAGCCAGAATCCGGGCAGAAACGCTCGGAATTGGGGATCGGAGGGCGTTGTCATAGATTGAATTTTTACCCCCCCATACCCCAGAGTGCGCCCGCGAGCGTGTAGACAGAGGAACGCGGCCCGCTTTGACCGGAAGCATGTAGCATCGAAATCTCTCAAAGTCGCCGTTCAACCGTATTTCGCGTCGGGCCTTTCAAACACTCGCCCACCTGCCGACAACGACATTTTCTAATTCAAGGCGAATATTTCGACTCGCGCGCAACGTTTCAGGATGGAGCTCAACTGCGATCTTGCCACCTGGCGTTTCGTCATTAACTGTGCGAACGCGCCGAACGTACTCAGTTGACAGACCCAATTGCGGTCGTATTTGGTTAGCGCCGGGCTACGAAACGTGACCCGCGCTTATGCGTAAAATATGCGCCTCGCTGTTTATCCCGCCTAATGGATCGGTTTAGCGAGCGGTTCGTTGTCTTAGTCGGAACAGCGTTAAAGCCGCGGTTTAAGCTTGTTTCGCGTGTAAGCACGTGTCGTGCTGCTCGCGTTCGTGGGACCCAGACGATTGCGCGCGACGGCAATTGACGAATTATGGTGGCTTCGAGGATGTTTTTAGGAGAAGAGATTACGTTAAGGCTAAGTTTTCCAGGAACGAAGTTGACGATATCGAAGCTTCCCTGCGCAGATATGAATTTTTGACATGTCGATATTAAGTTTCAGAGGGTCTGAGTCGATTGATAGAATGATAATAAGACGTGTTTAAACGTCATTTCGGACTTCGTGTTTCGAATTATTTGACGTGCTTAAGGGCCCACTCAGCTAACAGCTTGTTTCGGCCGAACAATCGCAAAGTCATACGCTAAGTCAATTCTGCATTGTAGACGTAACTCAAAATACGCAGAGACGTGCCTGGCAAATTCTCCTCAAAGTCATTACAGCGGGTGAAGTTACGCTTCGGTAAACTCAAGTCGATTAACATAGGTTTCCGTTAACATCAAGTACGAAACGTGACCTCCTCCGTTCCCGCTGTGCTCAGCATAAAACATTCCCTTCCCATTCTGCCGGTTACTTATCTCCAAAAAGCATCAGCCTCGCGAAACACGAGTCTCATTACAGTCGACGCATCAGCCCTGTCCCACGTCAACGTTCCATGACATTTGTTTCATTTACTTATCAGCTCTCGTTGGAATCCCTGTTAGACGCATTCGTCTGTGCAGCGACCTGTGCGCTCCGTACTCTGAATTTCCACCCTACCCAGACACGTATGCCATCCACGCAGCCACTTTTATTTACTCATCAGCTGCCACGTGTGTGTTTCGTTCGGTGCAAGACCTCACTCCCAGTTCGGACTGTCTCGCAACATTTCGCCGAGTAACGTCCGTAGAGAAATTTGGGGATAGCACGCGGACCCTTTATCCGGCCAAAGTCACATTTGCTATTCATCGGCCATGTCCCCGGCACGCGTCTTTATGGCTACTCGTAAATGCGGAACATTGGATGTTGCCCCCCCCCCCCGTCTCCTGCCACCCCCACGTTATAATAAAGCCGACCGTATAACCCGGCGAAACATGTGTTCGATCTCCGTAATGGAGAGCCATTAACTCGCCGTAATGCGATGCACTCGATAACGCGCCGATATCGGCCTCGGGAATCGATATCGTCCTAAGAATTTACGGTCACAATGATAAAGTCGCTGCTCTTGGAGCGGCAGACGCGAGAGGAGGAGAGAAAGGTTGTGATCGATCGACGATGCCGTCGCTGGCCGATCGTACGTAAAAATCGACATAAAACTCGCCGGAATGCCCTGCAGAATCCTCGTATCGCGTTTCGGCCGATGCCGAGTCTCGGAACGTGTGCATGGCGTTCGTCGATTTGGACCATCGAGAGGGCGGAAAATGTGTGACCCCCGGAGGTCGAAACGGCCGTTTTCAGGAGTGCGACTCTTCGCATAATACTCCAGCTCGAACTTTCGAATTTTCATGCTCGTGGCCGAGTCGGCGGCTGGGGGAGGAGACACGATGAAAATCGGCATTAAGCTGTCCATGCATCAAATTCTGTCTGCGGGTCCGCAGCGTCGTCGGCATGAATACCAAGTAGTCTTGGGGGCCAGGGTTGGGAAACGAGGAAAGACGGATGTCCGACGCGCATTCGTCGCTGAATTCCGCCGTCTCCCTTTCGTCCTACTCCGCAGCCCGACGGCCAGGAATTCCGGAGGAATTCAGGGTCTCCCCTGTCAATGGCATGGCCCGCGATCGGGTCGAGTCCGTCGCCGCGATAGGTCAAAATTAATAACGGGTTGCGGCAGGTTAACAGGCCCGGGGGCCAAATTGCTGGCGTGCTATTTTGTCTGTCCGATCGTAGCCTCGCTCGACAAACGTTCAATTTCCCATCGTTCGCGACTGTCAAATTGTAGGCCACAGACTGATTCTTTTATCGTTCGATTTTTCAATCTTTACGCATGATATACCTACCTATACGAGGATCGGACAGAGTAACCGATAAAACTGGTACCAAAGGATGGAAAGAACAGATAATTAAATTACAGTTTGCGGCGTCTTCGCCATTCGTGCCGGCCTTGCCGCAGACCGCAACGTTAATTCTTCCGATTGTGCTTCCTTCCCGTCAAGTGCAAGAGTTACGGGGCACGCGGTAGGGATGGACCGACAAAAGGGGTTAAAACTTTCCGCTCTTGCCGAGTGGGCGGTGAGAGTGACAGATAATTTACCTCATTCCGTCCGCGGGCAGAATGAGCTTTTCGCGGGAGAGCGGATAGAGAAACGTATCGCGCCTGGGACGACCCCCCCGCCCAGCCGATAACGAATTTTCACCCCGGACCAGATCCCGGCCGTTACTCAAGGAATGCGCCGTGGCGGGAAATAAACTCGTTACGGGCTGTCGGAAGGAAAGTTTCGCGGATCGACGCAACTTCTCGATCGTCGGCCTTCGATCCCTTCGACTCTAACGCGCGATGAACGCTTTTACTCGCGGCTGTTGGCCGAGAAAAATGCGAAAACAATGGAACGTGGGTGGAGTTCGTTCGGGAAGGGTGGCTAAGGTAAAAGAGAGAGGTGGGCGTACTGGATCAGATCGAGTTTACCTTTCTTCGTTTGCCCTCTTGCCACCTCCGTCGCTGCCGACACTCTTTTTGCCCAAAGAGAACAGTCGATCGGGCGTGGTCGGAGTACTGATTCGTGCGCGCGCGCGCGTGCCCGTCGTTCGAGACTATAATTTGCACCGCTTCCTGCTCTTCGTACAAGTTGTAGAATTAATCGATGTCGCAGTTGGTAAAACTATAAGGAATCTTGCAAGAGTTGTAATTGATTTTTGTATATATTATTATTTCTGAATGAGAAAAATGTCGGTCCGTCGTGGATACTGGTTGGACAGAATATTATCTTAGCATGATATATAGCCTATGTACCTATATATGGCAATTATTGAATGCCTGTATAGGTTACTTCGCTTGACAAAAGTTATAAAGTTTGCACAATTGTGCAGCTAATAACCCGAAATTCTATCTTACTATGAGAATGCAAAATTGACTTCTTTCTCACCCGCCATTATTTCCCATCCTGCAAAAATGTCAGCGCGAGTTCATAGACACCGCTCACGCATATAGGCATTGTCTAGACGCAATACATAGTCATGCGCGAGCTCTGCATTTAGGCTGTCCATACGTCCGTGGGAACGAGTTCAGTGGCGTAGGACGAAGGGACGAACAAACGCCTACCCACACGAATCTGCGTATACACGTACACTGACCTGCACATATGCTCGTCGACATCCGCGTACACGCGCACCGTCAGTGCTCTTCAAAGCGAACGCACTCTCCCCTTTTTCTTCTCCCTCCTACCTCAACGCGCACCTTTCAGCCTCCGCACCCTCTTCACTCCCTCCCCCCTCACGTCTGCGCGCCCTCTGAATGGGACGCACGCTCGGAATGACGCCGCGGACGTAAAATATCGTCGCGGGCCATCGATTCGGGGCGAGGATATGATTAAGTGCCGCCTCGTTCGGAACTTCGACCCGACGCGAGTCAGAATTCGCGCGAGCGTTTTTCGAGCACGCACTCTCGCCTGCCAAGCTGACCCGGCGTGAAAAATTGCCCTTTTAATTCGGCATATCTTCCGCGACCCCGTCGGCTCGTCAGTGGCATTCGTTTCGGCCCGGCGAATTTATCGCGACTCGTTCCGTACCTCTCGGCGATACAGACGTCTATCACTGTTTGCTTCCCTGTAAGCGCGTCCTCACCAGCTTTTTCTCCCCTTTCGTACAGTCCTTTGATTACGGATGGACTTTATGGTTTTTAAGACGTCCTTTGTGCGTAAGAGGCGAAACCTGTACATTCTGCGAACTTGCATCTGGACTGTGGGCTTTATTAATTTTCAAACGTTTGAGAGTAAAGACGACGACTTTTTGGATTAATAGAACGGGTGCGCTCTTTTATTACGTTCCACCGTGGAGACGTTGACTGTCGTATTGTCTGGTATTGTATTACTGTTTAATGAGAAATTTTTGTGTTTCGCGTTGTTTGTTTAAGACGGGTTATGATGCTTATTTAGTCACTATTGCGATTGTCAGGTACAAAGTTACTACATTACCGCTGTACATATTTAATAATACAGTTATTTTATAAACATCGTGGTCTCTCCATCCGAATCCCAACATCCTGCGAATCACCCTACCGAATGCTAGTTTTCGAGCAACTTACGTCATCCAGAAAGCGCATACACATACAGTGTGACCCATTTTATTGAACGATATCGAGAGGCTTGTTTACTCGCCGCAGTCGATCGTCACTTCTAGCCGCTCCATATCGTGCCGCGCATACATTTGCCTTTCGTTACGTAAACGAAAGGAAACAGGTCGCCAATGTGCAAGCGGTCGCTCGAAAATCGAGGACCGCGATTACGCAAGTTACGATCGACGTCGATCGTTCGCGATCAAAGCTTCTCGCACGCGCGCCGACTACAGACTCTCGGATGCGAGCCTTGTTCCGGATTTCCGATTAGCCGTGCTCGCCGACGTCCGATACAAATATTCGCCTCGGCCGGAGCTTGTCCGGCGCCTAGATGCTATTATCCCATCCTGCATTTCTGTTTAGCCCCACCGGCTTACGCGGCGGACGAACAGGCCGCAACTCGCACGCGAATCAGAATATTAATAACATCGCGCCCGAACACGAGCGCAGAGCCCCGAACGGCCGAACGCGAAAATTGCCTCGTTTCTAATCCGAACCTTACCGACAGCGGCGGCAGGTAATTATGATACATCCTTACGGCCGTGTTCGTCCCTGCGAAGCAGGCCTGACGTCTCGTACGAGAGACCCGAGAGTCAAAAGATTGGTGGCCCAATTAAGGGTTTGCAATTATGGCGAGTTCTGCGTGGCAATTTTAAGAAATTGCCGGCGTGCTTCGGTGCTATTAAGCAAACGTAGTCTGCCGCGAAGTTGGAATCATTTTATCTAAGTAATAAGGACTGCCTGGCTGGGCTGGTTGGTCGGTAGGTAGGAGTCGGTTTGCAGGGGTGTGGAATGGAAGGGGTTGGATGGGGTAGGAGTCGTTCCCAATAGACACGTCACTGCTCGGCATGCAGCACTGCGGGGGATTAAGCTCCGTTCACGGATGTTCTCCGCGAACCCTTTTGAATCTGCATGAAATTAACGCAGAGAGTTTACCGTGGGAGGAAGGGAAGGAGAGAGAAGGAGAGCATCAACCCTCTTGCGTGGTGAGAGTTTTCGAGGCTAGAGGGGTTCTCTCTCTCCCTCCCTCTGTTTGGAGGGTTGAGTCGAATATCACTGCGTAAACGTCCGATATTTTGGCGTGGGATAACGCTATGCGCGATGATACACCTGTTTATGCTTCGCGCATTATGCCATATTTTTTCTCTAAACATTCACGAGCTACCCGTACAAATATTTTCATTTTACCTAAACGTTTTGCGGTTGGCGTGGGTGCAAAATTTATTATAATGTATGCTCATCTACGCTGAGCGTTTGCAGGTACGCACAGTGGAGGTTATAAATGGGGCCGTTGATATGAAGGAATGTTCCTTTCGAATGCCGCTGCCTCTATACGTATAAGATGTATTTATAGATATGTGCGCGTTGGTACATATATCGGGACGGTACATAGGTTATGTGCAGGGCTGTACAACGGAATCCGAGTCTCGAAGCTCTCTCGAAAACAGGAGGCGGAACTTTGCCATCCGGCTAGGGAACTTTTACGAAAGCTCGCGACGCGAAAAGTTCCGGCAGTTAAGCTCGAACGTCGGGGCATTATCGAACAAGGGCCAAACCGTTTATATCGCGACGCGCTCTTTTGATAAAGTTGCCGGGCACTGCAGAGATAAATAAAAATTCGACGACAACGCGCGGCACGCACTTCGGTTCCCATGGAAGCGCCGACCGATAGGATTGAAAGATTCATAAATGCAACGGCGTGACAAAACACGACTGGGAAGCGTCGGGTGTAACAATCCGAACTACCGTCGAGTACGATCCTTTGCCTAAAACCGTCGGTCGCCATCGACAATTCGAGCGCACGGGAAGAATTTATGAATTCTAAAGCGACAGACAATAAAAGCCGTAACGGACGGTCGGCCCTTCTGTAATATCATCCATATCACCCGTGTCCGAACGCAAAACAGCGAGAGCCCCTTACCATCCGGCCGATTTACGACTTCTCTGTTTATCCCGAAGTTTCGTTGAAATTCACTGCGGGCTCGGCACGTTTTCTCGTCAGGTCCAAGTTTATGATTTACGCCTGGTGTAGTTAGGCAGTCCCGGATGGGAGCGAGAACTCGTTCGCACGAGACAAAGAAAGAGAGAGAGAGAGAGAGAGAGAGAGAGAGAGAGAGAGCGCGAGGGAGATAGATGAAGAGGAACGGAGAGAGATCAAACTGAACTAAAGAATGAAGCGAGAGCGAAAGACTATTACCTCAGGAATATTCTTCCGTCTCTCGCGGCTTTCCGGCTCGCGTCTTCTCCACGGGGGGTTGGACACGATTAACGGCAGATATTCGATCAGGGGGATGATAAATTTCTCGAGAACCAGCCAGCTAGCTGGCTCGAAAGGTGGCCTCGTCCTACTTCAACTCGAGGAGGCGGATTGAGGCGGTGTCCTGCAGGACGTTCTGCCCGGCCGGGGATCCTGGCAAGGACGGCTGGGTCTTTCGAGGAAATTATAACGTAGTTACGAGGACGTGACCTCGCCCCGAGTGCCCCTGTCCCTCGGCAGGATAAAGTCAGCGGCGGGGGTGAGCCCGAGGGAGTGGGTGGAGAGACTAGGAAGGATCGAGACAGACAGAGGACGACGGGGCGGGAGAGAGATCGATGAAATGAAAGACGGCGAGCGCTCTCTAAAGTAGAAGCTGAGAGAGACTCTAGAGTAGCGAGAGAGGGAGGGAAAGTGGGAAGGGCGGAGGAAGAAGTGAGTGACTGAGTCGGAGGATGATAGCGAAAAGAACAGAGATGGAAATGGAGAAATGATTGGCGAACAAAGAGGAGTTAGACGAAGAAATGGAAAACAGAAAGAAAGCGGAGTGTCCGATACTCGAATGGGGAGAAAGAAGGCACGGCGTCACGGTTCACCAAGTTTCGAGCTCGCTAAAGCTGCAAAGAGAAATTGCCTTCCCACGCGGAATTCAGAGGATCGTTCGTCTATAGCGTGAGAGCAGTAATCATTGTCGCATCGCACAGCGAGTAAGCGCGAATATCGGTGTTCGAACAATTTTGCCGGATGAGATATTCGGTTGGGCGAGAAGAATCAGGGACACGTGCCGATAATTTAACCAGTGCGAGGTCGGCCGACGATCCTCGGATGGGCCGGCTAATGAAGATTAATTTCCAGTCTCTCGAAATCGGTGTTACGCGACGGTTCATCGAACGTATAAAACTTTTAACCTCCCACTCGCCGAACGAGCGGAATTAATTTCCCAGCGGTTTCCCTTTTTCATTATTCCCGGTTCATCGTTTCGCCAAATCCGCGAGCAGACGCGTCATTATTATTTGCCGCCGACAGGCGGATGCGAAGGCAGCGTGTCTGAACTAGCTCTCTCGGAATTGAGCGGCAAAAAATAAATCAGGCTGTCGCGCGCGCACGATGAGACTGGAAACGCAATCAGCCGCCGAGTCTGCCAGTTCCGAAAAATAAACCGACCAGACCGAGCGAATCTACTCCAATAGCATCCAATTTGCGTACTTGCCGTAACCTTCCCCTAAATCCGGCACTCCGCGTTTATTACTTGCGGCCACTATCGCCCCACTAAAAAATGCATCCGCCATCATCAGCTGAACCGCGAAACGTATCGCTTACCGTCGATTCGCGCGCATCGTACCGAAAAGGGCGAAATCCGAGCCGGGCTGCAAATTTCGACGAATGCGGAACGTAAAAGGTGGTCAGCGCGGGCTAGTCGTGAGATATTAGCGTCAAGCGGCGACAGTCGGGCTTTCGAAATTTGACCGTACGGAGCTGGCGGCAGGCTGTACCACGCTCTATTGCGTTATATTATCTGACGTAATGGGCGTGGCCCAGGCCTGTGCCTCGTGTTAGACGAGCCGGAGTTACTGTCATTGATCGCCGTTGTGACCCATTAGAATTGCAGATTTCTATACCCACGCGCGCGACACGTACGTCGCATCCCCGTGGCGCACACGCGTGTGTTGACGATGTGTATCCGTACGGAAGGGAAAAAAAGATGGGAGAGTGGCGCAATATCGCTCGTTAAACGTCGAAACGAAAAACCGCGTTAATGGACACCGGCGGCAGCCGGGCAACGCGCATAAACGGGGCCTGCGAGAGGGTGGTCCGAATAAATGAGAGTGACCAGGGACTCCGACGAGGGGTTGGGGGTGCAGGGAGGTAGAAATCGGCAAGTGGCGGACGCTCGCGCGGCTCGATGCGATTAAATGAGCCGTGGGGTGGTGGGGCGTGAAACGGGTTATTGTCGAAAAATCAAGGAGCGCCGGAAATATTGCACAGCGGA
Organism: Anoplius nigerrimus; assembly: GCA_914767735.1. Lineage (NCBI taxonomy): Eukaryota > Metazoa > Arthropoda > Insecta > Hymenoptera > Pompilidae > Anoplius > Anoplius nigerrimus. Next base: position 12,462,778 of record OU612088.1, on the reverse strand, counting down.
AAGTGGATAAATTATGCGGGGCGTCGTACGCTCGGCGCGAGGCTGGAAGAGGCTTCCACGTGGGGGTAGTTTGCGGGAGTTGATGAAAATATGTTAAGCCCGTCTGGCTGGGTTGTTTTTATAATGGGAAAACCCTGCGGCTTCGGACGGGAAGAACGAGTGGTGCACGTAGCGCGCACGCAAATAATCGATGCAAGCGTATTGTAGGTCGAAACTTTCCCGCCCGGTACTACTATCCGCGTAATAGGGAGTTCCGCTGCGACATCGGGCGAGAATGATGATCGCGCACGCAGCTTTGCGTCCGACGCATCGCAAAATGCACGTTACGTTGCGGGTATCGTGGCAAAAGTATAGAATGGGCATCGGTCGAACTGATTGAAATAGGAGATGTCCCAGTCGTAATAACGCGTGCGCGATCAAGATTACATTTAAAATACGCGGCCCCGCCAAAGTGAATCCGATAGCAATTCGGATGGAAAAGGGGTCGGCCGGATTAAATTTGTCAGTCAAAACGACTGCCGCCTCGGACATTTATCGTCAGAAATAAAATCAAAATATCTCCGACGGGGATCCCTTTCTCATTTTTTGTCAGCTCCGGCGGAACGAAGCGTGTGACGGATCGATTTTTAACCGCGTTACGTGCCCAAAGGCGGAGGCTTGCCGTTTTAAGCCCGAAACCGCACGCTCGCCAAACGAACAAACCCCCCCACCCCGACCCTCGTCAATAAATAGTTACCTCTCCCGTCGACCTGTCAAACGCCAGACACTCCGATAAAAAAGGCCATAATCTCCCGAAAATCCCACTCTCGCAGAGAAACTCTGTTCCGCCAGCCGGCAAGCCTCAGGTTCTCTCTCGGCACGTTAACAACCGACGATTAAGGACCTAAACGGTCGCAATATCGTCCTGGAGCGTTTGTAGAATAAGCGAAACGTTCCTGCTAACGCCCCTGACAACGTTCCGTGCAACGTTTTCGCGCGCTCGGAACTTTGCTGAGCACATTGAGACACCCCGACGAAGGAAGGGTTTGTCTTTCGGCGGCAAACGAAAATCGTCACGTATGTCCTCACCCTTCCTTTGCTTCCTTGAGCAATGTTAACGTCATTTACATTCTAGCTAGCCGACGTGTGCGCAGCATGGGGCAGATTGTGATTGAGTGACGCCTTTAAACGGCGAAGGGCGCATTCTAAGTTTCCGTGCAAGTTGATGGGAAGAACAAAATTCACAAATCCTACAGCCAGGGGAGGAATCGAAGAACGCCAGAACTGGAAACGGAAATTTTTTGGCCATTTTTAATCTGGCGAGATTATTTGTTTTTGGACTCAAAGTTGGCTGGGAGGGCTGTGGAAGAATTCCGCGGTTATGTCAGTTGGATGAGTGCGTATAGAGTATCGTTTCCAGTGGAGTGATTCTTGTAATGACTTTGACGGCCTTTTGATAAGCCAAGGCACAGCTCGTTACTTGAAATGTCAAAGGCAGCGTGCGTGTGGGGTTGTACCGTATAGGCTGGATGTTCGTGTTAATAATAAGCGGTTGTATACGATAAGATGTTTGAGAATCGCTTTTCGTTTAACGTTTTTGAACGAATGCGGCATTAATTACCGGCTGAGTGTATACCGGAATGAGATGTCAGGCGCAAGAGCACGAAAAGCGTCCTGCTGATATATAAAATGTATCGGGCAAGTGGTATGGAAGGAAAGTGTGCGGGCGGTTAAATTTTAAGCGTCGAAGTTTCGCTGGCAAGCGTCGCTGGAAATATCGGTAACACCTTACACTCCGTCGTCGACTTTTTCTTCTCGAACAGACAGGCATCCGATCCAGGGTAGTCCGGTCATAAAGGTCCGCTTCTACTGTTACATCGGCCGTTACACGTACTTGGAGGCGGTTCCCGTAACGGGTTCACGTGTTCACACTTTCAGCGCCGGCCTGTGCCCAGCGACAAAAGGATCGTCTCGTGTTCTCTACCGACTCGCGCGACTTGAATAAAAATTTCGCGACGTACCTGCTATCGGTCCGTCTCAGGTCGACGAATTTCTTTCCTCGACAGAGTCGATAGATAGCTCGTAAGCAAATAAAACTATTGACTGTATCTATAAAGCTGTGACGTAGCTGTTGACAGTCAGATCCTCGTAACCTTTTTGTAAAGGCACTTTGTGTTGTTGAAGAAATGATGAAATCTTTCAGAAGAATTTTGAGATACGCACCTTTGTCTTTTGCGCAATTTATTACGACGTTCCATTATTTGAAAGTAGTACATATCATAATTCAAGAAACAGAGTTTGAACGAAATCAACAGAATTCGAAATAATTTAACCTGATATCTAAGTAAATGAAGCCTGTGGCCGTGTTCTTCCTGTTAATACTATGCAGTTATTGACTCCAAGATCTGTTTCCATAACGTTATGAAAACTGCCACGGAGAGTCTCGGATGCATTCGCCGGATGCCTGGCGATGCAAGCTACGGAGTCTTTATTAACCTCCGGTGAACTTTGTTCCCAAATACCGCGGATTCTACCCAAATTCGGAAGTTTGGCCACCGATCGTCGCGTCGGTGAGTTTGGCGTCCGGCAATTAATCGGCGTCTGCCACTTCTGACCGACAATTAACGACGCCGTGGTTTGACGCACGTTCGACGAAATAAAATCGAGCCCAGAACTGACCGTCGAAAATTGTTGTACAACCTGTGAAGTGACCCAACGGGTTTATTTCGATTCCGCGTCGTTGGACATCATTTACATTGGCCATTGGCGTGTTGCGTGCTATTTTTATTATTTGCTCGGTGGTCGGTCGGGCAAATAGAAGATATCTGAATTTGGTGCGCATTTGTTTACCGTGCTCACTTCAACGTCCACTGCCGAATATCAATAGAATCATCGTTCCGGCTCGCGTCCGTTGTCAGTAACATTAATTTCAATCGAACGTTCTCAAGGCATTCAACGCCATTTTGGAGGTAATTCGATCCCAGTGCTCAGGTGGGCAGAAACATTCGGGCGATGCATCGCAAAGTTCAAACGCAGCCGTTCGTTCGCCATTCTCGTGTTAATTCTCGCCTCGCAGTCGAAAGTTAAACTCGCGACAGACGCGAGCTGCGACTGCGACTGTAAAGGCCTCAAGCTTGCCATGCTTCGCATTCATTCTATCCTGAAAGGCGCCGTGAATACATTTCACGGAATTTCCGCGGCCATTGTCGGCGAAATTTTCGACTCGACGATTTAGCGAGAGCCTCGACTTTTCATCCTTGAGATCGGTCCAAGATTCTGTCTGGCATCGACATTTGGCTCGGACAAAAGACAAGGTGTGTTTGCGTCTCTCCGAAAGGGCCAGTGAATGTTTTAACCGATGATCGATGTTCCGAAAGATGCTTTCTTCGGATTAAAGCGAGTCGCGTAGGAAACAACGCGGGATCAAATTTGCAAATCGTATCACGGCCGCGACAGTCAGGACTATACTGGAGTAATGCGATGAGAAAAAGTGCATATTCAGTTCTGGATGCGCGTTATCGGGAACGACAACAGCTTTCTGACACTTTTTATGCTGGAATCGGTTTATTGTTATCCCGTCTACCTGTGAGCCAGCTCGCCATGCAACTCGGACTGGCGAGATTTCACGGTACGTTGCCGTTAGTCTGACCATTAAGGTCCGTCTCTACTGGCGTCGACGGCGGCCATGTTACGCGAACGCGGCTCTCTAGATTCGCATTCTCAGTAACGGCGAGTCGGCAGTGGATAAATCCGTCGTATCACACGGTTTCATCGTCAGTGATGTTCTCGTCGACCATTTTCAGACACGAGAATCCTTCGCTCGGGAAGATTGTGGAAGTGTGAATGCGATGCAGTGGATAATGCTAGCCAATTCTTCGGCTCGTCCAAATATTAGGGAAGTTAATACTCAAAACATACGTTATATTTCATGACAGAATGGTCTTAGAGTACCTTTTTTGCTTTTTCATTGAATTTTAATGCGTGGCTGAGATTGGAAGATTTAATCACATGTATATTCGACAGCACGAGAATTATGAATTCAAATGTTATCAAGCTTTATTGCAACTCAATGTATAATCCATCACGCATTTTAGCTACGTTTCGCATCTAGAACAATCAATGATTTATAGATACATTTAATACGCGCGAATGTATTGGACGAATACCTATTAATCATGTACTCAACTCATTGTATTCCCAACAATAATTTTCGGGGAATAAGGTCATCAGTGTCTGAAACCTCTGACCGAACACTGAAAAACTTTCAGTCTTATGAGTTGTCCAATACATTATAAGAAAGCACCTCTTTTCACTCTTCCAGAAAACCACCCCAAATTTCACGGATCACAAGATTTAATCTCACTCTCAAGCGTTTCCTCGCCAACGCCAAACAGGCGACGGTCTCACGTTAAGTGACTCGAAGCAGACGCGTATTAGGCTAGTTTCGATATTAGAACATTCCACCCTGGTGGCAGGAAGTTGCGAGCGGTTAACCGAGCCCGGTAGGAGCATATTTCAACGTTCGGGCCCCGTAATGTCACTGATTTACGCGCGCGACCGTGACAAACGTCCCGAACGAATCGTCGACATTCCGCGAACGCGCAGAAAGAGGCGGAGGGAAGGGATGGGGGGCTTAAAGGGGTGGCAAAATCGAGGGCGGAGAATGGAGAGAGTGGCAGGTTCTCGCCCGGGGCGATTTTCGGCAATGATGTACAGACTAAAGCCAAATGCCTCGCGCGCGAGTGTAAACTCGATTCGAGATTGCACGCCGAGTGACTTTAACCGCCGACTGCGAAAACGCAGGCGGCCGCTGGCGGTTCGCCCCTAATGTTAATTAACGATTGGGTAACGCGACCGGACTCAGAAGCCGAAGGCTCGACGTTCAGGTCGCTCGCGCGAAACGATTCTCCGCTGCTGAACGGGTCGAATTTGAATTTGTGAGCCAAGAATCGAATGAAAGCTCGCCAAAATGAGTTGAGCGCTTTAATGATCGAGACTGGATTAACGGGGATCGATTTAATGCGAAATTGTGCCTCGGCCCCCCACATCGCGCCGTGACAACATTATACGGCGATGGCCATTTGTATATCGTTATACCTATCTACAAGGTTACACATAATAATTTACAAGAGTGTTTGTGTCCCTAATGTGAAATCGTATGATCGACCAGCCGAATACGCTCCGACAGAGTGTGCGTTTACGCAAAATTGCTGGCCGCGCGCGAGGCGGAGGATGGAAATTATGTTCGCGTTAGCGCGGGAGCGCTGATTGTATCGCATGGCCGAAATCAAAATCGCGGCGAGAATACCGCTGGCAGAGAAGTCGACGGTCAATGGCCTGCGAAATCTCGATTCTCGCCCGCTTGCTGCTTTTTTCTGCTGTGTTTTCTCTTCCCCCACTCTCCCCCTGACGGCATACGGATTCCGAAGCGGCGGAACTTTCCACTGTGGCGGTGTCGGTAATGTTCCGAAGAGATTTCCCGGTAATCCGCTGGAGTGTTTCGATACGGCGCATATGACGTACACTTATATTCCCTCGCAGCCAGTTCTGTTGAACTTTCGCCGGGGCGGATGCCAAGCGGCGGCAACTTTATTCTCGCCCGGATTTGCACGGCTTAGGATCAATTTTTTTGTCCTATTCTAGCCTCCCCCCTCTCCCCTATTCCTCCCACCAACCTGTTCTCTTGCGCAGTGACTCGCGCTAACAATTTGCCCGGCCTTCTTTCGGGGGATGGCAATGAAATTTTTAGCCACGTCGAGACTAATGACACTCGTTCCGTCGACATCTGTTGATTAAGTTCGTTAAATCGCGTATTCCGTTTGCGCCCGCTATTCTGCACTATCAGTATCACTGTATGCAGCTTCTACTACCGCTACGTGAATCTACGCCAGGCGGCGGAGGTGTTCAGGTATAAAAAGCGGATCCGTTCCAGCAACGGCGTTAAATAACGACACCAAGCAGCTTCTACTTACAAGCGATTTTTAATCTTAAAAACGCTTCCTACTTTTGCCAATTAATCATCCGTCTTTGTTCCGTCTCGGCGTTACATTTTTATTCCCCCAACGCTCGCTACTCCGCTCGCTGCGAGTGATATAGCGGAGAAAAATCGCTCGGGGCCATTCGCTGTGTACTTCGGAAAATTGTACGCCATACCAGGAGTATCTCGAGCAATGCGAGCGAAGTACAATGTACAATTTCCACTCGGTCTTTCGTTCTCTGCCTCTCTTCCTCCTTCCAGCTTCTCCTCCCTGCTCCTCGCCTCCTTCTTTCACTCCGTCCTCCCTCAACGCGTGTGCGTAGTTGCGCGTAATGTAAGTACCGCGGGCGAGAATGTGGTAGGCAGAAATGCAAGCACAACCGCAGCCCGGAAATTATTCTCCCTTATCGCGTGCAGGACTTGTACGCGTTGGCGTACGAGGGACGGATGCCGTGAGAATCGTGTAAAATCGCTGGATGCCTGATTAATTACGCGAAGAATCCCGCTTACTTACGCGTCTGACGCGCTGCGACAATAATAACTCCTACATCGAGCGCAATTAGCAAATTGAACGTTCTGGCGAGCGAGTTCTGCCTATCAGCGTTGAATATCAAAGATCGATTCGGAGCGACACATTTTTCTTATTGTCCCATTTTATCTGTTCGTTTCCACTTTATTTGTCGTCATGATACAAAATAGTGCTCGTCAATGTGTCAAACAGAGAATAATTAATCGTTTATTCATTGGCGTGGTGAAGAAAGTGGCATATAAGTATGATGATTAATTATCCTGAGAATCCTGCATACTTACGCGACCTACGGGTGAAGAGTAGTAATAAACCCTTTGCAAGAACCCAATTAGCAAATTAAACTCTCACAGTCAAATTGCTAGTCTCGGCATTAAAAGCATCTTTTAGACATTCTCTACTATATTTTCCTGCCAAATACCATAGTCTCCGTCGACTGACGCACACATTACCACTTCATTTATCCTGCCGAATCAAATTAGCGTTCGTAATTTATTCATGCTATTCAGCGCACAAAAAAAAATGAGAAAAAATGAAACGTCCGCTGCTATAATTATGACAGGTCAGCCGTTGATGGTTTCTGTAAATCTAACGGTGCGGCACGCAATAATAACGAACATCACCCTCAACCGCCCCATCCCGCCAGTAAGTCGAGCAAAAATGTTCTTTCCACCGTATTGCCCGCTGACGTACGAGAATGCATAACCACGCCAACACGCTCCCACCGCGTGCGCACGGGACGAAAATTATTCGACCTGCCCGTACGTGCGCCTTGTACTCCGCTCGCAATTCTACCCTCCGCAACCCCTGGCACACGTGGCGACACGACTAATGATCGCGCACGTGAGGAGTGGGGGGCAAAATTACTGTTCCTACGCGACCGTCGCTTTTCAACGCGGGCCACGCGTTATTTCTTCCAGAATTTCGTCCAGGCAGACCGACCTAGGACTTCGACGTTCAGTACGCTCGACTCGGCACGATTCCCAACACAGTTTCGTCAACGAAACTCAGTCTCCCGAGCACGCTACGGGGTGGTGCGCTCGGAAATTAAGATCAATCGAGCAGCAGATCCCGGCAGTCTTAATTAGATTAGAGCGTCGGCAGATTAATAATTAATTGCCGCCTAGCCTGAGTTCGGAGTCTCGTCTGTCTGGAGTCGGCTGACGCTGATGTCGTGCCAGACAACGCCGACTGGATGTTTTCGTGTCGGGGTGAGACCGAGAGCAAGTTGATTTCGCTAGGAACGGTCTGCCTATGACGCGGATGGAAGGGAAAATGATTGCCGTGACCCAAATTTCCGCGGTCCCACTTAACGCGTCGATTCGAGAGTTCGTGGTAGGGGTGGCCTATCTCGCTTAAATATTACGCCCTATCGAGGGTCGAGAAATGAGAATGCCTCTCCAGATATATTCCGGCGAGCTCTATCAGCGTAATGCCGTTCGCGCGCGCAATTTCGCTACGAGAAGAAAATTGAAAAGTTTACGGAGATAGGGCCGTGACACGGTTTCGTTCGACCGATACCTTTTGCCCCTTTTTCATCTTCTTCCTTCCCTATCCCGTCCGCTTCCTTTCTCTCCTTTATCCACCTCGGATCTCGTCCACGTGCAGGCCTTCTGGCCACGTACGACATTACGTTCGGAAGTACGCGAGCTACCGCGGAAGCTCGATTCCCACGCTCCGTTTATTTCGAATAGTTTTGCCGGCCCGGCTGGGCATCGATACATCTCCTTTCTCTCCATCCCTTGATTCATGCCCCTTATTTCCTCGCCTTTCACTTCGAAAATGGAATTTATATCGCGCGCCGCGCGTACCTTCCTTGCCTGGAACGTCTTCCACGTCGAATCTTCCAGTTCGGTGGCTGCAATCGGCGAGCATCAGATTAGGATGGCAATTACCTTTTCGCTCGCTAATGGCGTAATCGTTCGCTCGAATAATCGATTTCTGGAGAACAAGGAAAGGAGGATCCGTTGCGTTCGTTGTCTGAAGTTGCAGCACTGCGTCAAATGCAGCGATGTACACCAGATCTCCGTACAACACAACGGTTATGTTAAGCATTTCGGTGAATTCCTGTTATAGCACAACCGTTTCGTACGGCAATCGTCTTAGATCGATTATTTTTCCTTTTCTAAGTTTTATGGTTTAATAAGTGTAATTGCAAGAATTATCACGTTATTGCATATATTATAGATACTTACGATATGGAAAACATCGGTGACAAAAGAAAAAGCAGTCTCACACTAAAGTCAGGTAGATACAATTTTTAAACATGGAAATTTCTACATTTTATTGTATACCACGTTGTACGTGTAATGGTATTAAACGAAAACAATAATCACTAATTCCTCGGCACGTTACAGAAATCCACGTTGTAGAAACTCGCGTTACACGAACATCCATTGTCCACATCTACATGCGCCGAACCATACATAACACTCCGCATACGCGAAATTCGAGGTATCCGCAAAACACGACTCTCCCCAGCCATCGGGGCTATATTTCATCCGCCGTACATGTCAATATACATAAAATAGTACAGTAGCACGATAACGAATATGTAAGCGACGATGTAATAGTAGTACCATAGGAATGCGTAGAGCAGCATAATCGCTTTAAAGTCCTCGAAACGGCGATAAACTTTCGGAAAGGCCCCACCTTCACCCCATCCTCCTCCACCTTCACCCAGCAGCAGCAACAGCAGCGGTACCAGCAGCGGCACCAGCAGCGATAGCAGCGTCCCTCCGAAAGCCGTGTCTCTCCACAAACATCCTTCTCATCCCGTAAACACGCGCGCACACATCGACAAAGGGGGCAGGTCCGCGCCCTGTTGGTTTTGAGGCTCGCCACAGAAACGCGCGTCCGTCCTTACCCAGGAAGCGTCGACGTAGCCGAATTAAATGGCCGACTCGGGCCGTATTTGGGTTGTCTATCGATTTGTAGTCGTTGACACGAATTCTGAGGGGCCGAAATTGGTTGCACGCGCGTTTCCGCTATCTCCCAGGAGTAATCGAGCTTGTCTCGACCGGCCAGCGAGCAGGTAGGCAGGCGGACAGGCTTCTGCCAGCGAAGTCGGGCAGGCCTGCCGCTAGCGAGTCGACCGGTGTAACGCGCGTTACACTTTACATTACGTGGGGTGGACCGTACGGCGTTTGTAACGGGTCTCGCAGCTTGCTGGCAGAGCAGACGGCCGGCCACGGCTGCAAATTCGAGCGGCTTCTCTCGTTCGACCTTGCTTAGACTAATGAAGCGCCCGCGCTCCTCCCGCTCGGTTCGGTCGGTGCATGTAGTCGATGTATCGATTTATATTCGCGGCCGGACGGGTCGATCGATATTACAGCTCGCGACGGGGAACGGTGTCGAGCATCTTGTTTACGCGGCCTGAAATGTCGAGGGGCCGTGCGGTCGGCGGAATCGCGTGCTGCTACTCGCTCAGCCTAGGTCATCAGATCTGAGCTCGTTCGTGTCCTTCCAGCTTTTTGCCACGGCTTGACGACGATAGGACGCGAACGATAGGCCGCGCGAACATTTTCTCTTATTAATGTGGGACAGCAAAAATTAAACGCGGCGTGGGCCAGCAATCTTTGGATCTTCAGGTGGAAAAGATAGTAGGTCAGCGAGCATCCATGTTTCCAGGTATTGTGCCGTCCGATGCATTCATTCTATATTAACGTTGTTCTGAAGAAATGGACAGTTCAATTTGAATTCTCACCTTAGGCGTGAGTGTTGGCGTTTTTGACTTTGTTCGTACGAAGAGTTGAGCAGGTTTTGTTTTGTCTCTGTTCATTTCGCCATCGATTCTTCCTGTAGTTCCTCATAGAACATTATGGCCGTTAATGTAGCATTTCAACGCTAACGTCCATCGTTCATCTTCTTGTCCCTCCGTTACCACTCCATCTACCGATCAGACTTCGGAAAGGAACTGGGTTGATGAAGATCGGTATCACTCTTTCCAAGTTACTCCGTGCAAATCTTCGTGCGCCCAGTTTATCTGTACGACAGCGTCGGCCGGGCACGTGAGTAGCATGAAAATTTGATGCCGACGAATTTGACGGAGGCTTCCCTACGTCGCAGAATTCAGAGCTACGTGTGTTTCCTGCCCGCTCGACGGCCGGATTAACGTTAAAAAAATTCCCCCGCCTCCCGGTCACCGGCGCGTACCACCATTTTTTTTAGCCCACCGGCATTCATAGTTAATATGCCGAGAGCGAACTGCATTCTGTCTGGGACGCATTCTAGCGCGTCGGCGTGCGGAAAATGAAACTAAAAATCGCGGACTTTATCGCCCGGCGACATACGACGCGCACCGGCGAAATGTATGGCAGGGTGGTTTTTTCCTTTGATTCGTCCATTTATTCATCTTTCACGTCGGCGGCGCGCGTCGCTCGCTCTTTCACCCACTCTTTGCTCTCTTTCTCTCTGTCTCCATATTCGCCTCTTCCTCCTTTCTCTCACCACGCAGCCTGTCACTCTTCTTCATCCGACGTATTGGCCCCGTCGGCCGATCCATTTTGAGGCCAGGCCCGGAATTTTTCGCAGTCACTCCGAGGGCGCTGATCCATTTTTAATGACTCCCACGACGACCTCTGTCGCTGCTCGAAGCTCGCTTATTTATCCTCCGATCCCGACGTATCCGTCTTCCCTTTGAGCCGAGCCCATCGACTTGTCCCGGCTAATGCCCTCCGAGAATCGGGGAGCAGAACGCTCCGAGCTCCCATCGACAGTCACTCACACTCGGCCAGTCCGCATTTAAAGCGTCGCGAGCGCATTACCGTACCGACTCGAACCGCGGCCTCCAACGTATTAACCGTTCAAGCGGACAAATCGTAGGAGCCGAACATTCTGCGCTGGAACGAACTGTACTATCTCCTTTGTCGCAGTTCGAACGCATTCTGCATGGAACTATACCGAATAGCGGCCCGGCCGAACTAGACCGCGACCTATTATCGTCGCTAAAAATTGCCCGCGCTCACGCTATCCCGCATGCATGCACCCCTTTCGTTGCCCCGATGCAGGATTTTCGACGTCGGCGGGAGTGACCGTTCCATCGATCCCGTTTAATCAATCTCACCGTATATCCGCCTAACCCCTCCTTCGGATTCGGCTCTGTCCATTCGTCTTTCGCCGCCGCGTGTTTTCCTCCCGAAACTACCCCTTCTTGCACTCCCCCCCCCCCTCCTTTCGGTCCCTTACCCTCTCGCCACTCCTTACTCTCGCCATTCTTATTCATGGGGCGTCTCTCGTGCGCGAGGCGTCCCCGAATGTCGTGCGGGGTTAACTTATTGCGAGAACGCTTTCGCGAACGGGGCCGAAGGGGATGGAAGGGGATACAAGCAGCGATACTGGTTGCCATTCGTCTTCGATCCGTTTCGGCTTCGCAGAGCACGGCCTCCGATGTTTCGGTCCACTGTGCCGAGACACGCGTCGGAAAATCGGCGCAATCTAACGCTGCTTGCCGATGAGATTTTTCGAAACCGCCGTGGGCTAAAGAGGTAGTTTGTAAACTTGGTCGGCGAAGCTGGGAGCGTGGGAAAAGTGTGAATGTAGGGTGATAATTGAAGGGTAGCGCTCGACAGTTCTTCATCGAGCGCTGAATTCATCATTTTTGCACGGCATCGATACTGCATTCCATTTGGCGGCTATAAAGGCGTCTCTTAAATCGACCAGCCAGCCAACACGGTGCGCAAGGAAAAAGGAGGTAAGCGCATCGGGCGCAGCGCGTTATCCTCGATTATCGGCAGAACGTCCCGCAGGAGCTGGGACGAGGGGACATTCGAGGTGGCGTACTCGCAGCGACGAGAGAGAATCGGCCGTTAAAGTCATCGTCGAGAAAAAAAGCGCCCGGTGTGTCGCGAGAAGCGTACGGTCCCTGGCACGCAGGATCGTTCCATCTTTTTTCTGCCTTCGCCGTTAACGAAATACGCATCGACAGTCGGCTCTTCACCCCCTTCCCTTTCCGCTCGTGCAACGCATCTCGTGCACTGCTTGGGAAAAGAGTAGGCGTGTGCACAGGCTTTCACGAAGTTTCGCGAGCGAGTCGCTCTTTTTCGGGGTGAAAAAGCACACGCACGCCACCCGTTCGACCCATATTCCGGCAGGATTTTCATCCCCTTCCCCTCCCTTCCCGCCGACAAACTCGAAGGCATCCACTCCCGTAGAGTTAAATCGCCTCGCTATTTTTAGCCAAGCTCTTTTCTTCCGTACGCTTTTCCAACCCCCCTCATCCTCTTCCACCAACCTCCACTCCCTCCTATCCTCTTCCATCCTCCACTCCCATCCTGCTGGAAGGCGAGCGTTCCTCTCAACGATGCCTGGCCCCCTTGCAACGTAATTAGGGTACTTACGTATGCCGAATGTAAACTGTTGCGAGGCGAACAATGCAATGCAGCTCGGCAGATCGATACGAAAACGTCCGGGGGGGGGGGGGGGGTGGGGGGATGCACCAAATGACAGGCAAACGAGTGATTCGACGAATGAAGCGAAAGGCAAGTTTATCCGAAGGGATAATTTCTTCAGTCGCGCTTCGTCGGTTTGACAATTGATAATCCGGCCTCGGGCGTAATTTCAAAACTTTCCCTCCGGCATGAAGCATTTCGATCGTGATACGGTAGACGAGAGCTGCGCCAGGTACGAATCCAACTGGTTGGTCAGATGTTTGTCCCGAGAGCGAATTCGGCCACTCACAATACGGTTCGATTTCAGGTTGAGGTTTTAAAAACATCGCCGACGCTTAATATGCGCTGCTGTCGGAGTAAATTTCGATTGAATAAAACATGCCCGATCGGTCCGAGTCACGGAATAAGCATTACGAATCGTACATAAATTGCCTCGACGACGCGCAAATCATGGGATGCTGTATTGATAATGAAGTTCGATTTGACGAATTTGCTTTACGAGCCTTTGAAAACGAATGTAGGAACGGCGAAAAAGGGCGGGCGGGGAGGAGGTCTGGTCGGCGGAGAGGGTGGGATGGAATTGAATTTAAATTGTGGCGTACACGGATTCGCTACCGGCGAGCGTAATAAAGCGCATAAAACGTTCAGAGTCGATAACCGCCGACCATTAGCGTCGGCGGTTCATCGTTCGCGTTAACCTTCCGGGAATTCGTTATCGGGTCTCTATTGAGACACTCGTCGCTTGACATTCGAAACTTATTCTTTTGTGGCCTCGAACCTATCTGATTGGAATTCGAATAGACGACAGGCAGAATCTTAACGTCTATGACCGATTCTACGGCAATTTCCTTCCTTGTTCTATGAAATTAAACGACGCCAGGATAATAATCGTCGACTAACGACCGTGTATCGGACTCTGACCGAGTCCTCTATCGCTTCTGCACTCTGAACTTTGTACCTACTCCACGCGGAAAGTGGCGAGCACTGGCTAAGCGACATCAGAGCGAAGAATCTCTTAAACTTGGTCGGCCCGAGTCGGGCGTAGTCGAAACGGCCGCGTAAGGAAGAGGTCTGAATTCTCGAGTGTCCCGACAACGGTTTAAGCCAGCCTAGAAGCGGTAGGTTACGTGAGCTGGATGCCGAGTCGGAACCTCCTGGCCTCGGCGACTGCCGAATAAAATCCAGGCCTCTCCTTCCCATCCTTTCCGTCCTTTCCATCTTCCGTCTCTCATTCCGCTTTCTTTCCCGCTTCTCGCGTTTCCTCTCTTTTATAACCACCTCCCACCACCCCCCACTCCCCTCCCCCCTCTCCACTATTTGTCTTCCTCGCACTCCACCACTCTTTCTACCCACTCTTCCCGTTCGTCTCGTATGCGTGCATCCATGTGCGTCGCGCTCCATTTTGACTTTTCTCCCGGCGGGAATGTTCCGTTGGGTGTAAAAAAAAAAAAGAGAGAAGAGAATCGTGCCTGGATGGAAATGCCCGCATTGGCCTTCGCCGGTCGTCCCTCTCACGGAATCCGTCGCGTGATGAAAATTTCAATCCGACCTCCCGGCGCATTCTCGCTCTCCCACTCCTTCCGCTTCTTCCGCGTCTTCTTCGTCTGCCTCTGCGTTGCCGACGAAGACGACAACGGAATCGCGGAACTAAGAAACGAGAGTACACTCTCCTGTATTCACTCGGCGAGCAGAGGCCAGGACTTTCCACCGGTAATTCCACACGTCTTTCGCGCATTTGAACGTCGGCCGTTGCAAACGTGCACTCATCTGGGAGCTGATGCTCGATGAATGTGCATAATTGCGATGACTCGCTTCGCGAGAATGATGTTGCGACTAACGAAGACGTTCGAATGTCATAATGGCTCGAATCGTTGGGTATTAAGCGAGCGAGAGTTGAATTTCAAGTGAGGTGGTAGACGTGAGATTCAATAAAGCGCCGAAGATATGTTACTCTTATCGCAAACGTGATTACAAAATGAGAGTCAATGCATTTAAAACTGAAGTTTATTTTATTTATTCTGTTTTGCAGTTGCGCGCAGTATTATGAATGATTTATTTGAGTTAGTAGCGGACGCATAATACTAATTATTTCAAAACTTTATGTTATTCGTGTGATAACAGCGAAATCCTCGTAGAATGCGATTTCCTGGAACAGAAACGTGTACAGTGTAACGTTCAATATTAACTGAGTTACACGAAAGTTGTCATGTGTATACTTGGTTGCTTGTCATTGAGTACGGTTGTGTAATTATCTTCTTCGTGCTCGTGATCTCAATATGTCTAGATAGTTAGCCAGGTGTACAGCTAGAATTCCAAACTACGTATCTCTTTCTGCTGGCTTGCTTTTAACAAGCGTAATTATCTTACCTTACAACCGCTTAATGATTATTTAGGCGGACTGAACGTATCGAGCCCGATCGGATTTGTCTATAGATGTCGATTATCATTTTCATTGGTGTGATGAATGGATTAATCAGCCTCAAATTGTTCTGATCGAATGCCGCCCTTTTGACACTTAATTGGCCCTGATTACAAAATTGCCTCGGCGAGACGTCGGCACTCGCCGCTTTGTAGGGGGGTGGGGATGATTTGCAGAACAACATGTAACGAATAGCCGATTCCATCCGCGTCGCGTTAATCAAATTCCGGACAGGGGCAGAAGTAGAACTGTTTGTTGTGGATGCGGGATATTAACCGCGACACGAATGAAATTTAATTGTAGCCACCACTGATGTGCAGACTGTTACGCCTCCGAATGTGCTGTTAACGCAGGTTTTACGTTGACAACATCAAATATGAGCTCTATCATAAATTTCGGATGTTTTAGTAGCTTTAGCAGTGATTTTTTTCATGGCGACAACGGTAAAATGCTCGACTGGGCGTCGCAGTTTAACTGATGTCTGCCTGAAAATGGTAGAAATACCAAAGAGCCTAATCTGGACTAAGCCGAAGACTATGGAAAGAATGAAAATGTGGATCTTTTATATAGGGTCTAATTCTACTTGTGACGCTTTTGCTTGGTACGAGTTGTGACTGGTTTTTGCCATTTGTCGTTCTCTGTTGTTGCTTTAGTTCTTCTACTGTCTCGTGTTACCACTGCACTGCTGGTACTTTTCTCTAACTTATTTTATCAAAAAATTACTTGGAAAATTGTATCTGCTATTAACTGATGACAAATAGAAGAGAAAAATTCAGGATTTTTCTTTTATGTATTTTTAGTATAATTTACTGAAGAATAATCTATAATGGATATTGCCATTCAAATTATAATGAAGAAAAGTGTTTATGACAGCAAAATGAAATAATATATTACATAGATTCTGTCCTACTTGTACGCCGGCCAGCTTATTTGCTCGTACGTTGCCAATACTGAGCGCGTTCGAACGTGTTTATCGAATCGACTGCTGTACTCTCAATAGAACTTTCATCTTTCTCGTGAGAAAAGTGCTCTACTGACTAACAGACCCGCTCAACATCCGAGTCTAGAGTTATTTAGCGTACATGCTTCTACTTGAGCGACTATTAGTTCATTATGCTACTGCGAGCATTTGGTCATCGTAATTTTACGCATACCTTATATTATACATACCACGGCATATTTTACCTCACTTTACACTATATTTCATTACTCTAAATTATTGTACCCATTTATTTCGAGTCGTTTGCAATCTTTTGAGAGTTTTAGTAGATAAAATAGCAGTTTAATCTGAATTTAACACAAGTTTGATTGGCTTGTTCTTATTATATGTCATTAGGGGACTAAGGGAGGGTACTTTGGTATAACTTCGACCTACTAAAACATGAAAAAACCAAAGAACCGAAAAAACGTCAACAAATGTTTAGTCTTATTTTCGATTATTTACTTACCACCCTATCCCATAGATTTTGACTTGCCCTGAAACTTGGTCGCAGGCAA
Organism: Anoplius nigerrimus; assembly: GCA_914767735.1. Classification (NCBI taxonomy): domain Eukaryota; kingdom Metazoa; phylum Arthropoda; class Insecta; order Hymenoptera; family Pompilidae; genus Anoplius; species Anoplius nigerrimus. The sequence goes on along the minus strand of OU612088.1, from coordinate 12,445,991 downwards.
AGCTTCGAATTCCTCACAGTTTCGAAAACCAGCCGTTTTTTGGAGTAAAAAAAAAGTTTATTTAAAGATCGACTTTCGCGGATGAAGAAAATGTATGATTAACATACGTTCTGATTTTTGGTTTAAAAGTTACAGGCGATTGAATAAATCGTGAATTTTGTAAGGGAAAAAACTAATTTTTTTCATTTTTGCGAAAAATCGAAGGCCGGCGGATTCGATCGCCCATTTGCGGCCTTGTAGAGGGTCGAAAATAACTCCCAGAGCGATTTTCCGTTCATCGATATTCGCATTAGTTTCCGAGTTACAGCCAAAAAACCACCGAAAAATGCGGGTGAAAAATGGGGTAAAAAATAAAATATCCTCAGACGGGCTTGTGGCTTTCCATTTTGAAACAGGGTCGAAAGAGAATCACAAAAATCGCAACCGGAGCTTTCTAAGTGCAACAGTACCGAAGATACATCCAAAAACTCTGTAAAACTAATTAAAAGTGTGCTCGTTTTCGTGACTGCCGCAAAGGGAAGCAATTGTTCACACAAATCATCGTTAATTACATTATAATTACCGCCTATCATGAATATATATCCCTCCATAACTCCGTAAGGTACCTCATTTCCCACTTTTGTGAAAAATCGGAATCACCAAATCGAATCGGACTGTACGCCACACGACCAAAAATAACTCACAGCCTCATTTAGCGATCCTGTAAAGTCATATTTCTTCCAGAGACATACTCGACAAAGTTCTGAATAATAATGATATAAACAGACTTTTGCATAACTCACATCCAGTGATCAAAGAACTGTATAAAATCACACAATATAAGAGGGTCATATCCCGCACGTCGCAAATTAAACTCATTCAGCGTTACAGCCGCACCATTAAAAAATTCGCTATCGGGGCAAGAGCGATCCTCGAGTCTATCGCTTATCAAAAAAGGAGAAGCCGGAAGACTCTTATTCGCCGTCGAACGGGGCCGCGCTCGTTCAATCCTTATTGGATCCGGCATATCGATGAAGATATCGGCGGCTGCGGCCGTTGTTATCGGTCGTTTTCGACTACCGGGATTTTCGTTCGACGGCACGCTCGTTACACGCTCGCGGCTTCGCGAGCTAAGAGGAGTGCTCATGGTAGAACAGCAAGAGACAGATAGTGGGAGCGAGAGAGGAGGCCTGGCGAGATTAAATCCCGGCAAATTGTTAAATCACGAGCCCCCGGCTTTGACAATGGCTCCTCCGCTGCGGGGATAATAAAAGCGGCAGCGCCGCTTTCAGGAATGGAATTCTCTGGCGGGCGGTTCCGCGATATAAGGAAGGTTGGGTGTCGTTGAATTATGCGACAACCGCGTCTGAGAAACGCGCCGCAAAACGGAGAGGGCCGCGGCAGGCGGAATGTGGACGAACGGATGTCAGCGAGTGAGAAAGAGAGAAAAATAAATACATAGAGAGAGAGAGAGAGAGAGAGAGAGAGAGAGAGAGAGAGAGAGAGAGAGAGTTGGATGCCGTACGCGGTGTCCCGAAAATCGCGTTGCGCCAAAGTGAATCTCCTTGAAAAAGTGAATCGGGGACGCGGAATAAGGTCTTCGCGTCGCTGACTTTGTTCGCGGAATTAAATACCTCGCATAGAGAGCAGCGTCCGGATCCCGAATCCGCCCCAAGGAAGATGGATGTCTGCCATGTCCGCGCTCCGAGGCAGTTATTAAATCAAATATGTCGATTATTCGATCTTATTCGCCTTACACTGACAGCGATTACAGATTAAAATGTGGACTAGGTCAACCGGTTAACGCTTGACAGTTTTGAACTACTTGAACATTGCCCTATTTGTCTTGCCGGCTGAAATTGCCCACTTACCGGGCATGAAGAGAAGCTGGCTGTGTCGCAGGACGACATTAAAGAGGATATGAGGGAAGCGTGACAGATGAATTGGACGTAAGCGGCATCGAGAAAATTCCTCTCGATCGGGATGAAGAGATCGAGCGGTAAGAGGCCGCGGGGAAGAAAAGAGAGGTGTCGAGTCGGAAAATGGAGCGTCGATATGACGTGCGCAGGGAGCGAGGGGGCGTGGGTGGGATAGAGAAAGGGAAGAGAATAGGGGTGAGAAGCAAACGGGGGCAGAGTTCGCGCGAGGAAGAGTGCAAACGTTTGCGCTGGCTGATTCGGTTTTGCCTTCTAAATGAGTCGAACAGGGAACCTTACTTCGCACCCCTTACCCATCCTCCCTTTCTCACGCTCTTCCCGGTTTCTCGCCACTTTTTCTTCATCCCCTTCCCGCCCCATCGCGCGGCTTGTCTTTGCGGAGAGTCTTGCTCGACGAAGCTCGCAAGGGTAATAAATTTAACGGAACCGATGCGTCTCCAACCCCTCCAACCTCCTCCGACTCTCCTTACGTTCCGAACGAACGCGCCGTTCGAATTAATTAAGTCATTACCTTCACAAACGCATCCACCTCACCCCATTGGAGGATGGCTGAAGTCTAGACGCCTCAATTTCCAATTTTGCGCCAGCTCGACGTCACCGTCGAGATCTTTCGCTACATATTTACGTTCAATCCCCACTCCACCCCCTTCGATAATTGCGCATAATTTCCCTACCTTCGGGACACATCGTCATTGAAATTGGCATTTTAATTTCCTCTCCCGTCGCCTCTTATCTACGTTATCGCTTGTGCGCGCGATAGAGAGCCTGTGTGTGCCGTAAGCTTGCCAAAGTTCGTATCCCGGGTGCGTTCGCTTCATTTATTACGACGCTCGGGGAGTCCTTAGTACATCTTACCGTATCTTATCGCGACGAAAATTCCAACAGGACTCTTATAATACCCCGCCGCAGACCTTCACCTCGCGTTTAACCGAGAATTCCTCCCCCCGCAGCCTCTTCCCCACCCCGTTTCGCCATCTTCATCCCTTTCGCCCCGCCACCCCCTTGGTCTAACCGATCCTCACGGCACGCTTCTCCTATCTCGTCGTCTTTGTCCCACGGCCTCCTGTCGGCACCCTCACTTATCCCGCATAATCTTAAGCTCCTACGATACCGTCGAGATGTCCCTTCTCGTATGCACAAACGTGTCGTAAGCGAGGCTGCAGGTACGGCGGCAACATCAATTAAGAGGTACAAAGGTGCCATCTCGAGCATAAGCCTCTCCCGTACACATATCGCTTATCCGCGCCATCGTTAATTTCTCCGCTCTCCTTTCTTGGCCGCCAATGTTCCGGAAATTTGAGCGTAAATGATCGAGTTTTTCGACGGGTCTCGGTTACTAATGATGTACGAGTGGCAGAGTTCGATATATTCAGTGATTGCAGGATTAAGTTAAAGTATTGAGTTTTGTAAGCACGTCAGAGACGGATTATTTTCATTTTCTTGAATTTTCGAAATTCATGACGTGGCTTGCATGTTAATATCGAATTCGTAACAAACGACATGTACAGTTGAAGATATTTGCTGTTTCTGCTTTAAAATGGAAATATCGTGTAATTATCTTCGATGGAAATTGTATCGTTTCGTCGTAATTTTTACCTCGAAGTTTAGATGCCAGTCTTTTGGCCATTGTCAGCGTTCTAATTTGAGCGTTTCCCGTCCTGAGTAGGCAGATATCTCAAAACATAAAATAGCTCATTGGAGAGGGCGATTTCGTCGACTTCTTCCGCTCGCTTCATTTATTATCGCGCTTATGCCGCTTATGCCGCTTATGGTGCTCCAGCTGCAAAGCGTTTACGGGGAAAATTCGATGCTGAACGCCGAGACGGAGGCCGCGTCTGCCTTCGCTTTGTCTTCCGACCTGTACTTTCACGTCTTTTCCGCCAAACGAATTTTCCACCATTGTGCATAACTTTCAGGCTCACAACGCCAGGGATGAGATGGTAACGACTAGCGAGGCAATAGAATATGGAATTAGCGTTGAGAGAATAGCCTCTAAGTAATTGAAATGTCATGCTACCATCATCTCTCCCATCTCAGCCATTGAACGCCGCCAACCTTATGAAACGATCCATGGAACGTAACGGTCAACCAGGAACTGTACAATTCTTTCGCGTGTCGCTCGTACAACCGACTAATTGCAATCCGCGCAAACAAGTTGGATGGCGTAGCTAGGTATCGGAAGATGTCCGTCATTGAAGTATCAAATTTTTTCCCTCTCGCAGCCGTATCGATAATTGAAAAATGGCTGGCTCGCGCTAAGGGCAAAAACCTTGAAGTATCGAAAAATGCTTCGATATCGAAGTCCGTACGGAAAAATGATGTTCGATTGAACACTGGTGGATCCTTGATTGCCTGCAAGCGAGAGAGAAGCAGCAGAGTGAGGCTTGAGGGTGGTCCGGAAGGGAAAAGGAAGGGCCAGACATCTGCCGTTTCCTTCCCACCCCCTACGTTAACTTTGTCCCTTCCTTCCTTCCTTCTATCCCTTTGGCAAGGGCCAAAGTTCTCCCCGGGAATCAACTTAAAGGCACGAAACGCCCGACGCTCACTTGATAAATATGGAAATTAGAAATTCCTAGGTTAACTAGCGACTTGCGATGAGAATGAGAAATTCACGGACGTCGAGGGACATCGGCGAGCCGGAGACGTATTTTGTGATTACTTTTATGGAAAGGTCGAAAAGTCCTTTCCGCCATCCTCCCACCTGGCCCGGATCTAATTTTCCACGACGCACCGAGCACGTAGCCAATTAAACTAAACTCCTCGCTCAAAATTGGATTCTTCGGGCGCCAGGCTCTTGGATAATCCGTGGAATTTCTCACGCAATCAGAACAACCCGCTGAACTCAACAGTAGGAATCGAGCGGATCGAGTACACAAGCCTCCCAACTGAGAATTTTAATGGCAGCAACAATTCACGTATATCCGTGCTCAGAGTCTGATGCAAAAGTGCCTCTTTTTCCGTGAACGCGCCGGCAGAGGGGGTAGCTTTCTCACCGTGCGTCTTCGCGATTTTCCAGAACAGATTCGGAGAATCTTAGAAGCGTCCTCGAAGAACATCGTTGGCACCGTCATTATGGCCGATCCGCATTGCAGTTTCGCCACGGTGGGTCCCCGGGAAGTCTAGAATTTTCATTCCACTCTAGATTGCTCTGGCTCGATCCCTGGTACCCCACTCCATCCCCTTCCCACCTTCAGCTTCTCGATCCGCGCGCAGGAAGGTTAGCAGTGAGCAGTGCCACGTTCACGCGAGATGATGCACGGATATTACCTATCCCACCCCTTACTCACCCTCGAGCCGCCCTCTTCTCATCCCGCCGACGCTCGGCCGGGAGGGTGGATGCGACGAAGGGGGGAAGATTCAGCTGCAGTCTGCTTCGTTTTGGCTCGCTCGCGGATTTTAAATCAGCGCCACCGGGGTTGGAGCGGGAGTGGGCTGGGGGTGGAAAAATTGGGGTGGCAGGGAGCAGAGGGATGCATAGGGTGTTCTGTAAATCGTCCCGCTAGCGCAGCGAAGGTAATTCTCGCAGACAGGATAAGTAACGAGGGATAAATATGTTCGGGATATTTGAAAAGAAGTTTTGTTGAATCCCTGAGTTACGTTGAACAGACGAGAAAAATGGGAGTAGATAGAGAATGTTTGTAGAGATTCATACTTTAACAGTATTACCCTGATAGTAGTTACTCTGAATCATATGTGATCTCAAATACATTTTATACGAAGAGAGTGAGCTACCGAAGAGATTATTATTCCCAATTTCGTCGGCTGATTTTTTCTTGCTGTCGTCCGGCAATTAATGGGCCGATTTTTAATCGATCCTCGATCCGCAGTGATGAAATAAATAGGCTCGTGCCCCCGTTTGACCGAGGGTGGCTTTAGTTGAAAACTGGAATGTTGGTCGCGCGCCAGTCGACCAATGCCGATTCGATTAACCCGAATTTTCGTTTGACGAAAAAAAAAAACTGAAGGATTTGTAAGCCGCTTTCGGGACGGTTGAATTTGCCGAGCTTCCCTGGCGAACGAGAGAAGCCGATGGGACATGGAGGAAGCATCGTTAATCTTCGCTTTCCCACCCTCATCGGAGAACGTTCGACGAATCTATGTCAACCGATATTTATTTCGATTTTGTGCCTCCCGGTAGGGAGTCGCATAGAACCATACGGTTTTCGGACGAAAAATCTCAACCTCCTTCGGTATCGATTCACCATTGATGAAAAACTGGCTCTCACCGTATCGTGCAGCGAAAAATTGTTTTATGAAAGATCAACCTCTCGGCCGAGAAAAAATTGTATGCGAGTTTAATCTTATATATCGTCGAAGATTGTCAAGAGCCAGTCGGTCTGCCGACAAAAAGTGTATGCGGGTCAAATCGTAATATCGTTCCAGATTACTGAGTAGATAGTCGGATCGCACTGGCGGCGACGTTTGCGGAGATTACATCGACGTAAAGGCGTTTCACACTGGCAGAAATCGGTAGAATGAAAAACGTCTTAAAACCCGGTGACAGGAAAGTGCACCATCTCGGACTGGATGCCGTAAGAAGCACGCATGAAGAATGAAATGTACTTTCGCGAAGCGATACGGAAAGCACTCGCTCTCCTGCTCGCGGACAAGACAAACGTTTAAGTTTTTTCCTTTTACCGAGCAAGGGTGGGAGGGTATCTGACGTGCGCCAGATACGGTTTGACACATATTCCGTTTCTGCGTCACGGAGCATGCCAGATGGTAGACGCTGTTCGACGTCTGGCGTCCGTTTTCGAATCATTCCGCGTAGGTACGATTCTGATTCCGCCTCAACGGCCTCGTCGATCGTTCCGGAAGACAATACGGCGACCATCATTCACCGGCTTCCACAGACCTCATCTATTGTCGATTAACAACGCGCGTAAATAAAACATACATGCTTGCACACATTATAGTCGATTCCGAGACATCATTGATTCTTGCCCCAGGTGTGGCGGTAAATATGGAAAAGGTCCAGGTAAAAAATGTGATCTAATTGTTAATATTTAATTGTTCATTTTGACTTACTTTGAGTGGCGTTATGAGATAAGCTGCTTACATCTAAATATGCATGTGCCGATTTAGAAAAAATATATTTGTCCTTTTTATTACTTTTTATTACTTTCACGTGGGACAGTTTCACACATATGTGTATGTTACTTAAGCTTCAAAAATATCGATCAATCTCTCTTTCCTGAGAATTGAGTGAAGTGTTCTATCAAACGGTGACGCTGAAATACCAAGATTTTTCAATCTGCCAGCAGGTTGATCGCAACCCTGGCCTGCGTCACGCCAAACTAGGGTGTGGCCTGGCCTCGGAAATTGGCGTAACGCGAAGCGTCACCCGAATCCTCGACACCCCTCGCTTTATCGCCCGCTTCCGGTCAATTCCCTTCAGGAATGACGACTCGTTTAACCCATTATCCCGCTTAAAGTCATTCGCCGCACTTCGCTCGCGGAAAGAATCGACGACGGAAATGCATCGAGCCACGCCCATTCGCCGCGACTTTCTTCCCTCGACTTTCCTCGTAGTCGAGCTAAGCACAGCCTCATTATCCTCTGTGGGCCGAATACAAACTCTCATTGCCAATTTAGTCCGACAATTTAATTCCGTTCCGGCAACAGCGAAATGGCGTAACGATCGTTGACTATGTATTAACCCCAGACGTATTAATATTCAAACGGGCCGCGATACAGTTCGCGTATTAAACGTATTCATTCGTTGCCACCGCTGTAGAGAGCGTATCGATCGATGATTTTCACCCGGTCGCTACACTGCGTTACAGACTTCATAGTTCGCTGCTAATTGCGCTCGATGCTCGGAGTATCGGTATTCGGCACGCATTAATTACACATATCCGATTTCCATGTCGGTTCATTTCTTCGCGCTCGCTACGTCATCGAAACATCGGACGATTCTTCGTGTGGCTTCGGAAGCTTGAATGAGATGGCAATTCGATCAACGAAACTTTCACCTCTTCAAACGGTGTTCAGCAGTCTGCGCTTGTTCCTCATCTGATCTACTTCCGTAAATATATACGGGCATTGTCCCAACTTAAAATACATAACTACATGAGTTACAGGATAAACTCATCGTTAGCCCAGTGAAATATCCCTGCGAGGCAGCTCTATTAATTAGACATCGCCCAACCGAGATTGTTGTTCGATCTTCTCCGTATAGGGTGCGGTACGTTACAATATGTGCCGAAGTTCGGGACCGCGGGCAAAGGTTTAGCGAACGTGCGGTGTACGCCATGCAAGATAACCGTACGAACTTTCGCCCTTTCGATCAAGCCCCCGCTGGCCTCCAACTTAGAAAACAGCCATCCCGATGCTCCGTCGGGACTGCACCAACTAATCACAATCAACGCGCTCTATTACCATCGCCTAACGATTAATTATTACCGACTACCATTAGTCAGTGTTAACACCCTGTCGCTTCCATTAACCGAATCGTAAGGATGCGTTCATAATCATAATTATCGCCGAATTCTGACGTACCATAATTGCGGCTCTTACCAAGTCGTCCTTATCGAGTCCAGGACTTCCGACTCAAGTCCTTGGGATCAGTCGAACTCACAATGCGCGCGCATCCTTTCCGCCGCACTCGCCTTAATTAATGATCGGAAGATAGCATCAGGTGCTTCGGTTACACACGATACACAGGACGCGCGTTAGACTAAACTCATCCCTCTGAGCGGTCAGCGAGTTTGCAAAGTAGTTGCCTGCCACCCTTCCCCTTCGGCGCCATCATGCCCCTTCTTCCTGTCGTATCAGGGGCTCCTTCCCTTGGTCGAGGGCTGCAAGCTGTAACGTCAAGCAGCCCCCGCCGTAAATCCGGCCCTGCTAGGGAGGCCCATGTAATTAATTTATCGACAAATTACCGTCTTTGCGTGTTTCGCTGCATAAAGCGTGATTAACCGAGAGTTCATCATAGCCGTTGAGTTATAAGTATACATGCAGCAGATAAGAAGAGCGCGGTAAAGTGTGGGAAGCCATGAGAGTTGAGAGTGTTCGGTACGAACTCTCTTTTTATTTGCCACGCTCGATTTTCGCGCACTGACGTTCCGACGGTCGATTGTTCCTCGATTAACGTCCGCATTCCGTGTACCAGAACGCCTACACCGTCAGGTCACGTTGGTTTACTGTTTGCTGTAATTACGTACGGCGCAAAAGGGATCGATAGTCACGCGTTGTCGAGGAAGATGACGGGCGGCGATTGCGGCAGATGCTCTGCCAGCGGCGCATTTCATATAAATTTAATTAACTGGCCTTATTTGTCGCCGCTTGCCATAACCTTAACCAGGGCAGGAAGTTGGCGAACAAAGGGGGTGGGGGGCAATATCGCGTTCAAACGAAACCCTCGTTCTTTGCCATTATCGTGCCCCTCAGTCCAATAATCATCAGCCGCAACTTAATTTAACTTCTACAACTCGGCTGTAGAGAGAGAGAGAGAAGGAGAAAAAGATGGGGAGAAGTGAGAAAGAGAGAGGGGAAGGGATTGAGAATGCAGAAAAGAGAGCGGCAGAGAGAGAGGGAGCGAGAGAGAGAGAGAGAGAGAGAGAGAGAGACCGAGAACTACAAACATTGTCGGGCGAACGATATCAACTTTACAACATCAACATGTATGTTCCAGCAAATAAAGCTCTCCTCAAACAGAGGCCATCCGCGACATTTGTAGCCCACACGCGAGCGCGGGGTTGTAAAGCGAATTCGATCGCACACGTCCCGGTCCGACAAAGGAGAACTGCGTCGGTTCGAACGGACGATTGTCGAACTCGATTATGCGGCCGTGGCGTTAATCTCGTCAGCGATTCGCGGGACGTTTCGCAGGATGCGGCGACCTGTTGAAGAATTCTATAAATCTCCCGGAGCGTCCGATCAGTCGCGGGACGATAAAGTTCAACGTTGGGCGGCCGTAAGCTCGTCACGTACGCAGGATCGATAACGAGTGCATGGAAACGTCTTCGGATCCGAATCCCGACCCCACCCACTTTGCCATTCCATTCCGTTCCCACCGCGGCTCTCTTCCATTCCAATTCCGTCCCATTGTTGACCGTCGGCCGAGTACAGGGGTCCGCGTCTGACTAATTTCGATCATATTCCACTGAGTTCGGATTCGACACGGGCTCACGAGCAGATTCGTGCCACTCTCGGGCGAATATAGAAATTTATCGGCTGCGGCCCACGCACCTGAGACTCAGGGATCGAAGGAACGACACCGTGAGAAAGCGTAGACGACGGTTGGTATGTTAATACTGCCGCGCGAGCTTCGAGACCTGCGCGCAGAAACGTTCCGAATTAATTTGTCGCGATCGCGTGGAATTTCAATGAAGCACCTCAACGTCGTTCGCCTAATTGACATCTATATGCGCATACGTTCCGTAGGATGCGAGAGTTGCCTGACGATGACGCGGCGATATGGATATGATAAGTTCCGCGTCACGGTCTTAATGCGCTGCGCGGATCGTGTTTCTAAGCTTCTTGCGGACGGTACTTCGCGGGGGGCGAAGATAAATCTGCAGTGGGGGAAGAAATTTTCGGCGGGCAGACGTATAATGGAGCCGGAGGTCGCCGGTACAGGGTTATCAATCAAGATGAACAATATACGTTCTCAGTACTTTAGCGGCCCCCTCGGCCGGCGCGGTCAGCAACTTCCTGCGCTGCGTCTTCCATTACGGCGGTCGGCGTATAAAAAACGTCCACTTCAGGAAAAAGGATGAAACAGACTGTTCACCGGGCTCGGCGGAGCTCATCGACTTCAAATTTTCGTCGAGCTCCGTCAAGAAAAATTTCACTTCACATCGACGGCCCCCTCGTTTACCGTTCTTGCCACACTTCCACTCTCCTGCAGCCGATCGAAGGTCCACAATTTATTTCGCACGGCATTTCTGTTTCGAAAAAGCAAGTTTCGCTGTGATGCGATTACCAGCGACGATATTACTCTTGTGCGGGGCACGGAAACTTCGTTGCTGCCGACGTTCATCTCCACAGACGGTCGGACCGTGCTTCGTTCAAATTCCTTTTCGTTTATATTTCAGTCGCGCAAGCCGCCGCGTCCGGTGCCTTTAATCTGTTCAATTCGATTCCGTCTCTTTGCGCCTCAAAGCGCACGCTTCCGGAGCGTCGGAAGGCACCCGGACGCCGGAGTGGCGACCCCGTCCTCGTACTTGGGTTAACTTTCGGTTACTTCTCGCGTAACTGGTCGAGTTAACGGTCTGCTTGGGCGAGCTCGAGTTTTCGATTTGGGGGTACCGTTGGACTTTGGGAAACGAAGCTTTCGCACTGGACTGGTCGAAAGTTTTGCCTCGGTTGTGGCACAGAGGGTGAAAGAATAGAGAGAGAGAGAGAACTGAGAAGATTATGTTAAAGCTAAAACTTTGGATTTTTAATTCTTCTAAAAGAGGATGTATTCCCCATTGAATGTTTCTCATTAAGACGTGTAATTGCGCTGAATCGATTGAAGGATCTGGAATTACCTTTTATATCCTATCGAATTAATCTCGATATCCCAGGATGGCAACGTCGAACTATCAGCCGGAAACTCTCCCAGGCAACGATCGACTTTCATCCCGAAACCCAACCCGGCCAAGTCGGCACTCGGACTTACGTCCGGAGAAGTTCGATATTGGCACCGGACCGCCGGTTAGAGTTGGCCCATTAATCTTGCCTGGACGCGATCTGTCGATAGTGATGGATAACGCGATTCGAGGAACGTTACCCCGGACGCCTGATGCGTCGTTACGCGAATCATTTTCGCGAATTAACACTTTTGCCTAGTGCGTCACAGCATTCAATCTCCCTCCGCGTTGGCACGTTCGACAATCCCCACCTTCAACCCTACCATGCCGTCTGCTACTAATAAAAGCGCAGCGCAGAAAAAGTTTGAGTAACACTAAATAAATATTCACTTTGACTCATGTCGTATTGTCTATGAAAGCATCACAATAATTCATGACCATTTTCATAGTAGTCACACGTATTTTTCCGGAACTATCTATACTAAATATAACTGATCGTCAATTGTTTATATTCCCAATGCAAGAAAAGTAATAGAAACTGAGTGATTTGACAAGTATCTGAAATCTCGCACGATGCCTGAATTCGAATTGTACAGCAATGGACCTGACATCGTGCATTTCGCCCGAAACTAGCGCGGTCAAATATTTCCCTCGTCCAGAGTTTCGCGAGTCTCTCAAATCCTCCGATTCCTCCGAACGGAAATTAGTTTCCTGATTCGGACGACGATTCCTCAAGGCCCCGCAGATTCCCATTGCCATAGCTCTAGCCGGTCGCCGTTTGCCTCCAGCTCGCTGGAAAGCGCAGTGAGCAAGCAAGCAAGCAAGCAAGCAAGCACGCCGCTAGCGGCAGCCAGTTCGATGCCGAAATTCGCGGCGTGCAGCAAATTGAATTTAGAGCCGGCCCATTAATCGCGTTCGTTCGACCGAATCGGTCGAATGTGATCTGTCGTCGCAGATGGATTTCGCGGGTACCTGGCAACAGGGACAGCTCTTCCTGTCCTCGCACTTTCCTCACAGATGCGAGTCGCGAAACTTATCTCCGTTCGGCCGGAGTTACGCCAGAAGCTCGACGTCGGCGAGAGTCATCCGCGGGTATCGATGGGAAAGGGTTAGCGGCGAAATTTGCGACGGGAAACGGAAAATGCGGCAGACCTCTACACGGCGCTGTTTATAGGATATCTATGAATTTCTGTTATAGGAAACCGTGTTGTACAATCTTGTAGCATGACGCAAATGCGATGTGTGCAGGGCGATTCAAGTCAATTGGTTGGTTTTCCACGTTTTAGTGTTGTTAAGGTAGAATTGTTTAACAAGCATTGTGTACAGTGTAATTGATTTAAAGGAAAATATAAATGTTAGTGTTGTAACAAAATTATTCTGATACAATACATATTGACAGTAAAGAAAACAGTGTAATGATGCAAGATTCAAATAAATATAATTTTTAAATGCAATACCTTTGATGTCTTATACGAATTTATCTTGTAAAAACTTACATGTCACATATGCGCTTTCATAAAGTGAAACCTTCTAGAATGTTGTGAAGAATACGATTCCAGCGTCCAAAGTCCGCTACAGCGCATAATGAATTTATAATGAATTACTGGCCGGACGTTTAGTAGTGACGATCCGTCACCGATAATTGAAGATTTCATTACGCTCTTCTTTGTTTCGAGCGTACGTAATTAAAGGATTAATGAGATTTGTCGATCGCCCGTGGCTTAATGGCGCTAATTAAATGCTCGCATTGTTCGGCTGGCATGGGAATGGTAATGAGGAAAATAATAAAGTGTATGGCCGGCGGTAGGAGGACAATGGCGGAGGAACGATGCGCGTCGAGTGAGATTCGTCTACCCCCTTCGGACAAACTCCTTTCAAATTTACTGTCCGCCAGCCGACGTCGCCGGCACACACTTCAGCGCCCTCCCAGTTGACTCAGTCCGCTCTGCCTTTTATTTGCCGACCATCTCGGGATACATCCGACTCACGTGGGCACCTCGGATTTCGGTCGGAATCTTACACGCCGCTTTATAAAGCTATTTTTGCACTCGTGACACGAGTTTCCTATTCAGCCTCGCTCTCTTTTACTGGCGGACTGGCATGAAGAAGTCTTCACACTTTCGAAACGAGTAGGAACTTTCCCGTATCGATTACTTTTACACCGTCGTAATTCGGTAGATTCGTCCAAATCGAATTTCGTTTAGTACCGAGGAATGAATTGCGTCCGACGTGTAAGTTGCGCATTGGAAACGATCGGTGAACTTGAGAAGAACGCTATCTGGCGGACGAGGGAGCAATAACAATTAGCCTCGACGCTGATGTAATTCGAGCAGTGCAACGCGCAAAAGTCACTGGAGTCGGTCAATAATTGTTTATGACCGTTTACGACTGCATTTCGCGTGCACGCGCGTCGCGATAAATTCTCGGACCGGCCGTAATTTATTGTCGCACACTCCGCCTAATTATAGAGCGGTGACCTGCGTAATTATTAGTGTACCGACAATGTCATTAGCTCCGATAGAAATCATACATATGCAATTTATGGCACGCATGCGGCAACACTCGTTGTAATTCGGCAATGCGTACGATTACTATACTTTCTGGCCGCAAATTTTAACTAACTAATTAAGAGTAAGAGTCTAATTAGTCGCAGTAAGAGCACCATTACCTCAGAATCTGCCATTAACCTTTATACTAATCGAGTCGTATCCCAACACAAAAAGTACTTCAAAGAAGCATAAACCCACAAGAAAAATTTGTATGCCATCATAGAGTGAATTTCATACAATTATCGGGCACCGATATTGACCCCACCAATTCCCCGATAGGTGCTCGATTAATTAGGTAAAAAACCGAACCTAATAGACTAGCTGCCAATTCTAATCGCACTTTTTGAGTCACGCCAGCAGCGAGCATCGTTTCAAAAATACAAAAACGGACCAGACTTGTAGGACACTATCCATAAGACGCGTTCGATTGTTGCGACGCACAATGGCCAGCTGATTGCGGACATTCGAGTCGGCTGCTGATTGGACGGAAAGCTCAACGGTCAATAATTAGAAAAGTGTATTTTCCTTTCTTTTTGACCTTCGCCCGCCACAAGTCTCGAACAGCGTTCAGTCACGAACTACCAAGCTACCTGTAATCATCGGTTGTTCAACGCGACGCTCGGTCTTTTAATTAAGGGAAATTAATTAAATCGTCGGGGAGATGTCGTTAAAAGTTTCGTCGTCCGTATCGGTGGCGATACTCGATAAGCTCGCTCGTAGCTGTCTTCCCGCTTGCGAGACTTCATATTTATGGGCCGAAACTTGGGCCGGTCAAACTAGTTGGCAACAGCGTGAGAGCGTTGTTTCCATTAAATCGAGATGAGGCAAGGTTATTTGAGGACCCGCTAAAGGACCATGGTTTCTGGTCAGGGAATTTCCGCGGTGTTAATTCTTAGCGCATTCGGATTCTCGATAGTGGCATGGTTATAAGCAGTACAAAGCGGGGCGGCCGACAATGGTTGCGGAACAGGAAGCTGATCGCAATGACACAATAGGGTACGCGAGGATTTCGAATTGCATTTCCAACCTGAATCATCGTTGCCTCCTTCGAGGGACTACCGTCAGTTTCCATCATCCTACACTTCCGGTCGGCTCTCACACGTTCTGCCATTTAACGTTAGATTCACTGAACCTGTTACAATGTCGGGGTTGATTTGGTGTAATAATGACTTCTCCACAAATATTTTATTTAGCGCATGTGGTGTATTCTTCCACTTTATAAATTCATCTATCGTTCATATCGTGATGAATTAAATAAAAATTTCTACATAAACCGTTTATCTGGACTGAAACAAGTTACGTACTTAGGTACTTGTTTTTAAGTGATCACGATCGATTTAACGTACATTTACAATTAATTTGTTTGACAAAATCATCTTGTTTCTTTCACAGCGGTAAAATTCCATTGTCTCGTAAAACAATCCACTGGCCCAGATCAAAACGTTAAACAGCCCATAACGCCCCTTCCGCTTTTACCTGTTGCTTTTATCAGTGTCAAACCGGCATCGACTCACGTCCGGCAATTCCATCGATCCATATTAATTCATAATCATTAAGCCTCTCGGTTACAGTGCATCAATCGATGCGATTCGCGCCGTTCGTCCCGATTGAAAACGATCGCGATCAGCAGGCGGAACTCGCGCGGAGATCAGTAGAAACGCGCCGATATCCGACGGACAACGGCGTCATAAATCCGTAATCCGGTTTCCTGCGAATGATCGGCAATGCACTTTACGTACGTAGTGGGTTTATCCGCGCGCGATAAAATACGAGGCCAATGGCGGACTCGATCCTCGAAGGACGAGCACTTTGCCTCGAGTGGCCCCCTTCGATCGCTTCCCGATCGAGGTCGAGAGCAGAAGCGATCGAGATGAGTCGAGGAGATTATCAGAAGTATAGCATCGCGGCGATGACTTATTGTTTTAATATGTACACACACGCGCGCACAACCAGGCGCCTTTTTCGGTGGAAGAGGACGTTGCTCCCTTCCGTCGTTAAGGGGTCTTGTAAAGGGGCTTACGGGGCGAGCTTATTACGGAAAAATGTTGTGCACTTTGTCTTCTTTACTGGCACACTCTGCCTCCGGTTCCCGCAGGCGATGGCAGGGCAAAAATGGTGGGGGCAAGATGTATTGGTTCGAGGGGTAGATCGAACGTGATTAACGTCTTCGTATGGTTTTTGCTCGGCAGAGGGTTGACTAAATTTGCGGGTTTTGTCGCTGAATCATGAGTTCCGAGAAAGCGATATTATTCATCAGCATTTAGAATCTTGGCATATGGATATGCATTAAAGAAAAATCTTTTGATTTGTTCCCCTGTCTTTTTAGCTACTGAATTATCATATTTTCTATGTCGTACTTCAACAATTATATTTTTGCTCTTTCCCCGTTCTATTCTGGAACACGTTACTCAACATTTATCATCTAGGCTTTGTAATATTAAATTTACGACTGACTGAAGGTTTATTCGAGGAAAAATAATTGCGGCGGACTTTGGCGCGAATAACAACGTAGCATTAATATATTTTACCAGTTCTTTGACGTGTTTTCGTTTGGGTAGTGGATCGGTAAATATGCTCAATCGGGGGTAGGTTAAGGGTGGTCACGATCGATTCAGTTTCTATGCTCGAACGTGTAGTAGCACTTCGATTGGCCTGGGGAAAGAAGCAGTCCGCGAGTTGTTATCGTTTACCAGAACGTAAGGGGCGCGGGGGGCGGCTTTCTCGAAAATTGACCGGGGAAACTTCGGTCACCGTCGTTTTTCGCCAACTTCCCCTGACAATGAGATATGGCCTGGGACTACGTCGGAAACTAAAGTGATCACGAGGCACTTGGGAAATCGCGAAAACAGTCCGTGCAAAGCTTCGCGAGCACCGGAATTGATCGCGGCTGGAGAACGATGAATTTTTCGATACTCGTTATCACTGTCGGCAGTGATATACGCCAAGCTCGACACTTCACCGCTCCCATCCGGATATCAGTTTACTCCATATTTCACCACCGCCTCGTACAGCGAGAATCAGAACCTGGTCTGAAGTTAATTAAACAATCGCTACCGAACTACACGGCGTCAATTTTCTGCAAAAGGCTACGAGGCGCATTAAAAATATTAGCTCGTCAGCTCGAAGCTTCGGTAAACTTGCAATTTGAATCTTTCACTATCCAAGAGTGCCTCGGGCGAAGGATGCATGACCTCGGTCTCTCTGACGGGCGAAAATTCAATCGGAGTGCGCGTCGATCGAGTATTCCGAAACTTTTCGCTGCCGGCGTCCGAAAACGCGGCGATAACTTTCGATTAGGCGAACTTTCGCCTAATAAAATCGAAAGGCCCGCGAAAGGCGAGCGGCGAAGATTTCCGCTGTAACGAGAGTAACTTCCGCGCGGGAAGTTTTCGCATGAAACTTTCAGCCCGTCCCGCGGCGTGATGGGCCGTAATGATGCATTCCTTTCCCGTCCTTTCGATCTTCCCGATGACACGTGACCCCGTCCAAGACGCGAACGAGGTCCGATCCAAATATCGAGCCGGCCAGGACGTACGTGACGTGCGTCGATAAGGTCTGAGCGTAATCAGTTAACGCCTGAATTCGATTTGCGACGCATCACAGTTGAAGCATCGACTGCCAACTCGCGGACGATGCAAGTAATTAGCCTCCTTACAAAGGACTATACCAAAGGTTACTCCCCAGACAAGGCCAATTAGACGAATAAAAGAAATAGGTACCGTAACAAGAAACGTCAGTCCTCTGTGATTCTGAACTGGCTTTCGAACGCAGATGCGACTCCAAAGATTACTCTCCAGCGGTCGTATCCAATTAGAAAGATAAGAAAACGTTCCATAATGAGAGTAACGTCAACCCGACGCTGATACTTTCGATCTTTTTCCCGTTCTGTACCTACAATTTCTTCCGCTCGGTCTGTTTCGTTCTGTTGCTCATTTTTTTCCGCCGTCGGCTCCGTAAGTTTCGCATCGTTAAGAAGGGATTCCACGTTTCAAGGGTGAGCTGTCGGTATCTGAGGGATGGTATTCGCCGACAGCGAACGGACACTTTGTTTTTCCAGATGTCCCCAATCGGGACTCGCACCAGCCTGGAATCTATTAGGGATCGTCGTCGCGCAGGACTGCCCGGAGCTGTTTGACCGGTGTTCCCTCCGAAAATAGATGGATTCGCGGGAAAGCGGCTCACCATTCGGCCGGAAGCCGAAACGAAGTCAAGCCGGTCGTCAGGATCACTCTCGCCGGAAGTGACTGGATTCGTTGGTGGAAGCAATCAAAAGAATCGCTCGGGCTCGATGAGAAGCGAGCGCCACGGGCGTTGCACAGAATCAAAGTCAAATTAATCCCAGACGCTTTTAACATTTCGACGAATTTACACTGACGACGCCGAGCGTCGCCGACGACTGGAGTCAATATTAAACTTAATCAAAAAGTGACCACTGGATAGAACTGACCAGCAATACAATATCAGACCGTATACTCTCATGTACATACCTATCTACCTACTATCGATATTCTAAAGTGTTGGATCAGCCCCAGGAACAACTGACAACCATTTTATTAGACAAGCCTTTTCGCGAGTATTTCGAGACAAAAGGAAGGATCGACCGGAAGAGTCGCGCAAAGTGTGCAGCGTTCGATTTTGAATTCAACGCGTCTCGCCCTACGTCGAATGCAATTTTCACACGACTTAGCACCGAAGAGAGAATGAGAGAGACGAAGAGTGAGAAAGTGAGATCCGTAACAAGGCTAACACGTCCACATTAAAAGTCTCCCAGCCCGCATCGTATCGAGGTCTACGTCTATTGACAAGTATCTCGCGTCCCACAAAAGAAGTAAAGGAGGAAAGGAAGGGTAAATAAAAAAAGAGGAAAAAGGGAGGAGAAGAGGCGTTGAGGAGGAAAATAGAGGAGGTCGACTGCGTGGGAGGAAACGATAGCTGACGAAAGAATCGACGTTTACATGCCTCGCGTCACCCGAGCGAACGACAGGCCGCGCGTGGGCGGTTGCAAGAAAAGAATCGCGTAAGGGATCGGGACTGTTTCGAGCTGCCGTGGTAGTCCGCAAGTCGTCACGGTGTGCGGATTGGGGCGAATCCTCGGCTACATCGGCGGACGACCGTCGGTGGGGGCCGCCAGTATGTCACAGTCCGGATCCGGTGGCTTGAGCGGGGCTCAAGGTCAGGGACAATCTGGTCAGACGCTGGATAGCCAGGAGCAGACAACGGCCTGCCAGAATGGCCGGGCGGAGCCGCCATGCGAGTCCGCAAAATCGGATCTCTCCAACGGCTTCGAGAACAGAACGTTGGAGTACGAGAGATACGCCCAGGATCGGAACGCACAGACGCAGCACGCTCAGCATCAGCAGAACGTGACCAATCAGGAGCAGCAACAGAATCAGCAGCAATCTCAGACTCAGCAGAATCAGCAGCAGAATCAGGGACAGTATCCGACTGGTAGGAGGCAGTCGATGGTGGGCCTGCCGGAAGACAGACATCCTCCGACCGGACAGCTGCCTCCGCAGCAGTATACTCAGGACAAGGCTGGCGTCGAAAGATTTCAGCATGTCTCCCAGACGAGTACGCAGACGGTTCCGGTGCAGGCTCAGCCGCAGTTCGCGCCGGACTACGATCAGAGCCAATATCCTCAGATGAGGGGTCAGTTCGAGGTTCGCTCGCAGATCTATCCTCAACAGGCTCAGTATCCCGATCGGGCTGGTTACGTAACGAGAGAAGCTTACAGAGATCAGGCTCTGTACGGACAGAGTGGCACGGCGAATCCGATATTCGCCGGTCAAGGTCAGTACGTCACGGTCCAGCACGGTGGGCAGATACCTTCGCAGTCTGCCAGTCCTCAACCGCCGTACTTTTCTGGAGTTGTCGTGCCGCAGGCACCGGCAGGTTACACGCAGTTCGGTACCCAGCCACAGTACCCGTACAGTCAGTATCCGCAGACTGTAATGAATCCCGTACCGTACACGCCGCACGCCGGCATGTACCCGGCCCAGCAATTTGGACAGCAGTCGCCGAATCCGCAAAGATTCTCTCAGGAGCTTGGCCAGTATCAGACCCAGCCAATCATCCAGCCGATCGCGCAGAACGTCGCTCACGGCATCGCAATAGCTACCACCGAGCGACCCAGTCGGGGACCGAAGCCGATGGTGCCACCTCGCGGCAACTCGAAGATTACCCACGATCCCGGCCACCGGAAGTCGGCCAGCGTGGACGTGCCGGCGATGCAGAAGCCGAAGTTCGAGGCTGGCCAAAATCCGCCGCAGGAAACGATTCACAGAAGCGACGGGGCTATCATTGTGCCGGCGAATCAGATCGGTCCTGACGGCCAAGAAAGAAGGTATCTGGCCACAATCAATCAGAATCCGCGAACGAGACAGGACGGGCTGTACGTTGATTCGAACGGAGAGAAGATCGTCGACCCGATGGCAGGCGAGTGTGGATTGTACGTTTCGAGGTCGGAGCACCGAAAGTCGATCTCGGTGGACGTTACCACGAGCTTCCAACGGCGGAATGACACGATAACCTTCACTTTCCCAGGCGATGGGAACCAGGAGCTAATGCTGCCAGCGAGAAAACCAACGCCCGTCGTCGATCCCAAGCGTCCGGAGGGAAATCAGGTCTTCCAGCCTGATCAGAGGAGATTGGACCCGGGCCTGAGAGTCTCGCCGATGACGTTCGATACTAGACAGGAGAATAGAAAGAGCATCAGCGTTGAGAGGAAGCCGGAGTGGGGAAATGTTAGTCCGAATCAGAGAGCAGCGTTACCTCAGGATAATCGACGCTCAGATTATTTCGAGGAGCACAGACGATCGCCGATGAACGTTGAAGGCAAGCGAATGGAGGATGTTAGAAGGTCACCGATGCCGTTTGTTCCGATTCGAGAGACATCCGCTGATAGAGCTAGTCAGAAGAGTCCGTCATTCGCTAATCAGAATTTCGAGAAGACTAGGCAGGAGTTGGCCATCTGGGCAGAGCAGAGGCAGAGGCAGGAATTGGAAAGAACCATGATGCAGAATCAAATATTTACGACCAGCCCACGTTCGAGGAATCAGTCGGAAGAAAGAAGAGATGCTAGAGCCACAGTCATGACAACGGATGACAGAAAGGACTCGAGAATGTCCCAGTCCGCGTTCCAGCCGATTCCGAATATCAGTCAGAGCACAATCATGGAACAACGTCGGCATCTTAGACACGTCAGTGCTGACTTAACAAAGCATATGGAGCTCACAAGGAAGGACTTCGACGAACAACCGATCAGTGGGTCAGTTGTTAACTTGGGAACTGTCGTAAGTACTGTACCATCTCAGAGAGCCAGTCCAAACCTCTGCCATCAGTATCCTGCTTTGAGCGAGGCTAAGCTAGACACGAAAACAGTCCTGACTGTAGTCACCGATTTCGGCGATCCAGGTCTTGGCAAGCCAATCGACCAAGTGGATCACATAATACACAGTCATCGAAAGAGTCACAACCTCTCTACGAATCTGTTGACTCACAGCAAGAGCCAGAACGAGAGTCTCCAGAATCAATCAGACAGCCAATCTGAGAAATCTGACACTCTCCAAACTCAACAGCAGCAGCAGCAACAGCAGCAACAACAACTGCAGAATCAACAGAGCCTTGACTTAATCTCTGAGAAGCTAAACCAATTCGAACGTCAGCAGAGCGATCTTCAGGCAAAGCTACAGTGTCTCCAAAGTCAGAACCAAATCCTCGACAAAGTCGCGCAATTCCAACACCAGCAAAGCGACCTCCAGGCGAGACTGCAGTGTCTCCAGAACCAGAGCCTCCAGGCGCAGAGCCAACTGACCGACAACTCGAAGCGAAATTCCGAATTCCAGTCGCCGCCCCAGACGTCCCAGACGTCATCGAACGAGGCTCATCAGGGTCAGTCGCCAATGTCGAACCACCAGGACCAGTCGAGCGACAAGTCCGGCTCTTCTCAGTCGCAGTCCTCGCTTCAAGCCGCTCATCAGGCCGCTCATCAGGCCGCCCATCAATCCGCTCATCAGCCCGGCCAGGCCATGCATCAGTCCTCCGCTCACCAGACCCACGCCCATCATCAGAGCTTATTGACCGCGGCGCATTCTCAGAGCTCGATCCTGCAGACGTGTCCCGCCTCCGTTTGCGAGAAGCACTCGCCGAGGCTCCAACACGATGCCGCGAACGATCCGAATTCCATTCAGATACCGAACATGTCACAAATGCCACTCCCGTGCCTGCCGCAGTTCGATCGCGGGGACGGTTCGCGCGGCTCGTTCTCGCAATTTCATCGGCTCCAGTGTCAGATCGACGGGCACGAGGGCGCGTCCGGCACTTCCGGCCAGGCAGCAGTCACGTCCGGCACGTTTACGGGAACGCTGAAGAAGGTGCCGCCGGAGAAGCCGCCGAGAACGTCGCTCATCGTTCAGTCGCCAGAGGCAGAGGTAAATTCAGTCGGTGGCACGAGTCTATCCTTCGCTTGCATTTGTATACTTTTCTTTGCCTGCCGAGCATCGACGAATGCTGATATTGTTTTGCATCCTTTCGGTAGTGTACGAGTTCCAGGACGTGCACGGCAGGGCATAACGAGGAGACTGATACTTGTCGCGCGATCGTAATATTTGTGAGAAGTTCTACGTGTGTTTCGTGTTCCAAGCTTGAGAATGAGCATTGTTGATTTGCGTGAAGTTTGGGCTAGGGAAATAAGTTTGGTTTGGCGAAGATTAGTGTGAAGCAGAACGTCGAGTTTAGCTGAAGGTGAAACGCATGATGCGGACGTCAGAGATAACTATTTGAGTGAACGAGTAGAGAAGTCAGTTAAGCGTTGTCTTGGCAGAGAAGAAACAAACGCGCGCGTAGCTACCTGAATCGGAGTTCGCTTTGCAGAATATTGATCTTTTTTTTCACCTCGGGATGGGTTACGCTAACGTCTCGCTGCTCGTAATTGGTCGAGTATTTCGAAGGAACGTGGCTATGACATTTGAGGGCAAACACGTTGGGATGGCAGAGAGGCAGGTAATGCACCGGCGATCGTTGTTAGGATAATGAGCGAGGAATGGGCACGGAGGACGGCTCACTTGATTAGAGCAACAGGATCGGATAGACGAAAGGTACCTGCTTCGACCTCGTCGGTCCCCACAGGCCAACGTCTGTTTTCCTCCGAATTCCGATATTCGCCCCGGGGCTCCCCAAGGCTCGCCGTCCGAAATCCAGAGAATAAAGAAAGCGGACCGTACAAAGGTTGCGCGAAATTGAAAAACGCCAGGCGAGTGCATCCTTCGTGAAAGATGCATGAAGGGAGGTGATTCTGCCGGCGAGCGTGTCGAAATAACGGTCAGGGTATAAACTGGCTTTAACCAAACTTCGTTTCCGAAAAAGGTTAACGGTCGTAAAATTCGCAATGTCATAGAATGAAGCGAGAAGTCCTGAAAGTATCAGTGGTATTGCTTGGTCATAAAGTCAGACAATTAATTCCTTGTTCCTTCACCGTCATTTACGCACGGAAGAGGCCAATGAAGCGGCTCGTTCACTTAGCGTATTGGCTTTAAAATCCGCGTCCCTCCTTCAAAGCAACAGTCAAGTATAGGATTCCTGAAAGTGTATTGTTTTGTACGAACGAAGGGAAGTATCGAGAAATCTTGGGTTTTCCAGAGTGGCAGGACCCGCTTAAGTCGTCCTTTAACTTTGTTCTCATGATACGGTGTCTGACGATTTTCGGGCCCATCCCTGGTAGGATCTTGGGGATAAAACATCGGCGGCGAAGGGTAACGAAGGATTTCGCTCACAAAGACTCCGGGAATCATTATGACCGGCACAAAGAGGGCATCGAGGCGTTTCCATTTTCCGAGTCGAAAAAAAGGGTACTTATTTTTCCGCCCGCACCCCTTTGTGCGAAATTCCACCCTTCCCTTCCCACCTCACGGAGGTGTACTCTTTTTCCTGCCTTTGCTCCAGCCCTTTCTTTTACCTGCGTTCTCATCCTTTCTCTTTCTGAAACATGTCCCCCCCCCCTCTCTCTCTGTCTTTCCCTCCCTGTCCCTCTTGCCTGTTTTTTTGTCTCTCATTCCTCGTACGAGAGCGCGGACGACACGCGGAGCCTCATATTTAATTCATGTCGGCACTTTATTCATAACATTTTCGCGACTTAATTCAGCCGGGCGGACGAAAATGCGCAGAGTGTAATTCACGTGCGAGATTGTTGGGATGGACGAAGGTGCAGCCAAAGGTGAGTTCTGGAGGACGTAGCGCCTTTGGCGAAGGTTGGGTTACTCGACATGCCTCGGCAGAATTCGAATTACGCACCGTCGAAGAAATTCGAGAATCCATCCTGACTTCGAGTTTAGCCGAGTGTACGTGAAATTCAGTCTGAGTTTATCTTAAAGACAGTAGTCCGGCTCGTTCGAGGTCTGGCGTTCCGTTTATCTACTTGTTTTGTTCGGCGAACTGGCAGGCTGAGATTCTTCTACAGCCCGCGGTATGTTGCAAAACGCGAACGATACACGCTCCCGCAATCCGTGAGTCTCATATTTAATTCATGCCGAGCTCTTCATTCATAACATTCCGCTCGGGACTTAATTCTCAGCGCTGGCCGAAACGCGCGGCTAATTTCGAGGAGAGAGGGAGAGAGAGGCGCCTCTGACAGAGAAGAACTGAAACTGGCTTTATGTCATGAAAAAAGTCCGATCCCGACAAATGGATAAGTGTAACGCGACCGCAAACACGCGGAAGAAATTGGATTTCCACCGCGTTGGAAGCCAAGCTGTTCACGCGCTTCTCAACATTTTCCGTCAGCCCCCCCCCCCCCCCCCCCCGAAACATCGCTCCTCCCACGGCTCGGCGAAAAATAAAAATCAATTTCCCACCACGAATTCGCCGCGTAATGCTTCCAATTTGTTTTCCGCGTGCAACATTGCGGATTAGCGAAATGAAGCAGGAACGATTGCAATTAGTCTCGATCGTGCGGTCGATTCTCCACAGCAGGCGGTGAAAAAAGGATCCCACCCGCGGATTGCGGGGGTTGAAAATAAATCTCTTAACGAGCGTCGGAGAGGAAGGAGGGGGGGCATAATTAATCGGCGCGGGCCGATTAAGTTGAGCCGCGGGCAATTAAGCGTTGGCCAGCCCGAGATGGCTTGATAACCGCCGATGCGGCCAGATCGACCGTGGAAATTTATTCAGAGTCCGCGACGCCCGAGAAGTGTCGACCGTCGAGAATGGAGGGTAGGGGGTGTCTATGCCAGTGGGCGCAGAACGAAATCCCGGACTAAATGGGAGAAATGACTTTTCAAAAGCGCACGCTCTCCGCTCTGCTATTATCCGACCTTTTCGTCCTTCTCTTTCTCTCACTCTCTCACACACACACACACACACACACTGTGTCTCACTCTACCTATCCTCTCTCTGTCTAGCTCTCTCCCGTACGATCCTTTGAAAGGATCGGATTCGAAGGTAGATGCGATCGAGAAATGGATGTATTCACGACGACGCGCGCACGTTCTCGCAGCCCGAAAAGCCCAACCTGCGAAACTGGAATCCGGGACTGGGTGGACGGCTTTGAATGGGAGCGAAAACGAAACTGCGGGAATAAGTTCAAATATGGGTACCGGCGAGACGGGGAAAAAATAGTGCCTTCTCTGCGATTTTCTTGGCTCGCGCGCTCTCCTGATCTAGAAGCGATACAGCCAGGAGTTCAAAGTTCAACATGGTAGAAAGAGAAGCGGAAAGGAGGATTAATTTAAAATTACATCCCGTTCGAAAAATTTGTTCATGGTTTAGATCCGGCGGACGCGCACGTTTTATTTGAAAATCACTGCGGAACCGCGGCCTATCGCGAGTTTCAATCATACTCGTTCGCATTGGTTACTCGGTCGGCTGAAGCGCACTTCTGGGATTCGTTAGATAAATACACATCGCGTTCGCCAAGTACGAAATTTTTTTTGCTGACTATCAGAATTGGCAAACAGCCGTGGTGCATGTTGATACACTTGCTCGGTACCCGAGGCGCATATAAAATCAATTACTCTCTCGTTCGGCGAGAGTGTGACCCATCGAGAGAAAGTAAGGCGCGGAACGTTCAATTTCCACTCGATGGGATCCTTTCTGGGTTCGTTCTCGATCTATCTGGCCCAGCTACCGAATGTGTGCCATCTTTCCAATTCCCAAGTGACTGCAATCCATTTAAAGCCTCCTCCATCTGATATTTTCACTTATCTCGATATCATCGACCGACACTGGCTCTCACCCGGTCATTTTTCCTTTAAGATCGACACCCGATACCAAGCAGTCAGACTCTTTCCCCACACGCGGAAAACCTAAAAATAGCATGGACATCCTCCAAACATCGATTCGAACCTTAGACAAGTCTTGTACTTTCCGATTGATCTAACACTCTAATCGTCAGTTTCCAACCCAGCGAACGTTTGATCCCCGAAATTCAATCTCTCGAGGGCAGGCAAACTGCGCGTGCGCGTATGCGGACCACTTCGGTATCATCCCGCTGACCGGAAAGAAGCATTTAGCCCATACAAATTCAGTTTCGCGATCCAGCCGGCAGTCGGATCTCGTCCCGGTCGTCCAGGGATTCGTTTCCCACAGCCGTGGGAAGTCGATCGCCGGAAACAGAGAAAGAGAGGCAAAAAGATTGAAAAAGCGGATGAGTGAGCGGAATGGACGTCTGTATGGCAGATATGGAAGATGTGGAAGGAAAGAGCAGAGAAGGCACGGTCGGAAATGCGAATTCTCTTTGCGCCGACATTGTCCACTGTTCGGAGGTAGCTGCTGTTGTAATATTTGCCCTCGTGGGAAGGTAA
Organism: Anoplius nigerrimus; assembly: GCA_914767735.1. NCBI lineage: Eukaryota > Metazoa > Arthropoda > Insecta > Hymenoptera > Pompilidae > Anoplius > Anoplius nigerrimus. Next base: position 12,419,211 of record OU612088.1, on the reverse strand, counting down.
ACGCCGGGGCTTTTCATATGCGCGCCAGTCGCAGTGGTAACCCAATTTTCCCGGAACGACGCCAGCGGAGATATTCGGTCGCGACTCGACCCACCCACCGACTTTTGAAGGAACTATTTGCGCTCTCAGGCAGGGCGAGGGTGCGCACGAGTGCGCGCGACACCCCCCGCCACCCCTTTTATGAAATAGCAATTCGAAAGTGCAGAGATGCTGTTCCTAAGCTACGAAGCTCGATGAGGACGAGCGAAAAAGAATGAAAATAATACCCTAAAGTTGAGAGGAAAACAAACCGGCCAAATTCTTGTAGTCGTCATAATCGTTATGTATTAACAGGAATTTCCTATTTGGATGTACCTATTAATCATACACGATAATTTGCGTTTTATTGATACAATCATAGCATATTGACGCTTTACACGGTAGTGATGTATAAATTCCTTATGTTTGTTACATCCAACCCGTACACGCAATGGAAATACCAAGATAAATAAAACGAAATACCGAACGGCAGGATGTGCGGAAGTACACGTATCAATGCAACCAACATCTATTCCCCCTCTATTCCCGGATACATTTTTAAGCGCATATCATCGGAGCCCCGTAATTTTTAGTAGAGCACTAAAAAACTTTACGTCACTCTGCTTTACAGTGCCCGACTCTCCACGGTAAACAAGTATCGAGTTATGGACCTCAGGAGTTTTAAGAATATTACCTTTCGCCCCCCGCGCTTTACGAGCATCAATTCGGCGAGATCGGTCGGACGTCGGGCTTCGGGCGGAAAAATATCAGACTCCGTACGAGCTCGCTCGGTTGGCAAAGGGGGGGGGGGGGTATGGGGGCGGAACAAAGAGACGCGTCCCATCGATATTCCTCCGCGTATTTCTCGGGGCTTCGCTAAATGGACCGCGGCTCGGAGGAGTACGTTTCCCAGGGCAGTGGTCGTTGAAACGCACGAAAGAGTCGCGTCGCGGGATCCAGACGAAAGACAGGCGGTTTTTACAGCCGATGCTGGTACACACTGCGACCGGTTGGCCAGGCGACTATCGTCGCGAAATCTCGAATTTCCTATTCGAAACACGTACACGACCGGGGCCGAGTCGGGGAGACGCCCGTTTTACGAGCGAGAGACTGAGTCGTCTTTCGTTCTCAGACTCACCCTCCCCCCCCCCCCCCCCGGCCACGCCGCTCGTCCGCCCCTCTTGCTGTTCCACTCCCTTCAACCCCCCGGTGCAAGGCAAAAGGGGTTGTCGGACGGTTGGGGTGGCCTGCAGGGGCTCGGAGGGGTGGGAGTGGGAAGCAGGTAGAGTGGAAGGTACACAGGGCTCGTAACGAAGTTTTCAAAGACAACATCGAGTCTGGTATCTAACGAGTTCATTCCACTCCGCTGCCGTGGCGAAAACTGCAGGTACAGATCTCTATCCGCTTCCCATCTCGCGCTGGCCTTCCGCTCCGTGGTTGTGGAGCACGATGAATTGCGGTACGATAATCAAAGAAGTCATTTTTTCCGAACGGCGCTATGAAGGACTGTGCATAGAGGGAATGGAGGGTCGATGGTTATTTCAATTATTTTTCGTTTGCTCTGGCGGCACTCAGGTGAAATGACTAATAATACGCGGTAGTACAAGAGTACTCGTGATTATGCAGGAGCGAAAGAAAGTGATCTAAATTTGGAGTTTAAGTTAATAATTTTCGAGCAGAGAGAGGTTAAATTGCAAGAAAGATTCGTCGGAAAACGAGTTGATTTCGTCAGCAATCGGGTTTGGGAACGTCACGTCCCGAATATCTGGTCAGTACAAATTAAATCGTTAAATCAAATAAATAAAAACAAAGGCCAAAAATGAATTGCCGTACCGTAATCAATTTAATTTTTCCCGTAACGACACTATTAATTAAAGGATGCATAGAGAGTGTGCGTAGAAAAAAATGTTCTGTTTTATGGCTGAAGGTTCTGATGTCGGGGAATTCGACGTTATTTAAAAATAATCGACCGCGAGTTGGCAGCGTTTGACTGCGAGAGTCAACTTTAAGACTTTCGACAAAGTGCAGCTAGCAATTTCCTGGCGCGCCTAGCATCGCCAGTTCGTTTCAGCCGAAAGTTTCGTGGAAGGCTGGAGGGGATGGACTTTTTCTTTTGGCAGAGCGCAAGCTCGTCTCAGAGGCCTTGTTTCTTCTTTTCGCGCCTCTTGCGCCTCTTTCTCAAACCACCCCGTCCCACCCTCTTCTCACCCCTTTGCAATCGTCGTACGCAGACACAAATTTCCATGCCTGCGCGTAGAAACGCCGACTCATATTCCCACGCCTCTGCGAAGCTTCCTGTCGGCGCAACTTTCCTCCACCGTCGCGAAATTAAAATTAATGGCGGAGCAATTTTCGAAAATTGTTTCGGGTGCAGCGGCGAGTGGCGCGTCTCGTTCGTCGCCCCTGGCGAAACATCAAGGGAAGAGGCAAGGGGTCAGGAAACGAAACGCTGGGAGCACAAATCGTCGACGATTTCATTTCGACGGTCCACTTATCGCTGTTATCTCGCTCGTCCGAATGCGCTCGGCGAACTTCTTTCGCTCGGCCGCTTCTACCGACCTCGCGATTCTGCGTGGCCGAGAGGAAGAGGAGGGGTCAATGTGGAAAGCAGAGAGACAGATGCAGGCTGGCTGAGGCCGCAATTTTAACGGCTCGAGGTCACACGAGTGCGTTCCGAGCGACAATTAAATTTTCGCCGACCAGAAATTATACCTGCCGAAGGGGGTTGGGCGTCAAAAGTTCGTGACCAGCATCGGGTTTCCGATCGCGCCGACCTTTTAATTAGTTTACATTATACGTCGTTATTAAATTAATTTCTCGACTCGAACTCTGCTCCTTTTATCCCCGATCGAAAGAAATGGTGGGTAAATAATAATCGGCAACCTAAGGCGTCGCACGGGGACTCGATGTCGTTCGGCCGGGGGTAATTTATAAGCCGGATCGAACGTCCCTTTATTATCGGGGAACCTAACTGGGGTGGGGGTAGGAAAAATTGTGTGCCACCTACGCTGAATGGCTCGTCTCACGGGCATGCTAAAGCTATTTTTCGACGGCGCGATTATTTCGAACAGCTTCGAGAGTATATGGACCAGGGGGAGGGTGGAAACGGGTTTGGTGGGATGGTCGGCGGTGTGGAAAAAGGTGAGGGGAGGGGGGGGGGGGGCGACGTCCTTATGAATGGTAAAATGAAAACTGTCGCGCTGCTGAGGGCCGAAAACAATCCGCAACTCGTCCCACAAAAGTTCCACACGACAATGACCCTCCCCCCCCCCTCTCTCTCTCTCTTTCTCGCTCGCTCACTCACTCACTCTTTCTCTCTACTTTTCCAACTCTACCACGGAACTTACTCTTTGAGCGCTGCAAATTGGCAACGTGAAATTCTCCGCGTAGGCTGCATTAATACGGACGCACCCGTCATTTTGCCATTCCGGGCGAAAAATGTCCCTTCTAATTACGGCAGGCCAGTAATATAAAATTTTAGTCGAAATCACAAGCAGGGCGCTCTCTAATCGAAGCGACGAGCGTATATATGCACTATCCGGCTGTGAGGCACTCATGATGAAATGCGCCGAGAGCACGATAAAAAAAAGGAACCTAATACCAATAATCCACATAACTGCGTTGAGAGGGGGATAGGTTTTTCAAGATCGACATTGCGATTCCAATGTTTTAAGCTCCGTGGCTCCCGCTTACTCTATCCGGCTGTAAAGCGGTGTTGGCTTTTCTAGTTTTTTCGCCCACGAAATTCCTCCGCAAATTCAACCATCTGTTGTATCACCTCCGGACCGTGCGCCGAATTTTGCCAGATCTGATTAACTCGATGCCGGTCCGACTAGCGCAGCTTCGCGCCACTCTCAATGGTGATGTATAATGTGGAGATTAAGCGCTGCCAATGCCAGGGCAAACGATCGCATTGCGCCAGAGGATACTTTTCCAGCCTGGCGACATTATCCGCTCGTAATAAAAACTGTCTGCGGACTGCGAATGTGAGATAGGTACGTACAGATTAGGATCGTCGGGTAAAATTAACGAGTCCGATAGGAAACAGTCGACGATTGCGAGATGACCGCAGAGATATTTTATATTTTTTGGACGTTTGTCCGTTTCGAAAAAAATGGAGTTTCGAAAAGAATAGTTTAACGGAGTCCGTTTCGAAAAGAATGGTTTAAGACTTTGGCGAGTTTTACACACATGCTGTAGACGACGTAGCCCGTGTCGATTAGCGTACCAGAGTGCGAAACCTTGCGACAGTTTTAAAGTTGTAGGAAGCCAGCTTAATTCAATAGCAAATTCTGATAAAATTGATCGCACCGTGATTGCATACGCGTTTCTCGATGTAATTAATACACTTCATTGAATCATTAATGATATCGGGGAGTATCAAACGAATAAATGAATGAATAACCTCAAAAGAAACAATTCACAACATACAGCTACATACTCATCTTTCATAGCAAACGTTGGCAGGAAGTCAACTGGGATCCAATTCACGACGTGTCGGAAGATACCGAAAAATAAATGAAGACCCATAAAGCAGCGTGTTAAAACAACGCGAAGAATGGTAGTCCGCATTAACAGAAATTCTCGCAGCTGTAATATATATTGTAGAATCTATCGGCATTGTCCAAGCCGGACGTTATACGAAATGCATAAAATACGGCTCGCCCGGTAATACTTTCATCCGGGCCGCATAAGCGGCGGCGGAGGACCGTTAATCAAACTTCAAATAGAATTTTCCGGACGACCAGCGTGCCGTCGAACAACTGCCAAACAACTTCCGAACAATGACTACAAATCAGCGCGGAATAACGTACAGTTTTTGAACTTGCGCCCACTCGCGATTGTGCCAGTCGCCGGCTTCCGTCAAAGTAACGTTTGTTCCGCTGGATAACAAACCCCGTCAAACGATCGAATGAGGTGTCGATGACTCAAGACCATTGAAATATGTATCTAAATAATGAATCGGGTAGGATTACAATCGACTATCTGATAAATTGTCTGAAAATCGCTAAAACGATTGTATCCTACAAGTGCTTATAAAAATGCATGTATTCCGCTTGATATAAAAATTGCGTAAATAAAAACAGTACAAAAGGGAATTCTGTGTGAGAAAAGTTGCGTATGTATCCCGCTTAAAAACAGTGACGTAGGTAATATCCACAGCAAATCGTTATATACTTTTACGTTTTGCAAATTATCGACATAGCACCACACTCGTACGTACAGAAAACACAATTATTACTCAGCCTGTAATAACTTACGCCCAAATAACGTTCCCACAATGCCATAGAAATCTGGAATTTATTCCAAGAGCGATTCGTGCTCGAAGAGACTCGCCGGCGGTGGATTTCTGCCAAACTGAAGTATAGAGAGTGCATTCTCGCAACGGTCACGCTTTTCTCCGGTGCCCTGCGCGACAATCCTACAAAGTACCCTACCTCAACGTCACGAAAGGGTCCTGCCCGCAAACGTGGCTGAGTAAGAATCGCCCTTGCCGGCACTCCGTATCGTGGACTGAAACATTTATGAGACGACACGGGGACCGGTCGTGGAATTCGTATAAGTGTCGTTATTGCGGAAGACACGATCCAGGACTGAAAAGCACGTCATTCCTGAATCCTACTCTTTTGGGGGCCAACAATCAGGCTCTTCTCATTTCCAGAAATCGAAGCCTTTTGCGAGCGACGTGGCAATTAACTGCGACAATCGTCAAACTAACAGACAAAGAGAAAAAAAAATGAAGAGTGCTCAATAATGAAATGAAGAGACCATGAGCGACGATCTACTATAAAATGTGCTCCACCCCGACATCGCGATAAATTTCAACTGAAACCCCGGACGACGCAAAGTAACGTGTACCCGGCTTTGTCGGTAAACATCGGTCGGGAACCGGAATCGAAATTTAATCGAATTTTCATTATTCCATCATCGGGCAGGGGACAAATGTAAACATTTTACCACGCAATATTTCCCGATCGGCCAGTCCACTAGCGCGTATTGCATTACTACACGGCGGAAAGTGGTCATTTCGTTATGCCGATAGGATTTTATGAAAAGGGGTAAAAAAGAGGGTGGGTTGGGTGGTTCGAGGGAGAAACATACACACTGAGCCGCTTGGCACCGACGACGCGCATTGTCATTTAACGAAATGCGCTCAATAACGAGCGGACATTATTAATCACCGGGAGCATCAAACTTGAAATTTGAACGTAGTCGGCTTTTCCTACTGTCCAAGGCAGGGTGGTTTACTGATGCGTTCGTTGAGATAAATGGACAGGGAAGCTTTTAACGAGCTAGGGTGCGTTAATTGAGGACGGTTTTTGCGATGGACGGTTCGGACCGAAGGTGTCGACGATCAATCAGTTTTTCATACATGACAGACGTTGGCTTGACGATACATTGACGACGCATAACTTTGAAGAAGCAGAGTTCACGAGTTGTTTAAAATTACCTTCCATTCACGCGAACGACTCGTAACTCAATTATTCTCTGCCCTTTATACGGCAGACTCTCGGGGACATGAGAAAAACAAGAGATTCTGAATTATCATCATGTTAAACCGAACCGTACCACGAAAGCGTACATTTTTGCAGAGACGTTCAGAGGTAATTATAGAGTGAAACATTTGTTAAAGCTGCCTCGTGTATTGAATTTTGGAACGCAATTTCAGTTTTCTCTTAATTGGCAGGAAATTAAGCAGGATACCAACCGAAATTTTTGTAGAATGTTAAGACTTCTTTCACTTTTGTATGAATTTTCCTTCTATTTAAAGATAAGGGCAGGAACGAAAGAATTTCGAGCATAAAATTCAAACAGGGGAAAGAGGGGGCGAACGCGGGTAGAAGCGTGGAGGAAAACGTATGGAAACGAAATGAAAACGCTAATTACAATCGCGAAACCGCGGTACGAAACAGTGGCCTGGCATGCACGATCGGCTTCCAGAATGGATCTGGAATGGGATTAAAATTTTATCAGACGCGCGGTTTAGCACCGATTCGCCGCCGCGCAGATAATTAACCCTTTCTCATCGGCTTCCATCTCTTTCGTTCGCGCACATTCGATGATCAATGCGGCATACTTTTACAGCTCATTTCTACCTTCCTTCCCCAGAGTCGAATTGCCGACGTCCGGAAATACGCCCGTACGGCTACGCTATAGATCGAGCAGGAACACTTATACATATACAGGGCGGCACCCGACTTTCGCACATAATTGGTTCCTGAAAATGTGTGCGAATGTTGAATATTCAAAAGTAGAGGGATGGAACAAGATATGCATCAAAAACTGTGTTTTAAATTATTTATTAAAATGTGTACATAATGCAGTTAACAGAGCGTGTTTAAATGCTTTCGGATGTTTCTTTGACAAGCTTGTCAAGAGTTAGTTAAATACCATCCTTTTTTTATTTTCTTGATTAATATTTCTATAACATGATCTGTCTTTTTCACTCGTCCTACGTACTTGGGATATATGTATGTTCTCCATAGGGATCACATCCTTCTATGATACTTAAAAATTTGCACGATGCATGAAGGCTTCATTTATATTTTTAATTGTCAAACTCTTGAAGTTTTTATCAGCTTCGTCTGCCCCACATTCACTGTGTATTTCATTATTGCTCAATTGTTGCCCATTTAAGTATTTACTTGACAGAGATACTGATAATGAGTGAGATTCAACCAACTCCTTAATATATTCATTCTTGACGTCTATGTTCACTTCGTTCATTATGTTAACTATTTCATGTGTGATAATTCCCAATGTTTCTTCAGAAGATAAATTTTTAAAAATATGTGAAAATCTGGGCCCGCCTGTGAAAGTATTGTTTAATCGGCCAACACTGTAGGATAGTGTCAGAAATGGGATTGACTACTGGCAAAGGAACATAATAACGTATAACACTCCGGACAAAATCGGTAATTAAAGTAACAAAGCAATACAGTTTATTATTATCGTTAATACAGCTATGTCGTCGATGCATCGCGATCGAATGCCGAAAAGAAAGTCGTCTTGGGCGTCGCTCGTTTGACACCCCGCGCCCCTCCCCGCTTAGCGACATGTCGCTGTTCCTCCGTCGGTCACAAACGGTTATCAAAAATAACCGAAACTATATTATTCAGTAAAATATTATATAATATACAATGGTCGCTGATCGCTGGGTCGCTAAAGTTCGTTGTTTTTCACTTGTACTCGCAACTACCGCTGACACACCTTTACTGTCGACTACTGTGCCCTACCTTCATCGCCTTATTGGGCACCTCTCCCCTCTCAGCACAAGTCTCTTCCCTTTCCTATACGCGGTGCTTGCATGCCTCACAACAGTAATACTTAAAATGAAACCGTGACTTAGTGAATAGCATTTATCGTCACTTTGACTTATTCCCACCGTGTCATATATGTATGAGCACAAGACCGTCAGCATTCGTCGATCACCACACGTTACACATCGGTGGTTTCGACAATCGACGAACCACAGTCAACGATTGCACTTCAACCGGATTCTGGGCACCGATTTTTCTATACATAAGGGAATATATAATCAAACCCTTGTTATTGGATCTCGTCTCTTTCATTTGGGCACGTTCAAAGATTGTTGCGGCGGTCTTTTTCTGCTCCGCTGTACTTTAATTTGCCAGAGATAAATCGTCGACATCCAGAAATCGATTTTCATCAGTTGTTGCGATAATTTCCAAACTCCAGTCAACGATTATACTCCAACTGAATATTTGACACCGATTTCTTCGTACATCAGTAAAGAAACAATTAAATCTCTCCAATCGGGTCTCATCTCTTTCGTTCGAGCATGATAGACTTCACGCCTCATTTCCATCGTAACTTCCCACAATTAAGTAATTTGCCAACATCCCGAAATACGATTTACATGCGACAATCAGCAAGCTTCAATCGACGATTGTACTCTATTAGAATGGTTGAAACTGATTTTTCTGCTCATTAGTTTTATCTTCCAACCACTCTCGGCAATTTGTAAACGAGCCAGGCGCCGTTTCATCAGCGAGCCTGCGACTGGTCTTGCGTTGTTTTACATCTGTAAGCCCCGGCGATCCGGCATGTTACAGCCTCGCCATACGTTTTTTCGCGCAGTCAGAGAAACAGGGTCTGTTGCGCAAAGTGGACGTAATGAAGTTCCGACGGGCTGACGGCGGACAAAAGAAAGTGCCTGGCAGGCGTGCCGCATGCGTTTTCAGTTTGCAAAGTGGGCAACGACGTCGGCCAGGCCAAATTAAACGGCCTATATTAAAATGTTAGCCCCGACGCCTTTGTTTTGCGCCGTCGCGCACACATCTGGCTATTCTGTTCTGCGGGGGCATCGAGCTAAGTACGATTATGATCGCAGACGAGCCCGAAGAAACGATCGTCGTCTACGGTCGTCTAAAACGGACTTACGCTTTATTCCACACTCTATTCTCGAGTCCATCCAAAACATCTTAAAGCATACCGCTCCGGCTCACGCTCCTTTCTCATTTAATCTTAATTACTTGCACGCCCGACAACTTTCAGCACGTTCTCAACGTCAGCTTTAATTCCGACATTACGCCGATAACGTTCCAACGTTTCGAACTGCAAAATCAGAGATCGAAAGATGCGTGCATCGATGTAGTATGTACAAAGCTTAAAAATATGGTCAGATTTCTAGAATTTTTCTCAAGTTGCATCTGTTTCACGACATAATGTGCAAGTACCGGGACACTTGCCGCCGAAATGAAATACGCTTCCTTCCTGCTGCGGCCGATCTCGATTCCGGATCGCGGGAGACGATCTTGGTGGCTGAATAATTGTCCAGAATGGCGTATTGGAGAACGGTAGGTAGCTTCCTCCTTCGAGCGGAATTCCCGTTTCCTTTGTACGTGACCCGCCACTGGATTTTCATTACCACTCCAGTAAGATCCAGAGCTCTCCGTCTCTGTCTGAGCCTTTTTCTCCCTCTTCGCGTCTTGCTGCCTCTGTCTCTCTTCTACTCTTACCAGTTCCCTGGCAGCACGTCTCATACCAACAAATTGATTTGTTTTCAATTCGAGCCTTCCTGGCGTCAGTTCAAGGCCGAATTAATCATGACGGCCAATCCCCGATGATTTTCGTCAGGTCGATCTTCCAACGAACGCGAGACGCATGAAGGGAGGATTACAAGCTGTGAGTGAAATATGCTGCAGCGTTTACGTCATAAATCGATTACTCTACCTGATATAACGCGGCTTGAATAAATTAAATCGAACGGCAACGAGATGGATAGAGAGATGACGATCATGGTCGATCTGCTCGGATTTCAATTTCAGTTCACCTCCCTTTCTATCTGACATTCTCTAACGCTCTCTCTCTCTCTGTCTCTTCCTGATTCTGTCTCACTCTCGCTGTCTATCCCTCTCTCGATGACGCTTAAGGCTCGATTCAAGTGCGCTGCCCAATCTGGGTTAACCGGCAATTGGACCGGTGACGATCTTCGTTACTGCAGATCATCCGGCGCACTCGCGACATTGGAAATACGCTCTGATTAACCGTTGTTTAACTTGTTAACGAACGTCCCTCTATCCTCGAGGACAGCCTGGGTCCGCGACAGCTTAAAGTATCAGCTGACGGCGATACGTTTTCGGTTCAGGGGCCAATTATTTTCCGTCGATCGGACGGCGGACGACGAGCATTAAAGCGAAGCTTCAGCGTGGACGAATTGTGAAAGGAATTGGGGACCGAATCGATATCGGCGAACGAACCAGTGTTAACCCGATGGGGGGAATGGGTAGTTCGAAGGGTGGAAAGGTGGAGGCAGCGTGCGACTCTATGTTTGGCAGCTTAATAAGAGGGCAGCTCGTTTTCGAGCGTTCGAAACAATCGGTCGCGACGATTAACTGTCTCCAATTTCGTTCGGAGGTCGTCGCGACTTCGACCGAATTAAATTTGTCCTTTTCGCGGCCGAGTATTTTTGACTCTTTAAAGGCGGGCTGGATGGAGGCGGTGTGTAAAGACGGTAAGGCAGCTGAGGGAAGGAGCGTATTTGCGAACAGTAGCCAAAGCGGACATCGATCTCTGTAGAATACGGTCCTCGTTCGAGACGATATGCGCAACGAGAAGAGGAAAAAGATGGACGACGGCGCAAGCAAACTTTCCCGCGACTCCCGATGCGGAAGAATGAACTCCGAGTTCCGAAGTCCTCCCCCATCCGGAGGCAGTAATTGTTTGTTTTTGCCTCCGTGAACGAGTGCGCTTTGTGTCCCGGATCTTCACGGTTAGGCAGAAGGGTCGCGAGATGATGGAAATGGCGAAGAAAGAAACTCGTAGGGGAGTGAATATGAAAGAATGGACAGGGAGAGGGACAGTAGGAGGGAGAGGTGAGTAGAAAGGAAGAGGGCGGAAAAATGGGATAAAGAGGGCGAAATGGAGAACTTAAGAAAGTCGAACCCGTCTGCAATTATGGGAAAGTAGGTCGAGCCGCTTTGGAATATTATCTTTGTCACGGTTATGAGAGTGGATGACGGTGACGATAGGGGAGTGGCAGCGGCGAGGTAGACGCCGAGGATTGAAAACTCGAAGTAATTGCGAATATAGGGATGGCCGTTGGGCACCGGTGCCAAATTTCGCGACGGCGCTGACGCAAGATGCCGAAGTTCAATTAAACTACCGTCTCGCTTAACACGTTCGCTGCCATCTCGACCACATGTGCCACCTGCCGGGAGAGTACCTTAGGGAGTTATGCAGGCATATATATTCCTGCGACGGGGTAATTATGGTGTAATTAACTATGATTTATGCCAACAATTGGATCCCTTTGCCACGGCCGAGAAAATAAACGCATTTTTCGTCAGCCTTCTGACTGTTTTTGGAGTGAACCGGTAACGACTTTTCTAAATATTTTTTATCCTCCGTTCGTGGTGTTTAAGAACTAATGCGAATTTCGAGGAGCACAAACGGGTCCGTGAGTCCTACAAGATAACAAAGGGCGATCCAATCCGCGAACGTTCGATTTTTTGGAAAAATAATGAGGGTGAAATATTAAAAAATTACAAAGTCCGCGATTTTTTCAATCACTAGTAACTTTTCAACCAGCGACCAAAACCTATGATGATTATAAATTTTCTTGAAGCTTTTGACTCGCCCTTTTGGATAGGATAAACGGCGAAAGTCAATTTTTAACAAAATTTTTGTTTATATCTGAAAAATAGCTGCATCTCCGAAACGATTTGGAATTTGGAATATTGCGTGCAACCAACTTTCAGGACCGGTTAAAACCCAAAAGATAGTGTAGTAACAAAACGGAAATAAGACCAAATATTTGTTACATTTTTTGGGTATTTTAAAAGAATTATCGTGCTTTAATAAATATAATTTGTGCCAAAGTACCCTACCTTAATCATTTAATGACAATTATTAGGAATAAGCGAGTCAAACATTAATGTATATCACTAGCGTCTAAAAGCTTAAAGAGAACGCTAAAAAGACTAAATAAAGAGGTACAATAACATAGAATGATATAAAATTGTGTAAAGTAACATAAACTAATGTGAAAGTACGCAATACGTTTCGTAGGTGTATGCAGAATGACGTAGAAATCAAAAGCGTGCTACTAGTATTATTATCCCACAGTTGACCGATAAGAATATGTACGCTAAATAACTCTACAACTGGAAAATCGAGCGCTAACGTTAGTCAATAGAACACTTTGGCTCATGCGAACAAACGCGAATCCAATCCTCCGCGCAGCGGTCGGAACTGTAAACAGGTAAAAACGTGCTCAGTACCCAAAACACACGGCAGACGATCACCAAGCGCACAACTAATATAGACTCTATATAATATTTAATATATAAATATTTTTTCCTTAAAAATTTCAATGCAAATGTACATTACAAATTATCCTCTATCAAAAGGTAGAAATAACTAGAGAGAGAAAATCTTGATTTTTCTCTCATATGCACCCCATCAGTTACATTAAATTTAGTTAAAAGACCGGTACATTTTCCTAAGTGTGAAATTTATTTCACAGCGAGCTGCATCGCGTCTCTTTACAGAGATCGCGTTTAGATCCCTCGCGCGGAAAAAGACTGTGAAACCTCTACGTGCAGATGCTATCGGCTTTCAATTTCGCGTTATCATCGGCCCGCTACAATAAATCCCTCAGATGACAAGCTTTTTCCGACCCGCTTGCGCGAACCTCAAAATACGTCTGGCTCGAATGCAAACGAGCCATGCGACAGGCTCCGCAAAATAATTTCGTCCCGTCGTTCGCGGAACACTCGGGCCCGTATTTAATTAAACATGCACAAATTGAAACCTTCGAAAGGCCGAAAGGATGATGTTGCATCAAATTCGAGCCTGCGCCGTTAATCCCACGCCGTAAAACGCACGCGCTGCCATCCTCTCCCTCCCAACTCGCATCGGCCTCGGCAAACGAAAAAATTGGGTTCCCTAATTAGAGCGTCAACATTTCCGAGCGTAGCGGCATACGACCGCGTCACGTTTTAGGATTTCAAGCTTACGAGGCGCGGGTCACGCAGGCACGAGCACCGGCAGACGAGTGATACGTACGTCGAGATTGGCGAGGACATGCGATTCCACGAGCGCTCACGTCCATAGACATTCCGATGTCCGAGTTTACAGACGTGTAAATCCATTGTGTTCGCGGTATCCGCGGATGGGCAGATTTATGAAGGCATTGTCACGCAGCCCAACGTCCGGCGCGTTACATCGCCAAGTCAAACGGAAGCGATTAAATTTCGAAAATTCCATCTGCCCGTTGCTCTCGCCGAGGTCGGTTGTTCAAGTTCACCGACTCTCGACTTCTTCCATTTCCCGCTTTCCACCACCTCAGTCCGAAAATATGATTACCGTCGCTGTAACTTCCGACGCCTGGCAAACATTCGCCGTCCGCAACGCCGCTAGTTAACATTAACTTTTATCGAGTTTAGGGCCATCCGGTCGCCTTAACTGACATTTACCCGTAACGACCCCTTTGAATTACGCAGACGATTTCTTCGCTGCTCCCGGATACCGCCGCTGGGATACCTTTTACGAGAGCGCGAGCTTTCAATGGTCGTTGGCTTCTAATGCGTCTTCGCTCGATGCGGGTCAGCTTTTTATGCGGTGGATACGATCGACGCTAAATCGGAGATACGATACCTGCCAACGTTCCTCTCTCCAATGGCCCGCTATAATGGATACAGAATCGACAATAAAAGTTGAACTCTGCTTATTTTCTTATCAAAACGTCGTACTCATTATTCCAAGCGCCCGACGCGCGAAATGAAACGTGTTTAATATAGCCTTTCCCCGACATTAATGCCCCTTCGTTTGCGGTATCCTGCCGGCTGAAGAAGGGGGTGGAAGATGCTGGGGTGTTAAAGAAGTATCGATCTCTTTTTCCTCGACAGACCAACCGTAACGTTTCGTCAATGGCGAGAGAACTCCCGGCTAAAAGCCGAAAGTGCTTCTCGCTCTAATTGTATTCCGAGCAAAGTGTATTAAAGCAGCCCTGTAATTCCGCTCGCGCTTCTTCGCGCCGATCGTCGAAGAAGCCGGCTGCGAGGCACGCATTGTTTGTCTCCTTCCTTCTACCGTACCTTCCATTCTTTCTTGGTCTTGCCTGGTAGTCGGCCGTTGAACGAAAACTGACGTGGCGTAATCCGTCGTGTCAACGTTTGCGCCGGCCATTTTGCCCTGTCGCCTTTTGCCACTCGGTCGATGGTCAAGCGCCGAGGAGAAAGAAGTCTAAAAGAGGTCGACTGTACGCGTAAGTGACAAGTATGTGTGCGGACGGGAGAAAGACAGAGAGAGGAAGTGGTCGAGAGAGTTGAAACGCTCGTTTCCGCCGGACGGCATTTTCCCGAGACGATTTTCCAGACTTCAGTCTTCCGCAAGCTCGACGAGACCCTCTCGGCAGAACGACGCGTTCTTGCCGCCCAATTTACATTAAACCGCCGGAGCATGTCGCTTCTTTTCGCTCCTAATGGAGTCACATAATGCCATCATCGGCCGCAACAAAAAGCCGCCTCTAATCAATCTTTGCCCCGACGTTTTAAGGACCCGCCCTTAAGAGCGCCCGCGCAAAAATTGTAATGGCTCTCAGCCGGAGTCCTGTATTTTCCACTCTCGCGTCAATGCGAGGTAAACGTTCGTCAAGTTTTGGCTGCCAATCCAGGCAGTGGATCGTTACGAATCTTCGCACGTAGAGAAAACGGACAGAGGCTATGGTAGTCGAGCATGTAGTACCGAACGCGACTGTAAACATTTTACGTGGTAGTAACAGGGATTACAAAATTCAGCCCTCCCAGTCGAGTTTCTGTTTTTTTGGAGCTTTTGCTTTTTTCACGCGTGTATGTGGTACAGCTTTGTCGGGAAAACACGATTCTACGCTTCTGCGCTTCACGCGCGATTTCCGTCGAATTATCTGGCGACTCGACGCCGGTAGCGTCGGTCAATCTGGCGTGCGGAGTCGATAAATTGTATTGGGACCGTGGGCACGGGACGTGCTGCGGTTCTGCGCCGATTTTCCGAGTCTTCCCCAGGCGGGATGCTTTAAGGGTGACACAGTTGTCGTGGTTTGCCCGCCCTGACTCCCGGTACAATTCGGGCCAATGGGAAAGGCAGCCGCTCGCGCGGGGGACGCCAAAGGGGGGAGGGAACAATCGCAGTCATTGGACTAATTGCCAGACGCAATTATTCGGAATTAATCGTGATAAACCGCTTAATTATCGCCCGGTGCCAGGCCCGCCCTCGTTGTTTCTCAGCGGTGCCCGTCCAGCTCCGAGCATCATCTATCTGTTCCGGAACAGTCCGAAAAGCCACTCGGACAGAGCCCCGTGGGCCAATTTTCGTGACCGCCGGCCAATCCCTACGAGAGACTCGCCGGGGAAGCCACTCTCCTACCGCCCGAATCCGGTCGACTTTCCCAAAATGGTTCTACGCCTCGCTTTCGTGTCAGCTTCCCAGCCTTTTTCATCTCCGAGGCAGGGAGCGCTCAAAGGCAGAGAAGCGTTTTTGCGCATTTCGCCATGCGCGAAAAACATTTTTCGTCCGGCGAATTTAATTTCGTGCTCGTATGCGTGTTCATCCGTTCACATATCTGTCCCGTAAGTGTTTGTCAACGTATAAATATAGATATAGATATGGGCACGCGAACATACCGTTGGACGGCTCGTACCACACATACGTCGAAGGGCCGACTATCCGTCGACCAGCGATCCGATTCGATGTTCGCTCGTTAACGAAGTTGGCCCGCATTTTTTACGATTCTATTGCGGGCAAAATATCAAACAAAATCACTGCTCGAACCAGTGACTGTGCAGGGAGCGTATACAAGTGACTACTGACCGTAGAGTACGGCCCGTGTACGTGGGAAGCCCTTCTCGCTTCCCATTTTCACCGTCCAACGCGACGATGTAAATTTTCATTAAGTATGCGAGCCGTTAAGTCCTTCTCGGCCAGCGATACGAGGCGCTGACAGAAGTGGCGCTCGTTCGGCGGACATTTTTCAAAGCAACCGTTCTGCCGGGCCAATTAACGTCACACTCGGCCCCCCTCGCCATTCATTTGGAAGTTCGGAAAGCCGGCCGCAGCTCAGGGTGGTGAGGGGGGGGGGGGGGGGGACTAGCAGTCAATTTTCGTATCGCCACCCGCACCTACCGAACACCTTTTAACGGTATCCCTCGTCCGTGAAACCTCGTGCGATTTTTTTTCACGCCCGCCAGGCCGCCGACCCGCGAATATACGTGAACGCGATTCAGAAACTTTTTAACGAAATTTTTCTCGCCAAAACTGTTCAGCGGTGGAATCGCATTTTACTCCCGACTTAAACGGGATTAGCGAACTATTTATTACATGTGTATGTATATGTATGTATTTATATACATAAACAGTGTGCATGTGTAGGGCTTCAAGCGCGTGCGACTTTAATAGAATCCACAGCTTTTTACGCGACCGCCGCACCAACCACGATTTACACTCTCGCTGAAATTTTAATAGGATTAACGGGCTATAGCCGCGAAACAATTTGCCCACTTTCCGCCGGATCGGATATTTGACGTATCGACCTTCTGGCAATTTCCCTGATATCCACCCGCAAACATCGGACTTGAACCGATCGCAGGGTCTCCCACGGCAGACGCCCTTTAAAACTTTCTTATCGCCGTCACGGTCGAGATACAGATTGGCTCGCTCCGGGTACGACTACGGCGGGGGTAAATTCCGATCGGTGAATTTGGCTTATTCCCCATGGCAACCACGTTCTGATAGTTCAATTAAGATTTACACGCCTGCACCCGTGACGCCGCGCGCGACGATACTCGAGACACAATCGAGAAAGGAAGCGGGACGGGGGGGGGGCAGGGGGAGGTCATGAATTTATCGTTTTATCGTTCCAACAGCCAACGATAGGGCACAAAACTGTGCACCGTACTGTGGGATCGGATTTATTTGCGATCGGACGGCAGGGGTGGTCAATGTATCAGCGAGCGATAAGCGATTATCGAGAAGGAGGAGGACAGCGTCGTCGAATAGAACGAATGACACTTCTTCCTGCTCGTTCCTCTCGTAGTTTCGCTACGTCGTCGTGATACGATGCGAGGAGCCTGAAGAAAAGAATGGCAGGAGGCGCGGCTCTCGGGCTGTTAAATTTCGTGTTCACGGCAATTTGCTCGTAAAGCGACTTCAGTGCAGCTCGGTCATCGGCGAAGGGACTTTAACGTTCGGCTCGTAAAGCGGCAAGGTTCCTTGACCCACGGCCCGATGACGCTGATCCGGGGGATCTCGCGCGAAGTGCTTCATTCCTCGCCCTCAAGCTTTTTCCTCCTTCGGAATCCGGCGCATTTATCCGACGGCTCAGCCGCAAGCTGTTTCCTTCCTTAATCAGGCTGTGTTAACCCAATGAAATTCTACTCTCCCGTCAGATTCTAAGATGCCAAGCCTTTTTCGGTCTCTCACCGTGTCAGGCATTCACTTAAGCGTGCAATAACCGCTTCTTTCATCCTCTGTTACAGAGCAACAGAAGCCAGCCAGCCATCGGACTGAAGCAGACGCCGAAAGCGCGGGTGAGTTCTCATCCCTTTTTTTCTCTCCCTTGCAGTTGAGAAGGCCAGTCCATAACGTTCGCTTGGCAAGCGAGCTGGGGCTCGGGCCTGTGTTAGTTTTTGCCGAGGCAGCCGCAAAAACCAAATTCAAATAGGGTGTCCGAAGCAACCATCTCGCTTCTAACTAGTTAGACGAGACTCGTTAGAGGGCCGATCGATGCTCGGCGACCGAGTTTGCGGGACTTTCGGCCAAACAACTTTTCCCCGCCACTTTCCATCCCCCTTTTCAGCCTGTTCTCTTCCAGCCGTCCCTCATACCCTCCGCACCCCCTTCAGATCCGCCCCGCGTCGCGACTCTCTTTTCCTGTTTTCGTATCCGGCCCGCTCGTCCATGAAATCGTCGTTGCCCGTAGGGGGCCAATAATTTTATGGCCTTCGATTTCACGGGTATCGAGGGTCACACGAGATTACGATACCCAGTCGTGCCCTCGGCAACGATACGTAAGCGCTGACCTATTCCCGGTCAACGTCGACCGCTCCGTTCCGGCTTAGATATTATGAATTTTATGTACATCGACCCACGGCGGCCCTGAATCATTTCGCGGGGTAACTTCGTGAGGTCGAAGGATTCGCCGCGAGTGCCTATGTATCACGTCGAAGCTTGAATTATGTCGCCGCGAAAATGTGCTCGCCGAATTGTACGGGGTGTCCCGCTACGTTCGGCTTTTCGGCTATCGAACCCGTGCAAGCTGGTTATTTTAAATCATCCGGGCAACGCGCGTTAGTGACGGTCGATTGATCAATGGATAATCGTATATTTTCCATTTTCACCGATGTCCCTTGATGGAGTTTGGGTTCTACGGAAAGTAGAAGGAGTTGAACGATATGTGTGAGAAGTACCGCGTAAGAAGTCTTTCCGACATCACCGTGTATATGGCGGGGCGCATAGGAAAGAACAGGCATGAAATATTACGGAATCTATGCGTTACAGAAGCTACATATTACGTAACCGTGGCGTTACTACGTCGACGTCGTAAAATCTAAACGTATAACCTCTCATAAATTCGGTAGCCGCCGACGCGACCGAAAACGGAACTCTGCCGTTCGGATTAGCATGGATTAATTCGATCGATTTCTTCGGATCCGCAGCTTCACGCAGGAGTATTATCTTTGCGTATGTATTCCGCGAGTCAGCGAACTGAGAAACGTCGGACGGCGCGGGACCCGTTGTCGTCGCGTGCATACTCTTTAACACCGGTCTATGATATTATGCAAGAGGCAGCGACGCGTGTTGCATTTGCAAGCGCGAAAGGCCGGGCGTAAGCTCGGTTTGCATATGAACGAACAAAGCCACTAAATGACATGCCCACTCGCCCGATGCAATGTAACCTGACGTATGTATGTAACGTGAAAGCTCCGGCTTAATCCCCACCGGGGCCTAGTTTTCTTTTCCCTTTCTCTCCCTTTCAGTCCACTCCCCCCTCTCTCACACTCTCTCCCTTTCTCGCTCCCTCTTCCCAGCCTCACCCCTCCAGCTCGCTCTTTTTTTGTACCGAGCGCAGACAGAGCACGACGGAAACAAAGAAATTCACGTGCGGCCGAGCTGACTCTCAACCGGCGGAAAAATTGCGAGGGGGGAAAAAAACAAACAGTCGCGTGATCGATGACGTTCTGCCGACTAGGAGGTCGGCACTTTTTTCGAATTTTTCGGCAACCCCCGCGCATCCGCGTTCCTACAACCTGTTACGTCCGGAAATTTTCGTCCACGATTCGAATGACAATTTATTGTTTTCGCCTGTCCCTGAACGAGCATCGTATAAACTTGCCTTTTCGCGTGTCCCACGTACTTTTCGAATGAAGACGTATTGCGCGAAATATTTAACCAAGCGGCGCATGCGATTTCAGCTGTGAAGATGTATGAGTTGAATTTTAGGACCCGGGATGATGGTTGAAATTGGATTCCGTGAGTGGGTCGAAGACACGGCCGAGGACAAGTGGAACGCGGAATCCGAAGCGCAAACTTAATTTCCCAACCTTTTATACGCTCCCAAATCTAATACTATCGCGGGCCTGAACCGATCGCATTCTCGCGTCAATGGCCTCAGACCCGTTCTACTTTCTGCTCGTTAATCCTTCCACCCGAATCCTGGCTAGCTGTGCTGTTTTCTCTTTTCATCGTCTATGTTCTTCTCTCTCTTTCTCTCTCTCTCTCCCTCTTTCTCTCGCATTCGCCCTCGTTTCATCTTTACTATCCATGAATGAAACGAGAACCGATCGCTTCGCGACGATATGATACCAGACAAACAAACAGAGAGAGAGAGAGAGAGAGAGAGAGAGAGAGAGAGAGAGAGAGAGAGAGAGAGAGAGAGAGAGAGAGAGGGAGAGAGGGAGAGAAAGAAAAGAAACCTACATAACAATATTTTCAAGCTTGAAGTAACATCCAAACAGAGAACATTTCATTTATGACACAGCGGTTAAATGTCGAGTACTAATATGATCGTACGTTGCACGATTAATTTTCGATGACCATCCACTTTCTTCCCCCTTTTCTTTTTTCCACCCTTGTACGTACCTACTCTGCTGCTCTCAAAGCCCTTCGGCTCTTATTGGGCGACACACGCTTTCAGCCAGCTTTACATGCCTATTTGCCTCGCTCATTTGAATAATAATTTCCCAGTCATATCGGCGACTCAGCAACAAGCCGCACCGAAAAACAATTAGTGCGCCGCGCGTACTTCCGGCCGATTCGCGGATGAGAGGCGCGCATAAAAGTCTGCAATTATTCGCGGCAACGACGCGTCATCAAAAAAACCAGACTCGCGCACGTCTTTTGTTTCGTCCGCCCGCGTACGCGCGCGCGCACTTGTATTTTTCCACGTACGCGGGACCCGAGTGGAGCCGCAATCCAGATTTTATTCGCGCCTTGCCTCATTTTTACGCGCGCGAAACTCGAATAATGATCACGGCGATCGCAGATTTTTCCAGGATAAAAGTTACGCTCCCCAGGTCGGAACCGACCGGGACCGTGGGACGTACGTGTTTTTAAGCCAACCCGCAACAATGGCGGGCCGACCCTTGTTTACGAGCTACCGCGGAATACGATTGCGTGAATGAAACAACTGCTTCCCAACCGTACGAGCGTGTAAATGGTTAGAGCGGACCTTCGATTTGTTCCTCTTTCTGTTTTACGATCCAATATGTCCGCGCATCGCCGTTTTCGTATGTACTTATTATGGACAGAACGTCGTCGATGCGATTTCGTACTCTGCATTCATGAATAATCCACGCGGGCGCCTTTTCGACTCGATGCTCTTAGCGTTCTGACGTTCGACGCTTCTTTCACGGGAGAGTGGGGGACTATCGATTTCAATAAATTTCTATAGACCACCGGAGAATATTCCGACGGGAAGAGTTCGTGTTTCGCCGGTTGGTCGGAGTTGATGGGGAAAAAGAAACCCAGAAAGCAGACGGGCTGGGGTAATTAAGAGAGCGAAACCTCGAACGACGGACTTAAGGCTAGACAATCGTCGTTCGAGATTGCCCGCTTGTCCTGCAGTTCCTTCGGATAACGAAGCCGAACTTCACGAAAAAGAGTCGGGGTACACGACTTTGTCCGCCGTTGCCGTGACGATTTAAATCCAAACGGGCGAGGAATTAAACGAAAGGCGGGGATAAAGCTGCGACCGCTTGCGGGGCGAATCCGCATGAACGAAGGAAATTATTTACGCAACTAAATATTTTAACGCTGACCAAATCTGTCGTTCCTTCCAGCGGATGTATGCGTCTTCTTGGTTATATCATTTAACTCCAATTTTTTATGAATTTTTTCAAAGTTTATTGTCAAAGTCCGTGATCGACTCTTTATTATTAAATCAATTTTTTTATATGCCGGATTTAATGCCAAGAATTGAAAGAGATTTGTTTGTCGTGAAAGTGAATTCAATCTCGTTAAACGTGTTATAAAATATTGTCATTAAATAAAAAGGTTCAGAATTACCAATCAATTTGTTTAAAATATAGTAGATAGAACATTCTGTAAGGTTCATACCATTTCCTGTTTAAACGGGAGTTGTTTAAGTCAACATAAGCTATTGTATGTTTTCACAACATCGTTTTTCCCTATTCTTTGTTTCCTCGATTTAGCCGATTGGACCAATCAGCAACTCATACCGGGAACTGAACAAAGCAACCATTCTACGTGTCTATAGAAGGAAGATTTACCCGTAAAAGTTTCATGGAAGAAATATGAGACGTCGATGCGAAATTGATACGTCCGATTAAACTCGCACCTCTTTCACTGGCTCGCGGCCGATTGTGGCGAAAAGGTAATTTCGTCGGCGAACGAAACGGAACGCTATGAGGGAATATGGACTGTGGGGGGGATCCGTACATAATGGCGTGCCGAGCTTGTCGGCCGAAAGGCGGAATTCTCCCGCGGAAAGTTGCCGCTCCTCATTTTTGCGCCGAGTTTAAAGGAGAGTCCGCCGGCGAACATTATTCCGCCCTTAAAGTTCGCGCAAAAACATTTCCCACTGACAAGATCCATTGTCTCGGGCACTCTATACTCCCGTGCCCCCGTCGCAATCCATTCTTTACGATATAATCTCGCCGTCGAGCATAATGGATCCGCGGAGCAGATTTATCTTTCGACTCCGTCTGCCGGCGATAATTGCAATAATAATTCCTCGCGACTCTCGAGAAGGGTGGAAAGCGGCAAGAAAATCCGATTGCGCGAACGTACTGCGTTAACGGAAGGTCTCGGAAAAGGAAGTCGACTCCCGCCTTCACCCGCTGTACAGAATTAACCCTTTAAATATTGGCAGACTTTCCCCGCGAATCCGTATCTACGCACACAAGGCCGCCATTAGCTACTTTCCGCAGATTGGATCCTCTTCGACGTGCGCTTCAATCGTAATACCCCTTTCCCGAAATTATCGATCTTCTCAACATCCATTCCGCCTACGATCATAATATTTGTCCTCGGCAGCGAATTTTTTCCTCATTCCTCTTCTCCTGAGCAGTAATCGTAATAATTCCTTCTAGCCGGACGTCCATAGGTTTCGAAAAGCGGAGATGGTAGAGAGGGAAAGAAGGGCCGAGAGGGAGGAAGACGGAGGAGGACGGGCAGAGAGGGAGAGTGAAAAGTTGGCAGACAAAACCGTTGCATCGAGCAATGGCACGTAATCGAGTTTTCCCGCTTACACGTCTCTGCACTTTACGACGTCGCGACGGCAGCTGATAAAAAGTCCGTAATTCTCATGTTGGCGGCCCGTCAGAATTCTTGCCCGGCGATCACGGCGACTAATCGCCTTCCGGTTGTTTTCCCGCCACCCCTTCCGACCCGCCCTTCCACACCGCTCAGGCTTCGACTCTCATCTCGCTCGCCGATAATTAGCCAATTTGGGCCAAACGGCCGGCCGTAAACAGCGAAACGTTCGCCGGATTGTTCGCAGGCACGAACGGACTACAGCCGGGAGTCGGATGCTGGCACGAATTTGTTGCAACCCGTATATTACGCCATTTTTCTCCCCTTTTTCCTGCTCCCTTTTTTCCGTCTCGCCCTTTGCATGCCTCGCTGTTTTATTGCGACCGATGCGATGCGCTCGCATTTTCTTGCTCCGGTTACAACGCATTTTCGTTACCGGGGAATAAAGCGGAAAAAAAGCGATGCGAAGTAAGCGACGAGAACTGCTGGAGAATTAACGTGGAGCGGTAATTTAAATTTCCTAAATAGAAAAAGAGATACAAGGAGGCGGGGTTAGAGGGAGAAGGGGAGAGTAGAAAAAAGAGTGCACAGGATCTCTTCACATTTCCAGAAATAGCAATTTTGTGAGCTCTCAACTCACTGAACCGAATTTCTCGAAAAATCTTTATCGCTGGCATTTTAATATCCTCCCTTCTACTTCGAGCGGAAATTTTTATTTAAAAAAATGTCCCACCGATAAAGCCATGAATTGAATAATGAATTATTCGATGGTCAGCGGGACCAGAGCCAGGGCGGTTAAAAACTCGCGGACAAATTCGATGCCGGAAGCAAGCGCATTCTCGGTTTTACACTCCGGTGCATTTTATGACTCGGAGTGCACGCCGTCGGCGACGGCGTTAGTGTTGGATATGGTGGTGGGTGGTAGAACTGCCGGCGTAAGCCGCCATCGTCTCCGAATAGTAACCACCGTTGGCCCAGACGCCACAGTCTAATTTAACTAGTTGGAGGGATAAGATTGTGCCCCGGAGGT
Source organism: Anoplius nigerrimus (assembly GCA_914767735.1). Taxonomy (NCBI): domain Eukaryota; kingdom Metazoa; phylum Arthropoda; class Insecta; order Hymenoptera; family Pompilidae; genus Anoplius; species Anoplius nigerrimus. The sequence goes on along the minus strand of OU612088.1, from coordinate 12,394,949 downwards.
TGCGCCAGCCACCCTCTACATTTTCTCACCCCTTTACCCGACCTTACCCCTCCCCTCTCCTTCTCGCCCACCATCCCTCTACGGCTCCCGTTACATCTACACCCACATGCGCGCATAACTGCGAGCAAGAGGCTCAGATGCCCGACGTGTGCACCCATAATCGCTTTCCAAACCTGGGCGAATTAAGTGAATAGTAATTAGCTCCGAATCTGCGGCTCAAACCGGGATTATTGAAGCAGGTAACGTTAAAAGGCAATTGACATTCCCGATATTTTCATTCCCGTCCCTGAAACTTCTCTCTTTGCGCGCGGTGATTAATAGGGAATTAAATTGGGGATATTTCTCCTGTCGCTTCATTTTTCATCGAGGGCTGATATTGTCGGCGGTTCAATTTCATACAGACATTTTTTAGCCTGACGTGCGTTCGTACCAGGCATCGATCGACTGCTAAGAATATCGAGGCTCGTCGAATATCGCGTCCGATTCGATCTGCCTTCGACGATCGATCACGATCTAGCGCGACGGCCGCTTCTCTTTCGCTCGTGCTATGGAATTGAATCGCAGATGCATTTATTCATGGCTGGCCAGCAGTCAAAGTCGGTCCGAAACTTTGTCGGCTCTGAGAAGGATGTGGTGCCCGGCGACACCGAATCGCTCGATCGTGTCGAATTAGGCCGCTCGACCAAATTAATTGAGAGCAAGTTTCGAGACTGTAACTCTTGACGCTATCGGCGGCCTCGAGATACAGAGCCGCGCAATGTCCAACTTGCACGGCAACTCATCACAAAAGATCATTCCTCTCTATCCTGCCCCCTCGCCTGCCTCAAACCCAACGATACTCAATTAAGCCTTCAATTAATTCTGTTGCACGCTAACTTCGAACGATATCGAACTTTTTACGCTATTGCCGATGAACTGGCAGCGTACACTGTCACGTATTAGCGTTGATTGCGAGTTCGACGATAGACGCGACTCAATATACGACTGCTGCAGATAATTGTACTCGCATCGGCTGATACGAGGCATTCCCAACGGCAGGATATCGTCAGCGTCGGTTTTGGATGGCGTGAGTGGAAGTGGGATAAAGCGTAGCTCGACTCTTATCGAGTGGCAACGGCAGCCTTTCATGTACATTTGTCTTCGTATCGAGCGACATAAGATATTCGAGTAATGTACGCCTTTATCGGGAGACTCGGGCAAGTAGCTAGTGGGCTACATACTACGTTTCGGGAAATAGTTCGAGCCTTCGTTGGCATATTCGCGTTCAGCTTTCGAGGCTGCAGGCCTGCGGACCGATACGGACGCGTACGGGATCTACGTTTCATACCCTTCTAATGCCGAACCCGATGCCACTGACATAACCCGAACGCGAGTTTCCCAACCATATATGCTGCTGTCGGATCGTAAAGGGTTTAATTGACATTTCGCTCAGGATGAGCGTGAAGACGTTAGCGGGTAACATCTTGTAGTCAGAAGATGGAAAATACCTAGTTTGCTTGCGATTGATGAGAGAACCCTGTATTTTAAGAATAACATGAATCACTTTTCCAGAAAAATTAAGTGTGCGTGATTAAACTTTCAAGTTAAATTGAAATGCTTGAAATATCTCATTCTTTTTTAAATAATTGATCGCAGTTTTTAAATTAATGACTCAAATGAAACGGGTCTTATCTGCTTTAAAATGATCAACCGAATTAATCTTTTCAATTTTCTCGCTTTTCAAGGATCGTGAAAGTGCTGTATTATTCAGATGTCGCCTAACGCGATTATGAATTTTTTCGATTGCCAGGAATATTCACACATTTCCGATCGAGTCCCGAGTTCATCTCTTCGCGCGGCACTCAGGCGAGCACGTGGAATATGCATAATTCTAAGCATCAAATACGTATTCGCGCAGCTCTCGCGCTCTGCACGGCTTCGGTCTATGTTTCTAACTATTTGCATATCTATGAGTGCAGCGTCGTATAGGCGCACGTTAGGGAGCGAGAGGGTCGTTGAGTGGCGTGGGGCGAAACAGAGAATGTGAGAGGGATGCATGGCCTGCCAAGAGAGGTATCGAGAGGAAGAAGGAGGAAGAGTTTATGCACAAGAAAGAGAGACAGGGAGAGAAACGGAGAAGCAGAGAGATTGAAAGTGTTGGCGAGAGAAAATGCGATAGGGGTGGAGGGTTGGAGAGGGAGAAGTACCCGAGGGCGAAGTGGCGTTACAGCGACACTCAGCTAGGATGCGAGGAGGTCGCACAGCTATTTGTAATTGTAATTAGAGAGCCGCCAATTCATTATGGAGACGGGGAAATATAAGCCCGCGTGAATTGCGCTCCTCGCTTTTCGCGATCGTTCTTTCGGGCACCCCTCTCGCACCCCTTCCACCTCTGAGCGAGGAGGGCACATTACACTACCCGTATTTATCGCGTGCCGAATGGCCAGTCGAAAATTATCCAACACCAGCTCCTCCGACTCGGATCGTCGACCTCGACACACTACCGGACGCGAGTTTGCATCTATTTACGAATCTACATATTTACGAGAGCGATAAACTTTCCTCGTTAGAGAAAAGTCGGAGTGGCGCGTTTCGTATCATTTACATGTGTACCGTCGCGTAGCTCGCGACTTCCCGCAGTCCGATTTCTCGGAGTGAAGGTATTTTAATTGTGTTGAAGGTTTTTGATAAATGGTATATTTACACTATGTTACACAGAATTTACAGAGGTTATAAAGATTTGATGGAAGTGTACACTTGTGACGGTTGTTCTAACTGACTAGACGAGTATTGATAATTGTAGTGGACTGTAGTGTAGTAGAGTGATTGAAAGTGACTGTAAGTGTCTGTAAGTAAGTGACGCTCGCTCTGGGAGTATGCGGTATAAATAAACATTATGGGTGGAGCTTAACGATTTGGTGGTGGTTTTGCGATATTCTTATTGGTAGAGGTCCGCGTTTGTGGGCGGTAGGAAAATTAAAGAAAACTCCTCAAGTACCGAGGGAGAGAGTAAGGAGAGGGGTGAAGGTACGAGGTTGACCCTCGGTAGGGTTGGGTGGCTCAAGTAACATGTGCATTCCAGAAGGATGAGAATAGATGAGTTTTTAGTGTATCTGGGATATGTCAGGTAATGACTGCCGAGTATGGGACTGGTCAAGGAAGGGCTGTTTTATTGAAGGGGGTCTTAGCGTATTCGTTGTACGTGTTTTGAACAATGAGACCGATCCATACATAGAAGTTTTTGTAAGGAATGCCTTGAGCCACGTTTCTTTTAAGACAGTAAATTTACGGTTAGTTAACCTTTATAGAAAAAAGCGTGTGGTACGCAACATACTCCCCCGGTTGAGAATGTGTGTTCTCAAAATTCGAATGAACAGAATAGGGCAATTGATACAAATCGATATTCATGTAATTAATTAAGGGTCACTGGTAATGGTGCTAGTTTTTTAACGCTTCTGTCGAATAAGCCTGATGCGGTTTGCACTTGTACGGTGCGAATGATGTCATCTTTTCCGGGGTAGACCTTTGTGACTCGTCCGAGGCGCCATTGTAGTGGTGGAAGATTGTCATCTCGCAGGATGACAATTGAATCTTCCTTGATTGGGTGCGTCCCTGCAGTCCATTTTCGACGGATGTTTAATTCGTTTATGTATTCCTTCTGCCATCGTGTCCAAAAGTCGCGTTTGACCTTTTGGACATGTTCCCACGAGCTGAGACGGTTGGATGGTGTTTCTGAAAAATCTGCTTCCGGCACGCTTGCAAGAATATCGCCAATAAGGAAATGTGAAGGAGTTAGGGCAGCCAGGTCTTCAGGATGTGGTGATAATGGAGTGAGGGGTCTAGAGTTTAGGACTGCTTCTATTTCGGTGCAAAGAGTATTTAATTCTTCAAATGTGAATAATTCATTGCCAGCTACTCTACGCAAATGATACTTAAATGATTTTACCGCGGCCTCCCAGATTCCACCGAAATGCGGTGATTGTGGAGGAATGAATTTCCACTCAATATTGCATGCCGATAAATGTTTTTGCACCGTTTCGTTATGTTGGGTGGAAGTAAGCAGTGTTTGTAGATCCTTTAGCTCATTGTTTGCCCCGACAAAATTAGTTGCGTTGTCTGAGTAAATTGTTGAACACATGCCTCTTCGTGACGTAAATCTTTTTAGTGCAGCCAAGAATGCTTCAGTCGTTAGATCGCTAACAACTTCAATGTGAACAGCCTTGACCGCAAGGCAGATGAAAATTGCAACATAGGATTTGATGCGATTTCGGTTCCTGTATCGCTTCTCCTTTATGTAAAAAGGACCGCAATAATCAATTCCCACATTTGTAAAAGGTCTTGCTTCAGAGACTCGGGCTTGGGGTAGTGTACCCATTTGATAGTTTACAGGTGGTGGATTGACCTTTGCGCACCGAACACAAGATCTTATGATGTGCCGTATCTGATTACGGCCATCGATGGGCCAATATTTTTGTCTCATGGCGTACAATGTGGCATGGATTCCTCCATGCAGTTGCGTGATATGATATTGGTGGATTATCAATTTTGTGATGTGATGCGACTTTGGAAGGATAATTGGGTGCCTTTGTTGATAGGACTGATTAGAATTGTGTAATCTGCCACCGACGCGTAGAATTTGATTGTCGTCAAGAAATGGGTTCAATGGCAGCAGTTTGCTTTTCGATGCGATAGGTTTTCCTTCCTTCAATTGTTGTATCTCTGCGTAAAATATCGAGTGTTGGGTCAGCCTAAGGATAGTATTTGTTGCGCGGGATAATTCTTCGATCGAGATCCATCTCGTCCGACACTTAGTTTTGAAACGTAGGCAGAGTGCAACTATACGTTGTAGTTTTAGAAATGAGGAGAAGCGTGACAGAATTGAATTGTCAGTTACGTTCGTGACGAAACATTTTGGTTTTCGTACTTCGGACGAATCGCTCATTTGATGAAGTTGTTGTTCGGGCCAGGTATGTTCTCCCCCGGAAAGCCACGACGGTCCGCTTCGCCAGATAGTAGAGTCTATTAATGCCGAAGGTGAAAGACCTCTTGATACGCAATCAGCTGGGTTATCGCAGGATCGGACATGTGACCAATTTTGTGGATCACAGTGTTTTTGTATGTAGGAAACGCGATTTGCGACGAACGTCTTGAGTTGATGTGGTGGAGTTCTGATCCAGTGGAGAGCAATCATTGAGTCGGTCCAGAATATTGTTTTCGAAAAGTTTATGTTTATAGCACGTTTCAGTGCTTCGTAAAGTTGAGCGAGAAGATTTGCCGCACATAGTTCTAGTCTTGGGATTGTTTGAACCGTCTTGATTGGCGCGACCCTTGATTTTGCGCAATATAAGACTACCTGAATTCGATTGTCGCGGTCAACTGTACGTATGTAAAAGCATGCACCGTATGCCTTTTCACTGGCGTCGGAAAATCCGTGTAATTGAACATCGGTGAAATGATCGAGTAGAATTCTACGTGGAAATGCTAAATCGTTCAATACCGATAACTCGCTCTTGTATGAGTTCCATTCAGTGGCTATATCAACTGGTAAAGATTCGTCCCAATTTAATTTTAACTTCCACAGTTCTTGTATTAGTAGCTTTATCTTTACTATGGTGGGATTCAAAAGACCCAAAGGGTCAAATATTCTGGAAATTATAGAAAAAATAGAGCGTTTTGTAGGTTTAATGTCTGTTGCGATATTGTTCACTGTGTATATAATGGCGTCCTGTGTTGAGTTCCAATGAATTCCAAGCGTCTTCAATGTTGGGTTGTGATTGACGTTGTCTTGAATCTTGAGATTGATGGCGCTGTTTGGGAGGCCGGCCAATACCTTGGTTGAATTTGATGCGCATTGGCGTAGATTGAGACCTCCGGTTTTGAGTAGACTGATGATTTCGTCTCTGCGATGTATGAGTTCGGGGATAGTGTTTGCGCCAGTCAAAAGATCGTCTACGTATAGGTCGTTGGTTATGATTGCTGAAGCTATAGGATGGCTGGATCCTTGGTCTTCCGCTAGTTGATGTAAGCATCGGATGGCGAGATATGGTGACGAACTAAGCCCGAAAGTGACTCTTGTTAATTGGTATGTTGAAATGGAGTTGTCGAGTTCTCTCCATAATATCTTTTGATATTTTTGATCTGCTGGACGGACTATGAATTGCCGATACATTTTCTCAATGTCAGCAGTAAGGACATACTTAAATGTCCGAAATCTCAAGAGAATCGTAAACAGATCGTCTTGAATTGTTGGACCTACCATCAGGGTATCGTTTAAAGATATTCCCGACGTGCTCAATGCAGAACCGTCAAACACGACGCGGATTTTTGTTGTTAAGCTGTCTTCTTTGGTTACAGCATGGTGAGGAAGATAGAAGCCATCGCCTGGATCGTTATTTAATTTGATCATGTGACCGAGTTCGATATATTCCTTAATAATGTCGGAATATTGTTGTTTGAACAGTGGATTTTTATTGAAACGTCTTGTTAGATAGTCGAGTCGTTTCATAGCTGTTGTACGCGATTCGCCGAGGCGATTGATATTTTCGTTGAATGGAAGAGCTATGACGTATCTTCCTTCTTGATTTCGATGTGTGTGGTTGCGAAAATGTGATTCGCAATTAGATTCCTCAGATGAGAGGTGTTTAGCGTTGTTGCAATCTTCAAGTTCCCAGAAGCGATTTATGTCTGGTTGGATATTGAGTAGATTGCATATTGTTTTCGCTTCATTGGTTTGAAGCTTTGATTGTCCAGCCAAAACCCACCCTAACAGGGTTTTTTGAAAGATTAGGTCTTGGTGTATTGAAGATCGTTGTATTTGACCAACCGACAATAAGGAAAGTGTAGTTCTGGCACCCAGAAGTAAATGAATTGGTGCGGGTTTTTGGAACTCCGGATCAGCCAGAACAATATTTTTAGGAATGTCGATTAGATGCCTATCAATTGGTTGGTCAGGAATAGAATTGTTAATACATGGGAGTGTTAGAAAATTTGCTGTTTTTTCCCACGAGTTTAACCGAGATTGGATTTTGGTCGTCACAGAGTGTGTTGACTCCGTTGACAGTTCGCTGATAACGTCGATGGGAAGGGTGCAAGTAGTTTTTGAAAGTTGTAATTTTGATGCTAATTCGTCGGTGATAAAGTTGGTTGTTGAAGCCGTGTCTAGAATAGCGCGGCATGATGTGGGTTGATTTTCTTTGTCGAAGATCTTTAACACCGCCGTAGGTAGAATGTCATCGACTGAAATGTTTGCCGTAAGCACCTTTGATTTATGAGCGGTCAGTCATGTGGTCTTTTCTGACCCGTTGTCGTTGGAGAGTACGTTCTTGTGGAGGTAAGTGTGGTGTTTTTTATTACATTCCCTGCAAGTGCTACCCCTGCATTCCTTTAGAGAATGGCCTTTTCCGAGACAATTCGGGCATAGCATTGCCTGTTCTACGGCGTGGTGTCGTTCATCTACTGTACGCGCGAGGAACCTTTGACATTGGTAAATTCGATGTTGTTCCTTACATATAGGACATGGATATTTAATTGGTTTGTTATTGAGATTGCCTGTACGACCGGTGTTTGTCATAAATGTTTTAGCACGAGATAAGTTGTGCTGTACTGGTTTCTTGTAGTCCTTGTGGATTGCTTCGGTGGGGGTATTGTCAGAGCAGTTGCCACGTTTTTCTAAGAAGTCTATCAATGCGGTGTATGGCGGCATTTTACTATCTGGCAATGTGGTTTCCCATTGAAATCTCGTACTGTTATTAATTTTACTAAGTATTAAAAATATCAGGTTGCTGTTCCAAGACTCTACCGGTTCTCCTAAGCTTTTCATCGCACGGATGTGTTGTCGAATCTTATCTATCAGCTCGTCAATAGCGTCGGGTGAGTCTCGTTGTAATTTGGGAATTGAATGTAGAACCTGCCAATGTTGCAGAATAGCCTTACGCGAATTATCGTATTTGGCGATTAGAATGTCCCATGCCTCCTTGTAATTAGCGGCTGTATTCTCAATAGACTCGATTGCGCGTGCTGCCTTCCCGGTCAGTGAGGCTTGGAGGTATTGCAACTTGTCGACTGTGGGAATGCTATCATTTTCGCCTATTCTTGCCATAAACTGATCGCGGAAGGAATGCCATTTTTCGAAGCTGCCGTCGAATCGTGGTAGGGATATTTCTGGCAATTTAATCCGCGGTGCTATGGTTGTTACTGTTGGGGATTCTGTTCGACAATGATTTGATATGATGGTTGAAGCCTCCATTGAAGCCTTGCGGATTAGTTTTTTGGATAATATTAAGACTGCTTGATAGTCGTCTTCCAGAGCATGTAGCTCGTTGGAAAGAGTTTCGTGTTGTTCAGGCTCTAGTTGTACCAATTCTTCATGAATTGCGTAAATGTTTTTAAAATGTTCCGTTAATGCATCTACCTTGACTTGAATGGAATCGCTGTCTGGCGCAGAACTAGCCGACGAAAGATAATTTGTACAGCGGGTAATTCTTGCTTTTATATCTCCACGTCGGCGTTTGAGTGCGGTGATGGTAGGAAGAGACATGGTTAGGCAGAGTGAGAAAGGGAAGTGGCCCGGAAAGAATTGGCGATTGTCTTACAGAGCTTACCGAAAAGCAGTCCTTCGGTGTTGTTTGATTGGCTCGCTCGTCTCGCCGCTCGTTTGGTAGTTGCCTTGATCGTTGTTGTTGTTGATGGAATGTAGATGACACGACACTGTCACTTGATTTGAATCTACTCGTTCTTGATAAATGTCAGTTGATACTTTTGAGTATCCGGCTCGAAGGACCAAATGTACCGTCGCGTAGCTCGCGACTTCCCGCAGTCCGATTTCTCGGAGTGAAGGTATTTTAATTGTGTTGAAGGTTTTTGATAAATGGTATATTTACACTATGTTACACAGAATTTACAGAGGTTATAAAGATTTGATGGAAGTGTACACTTGTGACGGTTGTTCTAACTGACTAGACGAGTATTGATAATTGTAGTGGACTGTAGTGTAGTAGAGTGATTGAAAGTGACTGTAAGTGTCTGTAAGTAAGTGACGCTCGCTCTGGGAGTATGCGGTATAAATAAACATTATGGGTGGAGCTTAACGATTTGGTGGTGGTTTTGCGATATTCTTATTGGTAGAGGTCCGCGTTTGTGGGCGGTAGGAAAATTAAAGAAAACTCCTCAAGTACCGAGGGAGAGAGTAAGGAGAGGGGTGAAGGTACGAGGTTGACCCTCGGTAGGGTTGGGTGGCTCAAGTAACATGTGCATTCCAGAAGGATGAGAATAGATGAGTTTTTAGTGTATCTGGGATATGTCAGGTAATGACTGCCGAGTATGGGACTGGTCAAGGAAGGGCTGTTTTATTGAAGGGGGTCTTAGCGTATTCGTTGTACGTGTTTTGAACAATGAGACCGATCCATACATAGAAGTTTTTGTAAGGAATGCCTTGAGCCACGTTTCTTTTAAGACAGTAAATTTACGGTTAGTTAACCTTTATAGAAAAAAGCGTGTGGTACGCAACAACATGGTACGCTGTTCGATCGTGTCTGCCTTCGTCCCCGCTGAGATAATAACTAGTGTACTTAACTCTTTCACGGCGAGTTCGGCGAGGATCATCGAACTGAGAGAAACAATTTTTCCTCATTGCCAGAGAAGAGGAGTCGGGCAATGATTTACATGGGGATTGTTTGGTTCAATGTTTCGGTGTTTGGGCCGGCGATTCATGCGAGAGATAATGTTTCTCTTTCGTGAGCGATGGAAGTTCGAGCTGGGAGTCGGTGTGAACCTTACCGAACACTTAACGCCCAGAGGAGCGACTGGTTGGAGGATCGGCCGAGTCAACAATGAGCCATATAACGCTTTTGTGCGAGGAAAGGATGGGAGTGGCGAGGAGGCATCTATACCGACACTCGAGCAGGTGGACGAAGGAGGGTCCTTTTGTCCTTCGCCCGGGCGAGACGTCGCAAAGGCGGGATTTCCTCCCGGAGGACGACTTCCGGTCAGGGGAGTCTCAGACGTAACGGCCGGATGTGGCTGGAAGTGGGTCAGGAAATCTCGGCGAATAAGCTGGCAAAACGGGATTGTCCCGCTGACGGGGTTAAAAATCGTCCGGAGTGAAACGAACGGCTCGATGAGAGAATGGAAAAAATGGACTGCCAACGACTGGGTTACCTAATTTCTGCCCTTTATCTTCCACCTGTTCTCGCTCTGGCCTCGTTCCGCACCTGCGCCGCAAAAACATTGCCAGGGATGTGAGTTCATCCGCCGGCAGCAGCTTCTGAACTAGTCTCGGCGAACTGCTAACGAAATGGCCCAATGTTTTAATGCTCGAGCCATAATGCGGTTGATGCTCCGCAGCTTTGTGTGTTAAAAACGAGAATTTTTTTATTCCGGAGCGTATCCTTTTAACCGTGCTTTTTCAAAATTTTGTAGGGCTTTCCACCGACGTTGAAAAAATGTTTTTGAATGTATCACGTAACGACTACTCAGGGTAGAAGTGGGAGAATAAAACCTTCACCCCGAAACGAGGTGCTGATCAACCTTCCATTCCACAACTGTTTTACGATAAAAGCTCGGCGAAGTGGAACTCGTGCTCGCATTATCGCACAATAAAATGTCAGTTTACGACGCCGTTCATGCCCGCTTCTTGAGCGACTGATTAATTCAATCGCAGTCGTCGTCAACTACCGATTTGCATCGCCATTCTATTATGTACCTTCACTAACATCCATTTCGTCACTCCGATATAAACGAACACCTCCACCCCGCCCTCCCATCCACTCCTTTGCACTCTTTTTGTCTTCCGGCTTATTGAGAAACATCCATGAAACATTCAAGAGGCTTAACTTCTTGCTGCCTGTCTCCTGACAGAGTCACCATCCCGGAATGAGACGAGCGGGACCCGGGGGCAGCAAGGGGCCGGTAAATGCTTACTTTCCGGATTTTATGTGGAGAGTTTGCATCTCTCGCGCCATAGAGGCGCACCGAGCATAATCTCTTTTCCGTCCTGGCAAATTCGTTCAAACATCTGTCTTTGAGACCTCACCCCCTTCCTTACTCTTTCCCTGAAAACGTCTAAATCGGGCGAGAATCGTCCCTGTCGCGGATTCTGTCGTACATTTTCCTTTCCACCTTCATAACGTCCGTCCCCGGTCCTGCCTCTGTCGTACGTTTTTCGATTCTGCTCCGTAGGTTGCATTTTCGATTCAGCCCGTGTCGCAGATTTTCCACTCTGCTTCTGTCGCACATATTCTGGCGTTGATCTCCAGGAAGAAATAGCGTTTCGGCTTCGCTTTAATGTCAGCGTGATTGCACGCAGGGGCCGGCGGGTGCACTTCGCACACTACTCAGGCTTCTCTGCATCAGGCGTCGGCGTGTTTCCGGCAGATCCCGAAGGCTCGAGGCAAGCAACGACGTTTACGTCCCGAGTACAGCCGAAAATAAAATTATTATGGGACGGTCGGGGCGAAACGATGGGAAATGATTGTTCACGCGGACGTTATCGCGCCAAATCGTCGGCTAGGAAAGCGGAGAGGTTTGTCGGTGTCGTTCGGTTCTGGGAGTGATCCCCTTTACAGTTCTACTGCGATTTGTTGATCGTATGGGTACGTTGTCGATGTTACGGTGTGTATGCTGGCAGGCGTGTATGCGCGATATGGGAAGCTTACCCCTTACTCGACCTCGTGGGTCCCAACTGGAAAATCGACGAAAGTAATCTGCGACGAGAGGTCGCAATCGTTTTGGACTTGTTGCGTCGTTTCCTATATCCTTTTTGACGCGGCAAAAAGGGATGAGGAGAGAGAAAGGAAGGGAGCTGGGCTGCAGAAAGAGAGAGGAAGGGAGACCGAAAGAGAAAATGTTGAAAAAGCTATTCGTTCGTCCGTTTAGGAAAGTGTTACTTCGTTGATAGTTCGGCATACTTCAATACATCCCACCCCCCCCACCTTTATTCGCCCTTATTCGCTTCCCGATTGCCCGCCAGCGGGGCTTTGCCGCGGAAAAGCATCCTTTGACCGTGCTCGCTGGCTAGCAACAAGAGGAAAAAAGTACCGAACTTCATTTGGATCGCTGCCTAAGTGAGTTCGCGATAGAATTCGGATAAGAGTTCGCCTAATGTCGCTCGATTATCGTCAACGAAAATTGACTGAATTCCCGTCTCGAGAACGGGGCTTTCTTCCGGTTAACGTTCGCTCGAAGTTTGCTTAATACTTTGCGACATCGTTTGAACCGAGTTCGCGATAATCCGGGCAACTCTCAATTATTTTCTTAAACGGGCAGCTCTTCGTTGTCGGAAGAGACGTCTTTCAGTCCCGTCTCTGCTTTCGTTCCGAAGAACGCGCGACACGTTCCAATTCTCTTTCTCCCTCTCTCTCTACCTTCCGAAATCTCTGTGTACCTCCAGGGAGCAAAAGTATGCCCTGACTTCGGACACATTGGCAGATCCGGGTAAGAAAACTTCGGCACGGTCCGTCGCCGTGCGAATCGCAGTTGGAACGGTACCAGCTAACTTTGCGGGACAATAACGATTCTAGATAAGGAGGGGCATCGCGGAAAATTGCTCGATTACTTTTCCATAAAACAGTGGCCTATGCGCAGGGGAGCCAACCGTTCGAAGATACATCGCTCGTTCCCTCGCACGAGCGATCGCTGTCATAAGAGGGAAGCAAAAAAATGGGTGAAAAGAAAAAACCGAGTGTAATACGTCGCGGAACAGGCAGCTTTACGTGTCCCGAATTCGCGAACCGAGCGTGCGCGAGATTAAAGTTCGCGCACGTAACGAATCCCCGAGTTCCTTCGTGGCCTGACGACACATTTTTCATTCGACTATCGCGGATGGGCAAAAAAGAATTACAAGCGCGATTATCTGTCGGTGACGATCAAGTGCCGGTGATAATGGCCGCGGTACCCTTTCGCAATCGCGCGATCCTCGATCGATGGAGACGATAGCGGTGGCGCGCTAGGGTTGGGGACAATTTCACGGGGGGAGGGCAGAGATGTAAAAGGAAAATAGCGGGAGCGCGTCATTAAACTCGCCGAGCCGGGAATTGCGACCTCGCTCCAGTACAGCAATTTATCTCTTATCGCGTCTACTTAATTTGTCGAGCCTCGTTGCTTTCGCTTTCGTACTCTCTCTCTCTCTCCCTCTCTCCTGCTCTTCCGTACTTTCAATATTTTTTCGTTCCCTCTCGCTACCTTTCTTTTTCCATCTCTTTTTCACCCGTAGGAAAGGACCGTTAGCATTATTTAAGCGGGTGATACGCGATGGGGGAAGCTGATAGGACGTGGAAGATAGACAGTCTATTTCCTTCATGGATTTTTCTCTAGGCGGTCGCGCGGAATTGGTAGACACTTCCCGCGGAAGCCGTATCGTTTCCATTGACGATTGATTCTATTTGCCGTCGTAGGCATGAAGCGCAAACGGGACTCACGTTTCCCTTCGGCCTCGCCTGCCACACGGAAATTTGCCCCGAGTCAGGGTTGACTCGCGACCGAATTACGTCATGTAAACGTTGAACGGGTCTGATGGGGAAAATGGGTGGCAAGATTGTCGACGCTAATTTGTCGTTGCTTCTTTTACATTCTTTCTACATTGATGCTAAAATGTGATATACACATATTTCACGCTGTGAATATAGTACAAAGAATTTTTCTATATTTCTTTACTTTCTCGCGTATGTCAGCTGGAAGAGGTTGATATTCCTTGAGAGCGAAGTAGCTTTTGAAGTTTGAAATAGGTAGAAAATCCGGTATACGGCTTGGAAGGAAATCTAGGTGGCTGAAATGAGAGGCAAAATAAAGATAGACTCTGGGTGTGTGACAGCGGTGTTCGGCTGACTACTGCTTATGTCTTCCCTTTGTCCTCTGTGGCACGAGGTCGGTACTCTGACGGTGCTGTGTTCAGTCAAGTGTGATTTTTCTCAATTTCTGTCGATTGCGGTGCCGACAATCGCACCCGGATCGTTTCGGTGCGAGTCTCTCGCTTTACTTACTCACCCATCCGTCCGCCTCGCGAATTGCCGAGTCGTTTTGCGTACATATTCCTATCAGACGAAGCTTATTGAATTATGCTAGCATGGAGTTAGGATTACGACGATATTATACATGTACATATGTAAGTCGTTTCTATCGCGTTATACCTATGTCCAGTTTCAGTTCTCTCACGTCCATTAGGATGTTCGTGGTTGAAGTGGGATCAATTCAGTGCAGATCTAGTGTCCTTCAAACTGATTTATCGAGCCAGTAGGTAGTATTAAAGTATATCTTTGCAATGTTTTTCTCCTGAACGATTATCATTCTGGAGTTTCGTGTTATTTTGCACCATTTTACATTAATTTATTTATGTTAGTATGTTAGTTTATGTTAGTATGTTGCATTATTTCGGCCTTTTGAAGTGACTTCGCGGTTGTAGGGGATTTTGATTGATATTAGAAGGTCTTCTGACAGCCATGTAGCTTAACTATGATAATGAGGGATTAAAATGGAGTACCTCGGTATCCTTGCGTCTATTCAACAATGATAAAACCCTCACAATGGACACAACAAGCTAAAAAATTGGCCTTTGAGGGATTTTATTAGAGAAAGGAGCATTTTAGCTGCGATTAAATGGTTCTTTGAATCGCTTTGCCTGATAATATTACATGGGCAATCAACGGATGGTACTTTCGCATAACTTGGACGTACTAAAACATGATAAAACTTTCAAAATACTCAAAATATGTAAACAATTTTTTGTTGTTATTTTCATTTTATTACAGCCCTACTCCACAGATTTTAACTCGCCCTGAAAGTTGGTCACAAGCAAAATTCCGAATTACCAAAATGTTGGAGACGCAGCCATTTTTTTCAACGCAAAACAAATGTTAAAGATTGGTTTTCGCCGATCATCCTTTCCCAAATAGCGCGACAAAAGCTTCAAGAAAATGTGTGATTATCATAAGTTTTGATCGCTGGTTCAAAAGTTACAAGGGATTGAAAACATTGCGTTTTTTTCAAAGGTACCTCTTCTCAATTTTGCGTACAGTCGAAAGTCGGCGGATCAAATTGCCCTTTTGCTATTTTGTTTAGGTCAAAAATTACTCACAGCACCGTTTCTTTTTTCTTGAAATTCACATCAGTTTCCATGTTACTGTCAAAAACCATCGAAAATGAGATCAACAAACGAAAGTCATCCGACGAACTTCTGATTTTCTATGGCGATAGAAATTTAAAAAGAGATCACAAAAATTGCAGCCGGAGCCTTTTAAGTCTCATATTCTTCCGAGTTATATTCAAAAATAACTGAAAACATCAAGAAAAATGTACATTTTGCAGGATTTACGCCACGTGATATTCTTTCACCAAATTATTCCGCTATGAAGCGAAAGCAGACTTCAAAAGTTTCAGAAAAATCGTAATCAGACCATTCTAAGTGTACTAGTTCCCGAGACATGGCCAGAAATGTACAATCAAATTACATACCTTTGCTGTTGGCATATCCTGATCGACAACTCCTACAGAACGATAAACTCAATCCACCCACGTCGAGTATCGAGTGCCACAGCTACTCAAGAAAAGCAAATGTCACGTCTGATACGGCACTCAGTGTATTAATTCCGTCCACAATCAGTGACGCATGCGAACTACCCACTTCCCGTCAAACAATTACTTGTCCGTGTATGCGCGGAAATTTGTAGGGATTAAATTCAGTGTCTATCGAGATTACCCAAATCTAGTCCTCGGTGGGCGATAGGAGGACGGGAAACGCAGATGAAGGATTTGGCCCCCGCCGCGAAAGCTCATCTGCGCGTCCTTGATCGCGAAATTGGGAGAAACTCTGCAGCGGACGTTATAACGTGTCTATCGACGATTGATTCTATTTGCCGACAGCGAAGCATCTGGACTGAAGCTACGGGTTCCTCTTTCCGCTGCCCCATTATATAGCCCGTGCCGTTATTTCGAGATCGATTCTGATACACACACAGACGCACACAGACATCCTCGCGATACGATGATCAATAATACGTCGATCGGACGCGAACGATTCGTTCCAGATCCAACTCTCTGACATTCTTTTCCGCACACTTTCTGCTCCCAGTAATTTTCCATTCAACCCGGCTAACTTTTCGACGGTTTGTCTTTCGCATCGACGCCCAAAAGTTCGCGACTTCCGGTTTAAGCGTCTCAGACGACCCGTTAATTCGTCAGCGACGATTGTTGTGCCGCGTTCAGTTGAAAGTTCTCTGCACCCTCAGCTCGAGTTCACTGTCGATTCGTTGAACAATCTTCGCGAGCGGAGTGTCGATTCGGTCGTTTGCACAGTCGGATTTGGCACGGGGAACCAACAATTATTGAGCGGTAACCCGGCCGGCTCGGCGGGCAAATCTTCATCCATTCAGCCTCCCCGATTCACCCTACTTATACCTTTATCCGTTCGGCCTCGAAATTCCTGGAATTGGCAGCAGCGGCCCGCTCTTGCCGTGGAAATCACTTCAATTTCGTTTTACAATCGATCGCAGTTGCCCTAACGGCGGGGGTCGAGTCGCTCGTCGACCAGCATTTCCTTTCGAATCGTTGTCACGGAATTTCAGCATCTCCAATATCGACACGGTCGTCGGACCCGTAATCACCAGAAACTCGATAGATTCGGACCCCAGCAGCGCGCGAGCGCGCGCGCGCGCACGCGAGGCCTGCCTTTCTTCCGATTCAATATTCCGCGTGCGCTCTACAGAAATTCGAGGCGGGCGCCGTTACCGGGATTCCTACAGCGATGTACTCAATTTTCGTACTCGTATCTCCCGAATCTCTTGACTCTTCCGCTCGCTCCTATTTCAACCGGAATTCTCTTTGAATTGATCGGAATGTTCAATTGTTAATCTTTCGCGCCGAGCGGAACGCGGGACGGGACGAACGTACGTGAACGAGATCGTTTCGAAGCGGACGGTCCGTGTGTACGTTCCTTTCACTCGACACACCTACTAACCTCTAAATAATCGCTTCTCCATAATAATTTCTGTTTCTCAGAGTACGCCACTTTCTGCCTGTTCCTCGGGTCTCGTTGAACCCAAACGAGCGAATTCTAATCTTCAGTAGTAAGCCCGAGCACAAGCATCTTCAGTGCTCGTTTCGAAACAAGCAACCTTTATCTTCCTTTCGCACTCCGCATCCAACTCCCCAAACGTTTCGCGGCATTATAATAGTTCCACCTTCCCAAAGTATCCCACTCTCCGCGCATCGCTCAAATTCTGGCGAGCGCAAACCGAATCCACCTGCAGGAAGCCGTGTCACTAACTTCTCCGCCGGGAACCGACACATAAATCGTCGACGGCGCCAGTGTTAATTCCTTGGAACTTTATCGTCCCACAACCGCGTCCACCTTGATTCGCCTCGTTTCTCAATCCCGCCTACCCACCCACGCCGAAGGCGCTCGCAGCTAGCCATGGCATTCGTCAATCCGAATTCCGGACATTATGAACTCCGCCGGCTTGTTTCTGTCCGAAATCAATGTGCCGCAATCCGGATAGTCCTGCGGCGAGCAGCTCACCTGTCCCAGGACTGTCGAAAGGATTTCCGCGACTTCTGTCCGAGTTACGACCGCATCCGAAACAGGCAGCCAACGCTCAGCGTGCATCGAGTATTCCTTCCGAGCCTCGAAGCGGAAGAGCCGATCGATGTAAGTCCGATCCGTCAGGCGCGGAAGTTCGAGTCATCCCCGAAAACGATGAACTTCAACCTCGTCCCTTATACCGACCTCGACTCGCTCTGCCGTGAGAGATAGCCTCCGATTTCTTCGCGGAGGTTATCGCGCGGAATGCTTTCCAATTGGCGCCAGTCCCATTGGCCGGATCGGACACGCTTTGGGCAAGCAGGTCAAAGGAGCAGGGCGGAAGGCAGAGATAGGTGGGGTTAGGATCTGTGTACGTGGGAGCAAATGCCGAATGACGAGAGTTGAAGGGGGGAGGGGGAAGGGGAGGTGGCCAGTGGGCTTGCTGTGATGGCTGGGGTAGATGGCAGGGTGTTGGTTCGGACTGGGATGGCCTCGCAGGACGATGAAGAAGAGGAATAGAAGGAGAGGGCCTGTTGCGCGGCCTTTGTTTTTGGCGAGCAAACAAATGCGACCCCGCTCGATATCGTCGCCGGCAATTCGACATTTCGACGATCCGGGATCGAGCGTCCTGGCCTCCTGTGTCCGTTCCCTAGTTCACTGCTCGTCTGGCATTCGCTTTCCATGCCAAGAGCCAGACCGGGCTAGCCGCGGCGGAAGGAGGGCAAAAAGAGGAAAAGCTACGGAAAAGATTCCAATTTTTCGGGCTTGCCTCGCCTGACGATCGGCTTTGAGCGGAAAAAGCGGAAGGTCGGGGTAATCGTAGGAACTTTTGCGCCTGCTTCCTCCGCGGGAGGCTTTAATAAAAGGCTCGCGTGGAGGTTTATTTGTTCGGGAGAGACCGAGTGTCGTAGGTTGGGCTTATCGCGGGATCAGGAGGTCTCTCTCTATTTCTTTCTGCCGTGTCTCGGTCGGAGGTCGCTAGGCGGAAAAATATATGCCTCCGATAAATTCTTAGGCAAATACACTCCCGCCTCTGTCCTGCGCTCATCCTCCCCCGTTTTCGCGGCATTAAATCTGCCGTGACATCTTTCGCGATTCTTCATTCCAGATAAGTCCCGACCGATAAATCCTGTTACGCCGGCAAAATCCGGTCCTTATTCAGACCAGATGATCGCAGTTACGCGGTGCTCTCTAAGGGATTAAATATTTTACCTTCCTGACCATCTTCCTCTTTTTTATGCCAGCCCCCCCCCCCCCTCACTTTCTTTCGTTTTGCTTCTCCCTTCGGGTCCATCGTTTCCCCGTTCCAGCGGACTAGATGAGTAGGATGGCCCTTTGTTCGTCAGTCGGCCGAATCGGCCGGTATCGCTTATACTTTCGCAGGCGCTGCAAGTGTACAATTAAGAAGCCGATACTCAACTATCGGGCTGCCGTTGAAAATGTCGGGGCAACGATCTTCCGGCAATTCTTGATCGCGCTCCCCGTCCCTGCTTCTCCGATACCGCCCGCGGGCAGCAATCGCAGAATTAATTCCCGAGCTCTCAACGATTACTGCCCAAACGCGAGAGGGCAGTTCGTTGACAAAATTCCACGCCGAGATCCTCTGATACGTCCCGCCGGCAAATTCAAGATCTATGCTACCGTCCGAAGGAGCCTCGCTCTCAAACTCCTCACCCCCTTTGCCCCTGGGAAGGATTAAATATTTCTTTACTCTTCTTTTTATCTCCTTCATCGCCGGATAGTGGATCCCGGCCCGTCTTTTGTCCACAGTCTTCGTTGCGAGCGTAGTCGAAGCGATTTTCTCCGCCCTCATCCCCCTCGGATCGCGCCTTTTGTTTTGTCTCGTCTATCACCCCTACCCCCTCCCGAACGAACGTCTTCGCCGATCTACCCTTTCGCTTCCGCTCTTTGCACCTCTCACCCTTTATCCGAGTCCTCTTGGCCGATCTTTCCCAGCGCTTTTACTCCTTTCTGTTTGAAAGTGCGCTGCTTCGCGGGTGGCGGCTTCCATGGGGGTGGTTTGGGCTCGTTCAGGGGTAGGTAGCTAGGGGAGGAGCAAGTGGGAGTGGTCGGTACAGTAAGAAAGGCCGTGGAACTTTGCTCGATCGATGCTTTCTTCCGGGTTTCTTTCGGCCGACTACTTCTTGCCGGGCTCTCTTGGTACACAAGAAGAAGTTACAACGGAATTACGATTGCAACTAGACAGATCCTTTTCTCATCCAGGCCTTGTTCGCATAGTCCCCAAGTCCGGATTGCACGATTCGCACCGACAAATGTTTTCCGTTCGTCGTTAAGCGCGTTTTATGCACTCTTCAAGAACGTTAGACGTGGGAGAGCAATTTTCCTTCATATCTACGTCGCGTTTCGTTCGAGGAACGAAATTTTGCAAGGATCTACTTGTCTATTTTCCAGGCGACAGTTCCGCGCGGGATGTCATTTCCTTCTCTTTGTTCGGGGGTCGAAAATTGTTGCCCTGTCCAAGTCGAAGGCGTCGATTGTGAGAAAGGTCTTAGGTACGATTCTGTTCGTCCGAGGGTTCTTTCTTTCGTTTGGCTCGCTGTCGTTGCAGGTCCATTTTGGCCCGTGCGACGTCACCATCGAAAATCGCTTCGAACCTCTCGCACTTTCCGCGTGAAGTCTCAACACTCTTTCACTTATGGCGCGCACGCGACTTTCTGGCAAAATTCTTTACAAAGTTGGACGGAACGATACAGAATATTTTACCGCGTACCCCCCGCTGCGCGTTTCACGAGAATTCCATCGAATTCTGTGACCCGTACAGACTCTCGCTTCAGGCTGTCTCCATTAACAAGTCAATCGTACATCAAGTAATATGAGTTTACGCGTCGGCCGGTTCAGTCGAATCAAATGCTTCTCGCTATACGTAGTTGAACAGAATGAAAGTTTCAAGATGACCCTCGGCGACGATACAATCGGATGGCCGGATTGTTTCGTTTGGAACGTGCGAATGTCCCCTGTCGGACTCGAGAAGGTGCGGAGGGTAGGTTCTGGCAGAATCGGAGGTCAAATTCTGGACGAAACGACGGTCTAACGGGCACTTTCGGAAATGGAACTCCCGAAAGAGGAAGAGCGAGCTTCGGCATTTAATCGAATCGGGCCGTATCGTAGATTCCCTCTCCCCCGTTAAAGTCAGACGAGTCCAGCCGGCGCTCGTGACGCAAACCCGCCTTAAGAAGTTCTCCTCCCCAGTCAAAGGGAGAACGTTAACTACACGGCGCAACGCCTAATTACGAACGCGTCACGGGCGTCAGGAAATACAATATTTAACAGACTTCGCTTGTCGGATTTCGTAACAATGAGGGCACTCGCTGCTCCATGCTCGACGTTCCGTTACCTTCGTCCACCTTTTTCTGCGTCGCCCTTCCTTTATCCTCACTCGCTGCCGTTCCGAAAGCCCGCGCCGGCGAAAGTAAATTTAAGAAGCAACTTGTAGCGCAACTTACAGGAGACCGTCGTGCAAACGCTCTTTAATTACATTCGCATTCAACGTCGAAAGTTATTAAGCTCGGTGCCGAAGACTTTGTTCGCGGAAAGGCGGAAGTCGTCGGTCGAAAGCAGGGAAGAATAGACGACTGCTTCTCACCCTGACGGAGTGAGAGAGGGCATCGATTCCGAATAAGTAATGGTAATTGTTTAACGACTCTCATCGGCGTCGAATTACTCGCTAGCAGGTTATTAACGCCGGTTTACCGCGAGGCCGGCCCGGCATATTATTCGAGAAGGTCGGGCGGCCGTTATCAGAATTATCCTTCCTCTCCAATCTACTTCCTTAACTGCGAAGGTTCGCCTCCATTTGCACAGCCGGAAACGAAGTAAAGACGAGGAATCGTTACTCCGCGCGCAATACCGGCGCACTGTCGGGCAAATTTAGTTATAATTACTCAATGAATAATTGCCAAGCGCCACTCACCCCTAGCCAGTCTAGCGAAATTACATCTCACATCCAGCAGAACATTGCCGATGCGGTTAATAATAAAGGCACCAATTATCGAACGCTGTGGCCAGGCCGTTAATAAAGCATTTACCGGCGAAGCGGACTATGGGGAGTTGAGCGGAGGGTAAAAGTAGACGAAAAAGGTAAAGTACGTAAACGAAATGTGAGGCCGATTCGTTGAACCCAGTCACCCCGTTTCTGGATTCCGTTGCTTAGGGAAGGGGGAGGGAGCTACCTCCCTTTCATTTCACAGCGAGAGCCAGTGATTAGACGAAGTACCGTGTGCCGTGAGACAGTCCGGCGAAACGAAGAACGGGCAGGGAAGTTGGACGAGGGGCGCAGAGGGTGGGATGGGTGCGAGATGAGCCCAGAGGAAGAGAAGCAGACACAAAAGAGACCTGTTTCATATCCAGCCCCCCTCTCCACCGCCCCAACTTCGGTCCTTTCTCCTACTTCCTCTTCCTCGTCCCATCTGTCGCTTCCTATCTCCATCCCCGTCTCTGCGCCATCCCCCACCACCTTCCCTCGTTCACTCACCCTGTCCCTCTTTGTCTCGCCGCCTTTCTTCCTCCCGCCGCCTACGTTTTTTTAAAGCCGCACCACCTTTGTCTCGCGGCGCGCCGCGAAAAAAGGCGGAAAGGGTAGTCGAAGCGAATATCGCAAGGAGTCGGGAGAAGAAGGGAGAGGTTGAATGGGATATGCGAGCTGAGTTGGCGGCAAAAATGAATGGGGCCGCACGGCAGGGCGTCCGGTTGAATTTCGAGTTAAACGGGCTGATCCAGTTTAAGGGCGTCCGATTTAATTACGGCGTGCGAGTCGTTTACGCTGCGAGGTCTCGGGCGAAATGTGCGACAGGGGGGGTGGCGGTTGGGTGGGGCGACAATTTCTAGGTGCCGCCGTATTGTGGGGATGAGGGAGTGGAGTGAGAGGCGAGCAAGACCCTGTCTTCGGGAATAAGGTCGTCTCGTCGCGAATTATGCCCCTCCGGGGGATGGAGTCGTACGTCGCTTGTTACCCAAAAGAGTCACGTTTGACTTCTTCTCCCGCGTTCTCTCCCGTTCCGGCTTGGTTTACGCCGGTATTCCATCACGGATCTCCGCTACTTTGTGGACGTTTCCAATTTCCGCCGTTGATAGAAATTTTTCACCCCTCCCATCCCTCCATCAGCGGAATGCAACCACAGCCGTCTATTCCTGTACCTTTCTCTCCGTCAAATATCGCGGAACAAGACCTTAAACTTCTGCGAACAAGCTGACAGTGGTGTTCATCGCGCTTGATTCCTTTCGATCGTTTGCTCCTGAGATACACTTTGCCGTCGGACACGAGCTCATGCTCGGTAGGACCAGAGAGTATGTTACTGCACGACCATACAGACTGAACTATTTGCGCGGCGAATATTTTGCCGTAAAAAATGTTCGCCCCCACGCTCATTGCGTTAATTAAAAGTTACTATAGCAGTTCGGGCGACTCGTCGTCGGGGGAAGAAGCGGGAACGGTACGGGGGTAAGGGGGTATAATAATAATTTTTAATCGCGTGTGAACATATCTCTGTACCCTGTAACTTGAACGAGTGCACGCGCGCGCGTAAAGCGATATCGCGATAATTAAAATTTGCCCGCCGAGCGAAAGTTTCCGAGGCCGAGAGGGAAGAGAATTGAGATAGAGAAAGAGAGAGGAAGAGATAGCGTTTGCCGCCATAATTAAAAATTATGCGTCCTAGCGGCCGCGTAAGCACGAATTGCGGATTCGCCGCTAGCCTGTTGCTTAATTAGCAATTACTGCGATGCGCGTCCGTACATTTCGACCAGTCGCCGTCCACTGGTCCCACCACACATCTACACTCGCATGGGTGCAAACACACAACCACGCTTGCAATACCTGCATGTACACGAGTTGCGCAAGCGACACGGTTTCCAACAACTTTCCGTCGCGCGGGTCAATTTGCGAAAACAAGGCTCGGGTCAGATACCGACTTGCGACATAACCTTGCTCTCCCGCCAACGGCGGGAAAGGACGGGGATGGCGACGGAGGGGAATTGAAAAATTCGCGAGTCACTCTTTTTTATGCTCGTGTAAATTTTCATATAAATCGAGATGGCGAACGACGACACCCGGTAGCTGCACGCACGCCCACTGCCGAGCGCTTGTTTACACTTTGGCGGAGAGTTAAGAGGCTCTCCCAGGCGCTGGGGCGCCGAGTAATCGACTTTCCTGACCCAGAAAGTCAAAAGGGCTTCGTTTACTCCCCATCTCTCTTCCCCTCCCTCATCCCTTCGTTGCTCCTCGTTTTCAGCCTCACAGAAGCTCTCCTTCCGGTTTTTCCTACCGGCCGGCCGTTTGTCTCCTTCCTCCGCGTTCGGCAGTCGAGCCTTCCTTCTTCTACTCTCATCCTTTCTACCCTCTCGCAGGACACACTCTCGCAGGCTTGGCGTCTCGCTTTCACGTCATTCGGCCCCTCCCCTTTACCTCCGACCAGCCTTCGCCCACCTTCCCTCTGTCTGTACGTTTCGATTTTCCCTTCCCTCCGCCCGGAGTTCAAGCCCCTCTATCTCTACTTTCTCGTTCTTTGTCCTTTTCTCCGCCGGAGTCCCGTCTGGATTCGGTGCTCGACAGATACCGCGGGTAGGTATAGTTAAAATCGGGCACTGACCGAAAACTTCAATATTCCGGCTCTTTCACTGAGAAGAGACGGGGGGAAAGCCAAGAGATATCGGCAGCGGCCTAGAAAGCGTCGATGGAGAAAGAGAGAGAGAGAAAGAGAGAGAAAGAGAAAAGGCAGGTGAAACGAAGACAGTGAAGGAATCAGCAGGAGAGCAGAGGGTGGGATATGCTTTTCCGCGGCGCAACATAGGCTTCCAGATCAGACACGCCAACTTGATGCATTCGAGAGCATTTGAAAGTCGTCTAAGTCCTCGTATAAATATGATAAAATGACGTGCTCACTGCATAGCACGGAATGTATTCGAGCGTATCGAGACGGTATGGAATGCCGCGTGTGCCTCGTGTGACTGTCAATTTTGCACCCTGTATTACCGCGTCTCTTGCGAGATGTACGTCATTCAAGACAGCGAATAACTCCTTTACTCGATGACGGGATTACCTTGTTATTCCGCATCATTTCAATGTTCAGCGACTCATATTTTTCCATGGTTTACTGTAGCTGGTGACTAACAATAAGGTACTATACCTATATCTGCGAGAGCATTTGAGACTTTTACGTCATTTTGTCCGAATCGTGTCAAATAGTTCCAGCAATAAAGAATTGTTTGATTGCCGACAGAAGAGGGGTCATATGAACCGTCTGGCGAGTGGCCGATGTAACGACGCTGCAAAGGCTAAATTGTAGGGATTGCACTCGGTCCCTGAGTTCGACTCTTATCTCTTTGATGATCAACCTAGCGAGCACTGCGCGGAATTATTACGAGATAGTCTGATATGACGACGGATCTCTCGTGACCTCGTTCTTTATTACGATCCCTTTCCACTATTTCGAGCGTCCACTTTATGAGGGCGCCCGTGAGCACGTAAGATCTGTTCTGGCAACGTTCAAAGTCGAATCGTCCGACTATCGGAACGGCTTGGGAAATCGGACAAAAAATTCTCGAGTCTCGACGAATATTGACTGAAACTCCAGGATTGCCCTGACAATTTCTCAGGTCACCGAGACGCGAGCCAATGCGACTATGGCACAATAGGAAACTATAAAGGAGCCCCGCGATTTCGTCGGCATTATGACCGTCGTTCATTATTCATCGTCGGAACAGGGTATTTACGATTCTCATTGAAAGGCGCTTAAGAAAACGAAACCCCGGTTTCCATTTTCGTCCTCTACCCCCGTCTGCCTCCCCCGCCATCCCCGTGCGGGACGCCTCGGGGGGAGGGGGAGGGGGTCTTGGGGATGGTTCCCGAGTTAGTTGGGATCCTCGCCGGCGTGTTTCCTTGAAATTCAAATCGCACCTACCGCGAGAAAGTAATAAAGGAGCCGCTTTCAACCGCCCTCCATTCACCTCATCCCAATCAGCGCCCCTTCCCACCAACTCTCCGCCCCCACTTCCCCTCTACCTTCGCGGCAAAAGAGCACTTAATACCACCACCACTACCCGCCCATCATCGCACGTCGTCGACAGCTTCTGTGTTTTCTTCCGACTTTTATATAAGCGCCAGCCACTTCTCTCTCCATCCCTTGCTAACTCACCCCTCAGCCCCACTTCCCCTCCTCCTCACCTTTTTCTTCCTCCTCCTCCTCCTTCCTTCGCCCTGCTCCTGCACCCAGCTCACTTTCTCGAGCAGAACTCACTTCGTTTTCCACCCCCTCGCACCTTCCACCCTCCCCCGACCCACCCCCGTTCTTCTTCGGTTTAATTACTCTGCGCCGCTAGTTTCGCGCTCTAATTTGTTTGCGCTCCGTGCCGAGGACATTGGCGCTGCCGCGGGAAATAATTATCCGGGCTAATTTCGGGCCTAAATCGTCGCCCGTCACTCTTTCGCTTTCGTTTCGCGAACTTGCGTGCAGTAGTAGAGAGAGAAGGGGTACGAATATGAAGTGGGTCGACGTAGAGTCAGTGCGTTAAAAAAAAATGGGTCGTGCCGGTCCGTACGTACCGGTAATTACAAGAGTGGTCTAAGTCGTAAATTTCTGGCACTCGAATCGACTGTTAATTTCGATCTACGTTTACTGAAGAACATGATTAACGCAATTCCGTCATCATTTCGATTAGACCGACCCCCAATCTTGCATAATCGTATGTGGATGAATCTGTTTGCGTAACTCATGCGTTTACCTCGGAATGGTCTTTATCCAACGTTTTCCTACCCAACATATCCCGTATAAACCACGTAACTGTTTTAAAACGATCGTCCATAACGGCTGCGGGTCAGGTTGGGCGTCTGCTTCATCGACTACGAACAAAACGGCACTACTGCGGTTTATCAACTTTTAAGCAGCTCCAGACTGCTTTACTCGCTTTCGGAATGCTCGACGCCCGAATCCTTTAGCAGTTTAATCGACCTTTTCACGTGTCTCCGCCAGGCATGACTATCGCGAAGGATTTATACTTTAGCCCCCAACCTCCCTCTCAACCCGACCTCACCCCCGTTACCCCGCCGAGCGCCGAGTGGCTCAAAGTCACTCGGTTACGACGGATGAGTGCGCGTCAGACGGGTCCAGGGGCTTAAATCGAGTTTACTCCCGATATCGAATTTCGCCCGGCGAGCTGCACTCCCTGGCGTATTGTTTCGAATCGGGAAAGATACGGGAAGACACATCGACGCCGATTGCCAGACGGCGCGGGCGTATTGTTTAAATTTCCAGCGCCCCGCCCCGCAGCGCCGCCCAGACATGAATTATGAAACTTTCATTCTCCTCAAAACCGACTGGCGGCGTCCAACGTACTTTGTCGCCCATGTCGCTCGATAAACCTCGCACGACATTAAACATCCCCCCTCGCGGACAAAGTCTCAGCCGCTACCGAAATCAATATCTCGCCAATTTCAACGTTCCGAATCTTCGGGCTAAAAATGGGGAGGAAGGGGAGATGAGATTCAATTTGTTTAGGTGTGCGAAATTACGGGCGGTACGTATTTACGCTGGCGAGCATGCGAGTCGTCAATCCGCAGGACTGTGTCGGGTCGCAGATCGATAAACGCACATTTAACCTCCGCGAGGAAGCGTGGCTCGATTTGCGTTCAAGAAATTTCCCGCATTGCCATTTCCGATTGCGGGCCCGCCCTCTCCGGTATCTATGCAGACGATAGGGTTTTCGAATAATATCAGGCCCCGCATAGGGGGTTGTAAGATATTTTATTCAACGAGAGTCTGCCGAGCTGAGCTTCTTCGTGTCGAGAAGCGCTCAATTTCGCTGTGGAAAACGATGGGATGCACAGTGTGTATGCTGTGCATCGTAACTGACCTTACGCAATCTTCTCGGATATAGTGGCAGTGCAACGTTCGCGTAATGAGAGTGGCTGCAGTGCTGTACTTTAAACGCGAGACGCATACAGAACGATGTACGCCGATTAATACCGCCGTATTCGTACGTTCGGATTCAGTTAGCGGATTATAATCGTGAGCGAAACTGTGTGATTAAATTGAATGCTGTACGCGGAGATATGTTGCGGAATTTAGCGTGTACGGTCTCCAGCGACGAGAGCTGTTTATCACTATTTCGTTGCCCGAACTCATGACTCGACTTCGGGAAGTTGTCCGGAAGTTCTGGAATTCTTAGCGGACCGTGACAACGCGAATGCGCTCGCGTTCTTTATCTTAATTAATGCCTTCCCTGCGCCAGTGCGAGAAATCCCGACGAAGTTTGTTCGTTAGTCGATTGCGTGAGTTATGTGTAATTTCATTAAGCGCGCTGATTTGCATGAGAAACGAGAGGTTAGACGCGCATTGCAAGGGCAAGACGGCTGCCATCTCACGAGTACGAAGATGAAGCTTTCCACAGTTCGAATCGAGGGGAGTTCGACTAGCAGACTGCAGTAGAGAACTTCCCTACCGACCATCAATGCAGTTCTGTCTGCTGTTAAAGTAGAGCGCGATCTTAACCTATACGATCGCTCGCTGCGAGCGGAAAGTTGAGTCAATTTCTGTCAAGTTGCGCCACTATCGTTTTCCTACTGTTACCAGCAAAGCAACTTTTAATCATAAATTCAACCCCTTATTCTGTTTGAAAGTGCTCACTGTCGTGCACACTACGTCTGACCTTTATTCTTATGGTTAATTTAGAGTCTGTGGTGAAAGAATGGAACTATACTTGTACCCTCAAATGATTACTGAGCGCAATACGTTGGTGTGTTGGACTTGTCGCAAGTACCCCATTCAAATGATCGGGCACGAACCCATGTGTAATATTATGAGTACACGTCGATGTACATTGCGATATGAAGGCAACTCATCGATTTGCTGTTGACCATTGCATTTAGCGTGATGTTTATCATCAGATTGCTCGGGCAAATTTGCTCACGGGGCAAACAGTCATTATGGCCAGTTAGGAGAAGAGCACTCACCATGTGATGTTCCATTTTTCAAGACCTCATCGCAGAGAACATTGCACCCTCCGCTGCTTGATTCCAATGATTGCCACCGAGAACATCAGCAAAGTCCTCTGCATTTGCTTTCTAAGCACAATGTTGGGGAAATGGGTCCTGCTGTAGACAAACGAATGATGTTAGGATGGCGCTAGTGTAGAATGAGGTGGTTAATCGATACATTCAAATAGGCTATGCTCAAGCACGTGCACTCTAAATTGGAATGAAATTGTTTTTCTGGTATTAATGGCCAAAAGGTAATGCTACATTTCATACTGAGATACGATATAAGTTGAAATTGTATCACTGAGACAGTACAGGAATTAATATTTGTTTCAAACACAGGAAAATATGTCATCGTATATGTACAACAATTAGTACGTTGTTTATAGAGCTGACGAACATAATTATGACAAGGTTTATAGAAGTTAAATGTGGGTTAAGGTAACTTACAGTGAATCTTTATTGGTCTGGCGTACTCCACAGTAGTGAGCACACGCGGAAATGTCGTTCGAACCCGATATTTCTACTTTTCGAAATGGTATCCGATAGAAGGCGTCCTCTCGATTGAAGAAACAAATGACACTGATATTTTAGTGCCACTTTGGGAAACCGCGGCAACTCAATACATTTGAATGATATGCGTAGCCCAGAGAATAATACAAATATTTGTTTGTTACGTTCGTATTAATCAGCTTACGGGTCTAAATCCACTACATACCTGTGAATACACCATTATTCTTAATTCCTTGATATATGTAAGTCGTATTAAGGTAAATTATGATTTGAGTAAAGTAACGCAAACGAGACTTATTAAAGTTCAAGCAAATGTTGCCAACTGTAATTCACATGTTCTCTTAGAACAATTCTATGAAACGAATTACCTGCTCCATATCAAATATTATAACTTTTAACATTAATTTATTCGAACATGAATAGTATTTATTCAGCGATTACAACGTACCATATGAATCTGAAATATAATATCAATTTGTCCAATGATCGGAAACATTTCGCATGTCGTTGTTAACTCTTCTATCGCCGATCATTGTTCTCCATCTCACTCGCTCGCCAAATTCCGAAAGCTCCAAATTTCCGCTGTCCGAACAATATCCATCGACATCATCGGAACAAATTCACATCGGGAGCGTTATTAAGTAAACCGCACGCAGAATTTAACGCTGTACGGCGCGCCGTGATTGGCGCTCGCCCGAGTGTGCGTGCGTGAGTGAACAAAGATGGCGGGTGGCGCGTGGTTGGCTGCGCCGGGCTCGACTGTCACTTGTCAGTTGGCCGCGAGCGCTCCTAGCGTGACATTCGTGTATCGTGTTCGCAGCCGCCGTGCATTTCGCATCAGCCCGCTCATTCTCTTCGCTCAGTGCTCCGAAATCGTGTGTTCGCGAATTCACGTGCGGGAAAAACATTAATGTCAGCGTCGAGGAGCGTTTCGATTGACGCGTCAGCGCGTCACATCGCGCTACCCAAAAAGTATCGCGTCCAATCGACGTAGATCAGCGTAGCGGTTCGTCTGCTCGCGTTCGATCGTCGATCAAATCGTCCCGCGCTTTTCGTCTCTCGCGTCAGAATCCGTGTGCTCCGAATTTCGCCGGCGAAATACCGTTCTCTGAGCCGAAAACGTGCCGTTTGTTCTGGAATCGCGAGTTTCGGCGTAGGCTTGTGAATTAGTGCGCGGCATTCTGCGTATCGCCCAGTGTCTTGTGACCACTTTTTGGATTACCACGAGAGGGATACCGTTTGGAGCCCGACAGGAGCTGCGTGCTGAGAAGTGAGTGTTTGATTGAATTACAAATCTTTTGTGATACAAAGCAGAGTCGACGGCGAGACACTGAGTTACACACGAGCATCGGTGTTATGTCATTGATAGCTGAGTCGAGGTTGTGTTTCGGGGTGAATTTTGAACGCTTCGTTACTCGTACCTTGGCACGCGCACGCTCGCAATGTAAACGTTATGCGTAAGTTGCCTGGCACGTAGACGAAAAATGTATGGAAGCCAGAGCCGGAGAGCCCTTTGCGGTGAATCGGAGTGAAGGTAAACACGGGACGAGTGCTAGCCACTTTAAGGACCTTACGCGCCCGGAGGCAATAGCACGTGGTTGACAGGACGCACGTCTTATTTTCCTGTACTTCCAGACGCATCTGCTACTTCGTCGGCACATCGTCGTCGCGTCGTCGTAACTTGCTTCTGCATCTCATCGTGTCGCGATCATGGGATGGCATAAAACATCTTCATGCCGCGCTCCCAACTTCACCCCACACACGCCACTAACCCACAGACGCTACCAAATCTCATTTAAATATTGTTCCCTTTGAAAACTACCCGATATCTGGATCCTGTTTTAAATCGTCGTATTAACTCTCCCACAATGAATTTATCTAACTTGCATGACATACATACGCTACACGAGTCCATGTAACACATATTATACATACTCATCGTCCGCCCACACACGAACGGAGCGTATTAGATCTACCTCCGTGCATCCATACCTACTCCTCTTATTACACGGGCGTCCGGAAAATAAGTCAAGCGCGCAGTTCGACCGATTATGTCTCTAATTCAGCGTCTGGCGCTGAACACAGTGTCGTGTAACGCCTCGATAGTCAAAGCTTCCCTCACGAGTAGCGAAACGTGCCGCGATCGACGTCTCATCGTCAGGCACGGACGAGATACGCAAATTCATCGTGTTCCGACCCTCTCTGCGCATCGTTCGCAGCAACGCAGGCCCTACCGTGAGCGGGTATGTGTCCGTGTGCGTACGCGTACGGGTCGCTCACGTCGTCCCACGGTCACGTCGCACTCCTCGTAATGCGATATACATACCGTCCTGGCCCCAAACGCGTGTCGGGAGACAATCGGGCGAGACCGCGCACCAAATTCGAAGAACAAAAAGGAATCCGTCTACGTCTAGACGAGCGGCAGCCGGTATGAATGAGCCGAGATGCTAATGGGATTCAAGCGCACGTCCAACGTTTTCCATTACTCCGGTCCAGGGACGAATGAGTTAGACTCGGAATGCTTTGACGCCAGTTACGGCAATCAGGTGCATCGCGATGAAGCGAGCGAAAATTTAGAGGGTGATGTCAGTTCTGATTTCATTACGTGGATAATACAATCGAGTGTCATACGCATTTACTGGTACTTTCATATTTTTGATAACAATTGCATTTTCAAATGGACGCATATTCCTGATATTTATTTCAATGAAAGAAGAAGTGCCAAACATAGATACCTGGGGCATTCCCTTGCACGATAAATGTTTTCAAATCTATAAACGATTTCGCAAATTGATTGGGAAGCAAATGTACGTAATGATAGTTGGAACACTGACAATAATTCGACAAGTTCGTCCCTGGTCTGATTCTCGCGGTCGTGTTTGGATACGTTTTCAGTGGCCTCCAGCAAAATTTCTTCGACAGCGCGGCAATTCTTTTTCTCACGGCAAACGTAAACGCCCGCGGCTCAGAGTGCTTCCCCTCGCACGAACGTATGTGCTACGTCCGTCGACATCGTCGACGTCGGCGTCGTTCGTGCACCGACCTCATCACACACACCTGTTGTTCGCGTTTCGCGCGCGAGTCTTTTAGAGCTTTTCGTTCGTTCGTACGTCAACTTTTAACCCTATTCCATTCCGCGCCTGCGACTCGGGCCGCTTCGACAGTCGTTCACATTTCACTTTTTAGTCTCATTTGCCAATCGTGAAGAGTGCGATGTAATGAATATGTGTTCGACACGTGAAAAATGTTCATATCATAATGTCCCTGTAGTTGCGCAATGGTCGAACAAGGCGATAAATATTTCTCAATAGGGAATACCAGCGTGAAGCATCGCGCAAGAATGAATGACACCGGGCTGCCGTCCATGTTGTAAAAATGCGCGGAGTGGGAAAGAGTCCGTTTCCCGCCAACTCGGCGAAGTCGAGACGTGCGCGGCCGACGTTACATCGTTACATATTTGCGCGTGGCGTGGGCCCTCTTAATATTCCCGTTACGTAAGTCGAACGTACGTACGCGAAGCGGAGGCAGGCGGAGAAGGCTCGGAGAACATCGTAAAGGACGAATCTAGCTGTGACCCAAATGCATCCGCGGCCTGAATCACTTCGGAACGACTGGTAACTCGGAACGCAATCTTCGCGACTACTCAAGGTTGCCTGATCGTGACGAAAAAAGCGTGCCGACGATCTTAGCAGAGGGGTCAGGTGAACTTCTGTACTCGAATCGAAATTTCGCGGCCAAGGTACGAGTTATTGAAACGTAATGTGCATCCTGGATGAAGCGGAATGCGATATGTTTGTTGGCCGATTCTAACGGCTCGAAAAAAGAAGTGGTTTGTTTGGCAAACGACTTTTGTCCTCTTGGTAGACCGATCCTTCGAGTCGGTTGCCGTTCGAGGATTCAGGTCGAGTACGTTACTTTTAGAACCGGCAGCCGTTTTGTCTCATGTAGTTTTGATGTTCTTGCCGAACAACGATGTTTTAGCGATGTTTACCGTTTGAAGCGTTTTGTCTTGACCGACGACGCTGAGGGATGCTGGGAGAGGAAATATTTATAGAGCAATGCTTGTGTTTAACGTCGATGTCTCACTGTCATTTGCGTTTGTCGTCGAAAAAGTCTACCCGGTTGGGTCGCGCGAAAGCAATTGCGCCGACGCGATCATTATGGAGTCCTCGCCAGTTGTTTACGAATGCGGCGATAATTTGCATTTAATTTCCATTGCCTGTGGACAGAGTGTGGGCTGTGCGCCGATTATGTGCAATATTCGCGCGACGTTTCCGAGGGAAACAGGCGAGTACGGTTTAAAAATGCATGTTGTTGGAGTTGCTCGTTTACAGGTTCTCGTGCGAACGTCATGAACATTTTAAACGATTATGATAATACAAATGTTTTAAAAATCGGGGCTGAAAGCATTTCAGTCGCCGCGGCAACGTAGGTACCAATGCATTACGGACAAACATATTAATGGATTACGACCTATTCTACATTTTCAGTTTCCTCACGTCGATGCTTCGCGTAGTTTCTCGTAAATATCCGCTGTCAGCTACTGTTTATTTATCGATTATTGATAGTCTGCGCAATGTCGGCACAAATTCCGTCGTACCTACAAGTACGAGTACGGTGAGATATTTGGCTCACCTGTGACAATACCATTGCATAATGACGATCGTCGTCAAGGTACACGCCTCATTAACATCTGCAACGTGTCCTCGGTAATTCCACAACAATTCCATCCAACAGGGGCGTAATGACGAAAGTCTAACTGGATGCTCCCGCCGCGGGGTCCGAACTACACCGCCCGCATTAAAATTCATCGGAGACATAAATTTCACTTCTCACCGACGCCACTGAAAATTTCTGGTTAGACCCGTGGCCGCCTCGTTTTCCATTATCTCGTCCGCAGGGGCGACGTACATGCCTCCACTGCTCGGTCAGCGTGTTACAACAACGTGTATAATATTCAACTTGTTCGGCGTCAGCTACCGGGAATGACTCTTTTTCAGCGGAAGCTAGTTCACGTACCGATAGCTGCTTCCGAAGTTGGCTTATTACAGCTGACAATTATTAATGACTCGGCCGTATCAATTTCGCGATCACGTATTTTCCCCAGTGCTTCTGCGTACATTAAAAGTATTTCAGTCACATCAGAAATTAGATGTACTATAACGTTTCAAATGTTGGCCGACATGAATCGGATAGAATGTTCTTCCCATTTCCAGCGGAAGCTGGTTTGTATCTTAATGTCAACTTCCGATGTTAGCGTATCAGGTGCACAATTGTCGCCAATTAGAAATGATTGCTCTTGTCGATTTTCCAATCTCGTTTTTTTCCTCTACATCTGTTTAGGACAGGTGTATTTTCCATCCGTGTTAGAATTTAGATGAAATCACTAAAGCGCTTCGCAGCTGACAGGAATCTACGCTCGTTCAGCGGAAGCTAGTTTATATCGTATTTCCCATGCTACCTTATTCCATGCAGAATTAACAGCAATTAACAATGACCTACTTTTATCACTTTCACGAGCGCTTTTCTTGCAACCCCTTCTACTCAGTACAAAAGTATTTCGGTCAATATGTAGATTGCGAACGATGGCGCCAGTGCAAATTCGCCAAACATCCTGGCATAACAGTAAGTCTGAAATGCACGGGCGAAGACAGACGCTCATAAAAGGGCTGACACCATTCAGGCTGGACATTGTACGCACGGTGCGCGGCTTTCTTCGCGCATACAAAATGCCTCCTAGCCTGTCGTGAGTCACGGATATCCGGGTGCACGCGGATATCCGTGTGCGGCTAACGCAATTAATAATTTCGGCTGTCTGCTGGTACGGCTTCGCCGGCGACCCCATATTTTTCTTCTCCCCCTCCCCCTGCCAGCCCCTACGCCGCCCTCACCTGTATTTTGAAATCCACCCTCGCAGCGTCCTTCAATCGATGCGTGCCTCTTGCGCCGCTACAATTTCCGCCTGCCGAAACGGTGTCATTAAAACGTTACGGATCGCTGCGTTCGTTTCGTGCGTCCCGCCATTTCGTGACTGTCAATTGAATAGCGGCGAATTTATATTTTTTTACGGGTTCTACAATCGGCAACGGCACGTACCCGCCCATCGTGTTTGTCCCGACGATCTGCGTGAGTCGAGCATGATTGATTCCCAGTTCGCATCCGGACGCGCGCCGTTGTAACGTATCGGCGCTGGGAATTCGATCTAGCCCGGCTGGCATTATCCCATTGACTCAAAACAGGATCGTCGGCGATGTTGGTTCGAGATTAATGCCGGCAAAAAGATTTTGCTTGATAATGCAATTTTGTCACGGCCGGTTTGCTCGCCTCTAGCGTCACGATTTAACATCCTATTTGCACGGCCCTTGATGCAGAACCGGGAGTGGCGGGGAGGGGTTTGCTTTTCGGGGTAGTTACATGGGGGCTGAAAATTTGATAACCCACGCTGCAAGCAGATGTTCGCTAACGCTTGCGCTGGCACACGTTTCCCTTCGTAGCACGCCCCTCGGACATTTTTTAAAAGCGACCCTTCTCTAGCAACGTTTATTTATCGCACGCGGATCGAAGCGATTCGCTGGATCTACGATTCGGCCCTCCGATGCTTCAAGCGTGCGTGCGCGTGCGCCCGCCTGTCGCAGAGCTGGTCGTTTCGTCTGGCTCGACTCGAGATAATTTGTTTACCGGACGACTCAACATGCAGCGGGACGCTGATGTCGGCCAAGATCTCTGAGTCGAGAAGGTTTGGAGCGCGGCAGGTGCGTTCGCAGTGTGGGGTAAAAATTGTGAACGTGTAGAGCCACCCAGTAGGCAACCTACCTTTTTCATCGCACTCTTCGACATTCAACAACGTACAGCTGTACTTTTTACACCGCGAACAGTGTCTGCTCAAGTCTCGTTCAATCTTCGATTCGGTTTCTCGAGCAAACGGAAAAAGTACGAACTCAACTTTTTCCATCCCTATTTCAATTAGCGATTCGCAAATAGTCGGGACTGACTTCGTCAGCGCTCGAAACTACCAATACCTTCGAATTCCGCTCCCATTCGCTGGGATCGTTCGAATTCGCATCCAGTCGAAAGGCTC
Organism: Anoplius nigerrimus; assembly: GCA_914767735.1. Classification (NCBI taxonomy): domain Eukaryota; kingdom Metazoa; phylum Arthropoda; class Insecta; order Hymenoptera; family Pompilidae; genus Anoplius; species Anoplius nigerrimus. The sequence goes on along the minus strand of OU612088.1, from coordinate 12,358,886 downwards.
GCCGTGAATGCCGACACCATTTTAAATAATCCGGCAATCGGCCCGGCGAACGGAACGTGACCGGCGGTCGATAGTCTACGAATTGTTGGGAGCTGCCAATCGTTTCGTTATCATTTTTATTGCCGTCAGAGTTCTGCGCGCGGCCCGCGACAGAGGTTCGTTCGAATTTACCTGGGGCCAGAGAGCGAGCCTCGTTGTCGGTGGTGGGCAGGATGGCGAGCGTGGAAACGACAGAAAGAGAAAGAGATGGGACGGCAGATAGGAAGCGGGAGAGGGAAAGTGAGAGAACACGGTAGACGGCCGTGTGGGGCCAAGGGAGGGATGGAGGGGCCAAGGGGAGACTAAAAATTAGTTAAGCCGCCCTCCCGATCCCCCTCTTGGCCACTACCGAGCCCGGTCCACGCGTCGAATCGATAGCGATGGTACGGAACGACTCGCGAGTCCGAACAAATCGTCGATCGACATTCGTCCGACCGTTTCTCACGCTCACTTTTTCTCAAGGACTTCTTTCGTCAGAGAGCCGGATAACAGCTACGAATAATTGTCAGGTAATCGAGCAGCGTTTCCTGTGCAGAACGCTCAGTAAACAATTTCCATCCGTCCTGGAAATCAGGCTTCATCCTCGACGGCATCCGCGGATCGCGTTACGCGCTCGTGTGCGCGCGCACAGGATTGTGTCGCATATCGGGTTACGATAGACGATAGACAAAGCAAAACCGCGCCCGTTCTGACCAATGAGCGAGCCTCGTAATTCCTATCTCGCGCATGTCTTTCTGTAGGCGCCTCTCATTGTACCCGCTGATATCGGTCTCGTGTTATGTTATACGAGGCGTCTTTCGTGTCGCGCGAGTTCTCCGCTGATTAGCTGGCGCATTAAGATTAGACCTGGCCGCCCATATACGAGCCTGACTTTTACGATGGCAATTTGCTCGGAATTCTCTGATAACCAGTCACCCAGGTGACAATGCTCGACCGGCGATTGACGCGTTCCTTCTTTCCGTCGATTGTTTGCTCAACCTCGAACTCGACCACGCGTTCATTGACTCTGCACGATAGTTAATCTCCTCGTTTCGATTCGTCAAAAGAAATTCGTATATTTGTCGCTCGGCTCTTCGGAGTTCCGAAAATTTCGTCGATTCTCGTTGAGTCTCGCTGCGTTACGGTTCGAAACTTTAGGTCGACCAGATATGCAGATGCGAGTCGGGACATTTTCATATCGCCCGCAGAGAGCGATAGCTTACGCGACAATTTATATTCCGTTATTTCGTGCGACGCGTTAAGATTACCCAGGCCCGCATGCGCACACATTGGGTTTACGACGTCGCTGCGCTCGAAAGTCCCTTGATAACCGTCGCAGGTGATATCGGACTGACGATGCTCGGCCTCCCCCCGCAATTTTCTGCTCCACGTTTTCCTCCTCGAATCGGCGCCTATCCTCGTTCAACTTCCCACTCGCGAAAGTTTCGCGACAGTAGTCGGCCTCCTGCTCCTCCCTCATCTAACGAAGCGACCGTCGGCGTTCCGCGTTTATTCCCTTGAAAAAATTCCGATCGTGTAACTTAATCGACTGGCAGTCAGGTTCGATTACGCGGAACGGCGCGGCCCCTTTTCAAAACCTTCCGAGCCACCGCTTTGAGCTGATGTTGCGAAACTTCGCTGCGAGATCCGGATTTAATATAATGAATATACGATTCCGATTCGCGATAGAACAAAGCCGGCCACTCTGTAGCGGCATTTTCTTATGAATGGTCAGTCGACTATGACTGGCACGCGGAGCGTGTGCGCACGTGTACGTGTATGCGTGCGCGAGTCCATAGATGTATGTGTCAGCTACACCGCGTAATTCATGGAAGCCGACCTTAATAATCGTTCGAGGCTGTCTATGAATATCTCTCACCACGCTTACGGGCGGTGAGAGATCAAGGTCGATCCTATGCACGATCGAACAGAGGCGATCGTTAAGGCGCGAGATTCCCGTGTTTTTCTATCCAACCGTTTACGATCGTCTGCCCGTCGTTAAGACAGGTCAGCCGTGTTTCTGATTCGCCTGACGCACGCTCCTATCGCTTCGACATTTTCGTCCTCTCTGCTTCGGACCAACACTTCGTGAGACTCTCATCGCACGTCGACGACCGGGGTGCAGGCTTCTATTCAACGTACGGCCGAACACTAATCGGGGAAAGACAGTTAACGAAGCTGGGCGAGCCTCGTCGTCGAATCAATTCTGACAGATTTATGACCCTACGCGTTCGCATCGCGACGTAAGCAAATTTAGCGCTCGAATGCCGTGGACTAATTCATTGGACGCGGCACTAATTCGTCACTACCGTCCGATCGGCTGACGTAAAGCAGTCGGCTGAGCGAAAGGGATGGCGAGAGGGAGAGAGAGAGGGCGGGAAGCAGAGAGAAGGATCGAAAACGACGCGGAGCGATGAAGAGAGACAGGGAGAGAACCCTTTCATGGGCGCAGGACCGATCAAACCGGTGGTACAGTTCGCACAAAAAACCCATCGTTCCTTCCCTCCGACCGATCTCCCGATCGTTCGAATCCGAAAATCGGCCGTTATGACGAAGCTAACGTTCGCGATAAGTCCGAGTCAGCGTTGGACTTGCCGAAGCGTCGGATATGCGGATCCGTCTTTTATCGTCAAATCTTTCCCGATCCACTATCGTCTCGAAATCTGTGGGCGTGGACCGCTTTTACGTGGCTTCGGAAGCGCGGGCTCTCGATCTGATTTGCGATGCCACGCGATCCGAGCGAAATGAGGAAAGAAGAGGCCGAGGGCGAGTGAGAGAGATCGTCGAGAGATCTGTGACACGGTGTACTTACGTCGAGGGCCCTCAATGGCACGTATTACGGGCCGGATTACAGTCGTTACTGGCCCGCGTTTTACAAGTGACTAGTCGTGCAACTTTCGCGGGATGCGCTAATGGGTCAATAAAGTAGATCGATTTCTCTCTTTTCCGATCATCCGCATCTTTCCGCGTCGTGCGTTCTTCTACCTTGCGTTGTTGAGAATGACAAGGCAGTCATGGGATGTGGTTCCGAGAAGGGTGCGTGTTTTTCTAAGCTGCACTAGGGTCGCCGAGTGCCGAGATTTCGTTCAGTCTGGAGGGCCAGGTTGGGCGGGGGGAGTTTAAATAACGAAAGCAAAACATGAAGTGGGTGGCTGGTAGGGAAGACGGAATCTAAACGCATCAACGCGTAGCATTATTCCGTTCTTTGGAGCACGTACTGGCCGACAGACATAAAAGCTGGCCCATAAACACCCGTGCACAATGAAAGGAACCTCCTCGACGGGCATAATGCCGGTAGTCATAGTCGTCGTACTGTCGTGTACGCTGCATTCAGGTTCTTGGCGCGACTGCATGGAATCTGGATCTGGCCTAGGCCGAGAAATAACAGCGATATCTGCCGAGGAAGATCGCGGAACGGCGAAGAGATGAAGGACGGATAGGGGATCTACAGATGACGGTGAATCGGATGAGAAAAGATTGCGAGGCGGCGAGCATCCTGGAAGCTCAGTTTGCCAGTCGTTAGTACGCCGACAATTCCTTCCTTCTCCTTTTTTCCTTCGCTTCTCTTTTCTTTTCAAACAGCAGCGAGAACACTTTCCGATTCTTCGGCGGTACCTCCAGGATCGATCCTTTCGAGGATGAACATTGGCTAGGATGAGCAGGTATCGCGGAGGAAGGAAAGAAACGACGAAATCGGTCAATTACTACTCGAGTCAGGTCAGAAACTCGGTCCTTTGTCTAACGATGTCTCCTCTGTTCTCCCGACTCCTCTGTCTTCCGCTCCAAATTTCAACCACTCCCATTCTACGGCACGGAACCTGTCCGTCCCGACCTTCTACCTGAACTTCGTTAGATGTTACCAGTCCGCTTTCCAGCAGGTACCTGCACGCATCTCGATAACATCCTTTCGGAGCCGTCGCAGTCAGGTCCCAAAGGTTGACCTAGCCCCAAAATTGAAGGGTAATTTTCTTCGCTGGTAAAGCGTAGTGCGCGCGGAAGATACCGCCCGTTTCTCGATAGAGCCAGGTTTTGTTAGCCGACGAACGTTTCTCATATTCTCATCTAGCCCGTGGCAAATTTCGATCACGAATTTGTCACGATCTTTATAGTCCCTGAATTTATCGAAGTCTTTACCTAGGCGTGGCACTACTCTTCGCACGGCCGACGTAGGGCACGGATCGTCGGGTTAAATCGTAAAATTTAATTAATCGGTCGGTGGTTGGCTCTGCACCAGAGGTTTCCCGGCAAGCTATACCCCGAGCCGCTCCTGGCCGCCATCCAGAATTGATGCTCACGCCACGACACGATATTCCTCTTCCTCTCGCCATCCCCGTGCTCCCCCACCTACCCCCGCACCACCGCGTGTCATGAGTCAAACTGTCGGTCGTACACTCCTGAACGTACAGTGTTGCATCTTCGATTGCGTTCGCCCGCGAAATGTTGCCAGCTTCGTGTTTAATCAACGAAGCGTCCGTGCTCGCACGTAAAATGGATAGAATATTTCACCCAGTTTTTTCGGCCAATTTTTTGTGCGGCTGGACGTAGCGAAAGCGGATAAGAAGGTTTGCGGTGAATTGTCGTTGATAGATTCGTCATGTACTGTTGCACGGAATAGACATCTTGTATGCAACCGCTGTTGCCATGGACGGTGCACGAGGAACGTATCGAACGATCAAACGCCATCGATCGGACGCTCTCTGGGCATGTACTATACGCTTCCACGTCAGGATAATCCTTTGGTAGTTTCCGCCTCGGAGAGCCACGGATAAATCAGCTGCTCGCCTCCTTCTATCCTGACAATATCGTAAACCTGGCCCAGAATCGGTCGATGCCTCTCTCTCTCTCTCTCTCTCTCTCTCTCTCTATATATATATATATATATACTATCTATACTATATATATATATCCTATATATATATATATCTATTTGTATCTCCGTCTCCCTCTATCTGCCTTCCACCGATACTCCCTAAGTGAATTGTATTTAGAAATTATTCTAAGTGGCTCAACTATATCCACAAAACTGTCAGGCCAGTAAATTCCATCCGTTTCGTTCGCGATCCGATCGTCGTCAGTTGACGCTAAATTTACGAGCTCATGCCGTCCCCATTATTCGCGCAATATCAATTTAATCGACGCCAAGTCCGGAATAATTTTCGTACCCATATTTTGAACCGAATTTTACGAAGTCGCCGATGGGACGACCAGAGGCTGGGAAACAAACTCGGCGCGGCTCGGCTACCCATTTATTTGACTGGAATCGAGCTACCCCCGGCCGTCCAGATAATCCTTCGGCAGTTTCGCCATTACGGAGTTGCGGATAAATCAACCCTCATCCAGCGTCGATCCTGGCGATATCGTAAACTCGCGCGAAATTACAGGTGCCACCCGGCGTAGTTCGTTCGGCGTTGTTCTTCGTGAATTATCGCATCGCACGCGCTCATTCTTGCTCTTGTCCGACACTCCGTCCAATCACGAAACCGTGCTGATTCGTTTATTTATCGCCAACCACGAGCCTGGCCAGAATTATTTAATTCGAGAAATGGAGCTCTCCGCCGAGAAAATTTCCCGACCGCGCCGGATGGAACACAATTCGCCATAATGGCGGATCGAAGCTCCCGGGAGTGTGTCGGAATCCGTTTGCTGAAAGAATGAATCTTGCTCGAGGAAGGGTGCGCAGATGGAATTTTACGGCCGTGAGAAAGATAGAGAGAGTACCGAACGAATTATTTTTCCTCATACCAACCCTGCACCACCTTTCCTTCTTCGTCTTCCGCTCTAAGAATATAATGCGTCCCTATTTCTGTCGGATCCCATAAATTTTAACGAGAATCAACGTTTATCCACTGTCCCGGATATTTACTCAAAATTTTCGCCGAAGTCCCGTTAATTTGACGGGACGCGGGTGACGCGAGTACGTAACATGTCCATGCTTCCTTTCGTAACAATTTGCGACCAGCGGGTGGAGAGATGTGCGCGGAACGTGAGGGAGGGAGACAGAGAGTGAATATGAGGGCTTGCGAGGGATCGGCAACCTCTGAAAGCACGCGAGGGAGATTAAATTATTTATACCAGGCACTTTGGCGCGCCGCCTCGTTTCGAGCCTCGGCCCGACATTCGATTATTATCGATTACGTGCAATTAGTCCGTCGGATGCCCTCGAGAGCGTCTCTCCCCCGACTCTGCTCTGCCAAAGAAGTCTAAGACATCCCACCTTAGTGCTTTCCCACTGACACTCTTTACCTTCTCTTCCATCCAACTACTGCCTTACGACTAGGGTAAAATTTAATACAATTTTTCTCGTCTTCGACGCTGTTTATGCAACTATCCTCAGGAACTTCCGTTCTACACCCTCGGAATACAGATCTTCCTTCAATGGACAGTATGGCGCAATTTGAGCAGAGTTCATCTTAAACGCGTGTAATCAATTCTCGTTGAATTCCGCTGACGCTGAGTGGAGCCGTTGCTCGCCGTTGTAATAATCATTGCCGAGCAATCTTCATTTTTCCGAGGGTAACGCGTAATTGCGTAATTTTGCAAGGGAATCGGTACGAGTGTTCAAGGCCGTGGCATGCTCGCGCTTGCGGTATCCGCAGGCTCACGAGTATTGAAGGTGCTCGGAGAGACTGGGTCCCACGCCGTCTAAATGCACGAGACCCTTTCATGTGCCATCCATCCGTTTGTCCTTCTGCGGTTTCCAACGCCGCATTTGTATTGCGCGACACGGAGCGGAGTGCTCATACGACTGGCCGAGGACGGCTAAAGTCTTGTCTGCAGGCAGAGACGATTTTTTTAAATGCGCCACAGACGGTATTGTCTCTGGCCCACGAGCGGCAGAGGGGAGCAGAAATGTTCAGGCTGCGTTCGGAGTTTGGCGAGAAATGTTTGAACCAACATCTTTCAGCGGCTCATTCTCATGTCTCAAATGCAGATTCAAAAGAACAGAAACTCTGGTTATCTATTACTGTATTTATCACATTTTCATCACTGCTCCGGCACTTTCAGTTATTTCTTTAGAATCTGCATTCTGCGGTTTCTTTTGGATTTATTTCGTGTATGTCGGATGATCAACAGTTATCCATTAGTTAGTCCGTTATCATCTCAATATCAGTCTTTCTTGTTCGACGAATAAATTTCTGGCCAGTGCTTCGCTTGGGCCGGTTCGGACAATGCGAGATGATGGAAAGTGACGAATAGAATTTCAATACGGAGTCTCTCGAGATTGTTTCTGGCTTTTCGTCGGATTTCCGCCTGGCTCCGCACGCTACGACACAGATTTTCCGTAAATCTGGCAGCGAAGCCTGCCTCGTACGCTCATTGCCGTCGTCGTGCGAGATCAACAGGCGCCCACACTTGGCAACCCGTGTGAATGCGCCCTTAGCCTTCCGCCGCTATCGCGACGTGCACGCGGGTGGACTCGTGTCCGCGTGTGTCAGCGTGCGTGAATAAGAGACCGCCGTGTACGAGAACTGTGCCAACTTGCCAACTATTATGTAACGCGTCGCGTCTTCTTCTGCAACCTTCTCTGCTCGTCCACGTCCGTTTCTCCTCCATCTCTTCTGTTCTCTCTCTCTCTCTCTCTCTCTCTCTCCCCCTCTCTCTCCCTTTTTTTCTCATTCCTTCCGTGCCTCTCTCATATTTTATGCCGCCTCGCGCACTTGTCTCCGCCTGGGTGCTAAACATTTTCTTCTCTCCGCGCACATTCCAAAATGTATTTCTTTTTCTTTCCTTCTCCTTTTTTAAGACAGAAACTTGCCATGGCGGGTGATGAGTTACGAGAAAGATCGTTCGCCGTGTTTTGCCAGGTGCTTCTGTCGTTAGGAAGGGTCCAGAGGACGGATTTGCATTGGTCATGGGTTTCTCCTTCGATTGATGTTTCAACCATCATGTAGGACCCTGCGAATTTCGGGTCGGACTAAAAAAATGTTTCGCTTGGCAGCGCCGGAGAGCAGCATAAAGACGTTTCTTCAGAAACTGCTATTTAATCGTACCTTTTTTACGACCGTTCCGAGAAATCAGAAATGCACTCTTCAGAGATCCATTTTCAATCTTTTACGAGACTGCTTTGAGGCACTGATTTTTAGAAATTTCCACTCGAAACTACTTACGTAGTGAGCGAATGACGTTCAATTTTGATGAGCAGCTCTTAAGGCAATTCGCAAAACGGTGAATCGACGAAGCGTTATCTAAATTTCCACTCCCACGAGACCGGAGTCGATACGTGGAAGTTGTAGGCATTGTCCCCCGTAGTCACGCGTGCGTCTCGAGGCCGCCAGCACTTTCTTTATTTACGTTGCGTGGACCGTGGCGAACGTTTGTTCCTCGTGGAATGTGAGTACTGACTCACGTCATTCACCGAACGTACATTTTACTCGCGGCTCGCCGGCTCAACGATGAACGACAATCAGCAATACGTGCTCGGACATCTTTCTCTCTTCCCTCTCTACCTTTCCTTTCTTGTCTGACAGCTCCTGTCAAAATTCGTTTTACGAGCGCGAAGTAAGTGCAGTTCATCTCGCGGAGAACGTCGAGCTGCAACAATGGAATAATAATTAACGTTCCGTGTATCTTGTCTGAAAGCGACGGTGGCAGGGAATTGTTACGGTTCGTTTTTTCAATTGAAATATTTCCCCGATATTCGTCACTCCTCCTGACAAGTCGAAAGCCAGGCTCGCGCCCGACGTCTGTCAAGGTAGCGCTCCAATCGGTCAAAAAGTCTGACGCTACCGTGCAATCTTAATGCCGCTCGCTGACATACGATTCATTAACGAGACCGTGCCGTGAAATTACCCGGAAGACGAACGCACTCTGTCCGAGCAGCGAAGCGTGATTTTTCTTTCCGCAGAGTCTGCGAGTCAGCCGATGAGTCATAAATACGCAATCCGCAAATCTAAATTGCCAGTCGACCTTCCGTGGATCTCGATTCGTGAGCGTGCCATCCATGCTACTCGGACCTACTCCCCAGATACTGTTACGGTGCTCCGCTCGCAGAGTGACACATTGCAAGCTCTAAGCCGTTTTTATCAATTTCCATCATTAAGCCGACATTTCGCGCGAAGCGAACAGCGGAGTATGAAAACGTTTCTCCGTCGTTTCCAATGCGGGTCCGCTGCACTCGTATTTCAATTTTATTTACATCACGTCACTTCTGCTAATGCTTCTCTCGGCTCTCCGGACAGTGTACGCTCGATTTTCGTTACAATATTAAATACGTACGCGGAACGCAACTCGCGAGTTGTACGAACGTTTTGGACTTTGGTACAACGAGAGCCTCAACAATGCGAATTCCTATGACGCGTCGATTGTATCGCGGCTACTGTTTTCGTATGACGCCATTCCTCGCACAACGCGCCATAGAATGAAGTGCAAGAATTTCCTGCACTTAAAAGGGAAAGTTTCAGTCGACCATTTATCCCTCCCATCATTACCAATTTCTTCCGTATGGTAATTGTATGCATATAGGTAATCGTAACACGTATTTGTTTGCTTGAAATCAGTAGAAAAGCAGTCGGCACGACAATGATTATACATTATTGGTTTTATACGAGGGAAATTCTCGCATAACACGATATTCTATAACATGAGTGCGTACGCACCGTTATACCGTAGTTTATCGCCAGGCGTAAAAATCTAACGTACAGCGAGTGGTGTAAAAAGGAACATTTTTCCAGATTACCACGCGAAGGCGTCCGATGCCAAGATCCGATAATCAGTTCACTGCCAAGGACCGTCGGCATTACCATTCTCATTTTTGCCGTGCGTGGGCGGCGATCGTTAAGCTGCCTACGCTCGTGCGGAGGAAAACGGCAGGCTCGATTTCTTTCGCGCGCGGGTCAATACGGACCGCGCGCGCTAGGATATTCGTTGCGCTTCGCGCTCGTCGGCGCGCGTTTCCACGTAGCTTATGAAAATTTACTGTTAACCGCCCGTATCTGAGTCGGCGCGATACCTTGATTCGATAGGCAGGCCTGACTTGCGAAATCGTGCCGTTTCGAGCGTAATGCTCACCGGCACGAGCGAGCGAGCGTGTTCGTACACGTGTTCAATGCGGCGCGCGCATTTTAACGCTCGTCAATTAATAAAGTCGAGTACTCGCCGCCGCGGCGAAATGAAAGAGAAAGTCCTGAATGGAAAGCTCTCCGAGTCGGGTGCTTGGGCAATCGCTACTCTATTTTTAGTGCACCACTGCTTCTGGCCAGTAAGACTCAGCGAAGCGAGTGCATTCTTCGACAATTTTCCCCAATATCCCCGGCTCAACGTTTCACAAACTCCTTTTTCGTGTCATCCCTTCAAAGTAGAGATAGCTACGCATATCATTCGTCCCATAATCTGCCTGCCGTTTTCTCAAATCTCGTAGCCAATCGTCCGTTCGTTTGATGCACATTTCGACTATTGCAGTCTGGACATGAGCCAAATCTGGAACTCTTTCCTAAATAACCAACTTTAGTCTAATAATCCTTCGCGCCAGCTTCCGAAAGCAGAGCTTCGTATCTGGAATATGATGCGTGCTTCTCGACATTCTCAACTCGGCCAGGCCTGTGCGCGCGAGTGCGAGCGAGAATGAGCGATGTTTTCATATTGTCGAAGGACCGATCCGGCGTCGTGTTACCGTAGGAGCGTCCGTAGGAGCAAACGACCGGAGAGACTACCGGTTTTAACCGCACCAACGAGAGATCTCTCCGTCTGGCCCCGACGTCTCGTCTTCTCGCTTATTGCTCTCATAGTCGGACAACCAGATCTCGAATCTGGGATATAGTATCGCGTGCAAGCGTACGCATCACGTGCATTTAAAGGCTCGTCTAAGACGAGTCACAGCCGGGGAGCGAGACGAACGACGCCCGGAGAGGGTCCATTGCTGGAACTGGTTTTGAACCGAATGTCTCGAACCAGTTCGTCCGCCTAGACGAGCCACGTCGAACCGTGTGCGAAACTGGAACAACGCTCGGCATCTCGCCAATCAATTTCTGTCCGAGCCTCTTCCGACTACCGCCTCTGTCCCCAGACTCGTGGGTCAGTTGGGCTTGGAGCGCCCAATTTTCCGACCGGCTTTGCGAGTTTCTTTCCTTACCCTCTCTCTCCCTTTCTCTTTCTCTGCCCTTTGAGACCTCTCGTGCCTCCTGGGTCAGCGCTTACGCACTCGAAACGGCTCATTTCCAATTCGTAGACGAGGCTATAACTTCTTTGCGATCCCATCGTCCCAATGTTTGCGCGCTCGAGATAAGCTCGAGATAAGTTCGAGTTTCCGACTGTTCGAGGAATCATCGACTGGAGATACACGAATGAGATAGAACGCTTCCTGGGTGCGCCAGGTCGTGATGCCTTCGTGCTTTCGTTCAGGCAGTGGACTCGTGTGCGTTTCTCTGTATGTAGATAGAGACGTACACGTATATACGGACACCTACATAGACGGTCGTACAGATATTCTCGCATGTGGGAGGACAAGGCTTCGCCGGCGTGCGCTCTTTTGTCTACCTGCGTGCATACCTGTTTTTACCGTTGCGCGCACTTCATTCTCGGATATAATGGAAGCTCGATTCGCTCGTTTTTCCCCTGAAAAAGAAGCCATCGCGCCGATTCCAGCGAATGTATCTGGAGCGCACCGAGTGCATTGCCGCCTGGGCAAAAGGTAAAAGGAGAGTCTGGCCGGCAAATGGCAAACGGAAGACGAAAGTGTGGCTGGAGAAAGGAGGAGGAGGAGGATGAGGAGGAGTCGTGTCCGTCGGAATCGCAACAAAGGCAGCCTCGCAGTTTACTTAACGCTACCAACATCTTCCTTTGATTCGCCGAACAGCGCGAACAACATTCGCCAGCCGCGTAAGACCTGAGAAAGTCCGCAAATAGCTTGGACAGGCATCGATTGATGCCGATCGATGCTTCATTTTTCTTTACTCGCCTCGCGATCGTCGACTCCGGCCGGCGCGTTACGTAAACTTCCGTCAGAGGCACGTTCTTACGCGAATTTCGTGCCTCGGATGCTCTCGTAGCTCGTCACGTAGACATTCTGAAACGTAAGAATTCCCCGCTCGCCGCTGCAACTCGAAACTCGCGCTTCCAATCTCATTCCGGCGGTTCGAAACTCGCCCCGCTCCCAGAGACGAAGTTCCTATCTGCGCCATTGGTCGCACGTCTCTTGTTCCCGTTCGTCGAAGTTATTGTGCACGTACGGCGACAATAGACGGTGCCGGGCCTAGACAGACACCGCGGAGTCATATCTGTATCTGCTCTCATGTAGATTGTCAGCGGAGGAGAGGTGTGGGTGGACTAGAGTGGAATAGAGTGGAACAGAGTGGAAGGTGGGAGGGGGAGGTGGGAAACGGGAGTGCAAGGGTGACGGAGGCCAGAGACGGGAATGGGAAGGAACTGACATTGTGGACGAAGCGTACAAAAGCTTCGTATCTATCTCGCGAGGAGACGCCGGTCTACCTTGGCGTGTTTAGAAATCGATTCATGCGCGCCTTTGCACTCCGCGGAAAGGAAGGTCCATAATTCGCGGCCGACGGCACTTCGGCAATGGTGGTGGCTGAATGGAAAAATTTGGCGAGGGTGGGGAACTTATCGCGGCTTTTTTTGGTAAATGGGAAAGTTCGAGGGTTGTTTGGGTCTTCATATTCTACGGAACCTTCAGCGACGTTCCGCTAGATTATTTACGGTTGGGCTGCTGGATTTTGCGACTGGTTTTCAGATAGGAAGAGTTGGGAACGCTGTCGGTTGAATAGACCGGCGAACGTTACCTAACCAGATAATTTTCCGGCTATCGGTCTCGGAATTTTCGTTTTCTACGAGAAATCGACGTTCTGGGAGAGGGGGAGGGGAAAAAATTGCGTCGGAGAAAGCAGGCTCGATTGAGCTGGCGCGCCATCGCACGACACGTGGATCGATCGATCGAACTGAAACGAGATCACGCGCGGTGAATGTCCTGCGATCGGTTTTTCTTTTGTCGCTCGGCTCGCTCACGCGTATTGCCGTTCAACCTTTTTTTTTCCTTTGGCGTCGATTCTAACGAGTCGTTAGTCGAGCGAGAAATTTCTATTCCTCCCAGGAAATACAATGCTCCGACTCCCCCTGTGACCCGTTAGATCGAGAAGTAACAAAGCGAAACGATAACTCACACTTTGATCAAGCGTTCTATCATACCAGCAGAAAAAGGGGAGTAGCATCTGAAGAACTTCAACTGCATATAGAACGAAAAATACACAGTCGTGGAAGAGGTGTTTGGGAAATTAATAACGCGCGAACGTTAAATTCTCATCCATTAGCTTCGCAGGCTTCGAGGTTACGCCGACGCAAAATTAAAATTGGCCAGCCCGTCGATACGTGAAATCCTCCTTTGTCCCGAATCCCGCTACCTTTCGATGTGCGCTACCAAAATCAGCGCTGTGGTCTCCGCTGTTTTCTCTCCGATTAACGAAATGACCGTTCAGCCTCGATTGTATCATCCCATAATACTCTGCTCGCGTGAGTCGCGCCGCTCGTAATCCTGCCGTTACCTGCGCACACCGTACATTACTCACTGTCCGCAATTACGATCGCCTCAACAGAAACTGGTCCGCCATTTTCGAAGGTGATTCTCACCGTCCTCTGACTATCGTCCCGAAAATTACTCGACGACTGCTTCTTCGGAGACGGACAACGCTGACGAGGGTGATAATTGTGCCGAAAACGAAGGATTCAGACTTGCTAACACCTAGAATATTCGGCGTTCAGGCTGTTTTCGCCGGAGATGTGTCCGACGGCCCCAGCTCCGTTCCGGACATTTTCGCGAGACAGTCGGAGAAGTCGGGAGCACAAATTTCCGCGACGAGCCTCGCGAGCCGAGTGGGAAATAATAATTGCGAGAGCGCACGAGGAGTAGCGCGTGCAAAGTCCGCCCTCACGAACGTGTCGAGTGTCCTAGACACCGACGCTCGCACTGTCTTGGGGCCCATTGTTAACCCCGAGGCCAGAAAAGTCGTCGCCCGGACCTTGCCGCCTTGAGAATCCGCGCTGGGAGAGTGCTTAACGCGAAACTAAGAGCAGCTAACTTCGGGCTAATTTAGTGCTGACGTGACACGAATTAGCTGTTCCGAATTTTTGCGACGTTCAGCGCGCCCTAAACGAAGATGTGCAGAAAAACGTTCCTAATTAGGACGCGAGGTTTATCGCACAGCATCTGCGAGGTTATCGAATTTCTACGCACGCTTTGTGCGTATACTCTCGCCATGAGGATCGCGCTTGCGCACTGCCGATATTTATATTACGCCTCATTACGAAGTCGATCGGAAAAAGGTTAAACCCTTCACGATATATTGACCCTTAACCTACCCCATGACGCTGCAGATCGATATCTTCTGCGCAGCTCTCGTAAAAACGTCGCTACCATGAGAACATTCTTCCGCGTCATAAAAGTCAGCGTAGCTAATTCGCGTTGCTCGGCGATGCGTTTCGGCGAATTGCTCGAAAACGAGCGACGTCAAGTGCGCAATGCAGTCAAGGCTGTCAGCGCGGAATGCAAATTTCACCCTCGTTGACAGTTCAGTCACGTTGTCAGTGCGGCGAAGCCTTAGCAAGAGAGAAGAGCTCGTAATCGCTGGATACGCGACGGAACGATGTCCACCCCCGTTTTGTGCCTTCATGGCTGACACAATCGACTGTCCGACTCTTTACATCGTCAACAAATTGGGAACGGAAGTCCCGTTCTACGTTCGGCTGAATCCCTCCTCTTCGAAGTCAATCTCGGAAGACTTGGCCTTGTCAGCTTCCTTCTCTCTTTAGTCTCGATCTAACTCAGACTTCCCCCTCCACTCGCTGGAGTCTGGAGGCTCCCCCTTGAGATTCCCGTAGGACGAATGACTCATCCGAGCGATCGATTATCCCGAGAGCCAAGGATTTGGAGAGGAAGGTCGGGCCAGACTTTATTGCATCCCCTCGCGGCTTCCCTTAATATTCGCGCCTTTCGCCGCACTACCGGGACGACAGACAAATCCTCCTTATTTCGTACATTATTGGTTCCAGCAGGAAAAACTCGAATCCTTCTCCTCATGCTGCGCATATGAGACAGAATAATAACGGCAATTTTATTCTCGCACATCGCTGCTTTCTGTTCTTTGTGTTCTTGCTTTTATTACACGCTAAATGGCGGCGTCCGTCAAGCTACACAGTGGGCACAATTTATGGGGTAGTTCCGATTTTTACGATATTGTACATTACGACCGAGTGGATCCGAAGACGGTCGTGTAGCTTACAAAAATCGAACGCTGCCGAGCGTACGTTTATGCGCGGCAAGCAGGTCGGGCACGAGGATCGAACAAGCGATCAGCTGGCTGTATCGCAATTGCCGCTGATCATTTACACGATACACGTTACGTTAATGCGGCCGGCGTTCAGGATTTACGATCGGGTAGCGTCGTTTTGTACTCGCGATATCGGAACCGAAATATCCATAAAACCGTCCCCACCACATGGCCGCGCTAGCTAGCGCCGCTACCGGGGGCAGTTAATCGTTACCGCCAATTAAAAGTCTCTTCCCTCGTACGGCCTCGGGCCCGCTAATTAATTCATCATGATCCGCACTTCGTTCATCCGTACTCGGTTAAACATATTCCATTCCATCCTCTTTCGAATAGTTTTCAATTTTGCGTTGGCCTTCCCTGAACGTAGTCGCCGCCTATAATTCTCAAGTCTCTGAATTCGCTGTAATTAGACAGATATACTTATATGGTTGGACATTATCGATAAGAACGTGCAAATATCAAAGTCGCACGTCTGGGAAAAAATGTGTTGCGCGAAATTATTGCAGCGACGAAATAACCGGAAGTGAGTCTTCCTGTTAGAAGACCATCGGGTGCACAGGGAGGAAAGGGGTGGAATAGTCGGACGGAACAGGCGCGCTGGGCGTAGATGGAAGGACGAGGCGTCGTATTTGTTGAGGCATGACAGCGCGAGTCGATTGTATTTCCGTCTACCGTTTCGAATACGTGAGCTTTTGAAAAACACGGGGAAAGTCTGGCCGTGTAGTAAAAGCGGGGAAGCGTGTACGCGTTCGGCAGTCGGCAGGACGTGACGTCAGTTCCGAATGCGGAAAATCGTGGAAAACGTTTCGTCGGTTGGGCAAGAGCATTCTCTTTTTCGCTCCTTGCCCCCTCCCTCCCCTTCTCTCTTTTTCTTTCTCTCTCTCTCTTTCTCTCTCTCTCTCTCTCGCTCGCTCGCTCTCTCCTTCACTCGCTTTCTCTCATTCTCCCTTTCTCTCTCGAGTATAGAATTGGTGAGCGAGGGGTGTGCTGAGGCAAGGGAGTGCACAAAAGGGGGGTGTTGAGAGGTGAAGGGACGGAAGTGAGATCGATACCAGCGACGAAGAGAGAGAGGGAGAGAGAGAGAGAGAGAGAGAGACGGGGAGAGAGAGAGAGAGAGGGCGAGAGCTTGAAGGCGTAAGTGAGGAGAGAGAGAGGGGGGCGGAGGACAGTTCCCGCCATTTCGTAGCAATCCGCGCAATCTCCGTACACCCTCTTCTACCGATCGCCGACAGACTTTATCCTTTAGCATTGACATTCGGGCGACCTTGATGTAAAGGTGGATGCCAAACTTTAGAGCCACCGTTGGATCTTCGCTTCTCATTCCGCGCCAAATCAACGGGTGGTACTGTTTGCAATAGTGTTGCGACCTTTTCGATCTACGTTTGTCGTCCGCATATTCAGGATTCCGATATTCTACCTTGTTAATTCGAAAGAGACGTAGCAATCGCGGAGTATATTGCGAATGATACGATTGAGAGCCGAATGTAACGTTTTCGATACTATTTCCTGCTGCCCGCGGCCATTGTTTATCTTCGATTTTCCCCCGATTTTCCAACAATTTGTGTGTTTACGTTCGGCGAGCGCCAAAGTTGAGCTCTTCGGATGATTCCGAGAGCCCGCAGCCATTTCCCATTTTCGCGAGGACGCATCGCCTAGGCATTACAGATCCGGGAATGGACAACGGGGTCAGGATATTGGATTTCTCGGGAACCCTGGCAGCGGTGGTGGGCTACATTTACGCCTACCGTACTCCTAAACCTATCCAAATCCGATATCCTGCGAAGGACGCGAGCTTAAGCAAGGACAAATACCTTCCATGCTTGCTATGTACAGGTACACCTGGCTGAAAAGAAAGAAGCTGAAGCTAACGTCGGCCTTATTAACAAACCCCGTTATCTTGTTCAATCAGGTTTACGCTAGATAGAGTAGTTTTCCGATTCTCATCAGCTCCTCACACCTGCGTTAGGTCCCACCTTCAACTTTTCGTATCAATTAAGGCTTACAAGGCGTGAACCGATTAAGGTACCTACATCCTATCCAAGATTCATGAATCAAAGTATCTGGCCCGTGATTTGCGATTCCGTGTGTTGGGGAGGCCGGCGGAGGTAGATACGTTAATATCAAGGCCTTCCGTCGCCTTCATCCTAGAGACCTTAGCCCCTTGTTTAGGAGTTAAAGGGCAGGGCCACGGAGAATACGGTCTTGGAGCTGTTCGCCCATAATCCTGCCTCGCAGGATTAACCGTAGTCGTTCCGGGGGAAAACTAACCTGCCTCACGCGTAATACCTGATATCGAACCGGGACTCGGGCCGCAAGAGAGAAACAGATAGAGAGAGGCAGAAAGTACCGTCGTTTGTCAGGCAGACTTTGCCGACATTTTGTGCAGGTGTGTTTGGCGCCCGTTTAATAGCTCGATAAATGCGTTCCGATGCGCGTCACGTAGAATTGACCCCGTCGTCCCCTGACAACAATCGATGTCGAGGTCTCTGCCTCGCAAGTCTTCGAGTCAAGCGTAGCGTATGACAGACGAGCGAAACGATGAAAATAACTCGCCGCCTCCGATGCATCGGATGCATGGGGGATGTATCCGAAAATAGGCGAAAAGCGTAGAAAAACTGCTTCGAGAATAAACTTCTCGGAGACTTGAAAAAAGATCGTGCTGGAAAATTCGCAATAGCATCAGGTATTTGATTACAGAAAACCTTGTTCATGCTTCTCGGAACTCGAACGATTTTCGCAAGCCTTTCCGAGAGTTCGCGCGTATGATCGCAAACAGTGCGATGCGAGAGCTGAATAGCGGCTGCGTGACGATTATGGCAGCTTGATAGAGTGGAGAGAGTGTTATCCCCTCGCTCCCCACCACCGCTCCCGCCCTCAGTCGGATTCGATGGTCGAGTGACAGGGATTCATCCATCAAACTCGTCCGCCGCAAACAACGTTTTCTGCCCTGATGCAGTTCAACGTCTCGATCTCCCACGATTCGAGCACGTTTTCCTCCGCCTAGCCGATCATCTCCGTACATAATTCATGAGTTCCCTTCCGCCGCCGACCGGCTACCCGATTTTTCCCGACGGAGAGTCTCGTTTTCGAAATCGATCGACCGATGAGAATTATATCGCTACGTTTCTGTCCGTAAACTTCCTTCGTTCTTCGAGCGAAACTTCGCGCGGTCGAATGCGCATCTTCGCAATGCATTTGTTCGGAAGCTGTCGCGACATTTTGACTGCGAGATCGTTCGGTAATTCTCTCGACTGAGAGCAGACACGTTCGGCAATAACTCCTGGTCGCTCGCGTTTATTCGCGCCTTTCGCGGCTTAACGCTCAGCCGACGACGAGCGCTTTTGGCGGGTCCCATTATTCTTCGTGGCTAAGAAATATTACGGGGGAGCATCGATAAATCCGTGGACAGAGTTTTCGCAGTGGGTCGGAATGCACTTCGGATGATTTTAAGCGTCGTTGAAGCTCTGTGACTTTTCCGGCAACTGTATGCATCGATTTTCAAGACGATTGCAAACGACTGACAGAACGAATGTTATTGAAGACTATGACGGAGTGGGTAAACGTACCGTACGGCGACTATGGTGCAATTTTTAATTGGGGGCGTGAGTGACAGCGGGTAATCGCTGTTCGACCAGCAGCGCGTGGAGTTTTGCACTACACTTTTTTTTTTTACATTTTTTTTACATGTTTTTGGTCGTATCTATGAAACTATTGCACGTGGGAGGATTTGGTTACGATTTTTTTAATCTGGGTCGAATCCTTGCATGCCGTCGAGCAATATTTCAGCCGAGAAGCTTTCTTTACAAAACAACTGACAAACTGTCCATTTTTTCATATTTTTTTTGGCCATATCTCGAAACTAATGTGAATTTTGAGGAATGGCAAACCGCACTGTGTCATTTTCGACCCCGGCTAGCAGGTACTAAAAGCGAAGTTGATCTGCTGATCTTCGATTCTACGCAAGAATGGGTAAGGATACTCTTTAGAAATCCCACCCTGGATTGTTTATCCTTCTGTGGGCACTGCCAATCAGCATATGCTAATTGTGAAAGTATTTAATTGTTAATTTTGGTTATATCTCGGGAATTATTGCAGTGAGAACACACCGGTCACCATTTTCCCGAAATTTTTGAACTCTGCTTCCACTACATGTCGGTATAATTCAATGAAATGAAATTATACGCTACAGAGCCCGCAAAATAACAATCTTTTGTGACTTTTTTGCGACTATTTCGCTTATTTTTTGCTTCAACTCTGAAACTATCGTACTTTGAAGGCTGCGGTTGTGTTTCTTGTAAACGGTATTGAATATTCTTTGAACCTGTGATGCAAAGCACCAATTTTTCGCATTTTCTTGCCCATTTTTGACCCTAATTTTTTCAGTGGTTTTTTGGCTGTAACACGAAAACTAATGCAAATGTACACGAACGGGAAACGGCTCTGTGAGTTATTTTCGACTCCTTACTAGGTAGTAAAAGGCCGATTTGATCCGCTGAACTTCGATTTTTCACGAAAATGAGTAGGGTTATACAATACCTTAAAAAGTTCACCATTTCTTCCAACGGCTGTAATTTTCGAACCAACGATTAAAACCTTCGATAATCATATATTTTCATGAAAGTGTCAGGACGAGTTAAAATCAATCGGATAGGGTGGTAAATAGTCGAAAATAAGACCAACATTTGTTTACGCTTTCTTGAGTATTTTAACGTGCTTTAGGAAGTCCATGTTACGCCAAATTACCGTTCATTGATTGCCTAATATTATATAACGATATGTAAATCACACATGTGTTAAATTAGTGACAAAATGACCCTTTAATGTGAAAAATTTCTAAAAAACAACTGCGTAAGGTAATGTAACACAGCACATAGTAAAGTAATTTGTGTGAACGTGTGCAAAAGGTATCGTACGTATAGGTAAAAACGCCAGATATGCATCAAACAGATCCCAGATCAGTGACTGACTTCCTAAACAAAGGCAGATATCGATAAAAAGCAGGCCAGACCAAACACAACACAGTTTACTCTCTACGCCAACATAAGATCCCATAAAATAGCATAGGATACCGTTAAATAATGCAACAGAGCATAACAAGCATCATATAACGCGCATATATACGCTGTCTTAAGACACACAGACCATAAACTCTAATCATGTCAAAGAAAGTTCGCGGTTTCCCACTTGCGCATATTGATACTCCGCGTAATTTCGTTAATGACACACCCGTTTTCCAAGGCAAAGCAGCTTCACTTACCCTCGCTTCTCCTCCTCTAATAGCGTGTACCCCGAATAAGATAGTTCGCTAGCACACTATTAAGCTCCATGAAAATAGGCGCACAATTAGGTTCATGATTGATCCGAGGATGAAATTTCTCACGCATTATGTCTTAGCGTCTTCGCGTTCCTCCTCAGAATATTTCCTTTGCGAGGTGTGGAAGGGGTGCGAGGGGAGGGCTCCGAAATTTCCATAAGTCTTCGCGGCGCTCGCGGCAAATTAAAATGCCAGCCTCGAGACGGATGGTTCAGACGGACGACATAGTTCGGAACGTGTATGCGCGCGAGCTCTCGGAATTTTTGAATTTCCGCTCGAACGACAACATTTACTTCGACCTCGTTCCGGCAGGTGCGTGCTCTCGCGCGCTCCCGGCTTCGAAAGAGGAGGAGCCGCCCGCTTTCAGAATACACTTCTTTTCAGGCGGCCGGCAGCCTAGGAAATTCAAGATGCCTTAACGAGCGTTTTCTGCGCCACGGGAGAAAAGGACGTCTGGAGGGGAAAAGTCCGCAATTACGGGCGCGTAATCTTCAATTCGATCGTACTCAGAGAGCTTCGGAGTCAGTCCGATCATTCGATGATTTTTCACCTGGAACTGGCCCTTCCAATGTTTAACAATTAAACATCATGTTGAAAGTGAACCAAATCAACTGTTTTACAATGGTTTATAAAGAAAAGATTGTCTTTAAATGACTTAAAACTTAGATATATTTGTTTCCGTTACTTACGACAATTTTATTATTTCTGCTAATTGTTACACTCAATCTCTGCGGGATACAATATATTTATTCAATCATAGTAACAGAATCAACATCCGTCTCTTCATAATGTAATCACTGACTTAACCCCTCCTCAGAAATTAACCAATACCAATGTCAAAAACATCTCCATTCGACATTGACATACTGAACCTCAGTCTCTGGCACGCACGCCACATATCACTCTTCCGAATCACGGAATTCAGATCCAGATTACGCCGCCGGCTCTCACGGCGTCAAATTACAGATCGGATAAGATCTCTCGCGCGACATTTAATTACAGTCACGTACGTCTGCGCAGCGCCGCCGCGGGCGGAGAATAATTACTTTTTTCCCACCCCCGATCCTGCTCAGAGACGTGCATTAAATTGAATTCAACGGTGGCCGGACACGGAAACGTGTTCCGCAGCCGGAGACTTCGTTGTTTCTAATATTCGCTAATGGCTTCGGCATCTTCGGGCGGTCGAGTGAAATGAAGAATGACAAAAGAGGGTGGTGGGAGGGGGCGGCTGGAAGAAAGGGAGAGGCGGAGAAAACGGTTGAAATTGGAACGAGGCCCCGAGATCGATAGTCCCTCCGACGTCCTCCAGCCGAGCAGGCCACATCCGTTATCCAGCCTTTTTCACGGAGGAAAAAGCGGGTGGGACGATTCGGTACGTAACGCGAGATGGACGGCTCGACTCTCGGCGTATCGACGTCGGTCATTAACAACGTCCCCCGGTACGCTTTGTCTAATGATCCCGAAACCATCGAACCCTTCCTCGACGAGCTGCGGCCCGATGCGGCAATTTAATCATGACGGCAAATCGTTCCATCGAACTTCCACGATTCGCTTCCTACTCCGATTATACGCTTCTTGCATTTTTTCTAGCTCGAGACGGGGGAAAGTCGAAGGTTAAATCTCGCGGTTTCCCTGTCATGGGCTCGCTGTTCATCCCTTAATTCAGATTCGATGATCAATATTCGCGGCTGCTGCCGTTGTGAAAGGAAGTGTGTTTATTTGTTCTGCGCGTCTGCGCGGCGTGGCCAAACAATGGGAAATAGAGGAAAGAGAAAGAAAAGGAACAGTCGGACACGGAAGGATTGCGTTATTTTCAAGTTCCGCCCTCAAACGCATCGAATCTCTGAAACGCGCAGATCTCGAATATCTTATTTACCTCCCCCCGAAAGAGACTTTTCCACCAGTATCGAGCCTATCCGCGCTTGATCGCGCGGTCCCAGTTGCGCAAGTAGGAACGGCATGTCGTTGAACTACAATGGTCAATCTACACTAATCTAGACCTGAATGCAAATACCACACCCCAACCGCACCTCGAGCCGCGTCTCTGGCAGCAAAGCTTATTGCTAGATTGGCCGCGACGAATCACGTCGCCGCGAAGTTCGTACCCCCAATTGAAAAACAATCTACGTAATGCCAGAGTGCGCCGTGTTCAATTTGCCCAGGCATATATTGAATTATGCGTACGCTCGCGTGCATGTAACTCGTGTAACGTCAAGACTTCCAACCCGCGTCTTCCCGCAGGTGGCCAGATTCCATTCTACCGCCATTCTACCGTTCCATCCCACTCGCGCGATCCATGCGCGACAGGATCTCGTAAAGTTCGAGCAGGACACTCGCGGCCGACACTTTCCATGCGGAAGCATAAAAAGTGAGCACCATGTGTTCGCACCGTGTAACCTTTTTACGCGCCATCGCCCCGAAAGCCATTCGGGGCCGCAGAGTGGCGCGTGTGTCATGCGCGCGTGTGAAATTAACACGCGCCCTGCGGCCTCGACAAACTCTCCACCACAATGGTGCACCCACGTGCCTTCACATTTTTTCCTCCACCTCCCACACGATTACAGGATCGCCAGGTCATTCGTCGCATTAGTCGTGCTTAATATTTTCACCGAAAAGACGGAACCGTAGAAATGTTTCAAGTCCTTTTTGAGAACAAATTTTTTTCCCTTCCGTACTACATTACGGCCCGCAATCTAAGAATCATCGTCTGACCCAGTTTTTTCCCGCTCATCTGGCGAGAGTTGAACCCCGAGCGCCGGGCGGCGTCTCGTAAAAACCGTCTGACGACTCTGTCATCCGTACTGGCCGCCACCACGTGCTCCAAACTTTTTGCTGGCTTCATGCCCGGCATGATCCGTGAGTTATCGTTTTCACCCCGTCCTTCCTACCTTCCTTCCTTCCTAGCCTGCCTGCTTTCGGCCTGGCGCCCCGGCTCATTTCCTTGTTCAGCGCCGAATCGTCGCGTGTTACACACACGCACACACGAGCGAAGGGAAGACTGTGAGCTCTATGCGACTGTAGTGCGTTCGACGCCACGTGCTTTAAATCGCTGTTCACTTCACGCCTCGCGTGCCAGAGCTATCGATTACGTTCACTCGCCACTTACGCTCGCTGCAGTTTATCATCAGCCTTTTGTTTCTACTGCGAAGGCGATGTCGAGGAAGTATACGACCTTTGACGAAAGGAAAATTCGGTAGTCGTCCTCAGGCTCCTTCTGGCACGTTGCCACATATGTTTCGCTGGGACAGTATGACTATACGCGCAGAACAGAAGTCTGCCGTGCGTCGAACTCTTTATCAGTTTTCCTTTGTTACCACATTAATTCTACTATTTAAATGTTCTTTAATATCGTCAAAACGCTTGATACTCCCAACTGTCTATATTTTATATCAATCCTCTGACCAGTAATTCAGGCAGAAATGACATCCCTGCTATAATATCTAATCAATTTTCTATCGCACAACAAAATTGAGAAAATTAATGTATACCATTCCACCACTTCTCTCTATTTTCCGTTTTCTGGAATTAATCGATCAATGTAATAATCCTCTCATTTACCCAATCATCCCCCATCTATGTTTCCAGTACCACTATTTCCTCACTCGATCCTGCCAACAGCCAACCAAGACCAATTTTTTCGTTCCACCCAAGCAGGACATCGTGGAATCCAACGTGCAACAATGCTCTCCCACATTTGACATATCGAGGTCGCAGTCGTGTAAGTTCAACGAAATATGCATTTCCAGCGTCCGTTGGCCTCTGTCCCTTTTCGGGACCTTCCTCGACATTGTGGGACGAGGGTAGCAGCACGCGTCCGTGCATGTGGCACGAAGCTGGTGAAAAGCTTGCATTCTGCTGAAGGGAGCCAGGCGCCAGAAAAGCAAGGGTGGCAAATAGAGCCGGACTAGAGATCGACCGGAGGAGCGGCGTCAGGCGGAAGCCGAGAAATTCAATTTCCATCCTCGGGAACAGCCGCCTACCCCGCTCAGCCCCCCGCGAGCCACCCCTTTCAACGACCCCTTTCACCTCATCTCCCGGCAGCGGCCCTATTTCTTCGCCGTTCTTTTCACGTGTCGCGCGCCGAGCCTTTCAGTCGCGCGAGGGTGCACGGCGAATTTTCCACCTTTTTTTGCGGAGCTGCAAAAATCTCGCAAATTCAACGTCCTTGCGCCGGCCTCGTCGTCAGGATCGTCTAACCGAAAAATGTTGAGCGTGGAAGGCGCTCTTTCGACGAGTCGAGGAATCCATGCCCTGATTGGCAGCCTTTGGGGATGGCTTTTAGTTTATGGCCTGTAATTAGGTTTGGGTGTTTTTCTTTCCTTGGGAAAAGTGCGGTTTCTCGACAGGAAGATGGAGGGACGGAGGGAAGGTAGAATTTGCGAGTTGCTTTAAATGCAGTGAATGGCACTGAAAGAGGGAAGGAAAGGTAGATGGGTGAAGAAAAGAATTCGTTAGAGGTTAATGAAGCGAGAGAGCGTCAATCGTTATCACGGCCGAAGGATCTGGACAAAGTGTTCGTTAGAAACAATACGAGATCCGCGAGAAAAATGAGTTCTTCACGAAACTTGTAACGGTCCCCGGTGCTTGCGCGGACTTTTCGCGAGGACAAAGAAACTCTTGATGAGACGAGAGAAGACCGAAAGTGGGACGTTACATGGGCCGCGCTTCAATGGGCTCATGATTTTTCTTTAAAATCCGACAAAGAACCGGGAGAAAGGCAGAAAAGAATGGGTCGTGACCGTGTCGTGTTAAAGGATTAATACGTTGCCAGCCTTCGGTACCTCGTGCTTAGAAGCGGGCGTGAAAACTCTCTCCAAATGTTTCTCTGTCCCTGGCAAACTCCCTGCCAACTTCGGCGAACGCGCCTGACCTGTTGCACCTTAGTCGCATTCTCGAAAATTTATACCGGCTACCCTCATGTCAGTTTGTTAAGCGGCCAAACTCGAGCCGTGCGCGGAATACATTTTCTTCCCGTAAAACTTTTCTTCTACCGACCAGACGCCTTATCACGCTCGCACTGTCTCGAGGCGTCAATTTCGTGTCCAACAAAAAAGTCGAATGCCTTCCAGTGCTCTCGTAAGCGGGGCCTTAATCACTCGATTACAGGAGCCACTCGATCGACAACCGTTTTGCTGTTCGCGCTCGTCCCGCCTAAGCCCGACAATCTGTTCTTCGTCTTGAACGTTAATTCGCCTCTCGCGTGGGCTATACTCCTTGAAGGCCGGCTAAAAATAAATGTATCGATTTATCAAAGTGCTACCCTTCCGTACGGCAGTAGGAAAGTGGCCAGGCTTCTTCCTCGTGCAGAACCAAGCGCACACACACACACACACACACTCTGCCTCTCTAACTCTCTTCGAATCTCTCCATTTTTTAAGACAAAGCGTATCCTTCTCCCTCCCTTAATCTCTTCGCGAGCGAACAAAAATTTCATTCGGAACGAATTGCCGGCTCCCGCGGCGAGTATCGCGTGTGGTTATCGTGGATGTTGCAGCTTTTTTCCCGTAAAACCTTCTGCGGCCGGTTACTTACTCGAGTCGTAGCGCGATAAAACGTTGACGCCTCGCGTGTTTACAGCGTTGCCCATTGCGGGTCTCGCGACTGGTAGCGTTCCAGGGAATTTCCGCACTCGGCCCTGGGGCACGAAACCGGCGGACAGGGGAAACTTTAAGTGCCCTTATTGTTCACGCTTTAAAGCTCCGCGGCAAAGTGGCGCGACATCGTACGCCGTTTCCTTCTTCCCACCAGCCTCCTTCTCCCCTTCCCTCACCTCTTGCTTTTTTCGCGCCCGCCTCGACGACGCTGATTTCCGCACGCCTTAACCGCTGACGATTTTACAAAAAGCTCGAGCTGAAGGAATAACGAAGAATACCTTTCCCCATTGTGCTCGCCGTGCCGCACAGCAGTCGCTTTGAGGAGGGAGAATAATTTGTACGGTGGACGGAGTGCTCTTTGCCCCCGGAGAGGCCGATAATGTCAGCCATACATAACGAACGTGGCAGTCAATATGTCTTTGCCACCCTTTTTCCCAAGTGTCCACACGCGCTCACTTTCCAGCCCCAAGTTTGCCAGCCGCTCCTGCCATCCCTCTCATTCAGTTAGCGGGCGATGCGCACGTCCGACTCCTTAGACACGCCCCGTGAGTCATCTGTTTATCTCAACCCGAGGAACGCGCTTCCATTTGGCATCTAGGATTACATCTTCGCAATTAAGACTACCCTGCCATTTGATGCGGTAGACAATAGCGTAACGCCGTTCGCATGTTATGCGAAATCATGTACGAGAATTTTCATGGAATAAGGCGAATGACATAAAGTCCCCATAAGATTGTCAGTTTCGAATTTTCTATGTTTGGCTTAAGTCAGTTTTTGTGATCAGAATTGTTTCCACGGTAAAGTTACATTTACTGCGTCTAGTAGGATAATGACAGTATCAGAATTAACTGAGGGAAATTTAATCCTGAACATCGGAATATCTGGCTCTTGTACAGCGTGTTCTAGGGGAGGGCACATTATACGGAAGGAGCATCTTTGACACATTATGCTACCGTCTACAGTACTGGTCATTGACACATGGGTAGCATTGGGTTCCAAACCCAGGATCTTCACCAAATGTCGTGTACTTCCAGGCTTCCAGCCACCAACTCACCAAGTGAAAATTTGATGATTAATTCAAACCTCCGTCCGCTATTAGCCTCCCGTAACCACCCTGCGTGCCGACTGTTTCTTTTCCCGTCCAGAGTGGACACGTCCGGCATATCACAAACCTGCGTTTGCCGACACGCGAGCTTACCGTTTCCTCTTTCGCAGCGGGCTCGGAACACTTTGCCCACACCATGTGTACATTCTACCCCCTAGCCCATAACGAAGTAGAGGTGGGAGGGATGAAAATGAGTCACGGTGGATGGCTGACTGCCATGCGGAGAACGCGGGCTGCCTGATATTCTGATACGAGGCCGAGCTGCGATGCGAAAACAATGGAGGAGGGGGTGTGCGGCATTATAACGATTTTCGATAATTAACCGCGTTCGCGGCTGTCAAACTCGCGGCGGAGGGTCGACGCGAAAAAGGGAGGGTGGCTTCTGCCTGGCCGACGATCCTTGGGCTCGGAAGTCGATCGTAAATCATCGGGCGCGTGGATGGAAAATATCGTCGGAGCATTACGGGCGATAATTCGCGTCGTTAACGCATCTGCCTCCCACTTTGGTTCAGCTGCGGATTGAAACGAAACGAAACTGGACCACCGGCCTCGCTCGCGTGTACACGTAGGCGAGCATCGAGCGTGTCGTGTCACGCCGCTCGGGTCACAATTACGAATATCATGGCCGATCGTGACTGCGAATACGACTCCATAAGCGACGGATGAGTCGTTTCGGGTGAGTCACGGTTGGGGAGAGCGTGCAGCCGCGCTGCGATGGCATGATCGTGTATAGGGGGCCGCAAACATTTTCGTACGCGGTCGCGACGAGTGAGGTAATGTACAGTTTCGAGCTAGAAAAAATCGGGGTCAGCAGGAGCAATCGTGTGCGCATCGGTTCTCGACGTTTTCTTTCAATGCCCACTATAGTCGATAATAACCGATCGTACTTGCAGTCTGACTGAATGTTATAGTAAAACTCCAGTCGTTTGATTATCTTTGTCCACTTCTTATCTCTGCTTTCCTAATCATTGGTACAAATGGTGATTATTTTTTGCCAATCGAACTTGTGTCCCATACAGCTTGCTTCTATTATGTCTCCCGTATACTTTCGTACAAAGGAATAAGATTAAGTCATCCCTAAAGATATCTGGTGTAATATTTACACCAATCTATTATGTATTAACGCAGTGAGCGGTATCACCGCAGCCGGAGTACATCAGATCGCCGATACAGACACCGTGTATAACTTGTCACACCATAGTACACGTCACCGTAACATTCTTCCGAGCAAACACGTGCGTGGGCCCTGCCGACTATTACGAAAAGCAGCCTGGCCGAGGCAGCACGGTGGAACATGTGAAAGTACAAACGTCGGCCATTCATTTTCATCGCGCTAGATTGAGGATTAGTTAACGCTAATCAGCGGTCGCCTGGCTATCCGGTCGGCGCGGCTAATAAAACTAATGTGCGATTCGATCATTCGCCCTACCGTAGGTGGCTTCATGGCGATAAGGTAATTTGTTCGCGTAATCACGTTTCACCCCCGTCATGCGCGTTACAGCACGTGCTTTAT
This sequence comes from Anoplius nigerrimus, assembly GCA_914767735.1. Taxonomy (NCBI): domain Eukaryota; kingdom Metazoa; phylum Arthropoda; class Insecta; order Hymenoptera; family Pompilidae; genus Anoplius; species Anoplius nigerrimus. The sequence goes on along the minus strand of OU612088.1, from coordinate 12,330,073 downwards.
GCAATTGTAGCCTGAGCGTACGCGGCCGGAAAAAGAGAAGCGGGCAAGGAGCACTGGGGCAGACTCTGTGTGCGCATCGGGTTTCATTCGAACGGCCGGGCTTGTAATCAACTTTTGCGCGATCAGAGGGGCTTCGATCGGCCAACGACCGGCCGCCGAGCTAATCATGTCGTCTAAACGGCAAAATTCCGAAGCTTTGTCGCGGTAATTGTTTATCAACTACCGTAACGCTAGCCTAACCTCGCGGCACGCGCTCGGTACAACAGTCGACAGTCGATAGACACTGTCAGACCGCAGCAGGTTCGATTAGAGGAGTCGGGACGAGTGGATAATTGTCGACGTACCTGTGCTCGGAAAATATTTGCATCTGGCTTCCGGTAAAGCGCACTCGTTACTCTTCACTCCACTCCGACGTTCGTTCGTTCGTTCTTCTTTCTCGAGTTTTGATATTGCCCGAGGTGCGGTTTACAGGCTTCGCGCGCAGGGAGTGTAAAAAATGTGAAATACCCGGGAGCCGTAAAAGGAGACGGCAGGTATTCTTTCTCACGAGTTTCCTCGAGTGGAGGTGAAGAAGGAAAAATGAGCGAGAGGGGTGATAAGGCGGGGAGAAGAGGAGAGAGGCAGGACTTGCCGACTGTTCCGCTCGTTTCGTCTTCGAGCCGCGGTATTTTTGAAGGCCCGGAGAGAATCTCGGGGATCGCGGGGCTAAAGCTCGTAAGCCCGTAATGGCCGCGTCCTGGAAATAAAGGGAAACAGAGAAAGTGTGAGCCAGTAAAGCCGGGAGCCAGGGAAAGGAAAGATGAAGGCTTCGGGACAGATAGGAGAGAAAGCAGAGGAGGCGTTGGGAGAGATTCGTACACTTTTGCTCGTTACTCTCTTCGCTCAGTCAGTGGAAAAAGCTCTTCGCCCAGTGGATAACCGGACTTTCTCGTCCTGTCCTTTGTCGAGGACGTCGGCGAGGACGATGGTAGGATCCTTCGTTTTTACTGACGGTTAGAAAATTAATTTCGACGCCGACGAGGACGATTAAGGAAGCGAAACTTTCGTCAGGGTAATACTGTCGGAGTATTTTTTTAAGAGATGAAAATGAAAGTTTAGACACGTATAGGGCCTAGGTGAGTTTAGTCAAGGGAATTTGAGTACAAAGACAGCCTCGAACCGTTTTTGCAGACTTAGCGACGTCATAAGAGAGCTGCTTCTGTATTCGCCGAGCTTATTCCAGACAAGACATGCGCGTGCGAATAGTACAATGCCACGGTTAGTCAAGGATTCAAATAAGACAGCGTTCGCAGGGCATGGAGGACAGTAACGAATCTGCTTCGGAAGCAATTTATAAAACCTGCGCTGCGCAGATCGCAGCTAGAGATTCCCGCAGCAGTTCGGTGGGATTCTCTCTCGCTTCGGACGAATCACGATGGCACACAATTAGGCAGGCTGCTCATGGTCGCGGTCGTTTCGCATTACAGCCAGCCGAACAACGTCCAACTCCCCCGCCGCGAATTCGTTTAATCGACGTGATTGCACTTATGTCACCAGCGAATTTGGCTCTAGCGTACAATAGCGCGGCCTGAGTCCCCCTCGTAATCCTCATCCTCCGACTCATCCTCGTCCACCTCCTGCCTCCCAACGCCCTCCACCCTTCCTTCCTACTCCCGTTGACACTCGATTTACGAGCCACGATCATAAAAGATATATGCGCGAGGCGGAACGACGCCGGGAGCGGAAGCCGAATGGAAATGAGCCTCGTAAAAGTCCATTTAATCCGCACCCTTCCCCTCCCGACGACGATGATATCGAGTCTGGAAAATTCTGACCTGCATCGGTCCGTTACGACTTCGGGTGCAGACGATTAAACAGTATGGACGATCGCCGAATTTTTCGAATGTCCGACGTTATTCGATCATGTGTTCGGCGACTTTTAGATTAACAATACGTCAGACGTCGTAGAAGTATCGTATGTTAATTTTGGAGATAAACGTTTGGAATTTATGTTACAACCCTTTGACTGCTATGTCCGCATACATGCGCTCAGCGGAAGCTATCAGTGTGGCCTATAGACGCACATGTGTGCCTTGTGGAAACAATCGCTGTAGACTATGGGCGCAAATGTGTGCTCGACGAAACCACATACCTTGTTTGATACTAACGAGGAAATACAAAATCTTGTTTATTTCATTAATCATTCTCTGTATCTTATAAGCGTATTGTCTATAGCGAGACAGTTGTGATTGTCGTATCAATACATTGTAACTATATTATAACGTGTTAATACGTCGCCGATGAGATCCATATTGTGCGAAAAATATTCGGTCCCCAGTGAACGCTGCTGCGGGTCGAATACCGTTTACACGTAGCGTTTCAACTTACAATTAGACCAGTTAGCAGTCAAAGGATTAAGAACGGCAAATATCAGAATTACATAACAATGCCATTGGTCAAATTCTGTACGCGCAGCTCGCAGTATTGAAATCGATCCTGAAACTCTCTGACCGAACTCATTCAACGGACGCCTACTAATTCGTACGATAAATGTTTCACGTTTGGCGCAAATGAAAGCAGCGTTCGTTTCAAAGCGCAGAGGGAAGGGCTTCGGATTCATGTTACTTGAAAACGGCAAAGAATGTCGGAAGTGCAGAGTGAGAAGGTGCCGTTTCCGTAGGCATGGCTCGGCGAGTGTGTTTACACGCTCGTAACAAACGCTCGTAATGCATGCAGTCGATGTCCCGACGACAACGACGACGCCGACGTCGACGTCGCCTCCAGTGGCTCTCTCTCGCGAGTGTGTTTACGAGTAGACGTTAAAACGTGCCACGGGCTGCCTGCCTCTCCTACCGATATGCGTCGCGAGCCTCTCGAATTACACAACTCGCCTGATGGGACATCGAATGCGGCTGCCCGGCGTGCTGTATAATTTTCCCCTCGTATCGCTTTTCCGTCTCTACGGTCGAACACGCTTTGACGGACCTATGAGTGCACAGAGCGCTCTTTAGCCGAAAGTTGAAGAAACGTCATCCTTTTGTGATTCGAATCTGCGTTCCGTTGTCGAGCTTGATGAAAACACGATTTTATTGAATTTTTTGGAATGTTCCCAGGCTTCATAAGCTTCGAATCGAGTCCATGCGAGATATTGGATAAAGCTGAATCGTTGATGAACGCGATGTGGTCTAATATTGTTCAGTTGTCATGAGATTCGAATGTGGACGTCGATATCGAACTTGAGAGAGCAAAATTCTGTGGATTTTTCTTCTTCTTTCGCAGATTTTTGGTTTTATGAGCTTATATCTATCTTGATGCAAGAGTTCGTGATCGTTATGGACTAAAAAGTGCTGGCTCGAACTCAATGTCGTCCCGACAATTTGGACCATTCAGTCTCGTCTACGGGTCGTCGGTCACGCTGAGAATTTCGAGGACCTCAAGGAGTTTCGCTTGTCTCACTGTCTTCCTCCTCCACCCTCCAATCTCCCGCCTCCATCCTCCTTGTCCATGTCGTGGCAACGGATCGGAAGATCCCTTGTGCTTTGATCAGAGCGGCAAGGGAGAATTTCGACGATCCTCTCGAGGTTGATCGCGACGTTTCTCTCCTTTGAGCAGCAGTTAGGTTTAGACCATAACTCCGCGTAATATGTCACGAACGGCACCCCTTTCCTCACCTCTCACCTGGTCCACCCTCTTCCACTTCCATCGATGTTCTCCCGGTTAAACAATTTTCCCTCCCAGCCTCTCTCACCTCGAACCATTCGGGCTTCCGCTCCATCGGCTTTAAGGTTTTCAGCGGAAAAATCAATTTTACGGAATTGTCCCGTGTCGATTGAAAATTCACGGCTGGGAGGTGGGCATAGAGAGAGGGAAGAGGGTAGTCTCGACTGACCTTTGATCGAACGGTCAACCTTTTTCGTTTCTCCCGGCGCGTTAATTAATGTTATGGCATCGATAATATGCGCCTTCTCGCGCAACATTCATCGGACGCGAAGCGGATGGCAGACGAGGATAGGAGGGGGACGATAGGAGGCGGATGGCGAGGGTGGAGACAAGGACAGGGAGGCCAACTATGGCCGGCGAAATTCCCTTTGTGACCGAAAGCACGATATTGCCCGGGCTTAATCACGCTTAAATACATTCATCCCCTCCCACCCTTACACCCCCCGCTCTTACCCTGCCTGATCCCCTCGTTCACTCTTCGGCCACCCTCTTCCTACGGCGCCGTCGGATATTCACCGATCGACATGCTCGACGTAGATGTCGCGACAGCTTCCGCGACCCTCCTGCGACGTCCTGCGTCCCGAGTCCTCTTATCATTATTAACGAGCCAATTAGCGGCTTCCATCAGCGGCCCGAGAAACTCACCCTGCGATTCGGAGACTTCCGCCATGCCGGACATCCGAGATAGAACCTCACGGCTATCGATTGTGTGCACACGTTTCCTTATTAATCGACCATGTCCTTGCAAGATTGACAGCATCGCTGGATTCTCGAGATCGCGAATTGCAAAGCTTATCGATGTCACGTCAACTACAGGCTGAACAGAACAATTTGACCTGCTATTGTTCACGACATTTGACCTGACGTAGAATGAATTTATTATCCCCTCGTCCATCTTTAAAATTCCGCGGCGCTGCCCAATTTGTCACGCCGTCGACTGTGGCAGCGATCTAAATTTTCACTATTGACGTCTCGTTAGCAGACAAAGACGCCTTTGTCCCAAAATTAAAATCCTACGTCGGTTTTGGGGACGCCGTGAACGTTAAATGGGTTGTTCTTCGTTAAAAAATTAACGCTCGGGAGGTAAAGTAATCCAAACCTAAGAAAACGGTACAAAGGTACTTTGACCTCGTTTGCACCAGATACTTAGATTACATGCCGACATTAGGCGTGTTTTAAGCGGTGATCAGCTGACGCCGGAGGTCGAGAGTGAAGGATTCACGTTGAAGTTGGCAAACGTCAAATGGAAATCCGATTGGTATGTTTTCCTACAAAGAACGTCCGATTAACGACAATCCGTTATATCACACCGTAAGCCGGGCCTCTCTCGGTGGTAATTAGAAAGGGCTGTACCCGGTAAGCGCGATCGATGTACCGACTTGTTGAGAGGGCCGAAAGCTTTCGAGCTTCGAGCTCTGCCGCGTTCGTGGCGTCGTTGAGTTCGATGACACCCCGACACTTCAGATTTGTATCGCGCACGTTAGCGCCCTGTGCTCTTTTGTTTCCCAATTAGAGAGCTTTCGACGATGGCGGCGCTGCGCTTGAATAACGGACCCGGGATTTCCGAGATTCTGCAATATTACACTTTGCGATCCGCGCGCCAAATGGGACCGACTTCGCATTCGACTATTGTCTAATACCGCGAGAGGTGTTACACCGAGGTTTCAGCAAACTTCTAATTGTCCCAGTAGTGTATTTATTCATTTCATTTATTCACCCAAGAGCTTTATTTGCGAATACCGAATAGAACGTATACAGAGTGTGTAGCATTGTCCTCATTAGCAGTTGACCATGGAGCAAGGTAATATACGAGCGATACACATACATAATAAGATATCGCCGAAAATGTTACGAGCTGCGCGTAACAGGAAGTAAAGTGAACGTAACGATTTCCATTCCGCCGCGAACGGTCAGAATTGTTCGCGTTTTAGCGCGGAACGCAGAGGCGTAACGGTACACAGAGAAGATGGGCAAATGAGGAAGGTAGGAAGTAGAGGGTTCGGGCGTAAAGAGAGGAGCGGCAATGCGTGCGAACAACGCGCGGTTCGCCGCCCAAATCGCTTTCGACCGCCTCCAACCGCTGCCAACCGCTTTCAACCGCTTTCAGCCGCTCTCTCGACCGCTCCTGCGGTTGCGGTCGTCCGCATCTCGTCAAATGCGTTCGACGTGTTCCCAGCAACAACCATTTTCCACCACCCGGAAACGAGAGCCGGTGTCCAAGCCGCGTTCAAAACCATTTCGAAAAGCATTCCGCTCGAATTCGGTTAGGGCCGATTTTTTCGCACAATCCTTCGATTAGTACCGGATAACGCCGAGAGGGTTCCTGCGGCAGTGTCATTTTCAGCCGACGGTTATTCAAGATAGCATCGTTCGAATCGACGCGACGATTTATGACCCGGTCGCGGAAATGGAACTTTCAAATTATCCGCCGAAATCTGAAAGTCGCGTTTATGTCGAGCGATCGAAGAATCGGTGGAGTGACAGTTTTCGGAGAGGAACTGGGATGCTCGTGGACGACCTAGGCGTCCGATTTCATACGGGGTGATATTTTTCCTCATCGGCCGCTTCGTCGGGGACTTAGTGTTCTTTTTTGTGGTCGCATAATGTTCGTTGGCAGATGCTGCCGAGTCTGTTCGCTCGGTGCGATCGTTCCCGATTGTGTTCCAAACCGCCGCGATACCACTTTACTTTCCCCAGCGTTAGTCTCCTGGAAATTTGGTCCTCGGCCAACACCCGAAAGATGTTGTACGTCGTCGAAATTTCGGCGAACGGCCCAAATACTCGAGGTATATGCATAGGTAACAGTGCTTCCCAATGTGAACGATACTGTTCCCTGGCGGGGGTTAAAATGATTTAGGAGCAGAATAATAAGCTGGGATGCAATCAGAGTTCAATGGATAAAAATAGTGAATACTAAGATAAAGGTCTTTAAAACCGTTCGTAGACGATTATCTACTTTATTGTCTAAATATGTAGAGTGCAAATTCTAACCTATCCTTGGTCAATTCTGGAACGCAGTTAGGGTTCATTGAATCCAAACATAGAGCGGCTAAGTAATTTTTCACCGTGGAAAAGGTCGGCGGGCCAAATAACTTTGGGAACCACCATGTAGTATCGTCTATTTTCTCCGTACTTTCCACTGATTGCTCCCAGTTTCGCTTTTTCGCTTCTCTCCCCTCTCACCTGCGCGTAATTTTTCCACCGACGAAGCCGACTAATATTTTCCATCCTCTATATTCTATCCTCTCGCGGGATTGCGATATCGAGCGACTTGCGGACGATACTCAACGCCGGTACATTCTTCGCTGAAGCACGCTTCGAGCCTAATCCAACCCACATTGTTCGTGCTCATCCCTTACTTGCGAGAGAAAAGGGAAAAAGCTCTCGAGCCCGCCGCGCTATTCTATCGTCGAGATGGCAGACATATCGATTCCGGGAGATACCAACCTTGCCTCGTTTCTAGCGAATTTCTACTTCGATCCTATGATAATTCACCGTGAGCTTCATGCCTCAATCGCGCTTCCATCATGCTTCCGTTATATAGCACTCGGCTCTAGAGTTCAGTCGACCGAAAATGACATCTTTACGTCTCGAAAAATTGGACCCACGTTACTCGAGTCATAATACTTAACCTCCTGTGAATTATGACTGAAGTATCAAAAGTTCATTCTACTTCGTTCCTACCATATTTCACCGTGAATATCGATCAATTGTTCGTACATGCTAATCATGCAAAATCTCGATTCTGGCGAGAGTGCGATGCCCAAAGACGACGTTAAAAATAAATGAATTATTAAATAATTCATCGTGGGGTTCATGTCTCAAACTTCTATTAATCTTCCATTCCACTGAAACTGAGCTTGGCTGGTCTGCACGCTGTGGAAGACGACGTCTTTACGTCCCGTCACCAAACATTCGACGCACGTCGCTCGAGTTATAATGCTTAACCTCCTGGCGAGGATCGGGCAAAGTATCGAAAGTTCCGCAAAACGCGCGAGCACTTTCCTGTGCCCGGAGCGTAAAACTTTGAGTGCCGGCGAAACGGCCGGCTCACATTGTTTGCCGCGAGCATTCAGCCGGAGTACCGACGTCAACGCGAAGTAGACATTCCCCCCTAATTTCCGTCTGGCAATGAATCTGTCATGCAACCTTTTCAGCGTCGTTCCGATTGGCGCTACGAGGCTGTAAATCGTCGTCAGGCTCCTTTTAGCTTCCATCTGTCTCGATCCACCCTCTATTCTGCCGTCTCTGTCTCTTTCTACTTTCTCTCTCTCGCGTCATCTCTCTTCCTCTCTCTCTTCTTTCTCTATGTCGTTCTATCTCTTTCTTCCATTGAGTCCCGTGACTCGCCGCGACGGAGGAACCGCTCCTTTTGTGCGTGCGGAATTAGTTTCCTCCTGCCAGACTGGGTGGCAATCATTTCGTCCTCTTCCTCTTCCCGGTTTATATAACGGCGTCGCTTTTCTCCTTCTCTCTCTCTCTCTCTCGCTCTCTCTGTCTCATTCTCGTTCTTCCTCCCTCTCCTTCTCCACCCTCGTCTACGGCCATCGCGTTATTTGTTGGACGAGAGGCTGCCTTCGGGGAGAACCTTTTAACGGAGCTTCTTACCCTTAGACTTGCCTCTAAGGCGAACGGGGAAAGCTGGATCTTCGTCAACACGGCGCGGAGATCCGCGATATCTCGAATGGCGTCGAGCACTTCGTTACAGCCTGTCCTCTCGCGTCTGTCCGCTGCAGCTTAGAATTATTCCGGGGACACCCGGTTGCGGTCAGTTGAAGATTCATCGATCGTCTCGTAGTTTGAACCGTAATCTTGCTACAGTGAGCTAACATTGTCGTAAGGAAATCGTCGAGGAGCTTGATTGCCGTAGAAAATTTTCCGTGGACGAGAATTGATTGCGTTTCAGTCTCACCTCCAAGCCGAATTTCAGTCGCTGTTCGCAGATCCTCGTTCTAATAAGTATCAGAGACCCCTTTTTTCGGGATAGATTTTTCAAGTTTCGCGTCGAGCTCGTTTATCGAACTACGTTCGTTTGTATCAATGCAATGATATGCCGAGTAACGACGTCAGCCAACGATCCAAGCTTTTCCATTGTCTCCTCTCGTCATCGATGGAGCGGAGGATGAAAAGCTGAAACGCTTCTAAGCGGCGAAAGTGTTTAATGGCTCGCCTGGGCGAGGCCACGTTCCTGTTGTTTATTTATTTCCCCTCCCGGTTTGTTTATCCACCGCCGACGAGAGGGACCTGATGCGCGCATACGCGATTCCTGCGGGATCGATACTTGGGCTACACTGCGAGCTCGACGCGAACGGAGACGCAAAATATCCCGGGAAAGTCAAAATTCGTGGTCGGCGAACGCAGACACAACACGCGGACCGAATGGAAACGCGAAATTTCCATGTTGTTCTCTTCCCTCGGTTCCATCACATTTTAACTTTCAGTATTTTTTACGCGCAACCTTCTACGGTGAAGCAAAAATCCGCTCATGTTTTTGGAGTTACATTTTTTCACTAGCTGACTCCTGCTGTTTGAATTATGTACCTTTGTCAGCGATACTTTCGTTATTTAACATATGTTGATTTCTGGAGGTCATCGATAGAAAACAAATGTTTTAGAATGCACAAATGATTATTTAATTTTGTGTCTTGGAGTATGGTGGCATGAAAAAAGATTAACTGTAAATTACAGTCGAGTAGTTTGCTAGAGGCACTACGCTATATGGGTTGTACATGTCCGTAAGAGAGAACACTGCGTCAACGGTTCGTAACTTTATGAGGCAAATTGACGCATGTATCGTCGCGTCGGTATCTGTCTTGGGAAACGACTTGACGTAGTACTACGCAGCGTATCGCGTAAGTCTTGAGACATCGCATCGCGAATCGAAATTATGCAACAATTCAAAGTACCGCGTCCCGTACGAGTGGATGGATACGTTGCAAGTTGCGATTCTGATACATTGCCGGCTAGTCGTTCGCTCGTGGCATGGATGAAAAGGAGGCTCCCTGCATTGCCGTTCGTTGCACACATGTAAAACAGAAGAAACACGGGAGTCATTCTTCGCGGATGAAATGGCACTGATGCGAAATGCGCTCCGAAGTTGTTGCAAACTTCGCAATTACAAACAATGCAGTTCGTATTCAATCCTCGGCCTCGTCGGCGACCAATGTTTGCAACTTTCCCTTTGATCCTCGCCGGCTTGAACTTCGAGTGCGGCGTCCCCGGGCGTCGATAAGCAAAATCGACGGTTTTCTAATTAATAGTAAGCGAAGTTGAGAATTTATAATGTGCGATAAGCGTTTAATATATTGATCGTGGCGACAGTATAGATGTGTAGAGCTGAGATGCCACATATGCACATTTTGTAGCATTATTGCACTGTAATTCTCGAGTATATACGTAATTAAATGCGTTGAATTATAGTGGAGCCAATAACGTCTGATTCTTAACAGTTTTTCATCTTTTTCCGGCCCGATTGCGATTTTTCTGCCTGAAGTCGATTCGAGCATACCGTTGAAGAAGCAACGATGGAAGTGCATTCTTTAATGGCGGCGATGCAAACTGTAACGGCGAAATTACATGTAATTTCGCGCTGTTAACGCTTACGAACACACGGAAAAATCGAAAAGTATCAGGTGGGACGATCGAGAGTAGGCATCCTGCCGCGTTCAGCACCAAGGCTCGGCAACGTTTCAGGAAACTTCTTGCCTCGCGTCCGCGTATAATTTCACAATTTTACGTATTCGTCACGTATAATTGCGCCTCTTTACGATCCGGCTCTCACCTTAACGGCGACAAACTCCCATATTGGGGGCGAGACTGGACGCGGCTCGTTAATGACAGCCGACGACTCGTCTAGGAAGTCGGCCTTTACTACTCCCTGCACTTCGCAAGACTCTTTCCTACTCGTGTTACATCGTTCCGCAAACTTTCCCACGGCCGTTAAACGCACGTTTGATCCAATCGTCCTGTCAGTCATGGGAATTATTCAATGTACGCCGATGTTCCCTGAAGACGCACGAGAGCCGAACATGTAAATAATTATACCTATAATCAGCGAAACCTCATTCCAAGTACACCTTGCGCGCTGCAGAATTATCATTCTAGTTTACTTCCGATTCTTATCAGAACGTTCATTGATATTTCGTTCTCCTCTCAACTACGAAGCGACCCGATACGGCCTATCGTTTTCTCAGAATCTCACATAGCGACGACGCCTCGCAATCGACGCCTCCGATACGTCGGGAAAAGAGACGTTACGCATTCTCTGACAGCTGAATGCCGTTCTCCCCCTCAGCTCGATAACGTCCGCCCGTCGATAACTCGAGATTGTCATTTTCAATGCCTATCGTCGCTTATCGTTCCGTCGCATCTCAACGTTCGCGGCTGACCTAAAAGCCGCAATGGCAGTCGCCACGGATTCCTGAATGGATCTCGTCATTTAAGTCATTAGCGTCTCTGTCACGTCGTACCTGCCTGCCTATATCGAGCTCGTCCTGAAGCAATTCCGATATGGGCGCTCGCAGCGCAGCTTCGCCTAGCAAACAGATGGGTAACGATATAATCCTCTCAGACGTCATCGAGCCCGGCGCATAACGAAATCTGGGCAAAGAGACCCGGCATACAAATCAATCGTCGTAAAAAGCCACTCCGGGCAGATCTCACGAGAGGAAAATAAATAGCGCGGCGGAGTCGAGAGCGGGAGGAGCGGAAGACGAATATTTTTCGAGAATTACTCGGAGCTCGAGGTGGAGGTGGGGTGGAGGGGCGGTGGGCGAAGGAAAACAAATCGTGCACGGAGTGCTCATGGCACATCGAGTATACGTGTTTGCCACGATCGAGTCTCCATCGTCTGTCAGCGCGAGGTAGGCAACGCGCGCCGATCGTGACGTGAGATTCCACGCTGTGTACGTAGGATACGAGCGTTCGCGAGTGATTCGAATTCGAATTAACTGCTAAGCCGTGCCTCGGTGCGGCCGCCTCAGACATGCCACGGATTCGCGATGACTATAGACTTCCTCGAGACACATAGCGTCTTCCTCGATAATGCCACCGCGACGTGCATCGTCTTCGATCATGATTTGCAAACTGCAAATGGCTCGCTCGAAATGTAAACGCAATCTTTGCATAAATATATTCCGGAGTAATGTGTCGAATTACGATAATGCTCTGAATCGATATAATAAAAAGCTTATTTTATTTCACCATGCGTGGTAGGTCGAGGTTAACAGTAATTTCATGTTTCTTAATTTATGTCGTATTATCGCGCATGATAAAGGATTGAACAATAATGTTGTGTTATCGCCAGCCAAGCGTTGGAACATATCCAAGATCGCCGAAAGAAAGCCGTAGCATTGAATCCGTGCGTTGTACGTAGACCGCTTCCTCCTCATATCGCAACGGAGAGCGTAATCGTGCGAGTAAATTGAGTCACGTATGGGGTACGCGCGAACCGGCCCATTACGGAATCTTGCCACGAGATACGGCCAATGAAGTCTCTCTCTTCTTGCCGTAGGACCACTTCCTGTTCGCTCGAAAACATCTTCAATCCGTTAGGTCGGATGCGGGGTAAGATTTACGCCTCGCCTCGTCAACCGCCGCCAACCTTCGCCGACCTCCGGCAAATGTTCAACGAATCCCGAACAATCCCCGACCTTAACGTTTATCTTAGTCATCTCTATCGAACGGCAACAAAAAGTGCTCGGTGCGAACAAACGAAACTAATGTTCAACGAATTATCGCGCTGCTGTTATTTACCGTGGCTTTATACCAACGCCATCCTTTCACGGCAGCGGATCGTATCTCGAGCGGAGTAATTGTAATCGTAATCGCGGACGCGATCGCCGGGGCTTAATCGTAAGGGTAATTAGGACGGTAAATTGATTGTCGAACGGTGCACACCGAGGCTGCCCATTATCCGGCAAGATCCCTCGTCCCGATACCTTACGCCAACGAAGTTTCTGCACCTCGTCTTCCTGTTTCACGGACGGCAGGGCAGCTGCAAGGACTGCCAGGACTCCCTCGTCCTGCGAAACAATCGCTCGGGCGTAAATCGAAAATTTCGAAACCCAACCATCCTTCCGCCTGATTCAATTTCCCACCGCTTGACACTTTGTTCTTGTTCTTTATTCATGTTCCATTCTTTCACGACTTCCGTCCAAATCTATCCAATATGCCGAATTCAGAATGCATAATGAGCGCAAGTGTCGAAGCACGCCGATTTCATCGAGAATGGTCGCGGATTTTAAATAATTTATCCGCTATTTATTTCGCAAAGCACGTGAGTTCGACTGGCCGATAAAGCCTTGTCGGTGCATATCCGTATTATATATTCTTTACGCTTTAAGTCCGCAGCTTGCATCATTCATACGCGGCACGATTCATTGCCTGGCATTATTGACATTGCGAGCCGTTGCTAAATGATCGCGGCGTTAATCAAATGGCCCCCAATTGGCGAGTCGAGTCGCTTTACAGCCAATCTAATTCGACTACCGTCGATCCAAGTAGCGGCATCGATGAAATTCGATAAGTTGCCGGTAATGGAAGGGTTGGTAGGGTGGTTTTGGATAGGGCTGGTGGTAGAAAGAGAGTGTGAGTATGAAGCGGAGGCATCGTATTACGAACCTTCTCCAACGATTTCGCGGACTTTACCGTTTCCCGACTCGCGGCGCACGTTTATTATCGTAACCGTAAGTGTAATAGCGTCGGTAAATTGAGTCACGTATAGGACAACGCGCGAATCGGGCCATTATCGTGGACCGTGCTATTCCTGATCGAAGGTCTTATATGTACTTCCCTACAAAATCTCAGGAAACTATGGTATAAGCGTCTTTCGTATTTCTCTTGTTATTACTGGTAGATTTATTACACGAAATAAAAGTTTAGAATAAAATAGGCTTGCTTATATCGTCTACGTTGAATAATTTGCGGTGGTCTCACACGACCGATGACGATTATTAGAATGCAATACCAACGAATTTATTCAATCAGGTGAACAGTAGATTTCCATGCACGTCTTGCGAGCGACAATTGAGTGTCAGATGCATTCGGCCGATTCCGTCTGTCTCCGCACCATTCGATTTGCGACGATGAATCGCGACTCTGCTACGGAATCAAGCTCGAACAGTCTCAATCGAGGCAGGACAGGATAGGACAGGAGTGCCACAGGAAACAGGCGGCATTGTATCCTCGTTAATTCGAGTAACGCGTCATCCTGTCGGCTCACTTGATCGACAGCTTGTACGTCATTATCGCTCGATTCTCCTCCTTTGCCTCCATGATTCTCCCGCCAGGTTTGCCACCCCGAAGTCTTCCTCCCTTCATCTCCCTACCGTCCCTGCCTCCATCTTGCCGACTGCCTGCCAGCGAAATTGATTTCCCGAAACTGCGAGGAGCGGCTCTTTCTTCTCGGACCTTTTCGAGGCTCTCGAAACGGCGCAACAGCCCTTACGAACAATATTCGCCTCTGAAACTCGCCCGGATCTCCTTTGTTCGACGGTGCGCAGTCGAGCGTAGCTCAATCGTATTATTGCTCTTGACAATCGGGGTAAGCAGAAATCAAGTTATTTTTCGCAACTTACTCCCGCTCCTTTCGGGCGGTAAGAATTTTCAGCCGGCGAACTTCTTCTACCTTTTCGCAGCCCTTTCGCAGTTCTTTCGCATTCGATTCTAGACAATGGGCGGGGGTGAAGGGGGGCGTTTTTTGACGCCGCCGTCATGACGTCGACGATCGCGAACGGTGCGCAGGTCAGCGACCTTCGTTCATTTTCTACGAAAGTGGCAATTCTTCCGCCCCATTGGAACGAATATCGTGACTTTCCCCGAAAGTTCGGCCCTTCTGTTCCCGCGAAGCGCAACCAGCCGCGATCTAATTGCATCGGGCCCATCCTCCCGAACGATCGCTTCAGCCGGTCAATTTATTTGCTCCGGAATGAGTTGGAATGAACGGGCGAATCTATTATTCGTCCAGGCTCTCCTTTTAATGCGGGCGCATTTATAAATATATTTTTTTTTCGCTCCATTTGCATTTTTCACGTCAATTACGTTTCAACACACACATCTCACCATTATCGTCAATCAATTAATCTTCATGCGCCTCCTCCGCCCGAAACAGAAATCTCGATTCTAAATCGGCGATGAAACGTTCTCAAGCATCTAAAGAGGCCATTATTCCATTAATTCGCGTATCGCGAAAGTCTTTGCATGATCGGTCCGCCAATTTTCCGTGGAGCCCGCCTTTGTTCGATCAAGTGCAGCGAGGTGTGCGCCAATCTCACCGATGTCCGCCTCCTCAGACACGAGTTTCCACGCTCAATTGATCGCCTTCTCCCCTCCCCCTCCCACTCCCGAAATAGCCGTTTTGATCGTTCCGAACGTTCGCCGCCTCGCTAATATCGAATTCGAGCTTTCAAAGAGTTCGATCAGGATCGTAAAGACAGATTCGATAGTACATTACACGGCAGCCAATTTTTCCCCGACTCCCACGAGCCTTCCGCGACATCGAGCCGACATCGGCATCGGCATCGCTGTATTAATGGAATACGGGTCAGCGGCTAAGCTTTCTCAAAAGCCTTCCGAAAGCATCCGCCGCGATAAGCGACCGGAAATATGGCCGAGCTCGGGCGCGCGTTTCGCCTATCGAATCCTCCGGAGGTGTCGGCCCTCCGTAGACCCTCGGCAACGAGGGGTGCAAAAAGATGAGCAACAACAACGGCAACGTACGTTCGACACTACCCAACGCAGAGTTTAAAGCCTGTGCGCTCATCGATCGAGGTTCCCGATAACCACTTCCGATCCGTTGCGCCTGCTTCTGGCCGACTGAGCCGATCGATACCGGATCAATTTCCATCGGCGTTTCTCCCGTTCGCTTTTTAATTGCGCCCCGGCAGTCAGCTCGCCCGTATTTTTCTCCCTCCGCCCTACTGTGCTCCCCCCCCCCCCCCCCCCACCATCCCTGACCCACCCTTCTCAACCGTCTGTACCACCACCAACGTTACTACCACAGCGATTGCCGTCGCCGTTGCGGAGTTCTCGGGAGTGTTGGCTCGAGGAATGGAGCTGCCGTCAACAACCGGGAAGCCGGCGTGCGCGCAGCGTGTACACTTTGTCGTTCGGCTCTCTAGCGAAATTGGAACGTTTCGCCGTCGAGGCCACGGCAATTTTCATCGATACGATCTCTGGGCATTGAGCGTGAAGCCGGGCCTGTTTCCTGCCCGGAATCGTCGAGCCGATTTCGACCAATTGCCCCGGCACGTGCCCCCGTCTCTCCCCGTCCTCCTCTTTCTCTCCTCTTTTCTCTCCTATTTTCTCTCCCATTTTCTCTCCTCTTTCGACGTCCTTTCCGTCCACAGCCGTCTACGCCCCCCGCAGCTTTCATTGGGCAGCGTCCGTATCCGGGATCGTGTTGCACAGAGTGTATCCGTTGGTGAAGTCGACAGTCTCTTCATTGTTCTTTGATGTGAACTTCGAAAGTGAAGCCAGATTTTTTTCGGCGTTTAGCTGTGGATTTTCTTCCAGGTTGTAACTCGTTCGGAATTCAGCATCGGGTCTTTGCGTCGGTATGAATATTGAAGTGGGCAAACGTTGGGGTATTCTCCGGTGGATGGGGGACGCGCTGGTCTCCCTTGCTTTGGAGAGAGGCGACTAAAAGGGGTTTCGCTTTAAGGGTTAACTACCCCGCGCTGTAAAAAGGCCAGCCGTTAGGGGAGTGAGGGCAGAGAAAGGAAGGCAGGCTCCGCGGAGGATCGCGTTAAAGACGAGCCATCGGTCACGGCTGTCGGTTCCGCAATTTGCATACATATTACGATTATTATCTTCGAATCCACGAGGACAGCGAGGCCGGAGCTCTCGTTCGAACGAGACGGACAGGCTTTTTTAGCCGTCGCGCAGATAGTCGGAGCAATTTATTAACATAAAGCGATTGCGCTACTCGCGCGTGCTAGCCGGCCGCAATTTCCACCCTCGCCCTCTGTCCTCATCGTTCATTACTCCATTTCCGTCTCTGGCCCACTGTCAGGCCCGATAATAACGTCTCTCTCCGTCGCCTCCGTTCGCATAATTCCCGAGCCGCTCGAGCGCAGTTTCTTTGTTCTCGGCGAGCCTTCGGCCGCCTCGATCGATCAACCTGATTCTCAGCGCGAAAAATCGGGACCCGGTCACGCGCTGATACACTTTCTAAGACCCGACAAAGAGCCGTGGCCACTTTTCAGTTTAAGGATGAAGATCTGACGCCGGACCGGAAGTACGCCCGGGGAGAAAGTTCGCGCCGGTTAGAGGAGACTGGCCAAAAGTGGTTTGTCCGGTAAAACGAGACTCTCTCTGTCTTCTTCGTCCAGTGTCCCTCTCCCCCTCTCTCTGTCTTTCTGCCTTCTTTCTCACTCTTTCTCGAAGCTGGCCAACGTACGCGTCAATAACAATTCGCTTCCGCGAAACCGCGTCCGAGCTTGCTTTCTCCCGTCCAGGAATAATGGTCGGTCAGAGTTTTAATTACTCCCGGCAGCCCGAAGGCTCGCCAACCCGCGAGAATTCATTCTCGCAGGTGGTGTGTGCCGATGCCGAGATACACTTTGACTCTCGGCCCCCCTCCTCCACCTACCTCCCTCACTCTCCGGAGGGTTCGCATTGTTCGCCGTCGAGAATTACAGAAGTTCCGCCGGCTTATCGTTCTTGTACAACTTTCGGTCCGCGAGCGGGAGTAGACGTTTTTCGATGTTTCCCTCTCTTTACAATAAATTCTACCTCCAGCAAGCCCACGTTAACCCCCCCCCCCCCCACCCCCACCCCCTTACCCCTTCTGCTGAAAGGATGATTTATCGAGCTCGGTAAATTACGCGGATTTTAAGTAAAGGGAGGGCGCGCGCGAGTTCTTTGTCGTCGTTTGAATTCCGGCCACTGACAGTTTCTCAATTTATCCACTTGGAAACACGTCTGCGATTAAATGTTCTCGCCGTCCGTGGCTCGGGAACGAGGGGAGGACGTTGAGGGTGAGGCGGGGTGGGAGTGGGGTAAATAAATAGGTCGCGGGCTCCGTATTCTCGTCCTGACACCGTTTAAGGTTATTTCCGCTTTACCATCTCGCGCCCTCCGTCGCCGCGAGCGAGCTTTTTCTATGCACCTCTTCCTCTCATTCTTTCCGGGGCCGGGCTTTTAATTAGGCACGTGGAAGCCCATGCCCTCCTATAATGAGGCCCGGCCTAATCTCGCATCTGCCTCTCGCGCAAGCTCTCTCTCTTCTGCTCTTCCTCCTCCTTCTCCTTCTTTCTCTCTCCTCTCTGTCTCACTCACATATACACACACTTTCCGGGCTGGGCGCTACCATGACATAAATCCTCCCTTAATTTCCAATGAGCCAACATAAATCCCGGCGCGTAAACGAGGCCGTTGCGAATACCCAAAACCGATAAAATTTCAATCCCGATATCTCTGCGCACTCCTCAAACGATACAGAATGAAGGTTCTGGCCCTACCGCTCTCGACGAGGCCGCGAGATTCTTCGTCCGGCGGGCTCATTACGGGGCGGGCGAATAAATCTTGCACCCGATATATCCGGAAATGGGAGGCTCATTCCATATTCCAGTCCAGACGCCGCTTAAGGCTATTTCCGCCTCGTCTTTTTACCCGCGCCGGCTTGACGCTTGTGTGCGCGCTGCGTGCGTCGGTGTACGGAACGGTGAACGCGCACGCTTTTATTCTGCAGCGAGAGCTTCGCTCCTGGGGTGGTTTATTTACGCATGCCAAACTCTTCGTGCGGAAGGGTGGCTCACCCCGCTTCGGGGCGGCAGGCAGATTAAAACGACAGCGGGGGCCAGGGGGTTGATGCGCATGCATTATGCAGTTAAGCGACATGTAAATATGACCAGCGGAGAGGAAGGGTGGGGGGGGGGGGGGGAGATGCGTTGACCGATCGATGAGATTTGTCGGCATGCACGGTCGTCTTTGGTAAGGTGAAGGATTCGCAAGTTACCCTCAGGAAAAACAAGACGCACGGAAGAAACAAAGTCAACGAGCGAGTAGGGCAGTACGAAACTTTCGTGTCTGCTTTCTCGAGACTCTCGCGGCTCAATTGCGACTCCCTTAATTAACCTGGTAATTAATTGCAAAATATGAGCCTGGCGAAGGACTCGCCTTTCAGAAATTAATGGCGTCCCACCCGTACCTCCATCCCTCGCGCAGTGGGGGTGGGCGCAGTAACGGGGGGAAAGGAAATTCGAGGGTGAATCGACACGGCCCGGAAGGATGGCTAAGGATCCTCTCTCTCACTTTCTCTCTTTCTCCCTCCCTCCCCTCCTCTTTCCTGCCTCTCGTCCGAATGAGAATCCGGTCTCGCGCAACCCCCCTTTCATCGCTGAGGGTGCGCTTTCATCGTGCCAACGGCGTGACTACCTATTTCGCGTTGGCTACCCTTCAATGCGACCTCGTCACGTGTGTGCGCGCGCGCGCACGCACGCACTCGGCCGCGTGTTTCTACGTTCGACAGATCGACTGAGCGAAATTTTCGGGACTCACCCTGCGGTTTCCTCGAACTACGCGCGGAAAGGGTGCGTGGGTATACTGGATATCGATCGACAATTTCGCCCTCGGACTGGCCTTTGTTGCCGGCACAGAAAGTGTAACGAGACTCCCCTCGAAATGACACTGAATTTCGCTGCACTCGAGGGGATCGTGCGAGGGGTTCCTCTGCGGTTGCACTTGGGGAATTACATTCTACGTAGGGTTGCACTGATCAGCGGTGTTCGTCGAATGTGTTGACGATTTTTCGAGTACCGCGATGTTGCCTTTACATGACGTGCTCATTGGCCAAATTGGCTAAACCCCGGAAAGAGAATGGAGGGGAAAGCGATACGATGGTATAACACGATTTAGGATTAGCGTTTAAATAAATGAGTAAGTAAAGACTGGATAATGTTTAATTAGGCTTAACAACGTCTAATAAATGTAAAGTACCTAATATGTGTTGGTATAATTAGTATTGTGTTTCGCGCTGTTAGTTCGTGAAGCAGTTTTTTATTAGGTTTGATACTTAACCCAATAATGAGGAAATGTATTTGGATTTCAAAAAGGCGAGGGTCCATAGCATCGGCAAAGAGATTGAAGCAAATTCCAAGAGCGAACTTAACCGACTTGACCAACGAGCTTATTCGCGTTCCCTGTCGCATGTTTGCCGGTCAATGTATGCAGAATCGAAACAGGCTCGTCTCTGCGGAACAGAGCGATCGAACATGATTATGACTGACAATGATCGAGCGGAAGACAGCTGCCGGACCGATACCCGATTATTCTCGAAGGACTTAGCCCCGAGCACTTTTTCCGACGACGGGATTGAATGAAACCGACGGGCACTTTTGTTTTCGAGGATCGTCTCTAGGCCGGATGAGAGGAGGTCGCTCCTTTGTTCGCCATGTTTTATTCATCCCGACGGGCAAAATTTCTACACCCCCCCCGGACAGAAAACGCGGATCGCACCCAATCGGCAATGTAGGTACCTTCAGCTTCGAGGCTTCATTATTTTTTAAACGATCGCGTCGCAGCTGCGCTTCCCGAATCGCTCGATTACCAGCAGCATTTAATTACTCCTGGGGGACCCTCGCCCGGAGTATTCCGATTTCTCTCGCAAACAGTTCAATCGCATCCCGTCATCGCTGAATAACACGAGAGACCCGATGAAATTTTCAGCTCGAACAATTTATTCGCGAGCCCGGCTCGGTTGCCTTTCTTTGTTCGCGGAACGTGTTTTTACAGCTCGTCGATCGAATTCTTATTATCCGAGGGCAGAAGTGGGCTCCCTTAGTTCATCTGCGAAGGGGAGAAGAAAAAGGGTCACTGGAGAAGAGGCCTGCGTGAATATCACATTCGTCGCTCACACTCTCGCCTCGCTTGACGCGCAGGCGTGCAAGAGTGCGCAGACCCCTTCTTACGATCATTCCTGATTACCTTAACTGTCGTAAATGCATTACATCCCGTAAGACCGGCGGCCCGAACGCGTTCCTACGACGATTCCCGCTCGCCCGTTCTTGACACCAATTACTTGACACGTTTCAAGGCACAATCGTTACCGCGAATCCGTTTTCCTCTCGTCGGATGATTAAGGCATTGGACGCACTGTCAATTGAGACTGACTGCCAGACGGATCTTTATCTGCTGTTCAGAAAGTTGTGCTTTCAACACGCTCTTTTTTATCAGTTGAATGGGCTGCACCTATTTAACGCTGACTGAACTTTTGCACACACTTTTATGTAGTTTTTATAAGTACATGTGCAAATGTATGAACTTGGAAATTAGTCGTATATTTTGGTAAAAAAAATAAGTAGTTGACTCTAGTATCATTACAAAGCCAAGATAGACGGTTAATTTTAATGAGTACTTTCAATCTTGTGTTAAAATCAGGTATGATTACTTCGTAGAGTTGTTAATTAACTGCTGCGGATCGAAATTAACGGCCGGCCGTTATTGCCTGCAGATTCTACTTAGCGTCTGCACCTTCCTGACCAATAAGGGTGCTGCGCTCGGTGCTTCCCTCTTCTGGACAATATCTGTTTATCGTAATAGACCGTTCTCTGGCACGCAGTTTCGTAATTTCGCCCGGTAAACAGGCCGCGATCGTTAAGGCGCGTGCGAAGGACGGTTCGAAGGTGCAAATGCGCCAAGTTCAGTTAACGACGCTATGTTCTACCTACCGCCCTCCGTTAAACGAGTTAGGATAGTTCCAACACCCGCAACGGGCGTAATTGGATTTTAACGCATGCAATTATGCGAAACGCGAAATTTAGAAACTGCCTCCTTCGCATGCGGTCGAACTCTCATCTTCGAAACGGTTTCGTTAACCTACGTTTCAGTTTTAAACGTTCGAATCAGTGTCTATGTAGATGACTGATCCTGAAGCAATATTTCGAATCGTTATCAACAGACAGACAGCGTCCGTCCACATTAAACGAAGAAGTTTGCTGAACGTTGGGCTTCACATAGCTTCAAGTCCGTTAATTAATTTAGGACGCAAAGTTTGCTGATGAAAAAAGTTCCTTTACCGGAAAGGAAAATATCCTGCGCAGAATGGAACTCGGTTGACTGTGGACATTTAAATATGGAATGCGACGTTCTCCGGAAAAATCCACCACTCTTTGACAGTGCAGACTCGGAAGTTGGTTGAGATACTCGGCTCGAATCCGACAGTCCGATCGGTCTGGTCGAAGATGAAGGAGGCCGATGCGGGGAAATTGATTTTGCCCGCCGATTTCGTTTTCTTTCACCGCGGAATTTTAGCGTCGACATCGCGCCAGGCGCATCGTCTTGTCGGTTCTATTTCGGGAAAGTAGGCGAACCGGCGGCATCCGAGGCATGTCCTTTTTATGGCGCCACGCCATGAATTTCATCCACGTTGACAATGCATATGCGAGCGTGGCGCATACTTGGACACTGGAACCGACCGAAATGCCGAATGGGACCGCACGGTACATATGTATGCCTTCGCGGTATTCCCGCATATGCTTTTCACTCGCGGTCGGACCTCATACAGTCAGAGGCAAAAATTACACCGGAGGCGGCCATACGAATTCTGAAGAAAATCTCTAGCAATCTCAAACCAGACACTAAACTCGCTCATGAACTAGATTGAATAACGGACTAACTAGCAAGGATAACATCACTTATTCCTGCGAGAGTAGAATATTCCATACTCCCTTATCAATATGGATTTACATCCAAACGTACATACGTTTCTTCTTTCTAGCCTGGTTAGCTGCTGCAAATCTTCGCTTTCTCTTTGTCCCAATTCAGAACATAGACGTTCTATTCCACAGTTGTAGCTTAACCTTCTTCTGAAATTGATCCTTTTGGTTGTCCCTCATTTTCTACATACGTAAATAGCTTTCTTCGGCCCCTCCTTTCATCTTGCAGTCGGTCCGTTCGATGGCGATTACTGCTCTGAATCGAAAAGAGACATTACGGAGATCAACCTTGGCGCCAACTACATACCTACCATCACAGTCGACGTACTTGTAAATCAGTCACTTGTACCTGTCCGTAAACCGGCTGAGTCCCTTATTCGTTTCTCTATACGGAAAATAGTGATCGAGCGGTCGCGCGAACCTCGCGCAGCAACGATGGAAGAAAAAAGCTAACCAGGAAAGTCAAGCGGAATTCGGACTTAAGCCGCGAAGCGAATTAACGTGCAAACGAGAGTACGTGCCCAGATCTCTCCTCGTAGCGGGATCGGAAACGCAGGGCGATTGCCCTCGTTAACATTGCAAATTTCGCTTGGCCGTCGGGGTGAGGCCGCTTTTTACTAGCTAATTTCACTCTGCAATGCAAATCTCACCTGGTCTCTCCCCTCCCCCCCCCTTCTCCCCCTCGCCGCGTCCCATTCCCTCTTTCTGCCCTCTTTTTCCACGACTCGGGCCAAGCCTCGCCGGCTGAATTCGCAAGAAAAGCGTAGTGCGAATTGACGACGACTGCGCACCGTGTACCGTTTGCCTTTTTCAACTGGGGGCTCGCCGTATAATTTCACGGTATCGCCTCTTGTTCGTTCAGTCGTTTCCGCTGGAAGGGTAAACACGGCCGATTGTGAGAATCTCGGTGGGAGGGGCGACGAGGGGTGGGTGGATGTAATCGACGAAATGAATAAAAGTGTTGCAAATTGAATTGGAGTCGTATCGCCCCATTCTCTCTCTCTCTCCCCCTCTTTCTCTCTCTCTCCTTTTCTCTCTCTCTCTCTCTCCCTCTTTCTCTCTCTCTCTCTCTCTCTCTTTCCTTCTCTCTCTCTCTCTCTCTTCTCGATTCACTCTACTCATCGTTCTTGCACAGTGCATCCAGTTACGTTGAAATGAGGAGAGTGCGTAAGCATTTAATTTCGGCTTCGAGCGTTTATGTGTAAGTGGCGCGGAAAGTAAATCTGGAAGTTTAAACAGCTTTGGGAAGGCGCTGAACTGGGTAGCGGAAATCTGCTAGTCCTAAATTCGGCTTTATGATCGTCGGCAACGGTCTCTTACGCGTGTAAGCAAACACGGTCTCGGTCTAATCTAGTCCCATGATTTCGTTAATGTAATTCTCAACGAGAGTCGAGCTGTAGTGAGATAGCAGTCCCTTTATCGTTACCGATTTAATAAGCGCGATTATTGCCGTCGATGCAAAGCGCTGGAGTAGTTTCTAACGACTGAGCGATAGTTGTGTGCGGGCCGGTGTCTGTTCGGTGCATTGACAATCTTCCGTTGGTTAAACCAGTCGCGGGGCATTATTACCCGAAGCTACGGAATCGATTGTCGGACTGGGAAAAGGTGTGATAGTCGTACGCGATCATAGCCGGTGGTAATTAGGTTCGTTAATCCTGCGAGACTGACAAACAGGTTTATCGCGCGCACGGATTACAGGCGCACACTTTTATATCCGCATACGTGCAGCGCTGGGTGTCATGTGGCTGTGTTGCAATGAAAAAAAGGGAGAGGAAACAGCAGTCAAACATGCAGAACAAACCATTTCCGGTTAAACTCGCTGACGGACACAATTCAAAACACGATCGCGCGCTATGATGCGAAATCGGCTGACTTTTAACTCCACCGATTAGAATTGGCTCGAACAGGACTATAATTGAGTTTCTCCAATTTAACGATCGCCACATTGGGTACACACGTCCCTCGCATTACACGTTCGCAGGCATCCATTGCGAAAATGCGCAATATAAACAGATGTAACAAACGTTCCACACCGGCGTGTTTCTAATTCGAGCCGCACGTCGCTCTAGCCGCTGCTTGTTTCAAGTTAACAATGAATGACCCGTGACAAATGATATTATCCTCCCTGTCGGTACACTCGGCGTACACACATACACAGTAGATTACGCGCGCACGCGCGCGTGCTCATACAAATAAGCTGCGTCAGGAGAGAAATTTATGCGCCTAGTTCGAGAGTGATTTTTGAAAATTCGCAAACATGCCGCCGCTCGTACCGACATCCGGTAATAGTCTGCGGGCTCCGTCATTAAATAGAATCGGTTAATTTGTATCCTGACGAACAGGTTTATGAATAGCCGCGTGAATTATCGTGAGACGAGCCTGTCGGTACATCGCGGAAATACGCAATCTAAATACACATAACGAGCATCGTCCTCGTTGAGTTCATGCAATGCGCATCGACAATCGTCGATGGAACTACTCCGTCGACGAGCTTTGCCCGCCGTGAAAATTTATCAAAATACCCCTGACTGCGTTCGCCGCGCGTCCGTCGTACGTTACGTACCGTAACGATATCGTTCCGATATCCAGCTCGCTCGGCGGAAAGTAGCTCAAAGCCATAAAATTCGCGCTCGTTCGCCATCGCCGGCAGTTATTTATCACTTCGTCTCGCCGGGCAGTCCCTAATTGAATCGCGAGCTGTCGGTCGTGCTCGAGCGGAGTGTCCCGCCTTAACGGACTGACTGGCGAAGTCGGCAAGATATCCGTCCTCCGCTACAAACTTTCGAGCGAGGACGGGGTTAATCGAACGAGCGGCTTAAGCCCCGTGTAATTAGCCGAGCGACGCTGGCTAATTAATTCACGGCGAAAGGGCAGGTGCAGCTAGTCCTTCTCTTCGCCTCTCTTCTTCACTTTTCCTCCTCACTTCTCTTCTTCACCTCGGGCCCCGCTCTTCCGGGGGGCGCCGCTATTTTTCATCGTTCCTCTTCATTCTTCTTCGCCCATCGCCGTCCAAGCTCGACCTACGATGTGCCGAAGACTCGCTGTTCTCACGACTCTTACGATCCGCGTTAGACACGCGATCTATCGTAGAGCTGGGGGAGCGGAGGTGAAGGGGGCTATAATGACGACGGTAAAAATGATAATGACGAGGGCCGACGATAACGACCGCGGTAAAAATGGCAGGACGGTGTTAATAGAGCGACTTCATTACGTGACCAGTTCAGCCTGGTAAGCGAGCGTGCGGAGGCTACGGCGAAAACGACGTCCCTGCCCTACCGATCTGCCGTCCGCTGGATGCGCTTTAATTACTAACCCAGATAGCCGGGGCGTCGGGGATAAAGAAACCAGGAAGTCGGCGGAAGTGGGGAAAGTACGTGGGGAGACGTGCTCATTGTGACGCGCGAGGTAGCGTATTATAAGCATTGGAAGCATTATAAGCAATAACGCGTGGAATGCGTCTTCTTAGACGGGATAATTATGCGAGGATTGTGCGAGTCAGCTTCGTGATTTCCTCCTACGTGGAAGGAACCTTTAGCAGCGATAGCTGACTCGTTTACTGATCCGACCAACATTTTAAGCAATCGCGCAGATTGCATTCTGAGCTGATTGCGATTCATTGTTGCGCACGTCAACTGTGTAATTTCTTCCCGTACGGAAGGGACCTTCGTTACCGATAACTTGCTCGTTTCATTCATTGTTATGACCGCGATCCATTACTTCAACGATTGACTTGGAACACGCACACGTGCGTTCGACGGGACGTAAATCGTGTAAACTATGCGCGACCGAGGGATTATTTGCAAACAATCGGCTAGCTTATCGCGACCGGAGCGAAACCGCTGTTCTTGACGATACTTGTACCTTGTTCTACACGACGGGAAGCGAGACGACGGAGGTTAGTTTGCGTTCTGACTCGGTTGCCGTGTCAAGATAACGCCGTACGATCGTCTGGCCACCTCTAACACGACCTCTAATTGCCCTGGAACTACGTTCGATGACTCGCAATTGAGAGAAAAGTACTTTTCATTTATTCTTCCGACGATCCGTAACATCGTTGGTTGCTACTGTTCCGCAGCAACGAAATTCACAACAGTTTCGCAGACTTCTGTTTTTATTCCATACGCCCGCCCGGAGTTTGGCTTTCATTAGTGGCATTAATTGGGCCAGTTAATTTATCTGGCAACTCGATTGATTGACCCGAATCGATTCGCCGTTTAACGCCCGTGGCCCCCAGCGATTTTGAGGCCATTTTCGTTCGGCTCCGCGAGTCGGGAAAGTTTATACTTTCCCGTTGCATATTTTCGAGTATTCCTTTCAGCGGCCCGTTGTTGCTTTCATGCACGAACGTACGCGAGGCAGGCTCGCGTAGCTCAGGGTTCAATTACCGGCGAACTTTGAACTCTCGCCTAGGCATCCAGGCATGAAGCTAGAATTCGGATCGGAGTCTTGGCTCGTTCACGGAGCGGCTTAAGAACATTCACGATCCGCACAACGCTTCATTTCACGTTCCCGATCCACGAAGGACGATTAATTGGCAGCCCGCACGGCAGACTGAGGGACTGACGAAAATTGGGCCTACGGCAAAGTTTGCCGCGTCGTCGAGAATCATCGCGGAGTCGAAGTTTGCCGCGGGAAATTCCGTTTCGCGGATGAAAGCGGAAGTGGTTCACGAGTGGGGCCCGATTTCGCGAAGACGACTTCATTCGTTCAGTTCCCAACCGCAAGCACGGCGTCCTTAATTAGGGAGGCAATTAATTGGCCCTTTTGCTTCTCTCTCTCTCTCTCTCTCTCTCTCTCTTTCTCTCTCTCTCTTTCCCTCTTTCTTTCTACCTTTCTGTTTGCCTTCCCTCTTTACGCATCTCTGTTTCTACACCTCGACTCTCGCAGCAAACTTCGCGACTTCCAACGACTTCCATGCCACTTCTTCCTATCTTCCCCTTTCTCGCCTCTTCCTCGTTCGCGCTACTAGGGCCTCTTTTTGTCCTGAGCTAAAAATAGAAGCGTCGTTTTCTAGTACGCGATCAGCCGTTGCCTGCGTTACGCTTTTAATGCGTGTACCGAGCCAGCGAGGCTGACTGGTCCTTACCGACCTACCTACCGCACGCTGGCCATGTACGTTGTTCGAAGACAAAAGCGAATCATCGACAATTCGCAAAACGAGCTCGATTGCGGCCGCGTCAACGAGCCAGAACCGCGAATCGCTGCGCGTAAAATATTATTGCGCGAATATACGCCAGCGGCGGCTATTTCATGCATTTAGGACGCGTCAATTTTCGAGTGTATATTGTGCCACGCGTCGGATAATTATCCCGGGGTCCGGTGTAATAAAATTAATTACGTCGTAACTTTATCGACGCACGAGTTTCATTACCTAATGTATACATTTGTAAGCGCGTCGTGGAAATTGCGACGGACATTAATTGAACGTATTGCGAGGCGATAGAGATCCCGCGGCCGGATTGGAAGGACGGAATTAGAAAAGAAGGACGCGGTGGCGTCTGAGTATCTGGATCATGCATATCCGCCGTTTTGATCCGCACTCACGCCGGGTAGGCACCATCTAGCATGAGCAGTGAACGGAAATAGTTGCGTCGTGTCCTGGAGCCTGCGTGCGCACGCGGCAGGCTACGCACGCTGCACGCCGTTATGCGTCGGCTTGTATAATATCTGCACGCCGCCGATTCCATTTACGAGTGTACACTGAGAGTGCGGAGACGTTTCTGCGAACAGCTATCGACCTCTCCGCACTTCCTGGTTGGCAGCGTCCTTGACTTCTTCCACTCTTGCGAGACCCGGCCCCCGAGACGATGTCGCGAGACACGCGAGCAACAAGTCCATTGTCGTCGATTCTCACGGACCTATTACTCATTTGCCTGACGGAGTGTCAAGTGGGATCGTTGCTCAAGACTTCCGACGCGGATAATTCGTTTCGAACGAAAATGCATCATCGCGCGCGTCAGTTAATACTAGTCTAGGCACATATGAGGACATAGGCAAGTTTGGAACGCTTTCCTTGTAACACTGGAATTACTGACGGTTTCTGCAAATAATTTTACATAAGTGTTCGCGGTGATACAAGCTGCCTGTATATGTATCATATGCTGGTCATATGTTTACCCATATGAAGATAGCCACATTAAAAAAGTAATAGTAATCTGTTTCACAAAAATAGTGTTATCCTTCGTCTCGATAATACAAATCTTATAGCTTATACCCATCGCTCGAAAGGTACATAAGCTAAACTTCGCAGCTTGTTTGGAGACATCCAGTACCATCACCTAAACCCCAGGAGAGTTTGCAGTCATGCAGATTACATTACGCCTCGAACAAAGATACACACGTTGAGCCAATATACCAAACCTTATTGCCTATCCAGCAGCTGTAAAAAGTGGACGAATCTTCATGACCTATTCCGAAAGTTCTTGAATTGCCGTCCCAACGACACGAAGCACTCTTCTTCCTGCTGGCTTGCCGCAGAAACATTTACGGTCGCGTAAATTATATTACCTGTCGCCGGTGTCTCTCTGCCCATTTCGGTCTGTGTTCGACGGCCGTTCTTCGTTGTCCGCAATCAGCAAAGGTGCATTCGCCATGACGGCCGCACGTACGTGCGCCGGAATAATGCGTTTCTTGCATCATCGGCTCGCCAATCGTTCTTAACCTCATTCATGACCCGAGGTCAGAGGTAAAACTCCCGATTTATCTCGCTGCTGCGAATGGAAATGCCAGGCCGCGTACATTCTGCCATCTTTCTTCCTTCGGACTCCACACGTTGCGGCGTCCATCGCCTCCTGGAGGCTCTCACGTAATTTTTATGGTTTTTCGTAATTTCGGAGTTCGCTGTGGTTTTACGTCTGAAACACGATCAGGATGAAATGAAGAACTTAATGCACTGCATTAGTTGGAAGTTCGTAAAGAAACGAGGCCTGAATCCAGTTCGGCGGCGCAGGTGTGTAACGGGTCGACTTCTGGGGCAGGTTTCGCTAGGTCAGGTTAGTTCGGACGGATGAGGTGGTGTGGGAGCACGTGTGTACGAGGTCCGTCCGAAAGATGCTACCTGCACGTTTCGGAACTGATAGTGTATCTGTCGTATTCGGCAGATTCGCGTGACTTTGTTTCGGGTTCGGGTTACATTCTGGAGTCGATTCCAGAGCTCAGTATTGAGTCAAGACCTAAGGTAGATGGGCAGGTGCAACATTTGCCTGGCAGGATGTGTGGAATTAAAATGTATAATTGGCTCGTTATGTTGCGCGACGCTAAGGAATTCTCTAATTTGATCCGACGTTGATGTTCGTCGTTAAAGCATGCTTATCGCTGATCAAACATGAACATAAATTTAATACTTATAGGGTTACTGTCCAATATGCATTATGTTGCAAACTATCAATTTCGAAATGAATGGAATTCAATTCTAACAAGCTAAAAAAATAAATCAGCCACTGACGTTCGCACGAGGTCCTTTTTCATTGTCAATCATCAGGACTACAATGGTAGGATATGCATTCTTAGGAATGGACGATCACGAGATTCAATCGACGGTGGAGTCGATCCTGGGCCCAGGAGTGAAGGTCGTTGATTGCGAGAAAAAATCCTGTGTGCGAGAAGAGGAGGTCCTACTGATAAATGGGGTCCCTATTCCCTTAAAAGGACCTGACGGCGCCGCCATAAGGGAAGCGATGATAACTGGCCAAGTGCCACCATGCGATCTTCTTAATCAGATCCTCGTCAAGGCTGGGATACTAAGGTAGCGCCGTGGATGAATTTATCAGTCTCATAATCATCACCCTCATTAAATCTCCCCTGTATTAGACACACATTTCACATTATTACATTCTTGAACGTACACTGACATCCTAGGTAACTGACAAAATCTTAACACTTCATACTCTCATACTTCAACTTCTATAATCCACAATTCAAACGCGCACAATATTACATTTTCTTAAGTACGTCTACATCTCAGGTAAGTCTGACAATACTTCAACACTTTCCAACCCTTTCATCAACTTTCATACAAAATGCTCAACATCATGCATTCACGGCGCTACCTTACGTACGATCGCCAATGAAATTCGTTCGCAAAGGGCCCCGGTGCGACTCGAGACGTCTCTGAGCGTGAAATCTTCGATCGTGACGGAGGAGGAGGTGACAGTCGCACGCGGCGGCAAAGTCGTGGACGAGCGAAGTCGCGAGACGAAGGAGAACAACTTCTACGCGTCCACGACCAGCGAGATCTGGGAGCCAATCGGCATCGTTCATCGTCCGTCAAGAAACGCTAAACCATTCGACAGCTCTGACGAGTCGCGTCCGAATTCAAACGCCAGCTCCGATCAGGGATACACGACCAACACGAGCAGCAATCACGTCTTGCGCGAGCGGGGGGGATGCGCACCGGCCGCAGGATGTCCCATTTGCGAGGACAACGATCCTGATTGCGCCCGTCGATGCCTCGGAGGACTCGCAGGACTCGGGGCCGAAGGAAGTAGCGTCAAGGTGCCTGGCGTTCAGACCACTACTTCGGCGGTAAGCGAATTTTAACTACGGGGGTTGCTGTCCAAGATTATACCTTCCGGGAACAGTTGTGGCATTCGGCTAATTGCCCTGGCATCCGATTGAGAAAGAGAGGATCATGCGACGCTCCGAGGAACTGCGGTAGACGTAAATTCGTGTAACGTGATTATCAGGCTTGGTAGGGATAAGCTCGTTCAGTTATGCGGCGAAGTTGCTTGGCCATAGGCAGTTTTCAGTGACAGAGTGGATAGAGCGGATGGAAAAGTGCTTTCGCGAAACGCAGTCGTCGCGTAAGTTGCCATATAAGCCGGCTTTGTCGGCTCGTTCGCACGGAAAGTTATCGCCTCCTGTCATTGGCTTCAGGTCAGACGAGTCAAGCCGAGATAGGAGGCTCGCCTATCTATACCTCTGTCACGCGTCGTGAGAGGTGCAAGTAATTGGGGACGCCGTGAAAAGCGTATCCTTCGCTAAACAGGATATACTGACAATTAGCGTAGCGTCACTAACGAAAGGTTCAGCGTTCGAATTAACGTGTAGCACTTCGCCAACTCGGGCTCCATCGACAGATTCCCACGACCGTGACCAGACCAAATTCACTCTCCTCGTAAAGTATTTAATCCGACGGCCGAAAAAAAGTCGCAATCTATCATCTCAAATCCAATCAGCCGACCTCACCCCCTCCCTATTCGCCGAACTGACATTTCAATTTGAGCCCCGACTGTCTCTAAGCAACGCGTACGTCCGCGTATCGGCCTAAAAATGATTAATCGCCGTGGACGGTCAAACTTCCGCTCTCGATTTTTACGCCCCTGTCGGTGGGACTTTATTACGCGCTCGGTTTTGAAGCTGGCCAAGTGAAAAAGGCAGAGACTTCCTGGCAAAGGTAGGAAGAGACGCCGGGAGGCGTGGTGGTGGACGTCATTCGTCGTACGTGCGAGGGGATTTTAACGACTCGAGTTTTTCCTCGTTCCGACGCGATGTGCTCAATGGGTGGGTAGATAGGTGGAAGAGGTCCAGCTCCGTGGTGTTGGTGAACGGTAGGTGGGTAGGTGGACCGGTGGGAAGCGAGGCTTGCACAGCCTTTGCCGGGGAAAGAAAACGTCGTCGATCGTCATGGGTGTTCGTGCCGAGCAGACCGAGTAACCCGTACTATCCTCATACGGAAGTCTAGAATCCCGGTAGGAAGGCGTCCTTTTTTTCCGGCGAGCAGCTCTCCCGCGATGTCCGCCACTAGTTCTGCCGACAGGACGCCCGGTAGAATTTTGACCCAACGATTCTTTTCGATTCTTTCCTTTTTTTTATATTTTCGTGTAAGAGGTAGGATTGTGAATTGTTTATGTAGTTTAGGTAGTTCAGCTTTTAAGAGGTGCATAATTAAGTCGATAGGTCGATTTTTGATTTTTTCTTGGCAATGAGTTTCGGCATTTCATAGAGTCGGTTCGCATTAAGTAAAATTTGCAGTCGGTTCATTAGTAATGGCGTGAGTGGTATGACAAAGCACGTAGTCGTAGCGAGCCTCTTGCGAGCGGCACTTAACTGGTTTTTTTCACGGTCACTTCGAAGAACAATGCCGTCGAGTTTCTTTCTCCTCGCCGACCAAGTCAATAAATCTGTCTTCGATCGGCGCGGCGATCGATGATCTACGCTTGCCGAAAGAATGAGAGGCTTGTCGCGAACGTGTGCACCTGCAAAGTCAGATGACTGCACGTAGGACGTAATATATCGGCCTCGCGTCGATAATGATACATCCAGGAATTCCTGCGCCACGCCTCTCCGTTTTGCATAGAATTCGTTAGCGATTCGTTTCTTTCCCTTTGCAGGCCCTATTACGTGAAGCATTTGTTCGTGCGGGTTAATTAAGATTTCCTTTTTCAGAACACTTCATACGAGATGACTTCATATGACCATTATAGAACGCAACACTAAAAGAGGATTGATTTGACTTTCATATATCGATTGTGCTGAATAAGTTTTCGACTTGTGATTTTTTTCCCTTTTTCCGGTGTTTGATTATATCACACGCTGATAGAATGGGAATCTTGTTACCGACTGGCTTGCTTCTTGCCGAGTTCCTCGGCTGTCGGTAGCGTGATACCAACACTGGGTCTGGTTGAAGAAAGTTCCGACATAGGTACTTCCTTGGCTTGGCGTGTTATGGCACTAGTGATCTAGTGATATTTTCGCAGTGCGCCCAACATTATCAGCTGTAGCGTCTGATGATACCGACATTTACCAGGATGCCGAAAGATGGTACGGATGAAGCTGTTCCGGCCCACACCGTCGGTACAGTAGAGACTAATTCTCTTGCGTCGAAAAGCAGCTCCCTTACTTATCCTACTACACCCTTTCGCCATCCTCTAAATGTGTCGCTCTTATCACGCGGAAAATACACACCTTCCACAACCAAAAAATCTCGTAATAAAAATAAAAATTCACATTTTGTCACAAAGAAAGCCATACTCAATTTTCAAGGATCAAACCAATGTGTCAAACGTCAGATGACACGTGCGTTCTCGTTGTTCAAGGCAAGATTTTTTGCGAAAGTCCTTCCAAGAGCACGTACCCTTCTCCGACAGGGCATATCGCGTAAACGGCACGACAGTTCTCGAATTTCGCACTGACAACGACATGACAGCGGCCGAAACGTGATCGGCCTACACGGAACCGCCCTATATGGGATTTCCTTCAGGCAGCAAGAACCGCGCATTCCATTCGTCCCGACACCTTGACGTCCCGTACATTTCCTTCGGCACTACGTGCTCATCGGTGCCCAGATACCAATATATTCATTTCATATTTAGAGCAACGCACACTTTGCGCACGTAGCTATGCATCACTCGAGAATTGAAATTTGTTTGCTTTCTCCTTCTCCGCTCGCGAACACTGTATCTCGTTTATCTCATTTATCTTCTTTATTTGGTTTCTCTAGTTTCATTTACCGTTCGCCCGAGTTCGGGGAACAATTTTCCATGCCCCTCTTTTTGAATCAAACTATTCGGACTTCCGACGTCAAGCGGAAAAACCGTTGACCGGGCAAACACCGGCCATGCATCGCTGAATAGTATCTTCTTTATGACGTTGCGTCATTAAAATCGCGAGATCCAAGTAAAATTGGGACGCAGTGCTTTCGCTGGAGTCTCACTCGCCATGCAAATCTGCGCGTCATTATTCTTTCAGACCATGGCCCTCCGTCCGTTTCCACGGCGCTAATTAGATGCTCCTCGTCCGAGCCTCGCGTACGGAGGCTGACAATCGGCTTGGCTCATTAATCGCCATGTTCAATCGAATCTCATCAGCTCTGACTAAGCGTTACGCAGTTCCGTGAAGCGAAGAAGCATGAAAGCCAAAGCAGTTTCGCGATGAAAATCACTCCGTATAATGTTAAAAAGTAGCCTAACGAGGTCCATCAACGTTGTGCACCGCTTGACCGTTTAACACTGCCCCCCCCCCCCCCTCTGTCTCTCTGTCTCGTTCCTTTCCTTTCATTCTTCCCCTGGCACAGCCAACTGACTCTATCTGCCGGAATAAGACCCACTGGTGCAAAGCGAGATTAAAATAGTCGTCGATCGGCGCAGCTTACGATGTCGATTACAGAATGGCCGTTCGAGTCTCGACGGATTTTCACATGGCTCGCTTCGAATGGCATGCCGGCTCGTCGTCGGCCAACGTGTTCCGAGGCCGCGGACGGCACGGGTAATGGGAATCAGAAAACCGATCGATAAATCCAATTAAATTTCGTAACGCGGTCGGCAGGCCGGTCGAAAGAGGCGGGGGGTGCGAGACAGAGTGAGAGGGTGAAGGCTGGCCAAGGATGCTCACCGGCCGACGCCGAACTGGCCAAACTAGCCGATGCTAAACCAGCCCAACCGGCCGATGCTGCCGTTGCCGCTGCTGCTGCGAGCAGCCAACACGGAACGGCCCTGACACCCACCAAATTGCATTTTACGCGCGGCCATCGAACGTCGTTCATGAATTCACGAGGACGCGTGCCATTACGAGTAGCGACGAGCTTTAGCCAGAGGAGCCGCGCCTAAAGCAGACGCTAGGCGAAGGCTGGTGCGAAATTTCTCGGCGATGAGTTACGACGCTTTTACGGCAGCTCGGAGGCTCGAGACTCATGCGGTTGTTACAGGGAGTAATTTGTCTGGCGTTGAATGGCGGACGGAGAACGATGAGGTACCGACGACGAGTCGGTTCCTCGGGAACGCCGAGGAGGAGGCCGACGAAACGTTCGCTTCGATAATGACCGAAGACCGCACCTTCGCAGGTCCGGCGATCGAATTTCATCTCTGCTCTTGGCAGATCACTCCGTTACGTATCTCTCGGCAAGACGGCTGCGAATCTTTTGTCCTGATAGACGATTGGGCAGGCGGAGGATAGAGAGAGGTTAACGGGGGTGGTCAGAGAGATGAAATCATTGCCTTTTGCGCGGATACAGCCGAAAACGAGTGTATGCCGAGTAAAGTGGTGAAATGGGGAGACAAAGCGGCTGGTGTATTCGAAGCCCGTACAATAAATAACCGCGCGCCGTTTGAAAGTTCCGCAAGGCAAACGTACGCGGAATTTTCCAATTAAACAATCGGCCATCGCGCTTGTCGTGGCTGCGGGCTCCCAAATGGACGGACGAACGTTCGGTGTTAAGGTGTCGACAGGGGTGCGATCCTCTGACAAATGTTGCGCGACGAGGGTCGTGTCTCATTTTATTGCGAGCCATGCGTCAGAGCTGCAAGTACGACCGCAACTGTAAACGGACCTCAACGTTTTCCTGCCCCTATATTGGCGTGCCTCGTTCTCTCTAATTGGATTCGCAATTTGTCGACGCGTCGTTTGTTCCTTTTTCGGCGAGGGCACGACTATCCCGCGGTCCCGTTCGAGTCGAAGGGAAGATATTGTCGATTCGGATCAACGGAGTGACTCGATCATTGGCTCCAATCGAAATAGTACACACATGAGTGTCGTGGGCGAATAACTGTTCCAGCTTGAGCTGATAAAACGATCCCGTCAACGATGGCGAAATAGCATTTGAGGATCGAGTAATTTACGCCTGCACCTGTTGATGCACTCTTTTCCCAGTTTACAACTAATTGGCTCGGCATGCCGATCGATCCACGAAACTGTCATCGTGGATACCTTACTCGATACATGCATAGATAAAAAACCGTTTGAAAAGTTACGGGAGAATTTATGAAAAATGGCCCAACTTTTTTCCCTTTGAACCTACGCTAATTGATAGGTCTCGATATAGATTATCGCGGTGGATGGATGGAATATGATTGATAGACTCTGTCATGTACACAGACCCACCCCTTTCGCGTTCGGATCCGCTATTACAATATTCGGAGCCTCGCCAGTATCGCCTCATTAACAACCGTACAATCAAACCATTCTAACAAACTGTGCTCGAACCCATTAAAGATAACCGCATAATGATATTATTTCCGGGCGCGTTAATATTCCATCGAAAGCAGGCCGACACTGGCATCGCTCGGCGAGCGTGGCTTCCGTTTTAATTGGAGTCAGAGGTCAAGGTTCCCAGCCTCACGTAGCACGGGAGCTGACTCGTTGGCGTCTGTTTCCTGGGAATTCCCCCGTTTCGGACCGAAACGGTCCACCCTTCGGGACGGCGGACGCCGAAGCGAGACGGATGCATCGTCGGTCCTCGAAGCGGGCAACGCAAAGGCTCTGGGCCAAAGGGCCTTCCTTGAGGGGCTTCAACCGCTGATCGATCACCCTCCCAGAGGACAAATTGGTAAACTGAATGGATCTTCGCCGGGATCCATCTTCCTCGCGCTAGTCAGCATCGGTTTCGCTCGTCTGTCTATCCTCCCTCTCCCCTCTCCCTCTCTATCCGTCGCCGAGGCCGACGTTCACCTAGATACCGTTCCTCCGTTACTATTAATACACGATTCCACGTCCAGTGGTCCCTTGCTAGTAACTAGAGGCCGTCTCGGGGCCGACGGCGGACACGGGAGCAGAAAGCAGTGACCGACGAAGCCGCGCGCGCTACGTGGAATTTTCTCCCGACGAGTGGAAACAGACTTCCGTCCCCGTTGGCAAGTGCTTCAGTCGGTCAGCCGCGATGTGCTCGGATCGAATTTTTTTAGCCGCCGCGGTCTCGGTGTCGTGACCCGATTTTTTTCGCCGCTGCTTGGCAAGCCGTTGTTTTGACGTTAGAGTTTGCGTATCGGATTAGATGGAATGTGCTGCGGAACGGGCGTGATAGATACGCTATTATGTAACGGGTGGATGGAAGATCGTTCGTGCTTGTTTTTTGTCTGAGGAATCGGGGCTTTGATTGATAGAGGCGTTTCACTGGAATCCGTGTCAAGGTGTCGGGTAAAGGAGTTCTTTGCGTTCTGGTTCAATGCTGGAATGGTCGGAACATTCCGCGCATATTTCACCGCCTCGCGCGTTTGCTGATTTAATCGACTGTTCATTACAGCGTTTCTATGCTCGTGTAGGGACGAAATTTATTCTCGACCAACGATCGCTATTGAAGGAATGTATTACATCAGTGGGGCCAAATAGATGTTTCGATGGATCTTCCCTGGGCTATTAACCCAAACGATCGTTTGTTCAGTCGTCTGTCACGCATTGTCCAAACGATTTGCCATGTGCAATATTAATAACCTAATTAACGTTCAGTATTGCAACAATTCATTGGGCCCGCAATCATCGCGATATTGCGCGCATATCAACACACTAATGGTTCATGCAAATCGAGCCGCGACTTGTTTCTTGTCTGTGCAAAAGTCTGTCGGAAAGAAACAGTTCTATGTTTCTATGTCATCGTTTCTACGATCGATTCTCATTTTCGATCAGGTCGAATAAAAATCTCGATACATGAAACATGTCGCATCGAACGTCGTTGCAGCAGGTCTCAAGTTCGATCGCGTCGTTATTTCTAGTTCGATCTCAGCTGGCAAGCGCGGACAAGTGCAATTGCAAGGTTAGCAAGAGAGGAAACAGTCTCAAGTCAGAGAGTGGGAGGACAGAAGGACGACGTAATCGATAGACACGCGCAGTTGATTTAAAAGCTTGCGGTAAAAAGTTCGACCCGTCTCTCGCACCGCAATCATATCTTTCTGGTCATGATGGAAGAATAAAATTGGGACGGATCGTTGGCCAGCAGTTTCGCGGCTTTTGGACTTCGCTTCTCTCTGATGCTGGTCGCACACGCACACGGACACAGTCACATACGCGTCCGCTTGAATTCGGCAAATATCGAACGGAGCTGGAGCTCGTGCTCAACCACTAATAAGTCACCCGTTATTTCGTTGACGTAATCCAATTTTCAAAAGTTCCATATCACATCCGCGGATTCAATATACCTTGCGGTCGATGAAGTTCCCTGTGTCACACAGATAACGTTTCGCGTAAGTTGAAAAGACGTAGAGAAGAATAAAAATTGACTAAGTAATTTAACCTGGTCTCGAACTGTGCGTTTGGGAAACTTTATCTTGCGAGAAAAACCTTTTTACGTGTGATTTCAACCGTCATACTTGCATGAGAAGAGAAAAATTGTCTTGTTAAACATAGAATCATGTCGTCTATTAAAATCAAAACTAAACCTGCACACAAAATATTTCATTATATATAGCATACAAAATAAAGAAATCTTCAAGTTGACTTGGGCAACTGTCCCCTACGAGTTACGATTCCGTAACAGCCCGATATTCCAAAAACGGGCAGGACTCAGAAACTGACGTAAATCGAGATGCATTAGAAAACACTTTCGCATCTCTGGCGCGGGGGTCGAGTAGACTTCCGCCGCGCTCGAAACAGGGTCGGGACGAGGGTGAGGGTTCGATCGAAGGGAAAGATGCTTGTTCCTCCTGCTCGTAAATGGCCGAGTGTATTCCGCGTAAGGTCTCGCGTTTCGATAAGTAACGGTCATAAATCCTGCCGAGGCGGCCAACGGGCGAGTCCCGTCTCTCGTCTCCTGTTCTCTTCCTCCATCCGACAGACGTTTTTCTCGTCCCAGGCATCCACGCCTCTCGCAACTTCCTCTCTCCTACGACCGGAGATCATCCTTTTTCCACCCATCGCAACTTCCCACGTCCGTTCTCATCGTACGTGTTTTCCGCGCGCTCTCGCGTCGAAGGCCTTCTCAGCGTAGACGGATTTATCGATTTGCACTCGGTTTTACACTTGCTCTTACACTCTTGCACTCATGTCCGCGCAACTGGGTCTTCCGGAAGCAGGACCCGCCAAGGAACTAACGAGGGAAACTTTCCACGAGGTCTTGTGACTGACTTTTGATGAGAAACGCGGCGTGCCGGTGTGAATACTGACTTGGCGGAGTGACACTTTGTTTTGGAGATCGTGAATGAGTAGTTGGTTGATGGATTGATGTCGGCATGAACATGGAGAAGGAGGAGGGCGAACAGAACGTCCTGCCGACGTTCTACGGACTGGTGATTGCTTTCGTTACTTTTTTGGCTGGATACGTTATATGGGTGAGTTCGGTATGGAGCTGAAAAATGGACAAAATTTAATTATCGTTTTGTAAATGAATAACCCGTGTGATTACAGAGGATATTTTAAGTGTTCGTGTACCTCGAACCTTACCTTGGGATCTATTCACCTGAATTATCTCTATGCATTGTACCTACTTCTCGTTGTCTTCCCTTCGAACCCTTACAATACTGTAGATAGTAGCCATCTGGCGAGTTCTCGTTTTACGCTGAGCCGAGCATTTTCGCGCTGAGAATCCGAAGACACCGTTTGCCGCACTCGATATCGCTCGCATTGTTTGCGGTAATCGCAGCTGGGCACATAACCGACCCCAGCATTCAGAGGCCAACCCTTCGCCCTTGCTTCTGAACACCCCCTCGACGGGGTGGCATCGAGCCACACCGAGTCGACGAACTATAATCTGCAGGCTCGCATACATTTCGCCAACCAAGCCTGGCTCGACCCGCTAAATTATGGCACCGCGTAATTAAGATGCGAGCCGATTGTTTCATTTCGAACGTTCTCGACCCCGAACCCTGCCCTGCGAGGACTCTCGAACCCTTCCTCATGCATATTCCCACAACGATCGATCGCCGAAGAAATATGTTGGCGTCACTTTTTCTATCCTCTTTCGATCGACTATTGCTTTATTGGCCTTCATCCATAACCTTCCCCTACACTATCCTTCCTGATCCGTTTCCATGTCGTGAAAGGCAGGAGCGAACTCCACGGAACTCGTAACTTCCGCGAGGCTTCCGCCGAGCCGCGCGCGGGTCATTTTTTGAAGTTTCGATCGGTTCCCGCGAACATCGACCAAGTTCGCCGTGTACGTACGGCCCTCGGCGAGATGTTGACGTAACAACGGGGAGATTCCCTCGTTGTCGAAACTCGCCGGCAGTTTCCGTTTCCGAAGATTCGAGCGTTACGGACGTTCGTCGGGTCGAGTCTGGACGGGCAGAGTAGTCGACAAACTGCGAGACGGCGAACTCGAGTTTGCGCGGGCGATCGGTTTCGCTAACGAGGGCGTTATTAAACGACAAAGAATCGAGGGACTAGGGGGTGAGAGGAGGGGGTGAGGAAGCGAAGTTCGAACGCTGTTACGCTTTGTCATTGCCTGCTACCCGCCGCTCTCGACGATTACGGTCAGGCGGAGCTAGTTAATTTGCGCTCGGCAAGAACGGCGAGTCTGAGGAACACTGTTCCGTCGCGAGTAATTTTCGGTCGAAGTCTGGGTGTAGGCCGCCATTCTGCTTTGCACAGAATGTTTCGGCTTGAGGGCGAAAGAAACTCAATTCTTCATTTCCGATGATACTGAGTAGACCATTGACTAACAATCGACTTTATTCTCTTAGACACCGATTATTCCGACAGATCAATCCTCACCTCTCTTATCCCGCGCACACTTGCGTCAAAACGTTTGCCCACGAAGCCTGCAGATACCCGTAAAACGTCAATAGTTATCCCCGACGAAAAGTAAAGGGTTCCTTCTACGAAATCTAGCGCGTGTCGATATTCCTGCCCGCCGAGGCTGCATGTTATTTTCCCGAAGTCAATTGCTCTTTGATGCGCGCCAGGCGCTTTTCCGCCTCGCAATAGTCTGCACTTTATTTCCCCCCGCCGCCCTCCACCGTCGGCCTTGTACTCTCTTTAAAAAAAGCCTCGCTTCCGCTGTCCTTCGTTTTATCCTCCCGCAAAGCTGTGCCTGGCCAGGTCGACCTCTCTATTCGCAGTGATTGCCGTCAGGGCGTGACGAGCTTCTGCCGGTGGTTGTGCGTAAACGCAGCCATACCCCACCTTCTCCCCTATCCCCCCGATCCATACTGCAGTAAATGCACTCTCTCTCATGTGCATGCCGATCGAGTGTCCGTCCGACGTGCCTCGATGGAATTCCGTTGTCCGTTTCGAGCCCCGATTCGAGAAAGTGCCTCGAGAGGCAGGCAGCGTGGCTAACGCTGGCGGAAAAAATGCGCATAATCATATATCGGGGCCATCTATCAATCCTGCCGAACTCCTCGATCCCCACCCCGAGTCAAACAGAACCTTTGAGCGTAATTGCGAGGAAGGATCAATCGTCTGCCGAGTCGGCCAGTGGACGAAATTTAGCGAGCTTTGAAACGAAATTACGGCCGACTAGGCTGAGTAACAGCTTCGCGATGGGGTTGGAAGGGAGGGAGGGGGCAAAGAATCGGCAGGTCGGGTGGGGAGGGGGGAACTCGATTAACTCGGAAAGTCAGTTAACTTGCGATCGCGTCAATGCTCTCTCCCGATTGCCGAGATTGCCGCAGCTGTGATGGACGCCCAGCGCGGACGACGTTACATGCGGTGTCTTGGCCATTACCGTAATGACATAATGACGTGACATTATGGGGTGCGTTATGGGGATCGATCGTTTGCCAGATGTAATTAGAGGGGCAAAGCATTACTACACTGGCGCATCGGCCGGGATACGATTATTATCACGTACGTACGTTAGCAGGTATGTAGGTATACGTTTGCACCGCGTAATTGTGTGAGCGCGCGCACGGGAGAGGAAGAGATAGCGAAGGGGTGGGAGAGAAATTGAGAGAAGAAAGGGGGGAGAGAAAGGAGGGGAGGGAGCATAAAGCGGTCGTATAATGCGGCGGAAATTACAAGCCGCGCTCTCTCCTTGAACCTTTCAACTCGCAGTCAAACCAACGCGGTCGGGAAAAATTTCTGCCCGTCCCTCTCCCATTCTCCGAGACTGGCGGCGTAGGTGCAGGGGCAGTAGAGGGTGGGGGGAGGTGAAAAAAGAAACGATTTGCAATTCCCGGCGTGCAATTATAGCCCTGAAAAGAGCCGGAACGGCGCGCGGCGCGTTCCACGCCCTGCGAAAGTCGGGCGAAAATGCGTTTCAGTAATTATTCTTCCTCTTATTCTTGGAGGTGTCTTTCTTACCCGAGGTTGAGCCGGGCGGAATAATTTTAAAGCTTTCCCTCTCCTCTTTATCAATTATCACGTTGGAATGCATCTGGCAAAAATGCCCGACCCTCGTCGTCGACGCCGAGGATGACACCGGAATAAAATTTCAATCGGCGACACGCAAGATGTTCCGATCCAAACTACACCGAGCGGTCGCGCGCAATTACAACGTGGGAAGCATCGATCAATCCGAACGT
This sequence comes from Anoplius nigerrimus, assembly GCA_914767735.1. Taxonomy (NCBI): domain Eukaryota; kingdom Metazoa; phylum Arthropoda; class Insecta; order Hymenoptera; family Pompilidae; genus Anoplius; species Anoplius nigerrimus. Next base: position 12,287,613 of record OU612088.1, on the reverse strand, counting down.
CATTGTCGATAAAAATGCAAACATAATTTATGATTGTCGCGTGCCGTGGACGTAGCGCGCCACGTTTCTGGGCTAATATTTGATCGTTGTTTCCGGCCTTCGGTCCGTTGACGAGCTCGCCGGCAAGTAGTCAGACATATTTGCACGTCGAACGCACGTCAATTCGCGGCCTGGCTTGTGGAGAGATCACTTTCATGGCCGTCCGTGTTCTATTTCTTGTTCGAGCCTTTCCCGACCCGCCCGTCTGCTCTTCGCCTCTAAATAGATTTCTCGTGGAAAACATTAGAGAGCGAGAAAGAGAAAGAGAGAGAGAGAGAGAGAGAGAGAGAGAAAGAGAGAGAGAGTGAGAGGGAGGGGGGAGAGAGAAGAAGGTAGGAGTGTACTTACAACGGTGCGAGTACAGCTCCGGCACAGGGTGTTCCAAAAGTCTTGACACGTCTGCGACCGAAGTTCCGCTCAAAAGCGTGCGTCTAACGTGCAATTTTGTTTTCCGAAAAATAACTTTGCCCTTTGCCCGTGTGCAGCATACGGAATCGATCAACTTCTGTGACTTTGCTTCACCGCGAGTGCTTCCCCGATGTACATTTCTGAAACGGCTGGTATTCGGTATCGAAGGGTAGCGTAACCCTACTAACGGCCGTTCTATATTCGTTATCAGTAGCGTAATGTTATTGCTAGCCAGAGCCGGTTGTCCGCTCGCGGGTTCGACCGTTTGAATGTTTGGAAGAGCCCTGGGTGGGAATTAGACATGGTCTGAGCGTGAGGAAGAGAAAAGTAGAGGATCGCGATCAGGAGCGCGAGTAGGAGGAAGAGGAGAAAAGGAGAATGAAACGGCCTGCCAAACGGCTCTTTGCATTTGTTGCCCGAGCTCCAGGTCGGGATTGCCAATATCTGAGCGAGATGCTGTACACGGCCACGTTATCGGGAACCCGCGTAAAATTGCCTCCGCGTTTACATATTCATCGTTGAGCGGCGCTGTTAAAAGCTTGCGCCGAAGAATTTCTGCTCGATCGAGAAGCAGACGCGGTGAAACGGAATGCGGAGGCCACGTTAAAATTGTTCCGTGCGTAGGCAAGGAAAAGGAAAGGGGAGAGGGTAGCTTGGCCACGGAAACGATTAGAAGGTATACATGTCAGTGTTAGTAAGTAATGATAAGGATTACGACGTGGATCTAACAAAATAAGTAAACTTATTGACAGAATGTGTCGGGAACGAATTGATAGTGCAATACGTTTAACAGGGTACAATTAAAGGCATTTCTGCTTAAGACCTACCTTCTTCTAGGGTTAGAGTCAACCAATTCTAAACAAGGTCCACTGGCGACACACAGAGGCGTAAAACGACGGCCGAAATTCGTCTGCCCCGCTCCAGTTTGTCGAGTAAATATATTATGCGCGAGATGAGTCTTGTACGAGGACGAAATGAATTTCACTGGGAACCGACGCGCGCCATGTTACTTTCCGCGAAATATGCGGGCGTAATGTGAAAATACTGATGCGCCGCAATAATTAATACGCGAGACAATCGTGGACAGAGGGGTATCACATTTTCATTTAATTCTGCCACCGGCATCGATCGAGCGAAGTGAATCGGAATCCTCGATAAACGTTCGAAAATTTCGAGTCCGCGTAATAAACGATCGCAATTTCGCGAAGCGTACGTTTTCGCGTTATTCAGGAAATCGCGTGACCGGGCGCATATTGTCAGTCCGAAGAGGGATCCAGAAAGAGGAGAATGGGCGGAAAGTGGCAAAAGAGGGAAATCTGTCTGGGAAAGCGAAGCGCGGATAGCGTCGATACCGACAATGCATAGCATCATCCAGTTTACGATCGAAGTTCGGCTGATTGTGTTCGACGCGAAGCAAGTTTTATTTATTCGGCGCGTCAGCGCATAAAACGGTCGGTTTTCGTCGATGCATTCGTGCGTGACCGGCGCCCGGATTCTCCTCACCGACGCCCCCTTCCTTACGTCACATTGCCCACCTTCGATCGCACCACGTAAAAATTACCGCGCATTAGTCGAGCGGAACGAACAACGGCGGCAAGCGAACGATTTTTCTTCCGAGCCCGACGTAAAAGGTTCGCTTGTTACAACGCCCTAATTGTCTGGCATGGCAATCGCACGAACCTCGTCCGTTATTTATCTCCCTGCCATCTTTTACCTCAGCATCAATTTCTTCGATTAACCGGACGTTGGTCGAGAATGTCCCGTGAAAATTGGTTCACCTCCCACTTCCGGAAATCAAGCTTCCTTGAGGCTCGACGCCGTTACCAGCACGTCACCGCAAGAAGCGGAGAGGATTTTAATCCGCGCACGTTGAAAATCCACTTCTCGCTCAAGTTTTTATCCCCGCCGGCGAAAATTGTCAGTCGCTCGCTGCGTTTCGGGCGCCCGACGCCAAGGCAGCTTTTAATTCCGCGACTCTTTCCCAGGGAACGGTGCGTTAAACTGTTACCTCACGACTCCGCTTTTTTCCATTTCGTACGGCGGGACGAACTCTCGGCAGGCATTCTGCGACGTTCCTGATTGAGATTAAGGACGACTGGTGGGGGACAATTAATCGACACTCGACGCAATTTCCCCGAACGCCTAGAAGTGGTCGACGCTTAAAAAGCCATTCCATCCCCGGCCCTACAGTTTTGAATTAGTATTACGCGCTCGATTTAGTCAGCGATTTATTCGGATCCGCGTAATTACGTGATATCGCTGGAAACAGGCCAAATTAGCTAATAATTCTCCCTTACAGATTTCCGCCCACTTTGCGTGCCAAGTGCGAGCGCTCGTCGCGTTTTTCATAAAACTTTTACATTTTCACCTACCCCCTCCCCGCCAGCCTCATCCCAATCCGTTCGCGTCCCGCGCCTCAGCCTTCCTCACGCCGTCGCCGCGACCAATTAAACGAATGATTTATCGTGGCTCCGGCCGGCGAGAATGTTTGTACGTCAGATTAAACGTCCCATCGGCGCACGCGCGGCACATGCATTTTTAATTTCAATTTCATTCCGCCGAACTTGTCCCGCGCCACGGCGTCGAGCCTCGACACTCTTTATCGGCATGCAAACGGCCCGGCACGCTTTTAACACTCAACTTTCGACTCATCAGGCTTGAATGGCCAATTAACGAGCGAGTCGCATCTCTCGCTCCGAGTCGCAACAGTCGTTACAAGTGGCATCGTTTCCAGTTACATTAGATCGAATCGCGACTCTCCGGACAGATCAAAGGTCTTTTCATAAAAGCACTGCTCGGTTCCAATTGGGCAGAACAGAATCGGTTGCGAATTCTTTCGCCGTAAGCCCAGAGACACGTAAAACAATTGCGGCTCTCGAAGCTCTCATTCCTCGTTCGCGTACCTGTGATCCTTCCGGCCTAGGACGGGATCCTCGTCTACAGGTGTTACCCAGTTCTTCCTCCGTTGACATCCGCCCCGCGCTCCTCCCTTTGTCTCGGCTTTTTTTTTATTGTCGCGCCCAATGGTCGTTCCAACGGTCGTAGTTCGCGGCAAACGAGAAGGCGTAAAACCAGACACGACCGCGACGGCGTAAAATCATGCCTGGGGAATAAAACGTTGTCCGCGCCGGGATAAGCCGCGGCGACAGTCGCCTTTAAAAGTGTAAAATCTCTTCAGTGGCCCAGGCGATAAATTATCGCGCCGATGCGCAACGCGATTCGGGCCCTCGTTCGCCGAGCTGGAAATTTTTAACTGGAACGGCATAAATTTCGACGTTTCGTACGTAGTTTCCTGGAAAATACCCGTAAACGAAGAAATTCTCGTGACCGACATTTTTACGGGTATGGACGATTGAAAGTAATATTTGTTTTTATTTATGCGTGAACGGCCCTCGGTGTTTGATTGCGAGAGTGAAATTACAATAAGTTCCATACGTGCGAGGGTCATTATGAAAGTGATGTATGTCAACGATTGGGGAGACGAAGTATTGTTATCATAGGGTGCTAATAGGACGAACAATTAAAAGAGTCTGCTTATTTGTTTGTGTATGAATTTTCCTCCTATTTCCCCAAATCAATGGTTTAGATGCCTGTATCGTGCAGTCTTGCCCGAGTCACGTATCCCGTGCACAGATTTCGTGGTGCCAGTCGTAAAACGAGGGAAAGCAGCATTCTCTCGTCCATCAGTATCCACGTAGCGACGTTCTCCCAGCGATCGTAACCCTTCCTCGTTTCGACTGGCAAATGCATTACGATTATGCGCACCCTATTCCCAATGCGCGACGATGCTCGTCGATGGATTCTGCCGCGAGCGCGATCGTCGAAATTGCGTTCTTGTCGCGTCGTCAAGAATCTCATTACTACTCGCTACGAGAATAGACGACAAAACAGTACGTAGCTATACACAACTCGCATATATGATCCGTTTATACGTTTTCATTTGATATACCTTTGCTCTTTGATACTGATATCATTATATTTTTTCAGACGTACTTTTTATTTGATATACCTACGCACTTTCGAATCGTGCCATGTTTGCATACCTGGCGTACTGCTGGCTGGCTAACGAGCGAAAAATGAAATTGTTCCTCATGCTGCTAAGAGATTTCAGATGACAACGCCCGCCGACGTTGATGTAGAATTTTCGGCATCATATATAAAGATTTTTCGTACATTAGATTTACGTGCGTCGACCGAAACGGAATTCGATCGTGGATATTTTCGGTCGCACAGTTCGGTCTGTAATAGTCGATGTCACGGCCTCAGAATATATTGCGTCGAAATAGGCGTCGGAGTGCGGGTCGGAATGGGTCGACTTTACGCTGCTTTTGTTACTCCGTAATGGGGGTTGATAATGTGGTCTTCGAGGCGAACGTCACCTCTTCCAGCCGCGTTTACGAGCGCGGGCTGACGATATTTTACTGGAAATGGACCGTAATGTGGAATTCGATTGACGCCCGCCGATCGGGATATTAATGTCCACGTAACGGCTCGCAGTTTCATTGTTTCCGACCGGGGTTTTATTTCGGAGTAACAATTATTCACGCCGGGGCATCGTTCGAATTTCGATAATAAATTCGCTGGTTCGCAGATAGCGATCGATTGTATCCAATGAGTTCGAGGATTCTATCAGGGGTCGAATACGTGAGACAAGGTTATTGTTGCTGAATTTCATTCTTACTCGATGGATTGCTCTGAGGATCGAGAACGTGACAGTTGCTAATGCCAGGACTGAGGATTCTGTCTATTCTTTGACTTCTGAAGGAGCAGCGCAGGGAAGGAAATCGTGAAGAACAGAGAGAGGAGTGGGAGGGGGGGGGGGGGAGAAAGACAGAGAGAGCGGAAAGGGGGTAACAAAAAGAAGACACGCGGAGAGTCAGACGTCAAAGAAATTCGCTTCTGCGGAGTCATTAGCGAGTTCGACATGTAAATTGCTTAATTGTTCGCGGCCGCAAAGGGGAACATTTTCCGCAACTACGCGGAGAGAAAGAAGCAGGACTGGAGGGAGGAGTGAGGTGGTGGGGGAGGAGAAATCGCGAAAGAACAACGCCAACGTTGGAAAAGGTCTAGGAGAAAAAATGAAATAGCTGAAAGGCGGCTACGGCCAAAGAGAGAGCGGCAAAAAGAGTTGACAGGGTGCATTCTGGAAGGAAGCAAGAGGCAAATGGCAAATGGCAAATGGCGGAGAAAAATAAATTGCATAAGTGCAGATGCGTCCGACATGGGCGACTCCTTTTGTCGGGAACAATCCCAGCAGCGTCGAGGAGTACCTTCGCCATCCTCCGATGAAGTTGCCCGCTGGAAAAATGCGATATTAATTCGATACCTCGAGCTTCGTATCGTTCGAGTCGGGGAGAGGCGGCAAGGGATGATTCTCTGGCTTCGTTCCAAGATTAGCGTTGTGAGAGTCGGGAAAAAGGGTTGGCGGTCAAACGTGCTAAATGCCCCAAGACTCCGTCGACGTTTCAAGGCGGAGCCCCTCGGGGTGTCGAAACATTTTTGGCATTACTCCAAGCGTTCATGTGACCTTAGCTAAATCGACGCGAAGACTCGACGGGCGGGCGCGGCCAAGGTCCGCTGCCGTACGTGTCTAATTGACACGCTCACCCGTGTCACCCACATTTGGTTGACGCCGAGGGTCCTCCTTCCAGAAAATTGCAAAACTTCCCGACGTTCAATTTCGCGGGTAACGTCGGAGGCTTCGTAGCTTCAAACTTCGAGCGTACGTCGCGAGCGTACTTCAGGACGGAGAAAAATTTTGAACTCGAGAGACGGGCCTGTTTTTTCAGTTGTCAGGCAACGAGGTCGATTATCTTGCGCCAGTTCGCTTCTGACGCGCAGAGAGCGAGAGGGAGAGCAAGAGCGAGAACGAGAGCAGGAGAGAGAGAGAGAGAGAGAGATTGGGTGGCGTTATCCTGTGGCTTCCTTTCCTTTCGCGCTCATTGTGGTGGCGCACGACGTTATCGCACAATTAGTAATAAACCTCTGCTATCATCCCCTTCTGCTCGAAATTATGGGCTCATCGCGGTGGCGGTGAAGGGCAGAAAGGGAGAGAGAGGCTGGAAGGACGACCCTTTTCATCGGGCCCTCACGCTGCGTTAGCTTCTTCTCTGATAAAACAGCGGAACCGTGGCCAGACGTTATCAGGCCACGACAAAGGACGAGATAAAAAGGGTTACCGGCAGAGTCCTTTTTAATGTTCTAAACAGTAACGCTAATCTCGAGCCGACCTACTTCCAGCAAACTCTGACGCGACGCAAATGAAAAATTGTCTCCGTGCGAATACTTTAGCTGACGAAAGAATATTTCATCCGCAGCGGTCGGTCGTGAACTTTTGCTCACCAGCTATTTGTCGATCTCGATCGCTGAGGGTTTGCCGGTGTTGGACCGCAAATCCTATTGAGAGATCTTTCATGCGATCTCGGCTGTCCAGGGAAGTCCTTAAGAGGAAGTCCCTCGACAGCGCGGAGACGCCTCATGCTCGAACGATCGGTTTGACCGTCCATCTTGTCTTCGGATACGATCTCCTAATCTGTCGAGCATCGAACGCCCGGACACGTCCTTAAGGAACTTCGCCGGGCACTGTTAGGTACGAGCACGCTCCGACGAGCGGCACGAAACAGTCCTCCGAGATTCCTTGATCCCTCTAACAAGTCCCTCAATTCATTGGCCCAATTCCCACTCTCGGTTAATTCAACGAAATTTGACCGAGTCTGCGTTTGCTTCCCAATCCGTTGTCTCGGGTAAAGCAATCTGCTTTCGCAGACGTGTAAGGCGCTGATGCTGGTCAACTCGTTGGGTTGGACTCTCGAGAAGGGTATAGGTGCAAATTGTGTGGCCGAAAAGTGGGAGCAAACGGTTTCGGAACGAGAAGGATAGATTGGATTCCGCCGTAAAGGAAAACTTACCAAATGAAGCGGCTTAAGAACAAACTGTAGAGATAATTCCAAAACGCGGGCCGAATATACCTACAATAAACGTTCCAAGGCGAATAAAGTATATCATAAACGTTGATGTTCCATTGCTATCGGGACGATTCTAAATATTAATTTCGTAGGCTATATGGTTGGTACGTGCGCCCACGAGTCAGCCACGCAATGGGGCATTAATTTTGGAAAATCCGTCTGCCGTAAGGCCAGAAGGCAGATCGTAGCGAACGAGCTAGCGTCGCGCAGGGTCCAATCGTTACACGCAGCCATAACTGTAGGCACATATACGCATTACATACCGCGCAGGAGAAACATCGCAGCAGCTCGTAAACGTCCGCTTCCGGAAACGAGCGAGGCCCCTCGAGCGACATAGTGACCCACCGCTTCGAATCTGTACGGTAATCGAGCGCAGTTTAACGATATTTAATTGTCAACGAGGCACGAACGCTAATTGAATAGATAAAAGCGCAGTAATTCCCACCGCCATACGTTCCGTACGGCAAGGCTACGAAACGGGGGGACGGGGTGGGAATGGAGGGAAGCCAAAAGCGAAAGCGTGGAATATTGGGACCTTGTTCTCATCGACAGCAAAATCGTTTGCGACCGCTGTTTACTTTAGCCACGCTCGCGGAATGGACGATAGGCTCAGCTCAGCTTAGCTTCGAATATTAATCGTCATTATAAGTATGGGCGCGCGGCAAGTAAATATGGAACGTGCGATGCGATTACGAGCTTATCGTTTGGTGTAAATTGCAATTATGAGCGCTACACTGTGCTGGAGTGGAGGGAGAAGGTTGGCGAGTACGAGAAAGGCCACTTCAGCGTTGAAAGTAATTGTATTCAAGGGGGTGGGGGTTGGACTCGCGGATGGCGATTCATCGGACGATAACGACGGATATCGCAAACGAGATTTTTATCCGCTCCGTTCTCGAAGCCCTTCGCGCCTCGATCTTTTCACGTCGAGGAGTCGAAGTCAAAGTCCCCCTCTCCCCCCTACCCAGGCGACTTCCCTCGCCAAGGCGATTTCCACCCCCTTCACCAATCGTCCCTTACCTTTGGCCTTACCCTTGCGTTCCCTTTTTACGCTCCCTTATCGGGAAAGAAATCTCTCGTCCTCAGATATCGCTGCACGCTGCGAACTGGCTTTCATTTTCGCCCCACTCTTTGTAATTGCATCCCTTCCAATCGCGGCAAAAGGCGAAGCAGGGCGTGGGAAAAAGTGAGGGAGGGAGACAGAGAAGGTGAACTGAATCCCGACCGCCTCGGTGGCTAATGCATAATTTTCAATCGAACGTGGCAACTTCAAAGAAGCCTTCATCACCAGCTGCAATTCGCGCCGGACTCGGGCTTCTTTCTTTCTTTGCGGCCGCGTGCGCAACCCCTTTTTACATCCACCGACCTACGGTGGGGAGGGAGGAACTTAGCCGATTACGTGGCATGCTAATTCCCCGGATTTTCTTCCCGAGATACACAGAGTTCGAACGAGACGCGACTTGATCAGGTTTCGAGTCCGCCCGCCATTTCGGAATACAAACTTGCCTTAACGAACTGCGAATTGTACCAATTTTATAAAAAGGCTCCGTGAAGGGGGTATTACAAATAAAATTCCTCGATGGTCGAGCGTTCGAAAATAAAATGTATCGCAACTGAAATATTGTGAATACGTATAAAGCTGTGAACGCTACCTCTTGAATTTCGATACAGTCTACGTTAAACTCGTTTAGCTAGTGTGGAAATGAATACTGGGTCGACAATATTCTTGAGCCAGCGAATCGATCGTATTAAAATAATCGTTCCGGCGCATGGTTCGATCGTATTTCGCGACACGTTCTCGGTGATCGGAAAATTAGATCTACCAAACGATACAAGCTACCATCCCTTCCCTCTAGCGGTGAGGAAAAGATTGATTAAACGGCCGATTAAATCAGCGTCGGGCTGAGATTCGGCTCGGCTATTGGAACGAATTATTCCCCCTCCGCCGCGCTAAATTAAATTCTGAGTGTCCGGCAACGGCCGATCGTTTAACGCTGGTCGTCATGGATATCATTAAAAAGTATCCCCGACGTCATTGTCGTTCTTCTCGTAATTAGAAATCCACCGATGTTCCCTAAGCCACATTCTAATGCAATTTCTTTGACATCCTGTACGGATCGAAAACAACCTGACCCACGTCTGATTAAGCTCGTTTTATCAAAGTACAGGGTGCACAAAGTATCTTCTAAACTGCCTAAAGCTACGATCAGTCAACGAATAAGTCGACGTCGTTCAAAATCGAATTATCCGCAACGCCGGTAGGAAAAAGAGCGGTGAAACAGAAGAAAGTGAGCAAAAAGGACTAGGCTGTAGGCAATTCGGAGTCCAAGGATGCGATAAGAAGACGTCTCCTTTTTCCTGGCTAGCCTTGAATTGCGACGCGGACTGTTGGCCGATCCGTCGAAGCGAACCGGCGATAAGAAGGGTCGGAAACGATTCCGGTCGCGAATTCCGGCCTCGCAGGGCGAGTTACAGGACAAGTTACAGGACGAATCCGAGTCGGGGTCAGAAGACGAGTTACAGGACGAGTTACAGGCCGACTTACTGAACACGTTACAGTAGCGCTGCGGTCGGATCGATTCCCTTGTTTTTCTCGCCACCGCGACGTAGCGACCGGTGTTACGTCGTAAATTACACGGTAACGGCTTGCCCGCAATCTCCGATGACGAGAAAACCTTTCCAGCTTTCTTCCTGCCGTTCGGGCAGCGAAGCTTTCCCTCGGCAGTTCGTTCGTTCCCTTCTTCGTTCGCTGGCTGGCTCGCTCGATTCCGGACGAGCAACGCGCTAAGCGTTTAAGTTCTATGCTCGCCAGTTTTTTTCCCACCCCCACCCCTCGGTTACTGCACCCCATGCCAAGCGGCGCATACTTGTAACTAAGTTGTGCGCGAGAATTTTCCGCGAGCAAAGTGGCCGAGTTCAGTCAACTCGAGGGAGGTTGCCCCTTTTTTCATCCCCTCCCCCTTTCCACTGAGAGCGTTAAGACGTACGAAGTTGAGAATTTGCAGTTCTTGCCTTTTTTACGCCTTCCCCTTCCGCTTCCTACCCGTGGACTCAAGATTCGAGCGGGAAGACAGCTTAATGGGGAAGTATTAGGGTGTCTTAATTATCGCGCTACGCTGCGTGTGTGATTCGAAGTTGCGCGATAATTTCTGTGTTTAAAGCTTTTCGCCGTCCGCCGTTTTGTCGGTAGGTAAGGGGTGGGAGAGGGAGGTTTCTACTCGTTCCGCAAACACGAGCGACGATTTAGCGTCAGATTTTTGCAGTGCTTTAATTATTACGCCGCGTCACAGATGCACATCCGGCTTAAGCGGCTTTGGAAAAATGTTACTGCGCAATTCGTCGACTTTCGGCCCGTAATTTTCCGTACCGTGCCAAGAATTACCCTCCCTGAAACGTTTACTGGCCCCGACAGTCGTTACAGTACTGCAGCTCGACCGGCTTCCGTTCCGGATGCGACGCCGACGTTTCTTGCTTCATCTCATTTCTTCATGCGACATTTCGCAAATTCCGAACTCTCGCGTGTTTTTTTCGCCCAGGCATAACCGTGGTAGTTGTGGCATCATGTTTTTTTCCAGTACAACCCCGTTGGCTCGGATGAGGTTCGCTCGACGAGTCGTGGGAATCGGCGAAATTTTAACTATTCATCGGGACGCGAATTCCGGCCAGCGAAAATGCATATTTTGCAATAACCGATGCGCGACACGCTAGGGAGTAACATCCTCACTTACGGGCACGGTCAGCTGAAAAATAATCCGACGCGTTACCAGCGTCGTTTATAGACGGCCCGACTCGTCCGCCAATGACGACAATGGCCAGTCAACGCAGCGTTCGGCCGTAATTGTATTTTTAATCGCGCCTCGGAATAAATACCTCGCCAGTCGAATTTCATTCTCGCCGCTCGTTAATGCCACTCGTGCTAAACAGCATCCGCGCAGACCAAATGAAGGCACTGCTGTCCCAATTAACCTGCGTGTGTCTGACAAAAATGTAACGAAATTGGCTCATTGAGATCGGGGCGAAAATCTGAAGTTTGGACGAGTTGGTTAAAAAGCAAATTAAATGAATATTGAAGTACGCCATGGCCATATAAATTATCGCGGTTAAACTTGCTGAAGGTAGAATGCACACGTTCGTCGATCGGAATTTTCTCGACAGGACAATCCTTGCGATGTCTGCCGAGCTGCCCGAATGAGGCTGAGGAATCGACGGAATTCGTGTATAGGAGATGATCGGCCGAGTCCCTTCGGAATTGCTCGCTCGGCGGATCCACCTACGACTCAATTAGCAATTTTCGTCTTAATCAGGCAGGTTCGACGAAATTGGGAAATTTCGTCCCGAAGCCCGGAATTAAGATTGGCACCCGTCTCCTAGTGACGTTTGTCGAAGACTGCTGAGTGCCAACTTCCCCATCATACTCAAGGACAGAGAAGCTCTAAATGCTGAAGCCACATCTATCGATATGCAAATGTTATACAGAATATTGATATTGCAACTTACTCAGAATGGTCCGACCTCACAGTCTCCTCGACATCTTCAACTTCATGACGTTCGCTTCCCTAGTCTCGAACACTTGTCTACGTGAGATTAATCGTAAGACAAGGATCCGTTAAACGTGCGAACTGATGGTAGGCAAGTTGTATAGGACGTTAATGTTGCGGCTAATGGAGAATGGTCCGATCTCAAAGTTTCCAAGACAACTTGAAAGCCACGATATTCACTACCCTAGTCTCGCACACTCTTCTCCCTCCATTTTCTCGTGGGACATCCGGCACACTCGTCCTTCCACCCACTCCCTACGACTCTGCGGCCGAGAGAAATCGGCGTACTCGACTTTCCTCTCAGATCCGATGACAATATAAATCCGTCCCTGATATGAAGATTTCACTCAGTGCAGTTTATTGAGTCGCGAGTAGCGTGAGACGGGAGTGATTTTATGGGAACGGTGTTGGCCGTATATATACATATACGTATATATATGCCTGCTGACGTCTCGAGAAGCGAAATCGATGGTTTATTGTTTGCCGGCGTCGATTCGTGCGACAGCGAAACGTGAAACGAAACGGGAAACTATGCGATCCCCTTAAACATCGCGCAATGCGCCGTTCTATTATTTTTCCATCAGCTCGAAAATTGCGGTCTCCATCCCCTCCATCCCTACGCTGATCCCCTACCGTGTTCACCCTCTCGCCCTTCGCGTCACGTTCGCCCTACATCCGCTAAAATCCGCCTCTGATAACTCCTGACTGATGGAAATAATTATATCTCGCAGCTGCACGCCCCCAGTACGGAGTTTCTCGTTTCGAATATTTCAAAAGCTAAATGCGCGACGTACCGGACGAGATATGGGATGCGTTTTATTTGCGTCGGACGTTTTCGGGGGTGTAGGACACGCGGTTAGGCGGATGGGCAGAGCAAGATTTTCCGGAACATTTGACATGTTTCCACCGAGAAACTCAAAATTCAGGTCTTTTGGCAGTTACAAATTAATTTCCTACCATGGGAAGAGTTCCGTCAGCTGTCGGGGAATTAATCGCGTTTTTGTAATGGCCCCTCCGGATTTGTCCTCATCTGCCGAGCCCGTTGGAGGGTGGCTTAGGGCAAACAATCGACGATGATCTCCCGCCAAGGTCGTTTCAGCCATCGGGAAATGTCTCCCTGCTAGGAATTACAAAATGGCGCCATAAAAGCTGCCGCCGAGCCATAAATCACACTGATGACAACTCGTTCGGTAACCGCCGGCAGGTTGGCCGACCATTAACCTCTCGCGACCGATCACGGCTGGGTGGCTGGTATGAAAATGAAATTAAGAGAAACGGCGGGGGCCAAACGAGTGCGATCGTCGATCGTCTTTCCGAACGCTCCCAGACGAGTGTAATGACCCACGGATTAATCAATGGCTAACGTGCGGTGACTCAGGACTTAAATGAATTTTAAGCGATATAAGCGAACGTGGACATTAGTCAAAGCGTGATTCGTATTCAATCGTATAACGTCAGATGTGTAAGATTAGATTAAAAAATTATGCTACGATATATTTCTTCTGAGGCATGGTTAATACATTTTTCACTCAACTTTAAACAATATTTATTGCTATTTTTATCGCCCTGTAATATATATATTAACTGAAACAGTGCGCAAAATACTTATGTAACGTTCGAGATGAATAAATGCCTGACAATTCCGCTTTCTATTCCAGCCAACCATCTTCGGCACAGTGGCCTCGGACCTGAATCCCAAGGACGGCAACAGTCGCAGGGTGAGTACCAGTATCATTCCACCTTCTTCCCCATTGAACCTCCTTAGCATTACACTCGCGCTATCTTATCAGTCCGGCAAACAGCGGTAATTTGCCACCGGCACTAGGGACGATCCTCCACTGTCGGCATTCAGAAGACCGCCCGGTCGCCGTTTTCTCTCCCTCCCAGTCGTCTGGGGAGATATTTTCGTCCCTTCAGCCGTCGGACGTCTCACTCGAGACGCGGCGGTAATGAGTAAAAATTGCCGCCAAGTTGCGGCTAACCGCCCTTAAGATAGAGAAGCGTGTCTGAAGCTAATTAAAAGTAACAGTCCTGCCAAGTGGCGGGACACGTCTTCCTTTTCCACCTACCCCATTCACTCGTCGCAATATATATCCCCCTCTCCCTCATACCGTTACTACCTTCTCCTCCTTCCCCTTACCTTCCGTACGGCACTTAAAGTCCGCGAAACTTTCCACTCGCGGCGTGCGCTGTTGTAATCCTCAGATCAGACGCAACGAGAGTTAACTACGCTCGCATTAATAAGCATGACGTTACTTTTCGGCCCGCGCCTGAATGCCAAATTTATGCGCTGAACAATGCTTCAGATGTCAGATTTCGCGTGGCGGACTTCACGACCGCTGAGAACTCTGTCGAGACGCAGGAATATTTTTGCCAGCCAGCGACTTGGACAGCAATGAAACGAGGAAGCTCATCGTTTGTCTACCGAACGTCGCGACAAGACAGATCCGGGACGTATCGGAACTGGCTCGTTGGGAAAATATTAATTACCTCACCGAGAGAATAAATAATGATTTTTACCTCGGATCGCGCAAAGGTAATTAATCGACATACTTAGCCGTCGACAGGCTCGCTTTCAAGCGTTCAATGATCTGCCGACGAGACTGAACGAGCATCGACCGCGTAGGTAGTCAAAAACGAAGAAAAAGCAGGCTGCTTTGTGGATAGCGAAATGCATCGATGGCTGTTCATTATTCCAGCCGAGAATTTCATCGCGCTCAATGACTATCGGCGCACACGCATCTGCGATCCGCCTCTATGTTGGGCGAAGAGATAGCCGGAAGTGGAGCTAAATGAAGGAGGCGCGGGGCGGAAGAGGCGAATGAATAAAAGAACAAATTGACTCGCCAGCTGTAATGTCACGCCACCTGCTCCGCAGCTTTTTTCCGTGGCAAAAATTAGCGGTGGCTCGCCAGAATGCCTACTCTCATATTTGTCGGTGGACAAAATAAACATTGCGCTCGAAAAAATAACGGGTCCGGCAATATTCCCGCGGGCGTCAACCACCCCCTGACTGACTGGGAGAGTTTGGGGGTGGGGATAGTATATAAATGACTGCCGCGGATACAGGCTCTCGCGCGTTACTCATTCCGCTGATCGACGGGGATGCGTGGGTGATTGTGTACAGGCGACATCGAGGGGGGTGGAAAAGGGGTTGGAAAGAGGGGGTGAGAGGACTAGGTTTCAAACGTAGACGAGAGGTGCACGGGGGAGGAGGGGCTATATCGCTTTGGATTTACATGTGCACACACCGTGATTACATCTGCAACAGTGTAACACGCCACGTAGCAGATTTTGCCGCGATGTGTTTACCGAAATGGAAGAGCAAGCATGGCAGCGGTTGCACGACGCTGGCGCGACACGATTAATCCGTGAGAGCCGTCGAGTAATTTTAGTTGGATTTGCCGACTCCAACCCCTTCAGACCACTCCCACAACCCACCTACCATTTTCTCTATCTCCCTATCTACGTTCGAAACTTCTATCCTTCGCCAGCGGGCGTGAAAAAGTTCATTCGCTTACTGACCATTTTTTGGCTGGCTCTAAAAACACGCACCCCAATACGAGGTTACATCGCGATACGGATCAAATCCGCGGTCTCATTAGTTGCCTGGCTGATGGAGCCTCATGAACGCACCCCTCCTTCCAAAGTGCAAGGCATCGGGATCGAAATCACGCAAAGTGCCTGCGGGGTGGCTCGGAGCGAGTCCGGGCCAGAGGGGTTAGTCCCGTTTTGATCCCGTGCAAACGCGCGCTCGCCGAGTTCGAATCGTCGGGCGGTCGGGCGATTTATACAGTGGCACGCGATTAATTTCGCTCGGATTTACTAACTGCGGAGCACGCGGTCTCGCGCACGCCGCGAAAATGCAAGCCCGGACAACAGCCGCGACTACTCTCTCCGTTCCACCCTGCCGGGGGATGAAAAATGAAAATGTTATTGTTAAAATACATCCCGCCCCGTTTGCAGAGCCCGTCCTGACATGGGACAGTTGGTCCTTGCTCCCTGTTTCACGCACACGTCCTGTGTACACTGTCGTTGCAAATCACCAGCTATGCTCGATTTATTAACGAGCGTGCCGAGTGATTTCCGGCGGAATTCGCGGGCTACCGCGGCCGTGTCCGTTCACTATCGAGCGAATTCAATCGCTGCTAACCTTTAAAAAATTCTGAATGCGTCCCGAGCGAGCGGTTAACAGAGTGCTTTTTGTTTGAGCGCGTGCGTATTAGCTTTTGTGGAGAAAATGTTACGTCGCGGCTGAGGCCTCTAATTAAAGCCTTCTGCGTCGACGGCTCCGCACGTCGATCCTACGGTTTAATGTTGCCAATTTGGCCTTGAACAACGTTCGCGCCCACGCAAGTGCCGCGTTCGGCGAACGGTGGCGAGAATTTGCTTCCCGAAGGCACGACGTGCGAAAAAGGGGTCGGTAGGGCGGCGAAAGCGAGAATAAAGCGGGGGTGAGTAAGGAGGGTAGATAGAGGCGAGGATAAGAGTCACCCTCCTTCTTCAACCCCCATTCCCCGCTATCTGCCCCAAGCCTTCTTCCCCCGACTCCCGACGAGCCTGCCTCGCACGTGCGGAATGTAGTATTCAATGAAAGATTTCCACATCATATTTGTCGAGGGTAAATATTGCCGACGGCACGGAGAGCGGGCTGCCTGTTTGGTTATGAATATAAATGCTGTCCACGCTTCCCACGCCTCTTTTTCTGCGCACCCAAAGGAATCCCTGCTTCTGCACGATGTAATAACAGCGAGTCCTGGCGGCAGAGTGTCGCACCTCGTCTCGCAGATTTTTCCTCGCACGTTAATAATTCCATCCCCATCGTCTGTGCAAACACAGATCCTGCAGAATGCTGCGAGTGTATCCCGATCGAAAATATGAACAATAACTTATTCATCCCGGGCACAGTTTGACAAGAACTGTCTTCTAACACAATCCGTGCAGATTGTTAATATAGGCCAATCTCGGTATCGGCGCTAAGTCGATATGAAATTTCTACGATGTTTGTTGACGCGGAGGGTGAGTGGGTCGTGTTTCAGTATTTATGAAATTCTCGCCGCCGGCCGAGATAATCAGCAGTCGATCGAGCGATCGATTGCATCGCGCTCGAAAGCTTCGCCACGATAGACCTTGAATTAACAAACGAGCTCTCGGGTCGGGGTAGTTTGTAACAATCAGCCGACGCGATAATGCGAGTCCTCTTTTGCACCTCTATTTCTGTCCTCCCACTCTCGTCCTCTTCCTCTCTTTCTCCCTCTCTCACTCAGGCCGCAAGCCGACCCCGTCTCGTTCTCGTTTTGATACGGAGTCCCTCCCCAGGATCCAACCCAGCACCCTCCTCCTGGAGAATTTTATCGGCCGGCATCGTTTCTAGCGGGCAAAATTCGTTAAAGCCTTTTGCCAAAGTGAGCCTCGCTGAAGTCAATTAGCCACTTGATACGATTATTAGCCCGAGTACTGCTACCCTTCTCACCCGCCCGCGCCGCGAGTCCCTTCACGAATCGAAAATCCGCTTCGAACCTCGCTCAATGCCGGATGTTACGTACGCGAGATTAAACGTGTTTACCGCATTCGGCGTAGTCGAGGGACCTGTATACACTCGCCTAGATCGGCGTCGACCGCGTATGAAGCTAACGTTTGCCTCCGGTCAGAGTCGAAGTGCCTTTCTCGACATTCGCTTCAAAACATTTCGATTCACGGGCCAGACTTTGAGGGCGTTAATTTGGGCTTCGGGTCAATTTCGACCGATCGGAATCACATTCGGCCAGAATCGATTGAAAGCAAAAAAAAATATCCCTTTCCAGCAGCAAGGGTTTAACCCTTTCGGCCCTGGCGGTGGCAATTGCCACCATCAAATTCAGAGATCTGCATTACAGGCCCAACAGCATATTTCTATTATTTACTGCTAGAGGTCGCTTCAGACAGCATTGTTCTTCCGAATTTTGTTTTGCTCCCGCCATTTTATGCGCGTTTCTGTTAACATCACAAACATCTGTGTACAAGTGCAGCAATGAATCGCGCTGGTCTCAGCAACCTGGTGAAATAATTCAGGGCTGAAAGGGTTAATTCGGGGTGTCCCGTTTCAATTTTCATCTTATGGGATAGTTTAGGAATCTTATTGGGAAACAGCGATAAAGTGCATCGTATTGCTATGGACACGTTTAATCTTCTGAGTCACTCAGACGGACTCTTGGCCCGGCAGTTATGACGGAAGTGGCGGAAAAGGACGAAAGTGGCGGGTGGCGAAATTTTATCGCATCCTAGCTCGCGAAACTTCGTACGGGCATTTGACTAGTTTATGGAGTTAATTTTCGATGAACGCTACAAACCGCCCCGGTTTATGGAGTAATAACGTCGACGTATAAAGGATGATATGAATCCCGTACGATGGCGGAATAGAGAGAGTGGGGGGCCTCTCTCGAATTAGATCGAGAGCTCTTGCCTCGACATCGCAATTAAATCCCGATTAGCGAATTTTACCTCACCCGCGAGCCGGAAATTTCCCTATTTCCCGCCATTATCGGTCGACCGGTCGCCCTCCTGGAATCCGCAATCAAATTTTCAGTGGTTTCGAAGTTTCTCGATCCGAATCGATGAAAAATATTTCGGACGCTCGCAACGTGTGCCGTTCGCGGCACAGCGCATCAGGGACGATAACAATGGTATATAACCGTAATGCTAAGTGCAGCCTTTATGATGCACAGCTCGGAACACGGATAAGCCAGGGCGCGAGGGGAGGGAGTAACGAGTTTCCTAAAATTGCGCCTGTGAATAGAGCAGTGTCGCTGTTTTCCAGCCGTTGCCGCTTGTCTGCTCACTATCCTTCCGGCATCGAGAGCCGAGAGCAGGGCGTGAAATGGAACGAGTGCGAGCTCTGGATGAAGGATAGAAAGCAGAAGGACGGAGAAAGTCGGCGGGGGTAATAACGATATAACGTTCTCTGTCGGAACTGCGAACATGTAGGCTCGATTTCACGCGTTTCGTCTATGCACGACTGCTGGGAATACTTGACGATGGGTCAAGACAAGTTTTCGCTGGTTGTTTCGATGGACGACGTCTCTCTAGTGCGCAACTTCATCTCAAATGTAAATCTTAAGTTCAGTCATGTTCAGAATTTAACAATTGGTCAAATCAGTTCTACCCGTTTTTTAATAAAATCAATTTTTTCCCGTAACGTTTGGACTGTTAAGAATGGGATGAGGTAAAATTATTTTTGCCATTATTAAAGCAAATATGGAATGTTGAATGGAAAGTTGACAATGTTCGTTTACCTGTAATGCAATAACGTATATCGTGATGATATTAACGATTAATTACGACGTTTATTTGACCTCCTGTTCAAAAAGGAATTTGAGAATTGATTTAGCCAGGAATCAACTCAATTTGTCGATTGCATTACTGTGGATACCAAAATCAATATATTGAACACCCGCATTTCAGTTCCTGGCAAAGTTCCTTTCTCGATCATTTCAGCCGACTTTCTCGATTCTGCTCCGATCTTTGGCCCTCATACGTTGACCCCTCCTCGGGTCATAATATCAGAGGGAAAGTGGCGAGGCGCCATCGGATCCCAGATTCTCCCTGCCTAATTGCGTGTCTTGGCCGACCATTACTGACCGCAACTACTGCGCATACACATGGGAGGACAAATGTCCGTGCGCGTTTGCAGTTATGCCGCGCCACCAGTGTGTCGTTATTGTTCCCTCTTCCTCTTCCTCTTTGCTTTTCAACCTTCCCTCCTATCCTCTCTTCTCTCCTGACGTTCAGCCGTTAGCATCGTGCCGCGCTGACAGTCGACGGAAGTGCGGAGGTGCAGAAAGAACAGAATGACAAAGACAGCCCGACTCACTGGAGACAAAGATAATCCAGAGTCTTTGCCGAAACTTCGACAATATTCTCCACCGGAGAACTAATACTGTCTCTCTTCCATGTCAACGACCCTTGGCATGTCCCTTCATATGTCGTATGAACCGACATTACAGAAAATTCTCTCGGGTGTCCATCGAACTCATACGAATTTAATCGGAAGTATCGAGAAATAACGATATTTCGCGGCATCGATGTTAGCCGGCGCATTGATCGACGACTCAGAAAATTTGGACACCTGCACCTCTATGGCAAACACATCCGGCCTTCGCGCCGGGTCCGTTGGCCCCTGCGAGCTCTTCGGCCTTAAATAACTCATAATCCGACCGAATTTCCCTCTCGCCCGGATTTGCGTCCATCAGCAAACGCGTCGACAAACGTCACAGTGCATCGGCAAACAGCTCGGCATCGGGTTTTGTCCCGGCGAAATCGATGCTTCACTTAGAGCCCGCACGCACACCAAACCCCCTCTTCCACCCCTCCGCTCCCCCTCGAATTCATTTGCGCGAAGGAAAGGGTACCGGATGCGGTTACAGTGCATAGGGGGTTGGTCGATGCTAGTGCGCGAATGAGGATAGGAGAAAAGCGGGTGGAGGAGGGAGAGGGGTGAGCTGAATTCGTTTCCCGCTTGTAAACGAGGCCGAAAGGTCGTTTGGACTTAATCGGGCACACTCTGCGGATAATCCTAGCGCCATGATGGTGGCCCATAGCCGGCAGGGGGGAATGGAAGTGGCTGGGAGGAGTTGGGGTGGTTTCTGATGGGGCACCATGCGCCATGAGGTCTCACGGTGTAATACGCAGCGCGAAACAGCCTGGGATTACGGTCGGCGCGTCAATCACTGCATTTGATATCATCATAGCCGCAGGCTATCTAGGCGTCGCCCTACTCGTTGATTATGATACGTTCCCTGCACGTTCCGCACTGCCATAGAAAACTTCGCAACCATGGGCCTGTTTACGCGCTAATCACGGAGTTTGTTCTATGGGGGGAGATCGGCGAAAGGGACGGTCTCGTTTATAGGGGGGGTGTGGAGACGTATTGAAATTTTCTATCTCGTCTATGAACGGTGTTCGGTATTCTTGACGGAGAACGGAGGTCATTATGGGCGCCGGGGGTGAGTTCCGATCGTGCTTGGGGTGGTAACGATGCCTTGGCGTTACAGACGGAGTCGCTGGGACTGGGAACTCGATTTCGGCAATAAACTCCTGTGTGCGTCTGTCCGTCCGTCCGCTTTGAGAAACGAGCCTTGCCGAGTGACGCGAGTAATTACGAATAACTAGTCCCGTCGCAGTAACCAGCCAGGGACTCGATGTGCTAGAGAGGAGTGATAAATCGAGTCGCGGCGCAACGTCACACATTAGTTGCCTACTGTCTCTCCGTCTCTCTCCCCCATTCTCTCTCTCCCCCATTCTCTCTCTCCTTCTCTCTCTCTCTCTCTGTTTCTGTATCTGCACCTCATCTCCTCTCTCTCTCGCTCAGGCATTCAAATCCCACCTTCCTGCGTCTCCATCTATCCAGCTCCGCAGCACATGCGTTTATGTTCCGTGCGTGGCCTGTCTGTTTATGAGCGCGCAAATCGTTCGCGCAGAACGTACCAACTGCTCGACGATTATTGTTAGTCGAGAGACAGAGCATATTTCCTGCTGGCCGGCGGCGCACGCACTCGATCCGCGAAAGTGGGGCTCGATTTCGAGCGTCGGCCTGCTCAATTTTCACGCTTTTCATTTCACCTCCGGACCGCCACGCCACTTTGCTCTACCACTCGAAATTGCCATGCGAAGAGTAGTGCTCTGTGCTCTCTTCGTTCATTTGTACCCTCGATTTTTCTATTCCCACCGAAGCGGGGAAACTCGATCAGCGGAAGATCGACGCTCGATCTGCTGACATTCGACCCGGCCGTGGTCCTATGCAATTTCCTGAAACGGCTGTGTTTTTCGATCGGCCGGAGGAGCGCGGGCGATCTTATCCGACCTTGGGATCCCCGAAAGATCGCCGGATGTACGGATGGGCACGCCGGTACAAAGCTTTCTTCGTTCGAGGGCCCTACGGTCGTGTCGTCTATCCCCGGGGTCTGGGGCTTTGCGGGATTTGCATAATCTCTGGCCGAAACGGCTGAGCGTAACCCGTGGGCGAACGTTTTCCATCCGAGTAGGCGGCGTGGAACGGGACCTCGACGATATCGTGCCGTGATCAACGTTTCTCAATGTTCCGTGTGTCGTTTGATATTCTCGTGGAGCCTCCCTACGCTCTTCCATCCTCATTTCTTTTCCCTCTCGGCAATTCCAGTTGCTTTGTAATGATGACTTGTCCACTTTTCCTCCTACGTTCTCCGCCACCTTCTGTACATTCGGTGGAATATTTGTGTGTTGTATGGCTGGATTATGGTACATCTGTGAAAGATGTATACCAAAGATTTCTTGAAGGGGTTTTTGCATCATTTGTCATCATTTTTTTTTTACACATTTTTAAACGTGATTGCGAGAATATTGAGATTTTCGAGGGGCCGAACACGGCTCTCTGAGTTAGTTTCGACCCTCTTCAGCAAAGCAGAAGGGCAATTCGACCCGAGAGTCATCGATTTTTCGCAAAAATAATAAGGGTAATATATGAAAAAATTGTAAATTAAAAAAATCATGATTTATTCAATCCGCTGTAACTTGAACCGGCAATCAAAACCGACGACAATCATATTTCATATATTTCACATATTATGATTCACATTGGCAGGCTTATTCTCAGTTCAGATAAATAAATTAGTACGGGTCAGCGAGTATGGACAGTAGAATAATAGAAGGTACAATAGGAAGCACGAAAAGGATGAAAAATATTACAGCCCAGTATATTTTACAGAATCAAATCATGGCTTACTCACTCAGAACGTAACAGCTTCATTCGTCAATAATTTATTATTACTGCTGTGTTCTTTCATCGACTGTTCCAATTTAAACATGTCATTACTGATCCGCCATCCGTCAGAAACGTAAACTGAATCATTCGTCTCCCGCACAACTTTATGTAATTGTTCTCGATAAAGCGATTCGTTCAAAAGTCGAAGAATCCCTCGCTTAATGGCTACAACTTTTTTACTCAATCCATGTTGTTTTCCGGTTTATCAGCGCAGGTTCTCACTGAGATACATCGTTCGACAGTCGTTCGACAATAACAAATTTCCCGAATCCGTCGACTGACAACAGAAGTAGGTTACATCGAAGCGCTCGCTGCAGCCGATTGTCTGTTATCTGCGCAACCGGGGGGTAGGTGGGATCTTTACAGCCTTCCGACTTTTACGATTCGACCGAATCTCGATCGTCCGACACGGGAAACAAACAGATTGACGACGATCGTCCGTGCTCATTGTCGATCATGCGCGTCGTAGGAAAACGAACGAGCGATAGCCGAAACGCATCAACGACGAAATACGCGAACTGACAGCAGCTCGATTCGGTGATACAAATCAACGACGCTCATATCCCGAAAACTACCAGTCAGACCAATCTCCACACGTCCCCTTCGTTCCTCCGAAACGAAATAATACATCGCTGCCACCAAAGTTCTCAGCGATAACCGATGTGCTCCATCATCCATACATCCGGCTTAAAACGGAAATTCCGCAAACTCGCACCCTCAAAACTTCAAATTCCTTCCTCTTAAAACGAGTTGCCAGCCATTCAAATGAAACATGCGCAATTTAGTTGTCCACCCAGCGTTTCCGAAATCCGGACTTCCGGCTGCGGACGGGGTGCCTGGCCGCGAACAAGATCGACACGCCGCGAGTCTGCCTCTGTTATACCGGGTGCATAACGTGCGCATAACCTGAGCATAACGTGCGTATAACGTGGGCATAACGTGAGCATAACGTCCGTACGAGGTCGGTATAGGAGGATCGCGACTGCACGCCGACTGCACGCCGACTGCGCTGGCAGTGCACAGTGAGTGGACGGCTACTGGCATCGCCGACTGGCATGGCCGACTGGCATAGCCAACTGGCAATAGTAACCGGCACGCACTATAACCATGCCTGCCCGGCAATTTGTCACCCCCGGCGACGGGGACTCGAGCCAGCCCCGGTTTGATGGGCCCAGATTAATTACTCCCGTCGAGGATGGCGCTTTCGGCTTGGGCTTACGTCACGCTTATGCACGACTCGCGGCAAGTTCCGCGATCTTGCTTAATCATCGACTGGACGAGGCCCGATGGCCACGGGGAGGAAACTCTAATGCTCTCTGCGGCCGCGCCCGCTCGAATGCCAGCGGAAGACGGACCGCGTTTGAGCTGATGTTAATTGATGAGCTCCACGGATCTGCCGTCCGGCTTCCGGTCTGTTCCGTAGAACGAACCGCCGACTGATTACCTTTGTACGCTGTCTTGTGCCACGTTCTCTCTGGATGTATTCTCAATTTATAGAACGATCGATCGGCCGTGGATACTGAAACTTCCGAAGCGTGGGAGGAGTGTCGATGTGGTATAATGCTCTGAAGAAAATCTGTGCAGCTGAGTTAACAGATATGGACTTTAAATCGATATTTTAGGATAAATCGGTAGGAGCAGCTTGTGACTACTGATCGTGATGGGTGTATCACTTGAACACTAAACATTCACTTCGTTAAAAGAATATCGATATTTTTAGGAGGCGACTCGAGTCACGAGAGTTTGTAGAAGGTTAAGAAGTAGGTATATACAGAAAGAGTTGGAGAATGGCCTTGTGTACTTTGTCCGATTCTCAACTCTCCGAAGTCGGAATCTTGTTCGATACGTACGCCTTTCGAAAGTAGCAAATAGAAAAACTTCGATCGAGGTACGTAACAGTGGTGAGAGAGTAAGCGTGAAATAGCGAGGATATCATCGGCATGCCTCGACAAGCGCCGCGCTCAAAGAATTCATCCGGCGAACAGTACGCTTTGAATCGTTTAACGAGACCCTTAAACATGCATCGCAAACTGTAAACGCGTAAACATGTATCAGCACACGCTAGGAGACACATACATACACGCGCGCGTTGGTAACGCGACGTCCCATTTTGTCGGCGAGCGGAAAATCGCGTCCTACCAGTCGGCGGTGGAAAAGCGTCACGGTGGAAGCGGCCGTTTGAAAGGAAATTAGATCAGGCAATTTCCGCGCCCGTTTGTGGGTGGGGGCCGAAAAAAGCGGATGAGGCTGGCTGCGTTCCGAACGGAAGAAGTGTGCGACGTATGACACTAAGCGATGCCACTCTGACGCCGCCATTTATTTCGATCGCTTCCGACGGGATTAGACGCCTTTCGATCGATTAAATTAGATTGTGTCAGACATCTGTCCCAGTGGCGTCGTTGGATCGGTTCCAGCGAATTTTCGGCCTCTGTCGGATCCAAATGTTGAATCCATATTTCGTGAATACTCGCTCGTAGACCTCCGACTCGCGGTATTACTTTTTTCAAACGTCACTTTGGACACAAGGCCACTTTGGTTCTGCATTAGAGACGTATCAGATCTCTTGTTAATGTACAATTCTGAAGAAGACAATGGCTAACTTTTCGGGTCACTATCGACAGAAGCGACTTATTTCATCAATTCTACTTAGACCGTTCACAGATATTGCTACTGGAACATATTGATAGGGCCAACCAATCGATTCTGTCGAGTAACTATTTGCGGAAGAGTCACTCAATTATTTGGAAGATCGTTTAGCAAGACCTCTCGCTTATTTCACCCGATGATCACAACTGAGCCGTTACCAGTGATAGGGGTATTGTACTGGGCGGAACGACGCTCGGTAGTTTCGTGTTCGAGCCCCGCTCGGCAACTTGGACTTTGTGCGACGTTCAAACAGATTGGAAGTCACGTCAGCGGTGACCGATTACCGACAACTTCCTCGGCATCTTCCGATTCCGCCGGCACCAAGCCTCGCAAGGCGAAACTTCAAAGGAGCCCGAACTTCGCCGAGAGTCGGGACTCGGAAGCGATCCGGTGCCTGACAGTCCTTATGTCAAGGGTTTTTAATTAAATCAATAACGTCCGTCTTCCCGATCCATCTTAAACGCGCACTTCATCTCCGTCGACGCCCTGCCTGCTTCGAGTTCCGAGTGCCAAGTCCCGAGTGCGCGCGAACGCTGAATTTCCTAACGAACGTTAGTGTCGGTCCTATCGTTGACTCACATCACTGAGAGCGCTGCGCCGGCTGTCTGTTTGCCGTTTGAAAAAATTCTAGTTACGACACTGTGGCAGAAATATGCGCGAGGCCCTGTAATTGGCAGAGGTATAGTTCAGCATATTAATTATATTCAGTCGTATAATTCATATTTTCTTGTATATGTAAAGTTAAGCAAATAATTTAATACAAGTCGAAGCAGCACTTGGACGTGACTCCGTGTGACGTATTACCGACACAGAAAATCACTTCCGATCCTCTTCGCGTTCAGCACTTTCGCTTTCATCGCTTCCATCGACGCCGTCACAGTCCGTATCCGGAGCAGAATGGCCGAGATGGATCGGGGACGGAGGAGATGGTCAGTCAACGGTGACCGATTGCTATCTCAATTCCGGCCGACCGTCCCGCAAACTTTCCCACCGGCAAAAACGTGCAGGCGAGAGAGTTCGGAAAAAGACAAAGAGCTGAAAAGTTTCGGCCGACTGCAAGAAGGGAAGGGGGCGTGCGCGGGAAGAAAGCGAAGACAATTGTAAGGCGGAACGGAGTGTCGCTTCATTATTAACTCTACTCAGACGAAAGTGGCTGAACTCCGTTGATCCGAGGGCTCTCTCGCGCTTCTTTCGTCCATCCACAATTTCTCGATTCTCACGTCTCAACCGACTCTCTCTTTCTATCTTGATATGTCGCCTCGTTCACCCCGATTCCTTTCTACAGCTGCATTCTGACGCATTCGATGCGCTCGTCGCAAAATCGGATTCCGCTCGCAAAGTTACACTCGCGCGACAAAAAGATTAACTTGCTTTCAGACGATGTAAAATATTTAACGAGCCCCTCTTTCGGGATCGCGGTCACCTTTCCTCCCGTCCCTTCTTCTGCGGTCGCCAGATTCTGTCTTTGGGTAGGATACCTTGCGTTGTCTAGTCTGCCTCGTCCAATCCCATCCTTCTTCGCTCCCGTCGAAAGTTCGGACAGCAGGAAAGAGATCGAGACAACCAGTCTCTAACGAGTGATGCATCGCCTATCGAAAGAATGCAAATTGAAAACCGATATCCGACCCTCGCGCCGCTAAGCGTCACGACAGAAGAGATTCTCGGAAAGCTTTCGCTTCCCAGTTTTCGCGCTTCCTGGCCACTCGCTCGTGATGTCACCGACAGTCAGATCTCGTTGCGCCACAGTAATTCATTGCCAATTAGGTTCATCGGGCGCGGTGATTCGGATTAATAACGAGCCGACAGAGATAACGATTTACATATGAAACAGAGTCCGTCGAATGCATTGTTTTTCGCCGGCCATGCGATCGTAAGCGTTCGTCGGATTGTCGAAGAGGCGAACTCCGACTGCTGAGCATTGAAATACACGGCTGCGGGCTGGAGTGGCGAGATAAATTGCGCGACGAGGGGTGCCGGCTCGAAAAGTGTGAAGAGGCGGTAATTGAAGCGTCAGAACTCGGCACCCCGGCGCGATTAATAATTATTCGATGAAGTTCGATCGATCGTTTTCAGGTATTAGGTTATGCCGGGCGTATAGCAGGCGCCAGGCGACGACTAATTACATCGAAAATTGAGGACGTCGCCGGCGGTACGGGCAACCGACACTCCCTCTCCTCCCTTCCAATCCCTTCCGCCCCTCCCTTCCCGTTTGGCGCAACTCACGGGGTCCGGGGGCGGAAAATTTTCGGGGTGATCATCGTCGTGCGATCGTACCTCATTACGTTCAGGCTTTTAGCGAGATTACGTCTGCGACTTTATTAATCGCCCGTGACGTTCCGCAGTTTTGACCGTTACGACAATTTTTAGCTCCGCACCCGTTCTTGCGCCTTCTCAATCTCCCCCTCCCCCCTCCCCTGACTCGAACTTTCGCAACGATCACCATCGCGGCTATTGTAGCGCGCGTAATTAGTTTTAATGCCGACTCGGCTTCGTTACCATTGTTACGCGGTTATTATTCCTATTAATACTATCATTAGTATTTTCAGTATAATCGTTCATTTGCAAGTTTAATCCTGTCAATAATATGCGACGCCCGTAATGTAACAATCTGTTATCACCAATGCAAATTTAATGTACGCATTGGGGGAAATTCGTAAAATGAAATTAATTACGATCGTTGCGCCTCTCCGATTTTTATCCCACCTCATCATTCGTGGATCAGTCACTGTTCTGTTCGCAACGTGCGTGTCTTTTCGAGTGCCATATTATCTCAGTGGATTCGCGAAATTTGAAGATTCCGAGAATTGAAAGGTACGCCGCTCATGCGTACGTCGTCAAAGTGAAAGCGGGCCGTCCGTGTTCGAGATGTTTTTTTTACCGAGGGTCCAAAAAGCGTACCGCATGAATAATGCTCAACGGCTGTAAAACCCTTTCGACTCTTTTTTTCGCGTCGCTCGTCCCGCGATGCGGAATCCGGCCTCAGCCATTGAAGAGATCAAGGATCGCTCTGCCAGCTGTTACACGCCGCTTGTTCTAGGACAGCTTTCTACCTTCGGGAGGGGTAGAGAGGGAGGCAGAGAGAAAGAGAGAGAGTGGAACACGGGACTAACCTACTATAAAATCCCTGACGCTGCAGGGTCAGTCCACTGTTTTACGAGACGTGCCAGCGCCACTGATCGACCAATCGCAAACTTCGCTCTCGAGGACGAAACGCGGCTGGATCGTAAACTGGGTTGAGGACCTTCGTTTGCACCCCCCTCACCGTCCCCTCTTCTCACCCCTTCAGCCCCTCCGGCTACCGCCGACCCTCGTTTTACCCTTTCCCTACGACGCCCACATCGCCCAGCAGTCGTCCTCGTATTTGTTTATCTCTCCCGGCTTCTTAGACTCTCCTCTCTCCCGAGTGCCGTTGCCGCTTCCACGTATTAAAATAACTAGCTCAAACTTTTCGACGAACTTGCCGCTCGTTCGCCGGGCGCAATTTCGTGATGTTCGAGTTTCTTCGGACTCGCCCCCCCGCCCCTCTTCCTCTTACTTTCCGGCCCTCGCGCTTGTTTGGTAGAATTTGTCCCCTCCCACATCTTCTCGTTCTCTTCGCATCCGCTCCTTGCACGATTCGTTCCCTCTTTCTCCCTTTTATTGCTCATCCACCTTTCTCTCTCGCTCGTCCTACGACTCGATATCTCCTTCTTCCCCATGCTCTTTCTTCATCTTCGATTCATTCGTATTTGTTCACGTTCCGAAGCTATCATCGACTGTTAACCCCTTCGTCAGATAGTCTCGAAATCGTTTAACATCCGAGTAGGTTACTTTGCCGTAGATGTAGGTAAGACGATGTAGATAAGAAGACTTGCCCAGGGCGACATTATCGGTGCGAGACAAGGTGCAGAGCCGAGAGTAGAAAGATTACAGTCTAGAATTTGGTGGAACACCGCCTGCTGCTTCGTACGAGAATTTGTACTTTAATACCCCCTGGTGCCGAGTCCCTATGGAACTCCGCTCGGATTTGCGATATGGGGCTAGATTTAATCGTTTTTACAGTCCTACAATCTTGCCATCTGTTCTGCGCCGGAACGCAAACAATGGAACGAAAGTAAGCGGCAAAAGGCGTAATCACACGGAAAGCTTCCGGGCAATTCCATCCTCTCCCCATCGTTCCACGCCCTGCTCGTCATTATTTTCACTATTTTTCGTCCCACTTTCCCGCGCTCTCCTTTTCCCCCCCTCCTACCACCTCGACCAACCTTCTACCCAGGCCCACCCCGCGCCCTTCTTTGAAAGCTTACGTACTTACTTTGTTTTATCACCTATTTGAAACACCCTCGAGTACGTTCCTCTTAAACACGTACAGAGACGGGCACACAACGAGTGGCACACTTAGCTGGCGCCCTGTTTCAAGGTTCCTCGAAAGCCTCTCCTCTGACGAAGATGTCGGTAGCTGGCGGTCGCTTTCTCAATCGTTGCTTTACGCGATCTGCAACACAGGCCAGGATCAATGTCGGGAGTCTAAATATTTGTCCTGTCGAAATGCAAATTCATTACCCTCCCTGATTTTCGCCTCTCTCTCTGCGTCTCACGTATAATTTCAAGGATGAAGATGATTCTTCGAATCTGCACATGCATCTGTTACCTAGCACATGCTTTTCGTTTACCCTGCTATCCCAACCGACCAGCACGCGTACATTTGCACATTCTCACGCAACAATTTATAGGCGAGCCAGACTAGGCGCCTTACGTAGCGAAATCTTTTCATCCGCGCCGAGTGTTTCTTTCGCGGCTCTATTTGTAAATTTTCCGACGCGGAACGAATTTTCCTCGCGCTCCGGAAGGAGATTATAAAAAACGGCCCGGAGTGGACTTACACCATTGAAGCGAAACACTGCACGATCGCGCGAATAAGGACGGACTTCCTCGACGGTAAGAAACTCCATGAAAGGGGCCGGGGCTCTCAGCGTCTAAAGCTTTTCCGTCCTCAACCGCCCTGTTTCATCGAGTTTCCTGCGGGCTCTGTAAGAGGTTTCCTTTCTGTAGAGCGAGATCTTTCGTGTTCAAGGTCCGAGGAAGGCACGGAGCTCGCGACTTAAATAAAAATTAATACGATCGCGACCGTCTGAGAAAGGAAAACAATTTCCTGCATGGCGTCTTCGAAGCAGAATTTTCGTCAGCTTCTGCTGTTTTGGTCGGGCGAATTCGCGTGACTCACCCAGTAGCACGACATTGACGCTTAACACGTGTATCATTTACGCGTCGTGCAAAATATATCGACCGACACGCTATTTCGGGGACATGCGTAATTATCGTAACGATCGTAATTGGCCGTAATTGGTTTCATGTATTAGCAGGGCGAAGATATCAATATTTTCTACATTACACAGGCGTCACAGCGCGAACACAATATTCGATAAATGTGAATAAATGCAATTGACCCTTCGTGCGTAGTTTCATAGTCATAGGAACTGTGTCGAACTATTCGTTTCTTTACATTTGCTTGATTGGGCCTCAACCTTACACAAGTTCCATTCGTCATTGGCGAAATAGTGACCGGTCGCTTTTTCATGCAACGAAGTTACGTATTATAGGAAAACTAATTAGTTTATCGTAACTCAATAAAAAAAGTCCATGTCACCCATTACGTGTGTCTAATGAACAGACGCGTGCGCTTATCGGATGTCCGAGCAGCTATTGATAAATATCGACGGACGCGACGAGCATCAATTAGGAATTTTATTTACCGACCGGTAAGCGGATGCGTCGTTATTGCAATTGGGGTTCAGTCCGTAGGACTGATATAGACGGGGAAAACGGGAACGGTTGGACGCAGACGGAGAAACGGACGTCATATGGACCCAGGGTCGAAGGGCGAAGAGGGCAAGGGGTGGGCAGACCGTGAGTGCGAGGCGGAAGGAGGGTAGATAGAGGCTCAGAGAAACAAGGTAGAACAGAGAGCGAGAGAGAGAGAGAGAGAGAGAAGGAGAGAGAGAGAGCGAGAGAGAGAGAGAGAGAGAAGGAGAGAGAGAGAGCGAGAGAGAGAGAGAGAAGGAGAGAGAGAGAGGACAAAGAGGAAGCGGATTTCTATCGGCACGGTACGTCAGGTCCAAACGACGAGGCTCGCCATGCTCCGGATGATCGGTTCATTTCCGATCGTTGCCCACAATCAACAATACACCCCTGGACATTCTAGATTCGAGATCTGTCGGCACGGTCAACTCCGGCCGCGGCCGTTTGTCCGTGTCCATGGATTCTCGCGCACATGCGCGTCTTGCACGCTGGCGCCCGCCATTCTCTACCATTCTCTACCATTCCCTACCATTCCCTACCATCCTCTATCATTCTCTATCGTTTCATCCTATCCTCCTCCATGCGAGCACGAGACGAGTGCGCCGCCAAGCTCCGCGCGTGGGATCGAGTTTTTCGCAAACAGGCCTGGCGAAATTTCAAACAGCTCTGCGGGCACTCGCGAGAAAATGCCGACAACGTTTGATTACCGAGCGGAAAGGCCAACCCGATCGGCATTCTTCTGAATTCGCATATTTCAAGCCTTGCTGGGTACGCGTGCTTAAGCAATTTCATTGCCCGGAGGGTCAAGTTTATAGACGCAAGAATCGGACAATATCAAATTCTTAAGAGAATTTTTCCTCACAAGAAACGACATTGTGCGAGTCTGCGGTTTGACTTGATTACCGAATGAAAGGGCAAATCGGATCGAAATCCTCGCAGATTTCGATGTTCCGATGATCGAATTGAATGCCCATCTTGCTCAGCTTGCATGCCTAAGCAATCTCGTTGCCCGGAGGGTTAAGTACACGGAAGTACAAGGAGAACGATATCAAATTTTTACTTCCTCCCAATGAGACGTCGCTCCGGTCCGGCTTTCATGCGTTGCATTGAATTGAGATCGTCGACGAGTACATATTGACTCCCGTTGTCGTCTCCTGGCCCTCTCCCCTTTCGCCTGTAACGGAGCTTGTTATCTGTTGTGCCGGCACCGGCTGATGTACCGTTTATTGCCCGCGCGCAGTAACAACGACGACACTCGGATCATTGTGACCGGCAATGGCTTTCGGGATGATACGAAAGGGAGGAAAAATACGAGACGTATAAATCAGCCTGGAAAGATGGCCGACGAATCCAGCGTCGGGTTGTTCCGGGTAACAATTTCATTGCAGTCTTCTCTCGCAACGTCGAATTATTACGCTTTGATATCTACACGCCAGATCTCGTTGCCATTTTTCGGCTACTTTGTCTAATGTACACGTAGCTCGTTCAGCCGACGTAGTGAGACGCATTGAAAGTGAACGAGGAGTAATCTCGACAATAGCCTTCCACGGAGCAATTGGTAAAATCCACTTTAACCTACTCCACCTTCACCGTACCGAGACTTTCTTTCTTATCCTTCCCTCTGCAATTCCACCCCGAGCCCGCGTTCATTAATCTCGATCGCGCGTCACGTCTCGCTTTATGTATATACGTGTACATGTATGTGCATGTACAGCCTGTGTGTACAGAACGCCGAGAGCGTGTAAGTGAACTTCGTGTGGGCCCAGTTGGATGTATCGGGAGACTGAGGGTGAGAGAGAAAGGGAGGGGAGGCACGAGCGTTGGATAGCTAGTATCGATGTTCCGTCAAAATGGGCGAACGAGGAAATTAAAAATGTAACATATCCGACTCCCAATCTAATGGCACCTGACGTGTATCCTCGCGAGGGCCTTCGCCTCCCTCGCCATTTTTCATACATGCACATTTTTCAATTTACCGAACAAAGAACCGTCGCCCCGGAGTCAAAGGACGATGGCTTCGAAAACGGTGAAATTTTTCAGATAAACTAGACGGACGGATAAAGCGTCGAAATATCTTTATTCATTCGCTACTCGCATATACTCTGACGCACTTCGGTTCGGCCCGTTAGATGTTTCGTCCGAAGCAACAGACTGTCAAGGTGGGACGAAGTTTTTATCAGAGCGTGGATACAAAAAAGGAGATGGGAAAGAGAGAGCGAGAGAAGATGGGGAAGAGAGAGTGGCGTGAGGGGCGTGGAACTCATCAGAGGTCGCATACATATTTATTAAGCGAGTTGACTCGTCAGTCGCTGCCACGATTAATCGATCGACCGCTTCATCCAGGCACCGATGGAGACCGGTAATTATTGCACCCTCATCCTTTCTTCACCCCCTCGTGCCGACAGTTTCGGCTCTTTTGCTCGTCGCCGGAATTGGGGTGTCGTGCCTTGATCGTTCGCTTTTTAACTCGGCGGTTTGTCGACGTGCGCCAGGTGAAGAGCAAAAACAGTGTGCGAGGGTGGCAAAATAAACCAGGCTCCCGCAAACCACATTTTTCTCCACTATCCATAAAAACATGCCGCAAATAATAACCGGGGATAGTTATCAACTTTTGGAAAGAATTTCCTTTCGACCGTCAGGCAGGAAGTTTCGCGCGTTGGAATATTTGCAGAGAGAATTCAACTTTTTGTGAAGAGTCGCCCTTCGTTACGACGATCAGCCAAGTTTAGCAGATCGCAATTATGGCGCGAGAGTGTCAGCGCTTTCGTTGCGCTGGAAGAGAAAATAATCGTAGCCAGCGAGTCGGAGGAAGAGTACGCGTCTCGAGGAACTTCCGGTTTACATTACCGGCAGTCAAGTGGCGAGAGACGCCCCCAAGGTTGGAAACTCGATGCGCGGAACGTTCCAATTTAGGTCCCTCTCAACTGATACTTCAATAATTAAATTGCATTACTGTAAACGGTCGTACTCGCGACCGTTCCCGGGTCATTTTCGCTCGCCGGGCAACCTGATAATCTGGCCTCTTGAGTAAAAAAGCGAAATGAACGGCTTCCACCGATCGAAATTGCAAAACGACGAGCCCGACATCCACATGCATATTTATCGTTGCGCCAACTGGTCACCGCCGACGATAATTGAACGTTTTACGATTTCGGACGAGCGACTAATGAATTATTACCGCCCATCGAAGTAATGCATATTTATTCGAATCCCGGCTTCCCGAATCTTCGCTGTCAGACCCCTCACCAAAATTCCTCCGACCATTCTCCTTCCCGGAAATTGACGAGACTCCAAGGAGTCGACTCACGCAGTCTTCAGGTGTAGCAAAATAAAAATGAAGGGAACGTGCCCGCCATTCGCGGCTCCCTCGCAAAATGATGAGGGGAAAATGGAAGTTTTCGAGTTGCAGGGCTCAGATGGGGGAGGTGGATACGAAATATGGACAAAGCAAGCGATCGAAGGCAAACCGTTTAAGTCGGGGCTAACTTTCAGATCACGAACGGCCTCGATAAGGGTGGAGGGAAACGTCCCCGGAGCGTTGTAAGCAGCGAGCAATACAATTTGAAGACGCGGGAAGGAGGTGGGGGGGGGGGGGGTGGAGGTACGATACGCGCAAGAGACAGTTTCGCGGAAGTTAGCCGGGGCCAGTAGCAAAAGATAAATACAGGTCCAAGGAAGGAAGGATTACCTTGCAACGGCGTGATACGAAAAGTTCTTTGAACCTTCCTTCCCCTCTCGGTGCGGCAGGCAGAATGCTGGATAAATAAGTAATCAGTTAGACCCGCGCTAAGACGCGAATAGACGAGTTTGTAGACCGGCTTTAGGAGTTTTCGCAAATCTCTTCGCCGCAACTCCGAACGATGCGTTATAATCGGAGGCGGTGCCCGAGAACTGGCGGGTGGGGGCGGCAGGGTGGATTATTAGATTTTTGACCCAGAAAACTTGCCCAGGGATTGTCCGAGGGATCCTGCGAGCACGTGATGAATGAGGCAAATTTCCCTTTTAGCTTCGCTGTAATTAGCCTGAGACGATGTAACGTCTTTCGAAGAGTCGCTAACAACGGGCCGGCGAGCGGCAAGTAAGCCAGCCTGGCTCTTGGTTCGAAATAAAGTTGGCCGAGATTCGCGGCTGTCGCGAGAAGATCTCGGTACGTATGCAAAAACTTTGATCGCCGTAGGTATACCGACGTGAGAATACCGGCGGGGGTGGGAGTGGAGGGGGGCCTGATGAGAAGTTTTCTTGCTCGCGAACCTCGCCGAAGACAAATTGGATGTTGGAATTTGATGAGACAAGTTTTTTTCCGGGGTCCCCAACCGGCAGCGGATCGGAGATTCGGAAAAATTGGATAGGTGGGGACGGGTGAGTTTGAAATACCGCAGCGTTGATTTGCAGTTAGTCCTGTGACGTCACAGAGCTCGTAACGTTACGCAATGGTGGCGTAACCCGCTACGGGCCAACAAAGGTATTATGATGATTCCGCCGACGGCTTTTATCGGCTGTATATGTCTGTAAATAGCGAACGTCGACGATTACACTCGGTACATTAATTTTAATCGTTCCTGATCCACTGCACGCCATTATTCCTGCACTGGATCGTTACAGATATCTCGCGTTGTTCACGCATGCCGTCGTCCGTATAAGGTAGAACGAAACATTTATTTCGGCGAAACGTTATGCGTTAAGTTATTTTGTACGACCTTTCCGACTTCCAAGAATGTTTGTATTGACTACTGTACCAAGGGAATATTCATTGCAATAGAAACACTCTTTCACGGACCTTTACCTTAAGTACAGGCAAGGCACTTAAAGAGGTCTGTTCTTGCAACCGTTCCGCACAAGAACAAAGGAAAGGGAGAAGGAGGAAGAATGTGGCACGTTAGAGAATGGCAGTGCCATAGCTCCGGAATCGTCGAGAGCAGACTGTTGCTTGCACGCAGCTGAGTCGAGAGAAGGTTGAAAGTTAATTAAGACAAACCCAAGTGTCATCAGCACCTCGCGGCGTTGACCAAACAAAAACTCAGGGCCGTCCGTAAGTAACAGCAATGGGGCTAGGGGGAATAAGTACAAAACGTCCGATGTTCCCGGACACATTTTCTTCCCTCGGCGAGGGACAAAAAGCGGTCGGAGGGTGTAAAGGATTTGAATGGGAATCTGGCGAAGATGGTCAGACCGCGGCAGCTTTGCTCGGACATATAAATATTTTAGCATTTGTTGTCGGACATCTCGTTAGGGTGGTTGGCCGCGAAACTATTGTCCGTTATGAACCGAATGAGTGTATTCGTCTGTAGAGCGGGCCAGACAATAATTCCGCGGCTCAACCTCAAGGGGTGGGGGTTGACAAGGGGAGAAAGTACCATCGTTCTCGCCAGCGGATCGCGTTGGGGTATTTGTCGATCTAATGGACCGTGAGGGAGGAAAATCCATACGCGAGTCGTGGGTTTTGGATTCGGAGCTGACCGGTTTTTGCTCCCTCAGTCGTTTTTTGCGTACACCTTTTTTTTTAGGCGCGGGCGACCGCGATAGGAGCGACCGAGGAGTTTTCGAAACATACGACACTCGAAGTGACCTGCGGCCAATACTGGCTTACGCAGATGTGCATGCATATTTAATTTTCAACACACCGCATTTATCAAATTAGTCAAGATTATTAATTTTGCTTATTCAATAATGACTCAATAAACATTTACTTATTCTATCAACCCAAACCCTACCAGACAAATTGATTGTTCTCCATTAAAATTATTTGCACACAACAACTAGGTACTGTTAAATAAAAAAATAAAAGTCTTAACCCAAGTAGTCTTAATTTAAAACAAAATACAAAATTAGACTGAGCCTATGTTTTCCTATGACACAAAACGGTCACGATCTTCGCCAGCTTTGTCTTTGACCCACCCAACACCACTCTAAAGCTCACCGGACGCTGGGAAGAAGTCTTCACGCATAGGAAGTTACACGAATTTCCCCTATCGGAAAGTTTACTCCGGTTGCGCGGTGGGATGAAATTCAATATAGAGTCGCGCGAGGAAATTCTTCGGAAAAATATAGTCGGCGCGGTGGGTAGGGGGCGGAAAGAGGGTGGCGGATGAGCAGAGGGGACGTTTGGTCGAGGAAAGACGTCGAGGAAGGATGGAAAGGGTTCGCTCTATATAAAGCGAGCCGAAACAAAAGGAGAACGAATCGTTAAGCCGTGGGAAAAACCGTCGGGGTTTGAGACGACCGGGGTGGCAGGGGGAGAAATTTAAAGGTGAATGGAGAACGCGGAAGGGTGCAAGGGCAAGAGAGAAAAGGTCCATTAGAGAGTTCCTCTTTCGCTCGGCGGCCGTGTCAGTCTTGAGGAACGAAGATGCGACGACCGAGGTGGGACGGAGATGAGAGGAAAGAAAGAGGAAGGACAGAGGTGTGCGCGGCCCTGAGCCGAAGGCAGAGATGGGTGAACGGGGGGTGCGAGGTGGCGAATAGACGCCAAGGGTGAGGCGGAGAAGGCAAAGAGAAAGTTTTCAGCGTTGAAAGGATTATGACGAACCGCGCGGGGGGTGAACTCAAAGACGCGTCCGCGATAATCGGCGAAGTAATTTTCCGAATACTCTCGCTTCCTCCTCCTCCACCTCCAACCTTCTTTCCCTCTGCGTCCCGTGCCACCCCTGTCCACCCGCCGACGTATAACCGACACTCCCTTTGTACGCCGCCACGAGTCTCAAAAGAGTCCTGCTCCCGGTGTTCCGCCACTCTTGGCGCATCTTTCAAATTCGCGGAACAATGTTCGAGAAGCGAAGCAATTCAGGGCTCGGAAAAAAACGGGAGGAATCACCTAGTTCTCGCGTGTCAGACGTATTCTTGCCGCGGGTCGCTCGTTTCACTCGACAATTTCGTGACTTTCGTGGCCGACGAGCACGCGACTTTATACAGCTGGTCTTACCCTGCTTTCTTTCTATCGGCCCGATAGTGCCTGCCCCCCCCCCCCTTCCTGCTGATTTACGATCCTCAATTACGTCTATCGTTTTCCACCCTTAATGCCAACGCTGTTAATACACAGTTGTGTCTATAGAGGCTGCGAGACTCGGTAAATAGTTTCTCATACAGTAACATATTTTAATTGTGAAAAGCGTATAGCCAGACTTCTCACCTCTTCCGCCCTCTGTCTCTCTACCAACTTTGGTCTCCGGCACCTCCAACCTCGTCCAACCACCGTCTCTGTCACTCTAGCGGCTTGAAAAGCGCAGACCTCATATCGTACGTCGGCAAATATTCATAAGTTAAATATCGTCTCACCGCGGGAGGCACGACAGAATAGAGGGACGAGGGAGGTAAAGCTTGGAGGGGTTGGAGGGGGTGAAACCGCGATATAACACCGGGAAGGTATTACCTTCCACGCTGCGACCTCGGCAAACACACCAGAAGACGATGACACAGACGCCACCCTCACCTCCTCCTCCTTTCCATCCCATCACGCCGCGTACGTCACTCTTTACCTCCGCGCATCTCGTACGCCTTCTTCTCCTTGTTAAACTCTTCCTTTCCGCCCCTTTGTGTGCACGCGCGCCATCCTCGTGATTACGGGCGGCCCAGCCGGAAAAAGTGCGGCAAGGGACGCTTGGGGGTGGAAAGTGCTAGACGGGCACTTACTTACGTCGGATAGCTTAGGCGAAACAACTTCAACGTTTTATCCTCGTTTTGAATCTTCCCTCCTCTTTCTCCTCCTCTTCCTCCAGCCTGTCGGATATCAAGGCCGCACGCGAGTTGCGCCGAGTTCGAGTAAACGCAGCTACGACGGCGGCGTTATTACGAGTTTCCGAAATTGCGTGAGGCGCGAGAGGCGGAAAAAGGAGGCGAGTATCCTCCGTGCCGGAAGAAGCGTGGGTCCAACCTGTGCCCCAGTCGACAAGGTTATTTCTCGAGTCGGGGAAATTCCTCGAATTGCCCGGAGAATTTCATCTCCCGACTCGTCCTCTTTCGGATGCGCGACTCTAACGAAGAAGGAGGCCTCGCGAAACTTTCTACTCCCACAGGCCGGACCGAATGGCAATTGCCTGGGCCTAGATTTGCGCGAGCTCCCCTCCCGCATCCGCGCTCTTGTCCGCGGCGTAATAAAATTCGTCCGCGTGCCGTGTTCTCGATGATCCTCAATGGGAGGGCCACTCGAGAAGCGAATCAGCCCAAATTGGACATTCGACGTCCGGCGATTTCCGAGCGGCCGCCAGTTTGCCGGCATGTTCGTTGAAGGAAAAATCGGTGAAAATCCTGGTCCTCCAGTCGCCAGCAGGAGTGAGAGAGAAAGAGGGGTCCGAGTTACACCGGGCCGATCAATGTTCCGGCCAGTTAGACATGCAGCGGTCCCCGTTCTCCGCGCTTAAGGGAGTTCTCCTTTTGTCAAAAGGAACGAAGAATGGCGAGCGAGGGTGGAAACGAAGTTCCCCCCCCCCCCCTACCTCCCTCCCGCCGCGATCTGATTCTGGCCCAGGCTGATTCAATCGCGCGGAGGACGAGGTCGCCGCTTGCAGCGGCCTTTTCCTAACCTCGGACGATTTAACCATCCGATTGTCTTTCACTTGAATGCCATGGGAACTCCTCTCCCTTCTCCCTCCACCTTCCTGCTCCTGTCCCTCTTACTCCCCTTCTTCCGGCCCGGCCCGGAATGGAGGCATCGACGGATCTACCATTCGATTCTAGCTCTTTGTTCCACCCCAGAACGACGACGACGACGACGACGACATACGTAACGTAGGACGATGTCGATCGCGAGGCATCAGACAATAGCACAGCTGACGTGATCGACCCGGTTGTCGTAAATTTATCGTCGGCCCATTATATTCTCGGGATCTGCACGGCAAAAAGAAAAACTTGTCCTTGTCGCGACGTTGGCTGGATGAGGATTGAATTAGACGACGCGTGATTATAGGAGACTGATTAAAGTGTAAAGAGTAAAGAAGAAGGAAAAAAGGTGCGTTGGAGGAAACTATCGGCTAGCGAGATCCTTTCCGATTTCTTTCATTCTCCGATAACTCGAGAAACAGAACAAAAGGGGATGTAACGCGAGCTCGAGGAAGTAGAATGACGGAAGTTCGATTGTGGGTTGAGGAGAAGGGGGGTGAATCTCTAGCGTGCCGCCGTCTTAGCCCGCAGGCTGCCGGGGAAATAATAAACAAAAGTTTGAGCGAAAACTTTGGTTTTAAAATGATATTAGCCGGCGGATATCGGGCGCGAGCCGATGCCGCTGAAGATGAGAGCGAATGATAGAGAAATGGAGAAAGGGGGCGGAAGAAAGAAGGACACGTGCTGAAGGAGAGAGAAGGAGAGAGGGGCGACGATAGCGCCGAAAGCAGGACGGAAAGCGCGAGAAACCGGCGAGAGTTTCGATGTACGGCACAAAGTAATGATAAACTTTTGAACAAGTCTGCGAGCCTCCTTCCTTTTCGTGTTTCCACTCCGCTGTTTCCGTCTACCTGCCTCCCCAGCTTCCCTCCCTATCTTCATCCGTCTCCCACTCTTCCTCTTCCTCTTCCCATACACTCCCGCCTATAGAGCAACTTCTACCGCCTTCTTCCACTTTCGTGCTCCGCGGACATTCATTTCCTTTCAGATTTATCCGTCTTGGCCGCTTTTATTTTTTTTCCTCTCCCTTCCGGTTCCGTCGCGAGATTTCGTACACGGTCGGCGACAAAGCTTGTGCTTCTCGGCGAGCTTCACGATGTTTTCGACGGTCAGGAATCGATGCCTGAATCGGTGACGAATCGTTCGCGGCTCCTGGCCCATAATTGGTCCCGTTTAATTCGGCCGGGCAATCGTCGGCTAGGCAGCCATTTACGCCGACGTGATTAAACGCTCCTAATTCGCGGGGCTGCTTTATCGTTTGCCCCGTATCGCTAACGAGATGGCTCGGTGAAATGACTCCAGGAAACAATTTCAACGAAATTCCGACGGACTTCCAATCATTAGTCGCGCGTGTCACTCGTCGTAGCGGCGGGAGGCGGGAGGGGGGAGGGGGGCAGAGTGTCATGCGACGTCGACGCAGACAATGTGTAATGAGTAATGCTCCCACGTCACTTCGCTAATTGCTTTGTAACGTTCACCGAGTTCGGTCCCGCCCCCCGCACTCGACGCCACTTTACCCGGCGGAGTCCAAATGTTTGATATTTGCGCGACCGGCAAGCGGAGTTCGCTTGAAAATGTCGGTCACACGATACAAAATTCGCACCAGGATGCTGCAGGCCAGTGAACGTCGAAAAAATCAGTCGGTGCGACTGCGTTCGGTCTACTTTGTTAGATAGGTCGTTCTTGCGACTGCTCGATAGAAGAATCGGAGACAGCAAACAAACGTGTGGGAAAATCAAGGTTCGAAAACGTTTACGCGTTTGGAGAATCTGTGAATGTCAGGGAAGTCGGTTGTACCAAAGATGACTTACACTGTTAGGAAGCTCTGGAGAGCAATCGGATTGGGAATGTCATGTGGGCAAAATTCAATGCTACGTCGGACAAAAATAGTGTAGATGGCGGAGATTGCGGGATGAAAAGTTGCTTCAAACAAATTGCGGAGCAAAGGCCGCCTGGGCTCACGGGAGCGATAGATATTGGGGCATGATTAATGGAAGTTGGCTAATAAATATAATATTAAATTTCGCGCTTCCCGTGCGAGTTCACGTCAGAACGTCCGCGATGAACGCGATAACGTTTCAGACGAACGGACGTCTCGCACTTAAGTAATAATGTATTTCGCAATTTTTCGCTCGTCGAGTCTCTCTTGATTGCCCCGCGCGTCATGTAGGTGCTTGTAAACATCATGTCATACATCTGCCAGCATCGTCCCACGTTGGATACTACGTTACACAGAGTAAATGATTGAAATCGATTTAAGAGAAGTCCTATTATGCGTCGACAATTGACAAAGTCACTCGGTTCGGTGCGACATTTTTTTTTTCATTATGACACCACTTGAAAGACTCCAAACTTTTGCTTTTATCATTAGATCCGATATTCAAAAGGGGAAATGATTACTTTAGTGTTGCATTTTTCACGTCACATTGGGTAACATTGTTAACCGATTTTTATCAATTTTTTTTTCGCACCATCATCAATTTTTCCCTGGTCACGAGCGACGATGCGATTTTAATCAAAAGACGTTAAGCGCGCAATAGACGAAAGTTGATGAGAATCTCGAGTCTGGTTAGCGTGCGGAAAGAAGGTAGGCTGACTGACGTCGGGCAATCTCAGCCACGCAACGGTTAAAACTTTTCTAATAATTGGCGCTCTAATAGGACGTGTCTTCGCGGTAAAGAATGAAACTCGCCCCGCGGAGCTTTTCAAGAGGCCGCGTCGTTATATTTTTCATTCTCGAAAGCCCGAAGCCTCCTCCGGACACGCTTCGCCGACAAAGGACGGCTTTAATCGTTTTTACGAAACTTTATGCCCAGCTTCGGGGGGCTCGCCTAGCGCGAGAAATATGAATCCGTCGCGGAAGAGGTGTCT
Source organism: Anoplius nigerrimus (assembly GCA_914767735.1). Classification (NCBI taxonomy): domain Eukaryota; kingdom Metazoa; phylum Arthropoda; class Insecta; order Hymenoptera; family Pompilidae; genus Anoplius; species Anoplius nigerrimus. The sequence continues at coordinate 12,245,005 of OU612088.1, read as the reverse complement.
GCCGACGACGGTGTTCGCCCGTGCACCGAACTTTAAATACGCTTCGACCAAATTTTGGATTGCCATTCCCAGGATTCGTCGGCTAGTCTTGGAGGGTCCAACTTTCCTCAGAACCGAGTAATCCTCGAGCGTTCTTACGCTCATGACTACTGGGACTTTAATCATTCCTTCGCGAATTCGTTGTATTTGAACTCCCCAAGGATTACTGTCGCAGAGACAATATGTACATGAATTAACATTTCACGAAACTCGCGGAGCATTGATGAGTTAGCTGTTACATGTACGGTACGCAGTCTAGAATCTCTGGCTGAGAAATTATGCTCATAGACCTCGTCTCTGTTTCTCTCGACCGTTTCTTACTAATTGTAAGATAAGGTGGCTACAACTTATCGCTATCAGCGCAGGAATGATGAAGATGATAAGGTAATTTTTGCGGTTTTTATAGAGGGCCAAGTGGCTCAAAGTTTTGCTGAGCTCCGGATAACAGCTCCCAAGGATTTTCCAAATATCCCGTCGCTCCCGGCGTGTAACGATTCCGGGCGTACTCAGGGGTATTGCTATAATAATTAGGAAACTTGGATGATTATACACAGTCACCTCCGAAAGCCGGTCCCAACGGACTGTACGTGATCTCCTTCGAGTCAATGCAGGCATCCTCTGCCTCCCCCGTTACATCCACCGAAACTGGGACGGGGTTGGAAGCTAAAGGGGTACCTCATTGTTTCCGTCAGTCTCACTCTTTTCGGCCGTTTAACGAGCCACGTCTACATCGTACTCATTAGCGCGTTTTTGCGAAGAATACCGGCCGGGTAGGAAACGAAGAAAAATTGGCGGGAAAAAGATAAAGGGCGCGAGGGTAGGCAGCCGGAAAGGGTTGGCCTGCCTTTGCGATCCCCTCCTATCCGTATAATGTTGAGTTACGACCACCGAGACGGCAGCGTCCGTTTACGTGACTATGAAATTACCCGTCATGAATCACCCTATCGCTAGCCCCGCCACAATTCACCAACTGCGTTCGCGCGCGCACATCGATTACGATCGTCGTTGCCGATTCGCGGAGAGTGAAATTTATTGAGTCCCGATAAACGTCGATCTCTCTTTTCAATACCGTGCCCGGAGCATTAAAATAACATTCGGGTCTCGCAATGTGGCTGAGCAAAAAATATAGGAAAAAAATCATGTCTAACGTCATTGGGGTTTGTTACTGTCTTCCCGCCCTTTTTGGTTTCAATATAGACCCCTGTTTGCGAGACCATGGAATTATTCGGCGCTGGAGTGATTTCGTTAGAACCAGTTGGTTGGCTGAGGGGGGTGAGGTTCAACTAAGGGGAAGATTCTACGTTTCTCGCCGACTTTGTCGAAAATTAAAGTGACGCCGGTAGCAATATAAGTTAGTGGCACTCTTAATTTTAAACTGTCCGTAAAATGATTATGAGGAACGGTCTTTAGAGCCCGACGTCTATTCGTCTTTTTCCACCCTTCTTACCCTTGCCTCCCCTGTCCTCGGTCAGATCAGTTTCGTAATCGTCTTAGCTGCAATTTAAAATTCAAACTGGCCTTAACTCGCAGCCGCGGTCCCACAATATTTTAATTGCGGCCAAAGTGGCTTTGGCCCGAGAGCGAAACTTTAAAAACGTCTCAGGGATGAAAGTACTCGCACCCGGAGGCGACTTATTCGAGGACACCCCGGAGGGTGCATGATTAGGAGGCTGCTCTTGAATGTAATATAAATTTTCCGGTTGAGCTGGGCCGGACAAGAATAACTCATGACGCCTGCCCGATGTAATCGGTCGCGTCAAATTTTCCACGGCCGTCGACAGACAACTACCCTTCCACCCCCACCTTCCGTATGTCGACGAATTTTTAAGCGGCCGAGAGCTGCGCGGGTTTTGCCTCGAATCAATCACCCTTCGAGCGAGATTTCTGTCACATCCGAGAATCATCGATCAATTTTGTAGATCGCGCCAACCACCCCCCACCCCTTCTGATCGCGCGCGCCACCGTTTATTTCGACATAGCGTTCGCGTTAACGGCCGCGCGAAAGATAAATAAATGAATAAATCTTTTTTGGCCGAAAACGTTGAAAAGGTCTCGTGGGGTAGGGGTGCGTCAGCGATCAATCGCTCTTTTAACCGACCGACGAGTCGACCATGACCGTCGGTAACAATAGGGAGGTGGCGAAAAACAGCGTCACAGAATTGAATTCGGCGATACCCTCGCTCTCGGGGCACTTAAAAAAATGCGCGCGTCGAACAAAAGAATCGGAGCGGCCGGAATTTTTCGAGAATCAATCAGCGAGCGGCGGTCAAAATTTTTCAAAATCATCGATCACCGCCGGACGTGCAGAGGTTTTCGACCTCACGACTTTGGCCGCGCATTAGTCTCGACACGCCGCCTCCTTCAAACACGACTAAACGCTAAACGCTAACGAAATGTATAAATCTTTGGCGGACCATCGATCAATCGGGCGTGCGAGGCGTATGGAAAGAGACCCTTAAATCTCCTTCGTGCTTCGACGCATCGATCGATCACCGCCACGCTCGACACCCTTTCTCTCTTTCTGCCCGAGATCATATCCCGACCCATATACCGGGTGGAAATTCAATTCGGACCGGTCGAGAGAGCAGACGGAAAGGGTTCGCGGACGACTGAAAGGGACTGAACGGAACACGTGAAAAGTGGAACGGAAAACGAGAGTGAAAAAGGATTCGAAGGAGGGAGGAAAAAAAGGGACGGATTTGGAGGCTGAAGTATAGAAGACATTTTTTCGGGAGCTTACCATCATCGACCGAGCGCATGCAGAGAGATACACGAATTACGAAATGACGGGGCCAACAAAGTGGAGCAATATGGGACGAACAAATGACAGGAAGCGAGGCGCCAGGATAGAGGGTCTCGACGTCTTTCCACCTGTTTTCGCAAAGTCTCCCGTCGAAGTACGACGAGCGAATAATATATCAGGTCGGCCCGTCGATCCCAAGGCCAAAATTGTCAAAGTTTGCGGCCGCTCCACGTACGCCCTCCCGTACGTGGGCTTCGCCATCCATAACCGTGTGTACACATCGGAATCGAACGCACACATGCGCGCGCGGCCGCCGGGTCACGCGTGTGCACTCGTCGATCGAGAGAACTCGTCGGTACGAAATCGTCGCTCGACGTGTGCGAGACATTCCAGTTTTCCCCCATCCTCCCCCTCAGTGATTCTTCATCCCTCACCATCCCTCTCCATACCTCCCACCCCTTCCCTCGTCCTTTTTTCCCACTGAGAGCTCCAGACCTCTCCTGTGCTCCGAGTGTCGTGTACGACGCGGTCTCCTTTTTTTCAAGAGGCAGAGAAGTAAGAAACTTTTCCCCGGCGGTCTTCCTGGGATTGAAACCCGGTACAAATACCCCCTCGAGTGATCGATATTGCAGCCCAGTAGCGTTTAAGAGACGCGTCCGCAAGGATTACGATGTTTCACTGGCGGCAGCGGCTACCGCTACGGTCACGGCGGACTCGCGGAATTTACAAAGTTTAAGTACGGAAGCCGAAGTGTCCTCGAGGTATCTCGGATTCTTAGCTAATCGAGAATGTACCCCTGCTATGTAAAACACGGACCGCGGCTGATAGAAATAGTCGTGGAACAGTGGCTGGGCCACTCGAGGCAGAAGCGCACTTCGGAAATTGCATCGGCAGCGGGGGATAGGTATAGGTATCCGTATCGACATGCTCGAAAGTTAAACGACGAATACTCCGGCAATTGGCTCGAATTCTCTTGATTGGGCGTACGCACGCATCTCGATCGTCCTTTTGTTCCTCAATTCGTCGGTTAATCGTCGGGAGTCGAGTCTCGGCGCGAAGATCTGTGGTGTGAGAAGCATAGACGGAGACATTAAGTGTATGTGTATGTGGGCGCGTGTGTGTTTGTGTGCGAGAGGGAGAGAGAGAGAGAGAGAGAGAGAGAGAGAGAGAGAAAGCAAGAAGTCGAGTGGGCTTTGGTAAGAAAGAGTCGGCGAAAGAGGAAAGAGTCGGCGAAAGAGGAAAGAGCCGGAGGAGTTGAGTGGAGTGAGAGTGACTGAGTAGATCCGGCAGTAACGAGAATGTGTATCCCAATCGCGTCCTCCTTAATTGTTTCCCCTGGCAATTCAGGTCGGAGCAATAAGCCTCGGGAAGTGGCGGATGAGACGAAATGAGTCTCCGACGATCTTCCCTCCCTTGCCGTTCGCCTTTTGCCACCGCCACCATGGCCGCCATCGCAGCCCGTTTTCTTTCATAAAGTAAATGAACTCGACGTACGTGAGCGGACTCGATCGTAAGTCACGCCGGTGAAAAGCTTGATTGAAACCAGTGCGGATTAAGGCTCGAAGGGTCGTCGCATAATGGCCGATTCGAGAGTCGAGAGAAAATTATTAAGTTCGCTCGCGTTCTCTCTCTCTCTCTCTCTCTTTCTCTCTCTGTCCCTCCCTCCGCTGATAGGGAGAGAGCAGACGAACACCATAACGATGGCAATGGCGGCAATTATTTCTCTTTCGTCAGAATAAAAGTGTCCAATTTTGAAGGGAAGGACTTCTGATTCAAGGCTCGAGGAATGTGGCCGATTCAAGATCGGTGAAAAGTTTACCGTCTTTCTCGTAATTTATTCGACTCGCACGATTCTCGACCTGACAACTTGAGAGCGGTTCGAAATTCAGAGTAGCGCAGCTTTCGGTAGCCAGATAATCCGAAGTTACCACAATACAGCGGTTGATACATGGTGGGCCCGACAGGGCATTGGTCAACCTGACATGAATATATAGGCTCAGCCTATATTACGAGTACTGTTCCGCTGTATGGTATGACTGTTTCGCAAGGTCTCGGTTCGAAAATGCGCCCCAGACTCGTCCGAGATCCGTAGAAAATTCTTGTGAATCTCGCCGAAATTCAACCATGGAGCTCTCGCTCGATCTCATTCAAATAATCGAACTCTTTCGATGCCTCGGGTGCTGAGGATCGAAACTTTCCGAATACCTTAGTCCCACCTAGAACATCGAGAGGCTAAACTTGCTTCGACGCGAGTTCATGATAACGCCTTAATAACCATACTAAAACTTGGACCATCAAATTAACGATCGAAGGATAAACTCAACGAGGTGTTCGCCGGAAACGACTATTTCCTTTCCTTAATTTCACGGAAGGTAAACGTCGCGACTATCGAGTTACGGTCTCATTGTCGATCGCCGCTTAGCAGGATGGGAATGAAGAATCGAGCTCAGGGAGTTGCGACTACGAAAGCGGAAGATCATCTGGATAGAGGGTAGCTTCTATAAAACCTGAATGTAGGTGGAGCTACAATTGCATGGAGTGGAGGCGAAGAGGAAGAAAGTGCGGATGGACAGTCGATACAAAGAGAGAAAGAGCTACGATAGGCGAAGAGCAAAGGCGGAGCGAGAGAGGAACCGGGAATAGAGAGGCGACAAAAACAGGAACGAATAGAGAAATATAGAAAGGAGGAGGCCAGAAGAGCAGAGGATGGCGGATAGCAGGAGTTCACGACTTCGCTCCGTAATTGGAGACTTTTAACGATCCGGCCGTCTCGGCTTTCAAGCCCGGTACTCTGTATCTGTTTTTCACTCTGGCAGGCTATAGCAGGGCGAGAAGGATCGAGAGCCGTGCGACAGGATATCCAGTAGCTGCAGGAGTACTCCGCACGATCCTTTGTAATTGTTTCAAGGCCCATGAAGCTGCTGTGGGGAGAGGACTATCGACGACGTACCGTCGCCTTTTCCCAGGCTTTACCCGCTTTCAACCCTGTCCCTACCCCTCTTATCCTCCCTCACGACCATCTTCTTACTCGCGAATCCTGCAGCAATTTTTCCTACCCGTATGCATATACTGGGTGCGACCGCAGGAATTCCGCCCCTGACTCGTAAATCTATGAATGTGCTCGCAGCACGTCCCTCATATTCTTAGCAACGATTACATCGTAATTTTAGATGCAGCTCAAATTTATCGCATCGATTCATCGCGCAGATCCTACCTCGTTGCCTATTTTCGAAGCGGTCCCGTTTCATTACCGTCGATTAGAATTCCTCCACCCCCCGCCTTGGAATTTAGTCTGTCCCCGTTTGTACCGCGAATTTTGCCCCACCCTGTATACGAGGAGCGAGTCTTGAGAGGCGTGGAGGCGATTTATCTGGGCGAGAAAGAGAATCCTCTCTCTTTTCGAACCCTTTGCCTCACCCCCCTTCGGTCGCACCCTTACTCAGTGTCTCCTATCTCATTCTCTCCTTACCTTCCGACTCTCACACCCTACCCCCGCCCCATCTCCCCATCCCCCTCAGCCCACCTTATCCCCGTCCCTTCGCTCTCCTACTTTATCCTCCCCTGTCCCAAGATGCGCAGTGCAGCCGTGCACTAAATCACGGATGGTTCTTGTTGGTCTTCCTCTATCTCCTCCCAACTCCTGGATCTTGCCTCCCTCAGGATCCTTCTCCGGAGGGTGCGGGCCCGGGAGAGGGTTGGAAGCTCGGGCTCGCGACGGAGAGGGAAGGACGGGAAAGGGGAGGATTGCCTGTCCAAGGACCCGGCCCGTGGAAAACGTTCAGACCTGTCCTACCTCAACGTTAACGACCGTAAGCTCGCCTTGTTGCCGCCTTCTCCTCTCTTCCTGTCTTTTCCTACCACTTCGCTCGTCCTCGGTTGCCCTCGCGAGAGGTCTAAGACGATTTTCCACAGTGGACTTATTGCCCGTTGTAGAATCTCCCCTCCCCCGTCGCTAGCTACCCCTTCTCCCACCCTACAACCGCTGTTACCTTGGATTGGCGGTTCCGCTCTTAATAATGCGCTCCGCTAATTAAGTTATTTTCTTCCGAGCTCAGGGCAGAACTTTACGAGCGGCCGACATGTATAATAATAGTCTTGCGTCTCGCGCGGCAGCAGGGGGTGGGAGATATATTTTTAGGAGGCACGTGCGGCTGGCATACTGGCCGATGTGCTAAGCTCACGGCGCAGGGGGAACATAACGTTTCGACGTATCAGGAATAATATCGATACAACGCGTGGAACGCTGCTGACTGTTACCTTTTGTTTACGCGATGGGCGGGGCTAAATCGATTAGAGCGCCGTAAAGTTTATGAACAGCCGTAAAACGATCCGTTTCATAAACGTATCGGCCTCGAGCGCTCGCGCGCGCGCACGCCTCTCGTAACTGATTTTTATTTCCCGGACAATATAAAGTCCGGCCGAGAGACGCATTACCGGTTATGCTCCCGATCGATATCCGCATTCAAATCGGCCCGTACGCAGATAACGACGATTGCCGACGGCCGGATGAAAATATGACTTGCTGAGCTGCGGGGGTGAAGGAAGAGGGGATGGGATGCTCTTTTTATAGCGACGGCGTCTATGATATAAAAGAGCGAAATGAGATCGCGGGTTTAAAGTTACGATGACGACGAGGTGACGAGCATAGGAAAAGTTTAATGGAAAATGTCGCCCAGAATGAGGGGGAGCCCTAGCTTCACAGAGCCTGATGTCCTTGGTCCCTGGTCCTTGTCCCTCTCGCAGCTGGCGGATGCCCGCGCGAAACAGTCTTCCGGGCCGCGGGGAAAGAGAAAGAGAGAAGTTAATTCAGCCAAGGCCTGAATGGCCACTATCTCTTCCACCTTCGAGGATGGTTAAGTCGTCGATGAGCTCGGGGATTTAACGATCGCTCGAAACCTCCCCAGACTTAGCCGAGGAGAGTCGGCTCTCGGTCGTTGGATGGCTTCGACTTAGAATCCGGCTCGAATCTTCTGTCTACTTCCTACGTTAGAGCTGAGTCATCTACCTCCTCCAACGGTAAATGCGGTGTTATATAGTCAATGTACATTCATTGCCGATGGAAAGAAACAGAGTGATGCATAAAAACCGAAAAATTGTTAAATGCATGTTCAAGTGGACGGAAGCGAAGATTTGGTAAGGAACAGAGACATTGCCCATCGTAACGTTGAGTGTTAATGTCGTTTAGGTTTAACAGCGAAGGTCTCGAAAGGGCGGGCTCTAATTCACGCTACGAAGAGATTCGTCGATTTCGCTTCTTAAACAAGTCCATTACTCGGCCCATTGTTAGTGGGGCACGCGATTAACGGAACGATTTACGTCTACCGTCGAGCGTGTATCCCAAATGGATATGGCGCGAGTATTTATTCCCGCCGGTGGGGCAAAATCGAGACTATTTATCGACGTCAGTTCGTTGATTCAACGGAAGCGACGCCAGAGAAGTGGACCGGAGTGGAGCATGGGCTAGGGATAATCGAAGGCGACAAATGCAATTAATTAAGCTCGATTGCTCTCCCCCCCAACTGCGCTAAGTAACATTGCCTAATGGGCGAAATCATTAGCGCCGTGAAACAAAGGTCGTGGCATGCAGCTGCCTCGCCTTCCAGGTACGGGACTCGCCCTCTCATCATCATTCTCGACGACGGAGTGCGTTTCTTCTTGGATTCTCGTTTAATTGCGTCGTCACCGATTGACCTGGCACAAGAGTCGTTTGTCCGGCGAATCGAAAACTTATTTGTCTACCAATTAAGCGATCAATGTCCCATACAGTACATCGAACGAGCGCTACCGTCTCCACGCTCTACGACTCGAACAAACGTCAGCTCAAAGTCACGGCAATTGCTCGAAATGAAAAATCAATTCATTTAAGCGGAAAATGTGTCTCTTCGCAGTTCGCGTAGATGGAAAACTGAACGAAACGGCATTCGATCGTAGAAACCGTGCGACGTACGAAGTATTGCTCGTTAATGATCCGGCTGATGTAAAATTGATATTGTCATTGTCAGAAGCCGCGATCGGTCGCCTGTGGAGGCTGTAGGGTGAAAGCAGGGTACCTGTCGTTTTAACGTTGAGCCAAACGGCTTCTTGCGAAACGTGTGCCATGGGGGAGTATCGTAAAGGCTCGTAAAGGACTTTACGTATCTCCCGAAATGACGGGGCGTAATCCTAGGAAGAGTTCTCATGGGACTGACCTTTATCAGGCCGCGAAAGTGGAGCACGGATTTGAACGCACGCGCGCGCGTCGTTAATTGCACGCGTGCTGGAAAAGGAAAGAGAGAGACCGAGAGAGAGAGAGAGAGCGGACTGAGGACGAAAAAGGAGCGGCCAATTTCATTCGGATCGTCGTTACAAGAGCTGCCGGCCGCGGTGGGAAAAAGTTTGCCGAGTGTCCTGTAACGAGCTCCGAAAATAGTCGAGCCCGGCAGCGTGTGTATATGTATGAGTTGGTGGTTGGGCAGAGAGCCGTGCGCACGCAAGTTTGTCGGGCGTCGACCGTGCTATTTAGTTTTTTGCGGTTTAAATGAGAGATTCGAGAGGGCAAATATTTATGCCGCGCACCTTACCCTCGCTCACATTTGGATCCGTCATATTTTATGCGCGCGATCGACGACTGGCCGCACTCGTGTTTCTTCGAGTGTGCAGTAAATATTAGTTGGACTGGCTGGTTGCTTAAATTTATTGGCCGCGCTTATGTCCCGGACGCGCGCAAAAATTGAGTTTTACCCCGTAATGGTCGTTTCAATTATTTTCCGTGTTTGGAGAGGGCGAAGGCACGAATTTCCTCCTGCCAGGGGATGCGTCCCACAAGGGTTAACTCGGGGATTGAATATTGTAGTATGCGAAAGGGGAGGCGATCTACACGCTGTCCGCAGCGAACTCTCGGTGGTCACATTTCGTCCACGTACCGCGAAGATCAACCCCGGCGCCGAAACCTCCGGGCAAACAAGCAGCCGCGAGTGTTGTGTTTGGATACGACGAGTGTACGTGCGGGGGCTCGGTTACGATGACTTAGATTTGGATTGGGGACTTTGGTAATGGCGTGACCAAACAGGGAAGACACACGCTCGGGCCCTCCGGTACACGGACAAACAAAACTTTGTCCCAGTGCCTTCCTTCCGATAAGGGAAGAATCGAACTTTTCCAGAATAGATCCTTTCAGGGATGTAAATCTTGTCCTTTCGAACCACGAAGTATATATACTTTACGTAGAATCAACTTGGTTACGGTACTTTGAAAGCACGGTTATATGAACTGTCGACTTAAACGCATATTTAGTGTTTTTACACACAAAAGTGTAATCAGCGTATTGACAGTTTTATCTATTTTGTTTAATGTGGCTTTGCTCTGCTTTCTAAATAAGGGTAAAACATGTGACGAACGTTCGCGATAGTAAGATGCGAACGACGTGTGCGACATAATTTGTATACCGTTTCGCCCAGCCATTCAGCGAGGCGATATGTGATTCTTAGCAGTGCATTTGATGTTACGAGCGACGGCAGGTAACGGCAGGCAACGGCAATTTGCACGACTAAGATACGCGCCGTACTACCAAGATTGACTCCGCAAACCCTAGAGCAAATAACCAGCCATGATGCGCCCACAAGTGGCGTCGGCAGGGCGCGTGTACTAGTCTACCCTTAGTTGTGCACGGCATTCGATTCGGAATTCCGAAATTGCGAATGCAGCAGGATGGAAGATGGCACTCTGTTCCTCGCTCGCCGTGACACAGTGCTAACTTTAAGCGAAACTTCGGTAACCAGGCAACTAATAAGCAGTGTCACGTATCGCCCGCCGCTGTCCTCCATTTCTTGGGAACCTAATCTTTTCACAGAGTCGTCATCCAATTTTGTCGCTCGCACGCTTATATCTCAGATACGCTTTCGGGACGAATGAAGGACGCTAATTTCGGTCCGGGGTTAATGGATGTCCGAAGCGTTATGTCAATTTGGCTTACGTACGCGTGTTCTCATGGAAGATGTCCACTTCCTGTCGTTCAAAAGTTGATGTCGTAAAGCTCGAGGCCGCACGAAATTAAGCGGTGAACTTTCCATCATTCGATATACTCGCGACGACGAGCCGGCCGTTAATGTATTCCAACAGGAATCCAGTCTAAGTCCATAAGCTTGAGTTACCATGCTCCTTAATTGGCCTTCCCAGGAGTGTCGGGTACGGTTCTTGCCGCATGTCGATAGCAAATTTATGGGACCCCCAGGTCCGGCGTAATTCAATTAGCGGTCCCATCAGGGCGTACTCTTTACGGAACGATCCCTCATGTCCAATCAAAAGATTTTACCTCGTCTTCTGACGCATTGAGTTTCCCTCCGCCGTTTTTCCCTGAAAGGAAAATCGTACGTTATGCAAAATATTTGGCATGATCAATAACGACGAACGTAGAATTCGTACCACTTATTCGTGAAATTTGTCTATTACTCCAGGTCTACGTCGGAAACTTCAAACTAAATGACTCGTCTTAATTTGAGCATTCGGCTCTGAAATATCGAAATTGCGGTCGCTGTAAGCTTCTTGCTTTCCGCCCGAAGATTTAATAACTCAACGATTCTCGGTGTGCGTGAATCGTGCACGTGAGTCGAGCATGCTAGCCTTTCGAAGTTCGTTATTTTTCGCACGCGAACGCTTTGAGGCTGGCTTTCGTGCGCACGAGAAGGTCGACAGCGAACTAAGTATTCTCGAAGATAGAGCTGCTGGAGCGTTGGCCGCTGGAAATATCCCGGCGCGGATCTCGAGCGCGGTGCGCACGTCGGTTGCGTGGCATTCGATTCGAAATTCTGAAATTGCGGTCGCACGGAGTGGGCTCCTCGTTTCACGGCGGAACACGGAGGAACTTTGGTAACCAAGCAACCGATAGGCACGCGTGTCTGTGTATACGGTCAGTCGGATGCACATCCCACCCCCTCGGCGCACTTCTGCCAAACCCACCCCTCTCCAGGCCCCGCCAACCCCTTGCCGACCCTCTCTCCCACGTCAACCCCTTGCGAAGCGTCGGGCGCGAGGAACGCGGAGTTTACGACATGGTGCTTTTAGCGTCCTCTAACAATCTGCCAGCAATCACATTAGTCGTCCCGGGTCCCCGTCGGTTGCCATATTTAACGGTGCGCCAAGTTCCAAAGCGACGGATGTCCGGGTCGTTGGACCAATCACCGACGTCCATGGCACCTTCTTGCTACGCTCTGCCCGAAGCGATTCGAAAATAGGTCGGGCAAACTTTCGCGCCGAGGATCCTCCGCTTTAAGTGTGAAAAAATTTCCCTTGTTTGCGGGACACTCGCGCTGCTAACATCCGCTTCCGTAATGAAGGAAAGAAATTGTTGGGCGTGGGTCAATTGTTTTCATTCGCGTTAGTGATTGATCGATTTTCGCTGAACTATGGATTGTGTAGTATCTGTTAGTTTTAATGTCCAGTAACCATTATTTAAAGTGCAGAGGTCGTGTATTTTAGAACACAATTGTAAGTATAATCGGTAAGTAACATTCGTTATGCGCGTTACATTATTAAATGAAATCTTGATATATAAAATTGACGGATCATTTTAGTGAAACAAACAATTGCCAAAGAAATGGTAGATTTTAACATGCTTCAATTACACGGTATTTCATTTCATCAATAAGTTGTTCCAATTATTCGTACGAAGAAAGTGCAGATCCGCATCGTTGAATAAACGCAATATACCTACATGCAAGTTATTTGGGAAAAAAACCGACAACTGTATGAATTCCCACCGCAAGAGAGCGTGATAACCGTAAATTTTTTCCGCATACCGTAAAAAAATCGATCGTCGGCGCTCGCCGAAACAGTCACGTCGAACAAGTCAGCTTGCCAGAACGAGACTCTAAATGCGTGCGTATCGCAATTTCCATTACACACCCTCGGCTGCTCTCCGCTTACGCGCGTATCGCAAGGATCGACGTGCCAGGGGGGCGGCAGCCGCATAATATATCCGCCCGGCGCGTCGAATTTCCGTAGGCAGGGGATAATGAAGCTCTGCCCGTTTCAGGAATCCGGCAAACTTCTCGTGTGCGCTGTATCTCGATCGCACTACCCTTACGGGCGACCCGGGTTGCAAAGGCCTCGGCTCCACTTTGTGACCCGGTGATCTCGAATTAATCGTATCAGCGATACGCGCCGCTCGAACAGAGAAATGGATACGCGCGTAGTAGCGAAGCAGGAGGGGTCGACAGGGGCTGGGAGGGGTGGCGAGAGGACATTCGAGCGGAAGTGCCGGCCGTTGTTTCGCGAATAATCGGGCACGATTCCGTGCTGCGACATTAACTCATTGACTGGCGACGTACGAGATGCAGCGACGTAGGGCGGATCCTCGATGCGGAACACAAGGGGTGGCTCCGGCGACGATCAGGAAGAGTTCGCGACAGGGTCGTTAGTCGTTGCGACGGTTCTGGGTATCAAGCTGTCGTGCTCGCGCCGGCTCAGTGCGCAGACTTAATGGCGGCGCGTCGCGGTCAATTTGCCGAGATGCGTCCGGCGCTGCAGAATTATTTTCACGATTAACACTGGCCGCGGGGATAACCTGCGCTCCGTATTCCGTCAGCTCGCGCAAGTGAAACTGTTTTACTCTCTATGAAGCGCCACGGAGTACCTGGCTACGTTCGCACTCGCATGCCGGCAATGGGTTATTGTCCGACTTCGTTCGCATTTGAACCTGTATTGTTCCACGGCCGCCCACTCGCCGAAACGTTCTCGCGAATGCCCGGGGCTCGTCAAAATTGAAATTGCGCGCTGATTAATGTAAATTATTTCATTTACTTTTTTTCACAGTACGCGCTTTAATTCGCATTGTGCTGCCGACGCTCGTCAATGGGAGTCGAACGTACTTTTTGAATTAGCGGGATTGTGGATGGGGGAGGGTGTGGAGGCGGTGCACCGAGGATGAAAATTGTTTTTGTTTGAGAACTGGCGACGAGTAATCGACAATTGCGACCTTTTTATGCCGCTTCGCATTTTCAATTGGTTTTCCGCCGAAAAAACCTTTTACCGCCGCCGTTGTTTGCGGACTCGAAATGTAACTAAGAATCTCAATTTCGGCGGCTTTCGCTTCCGGCCCGGCGGGCGTAACGCTGTTTCGCGACAAATATTGCAGCTGGAAGCTGTGCTTGTCGCGTGTCGGTGATAATGAACGGTCGGCGGGTAGGGGCTTTGAGTTTCCGAGGTCCCGCGGATTTTACGAGCCGTTAAAAGGAGATTAATTAAAACTTGGAACTCGGGCATATTTCCGCGTTACGTCTTAAGAGTGCGTCACGGTATTAATGCGTTCGCGTAAGAGTGATGTACAGACACGAGGCGAGGGCGGTGAAGGAGGGGGGGTGGGGCGAGGAGTATGCACGGCTGACAAAGAAGAGAAAATCCCTTAATCTCGAAGGAACGTCGCCTTACTTTGTCAAATCCGCGGAAGGAGGAAGACAACGTTCTCTGCCATATGACGTCCCACGCTCAGCAGCCCGGGCCCATGGGCAATATTTTACGAATGTCAAGAGTTTAAGTACTTCCGCGGATACATCACATTCGTGGCACGACGAATACTTCGACCGGCTTCTTTGAGCGCGACACTCGAGGCAAAAGTTTAACTCCCGCTAAATTATGCGCACGCTCTTGGCTCTCTCTGTATCCGGCGTTGGCACGATGCGTTTTCACACGCTTTCGCATATTTTCGTACGCTCGATGACCGTACGATATGGCGAGGCATTCCGGAAAAAGTGAGGAAACGTTATTGGTGACGCGTTGGGGCTGCTCCCTGGCTGCTGTCGGTGGCCGAAAATATTCCGGGCAAGATAATTTGATTTGATTTCGTCATCCGAGACCGTCGACTCCCAATATCGGTCAGGGCGAATGTTTTACTGGGGCGGACGAATTCTGCCGTCAGCTTCGTGCGACTTCTGGAATATATATCTCGGCCGTAAAAGAAAGAATTCCGCCTCCCGCCTGCTTCTCATTCCCGAAGATTGCCGGCCGGATTCGATAGCAGGCGGAAGATCGCGAATAGTCAGGCTCGGTAGCCAGAGGCTGATCCGTCCGTTTCATAAATCCAACGGCAGCGTGGATTCATTCCACGGCCATGCGCTGCATATGTATTATCCACACAAGCGAGCACACGCGACTATATATACGTAGAACTCACATCGACCCAGTGCCACGCGCGCTGGCGCATAATTTTACTTCTTTAAACGGAACCGTACCTTTAAGAATTAATGTCAATTTTTCAACGGCTACCGCGTACACGAATGGATCAATTTACGCGCGCGTGTCTCGTAACGGCTTACGAGTATGCGAACTATGTCCGTGTGCGGGCTGCGTACGTATGTTTAAGGCGCGTAAGTGTGCAATACACGCACGCGTGGCCGGACGACAGCGCGAATGTGGACGAGGATCTCGCGCACACGTCCGTACGACGGCGGATAAGTTATGGGTCCCATAGCGCAGCGTAGATCCCATGGACGCAGACGTACTGCGATCATTATCTGCGAATTTATGGTGCCGGCTCGGCATAGCGCCGCGACGCCACGATTCGAATGTGCGCCGTGGGTCGGTGTTAAAAGGGCTGCTCTATGAAATCCATGCGTCCATATGCGCCGCGACGGCCGCGGACGTATGTGCTTGTACCTACGGTTGTGCATACAGGGTGTTCGTCCGAAACGTACGACCCGACGAGAACAAACGCCTCTCCGGTTCAAAGATACACTGGGAAGTATAGAGTAACGTGCAAACAACATGCATCTACCTGCATTGTTTTTATAGTTCATTGGACAGCAGGGCAATGATTTAAGTACAGCCGAATTTGTTTATGACACGGTTCGAGATAGAAGGGACTCGATTTGGGAGTCAGATTTTTGTGTGGTCGCGGTTTACCAGCCACCCTGTGTGCAGATGCGTCTATCCTGATACATATGCGCGTACGTCGATGCCTATCCAGATAGATAGATCTTGTCCGCGGTCGGGCGTGCATTTTTAACATCGTCTATGTTTGAATCGTGACGAGAGGACCGAGAGAGATAGAGGGGTGGAAGAGGGCTGGCATCGGCGAGAGACAGAAAGGGTTATCGACCGCAGGACGTGACGCTTGCCGGAAATGAGGTTTTACCGCGAACAGGTGTGCCTCGTTTTATCGAAGGCGTAGCGCCCGGTTGGACACACAGAATTTCGTATTTATGAGATGCGCGCGACAAACGGATCGATCGCCGCCGCGTGTCTTTGTGTTTTCCGTATTTTAATTGCTTGATGATCGATGGATCGCCGGATGAAACTGGATTCCTGTCCCGTTTACATATGCAGATGCACTTCGCACGGCAGGCACGTACGCCGTGTAGTTCGCCAATCTGCACAGTGGACCATTTTTACAATGTCCCTCGACCGATGCACCCTTCTTATAAAGTCGACATGTTCAATCGCTATTGGAATTAGATGTTAAAAGTGCACGCGTGGCATGTTTGTCCACGGACGACGTTCCCTGGTTCGCGATTATTATCCGGGCAATGCGCATTCGTGCGTTTCGATGCCGTGGATTGTAATGCGACTTGCATTGTCAGGCATGAATTGAAGTCTCGCTCATTGAACTCGCGCATGAACTCGCTCGTGCATTAAGTCGCTGTCAGGACCGCCGCCCAGGGCAGAGCCAGCCCTTCCCCACCCCTTCGCCATCCAATCCCCTCCACCTAAAAGCTCACGAGGGGGTGGCTAATTCGGACACGTCCCGATTTCGTGTAATCTAGCGGATTAATTAAATCGGGAGAGATAATTCGTATTTAATCTTTCTATCACATTCGACGCCACGGTCCGGCGAGCCAAGCGGGGGCCCGGAGTCTCATTAAATAATTTATGCCCGCGTTTATCTGGCCAATTTATTCGATTGGGCACGCGCGTGTGACTGGGCATATCGCGAGTAGCATTTCGACGTAATAAGATTCGCCGCACGCGTTTACACGCCGGAGTCGTTTGAGTTTTCACCGAAGTCGTTTGGCAAACAGTAGAACGGGTGAGAATAGGTCGGTTACATTATTTAAGGGCGGTTGATACCTAACGATTACATTTACCTCTCTGAAATGTTGCGATCCAGAATAATTTCGCGTGTTGAGTCGCAGGGGTAGCGCAACAAGTTTCCGGTCGAAAGAATTTTCGTCAGACTTCGACGTTATATCCCTCTTCAATAGGAAAGTTTTTCAATATTTCTTTGACCAAGAAAGCGGGGATCGATCCATTTAGACTTCGTCGAAAAAGTGAAAGTTGTTCCGATGATAAGGAAAAAAAGGAGGGGAAAAAAATTGAAAAAGGGGCCGAGGTCGTCGATGCGGTTGACGCGAAACAAGATGGCGAATCGGGGGTGGGATTGGAGAAAATTGCGCCCTGGGGAGCGAGGGACGAAAATGAGACGGCATGACTGTCGACTTTCGCTCACGTCAAAAATTCTCTCAACCCCCTTTGACGTGCGCTGGTGATGGCTACTTCCGGTGGACGACGACGGGGGCGTCAGCGAAGGAATTTCCAAATTGGCCCTCTATGGAAATACTCATGTCCCTTATCGTGCCAGAACGTATCGATCTTCAACCTGGCGAGGATCAATGTGTTTTTCGTTTTTCTATTCTTCTATTCTATCGTTAGTACCTTTGTTTAAAAGTGAATCTATTATCAAAAGAAACTGGTCATGTGGGAGGTAAAACCGTTGCTATCAAATTGTCATTGTCCTTAGATCATAATTTCTGTAAACGTCCTTTGCTTTATATCTAATTTTTACCTATCAATTACTTATCATAGTGACCACAGGAAATAAATATTCAGATTTGAATTACTTACCGTTCGATAAGCCACCATTTGTTACGTATGAAATTTTCATTGAAATCTAATAATTCCTGAACCTAAACTCTTCCACTCTTCTTCTTTCCCATTGAAGTAGATCGAACTTTGAGCTCGATCGCGGTCTGATCAAAAGATAATATTTTCCGTCCCTAAGCCCGGTGCATAATCCATCTTGCCTCTCTGTCGATCCATGACTTGCACCGGATATTTCCGCAACATCGGTTTGAGAGTGCAGGGACAAGCGGCGAAAAATAAAAACGAACGATGCCCACTTCGAAACGCGAGATAACCGTAAATTGCCTCGACTTTACACGTTATACGCGACTCTTCCGGGGCAGTTATGTTTTTTTCGCGCGCTTGCCTACGTCTTTACCTTCATTTTTTACGGGTCGCTTTTTACGTTCGACGACCATTCGACAAAGTGGCCGTGTCCGGATAAAACGGTGTTTCTCGCGGATTAAGGGGGATTCTCATCCTCGGCCAGGATCGGCACCAGTACATACAGGCTCTATACACCAAGGATCCGCAGCAGGATTCGTTGTCTTGTATAGGACCCTGGCGCCATGCCAGGCCGAAACAAATGCAAATTTAATTAACCAGAAAGCAAGAGATAGCGCCCTGTTTTTCGTCATCGACACGGCGTCGTCCTGTTTCGCGCGCGATTTCCACCCCATCCCTTGCCTTTCTTGTCCTTTTTTGGCCAACTTTGGCTTCTCAGCAGCAAAGAAGGATGAAGGGCGGAAAAAAGAAATTTCTCGTAGTCCTCCGTTCTTCTCAGTATTGTAGACGAAGGATTTGATCGCGGCAGACATCGGATTCTTCAGGCAAGGATACTCAGGAGGAATCCTGCTCGGGCAGAGATTTCTTCAGCGAGAAAGAATGTAAATTCCCTTCTCTGCCCCTCCGCACCCTTCTTTCCTCGGGGTAGTCTCGGCTTTCACACCTTCGCGCCACTGTAAACTGACGTCGTTACCGTCTTATTAGTTTTTCATTTGCGCAAAGAGTCCGGCACTTGCGAAACGGTTATGCTCCACGGTTCAGGACGCGGGTGGCGTTCATTCTGTAAGACCGGAAATTGGAATACTTTGTGAGCGCTTCGCGCTTCGTTCGCCGCGTCTCGCACCGTCGCGAAACACTTCGTCACCTCCGTCAACGAAATTCACTACGATCCTCGCCATATCAATTTCTATCACTCATCCACCAATTTTTCCTAATAAACTAAATCCGACCTTCTCCCACCTTAGTCTGTGGACAGAAAATGAACACAGCTTGTTCGTAGTTGCAGAACGCTTCCTTCCACGCGGAAGAGAGGGAGAGAGAGAGAGGAGAGAAAAAGCGAAAAATGGGGTCGGAAAAAAAAGTGGAAAGAATGAATCCGCCGAATCCCACACTCGGGAGCTGCCTTAAAGCAGACTGACTCTTTGGCCGCGGCCCAAGCTGCAAATTAAATCTAAGCGCGGCAAAACTGGCCCGTCGCTCTTCAGCGAAAATTTTCGCGACGCGTCGGGGACCGCCGCCGGAAGTCCGCCCCTACCGGCACCCGGATGGAAAAACGGCGGCAGCAGACTGTCCGTCGACTGGCTGGTTATACGAGCGTCACGCTGAAACACGTCCCGCGGGAATATGGGAAGGATCCTGTGCACGCTGTTTACGTTTACGGCGGGCGGAGAGGATCCGCGGGTGCACTTTTCGGAATGAGTCCCCGATGCGGATAATAAAGGAGGGCGATGTTGCGCTCGAGCGGCCCGGAAGGTCCCCATCCCTGTGCTCAGGGCGTGTTCCTCGCTTTCTAACGACCCTTCTGTCGAGATTTTCGACGCTGGCCGAGTGTGTGAATCAGCGGGCTCGAAAGCGTAGGAAGATACGGTCTTGTTTTTTTAAGCGTCATATTCACAAGGTGCATTGCTTCTCTTCTTCCTTTTCCACCCCTTCCGTTCGCTTTTCGGAGCTGGTGGATGGATAAATTTAGGGGGGGGGGGCGGAGTCGCAAATTACGGTGATCTGCAGCAGAAGGTTCGCTGTGAGTCGCTTGTACGTTCTCTCTCGGCTGTCGGCCGTGAAATATTTCGCAAATCACAGGTACACGGTGCCTGCGAAGTGTCTCCAGAGTGTTCAAGAGGTTATTTCGAGACCGGAAGCGCCGGAGATTGAAGTAACGTCCGTGTAAAATTGGTATAAAATAGATGAAAAATGCCTAGGTGAAAAGTGTTCAGATATGACGTTGCTCACAATAAGCTCAGGAGAAGGCTTGCGGAGGAGTCTCGGAAAGTATGTCAGACTCTCCGGGGTCACCGGGTATGAAATGTCTGTCCTGCGTGCGTGACGCTTCTAGTCTGGCCGCATAACATCGAATGAGTCATACCGTTTAGCGCTTCGAATACTTTATGTATTTCGTTTTACCTGAAGGCCACGAATTGTACCTGGTCGTCGTTCCTTCGATGTTTTTTAAGGAATCCAGGCAAAAGCATTCCACATACTTCGGTGTGATGAGGAGACGACTATCGACGAGCTCCGCATTTATGATCGGCGCATAGGAATGACGAGGAACCGGATTAATGGAGAAGCGGAGAGATTTCCATTTCCCGGGCGGAGATCTCTTTTCCGGGGAAACGATTGGTCGAGCGAGCCCGACCGAAATGAGGGCCACAAATTTTCGTCCGTCACACGCGATATTAATTTTCACCCGTTTCGTCAGCCACCAAATTCACTTGCCAAGCGAACGAGAGAAATACACGTACACGAACGTTCTCGCGCAAACTCCGACGAAGGTGAACTCGGTTAAGCATTCTTGTTCTATGTCGTTACGACAATGAGCATTCCTATTTGTCGTAACCTATGCTCAAGCCGCAGGATGTCTATCAATAACCTACTACGAAGAAAAATTACTCATGCGCGATCGAAACAAAGTTATCCGCCGGGAGCAAAGTTGTTTCGTTCAAAATATTGGAACGTCGATACATAGGCGCTTACGTGGCGACAACGTGTGCCAGGGGTGAAAATTTGTCAAGCACGAGTCGAGCTCACGAACTCACGCTCGATTACGTCCCGATGAGACGCAGGTAACGCCTGGCCATTTATCGAAATGGAGTTTCCCCAGTTTCTGGCGACTGTCGCCAGCTACCGAGCGACGTAGCAAGACGTCGGCCCGGAGTTTCTTCGCCGAAACTTTCGATCGCGCCACTTCGAGTATCGTCCCGCCACCCCACCCCACCCCCGCCACCCTCCGCGAATTGCTCCCCCGCGGTGCCGAACATTTGAATTCGTGCCACCGTTGCCCGCGCCGAATTTCCACGGCCCCCGAACGAGCCGGCAACTTTCGCGTCCCGACGCCGACTGCGCCCGGAATTCCGTCCCTGAAACTGCACGGCAATCATGAATTTTCAAGTCTGGCGTCGATCAAATTCGCTTCCGCGCCCGGCGCGTCAATCGCTTTATGCGCCGGCCGCGAACTATGGCCGAGCCGTATAATTTATTTCGACGGCGGAAATGTTCGCGGAATACGTCGGGGGTTGTAACCCCGTTCGATCGGAGGCATTTTCCGCGTGCACCACCCCTCCGAGACTGGGGTAGGGCGAGCATTGTCGGCCGCCGGGGAGAACATCTTTGTTCCGTCGCCGAGAGAGAAATGAGGGAATCGTGGAAAAAATCGCGCGCGATGAATCGACAATGAACGTGGCCGAGCTTCTAGGAGCACGGCGGGGGGCAGAAGGAGATAGATAGATGAGGGAAGAAAGAAAGAGAGAGAGAGAGAGACAAAGTGAGAGGGAGAGTAATTTTTACCGTGCCGTCTTGATGCATCGTCTCATTTGGCGCCGAGCGGAGCGGAGAAGAAGGAAGCGTGATTCATGGAAAAGCGATTTGCCCGGCTGGAAGGAGAATGGAAACGGGATTGGCAGTAATTAGGCGATTATGGAGCTATCGATATCGGCGAAAAACGAGCCCTACCGACAAGCTGGCTGCATCTTACCTTTGACTCCACGAATACGTCCGTCGCGATCGCTAATTTCCGATCTATCGTCCTTGGCCGTCGCTCAGGATGTAAGGATATCGAGATATCGGCGAGGGAAGACTTTGCGGCTCACCGTCCTGGCAAAAGTAATTCCCGCCGTATGTTAATCTGCCTAAGAGACACTTGGAGTAATTTCTCCAGGGGACGCGCGGCCGCAAATGAAACTCTTGCTTCTCATACTTTCGCGCGGGGGCGTGATACAATGTCCGAGCCCTGAATGGAGCCGGGTCCCACCACGAGGAGCCATTGTCGTCGGCACGTGATCTACGGTCCTTTGCTTCGCCCGTACCCTCTCCTGCGAACTCGCCTTACGGCCGTTACGAATGTACGACCATTGATCGTCGCGGCCGGGTGTAAATACTGCGAGCGAATGTCCATTCCGGAAGCGTTCCAATGGAATCTTTGATCTATCGACGGTTCCGAACCTCGACGAATGACGAAGAAGAAAAGGATGTACGTTTCGTGGAGAATTATCAAACGAGGTCAGCTGGTCAAGTCCGAAAAACGATTCGCCCGCGCGACGGAATCCTTCAATTAAGACAGAATTCCGCATGATAATGACGAGTGGTTAGGGGGGCTTAATGAGTGCCGTGTCGGAAAAATGATGCCCCTCGGAATTCGGACGGAAATCGAAGATGAGCGTGCACGATCTCGCGATCGACCCAATTAACACGATGACGAGTACCGTCGGGATTGGGCGCACGCCCCCTGATCGCTCGCCGTGGCAATTTCGAATTTATCCCGTCGAGAGGCAATGATCGAAAACTGGGACGAGGAATTTTAAATGCGCTTAAGACTCATTAGGCGTCAAATCGAATATCGAGTCAGTGTAGAGGGCTGCCTGCGAGTACGTCGTTGGCTGCGGAAGTGGGAATTATTATGGGCATAATGAGAAGTGTTAGAAGTATCCTCGTAGGTCGATAATTCGATTGCATCCTATGGCACGAATTCAAATGCTTTCAACATGGGGAAGCGATGCAGCTGCGAATCTGGCAAAGTGGCACGAAGATTCTCCCCGATGACATTTGCCAGAGCAGTCTCTCCTCCGCCGGTTGCCGGTGATTTCAGACAGTTAAAGCGAAATTTCGAGCGATAATCGGGCCGAGTTAAGTGCGGGTAGGGGAAGGTAGATAGAGATAGGAATGGAGAGGACGGAAGGCGCGGAGGGATGAAGGGTCGGAGAGGCATAGAGGGTACTGGTATGTGTATAATATCCGGCTTCGATGGAGCGAAGCACTTACCAGCTAATTATTTCTGCATTATAGCTCATACGCAACGCACCAAGTGGCAGTTTCAAATGCATTCTGTGGCTCTGTTTCCCGGTATTCCCTCCCTGACACTCACTACCGGCTGCAGCGGTCCATATCTTTCTTCCGAAGGAAAAACGTTGAACTTAAGCTCGCAAAACTAAAATCTGCAACTGACTTCTCTCGACGAACTGGCGCCAGAACGCGCACCTAAACCTTCGTCCGCACGTCTACGCGTATATGCATGCACACGTTCGTATATTCGTACGCTGAAATGTTTACGAGGGCGGCTGGTTAAGTGTAATTGCGTTTGGTATGATTTTATCCTCTTTCGCGTCCCTATCCTTCGCGTCCACTTTACGCGGCTTAGGCAGTTGACGCACTTGCCCATAGTTCGCTTCCAGTCTCTCTATTCAGAAGCCAAAGGCTGCGACGGCCGTCGACGGGGAAAAAAATAGGAAAAGTAAGTAGACGCCGGAGGGATGAAATCGGACGGCGGGGTGGGAGGTCGAAATCGGAAGGGGAAGCAAGCGGGGTTGCCGGAAGGAGCGAAATTGGGGTAGTCGATGATGGGGACAGAAGAGAACTGGCGGAAAATTTATCGTTTCGCGGTCGGTTCTCCCTCGAAAACGGGAAAAAAATTCGTGCCGACGGCGGGAGAGGGATGATTGGCGAAAAAAAAGCGTCGCCAATATAAACGCGGAGGGGGGGGGGGGGGCGTCGACGGCCGGCGGGGGAAAATTGAATTCTTTATGTAATGGGAAGCCGAGGAAAGTGCTTCGATGTTTTGATACCGAATGAATAAATCAGCCGGTCCGGAGTTCGGAAACGAGCGCGGGAAAATAATCCCGGGCCACCGCGCGCAAAGGTTCAATTTCTCGCCTCGACAGATCATCACGATTTTTGGTCTCTCGCGCGGATCCTGTTCATCAGTCGTTTTTGCCCTTGTCGCCCTCTCACTCCCCTCTCTTTCTCACCCCATCCACTCCACACGTCGCTTTTGACACCGTGTCTAACAGCGACGGTTCGATTTTTTCCAACTATTCCATAGTTTAATTACATTCGAAAACATATTACAGTCGTTCGCGGTTTGACCAACGTCTGCAGCCATTCTCTGCAAACGTACGGCCAACTTCGCGCTGAACTGAAGTCACGATTGCGAAACATCGACCCGACATCGTTGTTACACGCGTAACTCCACTCTGTAATGTAACACGACTGTCGGCCGTAATGGGACGTAACTCGAACACGGCACGCGTCCCGGTGATAATAGGCGGATTTACGAACAACTGACCATCCGAGTGTGGCCTTGGGAAGGAGGTAGGCGAGAATATCGGAAACACTGCGCTCGTCGTCCGGCCGTGAAGAGGACCGGGCCGAGGATCGGACTGAGGATAGGTCTGGGGAAGTCGGCGTGTAACACGCGCGAAATTCTTGATTCATGCGCGTGTCTCCAACGTGTCGGGGCGGTTCCCAGCGACAAGAGATGCGTGCCGTACACACTAGTCGACGACCGCCATCACCGGCCGGCAGGTTATTATTATGCGTTTGTTATGTTAATGACCGCCGTGTGGCAGCTCGGCCTGCTTCTCCTATTAGGTCATGCCAACCTGACCATATGCCTGCACACCGCTCACCCTATCGGTACTGAACCCTCCGGTTTTGACCGAGATGAACAGTCATTCCAACCTTAAGGTACAATTAAAAATTTTGAGGCACATTTTGCGGTGATCGAGAATTTTTTCTAACAAAGATCTGTTAATGGAATTAAACAAGTAAGTCCTAAAACTACCACAATGATCATGATTTGTCAATAAAGACAAGATAATGCCGAAACACTAAGGCTGAATAGAATCATAGTCGCGATAGGGTACGACCTAAGATGTACGCATAGTTCTCGTAGAGGAAGGAAGGGAAAGGGGAGCCTCTATGTGTCGCAATTTTTGAAATATTTTCACCGTACGGACGTCTGGAAAATACGTACAGAGCTTTTAAAGAAAGACAAAGGGGGTAGGGAGCGTTGCCGGGGAAGAAGAAAAATGGACAGTGACAGAAAGAGAAGGTCAAAGACATAGCCAGAGTGAGAGCGGGAGAGGATGACGAAGAGGGAAAGAGCGAAGAGTAAGGAAAAGTCACGACGGGGAGGGGTGGTAAAAGGGGGTGGGAAATGGTGAACGAAAAAGGAGAGGAGGCGGAGGGTTAGATGAAAGTGTGCAGAACGAAAAGAGAGGCGGATAGGGCAGAAGAAGGACAGACTGATCAAGATAGAAAGAGACGAGGAGGAGGTGGAGGAGGAGGAGGAGGTAGATGAAAGTCGGAGAGGGATGGAAACGGAGGGACATGGAGTGTTATACACGCGCAGGAGCGTAACGCAGGCGCGTTGGGCCACAGCCCCGTTGCCGAGGGTGGCATCCCGCGGGTGCGAGCCTTCGCAGCCGCTCAGTCCCGTCTCGCTCTCCTCCCGAGGAAACCGGAAATGGTTAAGCCCCCGTACCTACTGGCGGGAAAATCGGCGCGCGTGATTTCCCGATGACGACGCGAGTTTAACAGTGCTACCGAATTTCGACCATCTCGAAATCGGCCGCGTTCCGACTGCAAGCAGTTCGCGTGTGTGATATTCTACGTGCGGAAAGCTTTGGAAGTGCTAGCGCTTGTAGAGAGAAGGAGAGAGAAAGAGAAAGAGAGGGGGTGAGAGAGAAGGAGAGAAAGAGAAGAGGGAGAGTGAATATACGAAGGGAATGGCCCTTCTCTTCGAGTTAGTGCCAATTCGTCGGCCAAGTTCTCGCGTGTGAATGAATACGTTTCTGCTGTGTGAACGGTGTGAGTTCTGCGGTGGAGTTTTAGGGTGAGCCGAGGGAACGATTCCTCGCACGAAGGTTGGTGCCCGACGCCGGAGACTGCGCGAATTTGTTCCGACGTGCTTTACGTACGTCCGAGTCGGGCGGGTGTGTATTCGTGGATAATTGTCGTCGAAAGCTCTCGGATCCTTTTGATCGCTGCTGGTTGGTACGATAAACAATTTGCGCATCCAGCCTTTCCAATCTGAAAGAGAATTTCTACCTTTAATAGGAGAAGAGAGAGAGAGAGAGAGAGAGAGAGAGTGAGTGACGCTGACGGTAGCGAAATGGAAACTGGACGTGCGGTCCGGCTGTCGTTTCATTAGGTCAGATGAAATTCCCCGAAGATAGAATCGGCCGAATAGAGGTTCAGGACGATTTAAAGCTCGATCCGCGTTCGCCCCGGCGATATTTAGCTCCGCACACAGCGCGTTTATACGAGCCGAGCGGCTCGCGGATTTAACTTCCGGCCAGGTTTTCGGTCACGCGTATAGCGCGACCATAAGCCCCGAAAATAATGGTTTTTCCCGCGTGACGCCGCGCTTTCAATTACCGATTCCTTTAAATCCACTTGCCGCGCGTGTTTCTCCCGCGTCATCGACCGCGAACGAGGCGGATTATTCGCATCCGGGCGGAAATCCTCGCCGACCTCAAACCCCGACCACTCTTTCTACCCGTCACACTTTCAATCCGATTGTTCTTATTAGAACGCTCATTTTTAAGACACCCCGGGCATTCAACGGGCGCCAAGGTGTAATTCTGCAACTTGCGGAGTAGCTGCCGTGCATAATTGCGGGAAAATTGCTCGGCAAGAGGGGAGTGGAGGCGACAAAGGGACGTTTATCTCCGACTCTCTCGTCGAGGATCATTTTTTTCCCCGCACCAGCTCCGAGCGTAAATCCTCCACCTCCTCTTCTTCCTTCTCCTTGGTGGCGACCCCCCGTCGATTCGACTTCACGACCGTCTCGTACACTCGCCCTTTATTATGTGCCAGCCCTTCGCAGCGAACAACCCTCACCCTCGGCTTTGATGGGGGAGGATAATAATCTATTTCCGTGCCAATCCTAATCTGTCGCGAATTTATTACCGACCACCGCCGCGACGTCGGGCGCCGAAAATAAGACGTGTCCGATGACAACGGTTGGTTCGCAGTCTAGGCGTTTCTCTAAAATATTACTCGAACCTAAGCACTGGCAGATTACGTCGAATAAAACAGTCCTTATCCGACGTTCTCGCGTTGGAGCGCCATTCCGCGTGAAATGCGACCAGAGATACGATGAGAGTAATTGGTAACTTTATGGGATAATGGGACAATTAAATTTGTCGTATTTAACTGAAACTCGTTTTTCGCCACAGCGGGATCTTTCTGGCATAGCCAGGGGTGTGCTCGTATTATTCCACCGGTCAATTATCATTCCTGGGTTGTTTTATTGGACGAGTCTCTCAGTCTCCGGCGAACGTCTGCGGATGAACTTGCTAGGGTGACAATTAGAAGATGCCTCGGCTTTGCAAGAAGATAACGATAACAGTAAGAAACTAGAAGGGGAGTGGGAATGGGAACCGCGAGTAGATCCAAACGTAAGTGGGAGGCGAAGAGCGAGAAATGTACTGGGTGCTCTAGTGGAAACTGGAAAGAGAATGATGCTCAGTAATTATCAAGACACAGATATATAAAACTTAGCGCCAGACAAAACCTTTTATTAAAAGCTACGGATATCGATCCCTCGTCATGCAATCTAACAATTTTTCCAAAATTCAAGTGTCGAAAGATTCTTTACTACAGATTCAAACCGTATTTTCCAACTCGAATGTCAAGATTCTCACACCTCGACCGCCGAAAATCAGTTTCAACATGGACGCGACAATTTTCACTTAACTCCCAGTTCAACATTCGGCAACCTGTATTTCCACCGCGAACACCCCTTACGTACACAAGGAGGCATGCACATGGAGCCAATGAGAAAGTGAGAGAGAAGTCACGACGGCAGTCCCGTCGACTTAATACACGAAGCAAGGACCCCGAGGGGCAGGGAGTTAGTCTTGTTTGAAATGCAGCCTGCGCTCGTCCAAGAACAAACCCCACCAGTGCTCCACCTTCTCTGCCTCACCTCCGCGACGTCTAACGTCCCAACATCAGGCGTCGTACTCTCACCCTCTCCCCCACCCCCTTCCTCCCACCACCTAAAAACCCCACGAGGAAACGCTGCGTGTAGTTTGAACGACGAGCAGCCGCCTCTACTCGTCTCGAATTTTATTTATCTCCCTATTTCCATCCTGCCCCTCTGTCCTTTCCTCCCCCCTCCATCTCTCTCTCTCTCTCTCTCTCTCTCTCTCTCTCTCTCTCACACACACACACACACACCTTCGAGCTCGCTTCGTCTTCCTCCAGCCGCTTCATCCTTCATTTTCCGTCATGTTCTTTCGCTGCTCACCTCTTCGCCCATTCACATTCTCATCTGTACCTTGGACTTTCTTCTACCACCTCGCCGGCTCGCTTCTTTTTTTCAACCTCGCTCGGAGAAGCGAACCTCCGCTCTCTTTGTCTCCGGCAGTTTCTTTCTCGCCAGGCCACATTTTAATACCGACGCCCGAACTGCGTCCCGACTCACGGAATCTCGTCGAGGTTTCAACGAGCATCGAGCGAATCGGGAAAAGGGGGGAAGATAAAGGAAGTACCGGAATCTGTATGTTCGATGCCGCGCCCGATGCCAGCTCGAGTACGCGTCGCGATTGTCCGCGAAACAATACGGCGTGGAGAGTGGAATAGAAAGCATTGGAGGGGAATAGGGGCGAGAGGGGAATTTGTCTCTTCGATGCTAGATCCTCTATACTCCGCTAACCCAATGACCGCGCGGTCTTTAACCCGCGGACCGTGAAAGGACTCAAAATGATTGATCAAAGTGAATTTCGAGCCAGTACGTTGCGTGGCTACGTTTTATTTCCATGACCTACTCCTGTAGAGGCCATCGTAAAGGACCCTGGCGGGGACAGAAATTGTTGACACAGCAAAAAGTTTTTCCCTTGCCGTTAGAAATAACTAAATTTATTGACGTTTAATCTTTTTGACTAGAGAACGTGTATCATTTGTGCGGTCAAAGTTGAAGGATTAATTGGAGTACGTATCTTTAGCAATAGCCTGGATTGGAAAGCGGAGGCATTTCTGGTGGCTATTTTTAGCTGTATCTCTGAAAATATTGGAGGCAGAATAGTCTGGTTTGGATTTTTTTGAAGTTTTTTAACGCTTCGTTCGTATTATACAAGGATTTTTCAGCAGGAATAAGTCTTGTGGAGTACATTCATGAAAATATCCATTTTGCACCATTTTTCTCCCTTTATTTGGTCGTATCTCTTAAAATATTGTACTTAAAAGGTTGCGGTTCTAACATTTGTAATTTTTTCCTATCCTCTGTCTCTCCTTCAACCCACAATTAGACCAAACAGAATGCTCTATCGCTTAGCCGGCAAAACATTCATTTTTCACTAGTTTCCAACACTTTTTTTTGACTGTATATCGACAGTCATTGCCGCTTGGAAGGTTTCGGTTACGATTTTGGAAGAAGTTTTTTTTTGTCATTGACTCCATAAAAGAATATCAAGGCTGTGAAGGGATCCTATGTGGCCCAGCCGCCATAATATCCCTATTTCGTCATTTTTTAACATATTTTTGTCTGTATCTCCGAAACTATTACGTTTAGAAGACTCCGGTAGCGATTTTTGCGACCCCCTTTCGACCCTCTATCAATATGCCAAGCCACAAGTCCATCTGAAGCCTTATTAATTTTTAGCCCATTTTTTGCCCTTACTTTTTCCGGTGGTTTTTTGGCTGTAACTCCGAAACTAATCTAAATTTAGGGAAACGGCGTAGTTCTTACTCCCCATCAGGTAGCAAAAAAGCGTACGATTTTTTAAATTGCCTGTAACTTTTGAACCAATGGTCAAAACCAACGATAATCATACATTTTCTTGATGCTTCTGTTACGTACTCCACATACTCGTAGGATTACCGGCGAAAGACGATCTCTAAAAAATACTTTTTTGCCTCTGGAAAATGGCTGTATCTTCAAAACTAGTGGGAATTCGGAATGTGTCTGCAACCAAATTTCAGGGCGAAATTAGATACATGGGTTAGAATAGTAATAAATCCAAAATAACACCAACATTTCTTAACATTATTGTCTATTTTGAGTATTTTATCATGTTTTAGTAGGTTCAAATTATACCAAAGTACCCTTCGCTAGTTGCTCAATCATATAATATAAGCACAAATCACTCAGACATCAGTAAAAATGGGGGGAAAATTGTCCCTTGTCGAGTAAAACCCCAAAATAGCCATTGGGACGATTTTATCATATTCCAGTGAGTGTAAATTACACTAAAGTACCCTCTCTTGGTCGCCTAATGTCATATTATAAGAATAAACCGCTCAAGCAAGTGTAAATTTGGGGCTAAAATCCTCCATTGCCGACTAAACCCACGAAAAGAAGCTAAAAACCCATACTAATGAGATATAATAACGCAGAGTAATGTACAATACTATACAGCATCCTAAAATAAAGTAGAACGATGCAAAGTAATGGAAAATTGCATAATATATGACGTTCAGCAGGCATAAACGCTCCAAATATGCCTGAAATTTAACCATTGGCTCCATAAATCAGCTACATACACATCAATACAAATACGCTACATACAAACGCACCACAAATGCATCAGATCGAGCCTAGTTTAGTGACTGTCGTATTATACAAACAAGTTACTCAATCAACTATCAATATTCCGCAACAAACGCCCCAGACGCTGCCAACAAGAAATAACACGATTAATACCCTATATCTTAATATAACAATGTAACATAACATAATTTGGTATAAACCGTCGTCAAAAAGCGTTACGATCCTGTCCAGGAGGAACATGTACGCTGAAGACGTTTACTTATCGACAAAAATGCGAACAAAATAAGAAAATTCCATAGAAACACTCTCTGTCACTAAACTTTCCAAAGCATTACCATCAAAGTACTTACCCACAATCCGTGAAGCAGTCCAACTACCGAAAGACATGAATATTCCCAAACATTCCTCTCCCATCTTTCCATCATTGCAAAAAAAATCCGCTTTCTCTGCAATGAGCGGAGATCAGAATAAATTCGCAGACGACAATTCGTCCCCGATTTACGAGGGTCTCGCAACGGGGTCGTCGGAAATTCGCAGTTCGTCGAGGTGGGTGGATAGGAGACGAATAGGTAGTGGATAGATTGGGGATGGGTAGGTGGATAGAGAGCGGATAGAAGCAGTACTCGGAGCAGGCTCTCCGGATTCTCATCGATAGCCGCGTGTCTGCGTCGTTACACGGCCTGCGACGCCTGGGTCACATAAAGTCGACCCCTTTTACGGCCACGTTTGACGCCCTGGCCGCAATTCTATCGCGGATTTTGAATAAATTAGCATTAACGCGCCTGGCCCGGACGAGAGCTACTTTCGATTTCGGACAGCTCCGCGTCAATATCCGAGCAGCCCGACACGATCTTTCGGTCACTGACTTTCCACTTCAACCTTCGCTTCAACCTTCACTTTCGCACCTTTCGCTCGGATCCCTTCGGCCAAGCGGTACGTCAACGCCTTTCGACCGCGTAACGAATCACTTTTGCGACGCGCTAATTGGGAACGAAGCAGGCGAGGCGGTAAATAACGCTGTCGATAGCCGACGCCCGATAATACTCGGGCGCGAAACGGAACTGTTCATTTCCACCGAAGATTAAATGAAAGTAAAATATGATAACGCTTTCGACGAGCGAGCGCGCGCGACCGCCGATATAATCGCCTGATTTATCGATAAAAACGCTGCGTCGGGACGAAAATAAAATTATCTCGAAATACGACGGCGACGACGCGGGTGGGGGGAGGGGGTGGTGAAAAGGGGTTTAGGGGGAGGATTCGGATCGATAAGGGTGATAGGAAAGGGAATTCGCCCGAGGGGGTGGGCGGCTCGACGAGAAATTCAGGCCGGGGAGAGAAATTATCGGGACGTCAACGGATGGATTCTTTACGATTAACTGTATGACTCCGGCCGCTGCTGTATTCGCGCGAACTTCCTCGAATTAATGGCGGCGATAAATTCCGTCCGCGAGCCCCCGACACTTTCGACAATCGCGCACGCACATCCCGCACTTTTATTTCCCATCCGGGCCGAGGGAAGAATTATACTTTCGGAAGAGTCGACAATTGAATTTCCCCGAAAGCACCCTCCCGGGAGCCTCACGTCGAAGGGCGAGGCCCTTAGGCCATCGAGATAGCCGTCTGTTTCGTGATGCTCTGTGATCTGTGAGATTGTTAGTCATTGAACGACTGTTTGTGGAACTTTGTTTGGTAGACCTACCAGAAACCTAGAAAAACCGTTACTTTCGTCTTTTGATTGTAACATTCAGCAATTGATGTTTAAAGTATCACGCAATATCATAGAACGCTTTCGTAAATTGATTAATAATTGATGGATGCATTCATTATTATTCTGCGGGAAAGCAAAGTACCCTAACAAATATGTAATACGTATGGGTGACATTATTACATTGTCAATTTAATTCTGTTCTGTCATTTTCGCGATTTGTGTGGGTGTTAATCGGAAAATTATTTTATAGATCTACCGATGGTTATAAATATTAAAATTCCTGATCCTTACTTCCTAAATATCAATCATTAACTTGTCCATATAGAAGTATTCTATAACCGAAGCTCCTGATCGTACCGTTCTAAAGAAGAAGTGTATGCCTTCAAAATATTCACATGTCTCTCTTCAAATACCTCTTAATTTCATCTTTCATCGTATTGTCCTACTTCTCCACCTACAATCCCAAAACTGAAAAACCCAACCCTTACTCAATCATTTACCGTGCCTAAAGCGCTGGAAGAGCAAAAGAAACGTTATCACGAAGTGAAGGCTCCTCATTTATGAGGCATAAATATAGGACATAATAAGCAAACGATACAGGTTTGACGTCGGTCAGGCTCGGCGGAAAATGGCTTCGAGGCTGTGCTCGTCGCGCAGGAAGACCATCGGCGACGTAAAGGTTACCGGTTTCGTCGTAAGTCCGCTATCGGGACTCGGCGTTGAGCGTGGAAGCCGGCAAAGGGACATAAAAAGGGAGGCGTATTTTTCAACGGCGCCCGTTTACAGGGAAAATCGATCGTTAAGGCGCCCCGTCGCGAGGACGCGGCCTTTAATTAAAAGTGCGCCTTACGCAACGACGACAGGGCGTCGACGAGCGACGACGCTAAAACCCACCCGTCCTATGACGTATTCGATATACCTGTGCCCACGGTAACGTATGGCCTCGCTACAGGTTACAGCAAAAGTGCCCATCCGTTTGCCGCGGACAGGTTAATGGCGTACGAGTATTATGTGCTGCTCGTTCATTTGAATGCGGGATTGGACCAGTGAATTATTCTGAAAATTGTTGTTATTGTACTGACGGATGGTTTGGAACAGTGTTGGGTGGGTGGAAATGGGTGAAGGTTGACCAGACTGATTGGTGGCATAACATTTGCGATACTCTATACTAATAGTGCTAAATGCAATAATAGTGAATTATTTGGAAAATTGTTCGTGACAATTGGTACTCAGAACAGCGATTGAACGAAGGCTTGGTCGATTTGGATGAAGGGAGCAGTGATGTTTGAGATAGTCTGTACAGAGGTAATATACGCGAGTTTCCCAGCTGCATAAGGCGGAAAAAAGACATACGCCACGTACGTCGCACGCATAAACAAGCTACGTGATTCAATAAACCGGGAGCGTCACCGACGTTTTATTATGCTCTCTTACTACCCTTTTCCTGGTTCGCGCCGTGATATATGCTGCATATAATGATACTTTTGTTTTAGTGTCGCGTTATTATGTCCCGCCTACGTCCGCCTCCGTGCTCGTTCCCATTTTTACTAGTAAAGCACGAAAAAACGCATGCAATTTAATCGTGCATAAAACGAGTGCTGATAAACCCAAACGATCACGAACTTTGAAACTCTAATCACTAAATTACTCGCAATATGATATCCGGTTCTTCATCTCAATAAGCTGTCCAAGAAAGAGAATACTTCAGTATCACGTTATCATACCACGTTTGCAGTTTTCTGCAGGCTTAGAACGTTCACATGTAATACCCTTGTGAATTTTTAATCGCCACCGAATCGATCACAAGTTGATGTCCCATTTATCGTCCATCCCTTCCGAGAGAGAGAAAAATTGTCGAGAAGAAGCGATTACTCTAATCCCACCTTCAGCTCACTCCCGCCTGACTCTAGCTTGAGTTAGTGCAAGGCGGATGGTAGTTACTCGCGTCGCTCGTTTCGCAGTTAAGCAGGAACGGGTCTGGCTGACGCGACACCGTATCAAACCACTGCGAAGCTACGTTCCACGGTGGGGACAGGAGGGAGGGTGAGAGGGGAGGCGAAGGCTTTGACAGTGCAGACCGCAGAGCGCGGAGGCAGTCGGCCGGGTAGTAGAACTGTGCACTATCTTGTCTCGGCACATTCAGCGAAATCGCGAGACACACCCGACAAAACGACAATTAGGCACCGTCGGTAAGACTCAAACGGCGCCCAAATTAAACGGTTTGATGCGGTAAAAATATCCCCCCTCCGCGAGCGCTTCTAATGAATGGCGGAGTATAATGGCCGTGGGCGGGAGAATCAACTGGATACTCCGAGTAAAACGTTTCGATTGCGGAACTTGAATCGCAATCGAGAAAATGGGGTCCCATTTGACTTCAAAGGTCGGGGAGGGGGTAGTTAAACATTTTTCAACGACATTACTATTTTCGGAGATAGCTATTGGAAACACAGGGTGGGCAGTAGGCTTATCTGTGTGGCTTCGCAGGCATACGACGGTGGAAAGGGATGCACATGTGTGCGTCACACGGACCGTCGTCGTGGGCACGATGAAAATCGCGATCGCACATAAACCGCGCCGCCCTCTGTACACACACCACCACGCCTGTCTCCCATTTTATGCAGATACGGTCATAGAAATGTATGCGAGCGCGAACATGGGGAGCCAGAGACGTATAAACGCCCATCCAGCAGCATTGGAGTCGATTCACAATAAATTTCCAATCCACTCAAACATTCCGTGTAATCGGCTAAATCAAATATTGAAATGCCGGATCGGGCCGAATTATATAACGGCATTATATCGCTGGCTTGCGTTTCCTATGTAGTTGTCTGGCCACGGAGCTTCGCATGTGCCGGCAGTGTATGTGTGTGTGTGCATGTGTGAATGTACGCCTCTGCATCCAGCCGTCTTTGCCCTTTCTCTCATCGAATCCCGCTCAACCTCCTATATACTGATTATTCAACGGTTAACATCGTTCCTAGAAACAAAGGGTGGCAGGAAAAATATCTATTCGATCAGCCTGTTTTCTCCGGCTCGGAATACATAATGTGGTCTCTATCGGAATACGCCTCCTGGCTCGTATCCCTGTCGCACACGTGGGGAGGTCTACGCATGCGTGTGATTGGCTGCATATGGCTGCGTTATCGGTTACAGGGTATGTAGGTAACCGAGGCTGAGTTTCATCCGCCCATCTACCTCGCCGACGCTCTCCGACTACCCCCACCAATTCCCATGCTACTATAACCGGCTCGTACATAGGCTTTGGAACGTTTCCAGCTCTTGCGGAGAGTCCGCCGATATAAGCAACAAGTTCGCCCGTACGAGCGGAAATCCTTTCGAGGGCTTTTTGGGCAACGCAGAGAATCATGGTGGTCCATTGGGAGTGTCTGTGGTGTCGGTGGCCGAGGTGATAGTGGTGATGGTGATAGTAGGGGCAACGGTAGTGGTAGCGCAGAGTGGGAGACCGTTGAGTGGGGAACGTTCGTTGAGGGGTGGTAAATTTTTCCGAACCTCGTTTGAAAAGGGACCCAAATTTATTTGGTTCCGATGTAAAGCTCATTCCGCGCGTGGAAAAAGGAATTTTTACTAGAACGCCGGCGTATAAGTGTGTGGGTCCTCGTATTCGGTAGTTGGAAGGCGGATGAAGTGTGGTGGAGTAGGTTATACGGCCCGGAGGGTGAACGTTTTTTTCCGCGCCTCGTGCCTCCGCGAGTGTGCAATTTTATAATGAGAAAAGATTCGTATATCCATTTCCTTTTTTCATCCACCACGGCAAGCGGCATCCGAAGATTCGTCGGTGAAATGATAAGCGGAAGATTGTAATATAATTAGCCGGGTTGAAGTGGGCTATTTCGTCGGCATTAAAAGTGTGCCCCGACCTTTCTGTAAATTGCGAGGCATCGCAAATAATGATTAAGCGAATTAACGGCTGAAGCAGCGCCGCCGGTGAAAAGGGTATTGAAAAACAATTCCATTTCGGAGAATCGCCAGTGGATCGAGGCGGAATCCGGTTTGTCTAACGGGAAGCGTAAATCGAAATATTCGCATCGTTTGCCGTTCTATTTATCCTCGCTCCGATAATATTGCCCGTCAAACACTTGGCCGGCTCGGTGAAAAATAAATTCCTCAATCTACCCCCGCCACTTGTTCTCGGCCAATCCGATTCTCTTTAGCCGGGAAAAAAAGATTTTCGCTACCCACCACCCCTCGGCCACCCCTCTAGTGAGCGATATCGACGCGAAGTGTCGTTCGACCGTTAATAAAAACAAGGATAAGTCGTCGATGAAACGCTGACTTCGGCGGAGAACCCACGAAGAGCCGGATTAAAACCACTCGACGGATTATAAAGTGCTCTGAATTAAACACTTCGTCGGCTGAAAGCGCCTGGAACATTTTCTGGGCTCAACTCTTTTTCAACCCCCCTTGCCTCGTATACCAGCCCATTTCGAAGGCGGCTTACTTTTCCCGCGAACTTAATGCCTCGACAAGATAGAACATTAATTACAGTCGCTGCGTTGAATTGTGAAGAATTTTTCGTTAAATGGACCGCCGAAACGTCTCGCGCTACATATATGTGCCTATGTAAGAATGGCTTCACCGTTAAGGGAAGGGCGCCATTTCGTTCGTTGCACTCTCATAGCGCAACTTCTACCCCTTTCTCCCGGACTCTTTTATCTGCCGGGATCGAGCCCGGCCACGATCGAAACTTTTTCAGGCCATCAAACTGCGCCTTTCCCGGCGAGTCTCCCTTTCCACTTGCCGTTCTCCTTATCGAGCGGGGGGAGTCGATTAAATTCCTCCAACACTCATCGAACTCGGCCATAGCCATGAACGCGCGGGGCCAGCCTCCGGAAATCGCGTAATAATCGTAAGTCCTCGCCATTCAGAGTTCCGCGGTGAGAATGCGACGTGGAAAAGGGCGCCGGTTGGGAAAGTAGCGTAAAACTGGCTGCCACTTCTACGGCACTCTTGCCATTCAGCTCGACGCGACCGACGGAAGCTTCCTACCATCCGTGACGTTCGTGTGATCACTTCGATTCGACCCTGTCATCTTATTAACGTGCCGACCGTCGCACGCATCTGAAAACTTCCTCTTTACGATCGGCGTTCGAGCGCGCCGAAGAAACGTTTGACGAACTCGTCGAGTTTTAACGTTCCGATCGGCGGGACAAAGAAAGTCGCCGGGCGAGGAGGCGAACGTTAAAACTCGTAGGCCAATTTCAAGATCCGCGGGCCACTTCTTGTCCCTATTCGTCGCTTGAACGGAAGTTCGAGCGTTTGTACGAGCCTACGACGACCTTTTAGCGCCGCAGCTTTAAAGTAGCGACGGCTGCGACCCTCATAAGCGTTGCAAATTTTCAAGCCAAGCCCCCTTGTCCTCTTCCATCCTCTCCCCCGTCAGCCCGCCTCCGCCTCAGTTTCCTGTCCCTCTTCGCGAACTCCTCCAACTCGCGGACCCCACCTCTACTTTCTGTCACGATTATATAAACTGTTTTGCATGCAACCCTCGGCCCCGGCAACCGCGAAAATTCGCTGCGAGGGAGAATTCCGAGACGCGCACGCGCGCACGCGGACGCGAAAATCGAGACAGCAGCTGTCACGGTCTCCGCTACTTTATACAGCAACACGTGGTCCGACAGGCCGAAAGGACCCGAATATATTATAAAAGGTTCGCCGCGAACGCCATGTGTCGATTTTCACGCGAAACTTTTCTTCACCCCTCGAGGATGAGGGGGAGGGGGCGGTTGAGGGTATGTGGCTCGGACGACAGTAGGAAGAGTTTGGGATCGAACAACGTTGCCGGACCGAAAGTTTCGGGGAGCAAAAATTGCGAGCGGAAAAATCCTTTCCTCTTTAACGAGGATGAAACTTCAGCCTCCATCGAGCGGCACAAAGATTTTGCGAACGCGAGGCTCTCTTTTTGGTGCAACGTCCGTCACGATTTTCAGCTTGGAATTAGCAGTTCAATGCATACGGGAACGGCGAAAAATACACAGAGCACGAAGGGCGGTAGTCGGGTGAAAAATGTGGAAACTGTGCAACGCCGTTCTATAATTTACGCACCTTGCAGGCGCGCGCCGCCCACAGTATATTATACACGATATAGCGTAAACATTTGTACCGCCGCCGACACCATTCAAGCTGGCCATTGTTCGTCGGCATTTAATTAAGTTCGTTTTCCCTTGCCCACGGCGCGCGATCGACGAAAGCTGATTTATGCTCTTATAATTTGTTGCTCTCGCCCCGCCAGGGGTAATTCGCGGACGTTTTAATTATGCAAGCGTTAGTCGGAGAGAGAACGAGAGAATAGAAAAGGGCGCAAAATTTGAGGGAGTGAGAGAGAGGGGGGGGGGGGTGGAGGAAATCATGAAGTGGCTACGCGCGAAGGACCTTGGCTAACAATGGATCGCTCGCGTAATTTCAAATCGTTCTATGCGCAGTAGCGAATTGAAATTCTATTTTTCCTCTCGCACTGCTTTTCCAACCCCTGCCACCGCCGTTTGCGCCCGACTCTCTTCTCGCGGCGAGTGCATTCACCGGGGTGCGGATGGAAAAAAGTAGCGCGTAAACCGCGAGCCGGGCCGGGAAACGGTATAATTCAGAGTTGAAATTAATTTTTGCCGAACGCGGAAGTTTAACTGCGGCCTGTACGCACGTTTGGTAACGCACTTCCGTATGAAATCGGGCTCGCCTCTTGTGCCGGTGCTCTCTTTTGATTGCGCTGCTGGAATCGGTCTTTGTGCAGAATTACGCCCATTTTATGTCTTTGAGCGTTCAACGAGGCGAGAAGCTTAGCGATGATTTCGCAAACATAGCATTTATTTTCTCATGGATAATCCTGACGGTTGTCTTCGCATTTTCCTCCGCTTCGGGTATGAATTTTACGTTACATCATCGTCACTTATCCTCGGAAGCTTGTCGAGTAAAAATGTGAAAGTCCGTCCTGACGAGAAATACGGCGAACGTGGAACGAGGAAAGTTGCATTTTATTACTGCGCCCCCATTGCGCGTAAATAATCTGAGAGACTTCTTAACGAAGGAACCCGAGTCTCGAAATACCGGCACCAACGTGCAATACAAGTTCGTACGCACACCATGCCGATCGAGTGTCTTGGATGCGACGAAAACTAGGTGGCGGATCTTCGGCGTTACGAAACTTCCGAGGATCGAAATTGTTACGCAGGGAGAACAATGCGCTATCAATTCACTTTAACGTCGAGACTCCTTTCGTAATAGGCGCGTTCCACTCACGCATATCCGGATAATTGATAGATGCGTCGCAATTACAAGTCCGTAATATCAATTACCGAAAGCCGGCCACATTGGCTCGAGCCTGGGAGGCCTTGGAATTAATTGAGAATCAGTTTGACCGGCTCGTGCGGCCAGAAATGGCGGGCCTCGCCAGGGCGGAAAGACGATGGTCCAGAGCTTGCAAGTTGCCCATGCAATTCCGCTGAGCGTCGGCGAACTTCGACGGGAATTCGTGTGTGGCCTGTCGAGAAATGCCGGGGTGGAGGGATTTCGAGCTCTCGAGATGTATTGTCGCGCTTAATGAATTTCCACCCGCCTCTGGTTTATAAATATTGCCGACGCCATACTCAAATACGACGCCCAGCCTGTCAGCTCTTTACGTCAATTCGATAGTGCACCTCGATTTTCCACAGCGAAGAGTTACAAGTTCGAGCTAGCGGGAGAATTTCAGATTTGGCACTAAATTGCGACTCGTCGGTACACTCCGAAGTTCCGAATTTGATGCGGGCGAAATTATGCATCTCGCTGTCGATCTTCCGAATTTGTACGGGTTATTGCATTATAAATTTCACTTCGGCGCCGAGTTTGCGCCCGGCGAGCGCCACGCGTCAAAAACTGGTGACATGGGGCCGAAAGTTCTAAATCACGCGTGTGCCTCGTTGTTAATTCAGGAACGTCGATGCGAGTGCGAATGAGAGCGCGGACTTTTTCGGAGGTTTATTAAAGTTTCGCCGTCGGGAAGCGCGTTTATTACTCGAAGTACAAATGTTCCGCTGGCCATAACAGCGGCGGGGGATTAATCCTGAATTCTCTCGATTCGGCCCACCACCGCTAGGCAAACCCTGGTGCAAGCGCTGCCATGTTCTAAGGACCATTGCTGGTAGTCGCTGATGCAATTCCGGCAACTACGGCCGGGTCGAGTAACTTCGAACCGGCGAGCGCCGGATACCTCCGGGACGTTGAGAGGAAGTGCAGAAGCAGGTTTGCGAAGGGTGGGCAGAGGCTAGAGGCAAGACGCACGCCAGACGGCTGAATCTTGCTAACAATATCGTGAAATCGCAACGGTTTCCTATTAATTCCGGGGCCATTTCTCCGAGCGCTGTTAAGGTCCTATCCAATCATTTTTGGAACGTAACGCGCTGAAAATGCACTTTATTTCTGATACTCAGTATTTTTGTGGAATAACCGTTTATTGGTAGACGGATCTCTCTATAGATATTTCACTGTGACACAACACCTCTGCATCATTCCCCCTTGTTTCACGTAAACATTGTTATAACAAAGATGGATGAAGAAATATTTTTTTGGGGTACAGAATGGAGTGCGATAGAAAATTATGGAGTCGATACGCGCTAATGACCCTATGGCCTAGACGCCGATGCAATTCCTGCGGGCAGGAATTCGACGAGGTCAAATAGGTGGAGCAGAAGGGTTGGAAAGTTCGGACGGAAGGGGTGCAGCTGGGTGGCGAACGAAGGAGGGTGGCGAGAATCGCAGCCGCGCCAACAATATGCCAAGCATGTAATGAAGTCCGCCGTCCTTCGTGAGCTCCGCTCCTCTGACCAGACTTTTCGTCTTCATCCCGTTTCCTACCTTCCCTTTTTGCCTACCCCCTTCTCTCCATCCCCTTGGCCCGTTCAGATCTCTCTTTCTCTACGCTCGCAATCCCATCCGTCCGACCCTCCAACGTTGCACTTCCCGTCCGGAACCGTGCGACCGACATTTCCGAAGCAAAATCACGTCGCCCGGATCGCGTTTCCTCCCTGGCATGAAACGGGCGACAGAGAGGTAGACGGATAGACGGAGAGAAAGAGGGAAACGCTCGGACCGCGCTCGGATTCGCGATTTTGACCCGAGCCGTCTGCGACAAGCACGTTTACTATTTTGAATGCCGACGTGACGGGCGTTGAAATCCGTCGCGAAGGTGTCCGTAAAATGTCGAGCCTCCCGAACTACTCCGATGGTCGATCGCATTGGTGCATATCTCTGGCGTTACCTGCAGGCCGCGGAAAATTATGGGACGCCGACGCTCGGAAGAATATTTCTTGTCTGACTCGCGCGCACTCTGCTTCTTGCACGAGTCGCGGCATTGAAATTCTGCGGCCTCCGCCGTCGCGATTTCTACCCATTAATTAACGAATCTGTGCTACGGGCGCTGTAAACAAGCGGCAACTTGAGTGGCCGCGTTACATTCGTAGATTAGGCCAGCTGGACGTCAGCGCAGGTCATAGTTAGTTGGACATTCGCTGGGATGGAAAAAGTGAGCAGTGCTGCGAGCGTAATAATGGCAGGTGGAAACCGATTTGAAACCGCTGAAGGAGACAGATGCTGCTTCTGACCCTAATGGCTCCTCTAGCCTCGACGCCCACCGTCATCCAATTCTCGTCTCAGTCTTCAAATGTTAGTTATGTCGAGGCGGCAGCCAAGAGGACGACGAGCACGAAGATGAAGACTTGGAAGCTCGGTATTATACCGAGGTTCATGAATCGCATCTCTGTCCGCTTTCTTCCCTTCCTCTCCCAACTGCGCCTTCTATTCCCGTCGAGGCCTGTCTTTGTCCTCAACCCCTCCGTCTTCATTTCTCTCCATGGCCCGACGTATAGAGAGCGGCAGGACTTCCGGCATGCTCGACCCCGCCGAGGTTTCCGGCCGGAACGTGTACCGGGGTCTGTCTTGAAAGTTGTACTCTGGGCAAAAAGTCTGGCCGAAAGTTGCTATAAATGGTTGAACTTTTCCCTCGCCGGCGAGTCGCCTGGCCGCGCGCAGATTCGCGCTGCCTCCCAGCACAGTTTTGCATAGTCATAGGTTTGGCTTGCTGATTGTGGGACGTTAAGTCGGAGCAGCTTTGAATGCCGTGGCCAGAACTGGCCCAGGCCAGCTAGCTAGGCTGCCAGCCTCGGGAAAACAGAGTATGAGCGTACGTTGTACGTTGTAGGTAGCTATCTACAGCTACGTACAGCTACGTACAGTTACGTGTAGCTGCGTATGTAAACTAAGTGCACGGCGGCTGAATCGCGAAGAGGCATTTTGGGCGAATGCGCATTCAATCCGAAGCGCCAGCGGTGCCCGTCTCGTCGTCCATTGAATCTGAAATTTTTCGCAGTAAAGTCATTTTCCGGGCCAACTGCGCGGAGTATCGTTCGGCCATCAGCGTAGCTGGTGGACTTTCGTGGGCGTCCTGGCCGAGGACGACGACGAGGAGAACGCGGACAGCTCGTGCCCTGCATTGAAATCCTGCTTAATCGTTGACTGGGTTCTATCCTCGGCACGTCAATTCTAAGGGCCGTTCTCGATATCGGCCCTTCGCTCGTGCATATTAAACAGCGATTTCCTCGATGTCGATGCCTGACATCGTTTCTAGTCCGATCCAACGTCCCTCGTAAATCTAATCCGAGTCGTCCTATGAATCAACGATCGAGTTGGGTAGGATTTGCAAAATGTTCGGGAAAGAGCAATGAGCATTCTTATTTCGGGCCAACGTGCCATTTTCATTCGATATGTACGTAACCACTGTTGTTTTTCCGAGCCCGCTGGAACTGACTGCTTAATTCATGATTATTGCAAGATTAACGTTTTAATAAATTTATTATTGGAAATTGCAAATTTCGATAGCTGCAGAATTTGGACAGTCTGCGCAACAGCGTGAGAGCGTAATAATCGATGAGGGGATTTTACCTCCGAATATCGTTCCCCCGATGCTCAGTATTAAATATTAATCCGTTATCCCGGGCGCGCTGTCGATTTCGAGCCGACGTCTTTCGCAAGGCCGATAAACTACAAATGCGTCTGCCGGCGATCGTTATAACAACTCTGCTCGCGCGAAATTATTTTCCGTAGTTCGTACTCCGGGCGGTCGGCCTGCGGCGAGTTTAAAAGGACGGCGGCTTGTGGAAAAAAAAGGACTTTTCGAATTTGAATAGAAAGCGCCCGCCGCAA
Source organism: Anoplius nigerrimus (assembly GCA_914767735.1). NCBI lineage: Eukaryota > Metazoa > Arthropoda > Insecta > Hymenoptera > Pompilidae > Anoplius > Anoplius nigerrimus. The sequence goes on along the minus strand of OU612088.1, from coordinate 12,201,745 downwards.
TATTTGCTCGATCACAATCCAAAGTCCACCCATTTCCAATCTTAATAATTCAATTACGCTCGCCGGCCGGGCAATACAATTTTACGACAATCGAATTACGAAGGCCGCCCACAACGGGGAGGCGAGTTTCCCAAGACATGCAAAACAACTCCCGAAGTAATCGCGCCCGAGTTCTAGACGGAATGCGCTGCGTTGGTCAAATTATATCGGAAGTATGGAAAATAGCGGCGTTATTCGTAATTAAGGGAGAACGAGAAGTTCGTCCACCGCGGCGTCAGCCTTCCAATTTCGAAACCGTAAAATTTCAGTGTGGCAATTCGAACCGTCTTCTCAATAATGTACCGCAACCCACCCTCGCCGTTACACCCCAGGCATCATCAATTAAATTTGTAAGAATACCGCGCTCGTAAAGAGTTCGCATTTCCGGCCGACGTTTCCCGCGCACGACGATCATTTCCTTAAGTTTCCCGATCTCCGAGGAGCCACCTCAGCCACACACAAATCCCGAGCGATTTATGAATAATTCATCCCCGCGCAATGTACCCCGCATCCCTTGTTCTCCTCCCGGCCATTTGCATATCTTTTTTATCCTCCGCGCCAATAAGCCACAATATAAATTTCAAAGTTGTCGCAGCGGATTTCTCGCGCAGCGGATAATTCCGACTCTTCTCGTTTTTCGACGCTTTATTTATTTTTCCCCATTCCACCCTGCCTTCGCCTTCGGGCTACCCTCCTTCCGCCCTCTCGCACTTTTTGTCGCAACGGCCGCCGGCGCGTTTTTTGCTGGCGGACGAATTCGATTTTACTGCTTCGCTCGCGATCGGAATGCCTCCCATTGGCCAAGCGTTCGAATGCATTCGCGGCACGTGACACCCTCCTGAAGGCGGATTAATCGCCCATAGGGTGAGAAACGGGGAGGCCGATCCAATACTTTTTACCACTCGAAATCTACCCATTCTTTTTTTCCTATCCTCCCCCTCCCACCCTTTCTGTGCCTCACACGAAATAATAATAAAGGGCTATGAAATCGGACGTCACGAGTGTCGAGTTCTCAGGGTTATTAGAAGACTGTCAAATAGAGGTACAGAGAGAAAGAGAGACAGAGAGAAAAGGAGGGAACTACGGTCCTCAAAACTTTATAACGCAATTTCATGTTATGGGCGAGATACGCTGATTTTTTCATCGCAGACCGACGAATGTACCGTATAATTCGCGGTACGGAACAAAGTTGCACAAGCGGCCGACTCGCGTTTTCTCGTCCCCGCCGTCCCTCCCATCCCTGTCGTCGATGATTGACGGGGAGAAACGTCTGCGAGCGCAGCGAGTACAATGGACGTCTCAAGACAGTAAACATTTTTACGGGCTCGTAAAGATTAAGTGGCAACGAGCGAAAGGGTCCTCCGCTCTTAGTCCGGAACGGGGCTGTTTCGTTGGGCGGAGGCTTTCGTCGAAGTACTCGATCCTCTTTTTTCCGCCGACCCGGGGGAAGCCCGATAAGGTCGTCTAGGTGGATGAAAAGAGCCTGCCTCGATGGGCCCTTATGTTTCGAACAGATTCGTAACGTTCCTCCCGCCCCGCCATTTCCTGATTTTGCAGCCATTAAGTTCAGGCCCGACGTGGGCTTCATCCTCGTCAACCCTTCTCAACGTTCCCCCTCAACTCCCCACCCCTCACGGCACGCTGACTTTTCTTCGAGTAATCCACGCCCTGCCCCTATTTCATAGTCTGTCTTTCTCGCTCGTGGCTTAATTGAAAATCCAGTTTTATTATCCGCCGCGCGCGAGGCTGAATACGAAATGATTTTAGCAATGGCATTCGCCCCCCCCCCCCACCCCCCCACTCTCACGTCCGGACCGTCGATGGTTAACTTTTTAATAACGCCGCGGGTAAATCTCCCTGATCGGGATTAAGCAAATTAGAGAGGTCGCCGACGATCAGAACTGTGGGAGGGGGCGGGGGGGGGGGGGGGGGGTACGGGCGTGAAGGAAACGTTCGTTTAAACTTTTTAGCCATAGAGAGTTTTCGACCAGAGTTTCCAGGATAGTCCGATGCGATTGTCGTGTGAACGACATGCTCGTAACGTGCATAAAACATAGGCTCGAAAATCCGACAGGGAAGAAGAACTCAAGCACTTTTCCATGTACAAAGAGAACAAGAATAGCCGAGTAGAAAATTGACCATTATAACCGACTGATCGTTTCTCATTGAAAGGAGTAGAAGTATAGACAAAACTGTGAGAAAAAGAAGAAATGTGTGGCACGAGCGACGATGAATAAAATGGCGACACCCCGTGTGCAGGACGATTTACCGCGCGGTGCTCGGGGTATAAGGACGAGCCACGAACAGGGCACGAAACTTCAATATTGACTGAGACAACCAGGACTCTATTTGTCCTCGGCACCCTTTCCTTTATCGTCCGTGCTCCGGCCGTCGTCTACTCCTCGGCATTATGCTCCGAGCTCTCGAAAGCTTCTCCTTAATGTCTCTCATCTGAGCCCGGATAATCGTCACGGTACGAGCGTGTTGGACAACTCGCCCGGCGAGTAATCAGCGCGGAATTCACGCGATGACAGTCGCCTAATATCCATTTCGGGCGAAAACTTTCCGGGAGGGTTCGTTAAGCGGGAATAACCAACGATCCGCTTGTACGATTCGGCCGATGTTCTTCAAATTGCACTATCAGCGTGACCCGCCAAACTTTTACCCCTTCTTTGACCATTTTCCCTTGTTAGTTCATCGGTCAAATCGATTAAGTTAATTTTTTAATGTTTTTGGCATTTTTATCGTGAATGTACTCGATCGGCTCTTAACCTTTTGTATTTAGCCAATATTTTTGTTATTGGGTATAATACTGTGAAATAAGAGAAATTCATTGGACCGTAAAGTAGATTTTTCCTCGACAATCCTATTGGAACATGTTACTGTTATAGAAAGAGTATAGTTGAGTCACAGAAGCAACGCTAAATCCGCTTAAAAAGTACTAGATGATTCATTGCATAATGCTTCTCTGATTTATGTAAAAGAAAATTCATCATTATTCTTTAGTTTGCCTGCAGTTTACCGATTTGGCTGATGAACAGCTTCTTTTTCGTATGATCCAGCACTACGAGATATGGGCAATGTCCCTTTAATGTAATCCATTACAATTGATTGTCCACTCTAACATCTACTTGCTTGACTGTAAGGCAACGAAGCCTGGGATCAGAAGTTGAAATAATTTATGAGCGGCTTATTTTACAGTTGCCATTTTCTACTTTGTCGGAAAGCGGCTTATTCGTTGCTCTCCGAGCTCGTTACGGTGGCAGAGTAACGATTGCAGTTTTCTAACGAAGGTGTAACTTCGACTCCAAGCCGATTTGACGAAGTTCTGGTATAGTTCAGGATCGGTAAACAACACGGCATGGACCTGCCACCAACTTATTACAAATTGATCCTGTCAAAGCAACCCGCTTGTGTTTCTCTTTCCCGGCGCTGACCAAAGATAGAACTCATTCCTTCGAGCCATTCTTCTTCACGTTTTATCAATCGACCTGCCTCAAATTATTGCACTTTCTAAGAGGAAAACTTTTCAAACACAATATTTCATCCCAGAATCATGAAAACCTAACGACATAATGAACCTTCCCGACATTCCACTGTTCTGTCCTGTGAAAAAAATACAATGTTCATAGACTTAATTGCTAATACTATTACTATCCGCAACAGAGGGTTATGCAACTCATCTCCCTAATCACTCATAAAATATAAAAAATTTAGGTCTCACTCCAATTGTTCATAATTCCCCGAGAATATTGCAATTTGGCCTAATGGCGTTCGCGTCTCTGTCGAGGATCGATTCGTCGCTTCCCGGACAGGGTCGTCTCTATCATTCCGCGAAGGGAAGGAAAAGTTCGTCGGTGACAAATCTCCCGGCTTTCAGCGTTCTAGATCCCTACCCTGTTCGTCGCCAGCCACCCTGGTCCCTGCACCCTGAATTTCCTTCGGTTGACTCTTCGTTGACTTTGTCGCCGCTATTCCTTTTAATTAACACCACGTCGCGCCGTCCATTAGTCGGCGAAGTCTTGAAGGAAGGGCTGCCTAGGGCTGAGTAACCGCGGAATACGAGATGAGAGCCACCACGTGCGTCGACGTGAAATATGACAAAGAAATGAGCCACCGAGATACCGAACGACCCAACTTTCGTGGCCCGGGAAATTTGTCGGATATTAATGATTCAATACCACTCAGCGGAGAAACGGGAGACTAAGGCACCGAATCGACAATATTCGAGGATGCATTCATATTGTTCGGTCGCCGAGGTTGCCGGGACGAATATTAAGATAAAAATGTATACGACACACGGCCGAAGTGGGTCGTAAAGCGGTCGAGATTGACCTTTGCGAGGAGTCTATTCCGAGATTGAAGCTAATCAACGATAATACGCGACGCTTTATGACGTTCGATACCTTTTTTCTCTGCACCCCTGCATCCCCCCCCCCTCCCCTCCCCCTCTCCGGCTCGTTCATGAGGTCCGATAAAGTGAGACGCCCGGTTATTGGATGCCGGACAGTTATTGGCAATGTTCCTACCCTCCGCGGCGAGACGCCGTGCAGCAAATAACGTTTATGCAGGGATCCTTATGCGAGCAGAAATGTGGTTTACTGCAAATGTTGTTTCTGGGATCTGTCCAATAAGGGAATCTCTCTCGCGCGCAGCGGCAAAATGTTTCGCCGGAAAAATATCCGACGGACGTATTTTCGAAAGGACACAAAGGACTACATATACCGCAACAGTGTCGCTACGTTGACCGTGCCGTACGTGCCGACTTAATCGGCAGGCCACCTTTCTATTTCTGCCAGCCACACCCCGGCGTGGAGGAAAAATGTGATCCGACTTCCGAGCATTGAATTGGCAACGAATTAACAAGCTGCCCAAATGCGGATCTCGCTGCGGATCAAAACGGGTCCGCGGAAGTTCGTTTAATTTTGGGCGCCCCCTCTCACCGCCCCCTTTATCCGCACATTAATTGGCGGCTTTTGCGGCAGGCCACTCCACCGATACGTGCGTGAAAGCCTCCGGGTAGAGAAAGAGGGAACAATGGAGGCAGCGAACAAATGCTCGACATAATTTGCTTACAAGACACTGCCCGAACTGTGTCTGTAATATGCATGGGCCCTACCTGCATTTCGATCTGAACACTGCAACTTATACTTCTGACCCTGCCCTGCTGGCGGAACGTTTGCGACGTCAACGTGCAAGCATCGTTCGACTATCAAACAAGCACCGGTCATTGTCGCTGCTGTTTGATAGTTTTGCGACGAAAAACGATGCACAGTCGACATCGAAAGGGGAGGGGATTTTTGAGTCATGGTACGACGGATATAGATAGGCCGTACAGCGAATGATAACTGTCAGTTCCGTTCGACACAAGCCCAGCATCCCAGCTTACCCTATCCCCCCTACTACCCCTCATGCCATCCCCCAACCCCGTATAATGGTGGCGACCAACCAACGGTAATTGCTATCCCTTTATGCCGATGTCGCGCGCTATCCAATGCACAGTTTGATTAAAATATCGATTTACAACGGCGCGTTTGATGTCACATCAAACGGCACTTCCGCGTCGATTCACGATCTTCCATGGGATCCAGTTGAAATCTTCAATCGGCGATCTCGTACAATTGTTTTTCATCCGATGCCTAAACGCGTCTGATAATTCCATGGAAAATGTGAACGCAGAGAACATGCTTGATACTCGATCGATCGAGCGAGTCCAAGTGACGTTGTCTCAGCAATGTCGTTTCATTTGACGTCCAATGTGATAAACATGAGATTATTAACTTCTCATTTCGTACGGTTGGATGACCTATATCATGGATGTAAATTAAGAATGTGTACGAGAGTCGTCGATGATTCTTGCATTAAGTACCGCGAGGAGAATGAATCAGATTCCATGGACTTTATACTTAACAAGACAGAACGGCTCTCAACCATCGCAACGTGCCAATGGCCTGGTAGTGAAATACCGGAGGCGCACGTACGTCCATTTACTCGCGCGTTTGCCGGGACGTAGAGGGTAGTCGGCAAGAAAATAAAAACGAAGCGCGTCGCGATTCGCGTGCTCGTCGTCGTATCGAAGGAAAACGGTAACGAGTCTCTTCCCATGTCTCGCACACATGCACTCTCGACTTTTGTTCGAGGCAGTATTGTCACGTTTCCGCGAGTCACGATCCAACGCGATCGTCCAAAAACCGTCCTCCAAACGTCTGAGCACCTGGTATACGGCTTAAAGTACTTCCAGTCTCACTCCTGGACATTCTTAACGATATATCACGTCTCTCGACATGGGAGCAGACTCCTGGAAGGGCAATGTCGCAAATGTATGACCCAGAAAATCTTAAAGCACGTGAACCCAGAACCTGGCACTTTCCTTCGATCTCCCAGACATTGTTAACGGCAGCCCACATTTACGTCAAAATAGACTCGCCGAAAACCAATGTCAGCCGATTGTGCGGCCCCCACCGCACGGTCGATCACATCAATTAATTATCGAAATAGTCAGCGTGCAGTAATAATTATCCAGTCGGCCGCCTCGATATCCGCATTTATCCCGGGCGTACGTTACCGAATAGCATGGCTATTTACGGACGCCCAATCACAAATATGCCGGCCGAGTGCCCGCTCAATTTTACTAATTAGCGCAACACGTTGAAGCCCGACCGATAACGAACGTTCCCTATGTCGGTAGGGATGAAAAAGGGGAACGGGAGCTGCTGCCGTGGGGGATGAGGTGGGACGAAGAGGGTGGATGACGTTCACGTACGGTTCGGCGAAAAAGGGAATCGCGAATGCGGGGACACGCAGTCGTCGAATTCGACGGCTTAAACGTGCAGGCACTCTCATATGTGAGCGGCCGACGCGACGGTCAGGATTATGCGCAAAGGCCGTTACCAAAAGATCCCTCTCTAAGCGATGCCACTCTTGATTCGCTTTTTTACCCCCTTCGCGCAAATGTAAATAGTGAGCGCGCGCAAGTAAATAGAAATATCTATTTTTCGAATTATCTGGCTTGACTGACTGGCCGAATTAGTCACGGATACATTGTTATCGAAGTAATATAGCCCGAGGTGTAAGCGGGGGGTAGGTAACACGGTGACATAATGGAGTTCACTAATAACATGGCCGGAGAATAAAATAAATTTATTTGATGCGGCGGAAGAGGACGAAGAGCGCGCAAGCGACATTGGTTGAGGCAATATTTGACGAGGGAGCATGAAATTGTAGACCGTACTGTGGGAGACAGTGCGCAGGGAGACAGAGGTGCATTATAACTACCTGATACTCGGCGGAGTCCCTCGGGATGACGTGACAGTGTCATTTCGTCATGCCGTGACGTTTATCCCAACACGAATCCCGCCGCGCAATGTAATTTATGTACATCGATATTAGGCTCGCTGGCGTATCCCAATGCATAATTTCAGCTTCTTTTTTCCGACTGACATTAGCGCGCATTATCCGCGTTGCAGTCGGCACACTGGGTACAGCTATAAGTAGTCAATCAAAACATGTTTGTTTGCCAGTAGTACCGGCCATGTAACAGCACTCAGGGAGGTGAGCTGTTAATTAATCAATTGGGAAAGGTTCACCTCTTTCGTTGTTCAAATGAACTGGCGGATTTTATATCTTCTAATCTTCGTTGTACAAATAAGATTTCTAGTTTTGATATTTATTTTATATGTTTAAATGCGATTTAAGAAAGAAAAATCAACCAAAGTATGGGCTCCATTACACTCGTCGTATTGGTCTCCTAAAAATACTTTATTACTTGAGAAAAAAACTGATAAGTCTTAGTTTCAATATCCCGCTTAAAAATCTTAACTTTTAAAATCAATTACTCGTCGTTACTCGAAGCACATGTTGACAATAAACGAGGTTGTTTCCAAAATTAGGAATTTTGTCACTCGAGTGAAAATAAAATGCCATGAGTAAAAATCAATATCTTTAAAGGGTAATTGTTAACCTTTTTACTTTAATGTCAATATTGGAACAATGTATCTTGGAAGTTTTCACTATGTATCTTTGCTATGCATCACCGATGGATACGTTGATATACGGTTTTACAATTGTATTATTAAACATGAGCAATGCGAGTACCTATTAATATTACTTGAGTGATGCCCAACTCTGGTCGTTGCGAGAGCGGTAAATATTTGAATGATGCAATTTTTTGTCTCCGTCGATGCGTGTTACCTAAAATGAGTGTTCCCGTGTCACCTCTGACAGACATGTCAAAAGCTCACCATCACCAGTATGTAGTAATGTAGTCATCCATACAACCACTTATATGATTCCAAATAATGTTCACGAACATGCGTTAATATTCATAATATGACATTCCAATGTGTCGAAACGTGAATTTTAAATTGCTCTAACACTTTTTTTGAGATTCGCACCATTAATTTTTGAGGTCGTTTACCTTTTGTCCGGTCCCGCTCGATCGCTCTTCTTTCATTTTCGACTTGCTGCCGCGGCTATGAAAGCGTGGTTGAACGTGTGACGCAGTTTGCGACACGATAATTCGCCGGTAATTAATACTAACCCCCCTCGATAATTCGATGAGCCTTCAAACTCTCAGCGGGTTCCACGGCTTACCCCCTTCCCCTAGCGCACCCCTCTTTTGGAGTAGCACATTACCAAAGCGTACATCGATCAGTGGGATACGAAAATCCCCGAAGCGATTGACTTTGATCTCGCTCGAAACTTCGTCATGAAGCTAAACTACGACAATTTATTTCCTATCGGCGGTCCTGCTAAAAGGTGCGGGAGGCGAGACGGTTTTAAAATTCAACTATTATCCACCCCTTGGCTTTCGCGACGAATTTTCGTGGTATCATGACGTGCGCTAGCTTCAGAACACGTAAGCTAAATTTTTATCGAGTCTAATTAGATACTTAGATTCTACAGGTCAGGCCACTTTAACATTATACAGGTAAAACCAATCTCGCTGGATTGATTAGTTTTAATGAAAATATTTCGTACCATTAAGTAATATCTCATTGTTCAAACTTTGTTTAATATCTATTGAGATAAATGAATAATTATTTCCTATGTAGCAGGTTACGAAATGTGTAGAAATAACTGATGGATCTAACGCTTAATTAGTAAACTTTATTCGTGATCTCACCAGAAGCGTCGGAACAATACGTTCGGGATGTTAAACACTACTTCTCGCTTCCGCCACTTCCGGCTCTTAAAAAGGATGAAGCAGGTGAAAATCGTTAATTCCTCCACCCTCGTCTTTCGTTCCGAGAATGTTGGGAAGGAGCGGTGCATTACACACAACATTTACGTTTCGTTCAGCGGCCAATTAAATATTTCCAACTCGACCACAATGCCGGCGCAGACGGAGGGTTTGCCGAACAAACGTTCAGGCGTGCAACTGCACTCCGCATTGAAAAATTTGCCCAGCAGGCTCACAGAGAGTAGTCGCGGCGCGTGCATAATACGTTTGGCCCGTTGTTTCCGGCCCGACGAAATTCGAAGTATGCGCGATGGCTGCGCCGTAGGATATTAGCAAAGCGCACACGCCAACCAAAAAGATATTTTAATCGCGAGCTGCAAAAAGGCGTCGCACCTCGTCGCTCAAGACGAGCGGAAATTTCGAGCAAACGCGCATCGGCCGAATCTTCTGAATGCGAAGCCTCCGAACAAAGGAACGCCGCAGGTGGCTTCGTTCCGTTAGTCCGCGGATATTTAAAATTGTAATTGGATTAGTCCGTCACTAGCGCGCACTCTTCCCATCTTCATCCCCCAACCCGGCCCCACGCATCCCACTACTCTGCACACACCTCGCTCGCCTTTTGTCCGCGTGCCATTTATTTTTTCCCCGCCACTTTTTGCCAACGAGGAGAAGCCGGCGTAAAAAGAGAAACAAAGGGTGTGGAGAGCGTTTCGACGATTTTCGGAGTCCTCATTGTCCGCGGGCAGTAGGATTCTTTCGCGGCGATTTTCAATAACGCCATCCCCTCGCGCTCCCGACTCCCCCCGCAGCCTCGGCTGGCAGGATATTTTCTCTGGCGTGCTCGCATCGTCGACAACTCAACCCTCCCCCAAACTGCTGTCCGCCGCTCCGTCGAGCGTCGCTAACGTACGCAAACGCTTGAATTTCCAGTGACGTTTTAATGCCCGCCGCTTCGTGCGCCTGCAATTCGTTCGACTTTTATAGAGAGTCGCGAAAGATTTACGGGGATTTTAGCAGTGGACGCGCCTCGCCTCTGTTCTATGGGCAAGTCTACACGTTTGCGTGCGGAGTTGTTGTGGGAAACGCACGTATGCACAACTCGCGACTGTATAATGTCCGCCTTGAACGCTGTCAGCCTTTTCAAACGGTTGTTTTTACGTATGAATTGATGCGGGCGTTAACGTAGCGTTTATGCCCTCCACCTGGTAATGTGTGTGTGAGCTCAACTCTGTGCATGCCCTACCTGCCTGATATTTGCCTTCGCTACGCCATCGTTTCGGCATGGCTTCTGTTAAGGAATTAATATCGATAGCAAGAAATGAAGCCACTACGTCATTTTCTTGTCGAACGTAATGCATTAGGGTTGAATGGAGCGACGTGTGCCGAATGGATTTCGACTTTCATGAAGGGTTTATTCACTGTATTCCAACGATATTGCTAACGGATAACATCTGTTCGATAGATTTATTTCTTGTAAGATAGTACGTGGACTACGTAATGCGGAGTCTGGACTACGCTGAGTACCAATAACGGACAGTCCCGACATATTTGCGATCTTCGCCAGTGAAGCCACCTGAAGCAGCGCCGAAATCTGGTCGCAGTGTACATGTACATATATAACATGCGCGTGCACGAGAGTCGGCCACCACATATAATATATATTCCGTCCGAAGTTCAACGCTGGACGTTCGTCATAAACAACGTTCTTTGTCGACGATCGATATCGGAAAAAAGCGTCCAGCGACGGGGTTTTGCCCCATTCTTCCCTCCGTTTCTATTTCTCTTTCATCCCCCACCCCCGCATCCATCCCTTTTTACTCTCTTATTGTCACTTCGACTCGTTGCACTTGGAAACTGACTATGCGGTGCGATCCGCCAACGAACTGTCAAAGAATTCGAGCCGGCGAGGATATACGACGACGGCTGGGGTGGAGAATGAGGATTCGGGGGTTGGGAAGAGGGTGAGATCTTTTACGGTTGGCAGGCGACACTGCTGACCACGCGAGAACCTCTTCCGCTGGCATAATGACGTCGAGTTGACCCGGATCGTCGAATAAGTTCGAAGATCTGATAAGTGTCAGGTTGGGCATAGATCCGACGTAGAGGAAATGATTAATTCGTCGCCGCGGAAAGGGGTGTCTCCGCGACGAAGTTCGGCAAAATAAAAGCTCCTCCCTGCGGCTGGGTTATAAATGACGTCGACGTAGAATGACTCGGATTTCCGTACTGTTGACCTGCCTTGTAATCACCGTGATGCGATAGCGCGCGTGCGCGCGCGCACTCGGGCACACATCGACGCGTCACATCCATACGTCCGCATCTACCCTACACGTCAGAGCCAAACGGCTCTGTTCATGTTTCTTAAATTGGAACGAGAGTTTACAAACTCAGCCGCCTTTTCGCCATTACCATTTAACCGACAGTAATTCGAGGGGAAACAGCCGCGGGTCCACGGCACTTCATTCTCGCCGTGGCTCGTTGAATGTGGGAGGGAGAGCAAAAACGCGTCCGCACAATTGTTCCACCCCGACCCGTTCCTCGCCGACGACGCTCGACGCATAAAGGGGCGAACCCGAGGTCGCAGCGACCGGTTCACGGCTAGAAACTGCTCCGTTGTGCCAATTCCATCTAAATACAATAGGCCCGCGAGCCCTCCACCTCTACCGACTCGAAAATGGAAGCCATCGCTCGCCCTCCGCCCCTCGATTCTCGACAGCGGACGTTTTAACATTACGCGCGCCGTCCAACAATTGACCCACTGACCCAGTGAACTTTTCACCCTGCTGAGGGTGGTGAAGGGGGGGGGGGGAGAAGCAAAAAAAAAAAAAAGGTTGATCGCTGGACGAGTCGAAATAGACCGGCAGCGGGGACGAAGCGCGATAAACGTGCGTGCGATTCGTTCGCCGCTTCCTTTTTTTCCCACCCCCATCCCGAAAACGCTGATTAATCCCTTTTTTCGATCTCGCCCGGGCGAGCGGCACGGATTTCCTCCCGATATTTCAACCTGCCATTCCCCTACCGAGCAGCGACGTCTCCGAAAATGACTGGCTCGCGTTTGTACAGAACTCGAAACTTCCGTCCGTGTAAGCTTCATGCATATATCGGAACGTGCGTCGGGCATCGACCTTTCGCCGGACAAGCCTTGTCGGCGGTCCACTTTACGGCGCATCGCAACAGTGTAACTCGAGTGCAAGTGTAACTCAGACCTCTGGACAAGAGGGAGTGTCCTTGAGGATTTCCCCGAAGGACCGTCGAGTGGAAGAGTCTTCCGTGCGAAGTTGGAAGTTCATCGTTGGCCGCCAGGGCGTATAGAATCTTTTCCTTCGTCGGCCCGATCTAAGGGCACGAGGGAAATCGGCTGGCTGAGGGTGGCGCCGATCGGGCCCTCCTAAAAGTAGCGCGCTAAAGGTCGCCGATCGTCATCGCTAACGTCAGTGATGACAGCAGTGAGGTGGCGTGCTGGTCGTGGTGTTAAGCTCTCGTCGGATAAATGTGCGCGATGTATTATTACGCCAGCAAGCTGACTGCGGCGGCCCTAAGCGGGGGTGGTTCCATCGGCGGAGGCGGTGGCGGCCCTTCGGGGGGCGCCGGGGCTGGGGTGTGCAGATGCCACGAAGCGCAGCAGAAGGAGCAGCAGAGCTCGCCCAGGAGGAATCAGCAGCCACCGCCGCCACCGCAGCCGCCGCGTCATCATTCGCGCCCCTCGAGGGTCAACACGCCCACCCTCGGGCCCACCACCTCCGAGCACGTCTTCGTCGAACACCCCAGGCCCAACCACTATCATCGGCATCGCACCAAGCACAAGGTACGTCGCGCGGGGTCACCGTTTTCTAAGCAGGAACAACGACAAGACAACGCAATTAGTGCAGCGGGGGCAAGGTTACAATATACTCTACTTTTGAAAGCGATTGGTATGAGGTGGCAAGGATAAGGGCAAACAGTACTTTTTTCGAGACCATCTCTAGTTAAGATACGCTACTGTCAGCCGACCCGCCTTTGTTATCCTATCATCCATCCTCACAAGTCAACCCTATATTTTCCAGGATATTGATTAGTCTCAATTATGTCCGACAGAGACCAATCTATAGAACCAACCGTTCTCCCCGCTGTCCCTTTTCCTTATCCGTCCGATCGATTCTGTTTGCCGTAGCTTGATACTACCGGCAGGCCCGCCTTTAACTACGTGTAAACGTGTCCAGATTTCTCGTACCGGAAGCTCCTGAAACTCAGCACGCCAACCGCGACCGGAACAATGAACTCTGAACGCATCCAAGCTGTATCGTTTGCCTATTAGGACATTCGACCTGCCGAGAGCATACCGACATATAACGTCAACCATCTGTCCAAATCATCCGATTTGCGTCCGGCTTCGGCAAATACTCGGCAAACGATAAAGACAGGCCGAACTTTGTAACGCCCAATTATACAATCGACCCGACTGCGAGTTGCCGAGCTTGAAAGCCGACAAAGCCGGCGAACGAATATTCACGTTTCATCAGCGCGGAATTGAACGGTCCCACAGAACAATTGCGGGTCCATGTTTGGTCAATCGGGCCGCAAGTTCTGCGCCGATTTAGCCGGGCGGAAGAACTCTCTGCCTCTTCGGGCCGATTCGGGCGAGGCGGGAACTTTGACAATTCGATGCAACGAACACGTTCGATGTTATGGCCGAGAGCTGACGATAGACGGAAGCGATGGGGCAGGGGCTGTTAGAGGAGGGTAGGGGTTGAAAGAGGACGCTGAGGAAGGGGAGGGGGTAGGTATGAGCACGATATCAGGATGACGTGTAAAGCCCCAGGCTGAGAAGACCGCGATACGGGCTTTACGAGGCATCTTAGGAGGATTTCATACCTACGATCACTGACGACCTCGGTCGAGGGATCAACTTCAACCTCCTCTTCTTCCCCCGTCCCCTCCTTTACCCCCTCGAGCCCCTTTCAGCCCCTACGTCGATGCAAGCCCGCCTTCTCTCCTCGAGTATCTCCGTTATTTCCATCCGGGATTCCAATCCAAGTTCGCTCAGAGGCATCCGCGCGCTCAGAATCCGGCGACGTTGGCTTACGGATGCGAGAGACGGCCGTGTGTTTATGGGACCGAGCGAAGAAAGGAGGCGCAATCGGCAGAAAATAATTTCCTGTCCCCTCCACCGGCCCCCTATGCGGCAAGCTGAATTCCGATGTCGCTGAGGCGATATTGTTTGCTGTTGTGGCGCGCGATTGAGGAATTAGAGGTGCTCGCTCGCTCGCTCGCTCGCACGGAAAACGTCTTATATGCATAGGCTGGATCAGGCGGTATTGGAGGAAAACGTCGTTCTGCGAGTAAGTTCGCAGTTTCCTACTTCCGACGACTGTGCCCCGCAACAATTTATGCGTCCTTTCCATGCTGAATGGTTTGTGCGAACGATGAAACCTCGATGATGTGTTCAAATCAGAACAAAATTTTCTGTCCGGTACCTGCTCGATGCAGTCGGAACGTAAAAATTATGTGAAACTCGATGCACAAATTACGCCGTCAGAGCCTAATGAAATGTAACAAAATATATTGAGCCGACTCGAGTGAAATTGAAGCAGTTACCGCTGTCGAGTGATATAAATCGTTCGGACGTTATTTTCCTTGTCGCGCTTGGCTGTTTCAGCGAGATCAATCTGTGCGAACGCATAATCTCGGATTAAAATGGTTGTCCTCCATCAACGTAGGCTCATTTTTCACCCTCGAGCCATCACGCTCACCCTTCCTCCTTCACTCGCGTGAAACAATTAACGGCTGATGTGCGAGATCGGCTATTCATGTCGCTGAACGAACATAGGGGGTGAAGATGAAACTATTTATACATTCTGAAAGAGAGAGCGTGACAGAAGACAACGAATCCATTGAAAAAACTGTCGACCCTTCGGCCGAAAATCGAGCGGAGAAGAGATAAAACTTGAGAACAATTTTCCCAATATGACGAGAGTGAAGGAAAACCAAAAGGTTCCGAAGCGAAAAATCAGAAAGCGATCGCGAGCACTTGTGGAATTCATTTTATCACCCTTTGCGCCAGCGGACTCTGGAGAAGGGAAAGACAGAGTGAGATAGAGGTTGCTCTTTGGAGAGGGTTTGCAAAATAGGCTGGCGAAAATTAAAATGAAATTAGCCCGACGTCGTGGGCTCGAAAATTAATCACCATGAACTTCTCTCGATAAGGGTGTCCCCGCTAATCTAAAAGCCACTTTCGCAGCGGCGTTTGTGGTCTAAAAAGTGCCATCGTCGCGATCATTATCGGGAGGGTGAGAAGGTTGGAGGGGTTGGATCGTAATTTCTCGGCGATGCGAGAGGCAGCGAAAAATCGAGTGCACTGAAAGCGCGAGGCGACGGCGACAAATAATGCAGGCGGAAATGCAGTTTCAGGATGAGCACATCATCCGCCCGGCGGAATTTCGGTATTTCGATATTTTCGCTATTTATCTCACAAAATGCTCGGCGCGACTCGCTGATCAAAGGATGGGAAATGCGGCAATTTGCCGGCATCAGCGGGATTTCGGAATTCGAGCCATTTCCTTCTGTTATTTTTTCCCGGAGAACCATCTCGTGGGAAATGGAAAGTGTTCTGTCAACAGAGAACGTTCGATGAATTGTAAATGAAACGACGTAGGTGGCTGACTGACAGCGATATTTCATCAATAATGAATCTTAGCTGTCCGGAGCGAACGATGGTACGAGGCAATTATCGCTTCGCTGAATTTCTGTCGATACAGCACGTCCATTCTCGACCAATCACATCCTCTTCTGCGGAAAAACCACGACCGGACTCTCGAATGGATCGATTTTCGCAAACGCAGGTTCTTTCCGTGACCGGAAGGCTTTTATGCCTGGGGGTCGAGCCCGAAAGTTCGGAGGAATTCGGACGGTGATCAAAGGAGCCGATCTTTGCTACGCTCTCTGCCCTCCAAGAGCTCGATGACCTTCGAAAGACCTGATAGGCGATTAATCATTGGTCGTTGCTCTTCGTCAGTTCGCTTAAAATGCACTGTCAATTTGAAATTAAACTGCTGTTTTGCGGTGTAATTGATACGCTGAAGCAACTGTTATATTCCATTGCTCGAAAAATTCTACAAATGTTACTGGAGATATCAGTATTACTACTGCATCTGTTGCATTAATACTATAAATAGGTATAACTCCAATTACCATTCTCGTTGTAACGATCATCATGATCGCTATTACTATTTCTGTACCGAGAGATGGGAATGTTTCAAACCACGGACAGTCCCGGCTCGAAGAACAATAAAGGGAAATATCGACCCAGCCGATGTTTTTTAGTCCACCACTACGACTGCCAAGTCACATTTCGAGTTGGAAGTATAACCTACCACTACGATCGGGATTCTACCGACTGCTCGTCGTCAAAACATCAAGCTGACATTTCTTATCTCGTTACACACGTCAGGAGCAACGCGCGCTCGTATTTACATGGAGCAGAGTACACAGATTTTGCGTCGTTCGCTACACGCGTGTCTGCCTACGTACGTGCTTCGCAAAATGGCACGTCGGATTTCCCGAGCGTTTCCTCTGCTCCTTTCTCACCCCCCCGTAGCACTCTCTTCGCGCCACTCATCGCCTTGGCTCCTACGACGGCCTCGCGCTCTTTCATTATTAATACCGAGGACTCTTCCTTGGAATTTAGGGATTCAGGAAATTCGCTCGCACGGTAACGATGGCACGCTCGCGAAATTGCACCGAGTCAGGTTCCTCTCAATCTGCCGCGAACGATTCTGCACGAATGTCAAGATGTCCCGGGTCCATTTTCGGGTGGCAGCGAGTACCTATGTTTGGTGTGGGCAAAATACAAGTAAGGCAAGAAGTCAGTGATTAAAGATAGATATATATGACACATTCATAGAATGACGGTTGATATGCGTGAAGAGAAACTTCAATTCTTGAGCAATGATCGCACAAAGATAGTAACTGAGACATGTAGAAATGAGTAGGAAATAATTTTGCCTAAATAATCGGTCGTAACGCCTCGGTCGCCGGTTTTATTGCCAGCTGTATCACGCGCCAGGCGAGCAAACACGCCGAATCCTGGAGTTCCGACAATGGGCGTCGAGATTAATAATGAAACTGAGCGAGAGCCGGGGGTAGCTAGAAGACAGAGGAGAAACGCTCGAGAAATTCGCGCCGCTATTTTGCGAGACACCTACGAGGGCGCAGTGCGCGTCGACAATTTGTGTACGTAGCCCCGTGCAAATAGACGGCATTACACGTATAATGCAGACTGTGCCTGCCCACGGGGGTGCACCCTTGTAATATAGTTGTTCAACCGTGACCTCGCAGTCAAGTGCGGATCTTTGAACGAATGAGTCAAAGATGCGCAAAGGTTTACGACCGTCGGAGGGAAATTCGAGGGTGTGCAGCGTGCACGTTTAATTTCGCATTCACTGAAAATTGAACAGAATTTTCCTGTCGATCGAACGATAACGGAACGGCGATAGCGAAAATCAGAGGACCCCGCATGGAATATCAAGCGTCGGAAAGTCGGGTATCTCATTTTGTATGTAATTTTTGCCCCCCCCCCCCCCCCTCCCCCCCACACACAAAACCTGTTGACAGCGCACTGAAGCGGGTGGAAAATTGCAAATTGATAACAGAGCCGTGGACCGGATGTCTTTGGTTAAAAATCCGAGCGATCGCCGATCGTTACGGGTTTGCACAAAACAAAGCGAATCTTTGTTGAGCGGCGTGTAAAAATTTAATCAGCCAATTTCGCTGACGCGAGAATTCGAATTAACGGATAATTAGCGCGTCGCCCGAATTATCGGTTATTATTCCCGCGCCGTCATTAATTGCCATTAGCGACATTCTTTCAGCGACACAAACTGTACCCGCTTAATCCCCGTGCCGGCGCCCATCGATTTTTGTCCGGCGTCCTATCTGCCGAAATAATCGACGCCGACGCTCGTCCATTATGTCACTCGGCACTGATCAAAATGCCAGGATATAAACGAACGGCCATGACGCGGACGCACGCAACACATTACCAAAAAATACATCCGAGACAAACCCACCAAAAAATACACATGAAAACGGTCTGATTTTCATTTTATTGACACCGTCGAAGGCCTAATTGCTTTTCAGTAGCGCATGACGACGTTGGTGAACGCACAGGCTTGAGCACGAATTCCGTACACGGACGTAAATCTTACCGAGACATTTACACAGAAGAAGATAACTGACCACCTGACGGCGAGATTCCTACGTGGCAGCGCTCACACCATCAAATCTGTACCGTACACGCCGGTAAATGTAATTGGATGTCCGTACGTTTGTGTCTATGCACGGCTGAGTGTACAGGAGCAGGAGAATCCATATCGAGTGTTGCTGTAACATTTGTGCCTCCGTGTACAAACGTATGTACACCGACGCTACATGCACGCGGGGACGGATGGATGTGAACATATGGGGTGTGCACTAAATCACAATGCAGTCCCGAAATTACTAATTCTTACTTACGACTTCGCCGACCTGCTAGTAGCGCGCGTCAACCGATGGTCAGACCGAGCTCGTAACGAATACATATCGTCTATTTTTGTTCCAGGTAAGCATCGCTGCGGGCCTAGCAATCCTTTACGCTTCCGTTAACGTATCCGAGACAACGAAAGGTACCGTTACACGCACTTACTAATGAAACGGGAGTCAACAGCCCCATGCGCGAGGGGCAACATTGAAAAAAATCCAGGCTAGCGTCCCGCACCCTCTGGGGACGCCTTTTCTCGAACACCCCGTACGTGATTCCGCACGAACGCACATGCCTACACTCGACCGCGTATGACTAAGTATAAACACATAGGAGTACCGCTATGTCGAGGGTGTGTACATACGGTCCCGACGTAAATGGATCCACAATCTGACGTGACGCTTGTGACCGTGTCCCGGAGTGCAGAAAGGACGAAAGGGATAGGGTAGGAATGGCGGTGCGGAAGGGCCTGGAAGGAAAATGTCGATTCAAGCGAGCTTACGAGCCCTCACAATGGTGTGCGGAACACAATGGACAAGACCCGCGAGAAATCATTGCGTTTCACGTGGCCTACTCCTTCGACAGTTTCCACGTACGCTTCAGAGGCGTACAGGGCCGCAGCAGGGATAGGGCATCGCACCCAGAGTGCTGCGGCTATCAACAAATCGTCATTTCGTCTTCGTTATCGTAATTCCCGAATAAAGTCACCGATGACGTCAGCTGTTAGTCGCAAATTGTCATTAGAGATCGAGTTCGCAGCCGCGGTGGCTGGGGTGTGCGTCAAATTTCACGTACGTGAGCGAACTTACGAGCGTGCACGCTCGATATATCGAAGGTCCCAGGCCGATCGAAACGTCGGCAGAGTTAATTGCTGGCTCGTTAATCACTTGTCTGGATTTGGCCACGAGGGTACGCCGGCCGTGCGGATATGGCTTACTCGAGGATCGATAGATCCTCAACGGTCAGCCACCGGCCCCGCCACTCCTCCCAAGATCCATCGAATCCTTGGTTAGCTCCGCAATTTCCAAAATGGATATCTCGTTCCGCGATCTCCACCCCTCCCCTTCCTTCTACCCCCACTTCCCATCCGCTTCCTACCACTTGCGCATCCCCAGCGGGCGAATCGAGATTCACATGCACGAAAGCCGGACGTGGACATAAAATGTTGCTCGACATCGTTTCAGAGACGTCAGCGAGTTCTGTAGACACACGGGTAGCGCGAATTTCCACAATGTAACGATGACATTGACGCTATTGTCTTCTCATAACACGATACGGCGCTACAATGCCGTATACTGTAAACTGTTGAGTTTTTTAGTGCACGTATTATAGTGCTTTCTGTGACAGACTTATATCTTACAAATCGCAATTGTTTAGATACAACAACAATATTTTTCTTTGTTCTAAATATATTGGTTAAGTATGTCATCTAATATAAAAAATCATCATCGGCCAGAAAATTAGAAAGTTAACATTTGATATGACAATTCTCATTCTAGACGTGTTACTTCATATTATTCGCGTTACACGAAGGAAAGCCCCACATGCCCCGAATCCCTATAACGCGAATTCATGTAACATTTCACATGTAAGTCACGTCACGCAGCTACTTACCCTTTCAAGGGATTCGCATCGAGCGTCACGAAATGCACAATTCTCTCCGAACCGCTGAGAAGAAACTAATCAGACTCTCACCCCAACTCCGTACCACTGTATACTCCGCGATTAACATCCAATTAAATCGCGTCGTGGCCAAAGATTTTAAAGCACGCCCGGACATGAACCGTGAACGGAACCCAGCAGCAAGGACAGCGACGAGTACAAAGCTCGGAATCTTTGTCGCGGCCGAATTGCGAAACGAAAGCGCGGTCAACGTGCTCGAGGCCAGCGGCGGAGGACATAAGAGGGGTGAGGACAAAGAGGGGTAGGGGCTGGTCATCGCAAAGTGGCAGAGAGAAAGGAGCATTAACCGGATGTAATTAACTGTGCGTAGGGACGTGCGTCTGGACGACACGTCGTCGTCCGGGACAAACGTTCACAAAGCTCGGACGCGGGCCGGAATCAGCGAGCCTCTCGTCACCCTCTGACAGGGCGCAAATTAAAAAGCCCGTCGCCCTGCCGTGTTTCGTTCCGCTCCTGCACGGCGGCGGGACGAGCAGAAAAACTGACGGCGGATTAGCGCGATGCGGTCGAAGCGTTATGGAACTCTGACACGGAGAACGTAACGGAAACTAATTAAAATAGCTCCGCTCACGTCTCCTCGACTGAAACGCAGGAATTCGCGAGAGGGATGGCGTGGGTGGGGAGGGGGGAGGGTGGACGGTAAAAATTTAATTGTTCGAGTCTTCGTGAACGGGAGGGTGGAAACGTCGGGCTGACGAAGGATGATGAATGCCGACTTCGTCCCGGTTATCGCCCAAAAGGGTAGGGCGGACGATAACGAAGAAGGAATCAAAGCGCTAAGAGGATAATAACGAGTTCTAAATCCCGGCGATAAATCCTTTCGGCCCGCCTTCTTTCTCGTGGCTGTGCAGCCTGCAGCGGCGGTCGGCGAGTAAGAAAACTTCCGGGAAGACAAAATTTTTCTTTTCTCTCCTTCGGCGAAAGAAAGGTGCGGGAGGAGTGTGGGGCGGGGGGGTGATCGTGGGAGAAAAAGTGCGCCTTGGCCTCAAACTTGCAGAGCGTCGGATTCTTTCAGTCCCGACGTCGGGGGGCGAGGAAGAAAGGATGAGGGGATAAAGGTGAAAGAGAGGAAACAAATGGCGGGTGTCTGGAGCAAGTTTACCAGAACGGCGAGAGTCGTTGAGGCTTTGGGCGGAGTTTTAACGACGTTCGAAATCGTCGCTGAAGACCGCGAGGAATAACCTAACGAGACTGTAATACATTGGACACAGCGTCACGTGAGAGCTGCGGGCTCTCGGCAACGGAAACGATTCTTTCGTTGATCGACGAGGTCCGGCGAAAGAAATTTTGATTCGTATCGGGACGTTAAAACAGATTTAGTTCCAGTGGATCGAAGGATTAATTCGGAACTCTATACGGGTTCCGTATCTGACCGCAGGATTACCGGCGAGCTTGCCCTTTGACCGTCCTTCCGTTCTCGCGGTGGCGGCAACCTTCGACCATCGACCCTCCCACGAGTTTGTCAAAGGAGTAACAAGTACGCCGGTATGGCCGGAATCAAAGTGAAACCGTCGGATAAAAAAAGGGGGACGCTCAAACATGGAGATTAGAATTTGGCCGCGCGCTTGACAAGAAACTTAAACGCAACTCGGCGGAAACATTAACATTAACTTTCACCTCAGCACCGCCATAGTGGTTCGGTATCATAGTGCTCGACCGGGTCTCTGTTTAAATTTCAACCTCGTATCTTGATCCCCTCCTACCGGTCTTAAGACGGAAACACGTGGATCCATTGTACTAAACTAAGCCCAACGTAGAACTTGATGGGATTCCCATGTAGGTCGAGATAAGGCCATGTGAAACCATTACCCGAACTAAGTTTCACTTGGTGCAAAACACAATCTCGGCGATGGCCTCACGAGGATCGATGAGTTACGGGTTACACCGGTAGCAGGCGTCAAAATATATTAGAGGGCCAATTTTTCATCCCTTTGCCAACTGGCGCCAGGGTCGGAGGCTAACAGAAAGGGCTTGTCCTTTGATCTTCTCGTCCTTTACCAGACAAGCTACCCGTCGGAATGGCTTGCCCTTTCAGGAGAACGCCTCCGTTCGTCGGCTGTGTCGCAAGTAGAACTCAGACGCACTTAAAGTGCCCTCATTCAACGTCGAGCCGTGCGACTGTCAAGCGGCAGCCACTGTCGCAAATCTCTCTTTTGAACCGCGCTAATCATCCTATAAATACTCCCCCTCCCTCTTCCATCCTCTTTCTTCCTTCCAACACCGGTAGCCTGAAGCTCAAACATTACCCTCGCTCGCCGGCCATTTGCCTGCTCATAAACCGGCGATCGTTTCAATGAGCGGCGGGCTGTAGGCAGCTCAGTAAGTATCTAAACAGCATCTGGCCTGAGCAACGTCATCTGCATTGGGTCGAAAATCGGGAGCCAGCGCTATCGCATGACCGCCGAAACCTGGACGTTCCCGTTGCAATCCGAAGCGCCATAATATTTCGATCCCCGATGCTCGGATTGCCTCCGAGACCACGAGGACTATCCCGCTCATTATCCCCGATTAGACCGCGTCCAACGCAAACCCGCAATCGGAGTTAGATCCACACGCGCGTTCTCGCGAGAGGAACGGCTCGCTTTAATTGCGAACGAGCTCCTGATTCTGGTCCTGATCCTGGTCCTGCTCCTGGCACTCGCTCTGCCGGAGAGTGAGCAAAGCCAAGGGAGCCCAGGATCCTTTGAGTCCACGACACCTTCCCTACTGCGGTTCCTTCGTCCTTCCGATCATTGGTCGGCGTCAGCTTTGAGGCCGCTCATTATAGGCGAATTCAACGGTCGATTACGTCGCGACCCGAATTTTCGACGCCGGGACTGATGAATAGGCATTCGTGGCAAAGAATCCAGCGGTCGGATGGATGGATGGTCTTCTGATGGGAGACGAAGCGAAGACGGCGTAGAAGGCGGGCCAAAGTTTCGCCATTATGTCACCGAGCATCCTGCCAAAGTGTCTGGAGAATGTCGTTCCTCCTCGTATCGAGATCAGTGGAGAGAGGGTGAGCTTGAGAGGGTGGTCGTTTGCGTGAGAACCGATAATTTTCTTCGGGGAAGTTTGTAGGTGTTACGCACTTTTACCAGGTGTCGATGTTGTCTTGGTGGGTTGTGGTTCAAAGTTCACCCCCGTAAGGTTGGTTTATCGTCGAACGAGAAACGAGCGAGGGTGAAGGATGATTTTTGAGGGAGAAATGTGCGGGTTGCTTAATGGCCGGAGTTTGTTCTTTGGGTTTTAATTTGGGTGCATGTTCCGGACTGTGGCAAAGTTCGGTCAGATTGCCAGGCTTTATTACGGTATCTACATCTATATCAGCAAGTATAACGGCGTAAATAAGTTCAGCACTTGCGGCGGTGCGGGCGCTCATCAAACTAACGAATTCAAATTTGTAGACACACGGCAAATGAATCCCGGATGGTTGAGCCTGTATTCCGTCCGGCTGCGAATTCCAGATCGTTGCGTCGGGCTATACTGTGATATCGACTCCCGACCTTTCAATGTCTTCCCTTCCGATGAAGGATAAATTCTGGGAAGAAGGGGATTGACGGTCGATGACTTTCGAAGGGATGCGGCCAGCTTAAAGTTCCAGATTATAAAAATCCGCCGATTGAGTTCGGGCAATAAAATTTCATTCCACGAGAGCACACTTTTCCCGTCATTAAGCTTCGGTCTAGTCTTTGGTACTTAAACCCAATCCGTCCGATCATCCTCCGCAGGACTACGAACAATAGGACGTCCTATCTGCTCATCAGCGATGATATATACGATGGATGAGATTGCAGAATAGAAAACAGCGGATATAAAATCGTGATTTTTCGCCGAGGCCAGAAGGCGGACCTTCGGTGGAAAAAGAAGTGGATAGATGAGAGAAAGAAAGAAAGAGAGAGGGGGAGGGCGTGGGCAAGGCAAATAGACGAATAAGAGGAATAAAAAGAGATAGTCGAAAGCATCGGCAGCGGAGCTCGAATCGCATATATTCCTACGGTGGGCATATTCGTTTCTTCTGCCGCTCGTTCGCTCGCTCGTTCGTTCGTTCGACGCGAGATTTGAATTGCAGAAACTCATCGAGATAGATACGCGAGAGGAGAGCGCTCTATGAATAAGGAAGCGACGAATTGAAAGCTGGCGAGGATACCCGTTGAACCGTCAAGGCCTCCGCCTCTGCTCCACCCGCATTTTTTTCTCCTCCGATGTTTCCCACCCCGTGCACCATCAACGCGCGCGCACCAAAAATTTCACCCTCCAACGCGGCCCAGGTTACGATAAGATCGCGAAATGCGGGAATGATCGGATCGGCCGGCCATGATGGAACGCTGATCCTTGGCGAGAACATCTTCGATGCACTAATTGTGCGACATTGCTCGCGCTCTAAGCATTCGGTGCTGAAGTACGGCGAGAAATTTGCGCCCGAGTGGACGCGGAGAGGGTCTGAACGATAGAACTGGGTTAAGAAGGTCCGCAGCGAGGAACGGAGGTTAAAGGGGAGGCAAAAATGTATTTAAAGTTGAATAACTTTCGAATTGACTGTCAGGAGCGTTTCTCGGAACGCGCGTGCAATCTCACTGCCGTGGTTGCGCCACCGTTGCACACGACGTTTTCTCATATTTTTTTTCCAATTACGCTTTACGGCCCCCACCGACTCTTAAAGTTGCCCCGGCGATTTTTCGCCTTCGAAGAGAAATGAAATTTCCTCGGTCGCGCGAAATGGCTTGAAAATTGGATGTTGCGCCCTCGGCAGGGGTGGCGGCGGGATTCTCAACGCGTAAGGATTAGTCGAGGGACAACTTCGAAGCCCGTCTCGATATCTAGCGGGTGGGAGAGTGCGGGGTGGAGGGCGGAGTTCATCGAAAAAGGAGCAGGACAAAGCTGTCGAAACTTTGAAAGGAGCCCGGTGTCTATATAATGCGGCGCCACTCGGGTCAATGCTCCTGAATTCAGGACACAAATTGACACTTCCCGCCCCCGCTCGGCACACCCCATTCGACTGTGCAGGAGGCAAAGAATGGACGCTCCGGCAAAAGGTAATTGGTACTGAACCCCCGGCTGTGTGACTCGACACAGTCGACTCGTAATCGATACGGGGGTCTCAGCCGCGGAAGCGTCTTTCTTAGAAGTCTCAAGCACCGGATCAATATTATCTAACGCCCGTCGCCGCCAGTAATTATCCTCAGTTTCGGATCGGGCAGCGCAAAAATTAATCCGTTCGAGATACTCCATCGATCGCGCCCCACTCCCTTCTCTTTTGTACACGTTCGTTTCTGCCTCGTTCCGCTGGAAAAGGGACGAACATTCCGTTATAATGACGGTCCGTGGAGGAAAAATTGGTGCTACATAATTGAATAAAATAATGACAGTTATTATGACAGCGAAATGGATTTGTTTCGCCGCTTTTCTTTCTCGCGAGACTGCTGCCGCTACCTGCCGCGAAACGAATTATTCATTCGATTAAAAGCTTATTAAATTAGTATGCTGTCCTGCAAATGACGAGGAATCATTCGCGCAAATCCAAATAATTTCGCGAATTAAATAAACCAACGGAAATCCGTCCGAACAAAGACAGCGGGCAGCGCTATCAGCCATCGGACGTTTATTAATGTGTTTCCGGAGGCGAGCGCGAACGCTTCGATGTATTTACTGTAAACGCAAAGCATTGACTTACACGTAGCCGACTGTCGGAGAACTTCTGTGCGACGATAATTCATACGACAGTCGTCCCATGGGAAATTTCATTCATTTTCACTGCGGAGGGAAAAAAGTAACGTAGCTCTTTAGCGTTAGTATTTAAACTGGAATAGAATTGTATTTCCCTCCGAAATGTACCGGCGAACGCATTGAGGAGACGAAGAGCATCGCAGGAAGCAAATGTAGAGCGCGAAACAGGAATGGGATGGGAGATCTAAAGGGTCGGAACAATCTATTCTCGGTGGCAAATTGCCGACGGCCGATCTTCGACTACCCCCGAACTACGACTCGATCCGCGCCAACTAACCAAACAATACGAACTAATTAAAGATTCGAAATTGCCGTGATATCGTGGCCGATCACAATGCCTCGCGAACCTCCGTAAACGTTGGGGAACTGACTCTGGCAAGGAATCGATTGGAAGTTCTCGGTGTCGCGTTTGCTCGAATCGAGCGGATACCCACTCGTTCCGGTTATTCGATTAATACCTTAATGATCCGACGACGAGCTCTGTCCAGTAACTGCTTTAAATTCTCACCCTCTCGTCGCCGCCCTTCTCCTCTTCTCTTTCTATTCCCTTCTGCTTCTCTCTATCTCTCTCTGTTTCTCTCTGGTTCACATTAGCCGGACGCCGACATTCGATCGATCACTGTCGGCCGGTTCCACTTGCGTTCCTCCCCCAATGCTTCTGTGCCTAGAGATTATTCTGAGTGCTCTCTGTCTTTGATAGCTGCAGTGTAAGCCCGAAAGGTGCGAAGAAAATGTTCGAGAGTAATCGCGCGTGTCGGCACACTAAACATGTCTAAGGGTTGATGCACAGTTGCGTCAAGATTGGTCTTCACAACATACATCTATTATATTTTAACGCAAGTCTTCAGTTTCTGTATTAAGGATGTTTGCCTATGTAGGTACTTTTGATAGAGTAACTAAATCATTATTTTTCCAATTAAAATTAAGAATTTTGTAAACGACATTAATCTTTTACCTACATCAAACGACAAGTCCAATTTCTATACTAAAGCAGAGAATATTAGAATATCATTAAAAATATCTGAATATACATCTTATTCTGAAATCCAAGTAACAAAGAGTATTCTCCGCGTTTGTAATGACGTTACATGATCATTGGTGTCAAGGTCGGTCATCATAAGCATACGGAGGCATAACATTCACCGTCTAGCACGGAAAGTGTTTTTTCCTGCCAGACTTCTCATTTGATGCAAAGATCCATCAACCTTTACGCCTGCAATGCCTCGAAATCGTCGAGTAACGTCAATTGAACGGCCGAACGTTTCATACGCCGACGGTGGTTAATTATTCGAAATGCTGAGCGGTACAGGCCGCAACACTGATTATGCTCTTTCCCATAGTCATCGTTTCGCAACGTCCTTTTGTGCTCAGTGGGCCCTCGCAGTGGCGGACTCTCCAGTTGCGCAGCGAAGAGGTCCCTTTGATCTTGTCCCCGAGATGCCTTCTTCCTCACCTTTCATCGACATCGTCCACCCGTCAAATGCGACGACGAGCGGGTCGCTCTCGCCAACTCCGGCAGCAGGACTTTTAATTTACCGCCGGCGCGTAATTCCACGGACAGGCGTGTCGGATTGAGGTTTGCAGAAAGACGCGGGGGCCCCGTCTGTCAAGCGGGCACTGGCGCGATTTAATATCGACCGCGCTCGTCTGTCAAAGAAGCAGACCCACCTTTGTTCCGCTTTTCCGGCTGCAGGAAGGTTCGGGCTTCCGCCGCGGCTGCCAGCGATTCGGTTATGACGTTTTATGCGAAGGCGTTGTGTATGCGTGCCAATGAACAAACGATAGTAGGTCAGCGGCAGCTTCGCTGCGCGTGTACGTGGATTTAACGTCGTTTGCATCGTGCGCGCCTCGCTCGTAGCTAGATGAAATCTGACGCTACGAGAACGGGCGAGGAGGATGATTAAGAAGGGGGAAACCAATGGTCGGATTGAAAGTCAGTGCGCAAGATCGGGGATCCAGCGGGCTCCGACTGCAGATACATAGATTGTACATTGCCGATAATTCCGTCCGTATGGACTAAGGGCCCGGCAGTATGTCATTGCATGCGGTCAGACGGTTGTGAATTTGGACGTATGAGCGGACCGGCGGGCTCGGTAATGCGTCGGGATATATGATCAGCTCGTCGATTCAGACGTAACGTTACGTTTGTGCAGAAGGTAATTTCGAATTCTCCGCGTTGCCGAGCGCGTTTGATCAAAAAGGAAATGCAAGCTGTACGTGGCGCTGTGAACGTGATACCAGTCACTGGCACGCTATGAAACTGATATCGAATAAGGGCATTTCGGAATTGAAAAAAGTGTCCTGAATTCTATCAGGTTTCGATGATAATCTTATCGCTTGCCTGAGTTGCCTGTCGATGGTTTTTGTTCGACTCGTTTTTGTGGGATATTATTTTTCTTCGTGTACGCGCGGAGAGAAGTATTAATCAGAGTCGGATGGGTTCGAACGTCTGGACCGCGTCAGTAAACGTAAGCCAATCGAGCTGAAAGCATACTCATTGGACGCGATGGCCTGCCATAGCTCCACGTCGTCCCACTGCTCTGGCAGAACGTCGACTGCACCGCTTAGCGGTGCATTAAGGGCTGTGCACACGCAAATTTGCATCGCAAGAATACTATTGAACGTCTGTCACCGCTTGCCGACGACCGATTTATCGTGCCCGACAAAATTCCTTTCTGATCAATACTGAATCCCGTACCCGACCAGCAGTTTTATCCACTTCACTTTATAGACCTAGATCTGACTTGCTCGACTTGCCTGATTAATCATTTTCAGTTCAGAATTGAACATTGCATATTTGAGACTTAACGATTTATATAAAAATTTGTAGAAAGATCTAGTGTAGTTCTACTCAAAACTATACTTTTTCCACAATAAACGCGTTGAAAAATCTTTCAGTCGTGAGTGTTTGAATTCGCCCTTCCACGTGGTAATATTCTTAATTCCGCAATATTAAGTAGAGGTAAGAGCACCTTCAACCCGGCCCGTCAATCTAAGCGAAGCAATTACACGCGGCTCGTTAATTTCTCCCCCCCATCGAACTTTTTATTGGTACCCGACGAGCGCATGAAATATCGTACAATTTTAGCCAAAGCCGATTGCCACATTCGTCCTTCACACCATGCTCCTCACTCCACCACCTTCTTTCGAGGCAAAGTGACTCTGCAAATTGATCTCTCTTAGGGCGAAGGACTTACGCGCGACGGGGGACACTACCTTTTTCCTGCACGATCTCATTTGTCGCACGTGCGCAGAATTTGTCCGCAATTTTTTTCACCATCCGCACTATCTTCCCCACGGGCGATAATTAATTTCAACTTTTTGCCGCGAAAGACGAATGTTGCCCTGAAAAAGGGAACGGAAAGGATCCTTCTGCCTAACTTTCCGCGACACGTTTTCCAAAAACGAAATGAGAAGATGGTATAATAATTTTCCTCCAACGTACGTGGCGTGTGAGGAAAGCATTATCCGCGCGAGTTCGGAAAATGAAACAAACTCTTCCGGCGAAGACGATCATCGATATTCGCGCAAAGTTGTTCCGCGCTCGCTGCTTATCCGCTTCTGTTTGTCCGTCTCTCATGAAGAATCGCCTACTTGTCGTTTGTACCGCAATTTACCGGACGCCTTATATACGGGCGGTGTCGCCTAATGGCCTGCATATATCAGAGACTGGAGAAGCTCGCGCTTTCGCGTCCGATCTAATTTTTCACTCTCCCGCCCCGGATTCTTCTTGCTCCCTTCTTTTATTCCCCTCCCGCCATTTTCTTCCGCAAAGCGTGTCTCGCGGAAGCCCCAGACGAAAATGCTCCTAGATATTCAGCCACTTTGTTCCTACCGTTCGAAATTGCCGCGTCTCGCCGTCTTTCCCTGGATCTCTATCTTCCGCGAACCGTGGCAGCCCATATTGAACCCCTTACAACCGACCCGGCCCATAAATCATCGTTCCCGATCGCAGTCATTTCTGCAATGTACATACAAATAAACGCTCCCGCTCGCTCCACTCTCCTTACTCATGAATATGGAGAATGATGAAGGCACCCGATGGCAGAGACAGATATGGCGCGCAATGTATTCTCCACCGCGTCGCCATCGGTATCGTCATAAAGAGACAGTTGGAAATAGAATTAACTCGGCAGAATGAATCATGGACCGGCGTAGGAAACTTTCGGCGTGGGAAAAAAGCGACGGTGGACGCCGACGTAGCGATACCGGCCGTCTGACAATGAACAACGGCGCTGGATA
Organism: Anoplius nigerrimus; assembly: GCA_914767735.1. NCBI lineage: Eukaryota > Metazoa > Arthropoda > Insecta > Hymenoptera > Pompilidae > Anoplius > Anoplius nigerrimus. The sequence continues at coordinate 12,171,401 of OU612088.1, read as the reverse complement.
CTACCCACTGTTAACGATGCGAGAGAGGAATTCTAAACAAGTCCGATGGGTCATCATTCTCGCCGGCGGACAGTGCGCGGCGTCAGCCTCGTCCCGGACAAAGCAAACATCTTCTCCGCCCTCGACACTTTTTCCACTAGCAATTACAAAGTGCTCGAATCGACTCGCGCGGAGAGTTGAGAGAAAAACATCGGACCGACGAAATGATCTTCCGACGTCCGACGTCAATTAAGATCGCGAAGCGTCAAATTCGGCGGCAGGACTCGCGAGGAAAACAAGAATCGGGAAGGATGGGCGGGGAGTGGCGAGACAAGGACAAGGATAACAAATTGGCCCGTTAGAGGCGATTCCCCCGCTGACGACGTCGCGTATACGCCCGTCGTAAGAGAGATGGGAAGGTAGCGACTGCATATTTCAACTTGTTTCCCAGTTTTGTTATGACAGTCTGAGTAATGGCTGCAGGGGCGGCAGGCTCAACTGCCAACGAAAAAAGCGAATGTGGGAGTGGGATGAACGGAGGACAGAGGAGGAATATAAGGGCGGGGGAGGACGGAAGAAGGAAGAAAGAGAGTGGAGGAGAAAGCTGGCTCGAACTGGCGATGCCGAGCTATGCCAGGGTGCTGCAATAATAAAGGGCAGACTTTCCCCGGGCAATAAAGATCCGCCATGCAAATTCGCCCGCATATTTTTCTATAATGGTATCGTCCCGCCCGCGGCCACCGAGTTATACGCCAGATGCACTCCTTTGGGAGCCGATGAATTAATCCCGGCGAGACCGGCGGGTGTCTAGGAGAGGACCCTTCGGGAGGATGTGGAAGGAATTCGAGCTTGTTCTTATCCTTACGTGGCACTGTGTCAACGAAATGCCACCTTAACGTTCGCCTTGTACGTTCTTGGATTAGGAGAATGAAGGAGGAAGATGTACCCAAATGTGAAATTTTCGACGGGACATTTTTTCAGGGCTAGCAGCCGCTATCCTTATCCTCGTCATGAATATCACAGTGAAGCTCCTTTAACGTTTTCATCGTTCGTTCATAGATTTGGCACCGAAAGAAGAAAAGGAAAAAAAATCTGAGAGACTTTCGACGCTGCATTCTTCCGGAACTGGGAGCAGGTGCGGGGATGGCCAGAATCGATGAATTAATCCAGACCAGAGGAAGGGTTCGACGCTTATGTTGTACCAGACGGTCACGTGGCTGTCTGAAAGTGCTTGCGACCGCTGTTTATTAGAATTTAGGGCCCGCACGTGATGCGCCGACTAAACGTGGCACCCTTTCCAGATTTCCGTCGATATCCGCAGAATTGCAAACGACCTTGAAGGGTGGGCGCTGCACACGTGGCAGGAGGATGAAATTTATGGGCAAGGGCCGGACTATTTTGCGGCCAAATTTATCGCGTGCGCACAAGTACCGTACGGAAACTAATGACGTGGGGAGGTGAAGAAACAAGTCCGATTACTGCTGACGAAAAACATACGTGCCCCAGGCGAGAGGAGCGTAATGCGGTCGACGAGATCATGCGAGGAAACCCTAAATCTGAACGGGGCCAAGATCGGCTTTTTCTAAACAGCCCCTGCTTCTCGGAAACTGCGACAGGAGGACTATCAGTGTCGGAAGGCAGAAAATTATCAGTGAGCGAAACAATCGATCTGGAGCGGTGGCTGGGAAAACACATTGCTCGTTCATCGACTCGTAATTAACTAGCCTAAACTTGAAGTACTTTCGAGGGTGACGCTGCGGTGTGTGCGGCGCGCGCTTGAACGTACGTGAAGGCCTGCATACGTGTAATGGCCGACTACGTGAATACGGTCGGAATGAATGGCGCTCGTTAACGGATTCATTATCATGCAAAGTGGATCGCGAAACCAGTCGCGATCGAGGGACCATCTCCAGCCATTCGTATCTCGGTCGCTCCTTCAAAGTCCCTCATTCCTTAACTCCAGCGTGCACGGAATTTGTTTACTCGCCGGATCGCGTGAGTGCGCTCTATACCCAGCGTATCGATCGTTTCAAGATTACCGTTGGCAATTTTTGGGTGGTAGATCCTGATACGTTTAAAACGTCGCATGACAGTCTGGCATCCAGCGATGTTTGCTGCTCGCGAGCGAGCGAGTTGGAAAGTTGCCGCGACAATTTGTCGATCCGCATAAGCCTCGGCGTCGACGGGGCAGACGGTGAATAATTCGTCCCGAGCTTCGGTGGGAGTAAATCGAAACTGATCCGTGAGATTTGCGATATGTCAGCGCGCCTCGATTCGATTCGCGTCGACGTCCGCCGATGCCAGAGAGGCAGAGAGAGGCGTTGGCGTCGCAGCGAGATGAAATGTCAAAATTAATCAGCGCCAAGTCGACATGATTGTCGTTCGGCAGGCCGCGCCGGCTCGCGTGTTAATAAAAGCGACGCTGATTGTCAGAAGTGACCGATTTCCAGTGGGATCGAAATATCGCGTTTAGCGGCGCACGGTGTCCCTCAACAGTACGTTCCAATCTCCATGGATCGAAGCGTACATCCAAGGCCGATCAAAAAACGTGATCCCAGATATTCTCGCGCTTTTTAAAACATGACGAATTATTTTGCTGTCAGTTGTTTGACCATTTACCGAGGCCGTACACACAGAGAGTGTGCACCATTCAGATAATCCGACGAGCCCTGTAATCGTATTACACGTGTGTTTTCTGGCAAATGCTGAAGCGCTGATGTGTGCTACCAGAGAGGAGAAAAAGAGAGGGGACTCAGTGCTGAATTTCAACCAGCCATGATCGATGGAATTGCCATTGATTCGGAGAACGTTCGAAGCATTCGATATTTCGAATCCGAGGAATATTGCTATTTTTCATTTTCCCTAAACACGCGGCGGTCCAGCCAAAAGCCCGATCGAAAGTGATTGATGAATATGCGGCGATTTTAACGTATTCACGGCAAACTGGTATGGGCAACGGCCGTAATTAATCAGAGAAATTGCATGAGAAGGGGCAGTGTCGCACTCAAAATGTGTAACTGCGGGATCGGACGTTTGAATTAGCAAAATTTCGAGCGGCGGATGTGACTGCGAATCGGTTGCGAAAATGCTTTTAGCGCAGGTGAACCGCTAGCAAGATTGAACGAACGTTAGACGTGCGAGCGAGTTTGAGATCGAATTCTACAGAGAGCAAGAGAGAGGGGACGAGGGAAGGGAGAAAATGAGAGAGCGAATGAAAAAGAGAGCCGAATATTCGAGTACCTCGGGGTCCCTGACTATGGTAATTTATCAGCCGGCTTGACGTGTCTATTAACCTCCCTTTCCCCTTTCCAGACCCTAATTTCCGACTAGCTACCCACCCCTCCAATCGCCCCCTCCCCCCTCCCTGACCATCCGCCTTTCCTACCATTCTCCCTCTTTTCTCTTTTTCCGAGCTACCGGCCGGAGGCGCTTCCGCTTCCTGGAAACTCTGAGAAATTCCCTCTCCTCCTTAATAACCACTTTTCTCATCACTCTATTTCGCAAACAAACATCCCTCCCCCCTCGTCACCCCGCACAACCCCCAGCGGGCGCGGACGTGGTTGCCCGGCGGAGTGCCGCAGTTCCCGAGATTACCTAGGTTGTCTTTACTTCCGTTCCTACGGCCCTCTTTGTCAACATCGTGACGTTCCAATTTTTTAAGTCCGCGCTTAAGTCTACGTCCTGGATCACTGGGAGTTCGCGGGCCCGACGAGGGTCGCATCCGACCGAAAATAATCTTCGCCGCATGTTCCTTTTTCTGCCTCACCCCTTGCCTTTCGCCGAGTTTCACCTGACGTAATTCCAAAAAACAGTTGGGATTACGCGACATTTCGAGTGTTTATTCCTTCGTTCCCCGCTAGTCCCGCTCACTGGACTCCGTTCGGGGAGCAAGTTTATGAAAAATTCCACGGGAACCTGTAACATTTTTCGCGCGCGACACCTTAGCCCAGCGAAGCGAGTATGGACTCGCAGCAGACGATAAATTTGCACCATCCGGAAACTTGCCTTCTCTTCGGCCGAGAATTATCGCCGTCCTCCTCCCCTGGGACTCTCCGTCGGCTAGAAATGACTGTCGACACTTTCGTCTGGCGAAACTCGATTAATTACTTTCTGCCGAGCAAATCAATGAGACGTTCGGCGAACGCGCGAAGCGTTATGCGCCGATTACGTAATTACGCGAGAGGCAGCTAATTAGGGGTGACTACGTTGACGAATTAATTCACGTTATTTCGGGGTAGTCGATACAATCGAAATAATCGGGAGGTCGAAATAAATGCCGAGTGGACGGGCGGTATGAAAACAACGCATTCGACGACGCGGCCCGACAACTGCGGAATGCAAATACGTACACGGCCGCGCAGATCGTTCCAAAATTATTTCGCCATCCAAGCCCGGAAGATGCATTCGCTCGATAGGGATCCGGTTATGTTGTCGCGGGGAAAAAATTTTCGGCGCCGTTCGTTACCGATAATGGAGCTGGCCTGTGTGAGCTGAAAAAGGAGCACCATTGATGTAGGGAGAGGGGAAGAGAGATGTATTGCGATCGAAAATATGATTTACGCCGGCGATAACTTGGCCGAGCCCAAACGCAGCTATTCCTCCGGCGTCGTTCGCATTTCGATTAAATTATTTCGGACGGCCCGAGCGTGAAGGTCCGCCAAATTATCGACACTCGCGATCGGCTGGAATTTATCGCCGCAAATGAGTTCGAGAGTCGGAGTTGGAGAACCGACGATGATAGGCTTCGCTTTGGGACTATTCCATTCACGGAGAACTCTAGCCGCTGAATTTTTCTATCGGCAGGCGTTTCTTATCGCAGGACGATGCTTGAATTCTTCTTCGTCGCCTGGATTGCGCGGATAAGGTGCATAGCTGCCAAATCGGTTGCCTCCAGCCCACAGAAAGCGCAAAAATTTGTCGCCAGAATAGAACGTCACAGCAAATATTGCCATTTAAACAGTAATTGAAAGAGACGTTGTAAAATATCGCATGCTCGACGCAAACGTTGCCTCCACTTCAATTTTCGATATTGCTACATGCTGAATGTTTAATTTTCATGAGAGCAAAACTCATCGACAAACAAATTGATTTCAAATCAGAAAGTTATGAGTCACCAAACCGCTTTGCCATTAAAACGACAAAAAAAAATTAAAAAATGGGATTCATTTGCCGAGGGGCGGGTCAAGTCGCAGAAATCAGTGTGCTCGAAGTAGTCGCCAGAAATGAAAGCTGAACTTTGTAAACAGACCGTGTATAGTCTGGAACGCGAGTCACATGTCCGATGTCGCTTGATATCTTTCCTCCAGCATCTCTCTATCATTCGTCCAGCAGCTTCGAACTCAAGCGTCCCAAGTTAGCCGTGGCTGCCGTTTTCTCCTCGCAAAGGAGAAGCCTCGGCCCCGCTCAATACTGCAATTTCGTTTTATTTCGACCCTCCTTTTCGGGGGCACCCGTACTATTTTAAGCTCGAGCTCCGGTCATTCTGCGCGCACTCCGCCTCTGAAGAGAGAGTTTGCCTTTTCGCGGTTCGGCTCAATTCGCCTCCGTCACTTGCCGTTCCGAATAAGAGAATTTGTTATCGGAAACTTGCCCCTTTGACGATAGGATGGGGTGGCTGAGTAGTCGGTAGGATGTTTCCGAAACAGGGGCAAATCCGGAATTGAAGCTAATTCCGCTTGAATGAAGAAATGGCAGGCGGGAAACGAGTGCGTTTAATACTCGATCCGTTTCAAAGCTCCGTTTCCGCATCCTGCCTCGGTGGATATTCAAAATTCCCTGAAACCGTGGCCGACCGGGGGCTACGCTTTAATGGAAAACTAATATACCCGCGTTCTACTCCACCTACCCCATTTTTTTGCCCCCGCTTCTCTGCCCCCTCCACCTGGCCAGGAGTTTCGACCATCCCCCGGAATAACTCGGATGCGATTAAGCTTCGGCGGAAATCAAATTTTTCTGCGACACATTTTCGGATTTCCCCGAAATATCCCGAATGGGATTACACTTGAGCGGAAAACTAATTTCCCGGCTCGTTATACGGGGGTGGGCGGGCAGTGGGCTGAAGGGAGGTATTCGGGTCGACGGACAGATTGAATATCCGGAGGAGCAGGAGGGGGTTGTTGAGGGGGCGTAATTCGCAGTTGGGCCCCAAATTTCCTTTAAATAGCCCCTTGCGACGGCGCGAGATTTTAATCCATGAGCCCAGATCCGGCCCGGGGTCCGCGTTAACGTCCCTTCCGTTCGGTTCGCCGTGGAAAAGGCAATTTTGTCATAATCGCCCGTGGCCGGGAAACGAGCATCGACATCGAGCTGGAATTAATTATCGACAGCGTTCGATAATCGATAAGCCTCGGGTGCACGATGAATTTTGTATTCCCTTGCTTCATCGCTCTACCTCCCCCCCCCCCCCCCTCACTCTCGGACAACGTAAGCGTCCCTTGCGACGAATATACCAGTTACACGTGCATTTCCTCCGTGACGTCGACCACCTAAGTCGACTGAAACGGACAAAATGTATTGAATCCCTACGTCTTTGATACACGACGGCGCCAACGTAAGCCTATGCTCTGCTACGCTGTGCTATGAAGGAAAATTTGAAAGCTCTCAGAAATTCCTATTTTCACTTCGATCGGGCGGCCGTTCCCGATTCTTTTGTCCGATTTAGCAAGTCACTCGGAGTTATGAGAATCCTTCGTACGGCAGGTTAAATCTCATTGACCGGATGGCGAATGAATAAAGAGCACCGTGCTCTACCGAGAGGCGACGGCAGGGGAGGATTTCTTTTAACAAGGCCAATTTTCTCCCCCTTTTCACTTTTTCGCCACATTGGCCACGAACGTGTCACCCTTCTCCCCTGTGCGCACGTCAAACGATAAGATCAATCAATCGAGCCCGACGTATGCCAGGCTCGGGATTCATAAAACGGGTCATTGACGACATTCTTGTCGTTTTATCGCGCGACCCCGATCATTAAATTTCTCTCTCGCCATTGCGTTTCACATTTCGATTCATTAAACATACACATACAGACAGGGCCCCACCCCTCTACCATCGATACCCGCCTCGACTCATAACATTTTTGCGGATGGCACATTTTTCTCGCCAGGGGCAGGTGCGCTTTCGAGTCTTTTATTTCCTGCGGGCAGTTCGTAAATACGTGTGAAGCCGGCGTGAGGGGCGGAGGCCTGAATTACGTGAAATATTACCATCGCTAATGGTCAGATTGTAAATCTGAGGAAGCAGAAGGGTAACGGGAGTGAAGAGGGGGTGGGCATAAAGGGAATCGCGTTTCCATTTGTGAAAATGTTCGATTATTCCGGGCCGAGCTCCAATCGCTCGCACGACCGCCGGACGAATGGAAATAATATTCGTTGCGTCGATCCGATGTTTGAACTCGGTCGAACAGAGAGAGATTGTTGCTGGACCGAGAGCACGCCCGCGCGTTCTCGCGCTGTTGGTGATAACGGTTCGGCCATTTTTATTGGTCAGCGATTTGCGGGTATAATACAAACGGACTTTAACGATAAGATTCGCCGGCGCAATCAATTTGGCCACGATGGACAAGATAATCCTGCTTAATTTCAGGTCTGCAATAGGACCGCTCGATGTTTTCGGCCGATAGTTTGCAAAAATTGAAAAATTAAATGTTTCGTTCGACAGCCAACACTTCGATGGGTTGTTTTCGTATGTTGTTTCGCCTATCTCTAGTATTGTAATTGGGATAGTCTAGTTTCAACTTCTCTAAAGCTCTTTAGGTTGTCTTTCATAACAAACATGTCTTATGCAATAGAGGGAAGATCGTGAACTGTCAAACTAAGACAATTTCAATTTTTCACCATTTCTCGACGTAATTCTGGCCATATCGCTGAGACAATTGCATTTCGAGTGATGCGGTTACGATATTTGGGAATTTCTTTATCCGTTACTCATATTTTCAACACACAATTCAATCAAAGAGAACCATTTATGACTTAACTGACAAAATATCCACTTTTCACTGTTTTTGAATGTACCTATCTCGAAAGCTATTACACTTAGAAGGTGGTGGTTGAGATCTTGGAAAAGGTTTTGTAATCCTCTTTCACCCCATAAAGGAATAAATAGGCTGTGAAGTGATCGTTTTCGACCCTGCCGTCATAATATCCAATTTCCGCAATTTTTTGCCATATTTTTGACTGTTTCTCTGAAACTATTGCACTTAGAAGGCTCCCGTTGCAATTTTTGTAATCATCTTCCGACTGTATATCAACATGTAGAGCGACAAGTCGACCTAAACACGTTTATTTTTTAGCCTATTTTTGATCCTTATTTTTTCGGTGTTTTTTTGGCTGTGACTCCGAAACTAAGTTATGCAAATTTCGAGCAACGGAAAACGGCTCGGTATGATATTTTCAATCCCCTATAAGATAGCAAACGGGCATTTAGATCCGTCGACCTTCGATTTTTCACAAAAATCAGAACGGTACCCCTTCAAAAATGAGTACTCCTTAAAAAAACCACCGTTTCTTCCAATCGCTTATAACTTTTGAATCTGCAATCAAAACCTATGGTAGTGATACATTTCCTTGAAGCTTCTGACGCGCCCTTTCGCATACGATCATCAGCGAAAGTCGTTCGCTAACAAAACTTTTTTCCTCTCCAAAAAACGACTGCACCTTCTAAATTCTTAGGAATTTGGAATTTACCCTGCAACCAACTTTCAGGAGGAGTTCAAATCTATGGGATAGAGTCGTAATAAATCGAAAAAAAGACCAACATTTTTTCGACATTTTTTGGGAGTTTGGAAAGTATTATCGTGTTTTAGTTCCTCCAAGTTATGCCAAAGCGTCCTCATTTGGCCGCGGAATCATATAATATAGACAAGTGACTCAAATACGCGACAAAATAAGACTTAAGTGGCGGTCTGTGGAGTAAAAACCCAAAACGCCATTGGGACGGTTTTATCGCCCCCTGGTAGATGGAAACTACAGTAAGGTACCCTCACTTGGTCGCCCAATGACATATAATAAGGATAAATCAGTCGGCCATGAGTTAAATTAGAGCAAAAAGGCTCCATCGTCCACTAATGCTACCAGAAAGAAAGTAATAATCCCCTAATTATGAGATATAATAACGTAAAGTAACGTACAATAGTGTAAAGTAATGTAAAATAATGTAAAAGTATGCGAAACATTTCATAGGTGTACGTAAAATGACACAGAAATCGGAAAGTATTGTTGGTATAGTTGGATAATGGTTGCCTGGTGAGAATATATACTCGAACTAATTGTACGACTTCTAAGGCTGGTGTGATTGACACTACTCGGGATAGGTTAGTAGATAATTACAAATAGATCATAATATTTCCCAACGTTTTTGGCCATTTTGATCATATTATCATATTTTTTTCGGCCCAAGTAACACCAAAGTATGATATTTAAGTCTCTCATTATCATACATAAGCCATAAGCCGACCACATAACTTTAAATTTACTGTGAAAATCCGCCCGGCTTTCTCCCAACGCTAAATCAAGCATCAAATACACAATTAATAAGAATTGTAACGTAAAAACACGTAAACACTTAACATAACATAACATAACATAAAAAGTCTCGTGACTTCCGTTTCCGGAGTGGATGAGTGTGAACGTGCGGTGAGAGAGTGTGGTAAAGAAAGTGTGGGAGAGAGAGGATAGGGGCGTTAGGAGAGGCGTGGGAGAGTGTAGAGGGAAGAAGAGAGGGAGTAGTTGCATAGAGAGTGAAGGGAGTAAGGAAGGTGCAAGGAAAGAGGAGATAAGAATAGGAGGAGAAGTTGGGAAAAGAGAGAGGTTAAGGGCCACGTGGGGAGAGAGCAAGAGATCGGAAGAAGCGACAGCTGGTGGAGGCGGGAGACAGTCAGAAAGGCGTGGTGAGGGGGGAAGGGAAAAGAGGGAAGGAACAAGGTGGTAGGCCATCTATTGAGCGAGGCGGGAACGAGAGAGGGGGCAAGCAGAGTGGGTAAGGTAGGGAGGAAGGAATGGATAGGAGCGCAAGGGAGCTGTCAGGGAGTGAGAGCAGCTTAGGCAGCGCGGGGGAATTGTCGAAGAGGAAAAGAGGTATAGAGATGGAAGGAGGGGCAGGGGAGAGGGAGGAGGGGAAATGGATCTTTAAACAAAGTAAAAAGGTGCAAAGATCGCCGAGGAAGGAAGAGGGAGAGAGGAAGCAGGAGGATAGTAAAAAGGGGAAAGAGAGGGAGGAGGGCGGTGAAAGAGGGGACTGGGGGGGAATTGCGGAGGTGGTGAGAAGAACGATGGCGGAGGAGATGGGAAGGTTAGGAAGAGAGCTGAAGGAAGAGCTGAAAGCGGAGATGAAAGCAGAGTGGAGGAAGGAAGTGGAGGAGTTAAGAAGAGAACTGAAACAAGAGAGGGAAGAGAGAAAGAAATGGGAAAAGGAGAGGGAAGGAATAGGCAAAATGGTAAGGGGAATGGAGGAAAGGATAAAGGAGTTGGAGTTGGGGAGAAAGGAAGGGGAGAGAGAGGGGACGGGGGGTTGGGAAGAGAGGATGAAAGTGATGGAGGGGAAATGGGAGAGAAAAGAAAGAGAGGAAAGAAGGAAAAACGTAATTATAAAAGGGGGTAAGAAAGGGGGGAAGGAAGGGAGAGAGGAGGTAGAAGGAGTTTTGGAAGAATTGGGAGTGAGCAAGGATGAAATAGAGGGAATGAAAGGATAGGAAAGGGAGGAGGGGAAGAAAGGAAAATGTTAGTGAGGTTGAAAGAATTAGAGAAGAAGAAAGAACTAATGAAGAACAGAGCAAGAATAAGGGAAAAGAACATGAGGGTAGAGGATGATCTTACTTGGAAGGAGAGAAGGACAAAGTGGAAGATAGAACAAAAGGCATGGGAGGAAAGGAGGAAAGGGAAAAGGGTGTGGGTGGGTTACGAAAAGATGCAGGTGGAAGGAATATGGTGGAGGTGGGACGAGGAGAGAGGGGAACTGTTGGAATGGGATAGGGGCAGGGGACAGAGACAGGGGGAAGAGAGAAGAGGGGGGGAGGAAGAAGGGAAATAGACGAGGAGGGAGACGAGGAAAGGGAGAAAAAGGGAAAGGTCAGGGAAGAGGAAGGAGAAAGGGGACAAGGGGAGGGGGGGAGAAGGGAGGAGGAGAGGAAAGAAAGGAGGGGGAAGTGGAAGGTGGCATTCTGGAATGTAGCAGGATTAGGAGGGAAGGACAAGGAGTTCTGGGAGGGAATCAAGGAATGGGATATTATAATGCTTATGGAGACATGGGTAGAAGAAAGAAGTTGGAAATGGGTGAAGAAGGGACTGCCGAAGGAATATGACTGGGAAGTTCAATTCGCGAGAAGGGAAAGAATTAAAGGAAGGGCAATAGGGGGGATGTTGAAAGGGGTAAGAAGGGGTTTAATGTGGGAAGAAGAGGAGGGGAAGAGAAAGGAGAAGGAAGGGATAATGGAATGTGGGGTAATACTGGGAAAAGAAAAATGGAAAATAATAGGAGTATATGTGAACGGGGACTTGGAGGAGAAGTTAAGAGAATTGGACAGATGGATGGGGGAGGTGAGGGTGGGAGAGAGGGTGATGATAGGAGGTGATTTCAACGCAAGAACAGGAGAGGAGGGAGGGATGTGGGATGAAGGGAACTGGAAAGAGGGAGAACAAAGGTTGAGGAGGTCGAAGGACAAAAAGGTTAATGGAGAAGGAGTGAAACTACTGAGGTGGTTAGAACAGAATGGAGGTGTGATATGTAATGGAGGGATGGAAGGGGATTGGAATGGGGAATGGACGTATACGGGGAGAGGGAAAGGAACGGTAATAGACTACATCATAGGGGATAGGGAAACATGGGAGGGGATAGAGGGAATGGAGGTGGAGAGCAGGGTGGATTCAGATCACCAGCCCGTGGTAGCTTGGATAAGGGGAAAGGGGGAAGGAATGGAAAGAAAGGGGAAAGGAAGGGGGAAAAGGAGTAGAGGGGTGTGGAACGAGAAGGGAAGAGAGGATTTTGAGGCGAGGACGAGGGATAAAAAGGGGGAGGAAGGGGGGGTAGACGAAGTACTAGGGGAATTAGAAGGAAGGATAAGAGAGGCAATAAAGGGTAAGAAGGAAGGGGGGGGGGGTAAGGGAGCAAAAGAGAGTGATGGGGGGATGGTGGGATGAGGAATGTAAGCAGGAGAAGAGGGGGGTAAGAACGGAACTGAGGAGATGGAGGAGGGAAGGGGGAGAGGGAGAAGTGTACAGAGAAAGGAAAAGGAGATACAAAGAGTTGTGTGAGAGAAAGAAAGAGGAGGAGAGGGAGAAATGGATAAGGATAGCAGGGGAGGCAAGAACGGAAGGAGAAGTATGGAAGGTAATAAAAAGGAGAAGAAATAAATGGAAAGGGGTGAATGAGGGGATAAAGAGGGAAGAGTGGGAGGAATATTTCATGGGGTTGTTAGGAGGGGTGAAGGAACGGGTAAGGTGTGGGGGGGTGGGTAGAAAAGGGGAGGGGGAAAATAAGGAGGAGAATATAGGATGGGAGGAATGGGAAAAGGTAGCGGATAGGCTGAAAGAGGGGAAAGCGATAGGGATAGACGGGGTGCCGAACGAGGTGTGGAGGTATGGGGGAGAAAAGATTAGGAAGGAGGGGTGGGAGATATGTAGGAAGGTGTGGGAAGGGGAGGGATGGCCGGAGGGATGGAAAACGGGGGAAATTGTGCCGGTAATTAAGAAAGGGGAGGGCGGAAGGGTAGAGGAATACAGGGGAGTGACAGTGATGCCGTCACTATATAGGATTTACACGGCGATATTGGCGGGGAGGCTAGGGGAGGAGGTGGAAAGGAAGGACATACTGGGGAAAGGGCAGGTGGGATTTAGAAAGGGCAGGGGAACGATGGATAACATCTATGTGCTAAACTACATAATAAATAGGCAGTTAGGGAGGAAGAAGAAGTGCACAATACTATTCGTTGACCTCAAAGCAGCGTTCGATAGCGTAAACAGGGGAATAATAATAAGAGTAATGAGGGAGAGGGGAATAAGGGAAGGGTTGGTAGAGAGAGTAGCGGAGGTGCTAGATGAAGTGAAGTGCAAGGTGAGGTGCGGGGGAGAAGAAGGTGAGGTTTTCTGGTTGGAAAGGGGGCTACGACAAGGGTGCCCTCTGAGTCCAATATTATTTAATATATTAATAGCGGACTTAGAGGGGTATATGGAAAAGGGGAGGTGGGGGGGGGTGAAACTGGGGGAAGGGAGGGTATACACGATGTCGTACGCGGACGACATCGTGTTATTGGCTGAGGAAGAGGATGACATGAGGGCAATGATGAAGAGATTGGAGAGGTATTTGGAGGAGAAGGCCCTGGTACTAAACGAGAAGAAATCAAAGATAATGAGATGTAGGGAGGGGGGAGGAAGAATGAGGAGGGTGAAATGGAGGTGGAAAGGGAAGGAGATAGAGGAAGTAAAGGAATATAACTATTTGGGATACATGATTAAGAGGAATGGAAGGCAGGATGCACAGGTGAGGGAGAGAGTGAGGAAGGCGGTGGTGGTGATGAGGGAGGTATGGGGGTTGGGTAAGGGACTATGGGGGAGGGATTGGGAAAGAAGAGTATGGCTCTTTGATGCGTTGGTATGGCCGGTGATGGGATATGGAGCGGAGATCTGGGGTTGGGAGGAAAGAGAGGAAATGGAGAAAACTCAGGAAAGGTATTTAAAGTGGGTGATGGGAATAAGCAGGGTAACGCCGGGGTACATGGTGAGAGAGGAGATGGAAAGAGAGAAGTTGAGGGTGAGGATGGGAAGGAGGGCGTGGAAATTTGAACAGAGATTGGAAGAAGGGAAGGGAGGGGAACTGACGAGGAGGTGCTGGGAGGAGGTAAAGGAGAGGGAAGGAAGGAATAAGACGGTAGGGAGATGGGAAGAGGAGAGGAGGGGATTCTGGAGGAGACTAGGGATGGAGATGGGAAAAGAAGAGGGATTTGAGGAGTTGGAGAGAAGAGATAGGGAAGAGCAGAAGAGGGAAAGAAGGGAAAAGATAGAGTCATCCAGGTCAAACAAGTGGTACAAGGTGATAATGGAATTGGGGAAGGCGGTGTACAGAGGAAATAAAAGATGGTCGGAGAAGAGAAAGACAAGAATAGCTAGGGCCAGGATGGGGAATGAGATGAGGAGTGGGAAGTTCTGGGAGAAGGAGGAAGAGAGGGTTTGTAGATTGTGTGGAGAAGAAGAAGAGACATGGGAGCATGTGTGGGAGAGATGTGGGAAGTGGGGAAGAGAGAGGGAGGAAAGAGGGTTATGGAAGGAGAGGATAGGACAGGTATTGGGGGGAGATGGGAGGGGTGAAGAGTGGCTAAGAAAGATAGAGGAGATAAGAAGAGAAGAGGAAAGTAAGAGGGAGGAAAGGGAGAGGGGAGAGGGAGGGAGGATGGGGGGAGAGGGTGTGAATGAGAGGAGGAGAGAGGGTGAGGAAGTAGCGGAAGAAGAGGAAACGGAAGTCGGGAATGAGAGAGAGGGAGAGAATGGAAGGAGAGCGGGAGAGAATGAGGAGAGGAGAGAGGGGAGAGGAGGAGAGAGAGAGCGAGCGAGCGACCGGGCGAGCGAGCGACCGAGCGAGCGAGCGAGGAGAGGACGAAGCGAAAGCGAATTAGGTTAGGTTTAAGTTTAGATTAGGTAGGTTAAGGTATATGTAAGCGGCGTTAGAGGATAAGATAGATTTTGGATTGTATGTAGAGGTAAGGTAACATAAGTTGTAACCCCGCAAGGGAAAACAAAAAATAAATACATACATAAAAAGTCTCGTAGGGCAACAATATGAGCGTTCAACATCTTTTAAACTCTCTATGGCAGTGAACATTTCAACAAATCTTAAGCCAAGGTACGCTCAGGCGCATCTAAATATCGAATAAATTCTCCAAACGCTTTTGGTCCTGTTCGTTTCGAGATTCAGTGCAATCATTAATTTTTATTGTTAGCGCAAGATTTTACGAGGTCCAACAAGAGAAGAATAACGCTCGCGGGAATTTTATCTATAAATTCCCTAATTACTTTGTCGACCCCTGGAAATTCCGCGTGGATTTTTGCGATCATATAATATCTCGCGGTAATTCGTTCAAAGTACTCGCGATTTTTACCATTAGCACTGTTATTCGCACACTGTTATCTGCCTCTGTGGAATTCAGTTTTCAGCGGGCAAATCCCGATTTTATCTGTTCTCACCGTTCGCAACAATTATCGAGTCCACTTTCGGTATTAGAGGTAAGATCTTGCCGAAGGAAAACGTTGAAAAAAGAGATCGATCGTGGAGAAAGTATGAAAAGGAGGGAGTTCTTTAAAGTACTTCGTAATAAACGCAAACGGTGCGGCCCTTAAAAGTATTCGAACGGCGCTTTGAAGTTTGTCCCGATGTTTAATTTATTGTATTAGTTCCTCCCGCGCGAAATACTAATAAACGAGGCAACTACTTCGCTCACTCGTTCACGTTTTCACTGGGCAAGCTCCCTTACGGCCATCGAAGCAAGAAGGAACGTCGACGCAAATGTACTGAAATTTCTTAATATTACGAGCCTCTTAATGCTTCTCTTTATTCCGCCACTTCGATCCCACCGTATCAATAAAATCGCCCCGCACAGTCAGTCCTACCACGCCGACCGCGAAACATCGCTTACGAAACGTTGCCTCGTAAATTAGACCACGGTGGAACGTGTAAAAAATTCTATCCACTCCCGCGGAGAGAGCAACCGAATTGTCATGAAACTTTATTTGCCCACCGTCGTGTTTTGTTTCGCTCGCCATACTCTTCCGCCGTAACCATTATGACTTTACTCCTCTTAAAACCAACATTTAAACCAGCGCATCGGTGGCATCCCATGCAGACCTGGTAAGTAATAACACCTGCGGACGACCATAAATGTAAGGAAGAAAGGAAAGGATCGTCATTGAGTAGGACGATGAGAAAAGGTAGCAGAAACGAACGCGGAAGCAGACAGTTTGGACGACGTCGGACGATGCGAGACGCTGGTTTAACGTCGAGATGATTTTTAACGACGCACCAACGTCGACGTGGCTTCCCGCATCTTCTGCAAAATTACGCGCGAGGTCATTTCCGCAGCGACGCACTCCTTCAACTCCCAGCATTCGGCTTGCAGCCAGCGTAACGTGACTTTTCACCTCGGTCCGCGTCTGGTGCCGTTTGATCATGCCCTTCGAGTACGTCTATCCACCCTTTGCGCGTATCGGCCCTTCATCCTCTAGCTGCGTAGACGTACACACACAGACACACACACACGCCTACGTTCGAACTTCGCCTGCGATGTCTACATCCGTCCTTCACCTCATTTTCCATCATTCATACACCGGCGCACTCGAGGCATAATTTTTTCTACCCCCTCCATTTTACCTATCATCCAGCCCGAGCCTTCGTACGCTCGCTGTCTCTCTCGGTCTCAGTCAATCTCAGGCTCCACCGTTTCAGCTTCATTCCCATCGTCCCACCGGCAGGCAAACCGCCCGATTCGCAGCCCTCTTCCAGCCTCGCTCGCCACCTGAGGACCTTACGGCCCTCGACGTCGTCCTTCCTCCGCTTCTCGCATCCGTAAGCATTCAAAGTTAGAGCCACTTCGCGTTAACTATCCCATTCCTCCGTGGAAGGACACTATAAATAAGAGCCGGGGACTTAAGCGCGTGTGTGCGCGAGTCTGTACATAAGTGCCGGAGTCCGAAGTTTATGCGACGGCGCACTTAACGCTGACGTATCGCTCTGTTGGCTCGTGAAAGCGGATCTTTGGGGCTGGGGTCCCTCCCGAGAGCTCAACTTCCACATCTTCGACGCCAGGAAGTGCCAGATGACTCGCGCGGTCAAGCGAGCAGATGTTTCGCCGGACGAGCGTCGAGACTCGGGATCATAACGCGGCGGATGTAAACGTTCGACATTTCCGATATTCCTGCTCTTCTCCGACGATGAGTAAGAAACGCACACCCGCAGGCCAGAGTCCTGAAATCGGATCATCAGCTAAAATTCGTTGAGCGGCAAAAGTTTGCCGCAGGCACGCAGGCCGGAGTCAGCGTCGGCGTGCGGACGTTGGAATGAAACTTACGAAATGGCCGTAGAATGCGCTAATCCCCTTCAAACGCGAGTTTCCCGTTGTTTAAATTATTTCGCCGCGCGCGGCTCTTCTTCGAACAAGAAACTCGTATTATTTAAATGTACCACGAAAGCGTCGCCGCCGTCCCCGGGGCTGAACTCTAGCCGGACCGCGAGAGGCAGGGACTTCTTTTGAGAAATTTCATTACGCGAGAGGGAGAGTTGAGACGGATGAGAGACGGAGACAGAGCGAGAGAGTGAGACGAAGTGAGGGGATGGAAGCAAAACGGGAGGCAGAGACGGAAAACGTTTCACGAGCTCACGAGGGATCCGTGGACGTAGGATGTATGTAAATGGCACACAACCTCATCGCGAACGGAAAATTCTAGGTCGGGGGCTTAACCCACGTCAGAAGCGGAGAGAAATGCTGTTACATCACTATGTAAAACGCACTGCCGTGCGATAAGGGTGGGAGTAGGGGAGCAGGGGCGGCGGTAGGGGATGAAGGGACAGAGAGAGAGAAAGAGGTGACCCGCAGGGAAAGAGTTTCAGCCGGTTTCAGGAAAAGTTCAGGGAGCGGAGTGAAACTTTACGACTCGCGATCGTTTAACGTCTTCATCCGAGCACCGCGTCGCGCGAGTGAAGAAACGAACGAGTGGCTTGTTTATGCGCTGCCCACCGGAGAGGAATCTGGCAGGCCGGATGGGGAATGAAAGCGGGATCGATTTATCGCGCTCGGCTCGAAACGGCTTACGTTAAACTAGTTCCGGAGTTACGTACGTACACGCGAGAGAGCATGGCATACTCCTTCGCCGCGAAATATTCTCCATAAACGAGTGCAACTGTCCCGCACTCTGTTCCGTGTCATTCTCCGCGGCGGGCTGGAAAAATAAAACGTTACGATCCTCGATATAAATGATGTCTCTACGCAGACTACCGCGAGCCATTTTCGTTCGCGAGACGCGCTTGGCATGGAATTCGACGCAAGATGAATAACGCTAGTGGAATGGCGAGTTAATGAAAGGAGAATTACATTTCTCTTTACCGGAACAACTGCATTTAAATGAGATAAGGGCATTGAGAATGAACTCTTAACTGATTCCTTCAAGTGGAATCGTAACCGTGTAATCGTAAGTTTCGCCACAGTCTGAGTAATTCTAGGAACGGTCCTGTGTTATTCGACGTCATTAAGGTAAAGGGTATTCACTTTTGACGGCCACGAACTCGTAGTTCGCATGAGCCATGTTCTGAAGAACGAAGAGAGCAGTCGAGATTCATCTCCGTTCTATGAAGTGTGTGGCAGTAAAAGGCGAAATAAGTCAAGTTTAATATTTCCGAACAAAGAAGGATCACATTGTCGATCCTGGAAGTCGGACGAAGGCGTCAGCGGGAATTTATTTGCATTGTTTTACCGCTTGGCGCGTAAAAGCGTGCGTCTTCTGCGCGGCTCAGAAACGGAATAGAAAAAAGTCCTCCGATATGGCCGTAAGTTTTCAGGATCGTTACAGTGAGATTTTACGACTCGCGATCGTTTAACGTCTCGATCGCGCAGCGCCGCAGAGGAAACGAGAAATAAACGAACAAATGGCCTGACTCAGGTACTGCTGCACCCTCGCCGAGGGGTTGCAGCCATTGGGAGGAACGAAGCAAGGTGGAAATAATCGTTGCTGAATGAGTGGTACGCTAACCGTTGCGAAAAATCATGTACGCAGTAACGATGATTCGCTTTATGATCGTCTACGTTATCAAAAGTTTGACTATTAACCCGTATAACGCGTATGACCTTAGAATCTGATACCAAAAAACTTCGAGGCGTAATGGAAAAATGTAAGATTAGCTAGTTATGTATCTTGAAGGTAGTACAAGACAATTTTTATGTAAACCAAGAAAAGTTCTTCATCGTCCTTTCAAAACTTTGTGAGTCTCAAATATTGATGTCTTTCTAGGCAGTAGTGAGGTTTGTATAAAATAAATTCGGTCAACATTCAGAGTTTAGTGTCCCAGGCGGGACCATTTCATCCTGAACCGTACCATGATTTTCCGTCCCGTATAGAGGGGCGATACGTTCGTGTTTACGAGCTCAGACGAGCGTGGGCGACGTAACTGCACCGAGAAATTGCGAAAGAGAGTGAGACACTTTGTCGGTGAGGAGCGAAGGGCAGAGGGACGGCGAATGATGCCATCAAATGAATTTGTAATTCATAAGACGGCACCCGCTGAGAATCTCGGCGGGAGTCGCGGAATCGGCCTTGTTACCCTGTCGAGGAAACAATGTAACTTACGTTGTATCTTTTGCAGCACCTGCTTTGTATTGAGGAGCCCACGCAAACCAGTTGCACGCATTTCTACGATAATTGAACTGCTCGTTCACCAAACCGGTTAGCCATTTTATTATCTAATTTCTGATTATGTATTTTACTACGGGGATTGTGTATCGGCGAATCCATTACAATACACTATTGTTAGCGTTAAATACCAAATCCGGATTATCAGTAAATTTAAACTGAGTAATCAAATTATCTGAGTTTCTATGCTAATGAGAATTTGTTAAATAAATGTATACTGCCCAACGTTTTCCGTTTTTTCAACTTCACTGGTATGACCGATAAGCAGCTTAATTTCCAAAAAAAAATAATGAAGCACGTTTCTACCACACTGAACCTACTAACAAATTTGACGATCAAAGCAATTTAATTTTGGACCTAATTTTTTGTGCGGTCACGATCCCCAACATCGGTGTTGCTTTAAAGTCTCAGTCGAGCAGTCTTCTCAGTGAGTTCTGAACGTCGCGACAGCTCCGCTGGGAATTTCAAAGACGGCGAGCGGAATTGTGCTGACAGATAGGAAGCGCATGACCGATCGCGCTCAACTTCATTTTCGGCGTAACAAATTTCGCCGACGGTTCCTGACATCCCCGAGCACCGCGAACCGACGAGGATACCCTTACCCGCCCATTCAATTCCCCCTTCGAGCCCTTTATTACCTCGTCGAGCGCATATAGACCGAAGTATGTCTTGATCATAGCGACCGAACCGATTTACAATTCATTAACCTCATCAAATGAGTTTGAACGTCTCACTCGAGACGTGCTCGACTAACAAAATTTCATTACGACCCTGAGATGCGACGCGGTTTCGCATTGATGTCGGCTAGTTTCGTCTAATCTCGTCTAATTTCGATCCGTAACCCACGGTCGACTCGACCGTTTGACAGCACTACTCCGAAGCCTCCGAATAAAGGTGCCTGTGCAGAATTTTGGGCGGACATTTTAATTGCTCGTGAATTGACTCGACGACAGTTTGGAACTCGGCCCAACGACGAGAAAGGCGATGTCGAAATGTAAACTTTGTTTCCGCGAAACGTCGCGCGTCGAAGTCACAATGCGCGACATCGCGAATATCAAGAGGATTCTGCCGGAAAATTATCCGCAAAGCCGATGGGCAAAGGAGTGACGCACATTTTCTCGTTACACCGTCGGAATTGCACAGGGGAGACGAGCTGTTTGCCAGGGATCTCGTTCAAAAGTTGCCAATTTCATCGGAATTATAACCGCACCGCCGCGAAACAAGAAATTTCGAAGTCAGCCCAAGTAAGTCCCCTTCACGTTTCCCGAAAGAATTTCCTTTCGCAACATTATCTTAGACCCCCCGGCAGCTGGCCCTTCTCATGGGTAATAGATCGGAATTTCATCGAGAATTCATCGGTCGAACGGAAGAGAAGGGAAAGAAAGAGAGAGAGAAAGAGAAGGGGGTAAGCGGTGATCGATCGTTCATAATTTTCCTCCCCCAAGATGGAAGGTAGAAGCGCGGAATAACAGAGACCGACGTGCATTACGCGCATCCTCTGTTTCGTTGCGGCCTCCAAGCGAATTTGTAATTCATAAGACCACCTTCAGCGACCGAAACTGCGCGGAACTCTGCCTCCCCCTCTCATACCTCTACCACCTCGACTCTGTCCTCGCGCTTTTATTTTCCCACCACGGAGGAAACATCGGGCTTACCATTCTCCCTTGTTAATTCGCCGATCGAATTTACATGACGAGCTAAATTTGAAATTTAAAAATTCCGAGTATTTGTCCCGCGGACGCTTTACCCACTTCCGCCTTCCTCGACCTGCCCCCCCCCCCCCCCCCCCCATAATGCGATGGAGTTGTTACCGGCCGTTCGATCGACTTATTTATTTCACGAGATGCAGCCTCGCGCATTTGCCTCCGCTCAAAACAACACTCTTCGCCCGCGAATAGGATCCCCATCCATATTCGGCGAACGATACAGCATCGTCGGCTATCCGGACCATTCTGGAAATTTGTAATTCATAAGAGCCGGAAGACTATCGCTGAGAACGAAGCTGAGCGAAATTCGCCCTTCGCTCATGGCAAACGATCTATCCGCAGGATCTGGCCTTTGTAATGGGAAATGCCGGCTTTGCCGGCGACTGGTAGTGTCTGGACGCCGAGAGGGAAGTGGAGGAAAGTAGAACAATGAAGTGGCGGTATCTTACCATTACAAATTCATCGCTAGCTCCTTGCGAGGCCAGAGGGTTCGATCGAGTCCGGCTTCGTTCGCGGATGTTGCCCGGCATAGCCAGGGAGAGGGCCATTAAAGAAGTATTATTCGTTATATCTGCGTGATCGCCGGACAGCGTATGGGAAATATTTTTCGAGCACCCAGGGAGCATAATGGCGATGCGCTCAACGGCTCTCGATAGGACAACGTCGATGGGAAACCTATAACGATACAATGGAACGGGGGAAACAAAGAAGTATTGGGCAAGAAGAGAATTAATGGTCACTATTTTCCGTTACGCGATTATCATTATCGGGTTTGACTCGGGGTGATCGGGGGAGGAGGGGGGCGGGGGGAAGATAAAGGAGCGAGTCGAGGATAAAGGAGTGTATCGAAACTTTTTTTCATCCCTTCTCTCTTTTTATGAAACAAAACACGCTGTATAGAACTGGAGATACAAATTAACGCAGTAATTGTAATATTATGCAAACGCGTAGCGAAGGCGCAAGAAGAAAGGTTAGGGTACAATGTTCTAAGGTCTCACCGGCGTTGAGAGTTTCCTGAAACTTTGACCGTGCTCGCAGTTTAATTGAAGATCGTTCTAATTCGCGGACATGGAAAAAATTCCCTGATCACCCGTCATTACCCGCGGGAGATCCGCTAATGAGTCCTACCCTCGACGCCTTTCACTTAACTCCTTTTGTGCTTTGGAATAAAGCTCATTCTGAAGTCGCGATCGCGCCGTTCTTCGACCATTAATATTTTACGTCCATTCTGCGGCTGTCCGCAGAACATTGACTCGGGAAGACCAACTAATTTCCCAGATAGGCCCTCAGAGGTTCGCCAGACATTATTACATTAAGTCTAAAGAAAGAAGGGAAGAAATAAGAAAAAAAAAAACGTGGCGCGGACTAAATGTTCTGGAACTTTGGAGACCTGACGAGCAACAAACGAGAAGTTCGAATGCCTCTCGCACTTCCGGCCTTTACTTTTATAGTTCGAACTTCGTCCTCTCTTGGATCTGACACCTAAATCCGTCTGGCGCAGTGCGCGTCAACGCGAAAATGAATATGCGATTAGGAGAGAGGAGGTGGGGGCGGATGAAAATTGATTCCCGCAGTGGCAGCGGGGGGTTACTGTTTACTATATTTTCCGCCGTCGCGGAACGGAAAATTCAGGGTAACATCGAAGGGGCGGCTGGCACGGTAATTGGATTTACTTAAGTAAATTCCTAAGGAGCGCGAGTCACTCTCGCGTTGCTCGAGCGGCAAACTCCTTACAAGGAGAATGAGGAGAAAGGGAAGAAGAGAAGAGCGGAGAGAGGGAGAGAGAGAGGGTGCGGCCGGAAGGGTAAATGGCAAACGTGGATTCCAAAGAATTTTCATAGGAAATGTCTGCGCGCGCTCCGAATTTCGCCAATGCGCCCTTACAAGGGGTCGGGCATTTTTGCAAGTGCACTTAAATATCTCTAATGTATAAAGATGCGACGAATCTCGTTGAAAAAATGGTGCCTGCATTAAGTGGATTTTGAGGAAGGGAGCCTGAGAGTAGATGTTAATAGTTAATGATGGGATTATATTTGCATGAATGGGGATGATAATTTCGAATGTTCCGTGCTATGTACCCGGTGCTCGCAACGAAATTCACGGGGGGGGGGGGGGGGCAATAACGGTCGGGGGACTTGAGACTAGTTATTTTCGCTCCACTTCCATGGGAAAGAGTAAACTGTAGACAACCAGACGTCCTCGTGCATTGTTTGCCGTCCGACTGAGATTGCACGGTGTATGTAAAGGAGGTGGCAAGAGTCGAAACCTGCAGAAGGGCGGATATGAGGGGACCTGCGACGGGGGTTGTACGAAAAAGTGGAGAGAAAAGTAACGCTGAGGCGAGGTAAAAACGACGGGGTACAGGAATAAACAGTAGGATGCAGCAGAAATTAAGATGAAACCGTTGAAGAACGTACTCATCCTTTGTACTTCCGCGTTTTGAATATGCATGCTTTATTTGAGCTACGCTCGAGACAAAGCGTAAAGTAGTACCACTACATAATGTGCGACATAAATTTTTGCAATATACCACTTAGAAGCCCGAACCGTTCTGGAAAATAAAACGACCCCTACGAGAGACGTGCGTATACGTGACTATGAAAAAGAAAATGAGAAGAGGCCACGTCGGAAGAGAAAGAAACGAGAGGCATCGTGGCAGTGTCTGAGAGTCTGAAACTGCTGACGACTCACTCTCTTACCCCCTCGGCACGAAGTGCCTTTCGTAAGTTACAAGGAGAATCTCGAAAAGGGATCGAAACGAAGGAGTCACGCAATAGATAGACTTCCCCCCCCCCCCCCCCCCTCCTCTCCCTCAACTCCTGCCGTCCTATGTATCCTACGAACGCCTAATTGCAATTCTACAATCTTCCGTAACATCGTTGACGGTAGATACTAAGCCTGAAAGACAGTCGGCAAAATCGTTCGGACGTGCTGATGAAAATTCCAGAAATTAAACCAATGTTTTTGACCACACAACAGCGATCGGACGAGAATCTCGCGATCCAATTTTATTTCCCTCCCAGTTGGACAAGCACGGTTGAAATTGAGGAGCCAGCACAATCGGCACGTATCTGGATAAGGTACGAGGGTCGACGAAGTAAAGTAAAGGGATGCACCTAATGCAATTGCATCAGAGATGCAGCAGAATACGTACGCAGAAAGGAGGATAATGTAGGGAAACAGAAAATCCGCCCTTTTCACATGTCTTACTCGCCCTAGTATGCTGTTCTATGATTTTGAAGCAAATAATTCACACAACTTCCGATTGCTGGTACCAGAGCGAAACTAACACTATCTTCTGTTGTCGTGTTACATGGACACTCAATGGTGTATAAGACTTTTAACGTTATCGATACATCACTGCTCGAATGGTCCAATAAAGGTTTTCGATTGCCAGAGTCGAGGAGATGGAAGGTCTACGACAGGACAGTTTATAGCCATACCGAGTATCTTACAATTCTCTGATCAATCTTTAGACGCTGCAGGGAATGAGTCAAAAATATTTTCCAGCACCCGATCAATTAACTTCCTGTTGAATTATTTAACATCCCTATGGGCTACGTCTATTGGATGATGATGATATAATCAGTTGATATTTCATCGCTCACCGATCGGGGATGTCCGGAAATGTATGCGTTTCGATCGAGGTAGAATATATTCTCGCGGATCGACTCTTTTTAAGTCGCTCTTCCGTTCGACGGAACTGTACGTGTTATTGGGCAAATTTGTAGACGCGATACTCGTCCCCCGGACGCCGTAAGAAGATTCGTCTTTCCCGACTGCTTTTTTTCCTTTTCCTGGGGCTTCCTCTCATTCCTTTCTTGTCTGTGAACCTTAAAGCGCTCACGACGCTCAACATTCGGTATATAGGTACGCCGCATCTATACAGGCTATCGCAAAGGCTCTCGATAAAATTGGAAATAGGATAGGTCTATTTAAAAAGAGAACAGACAAATTGAACGGCTCAATCGTCTACTTAGGGAACTTCCACTTATAGGCTACTATCTCGACATCTAGATACTATCCTACGATAATGCGAACATTCCCCCCCCCCCTCCCCCCTCCCCCCAGGAGTCTCCAAAGTTCATTAAGCTAACGTCGAGCAGATCAGAAGTTCATCCCTCCGATGAGTGGAATAGTCTTGCGCGTAAAGTCAGTGAAAACTTTTTGCGAAAGTGGCTAAGCGAGTTTTTTGACGCCTCAACTGTCGTGAGCCAAAGTCGTCGCAAATTGGTTCGACGATCGGCCACGATTAATCCGGACTCGACGAGACAAAACACGACCCGGAGGAAGTGCTGGAAAGGGGATCCACGGAATGAGGACTGGCATGGATCGAGGAGATGTCCAGAAGAGAGTACTACCACTGAGAAGAAATACAATTAATTCCGTCTTCTCAGTATCTCTGCTCCGCTTGCTTATTCTATCGGCGTACGTATACACTGTGTACAGAATGCGATAGAATTCTACTGTCAATGTTGAAAATAATGGAAAAAAGATAAATAGTAGAAATTTCTAACTCCTTCGGAAAATCATCCAGCAGTTACACCTTGCTATGTCTCCGTTTGCAACAACAAATGATGAGCGTTACTAGGCACATGCGTTAGCCTCGCACGGTTCCCGTGCGAGGACAAATGAATGCGGCGATCGAGGAAAGTGGCGATCGAGGCGTGAGGCGCACTTCTGGTTAGGCCTCCGCCGAATAAACTACATTGAGACAAATAAAGAGTATAAGCAGTTTTACCTCCAGTGTACCTTCGATACGACCTACCTACTTACATACACCCGTACGAATAGAATAGTGGCGACGAGGATAAAAGAATTTACGCGTACAACAGGACTTACAAGAAATAGTAGAAATGGATACAAGCAGTGAGACGGGTACAGTGCACCAGACAATACACCAGACAACGGCGTTCTCGATTGAACCGTTCGAAGCAACGAAGACCACCTTCGAACGCTGGGTCAAGAGACTTGAGAGTGCGTTTAACGTTTTCGAGATACGGGAAAACAAGAAACACGCATTTTTTCTACATTACATGGGAACGGAGGCTTACAATTTGCTCTGCGACAAATTGGCACCCACTTCACCGGAGGAGAAGACGTACCAAGAACTGATCATTTTAATGAAGGAGCATTACGACCCTGTACCGCTAGAAATAGCAGAAATTTTCCGGTTTCTACAACGCAGACAGCACGAGGGTGAGCCCATACAGGAATACGTGGTGGCACTGCGAAAACTGGCCTTGCATTGTAATTTCGAAAACTATTTGGAAAAAGCATTGCGCAACCAGTTTGTGTTCGGGCTGTGCTCGGAAAAAATGCAGAGCCGACTCCTGGAATGCAAGAACCTCACCATCGACAAGGCTGTGGAGATTGCGACCGGGATGGAAGTTTCGGCGAGGGACGCGGCCCAGCTACGTCATTCAAACACATCATACGTGGGTAACGTTACACATACACACAATGTAAGATCGCCACCACATCAGTACAAATCGCGCGCCGACTCTCGACAACGTTACTCAGAAAGGGGACCCAAACAAAAAACGGCCGATAATGTTAACACACTCAAATGCTATCGTTGCGGATCTACGAATCACCTAGCGAACAAATGCGACAAAATAGATGCGATTTGCGATTTCTGTAAGATTAAGGGCCACATTCGGAAAGTCTGTATACGCGAAGCGAAAGAAAAAAATGAAACGTTTCAGATTGAAGAATTACTAGCGGTCGAGTCCGAACACATAGAAAATCGAGAAAAATTTTATACGCGGGTCAAAATAGACAACGAAGACGTTACAATGGAAATCGATAGTGGTGCGTGCGTTTCGATTATGAATGTACACCAATTCAACGAATTATTTTACGGTACAAAGTTACACAGAACAAACATTAGCCTAATATCATATTGTAAGGCACACCTGTACGTTTTGGGATATGCGAAATTCAATGTCTCGTACAAAGACCGCACATTGAACTTGAATCTATACGTTGTAGACAGCGACCGTGAGGCACTGTTAGGGCGGGAATGGATCCGACCATTGAAAGTCGCACTCGAAGATGAAGAGGTGACTGTGGTTGAAGCGGTCGAGTCAGTAGTGGACAAGGAACTAAATACATTATTAAAGAAATACGACAATATTTTTAAAACAGATTTAGGGAAAATTACAGGCCTACAGGCAAAACTCACATTAAAAGAAAATACAAATCCGGTGTTTCTTAGACCGCGCAAAGTTCCATTCGCGCTAAAACCAAAAATTGAAAAAGAGATTGAGACCCTTGAAAAAGAAGGAGCTTTACAAAAGGTCGAAAATTCACGATGGGCTACACCGATCGTGCCGGTATTGAAAGCAAATGGTAGAGTTCGACTATGCGGTGATTTTAAAACAACAGTCAACCCGAATTTAATCGTCGATGAACATCCGCTACCTTCGGTGGAAGATTTATTCTCGCAAATGAGTGGGGGTAAATTTTTCTCTAAATTAGATTTGAGCCAGGCATACTTACAGCTAGAAATAAGACCCGAGGACAGAGAATACCTAACATTGAACACTCACAAAGGACTTTACAGACCGACAAGACTGATGTACGGCATTGCGAGCGCACCCGCGATCTGGCAGCGCGAAATTGAAAAAATTTTAAACGGAATAACAGGCATATCTGTCTTTCTGGATGATATTAAAATTAGCGCACCGGACGCGAAAACACATCTCGAAAGATTGGAGGAGGTATTAGAAAGGCTTGCTAGCCACAACATCCGAGTAAATTTAGATAAATGCGAATTTTTACAACGGGAAATCGAATATTGTGGATACGTGATTAACGAACAGGGATTGCATAAATCAAAAAAGAAAATCGAGGCCATACAGAACGCACCGAGACCAAGAAACATTACGGAAGTACGAGCTTTTATCGGTCTGGTCAGCTATTACGGTAGATTTTTCGAAAAATTAAGTGACATACTTCACCCGTTATACAACTTACTAAAAAAAGAGACTGTTTTCGAATGGAACAAAGATTGCGAAATCGCGTTTGAAACGGTTAAACGGGAAATACAGTCGGACAGGGTACTGGTACACTACGATCCAAAACTGCCCATACTCTTAGCAACGGATGCTAGTCCATACGCGGTGGGTGCGGTACTTTCACACATCTGTCCGGACGGTACGGAGAGACCGATACAGTTTGCGTCACAGACATTAACAAAAACGCAACAAAATTACTCTCAGATCGACAAAGAGGCATACGCCATAATTTTCGGAATAAAAAAATTTTACTATTATTTATACGGGAGAACATTCATTTTACATACAGACCATAAACCGCTCACACAGATTTTTTCTCCGTCTACAAGCCTACCGATCTTCTCAGCCTCGCGAATGCAACATTACGCAATATTTCTACAAGCATTTAGATTTCAGATCAAATACAAAAAGACAGATCTACACGGAAACGCGGACGCAATGTCGCGCTTACCTTTACCGCATACGAGCAATGCAATGTACGACGAACCAGACGTTTTCGAAATTAGCCAAATAGAAACATTACCAATTACAATGACAAAATTACGTACAGAAACAGTGAAAGAATTACAATTCAAAAAACTTTATGAAGGCCTAAAAAAAGGTACAACAATAGAAAAAAATGACAGATTCAACGTAAAACAAGAAGAATTCACACTACAAAACGATTGTATTTTTCGCGGACATAGAGTCTTGATTCCAAAAATTTACAGGAAAGAGATTTTGAACGAACTACATTTGGCTCATCAGGGGATAGTAAAAATGAAAGCTTTGGCAAGAAGTTACGTTTGGTGGCCAGGCATTTCGGACCAGATTGAGGAGATAGCAAAAAACTGCTCATCATGCAATAAAAATAGAAATGATCCACCAAAAATAAGTAACCATCACTGGCAAAGCACAGTACATCCGTTTGAGAGAGTACACGTGGATTATGCAGGACCGTTCAAGGGACACTACTTCTTCATACTCGTGGATGCGCACACTAAATGGCCGGAGATCCATATAGTTAAGAATATTACGACCGAAACTACAATTACATTGTGTAGGAAAATTTTTGCGACATACGGTATTCCCGCAGTACTAGTAAGCGATAACGGTAGACAATTTACGTCATACGAATTCGAAAATTTTTTGAAGCAAAACGGTACAATTCATAAACTATCTGCTCCATATCATCCGGCGACGAACGGATTAGCGGAAAGAAACGTGCAAACATTCAAACAAGCTTTAAAAGATTTGAAAGGCGAACCCAAGGATTGCGAGAAACAATTACAGTGTTTCCTCTTACAATATCGCCGTACGCCACACTGTACAACTAATATATCACCCGCAGAATTAATGTTAGGGAGGAAAATTAGGTCAAGGTTAGATGTACTGTACACAGAAACATATACAAAAACAGAACCTGAGAATACTACTACAAATCGAAATTTTCAAGAGGGAGAGAGAGTGGCTGTACGAAACTACACTGGGAAAGATAAATGGGTTTTCGGAAAAATAAAAATACGTTTAGGGAAATTACATTATATAGTGATAGTAGATGATAGAAGAGAATGGAAACGTCACGTCGATCAAATTAGGAAAATAGGCCAAGATACACCGCGCGAAAATGATGAACTACCGTACAACGAATTCAATCCCGATATAGGGGTACCACTAACTAAGGTAAATGAAAATGTAAGCGAAAACCTAAATGAAAATGTAAGCGAAAACCTAAATGAAAATGTAAGCGAAAACCTAAATGAAAATGTAAATGCGCCACCGATTACTGTAACCGAAAATGTAAATACGCCACCGATTACTGTAACCGAAAATACAAATATAAGCAGCGATTTGGCACGATACAGCCAATCAGACGATAACGCGTGCGAACGAGAAAATAAAACATTACGGCGATCAACACGATCCAAAAGACCTCCAAAACGTTTAGGGATTGACGACTTGGAAGAAAATCCTAACGGAGGGAGGAGTTGCTATGTCTCCGTTTGCAACAACAAATGATGAGCGTTACTAGGCACATGCGTTAGCCTCGCACGGTTCCCGTGCGAGGACAAATGAATGCGGCGATCGAGGAAAGTGGCGATCGAGGCGTGAGGCGCACTTCTGGTTAGGCCTCCGCCGAATAAACTACATTGAGACAAATAAAGAGTATAAGCAGTTTTACCTCCAGTGTACCTTCGATACGACCTACCTACTTACATACACCCGTACGAATAGAATACACCTATATTGTCAGTTAACGCTGAACTACTTCGCCACCTAATAGCTGTAACCTTGCTAGTAGAACGTAACGAGATAGTTCTACCATTTCCACATCATAACTTCCGAAGCGGGCGATACAATTCTCAACACAGATAACGCGTGCCCGACCCTTGCAAAACCGAGACGACCCGACCCAAAATCAGAACCAGAAATTCTAGCAACAGCGATCAAGGTTTATCGGGCGACCAGAGGGTAGGGACGAAACCGGGTGGACTAAACTCTGTATTTTTTGGCCAGACTTCGAAGGGTCGAGTTTTTCGGGCAAAAAGAGTAAAACAGGCCATGGGAATCAATGAGCGGATGCGGGTCACGTAGGTGGGCACAGGATTTGGTCACAGTAGTCTCCGCGGACGATAAAGTTATCCTTTCGGGATAATGGGCTCCTCCTCAAAGGAGAAGAAGGAGGGTGGAAGTGAGTGAGTCGGGACGTCCACTCGCAATTCCGCAAATCGCCGGCAGCGAGCAATGGATCCCCCTTCTATGAGGCAAGCTTTATGGGTTAAAATAAAACAAATGGCCGACCTCGTCCGGTCGCTAGAGAAACGGGGCATCGTTGACGGTAAATAGGAAGGTCGAAGAATAAAATTTTGCTCCGCGAGCACGAGCGGCAGGGGCCCGAATGACAAAGAATACGGCTCTATAAAAGTTTTGCGACGCCGCTCGTGAGTCGGCCCACGATCTACAACGACGGGCGACAGTGTCGATCAAACGACTGCTACGATTACTCTTGGCTGAGTCTCCGTTAACGAGATGATTGGCGAGCGGAGGATTAGCCCGACGAGATTTCGCAAAGACCCGCCAAAGTTTTTAAGCCCGAACTAAGCCGCTTTCCGTGTTAAAGTATTCGAACGTTACGTTTTCCGTTACGAAGCGTGGCAATGGGAAGCAATTACGGAAACCATTGACTGCGCAGTATAGAGGAGGACATTTGCCGTGGGAACGCGATCAATCACGGCCAGAGATAGCAAGTTTCGCGGAGATTTCCTTTTTAAACGAGATTCATTTCGCGGGGTCGCTAATGGTCGCTTCGTTCCTTCTCGCGACCGAAAAGTCAGCACTGACACTTATCGGACATGGGGAAACAGATCGGTTTGAAATAACCATTTACGACATACAGGGAACAGGCCGGGTCACGAACTCAATTTGCCCAAGCAATACGTTCATTCTCATATCTTTCGCAAGGATCGCCGAGGTGGTTGCGCGAGCGATAAACATTCTTTTTTTCCCTTCGCGTAAGGTCATTCCAATTAATTTGCAAGCAACCCACGTACCTCACTATCTACCCCCTACGCCACTTTTACTTCCCGGGGCTCTCCACCCCACGCGCCGCTGCAACTACTACCACGGCAAGGTAGAAAATAATCTGCTACACGAGACTTCGTTAGCATACACCGAGATTCTCTTTTTCTGGCTCCGGAACATTAAGAACTTTTTTTCCACCCCCAAGTTCCCGCTGTACCTCCCTATCTCACAGTCAACCTCCTAGCAGTTTCTACCATTCGAAGCACGTAAGCGACATGAAGCGCGAGTGAATGTTTAATCGGCAATGGGACAGTAATGGGAGGCGGATTGGCCTTGCCAGATTTTTCGATAATGTCCTTTAACGAGGAAGCTGTGAGACAGTTTAACGCCGCCAAATCGAGAAGTTCCACGCCGTTTTAGCGTCGACGCATAACGGTGCCTGACGTTCAAGGAAATTTCAATTCTGTTAGTAACAACGCGCGGGCGGTCGCGGGTTAAGACGGAAGTCAGTATTTAACGTGGAATTCAGTTAAGAAGTTCCCTTTAACTCGGTTATAGTTTTCAAGCGAGCGGTTGGCGTACTTACTGACACGCTCGCGGAGGAGTGCATACACATTCCTACACATCTGCTCCCGTTTGCACATATTTACACGTACTTTCCTGTCTAGAAAATCCAGTTGGAATAAATGAGGTTCTCACGTTCGATCTTTAATTATTACTGAAGAAAGAAATTTTGAATTGATAAATTCCGAACTTAGTTCCACGACGCCGTGGTGTACGAATTAGAAATGAGTTTCTCGTATAATATGTCACATAGAAACTATTTACATATATGAGATCAAGTTATGGTTCTATAGTAGCATATACCTACAGATTATTGAGCTTAACCTGAAATTCATGTGTATATGCCCGCTCTGAGATATGCCTAATTAAACCCTGCTATTTCTCTCTGATCTGTGCTGTATGTTCTGACGTGTTTGTCGAGTCATCATTATAATTCTGAACCCAACCAGACATTAAAGATATATTTCAAAGGGTGGTCTATAGGAAAGGGATGAAGTTAGGTAGGTGAGGGTTGCCTGAGTGATAAATTACCATCATTTTTCACTTAAGCGAAAAGCAATGAATATTATTCGTGCGCCATTTAAATTGATATCATTAAATCTTATATTTTCAAGAGCCGCATGTCCTTTAATGAATAAATTACTTTCAACTTTGTAACATGTAAAGAATTACCGCAGTTTATTAATTTTAGCAGGACAGAACTCCGCTTTATTCTGTATCCCATGCTTGACACCATTCACAGAAAACTTACACGAAGTAGATAAACTCAGGGAATTCAACAGCAAGCTCCACTGTCTGAGTTCTGCCTGAGTGTACAGGGTAATTTTTACAGAGCATGTACCTGTCATGAACAACTTACCGTACTCGACATCGCAAATGCAAGATAGATTACAAAATTTGTGTGCCAATCGTAACTAAATGCTACATAAATAAGCACACATATTTTCTCTTTCTTGCAAATAACAAATAAAGAACATCTATATACAATAGGAATGTTTTTATCACGGTAATTATGTAAACAAGTGACACGAGAAGGGTGTACGAGATTCTATACTTATAACAAACATCAATTCCATCTTCTTCACTTCCTGGCATCTCCATTTCTTCTACTCTCCTTGAAGCCGAGTAGTTGATTTGATACAAAATTCACAACCGTATATTTCGATGCAAAACTTAAACTGAGGTGATTTTAGAACAATGATACTTAACCCACACATACCGTGACGCTACAAAACGGAAAAAAAAATTAAAAAGAACACACGTACTGGAATTACTGGATTGATGTACCATACATTAACGTTACTGCCACAGAATGGGAATAGTTTTGAAAGGGTTCACGTATGCTCCAGGAAGAACGAGGCATTCAAGGAACACAAAACATATGTAATTATTCCATAAAAAACATAAATTATATTACCATGGCGATACAGAGAAAAAACAGTAAGATACATTCAAACAAATATCACAGAATATTGTTTGGGATCAAAATGCAGAATGTGAGGTAGGCTACACGGTAAATAAGTATACCGAGAAATTAGTAACTCGAAACGTGTGTAAATTCAAAAATCAAAACAAAATTGATTGACAGACGAAAACTACGAAGCATGACGCAGATTAGCCCCACACAATCATCCAGAACTCTGACGAGTCCGGAAGAACTATATCAGGTCCCTATTGACGTCACGTCGGACGATGAAATAGCTAGAGAATGAAAAAAATTTTAAGAAAAATCTCACCCACTGTTTATTTTTGTGCACCACGATGTAGTTTCAGCGTCACAAAATGGCCGCCATGAACGCCAAGTAGCTGACAGTCAAAAACCGGTCAATATCTCGATCGATGAGAAGTACAGTAGAAATCGTATATCGGGTCAAGAAAAGTCCCATAATCGATTCCATACGTCTTACCAAACAGCTAGGATTTTTTGAAGCTTGGGCAGCACTCACAATATGATAAACTGAAAGAAAAACAGCGAGCGACAGAGATTGCTGAACACGTCGGCCATGTTTATTTGAGACATAAGCGTCATGGTACGTATAACGTAGTGAAAAGTAATGCGCGCGCAGGTAATAAATAAACCTGTTGTTGCTCAACGCGCACAGGGCTTAGTTAGCATTACAACACATCAAACATTTGAACGCTTGAATGTCATAAAGCGAAACATAATATGGCACGAGCATATTTCTGTAATTTTATATTGTTTGACATATATTACTGACAACAAACATATACTGTGTCGCGATGTGGGTGCTGTAAAATGTGTTGTGCATGAAATGCACGTCGCTGATCTTCGCAAAGCAAATCGTAGTCTACCACTTTCAGATATAGATAGCAATCGACATACAGAGTGCAGGATAGGGCTATCTTGGACCAAAGCTCGCTTGATCATAGTCGCCCATCCTCTGGGCCGCACTGGAGACTGCTGTAACTCAAATTTGCATACTATCAGAAATGCATCGCAGACGGAATCGCGTATAAACCACCGTTCCAGCTCCACTCTACGCCATGAGTGGGATCTACCTGCCATAATAAAGGAGGGATTTACGGTTATCCGAGATTCTGAATTTCGGATGACCTCCTTCGCCCTTTCCTTGTACCCGTTTTTTTTTCCTCCTCCCGCTCCTTCACTCTTTTTTTCCTTCCGCAACTCTTCCATTTGTAAGGATTTTCTCTTGAAACTCGCCCATTACGAACGCAAGAATCGCGAGGAATATTAATGAAGAACCTAAGTTGCCCCAGGCGCTCTGAAGATTGTCACCTCTCACACGTGCAGCGAACCATTAACTATAATCGTGCATGAATAATAAGGATAATCGTTTGCACGTGCGCAATGTGCACCGCGTTGCGAATCGCAATGAAGACGACTGCCTTTTCAAGTGCATATGCTTCGAGACGTGCTTCCATACGGGCCAAGTCGCTATCGCCGGAAGATAAGAACTTTGCATTCCGACCATGATCCCGTTATCGTTCGTAAATCGAAATGTTCGTTAGCACTGGAACAACATTGTATCGCCGTGATAAGGAACACTGAATTTTCGTGTGTGCTTCAGAGATAGCGAGGACAGAGAGCATTTGACCGCGATCGCATACATCATCGCCAATATGTCTCGCAACATCCTGCGTAGAACGTATGACGTAAAAGGACTCTGATCTCGCGGTAAACTCGCACACGGTCGGAACGGACGAACAAAGGCCTTAGAATTATAGATTTATGGGGAAACTTTTCCAGCGCGGATTCGCCGCCCCGGGTTTCCTTTAACCGAAAGAGAACTCATCGGGAAGAAGTATTATTATTATCATCGTCCTACGTGACTCGCCGACCGGTCACGTGGCGTTATCGTAACAATGCGTACATTATGTCATATAGCCGACGCGCATTATCGATGGAGAAAGTTGCACGATCGTTCTCTCTGTCACTGGGCGCGGCTTACGGGGTAAACTCGGAAAAATTTTGCGATCCTCTTATCCCCGGAGGGGCGTCCGTACGAAATTGAAAAGTTCGCGGTAACCGGAAAGTTCTCGGTAACATTGACCGATCGTACGCGTTGCTCGAGTGTGGAAATCGCGATGTAACGGTGAGCAAGGGCCAGAGGAGGGGAGAGGGGCAGACTGCCGTCGAATGATAGAACGAAAATGTCGAATAATTATTTTCCTATCCGCTCGTCGCACGGATCATCGGCGAACTGACCCGTGAGATGTTTGTTTTTCGGTTCAGGAATTCGCCAAGTTTGATAGAGGATTGTCTCCTATCTATCGGCGGGGGATAATTCATAGGGCGCTGAACAGCCGTTAAACTCAGTTCCGAACAATGCAGAAAAGCGCATCAATTTCGAGCGATAAAAACGGGACGTCGCTCGGAAATGCATTGTCTATCGGCTCTTCAGCGATTTCCATAAATGCGGCGGTAAATCACGGTATTAATGCATCGACTGCCGCGTTATTCACGTGTGACTGGCAGTATAAATATTTTAGAGAGTTAAGATGGAATATGCACATATTCCGTATCATTATTATGCTGCGATTCTTTATTATATATGTGAATAACTCTGCGAAGTCATACTGGAATCATTGACATGTACATTTTCCAGTGCTTGTCTTTATAATATATTATTATAAAATCTTTCGAAATGATTTATAAAATAAATTCAAACTGATATACGAATATGAATGAATAAGCATTGCAGGTTGAAGGAAAACATTAACAAAATAATTATCGTGTTTTACCTTTTGCCCCGTGCACTTGGGTACAAACAAGTCGAACTGCGGGCCCCGATCGTAGCAGATATCAAATCCGCCAGCAGATTCTACATCACGAACCAAACATTCAAAGAGCATAAAGTACGTCGGCATTATCCGCGACAACGGGCGCACGTACGATCCATAGGAAGCCGGGGGTAACGTATCAGGTTTGCCGTCGAATTTTGGCATCGGCCGCAGATTACACGGAGAGTTCTGACTTCCGGTCCGTACGCGATGGGATTGAAAACGAGGGTTGGAGGACCATTATCTAAATTCGCCCCGGGGTCGTAGCCCTTTCGGTGCTTTTTTGCCGCCTCCCCCACCATTCGACCGAGCCCCGACCAACGCCCCTTTGGCAGCACGTACTTCTCATAATCCTTCACCAGAACTGATCCGACCCTCAAATGTGGGCCGGAAGGTGGCGTCGATAATATCGTCGGTGCGTAATGCATCGGAAGTTCCTGACGTTGGTAAGGTACGCTCTCCACTCCACTCCGTTTCCCCTTTTCTCCCTTTTCATTCCTCTCACCCTCCGCCACTTCTACCCCTTTGCCCTCTGGCCTTCCATTCAATTCGAAAAGAGTTCCCAGTGATTTCTCAGATCGTCAAAACGACGGTAGAATGCCCCATAAGTGGAAGTGGGTAGGTTCACTTTGAAACTCTGTCGTTTGAGCTCAGTGAATAGATCATTTGACGCGGAAAGTTATGGATTTGAAAAATCGCTCACATCAATTGTACAACATCGTGATTATACAGCACAGAAATCACACGCTTGCTTTTGACGTTGGGAAATTTGTATCACTTTTTACCCGCGTTCAACCTGCATCTCCGAACTTTCCACCTTTCTCGCATTTGGTTGTAATAGAAATCAGATAGAACTAGATTCTCTTTTACGATATCGGGCTTACAAACTAGAGAAATAATGGCTCTGGCTTCTGATATTGAGAAATTTGCATCATTCTTTATACGTGTTCACCTGTACCTTCGAACTTCCAACCGTCCTCGCGCTTCGACGAACGCTCAACCCTGTTGAAGTTTTACGCGGCCGTATGGCACAGCTCACGCATGAAATTCCATCGTAAAGTGAACGGGCACGACGTAGAAACAGCGTGAGAGAGCGGAGATAGGGGCGTGTGAGCATTGGAGGTTGTATGGGAGCCCGAGATCGACGCATGAAAACAGAGTAGACGAATGAAAGCGAAAGAGGGTGACGGACAGGGTACGTTCTATAAATCTCCGACACGTCCGGCCGAATGGGGATAATAATCGAGCTTTAGTAAGTACGAAAATACCACTGGTGCGGCCTGGAGCAGAGCTCTTGCCAGCACTTTGGCACCGTCGACAACTGCGCGCGCGCCTTTTATCGCGAATTTTACGATCGGCCAGAGCGAAAAAGGGAAAACGTATAACGACACACGCGTCAGCAAACTGGTAACGGCGCAGAAGTAAAAATTTGTTGGCCACTCACCGGGCACGCTCTCAAGACCGAAAGCATTCGGCATGACTTTGAGTGAATTTCGGAATAGAAGTAGAAAAGTTTGGAGTCAGAATTCGCTCGTCGCGATTTTTGCGACTTACTTAGCCAATCAGACAGTTAGCGTCTACTGAAGTACTTGACGCATAGCTCGTTTCCCGAAACGAATTCATTAGCCTTATGACGCGTATTGCGGGCGATGCTTTTCTAACGCAATATTTTGTGCAACTATAAACGGGCATTGTGGGGTTTTGAATTATTAACGTCGGCAGGCGGGCGCATGTCTCTTGTTAAGGTATTTCGACGCCGAAAATGAGTACGAACGAGCCGGTGGCGTTCATAAATGCCACACTGTTTGCATCGGTTCGTAGTAGTCTTTCGACGATAATTACTGAGCGAAATTTAATTAATTATTAACTCGTCCATTCCGCGTTTCTTTAGCGAAGATCACCAACGTGTGTTCAGAGCAAAATATATTTTATATCGCATGCTAGGGGATCGTCATTAATACGTTACACTGATGCATCCACGGGAATTAATGCTAAAGTTTACCACGTTTATTATTGAGAGATGAGCGAAAATTCAAAAAATTTTTCTTCATCAATGCAATTATACGCTGCTTTGTTTCGAGATAATTAAATTTGCGTACATTGTGATCGAACATGTATTGAGAATAATGCAGAGCATGAGACAAGAAGTGAATTGAAGATTCATGAAGGTATGAAACCCTCACCTGCTAAACCTTATATTTAACTAGTAGACTGCATCGTTCGGAATATCTTTGACGTCTTTGTTTGCATTTTGAACAACGAAGATGATTCAACAAACAGGTTAGTGCTCCGCGCAGATCAGAGGCAAATTGCGAGGTTTAATTAGGCATATGTCAAAGAGACGTTACTGTACCTGAATACGGGAAACACACTATCGTAAAGAGAGCACAGCTCGCTATATTGTCTATGATATACTCTTCATACGAGATGAAAGTGCGGCACAAATCTCATTGCAACCAGTGATCAATTCAATGAAATCAGTTACGTAAATTCACAGTACACTTTCAGTGATAATTAGTGCACAAAATTTAATCAACTATTAACACGGCCAACCGTCGATGCTTTAACATACACGGACAGCTCATAAGTGAGTTGAGCATATTGAATTTATTTTCAAGCAATTTCATAAAACTACCATGCCAGTAATCACGGCACATAGAGACGGGACTAGCCTGCAACACTAATTAATCATTAATACGTTCCGCGGGCAGTGACAAGCAACATACTCTTTGCCATAAAGCGGAAACGGGCGTAGCATTAGCATATAATTTGTATTCAGGAATATTGCAAGATATAATAATAATACGCGGACTGTGGTAAATATGTTGTGCGGGATAAATAATTGATATCCTTCTATATTTTATGCGATTATTTCGTTGGAGGATGCACAGGCTGGTAAATTAAATATGTGTTCTCTCCACTCGGCGTTTGTTCCTTCCCGTTCCACTCATTCCAGCCTTTCTTTTAGCTCGCCTCGTATTAACAGCGTGAATTTCGGTCACGCGGGAGCAAATTTTGTCTCCGCTTCTTCCATTTACCTCCCACATTGTCCCACCCAAGGCTTATTCTCACGCCACGGTCTCTTCTTCCGACCCGTAATAACGCTCGCGCGACTACTATTATTGCTATTATTATTGTCATTATCATCGCGGGAATCGTAATTCCACAATGCGCACAATTTATTGCATCGTTGTACAGGCGGATTAAGCGATAACGATATAACGATGAATTATGCGCGGCTTACGATTACAGGCGGGACTACAGTTTCGACTCGCGGTTTAGACAGTCTGACGCGACGACGCGATTGTTGGCTGCGCCGCGTCGATAATTGCGCCTTGCTGACTCACGGGATATCTTTGAAGGAGGCGGAGGATAGAGTTGCAAGTTTTTCACTTAACTTCCTTGCTACATCCTGCGAACCGATTGACCTTTCGAGTCGCTTGACCGAGGCGTATAGCGACGAAGTGATGAAAGGGTTAAAATCGATCAAACGCGAAGTTACGTCCGATACTTTTTTCTCCCGGTGCGAAAGAAAGAGAGCGTGGAAATTGTCGACGGGTGGGAAAAGGAAAAATGAGAGGGCGCCATTCGAGG
Organism: Anoplius nigerrimus; assembly: GCA_914767735.1. Classification (NCBI taxonomy): domain Eukaryota; kingdom Metazoa; phylum Arthropoda; class Insecta; order Hymenoptera; family Pompilidae; genus Anoplius; species Anoplius nigerrimus. Next base: position 12,131,399 of record OU612088.1, on the reverse strand, counting down.
CGGTGGCGCTTTATCCGGCGAGTGGAAATTGCTGTGCAATAGTTCGGGACGGCGGTCAATGCGGCGACGTACGTTAACCCGATATTAAAAAATGAAGAAATTACTCGGGCCGGGAGGGTAGGTGCCGCGGCGGGGCAGAAGGGGGTGCTGCGGATATCTGAATCGAGGCTTTGTACGCCATTCGTTTACCCACCAGCAAGGAAATGCGACAGAGAGAAACACAGCACGCCGAGAACATGTCAACACAGTAAACGCGCGATTCTATGCGGACAATGTGGAAATAGGTTTGAAACGGTGGATTGAGAGTTATGACGATAACAAGAACCGATGAAAGTGCTACAGTTTTGTCGGATTTTCCCAGAAGCGGATGGGCATTATTGGATACCGGTACAATACAGTTATCTAACGTTTCCTATATTTGCAAAATTGTCATTAGAAAGTTTTCTTCTACATACTTGCCACATTTGTATTACATGCATTAATTGGTACGAGATGTATAATTTAAATATCCAACATTTCCTATTTATCTTCGGTTATCGGAACTGTCAACCCTAATTTTCCCCATCCTTCCCCACTATTCACACGCATTCCGAACACGCTTTCTTCCCGCTTTTACCTTCATTTTATTACATGCACGAGAGTGCAGCGGCATCAATGCACAGCGCGCTCGGCAGAAGGGTTGAAATGAGGGAGCACGGGGGATGAAAGGGTGCACGGGGCTGGCTAACAATGAAGCCACCCCAGGCGAGGAGGGGTATAGCACGATTCCTGGTGCCCAGTAAAGGGGCCCGTGTGCATCCTTTACGAGCGACGTTGCGGGATAAAGCGGGTCATGGGCGACTTTTCCGTCCGTTGGATTAGCCGGCGAACTTTTCCGGACCAGAAAAAAAATTCTGGTTACGCTCGCCGCTCGAAACGGTGCCCGCTCGCCGTGGACAGTTTCGAGAAACTTGGGTCTTATCGATTCGCGAGCTTTTCTCCGTCGCTCGTATCGCAATTTTATATCGCGCCAAAGTTTTCTATTTAGGCGCCTCGGGAAGCTGATCGGCCCCTGAAAGGGGAACAGTATAAATAGTAAGTTCATTTAGTCTGTACGTTCGATCGGATTGTGATCGAAGAAAGTGAATTACTGTTCCAGAGTGAGTAAATTGCGTTCGCGGGATGCGTTATGCTCTTTCACTCTTCTCTTTAGCTTGTATGTGCACGGGGTCGATCGAGCGCGAACGGCGAACAACGAATATGTAATGATATTTTACGATCCAATATGTGTCCCCTGGGGGCAAGGTATCTCTCTCAGATGTGTGATCCACTGCTACCTCCCCTATCTCGTTATCCTTCGCCTCTCTTGGCACGAAGCTTCATCTTCGTAGCTCACAGTGCTGGGATGAAGCCAGTGGAGGCATCAGTCAACGTTCACACATCATGAACGAATCTCGGATTCAACGATGCGTGACGCTGAAACCTTCTGATAATGCGGACTAATTACCGTATCCATTGTTCCGAGTAACACAAGCTTCCAGAATCAGGAACGAACAACCTCTGTCTTTGCGGCCACTTTCGGAATAACGCGGACTGAACGTTTTACGATTTCTTGGGAATAATGTAGAAAAGTTCGTCCTTTAGAAGATTTGCACTGTCATCCTAGTGATAAAGGTGAAGAATCCTTCTTACCCTTACTGTGCATCTTGCTTGAGAAGATATCTTTCCTAAACATACCCATAGTGAGTCTTTTAATTTCTGAAACTTTCTCCACTTCGTTCCATTTCCAGCCTCGATCCCTTCTCTCACCTCGAGCGACAATAACTGTCGGAACGGTTAAATTTATCACTTTTTTTCGGCTCACCAGCCAGCTCCTTTCCGCCATGCCCTTCGTCTCTCCTCCTTTTTTCCATCTTTTCCTCCCCTCCCTCACATTACAGAGGGCTTCCTTTTCGACGGCCCCTGCTGGAAGGCAATCCGAGGAAAATACAGGAAGCTGACCTTTCCGGGCCAATTATAAACGCTGAATCCTCCGGTGCGGTGCCTTTTTAGGTAAAAGGCGAGCCGAATGCGCGCCGTTATTAAAGTGAGTTCCTTCCGACCTGAGAATTCGTGACGACGGGAACGATGGGCAGTTTTCCAGTGCGATATCTGACTTTTCGAGGGGCGCTGGTTTTGTCTGTAGACTTCTGTGAGAAAGGAACCGATAGATTACCTTCTTCTTCACTGAAATTACGTCGGGCTAGAGAGAAGACGATTGCTTTGTGTTATAAGTAATGAGCGGAGTTTGAACTCTGTTCTATGTATATTTGCCGTAAGATTACTGTGAACTGTTGAAATATGAGGCGGATCCTGAAAGTTTCCCAATTTAAAAATATTACAAAAATTTGATTTGATTTTTATGATTATAGTAAGTGACATAAAATTAATAAGCGTTCCGAGTTTCTAGAAGTTCCTACAGAAACTTATTTCATAAATGCCGACACATACATGATGTTATTTGTCAATTTGTTAGAAATTTCTTGCTTTAACACGTTCGTTATACACCGCTATTGAAGCAATGCCTATGCTTCATTATTAACTGATAACGTAATTGTAATTATTGCGTTGCCCCGATTTATCACAAGTAAAACCAAACTGTGGGATGGAAGACAAAGAGGACTAATTTCGCGCCGCGCACCGTTCCAATTTTTGTTAATAATGCGCGAGCGATAAACGATAAACGATAGTCAGAATTTCGTTACAAAAACGTCAATAATTACGCGCATCATCGCCTCGACAATTAATAGCATCATTAGCAGGATGTAGGACGATAAATCGTGTCTGCGAGCCGATAACCGGTAGTATACTGAATCATTCGGCATGTACAATTATGGAATATAATTATTCATCGCGATACGTCGCGAACGTCTATAAATTCAGGCACTAAACGCTTCTAGGCACGAACGTTCGCGTGCTGGCAAATTGTACGAGCAGTTTATTCCAAAAACAATGATTAGGCACATACTGGCCGTGTTTGAAGAGAGACTTGATTCAACCGAGAGCACGGATTTGATCTCTCCGAATTTTGTATTCTTCCCGAGCCTGGAATCATTTAAATCATCATTCGTCAAATTTGCCAGATCCAATCAAATGCCCATGTAAAATCACCCTTATCTAAATCATGTAACGGATGTGCGTAATCATCAAGAGCCAATTACGTCATCGGCGGAATATCGAACGGAAACGATTGTTCGCGAACTTTGTTAAATCGTCCGTCTAATTCGACCGTCCTTGGTCGTTTGACAAGTGGCACGACGGGAAACTTTCGCGACGCCCAGCTGCTCCCCCAAACGACAGATAAGGATCCCTTTTCACTTTCATTCGCCGAGTCCTCCGGGACAAATCGCTCGTGGAATTCAATAACCGAACGATTCCCGTTTCTTATTTATGATTTCGCGCTCGGCCGAGTGGCAAGTAGATACGGCCAAGATTTAATCAGACGAATACCGTAGTCCCTAACTAACGATATTTTCTCTCTGTCTGTTGCAGGTAAGCATCTCATCGACCTCGCTATCTACCGGATACACCGATTGTATATTATATCTACGGGACAATGTCGTAAGGTGATCGTAAGTCTAGTTTTTAATATCGGTCGTCAGGCAGGCTTCAATTTAAGCATAGATGCTTATCACAATGTTGTGTCTCAAAACTGTCGTCAGCGAGTCGTCTGTTATGGTATTATTAACGTGTACCGTGAGTGTACGTTTCCGCACATACACCTACCACGACATTATCTTAACGTTATCCCAACATTAGCCTAAAGCTACGTTAATATTGAAAATATAAAGTACACGGCGCTCAGTCGATGTGCGACGTATAGGTTACCGAACACATATTTCTTCCACACATCCGGCCACATCGTATGTCTAGCCGCAAGAGATTCTGCAAGGTGCGCTTGCCGTTCAACCCGCGTCGTGTACACATCCAACAAACTTATCGAACGGGAAGTGTTAATTTTCGAAGCGAATCAGGCAGCGTGCTTGCCCATTACCTACGTGTCACGTATCCCAGTAACGAGCAATACGCGTGATAAACGGCTCAGCTAGCAAGACTCTTTCATGTTCAACTCCTGAAATATAAATACTCTTAAAAATTTGGTAGATTGCTGGATTTGCTGCATCACCTCTCCTTCTTTCAACTTTCCTCACCATCTTCGGGCGGAAATTTGAAACTCTACCGCACAACTTGTCTGAGTCGGCGACAGTACGGAATCTAATCGGAGATAAACGGAGGAACTGCTCTAATCAAGGTGGAAGGTTAATTAACGCGGCAGTCGGATCGGTCCCCAGCCGAATTTTGGGTTAATCCGCCCCGTAATCCTGATAATCCGTACTACCGACTGGAAGTCTTCCAAATGGCGATATGAATGCGTCGACATATCGCACCCACCGCCATCATCTCTGTCCCAAAAATTACATCTCCCTCCCCTCTCCACTATCGTGAACGCGATATCGCGAGCGTAACGCGGCAATAGCGCTGATCGTTCTCGTATTCTCATTGAGCTGAGAGACGCCATTTGCCGGCTCGAAAATTCCAGACATTGGGCCGACTTCGAGCACGCTCCATATCGAAGAACCGAGAAGGGGGGGGGGGGAGAGAAATTCTCGAGAACGGTGGAAGATAAGAGGTAGACGATGAATGCAGTGAAGACAGAACGCCAAGTCGGAATGTCCGATAATTTTGAGGCGGCAAAAATGGCGACGCTGATAAAGGTAGCCTACGTTGGCTTGTCATTATCATTAACTGTGTCGGAATAATTGTCTAGTGATGTTTGCATAGGGCACGAAGCGAATTGTCTGAAACTGACCCTCTGTTCCTGGAGGCGGTCGATCCAATGGAATTTCCGACGTGTTGTTGTTACGTCGGGAGCTCGGGCGCGTAATATGCAGTGGCCCGACTGAAACTATGCCAGGGATTGAATTAATGGTGCTAGCGGGGGAAAAGGAAATTCGAGAATTCGGTCATTAAACGAGTGGGGCCTGGACGAGGACTAAGTTTCAATCGTTTTAGAATCGCAACGACTACAGACCATTATAAGATTCATGAAAATTGAAAAAAATGTCTCCTTCTTTGATGCATTTGATGTGCTCTAAACCTTTAAGCAGAATTATTATAAATATCATTTTAATTTTAACTGCAGGAAAGAAATAAGGTACACTAACATAATATTTTGTTCTAATCGAATTCAATCATAACCTTGCACTTTGGTACTGAAAATTATGTAGATTAAGGTGAAAACATTATTAAACTTCATTAAATTTGTGAACTGCTCTACTCCCGTTATTACATATACATACAATTTTGGTTAAATTCAAGAGTGTGACTCTTGTGACTGACATCTCAACGCGAAAAATTAGGGACTGGAAACAGGAATATCCGGATGCCAGAACGGACGGCCGGGCGTACGTGCGCTGCATGTCGAATGTTTAAACGAAAGCGGTAGAACGGCAATTCTCCGAGCAATCGTCATTGACGAAGGAACTTTACGAGCACGAAATTCATAAATTCCCCCGACGCGAAGCCTCGACTGGCGCGAGACGGTCGTAACTTCGGGCGTGGAACTGCGCCACTCTGGCATGGTGGGCGCGGAATTTTCGAATCGCATAAATCAGGGCCGAGAGCCGCCCGCGGGGAATAACGAAATAATTCGTGAGCCCGCCGAAAATGGCGGCCGACGCGGCTCCTGTCGGGAAAGGACGAGCGAGCGTTCCCCTTCCGAACTTTTTTGCCAGCCGCCTCAGAAAGTGCAATTCGCTCAGAGGCTGCCAAAACAATCGTGCCAATCACGCAGCGCCAGCGATGGCAATTACGGCCGTCAAGCAGGCCAAAATCGGCTCGATCAGACGGAAGGGCGCAATTTTCATAAATCAACGTCTCAATTCGTCAGCTTGACATGCTTTCGTGACGAATAAAACGGTAGTGGGGAGGAGGCAGGGGGTGGCCGCAATCGGCCGTGAATTCTTATTTCGAGGGATGAAAGGGGCGCGAACAGCAAGGGGAAGTGAGAAAAGTTTGTAACGAGTTCGCCGGATATTTTCGAACTCGAGATTGGGGAGTGGCCGTTAGAATTTAATATTAATTTTAATTCAATTAGGGAGAAATTAGCGGGAGCGCCCTTTATCTCGAACGGAACTTGAGCTCGAGGCTAATCGGATTCGTCGGAGTCGGAGTCCCTTCAAAATTCATCATTGCGACGTGTTTAACATTCTTGTAAATTCTGCATTGGGCGAAGTTGCCAGACGCGGTTCTGCCCTGCGCAAAGTGCAGTGCGTCAAAATTTACCGTTCCCCGTCCCTCAAAGGAAATTCGCTTCCGGCGGGAAGCGAGTTCACCTAACCGCTTCCCAAAAACCTAAAAATCTTGCATGCACCGGAATCCGGTCTCTCGCAGGCCACTTCCTTTCCAGCGGAAGCCCCCATTCATTGCGTCGTCCTGCAAAGAGAGAAGAATAATACGTAAGTGCATATCGCATCCGCAGCCTGTAAGACGTGCACTCCTTTAACACACTCTCTCCCGACGTAATAAACCTCTCTACCGCGGTAACGCCGTTTAAAATACAATCCGAAGCGAGACTCGACAAAGCATAAAAATCTGAGCGCGAGCTGAGAGTCGCAAAAAGGTGAGAGTTATCGACCGGATGGAAGATCTCCGGCGAATTAAGGTGGCGTCAAGCCGCATAATGCCTCTGCCTAATGTGATCTGCGACCCTTACCTACCATCCGAAAAGCCGTAGGGTGGCTCACAGGGACGGGGCGAGCCGGGGATGGCACCTAATTCTTCCATCAACCCCGACGCGATGTCGCCTAATGCCGAGTCTAAATGGATTAGTCGCGCGGCTAGATTAAACGTCGATATACCTCCTGCCGAATATCCTCTCGCTGCAAAACGCTTTAACGAGCGCGGGGAAGCCCGGACGTGTCGGAATAATGGCGGACCAGTAATAAAGTGAATTTGAAATCATACACCGCGCGCTCGGTCGCTCAATTAACAAATAGCTCCGGCGTCTCATTCGTTCCCGCACTCGAATTTCTCCCCAGTTCGCGGTCGACTCTGCGCTCAGCGCGGAATACGTAATGAATTTCGGAGGGAAATTTGCAATCAGCGATGACACTTTGTCTCCTAGGCGGAAGAATGGGGAACTGCGCAAGCGCGTTCCCTCTTAAACGTCGAGGATACGCAAAATAAGCTCGGCACCCGAGCAGGCAGTCTCTCGCGAGGCAAATCCCGAGGGGGGCCCGAAAGGGTTGACGTACCCATCCAGGCAATTCCTTCCCCGAATCCTGGATCTCCTACGTCAGGGTGGCAACCGTGCGCGTTCTCACGCTTTTGAAGAGCATGAATAAATCAAATCCGCCCTCGGCCTCACTCCCCGCCCCCTCCTGATTCGAAGATCGCTTGCGCGCGCGAGCAGCACATTCGTATGCGGCCGTGTGCCGTGATGAATGGTCAAGTGACTCGCAACCAGAGGAAGACGTACGCCCGCTCGCATAAATTCCATAATTAATACGTCGCAATAGCCTCCGCACGTTACTCGCCCGACGAGCCCTCTCAATCTTCTGTTCGAGTGGAAGTTTATCCGCGCATTAACCTCGAAACGAATAGCGAATCGACGGCTGTCCAGATTCCAATCCTGTTTCTGCCCTTACTCAACTCCCTTCGTCGAACCCTTTCCTCGACCTTCGCTCCACCTTTTTTCAACCTGACTACTGCGTTCCTCAGTGAAAAGGCACGTTGCGCGCGCTGAATGCGACACGAACTACGTGGCTTCTCGACGATGTTCTGTAAATCACGTTGACACGACTCGAGTTTCCCGGGGGCAAAAAAGTGCGGCCGACCGCTGTGGGCGTGGGGTTGAATTCCAGGATGCAGGGACTTCTTCTCTCTCGCTCGGTAAGTATCGGTACCTCCCAGAGCTTCGTCCTCTCCTTCTCTCATTTCACGCCTTTCCCAATTTTTCTCTCCTCGACCTTATCCTCTCGTTTACGGAGGCGCCTCCGCTTCCTTCGCACTCTACCCTCTCTCCGTCTCTGCTGTTCACCCCGTAGCCCTTTCCGCCACCTTCCACCCTTTGCCACTTCCACTCGGCCCCAACCGAGGAACCGCACGCCGTATATCAGGGGATCTGTCCTGCAAAGCGTGTTACGGATTTTCTCGCCGACTCTCGGCCCCCGCACAAAGTGCATCGGGCGGCCGCCGCAGACGACCGCAAGGGTGGTCGTGGGGAGAGAGGGGTGGGGGAGAAAATTGCCCGCCAATTTTCGCCGAACCGAAATCGATGTCGCCTTCCGGGCTCTCTTCGTTAGCCGAGAACGCCGGCCCAGTTGCATTAATTGGACCGTGCCGATTTTAGCCGCCGTAGAGGACGAGGGGTTGGGGATGAGAAAGGGTGAATAAAAGGCGAGGAGGAAGGTACCCTCGAAATTGTTGTAATTTTCTTTGGAAACATTGTACACAGGCAGGCGAGTGAACGGAGTAAGCCTGGTTCCGTTAAAAATGCGCAACGCTTAGACCGACCATTTATCTAATGACCGTCGAGTACCTTTCGCGGACATTTTCTCGACCGTGTTCCTCGACTTCCGGCTGTTCGTCGCTTCTCCATCCGTGAGAGTGCGCGCGCGCGTGCAGCACCGCAGAAATACTTTCCCAACGGACGGAAGAAAGATTCGTGACCTGCGATATTGAAAAGCGCGATGACGGTCGGCTTTCGGTTTGGAGTCCGCGCTTTCGCTTCTACCCTCCCATCTCCCGCGCCCTCCCCTCTCTCTATTCCACTCTCGAACCTTCTCCGTTTCAACTTCTTCTTCCGCCCCGATACGTTCGCTCGTCGGCAGCCTTCCATCCGCGATATTTTTTTATCGTCGCGCCGCGTAGTTGCCGTTGTCGCGTGAAATAACGGCATCGCTTTCTACCCTGCGCCCGCCAGTTATCTACCCCCCGCTCTGTTTTTCTTGCCCCCACCCCCGACCTCCCATCTCATGCCGTCGCGACCTCATCTTCGTCTCCTTTGCCGCGATGACAATGGCACTGCGCTTCACTGGAATCTCTCCGTTGAGTGTGTGGCTTGATAGCTGAGAGAGAAGGAGAAAGGAATAAACAGATAGATATATAGATAGATGAACGGATGAAGAGAAGGGGGAGGAGTGAGGGAGAGAGAAACGGACAAAGAGAGGCAGAGTGTTGAATCCCATCATATCCCGAGAATGAACGACAACATCGACACGAAACCTACACACACGATCCGCTCGCTTCATGCACAGAGAATAAAATCGCACGCAGCCGAGTCCACGATCTTTAATTCAGTCAACCCTTCGTCCGTATGCCGAACGTGCGACGCGGTACAGTAATTTTTAATTCAATCCCCCGAGCGTGTAACGCGGCGGCCGACATCGAAGAAAGTCCAGGCCGGCGACGCGTAAATTCAACGGCAGGCGGAGTCAAGCGGAATTTTCGATATATCCCGAGCGTACGAGCTCGGAAGGAACGAAGTCAACCGGTAACTCCTCAGAATTCCAGGGACGAAAGTTAAATTGGTCCGCGGCAAGTTCAGGGGATCAAGTGAGAAAAAGCGACCAAAAGGCGGGAGATGGAGAGAGACGTAGGTTGGGGGGGAGGGGGGGTCAGATAAGGAAAAAGGTAGGGGAGGGGAAGAAAGGGGATGGAGTCTGTTGCAGTCCGGCTGGAGGAAGGGAGGAAGGAAGGAAGGAAACGTAGGCGACTGAGACGAACGTATAAATAGAGGACCGACAAAGAGCGTGTCCCTTTCAGCTTCGCTGAAATTGCGTTAAGTCCGTTGGATTTTTTCGCGGCTTAAGTTGCCACGTCGAAGATGCGCCGCTCGCGGATGAAACTTTTTGCTCCGAGGACCGTTCCCTCTTCCTTCTATCTCTTCCTTTTACGTCGGTGTCGCTCGCTGATAGCCGGCTTCCGCTTCTCGCCAAATAATTTTCGTCCGAGCGCTTAACGTTCGAGCTCCGGCTATCTGGCCGGCATCTATTGGCTCGTTCGAAACTGAACTCCCGTCCGCGTCCCTGAAAAGGCTGGCCCACGATCCTCTCATTTTCCGTACACGGCGACGACGACGATAATACAGGGCGTTTCAGGCGCTTAGTCCGACGTCGCGCTTAACTTTTGTAATCAGAGACCTGGCAGAGAGAAAAGACGTCGACTTTATTAACGAAAGTGTCTTAACGTCTGAACACGCTAAGACACTCAGTGTCTATGCATCCAAATTCCAGCACATTCAAATATTAAGGATCCCTGATAACTTACGTCCTTTAAATTTACCGGCGCGCTCATTAGAAAAACTCGGCCGACAAATGCTTGGGAAATTGTCAGTACTCGATATTTTTTATTCTTGTTCGTGGAAGCTGGAGTACGACGGGGAACGATTTCATAAATGAAAGTTGCTCGAGTCACAATTATACTCGGCGGCGAGAGAGAAATCGCGCAAGCAATTCCGCGCTTGTTTCAGTGAATTTGCATGGCGTCGGACCAGAGTTTCGCAAAAACTGCTGTCCTTGCCTCAAGTCCCGTGGATATCGGAAGAGTCAATTAATTAGCGTAAGACGCGTACCTTCGGCAGGACGATGGTGGACAAATAATGCGAAACGAAGCCGGGAACTCGAAAGTATCCGGATTCAGTAGGTATCGATCGGCGGAAGCTCTCTCGTTCGGAACGAAAGCTCTCGAACGACTCGAAGCTCTTCTAATTTTCCACTTGCGCCGCGAACGGCCGAGTGGCCCGGCTCTCTTTCGATCTCAGATTTACGACGCTACGCCTGTAAGGGCTCGATCGAATTCGAGTCCTCACAGAATGCTGAAAATGTCCATTGTGCCGAAAGGTGAATTGCGGAGCCTCGACGAAAATCAATTACAGAGGAACGAGAGGAAAATCATCATCGCTCTCGAATACGAAGACTAACGCGAAGAGGCGTTAGAAACTTTCCGCCACCAAATACTTGCTCAGAGGCAAAATAGTAGATTCCATTCTCCGAATGAAATCCGCATGTTGAAATAATCGCACGGGCAACCTCGGTTAAGTGCATTACATCGATGAGATTGCAAACGGGAAATTCTTTAGAAAATATCTGAAGTGAACGTTCGCGGAACGTTTCGAGGCGACCTGCTGGGAATTTTGGCCCGATTAAAGGCAATTACATAAGATGGCCAATTCACTTTGCGCAAGTGGCACTATCAAATTCTTCCATCAACTAACCTCTCAACCATCATGCGGGCTCCCCGAACGAAAATTACGCGCTCAATTGAATTCGAAGTCAGCGAACGAGGCCTGGCATTCTGAACCCGGCGTTCGAGAAATCCGGAACTCGAGAAATCGTCAGACTCAAGCTCGCTGTCTCAAACTCGCTCGTCGTTACTTCGCTAATTAATTGTCATACGTGCATGAGCGGGGATTGACGCGCGACTGCGAAAGAGAAAGCTGTCAAAGCGGAAACGGTCTCCTCCGTGAATGAAATCCGTTCAACGTATGTACCTGTATGACGACCTGTGCGGCTTTAAGTCCGAACGCATCGACGGCGAAAATCGCACGGGCACGTCAATTAATTTGATACCTTGATCGGCTCGTAACGAGATATCGTACGTCGGACGTTCGTGAGACTCAAATTCGGGGGCAAAATGGAAGGTACGATGGACGAACGCAGAGAGGGTCAGCGAGAGAGCAAGCGAGAGAGAGAGAGAGAGAGAGAGAGGGAGAGAGGATGAAGGATGCATCGTGGCAACACTCCCGCCCCCGGGGCAGTTGTATGCATCAAACTCTCATAACCCGTTCCATAGTACGGATTAGCGACCCATCAATCCGGCAGATTGTATCCGCGTGATATGCAATTGCGCAAGAGTTAAATAATGTAATCGCGTCTGTACAATGTACGCCGGTCCGAACCGTCGTCCTGCTCGGTACTATGCGAACGATTGCTTCACTTATGCCAGTATATTAGAGCCCCGTATGCGGCACATCTAACGGTTGAGCTCCGCGCGTTGATAACACGCAGCCGCGGCTCGATTGGCTGAATCGCAAAATTCGATAATTGTCTCGACCTTCGTTATCCCGGCATGTACCATGGAAAACTTGCCGACGCGCAAGAAAACTTACGCAGGCCCCAGAGAGCCGTGTATATTGAATTTAATGATGGACTTTTCACCGAAAGTTCTTGCTTCACTATGGAAGGGAAAAAAATCAAATTAATTGGACGAGGCTAAATTGCATCGGGCCGCGCCGATCGTTACTCCTCCGTACCTCATTAACACAAATTTTAATAAAGCCTCAGCAACAATGGTCGCACTTTTAAATTGAACGAATAATTTGGATTCGATCACGATCGCTGTGAGAAGAACATTAGAGTCGGAACAGACGATTAGACGCAATTGCGTATAATTTGATGCCGAACAGAGGTGAGCCTTATTCAGCGATTAGTCGATGCAAAATCGAGGCATAATATGGTAAGATGAATGGCGCGTGTATTCCCCGAAGGCCGTCGGGTGCATCAAGCTTTCACTATCCATTAACTAGAAACAGATTTGTGGCAGGAAGTACGGGTCCATATCCGGATGACGCAGCGGCGTATGCAAAGCTAACGATGCGTCTGCGTGGCCGGAATTTGGGTCGTAAGACGAGTGCGATCGGAAGGCAGAACGACGTTATTACCATGCCAACATTCGGCAACGACTTTGGCCCCGTAACGCTCGAGTGTTTCTACGATCGCGAGTACACGTTAAGTGTACTCTAGCATTACTTACCTGCGCGCGTACGTACATACCTAGTTTTCCGGATAATTGAGTAGACGAGCTTACGGAGTTGTGTACCGCTGCCTGAACAGTTCCTAAAACTTGCAGTTCCGCGTAAAGATGTACCAACGAATTCCATCGATTCGTCATAACGAGGTACGCTTATCCTAGAAAGGAAACGCGTCTGGTGATTTTCTGTTAATATGATTCCTTCTACGCTCGAAGTCGCTTCCCAGAGAGCAATTTTTGAAACAAGCCGGAGATTGCACACGCTGGACGCGATGCACACGTTGCAGTTGCTTCCCGAGCCGCGCTGCGATACCTGGAGCGCGAAATAAAAATGAAATAAGAGCCTCCGGAAGGAAGGCGAATGAGAGTAGACGTAGCGAAAACCGACGAAATCGACAGCGTGTGAAGAGTGGACCGCTGCCGGACACAAATCACGGCTGCCCCGCGCGCCGAAGTGCATTCGCTGTTATTTTTATTACTTCCGCACTTTATGGCGGGCCGAGCAGCTTGGCGACAATGAGCCGTTAAATAAATCAGTCTTAAACGCCGTCGCTTCAGCTCGCGAAAGAGCGTAAATCTCCGAACGATGCTTCAACCCTGAAATTGCTCGGATTTTCTTGAAGCTCGACGCATGAGCGCGTAAAATAATCATTATTTCAATGTTGGCAGCTGCTAGGGGCGCGTCAGGCTTCCCCGGATCAGACAGTTTAAACATTTACCGTCAGGACCTGAAAACGCAGCCGACTAAAGCAGAACGCTCACTGAAAGGCCAACCCGCTGCTCGGAATCGACAGCGCAAGCGGCGAACGCATCGGTCGCCATTGGGTACGCGGAAAAAAATCGATCCTTTGAAGCATCGCGGCGATCGCTTTGCCAGCATGAAATCTTGATATTTCCACGCGCATAAACCGACCGTTCAACACCGACCCGGTTATCGTCGCCATTCGAGAGCAGCGTTACCGACGCTATAAATTCCCGGTTAGCTCGCCGTGCGTCGGAGTTTAGAGAAGCCAGACTCTGTATTTCCATCGATATATTTATCTGGATCAAGCCGAACGATACGCCGATTCAATTTCTAAGAAACGCATTTGCGGTATGAAACGTCCCGCGGCTGACAAATATTCTAATTCCCCCTTCCCCCGCCGACATGCAGTTTCGATGCATCCATTGAATAAATCATTCCCGGTCGCAAATGAAAGCCGGCAAAAATTATTCGGCGCATCCGCGACGCATCGGCGATGTTCTCCGATGATGTTTCTCGCGCACGTCGTCCCTCATGGATCGTCTGGCGAATGTCAGGAGCGATCTGGGTCGCTGGCTCGAATCGAATCACGGGACTTTGGCGGTAAGCCTGTCGTGCGATGGCATCGACAGGATCCGTCGATGGCGGCGTGACGGTTCCTCTACAGCTTCTCGAACAGTTACGCACGGATGGGCAGAGAAACCTCGCTCTATGTCGCACGCACACATACACTCCCTTGCACACTCTCGTCGTCCGCCTCGTCTAGTCATTCTCACTCCCGCCTCTCATCCACTCGCTCTATCTTCATTCTCATCTTTCGGTCCGCTGTCTCTCTTCTACTTTCTCTGCCTACTGTCCTTGCCTTTCCTCCATTTCCCTTACCCTATCCCTAGCCCCTCTTTCTTCCTACCTACTTCTCTTTTTGTGTCTGTCTACCCCTTGCCTTTCTGCAACTCTGCTTTCTATTTTCATCCTATCGGTTGCCTTTTCTTCTATCCTTTTCTTTGTAAGCTCGTTCGGCCGCTCGCTCATTCACTATCTCCATTTCGAAACGGGGGAAGGAAGACCACTTTGACCCTCTGCGGTCGACTCAATTCCCCGGCTCGCAAAAGTAGGGGAAGCGTTGGCAGATGGATGCAAAAGTAATTCGAGTCAACGTCAAACGCGACGTTTGCAAATGGTCGAGAGCCCCGCCAATCCGCGCCCGATTTTCGCTGCGGCGACTGTCGATAGTGCGCGCCGCTGGTAAGGGGCACGATATTTTTACGGCGTCTCAACGCTCGGCACAACGCTCGACGTCTAAACAGCGTACCTTTCGCCCTCGTTCGCGGAAGTGAACGATGGGCCGAATGTCGAGTCTTGACGTAACGATACCGGAAAGCGCACGCGAATGATCCGGCTGTCGATACAGGAATTAAATGGCCTCCCTTTCCTTTCAACGCGCACGTCAACGTCATCTCCTCGACTCGAGATCCATCCTGCCTGTCACCAGATTAGCGGAACCGGCGGCAAACGGGTCGAAATCGCGGAATGGACCTTGATTTTTGGCCGTGACTAAAAAACTTTCTGGCCAACCGAACGCGCGCAGTCCGGGCAAGCAGTAAATTGCAACGGTATTAGAGGCTTAACGCCAAACTTGGGAATTAGCATGTGAGTAACGCGAGCCACGTATACCTATAATTGAATTACAACAGACGGCGCGGGGCAGAGAATTAGAGATACACAGGACTGCGCGCGATGCATACTGGGTTTCAACAGTTTCATAAACTCCGGCTTCACCAGACCGTATACCACATAATCCGCATGCTTCATGCGTCTTGCAGAAGGTGTCCCGAATTATGTGCGATCCATTGTCATTTAAATGAAAACCCGTATCGTTCGACAAAAAATAACTCTACCGTTCTCCCCGCCTCTTTCCCTCAAAACACGCACGTATACACGTATGTGTTCGTCCACAATATGTCCCGCCCCTATGCAACCAAAGAAGCCGCAGCGGAAATATCACAAAAAAATCTCTGACTGGCGAAAATCGAGCTCTCCATTAATTCACTTTGTTCGCACTCTCAGTCGAGCCCGAGTTAAGGCATTGACCCCGCGCACACACTTTTTCCGGGCCATGAACAAACCCACTCCAATGTCAGGCACTTAAGCGGGCCTACCTCGGAATTAGCATGTGGGCGCTGGCGCGGGCCGCGCATACCTGTAATTGAATTAGAATAGTCGGCGGCAGAATTAGAGAGGCTGGCGGCGAACAACGGACGCGCAGCGAATGTGCAGTTCAAGTTTCATAAAGTCCACGACGTCAGCGTCGTCGAATATTCCGCATAACGCGCACACGCGCGATTTGCGGCAAGACGGCCGACCGCTCCCGGATGCATAATGCAATCCCTCGAGCCTCGCGACTGGTGGGAAGGAGGGCTGAAACCACCCCTCACCCGAGCTACCTTCACCCCCTTACTCGGCACTCTTCTGCCGCCGTGACCGGCGAACTAACACCTTCGGCTTTACGTGTCGCTCCTTCTCCCATGAATCGACTCTGCAACTCCACGCTCGCAACCGTTTCCTCCCTCTCCGATCTCCCACTCTCCATCCCTCCTTCACGAACCTCAGCGGTCATTTTTCTCCGCCGGTTCTCGCGGCAAAGCCCCATAAGTCAAACTTACACGGAATCGGAAGCAGCGGACTTCGGGAAACTCGACGCGATACCTGGTAAATGAGTGAAAAAGAACAAGATCGTTGCCCGGAAGTACGGATCGATGGCAATAGTTCGAATCGGCGAAGGAGGGTGGAGGCTGAAAAATAGAAGGTCGGGGAATGAGTGATTCACGCGGGTCTATCTGTCGAAAAAAAGCGGCGAACGACGCGCTTCTGGACGTCAAGGAAAAATAATGACAGAGGCATCGCCGATATCGACTGGCCGGATTAGTCTGGGCCACATTCAGCTGGCGCACAATGCACGTCGTGCGGCAGTCGTGCACGCGAGCGCGCGCGCGCGCGCTAGCACAGTCGTACGTATCTGCACGCGTCGGCAGGCGTCGGTAGGCGTCCGCACGCGTGTGAGGCCGGGCACGAGAGGGGTACGGAAAGCGCGGAGGGCTATTTCGCCGACGGGGCTTTTTCCGGGTTAATTCGAAGAATGGAACCGGTAATGCGTGCGCGGTTCTCTGGCACGGCGAGCGCAATGGCGGCGCACGTCACTCTTCATACAATAATGCCAGCCGCCGATAGGACGCGGTCCGTGAAAAATGACCGAAAGTTGGACGATGAACGGGGACGAAGGAGCGAAGATCGGCGAGTGCGGGGAGAGAGAAAGGGTGAGAGGAGGGGAGTGGATCAGACTAAAGAGAGAAGGACGAAAAATGAATAGGACGGACGGATGAGCGGAACGGAGAGAGAAAAACGTGGAATGGCAGAGAGGAGAAAGAGAGAGAGAGAGAGAGGAGTTGCTATTGATTGCCCATCGGCATTGTTGTCAGTGGCGCGCGCGCCCGGAGGGGGTGGGAAATAATGCGGTATTACCGGGCGGAAAGCCGTGATAAATTGATACCTAACCCGCGGATTTTATGACGCCCTCTTGCTCTCGATGGTTCCGAGCGGCGGATGCGAAAATTTGTGGCTCGCTCGCCGGAAGCTGCTTTCTATCGGTTAACGTCTGATCGTCCGAGGAGTCTACGGGATGACCTGTCCGGTTGCTGAGGCACCGAGTCGCACTCACCTACTCTCGCCGAGCCACTCAATCATTCTGATTGCGTTTTTTCTCCTCCTTTAGAATGTTCGTAGCACTCGGACGGAGCTACGGTGTCGATGGTTCTCGACGATGACTGTTTTACCTTTAATCCATCAGCGGGAACATCGGGGTTGTATAGAGCGTTGTCATGCGACTGAGTGGCCTGACAAAGGAAGTCGCACGGGACGTGAATCATCGTGACGAGAAAATTGAGAGAACAAAATCTTTACCTTATCCCAGTGGCGGCGGCGGCGGCCGGTAAAGTGCCCTTTTGATGAAGGGTCGATCATTAATCGACCTTCGTTTGCCCATCCACCTGGGATCCCAAGGATGGGGATTTAATGGATCCGACAAACGGCGCGTCCTTGTTCGACCGCCCGTAGGAGTGATTTTATTCTATTACGCGAGTCCATTCGTCTTAAGATCCACGAAAAAGCAACGCATCCCCCTTTTCCGACCAACGCGCCAGTCCGTTTTCCTTTTCAGCCTCTTACGCGCGCTAGTCGGAGACAAATGATGTTGCTCTGCCGCGGAGAAGTGTATCGTCTCAATTTTCGGCAGATTTCCTTGCCCGCGCACACGCGAAATTCGGGTGAAAGAGAAAATTCTAGAGAAAAATTGTTAAACATTATTGAACTGAACTATGAGAACTTGTTCCTTGATACAACACACAGCCGGGCTTAGAAAGTAGTGCCACAATACAATGCCAGTGTAACTTTGTAACAGTCGAGAGAAGAATAAAGTCAAGGCCCAGCTCAATTATTACACTTTCGGTTGTCTTTGTTACGGAAAATCTTCAAATATAGATGATCCACCGAATGATCGCTGAGAGCATGTTTAAGAGGCCGATGGCCCTTCAGCGACTTCAATCTCCGATTTCACTTGGACCTCACCGTTGGAAAAAGTAACAGGAAACTAATTCAGCCGGGAAGTTTTTCCGGTCGCGAAACTTTCGAGTGTCCTTCAAAGTCGAACGCAGAATCGATTTCGGAAGCTTCGCATTGGCCGAAACGTGCCCTCCAATTACGCGCAATGTTGAACGTGGACGGTAATTAATTGACTTATATCGCACGTCATACAAGGATCAAATTTCTCTCCCCCCCCCCCTGTCTCTCTCTCACTCACTCACTCACTCACTCATTCTATGCCGAGACAAAGATCGAATGCGATTAAATTTGAATTAGAGAGCTCAGCTAATTTTTCCAAATGTTTGACATGGCTTCCTTGTCTTGTTTTATTAAACACGCACATGTCCATTATCCGCTCAATCAATACGCGAATACGCTAGAAAATCAAATTAAAAGCCGCTCTTCATGTTAGACTAAATAAAAATTTTTCTGGTTTTGGCAGCAATCGTTTTTATCGCACATTTAATTTTTATAGTACCATTCTTCTACATGATAGTTCCTCTTGTCCCTCGTGGACGTTAGATACGACATTAGTGGACAGTTTACCCGACTTTAGCCGGATTTACCGGCATGCCGTATTTATACGATGCTCACCACGTGTCGGGTACGAGGAAGAAATTAAATATACAGGAGGACGGAGACAATGTCAAACATCTGCCGTCCCGTCCTGACCTTACCTCACCTGCCTCGTTCGCTTCTTTTGCATAATGCAACCCCTCCTCTTCATCCGTGTACACGTAACACACTGTGTGCTACACATACCGATCAGTCCTGATTCCCTTCGAACCAGACAACTCTCTCCATCACCGCTATCAATCCTTAAATCAACTAAATTGCTCTCGTTAACGCAAGAAACGTAATTTAATATATCGTCTATACGTCATAATATGCTATGGTAATGACGGGCAATTTATTTAAATGCGTAAAACAATACCGGAGTTTATATTTGACCCCGCATCAACTGGATTTACGGCTGAATAAGCACTTTAACGTTCGCCGCCTGTCGGTTTCTATCAATTTATCTGCCGATATAAACATCGGGACCCGCCGTTTACATCAGAGCCCACGTGTTCATAAATAATGGTGGCGATCCGCGTGACGTCAGTAGCAAGAACGACGGAGCGAGCGAGAGGGGTACATTTGCATTCGAAAATTTCATCAGAAATTCATGCCGCGCCTGCTCACTGTTGTCACGTGATATCTAAATTTTCATACATATTTCCATACATATTTTCGTTGCGTCTTATCAGAGGCTGAGCCCCTTGCCAATTCCCTAGCCCCTCTGACGGTGGCCCACACACCCCCATTCACCCCGTCTCTGACACGACCAGTGGGACTCATATCTCTCGCCACATAATTTTCCAAAATTCACTCAGCCCGCCAAAACTTTCCACCACGACACTTTCGGGCGAGACAAAATGCAGATAACATCCCTTACAGATCCTTTAAGCGCTTACGGCCGCAGCTTATCACGGCGTCGTCGACCGACAAAAAGGGACACTTTCGTTTATCATATATCTCGTCGTATACCGTGATATTGGCGGCGGCCTCTAGGAATTGAAAATCGTCGAATTATCAGCGGACCACTGCTGAGAGATCTCTCGATGTACGAAGAAAGCCCTTTGTCGACCTCTCGATGGGACTCGAGGCGGGAAAAAAGGTCGAAGGACGCCTTACGAGGGCGGTTAAACCTCACCTTCGGATCCCTTTACATCCATGCCGCCGTTGGCATCGGCACGTACGTGCATACATATACATAAGGCGTGAATTTTCACCCGGAGCCGGCTTTGCGCGGGAGAAAGTCTCCCTATGCGCCAGATGGGGCCAGTGAAATTTTAGTCGCCGCTCCTGGACGCGTTGAATAATGCAGCAAGCTGGAGAGGGGTAGAAAGAGAGAGATGGGAAGAGAGAGAGAGAGAGAGAGAACAAAGGCAACGGCAGAAGGTGGAAGCGAGAGGCTCGGAGTCAAGGAGGGCACACAGACGTGTGCAGGAACGTTCGGAGGTAGAGAACTGTTCGTGGCCAGTCCTGGGTCCGGCAAAGGACCTCAAACACCGTGGCAACTTACTGTTTAGAGCGCACCGTAACCAAACTCATCCCTTTATCTCCTCTCGGAGAGCCGCCGCTTTACACTGCCCTCCGAAACATACGGTTATCTCTCAGACGACCCACCCTCCTCGCAAAAGCCGCGGCGAGGATCGAAGCGTCCTTGAGTTATTGTTATCGCGCGGGCCGAAGTTATGGCGCGCTATTTGTACAAGCGGGGACACTCCGGGCAGCGAGGGAGGAGCGAAATAAACTGCGGACTGACGTACCGTCGGAGTTTCGTGAAAGTTCGTCAAGTCGAGCAACGCCGCTCGAATGCCGACCTGGATAAAGATAAAGCGGTCCGCTGACCATTCGTCGGGACGAACCTACTCGCTATGTGCGCCAGCGGGATAAAAATTCAATTCTCCCCTAGCTTCGTACTTGTCCCAGTCTCCGGCTCCTTGATAAGCAGGTGCGATGCGATAA
This sequence comes from Anoplius nigerrimus, assembly GCA_914767735.1. Taxonomy (NCBI): domain Eukaryota; kingdom Metazoa; phylum Arthropoda; class Insecta; order Hymenoptera; family Pompilidae; genus Anoplius; species Anoplius nigerrimus. The sequence continues at coordinate 12,110,737 of OU612088.1, read as the reverse complement.
CGTAATATTTCGCTCCCTCAATCATTTTCGACTCCACGACCTCCGGCGCGGAAGACGGATGAGAAAAATATACAGTCCTGTTTCGAAAGAGCATCAAATTCAATTTTTCGGAAAGTTTTGACTCCCTGCACTCTGGGGCCAACTAGCTGCCTTCTCACGTAGATGCGCCGGTCGCTTGTTTGCGCCAGTTGTCGACTGCAGCAGCTGGTGCAAGTCCGACGAAGTAGATGGAAGAGGAGTGGGACGAGGGGAGTGAGGAGGATTGGAATAATGGAGAATGCATCACTACGTTGGTTTCTGGCAATTTTGGACCGCGGGCCCTGAACGACGTCAGTTTCGGAAACGTGAACCTTGGCCATTTGCAAAGTAGCTCGTCTCCGATATAATTGCCCTGGTCGTCTGCCCCGTCGACCTTCGCGAACAATTTCTTCCTCTCTCTGCCATCCTGCCGCCGACGTTATCAAAAATTCGCAGTGAAAGCGCCTGACGCTGAACACGGAAAACAGAGGCCACCGAGCTGATCCCCTGCAATTCTGGGTAGTGGTCCCGGGCGACCTTACTTCATATAACATAACCCAGCAGCGTATGTAAAGCCGCTGGCCGCAATCTAACTTAAGCTCATCGACCGAGATAGAGTTTAGTCGATACTTCTCGCCGATGCCCGATAAATAACTCATTCGCTGGTAGTAGACGGCGCGACGAAAATTGGAAACGGACAGAGAGTACAATTCAGCCAGATCGTCCGACAAAAGAGCGGAGTATATTACGGCACAAGCTCTCATACTCCTTTCTCTCTCTCTCTCTCTCTCTCTCTCTCTCTCTCTCACACACACACATTTTGCCTCTGCGGTCTCCGAGCGAATTCAAAAGTGAATTGGGCAATTTTCAGAAGAGCCCCGTTCTGTTTCCTTCGTCCTGCTCGCTTTCACTCCATTCCTTCGCTTGGCCATTGCCTGCATCTTGCTCTCCACCTCCCCGAGGCTGCCCATTTCAACTTAATCAATTGATCGCGGCAGCTGCTGCAATCGGTCGAATGGCGACAGGGATAGGTGTAGGATCGGAGGTAGGAACGGACGGTAGCAATGGAGAATGTATCGCTATGTCGATTCTTGCCGATTCCATTCCTGGCTCTAACCGACCCGGCGCTGTATGTGTATAACACCCATCCCGGGATATTTATGATCTGTCTTGTAGCAATCTAACTTAACCCCATCTCTGAAGTAACAAGGTACCCTCTTCCGCCCCCTCTTCGGCCGCCCTCTTGTCTCGCGCACACACCCTTGGCACATTGACACAGGTGCGCGCGCGCGCGCGCGCACACTAGCGACGAGGAAAGCGAGCACAGGCTGCTACGGACGCATTCTCATTCTCTTTCGAACACATGCTTCCCGTCTTCTCAGCCGGTCGTTCGCGGGAAACACGAGCTGCGCTTAACCCCGCGGACCGCACTCGCAATTGTCAGTAATGCTCTAATTCGGTAATGCACGCTGAAATAATACATTCCGCCGCGGCTTCGAGTCATCTTTTATTTACCCACCCCTATCTCCCGTAACTCGTTTCATGTTCAGCGGGGTAAATTACTTTTGGAATATCTTGCGTCGACGGATCTATGTACCTGCGCTCGCGCGCGCACTCTCGCAGTTAGAGTCGCAGTACACTATACACGCCCGTGTTATCTCCGACCATTCCTCGTAACTCTCCTCTCGAACCTGACATTCCGAGCTCCGAAGGCAGCCGCTGCTGGGACATCGTGCCTGGCTTAGCCGCGAAATGAACTTCGACCTCCGGAATTGCTCATCCCGACCCGAAAGCCAGCCGCGAATTTCTTTGTCCCTCCGGACTCAATCCGCTACTCCTCCTCGTAGCTGAGCGTCAAGATAACGAGACAATGGCCGAGTAATAACTTCCAGAATAATCATTTGCCAAAAGTGCACCTTTTCCGCGTTCATGTTTTCTCGCGCGGGGGGCAAGTGGAAAAAGGGGGAATATATCGCACGTTTAATTAGGAAAATGTCGGAGGGCAATAAGAAGAATGTTTACCGACAGCGCCGCCGTGGCAGGCTAAAAATATGCTGGGGTCGGCTCGTGTTGAATTAATTATTCGCCGCGTGTCCGATGCAACCGCGGCGGAATATCAAAGTGACAATTATAACTTAATGCCGCGGCCTGCGCTCGCGCGCGCGCGTGCTCGCGTCAAGGGTGGAACACGCATTTTGTCACGGCACTCGTTAACATTTCACCTTTCACCCCGCTCGCGGACAATACGCGAGCACGCTCGCGATTATCGCGGAAAGTTTGTTCACCACGAACGAGGGGCGGAGAGGGGCGGAGAGGAGCGGTGCGCGCGAACGGTGAAATTCTGTGCGAAATTATGAGAAACGATGAGAAATGAACATTTAGACGGTGCACGGAGTCATCTGCCTTGGGGTAGACGTCAAAATTGTCCTGCTCGTGGCATCTCTAAACAGTACACGTACTATATATATGTATACACATATACATATGTCACATATGTATAACTATATTCAGGAAGTATTTGCGGATGTAACCTATGTACATACTCCCGGAATACAGATTTCACGGAATGTACTCGCTAAACTTGTCTCTCGTTTCCGACAGTCCTCCTCTTCTCCCTCCCTCGCTCCGCATCCTTAAGAATCGTCCGGAAACCAGTTTTTTCGGAACAGTTTTCGAATTGGTTGACGGCTCGCTCATAGAAATAGTTTCACTCCCATTGAATCGCGGAGCGTGTACAATGGAATCCCACCATCTTTCTGGCTGTCTGTACGGGCAGACTGAATGTCACTGCGTCGTTACTACAACTCGTAGTTGAGTACGGCCAGTGCTGGTGCTGCTGTTGCTGCAGTGGAACACCGTCGCAAACCGAAAACTTTCCCAACTGGCAGTCAGCCATCGTCACGGTGGACAGGTTCCGAGCGTGTTTACGGTTATGTTTACGCTCGCAATCGTTCACGGACAATACTGCGGCTTTCCCTTTCGCCTATTTCTCACCGTGCGTACCTACGTTTCTACCTATCTACCGACTTTCCGTGTATCTCTCCACTCGTCCACTCGAGATTCATGAGATACTAAAAAATAATTGAAACCCGAAGCAGTGAAGGCAAGTTGGTTCGACTTTCTGTCACTCGACCGACCTGAGACCGATGAATCTTCATCCATTCTTTATTCCACTCAGACCTAAGAGTCCGGGAGGGCAGCGTGCAGGTCGTATATTCGCAAGCAAGGAATAACTAACTGCCGCTAATGGACGTTCTATTAAAGCGTTCGACCCACATTCTAAGAGAGAAATATCGTCCCGCGCGCTGCGGAGATATCGAGTCGTCCGGTTGGAAAAAGAATTTTCTCGCATAAATAACGGCTGGCCCCCCCGTGTAAAACACGGCTTAAACTCTCGTATTAGGAAATGGTAGGGAAGGGAAGATTCATGCCGAACTCGGACGATTTACATGCTTCAACCCCGACCTCTTACCTTCCGAACAGCCCTTTTCGTACTGTTTTTCCGGCTGCCAGAGACGGAAAAGGGAAATTCGCCCCATCGGAACCGCACGCAAATGCGGCAATATCGACGTATTGACTCTCGCGAATTTAAACTTTCTTTGTTTGACTTCCTTTCTGCCCGGTTGTCGTTCGCCGGAGTTGCGACTTTACAGCTTGAGAAATTGCGATCGATAAGCTGCAGTCGGCTCGAGCGTATATCTTCGGCCCACCCTTAACTCACCCTCCACCTTCCCTTATTTCTTTTTTTCTTTATCGATGCACGAGCCCTCGATCCTAGCGAGTCGACGCATCGCGTGACGTAACTGTTCGTCTGGGAATTCTGCGGAAATTTGAAGCAGGTTCGCCCCCCCCCCCCCCCCACCGGCGAATGAAAATTTCCGAGTCGATTAATCTGTCATGACAAATTGTCCCGTGGGGACGGAATGATTGAATTCGTATGCGGGCGACTTCGAATGACTGGGCAACTTCAACGAAACTGTATTCTCATGCAGAGAGCGACTGTCGATGCAGAATGTAAAACTTGAGTGTCTTAGAATGAATATCCGCTGAAATTCGACCCGTATTCTCTCGCGAGAGCATCGACTTCTATCGTAAGCAGCAAAAATTGAGACAAGCGATTAAAATGTAAAGAACAGTCATCTGTTAACGAGTTGACGTGTTCTGACTAAAGTCCGTAATCTTGTAGGATTGTCCCTCGTCTCGAGACTTCCTTCCTTGATCCATCATTCGTCCTCGAAGGAAGGCAACTCCTGCGGAGCGTGACAAATCATTTTTAAAGGTCCGAGTAAAGGGTACAAAGCGAAGGTGGTGCTCGTGGCGGGACGAGCTCAAAAAATCGATCTACCCGACCTTTCCAGCTCAATTTCCGGCAGCCACCTCTCCGAGCCCTTCCCTCGATCAATTCCTCCCTCCCCTTTTTCTTGACGTACCGAAAAATCATTCACGAACCGGGCGACAGAAAAGAAACCGGAGGCACGTGCGCCGCGAGCTGCTAGCTTTTATCGTCCTGAAAATCCATTAAGATAGCGTGAGTTACTTCTGGGTCACGATTCGATGGCCTTTTCACGGGCGACACTTGACGTACGCTCCGTGTGTGTACCCACGTGTGCCTGACTGTGTGCGTGAGCTCGCCTCGTCACTTAAAACGATCGCCAGGAATAACTGTGGCACATGACGCACCGAGCGAAACGTCGTTACGCGCTGCGTGCATCAGACGATAGAAAAATGTATTTTCCAACTTTGCCACTCTGTGTGGCCTGACAGGGAGCAACCTAATAGGCGACATCGGAGTGAAGCATCGCAGGCCAGTCAGCCAGCCCTGCCGGCCCTGCCGACCATCGTGGGTTCGACAGCGTCGTTTTCATTCCTTTTCAGAGCAGCAAAAGCGCAGAGAGCCATGTGACGATCCGGAAACTTGTCCCTTTCAATTTCATCCTGAACCCACTACACACTTAACGACAGCGACATCGGCCGCGAATCGATACTCTGGCAATTTTCCGCGTTCCAGATAAATTCTGTCCTGTGCGCTCACTCGGCCATTGATTACAACCGATTTCGGAAATTTGCCGTGCGAAATGAAAGGACGAGAGTCCGAGCGATTCCCCGTGCTTCTCACTTCGTGACTTCAATGTTTCAAGAGAGACCGAGTTGACCCGAAGAAGTGAAGGCGAATTGGGTCAAAACGTTCGCTCAACCCGCTTCGCACTTCCGCTTCGAGCTCCCGATGCACTCGGACGGAAGTTATTTTTTTAAAGAACGCGTACATGCCGGCAACGTTTAACAGACGATTCGGAAAATCCAGGATCCCGGGCGAAAAGTGAAAATCGTTGAACGATACTCCACCGTTGCCCCCTCGGTAGCGGAAAGTAATGCAAGCCAATTGGCTGCGTTTTTTCTCTCCACTTTCCATTGCGTTTCGCAGAACATTTTGCATTTGCTCCTTGCGTCCTCCTTCCTTCTCCCCCCTCTCTTTCTCTCTCCCCCTCTTCCTCTCTCTCCCTCTCTCCATTCTTTCCCTCTGCTTCTCTTATTTGGCTGTACACGTCTAACAATAACAGGAGGGGGCGAAGTAGGAACCGTTCCTTCAATGCATCTCCCATGTGAAAATTCCTCGCTCTCCCGCGCGCACACTTTCGTTGAAAAGGGATTCTTGTATATCTTCCGTTTCCGCGGGCCCTTGTTACATCTGAATTTTTCTCCTCACTCCTCGCGGAGTGCTTCGCTTTTTATTGTCCCCCCGCCCCCCCACCTCATCCTCACCCCTCGCTCGATTAATGCAAATTTGCACAGGTACGTAAGCTTACATCTCGCTCGCCCGGCCTCTCTGTTTCGTAACAGTTGACTCGCGCCGACTTCTTCCAACCTCCACCCCCGAACCACCCAACCATCCTGTGTCACGATATTCCTTCAGCATTCGCCCGGTTGTACACCGAAGGGTAGGTACAAGCCCGGGCACGAAACGTATATTTGCGGAGCTTAAATTCAGCCCCTGCGCTCTTCCCCAAGCCATCCATCTTACATTCCAGCCCGTAGCTGTGTACGCAAGCACCCCGGGAGTCGCAATAATATTCGCCTCTGTGCCCCGAACAAAAGCTCTCGCCCCGGCAACACTCTCCCACCCTCTCTCTCTCTCTCTCTCTCGGCGGCACACTCATTCCATTTCTCTCACTCTCGGCAGGCCGCGATAGGCGAAATCTTGTAACGGCAGTAGCAGGTGTGAATTAAGGCTTCGGCAAACAGGCTTCGGGAAGATAGTTATTCCCGACAGTGAACGATGATCCGCCATAACCTGCCTCGCGATGCGGCGGCCACCGCCGCTTTAAGTACAATTATGGATGGCACCGGGTTTGTGCTCGGGCGCAATTTATGCTTCGCGCGGCCTGCCCGATTGTAATTTAAGGCGAAACGAAGTTGCGTCGAGCGACCCGCAGACGAAAATTTTCGACGTCGCACCTCGGTACCCTCTCCGTCTGCGGAATTCGAGTCCGTAAAATTGCTCGGATTCTCGTACCTACCCTCTCGCCTTTACCCCCGACCTCCCCCGATTCCACTTTATATTCCTCGACGCACTTTTTATTACGCAAAGAGAAATATTGCGTCGCCCACTCCTTGAAAACGTGAGTACGTACGTACGGCTGTTCTGAATATTCGACATGCGTCGTTACGACCGTTCCCGGAACGTTCTCACCCCCCCTTCTTATTCATCTTTGTAGCGGGAGCCGCTCTCATTGCGATTCCTCGTGTTCTTTTCTCGGAGCTTAGTGGTGGGAAAGGGCGTGTATTTGCGGAGCTTTAAATTCAACGTCGCGCATCTTGGCCATTCGTCTCGTGTTACAGTGCCAGCCGACTGTTCCATAATATTCGAGAATATTGCACAGAGAAAGTAGCAATGCGATCGACCGTTTTACCACCTTCGATCCGTCGGCCTTGGAGTTGGCGGAGAGCCTGAAGCGAAGCGTCGATTATTCTCAGCTTGGCAATGCTTATCCGCGGCTTGCCGTCTGAGAAATTTCCTGCTCGTGGCGACGATTCATTCCCAGACTGAGTTTTTTTTCACGAGACAGATACTGTCAGGAAACTCCCTAAATCGTTCGCTGCTTTTTCGTAAAGAAGTAGGTGATAAACATCGGTGACTTCCGGTTTCATAATTTTGACAACAAGGTTCATTTACATTCCGCTCAAGAATTTTACGAGCTTACTACTACTGTTCCTGTGTGTTCTTACATATTACTAACACTCGGGGTAAAATTTCCTGGATGTTGGCGACTTACATGGTAGCCTTAATTATCTGCAATTTTAACACAGCGTTCAATTAGATTTTCAGACGTACTGTTCGCAGGGAGCACTTTTTTAAGTCTCTTTGCTCTCAAACGCGACTTTAATGAAAATTAAAATATACTTCGCAGTCTTTATCAATCCCTTTCCACTTTCTCTTCTTTAGCACCCCGCCTTCGCCCCCCCCCCCCCCGCGTACCTGCAATTCAATTTGCCCCTGCTCGTCTAATTATTCCTCTCCGACGCATTCAGCCCCGAAGTCTCGTCTCGTTACATCAACCCCAAATTCCACCCCCCTGGTCGACTCCGGCACGGATTTCCAAGGAAGGTCCGACGAAAATAATTTTCACCTCCGAACAGGGTCGACATTTCCAAGCAGGCTTAAGTCGCCACTTTCTTAATTTGCGACCACGTCTGTGCCGCAAACGGGTCGCCAGACCAGATTGATGTTGAAATGAACCCCGCACCGAGTGGAGAATCAGTATGAAGAGAGAGCCTCGAGACAGGGGTTGGAGGCTATAGTCTCTGCAAGGTGGTCCGTTGTTCCAGGTCGACGGATATTATTGCATCTGGGGCAGTCTCGAGTTCTCGTACTGGCAGACGGCCGCAAGACGGATCGCTAAGAACCTCGACGTTGAATTTAAAGCTTCGTAAACACGCGCCCTACCGCGCGCGCGGGAGGAAGTGGCGGCCGGAACGGTAAAGGGTGTTCGACGGGGCGAAAAGGGCGGAGAAAGGAAAAAAGAGAGGAGGACGGCTTCAAAAGGGGCCGGAGAAACGGAGTCCAGGCTGGGTGGTTGGTCGGGGGGGTGAGGAGAGAATGGAGGTGGAAAGGGGTGAGGGAAAAACGGAAGAGCGGGAAGCGGAACGGAGAAAGGAGAGGGCCGAGATAAAGAGAGTAATTTTCGTAGGTACACAGGCTGTAATTATTAATGGCGTGGGTGGCGGTGCGTTCGTTGCCTGCTCCTGACCGAGCGAGCTTCAAGACCCCTCTTCCGTTTCGTCTTCAGTTACACAACAACGAGGGAGTCCCGCTGCCGGGGAGTCAACCCGTTTTCATGACGAATAATGCCTTTCTGCGCCCCCTCTAACTAGCGAACTAACCCTGCTTTGTAGATTGCATCACCTCCGCATCAGCTGTGAAGTCTTCGAGATACGTTCGTCCTTCGTCGGCAGATCGCAAAGTGTCTCCGATGTTCGACAAATATTCGAAACGTCACAGTTTCGTTTTTTCACAAAAATATTGAGTCGACTCCAAGGATAGACAATGAGCGAAACTTGTCTCTGTAAAGTATATTTCTGATAAAAATTTTTCTATTTCGTAGAAAGTCCATTGTAAAGTGTCTTCAATGTTGGGAAAAAATTACAAGGACGTACGGTGTTGATTTTTGATGCTGAGGAGACTTTGGCGCGTAGAGGCAAGGATATTCAGCTGGCACTGAGAATGAACAATGGGCGAACGTTATGCCCGTGGGAAAAGCGCGGAATAAATAGATATAGGGCAGCGTCCGAGTTCGCTACTCGACGCGCTGCAAAGAGGGCGGACACGGATGAGGCTAATGAAGATAGAGATAGACGGATAGAGATCGAGTGTGGCATGAATGGCGAATCCGTTCGCTGCAGCCACCCTCCTCACCCCTAGTCTGTCCTGTCCCCACTTTGTACCCACCCACTGGAGTTCGACTCCCACCGATACCACCCCCCGCCGTCGAACATGAATATTCGTCGACATCATAGACGGACGTGGTGGAAAAAAAATAGGAATTATTACTGCTCCGGAGAGAGCTAACGAAATGAGATATGAGATTTTAAGTATTGAACCCACCTGACGAATAAATTACCTGACGATTTCTCAAATACTTGGATACAATCCGATCGCCTTTTAATTCGCGCAATGTTAACCTATCGATCGTCAGTTTCATCAAGCTGCGGCTTTCCAAATCCGAACAGCCCATACGCTTTTGTTGATTGTTTCTACAATGGGGGCGGGCATTGAACCACAATTTCAGAACGCAGTTCCCAGAAACACTTGCGGGAAAAGAAACTCAGAGCACATCCAAGCGGAATACGTTCGAGCGACGATAGGCTCACGCCGATTTAATTATTCATGACCAGTCTGGTACGAATAGTCGACCGCACGACTCTGCGCCTCCGTAATCGAGCGGAAGTGTCACGAATCGAATACAAGGCTGACAATAATTCGAGGATGAGCCCACATGCACAGCAACGATGGCAGAGAGAGAGGGAGAGAGAGGAAGAGAGAGAGCAAATCTATCCTCGAGCACGGTCAAGCTCTCGCAATAACGTTGCCCACAAACTACGTCCCCCATTAACGAACTATCAATTCATCGACCGTGCAAATCCGTAACTTCTAACCCCCAACCCCAGCATGTCGTCATTTTATTTACCGTCAGCGCACCAAGTACGAGGCGCCGTTTCTAATTATCGGCAATGCAGCTGAAAGAACCAGAGAGTAACAACGGAGCTACGAATCGAGCTTCGAAGGGCGAAGGCACGGAAAGGGAGAAGTAACTGAACTGTAAGGGTGTAATAATAGCGGGGCGAGGCCGTGGACGAGGCGGACGAGGAGAGGGATGATGCTGGGAATGGGGTGGGAGGAATGAGCGAGAGAAAGAGCAGCGTTGCGCGCATAATGGCTTTCCGATGTACCCGCGAGAACGGGCGAAACGCTTGGCGTGAAATATTTATCGGCGAGAGAGAGAGCTTCACGGTGAGATAATGCACGCGCAAACTGGAATTTACTCGGTGCACGCCGCCATATGAGGATCGAGGGTGCGAACGCTGCGACAGGGGGTGGTCTGGGTCTGGCGCGGGTTGACGTGGGGAGGGAAACGAAGCTGTCGGAGAAGGACAGCTATGATAAGCGAGTACCCTGTGCAGGCAAGAACTGAATAGACGGAAGTTGATAAAGTAAGTCTTATTCATTAGAATCCTGTTTGGTTCATTTTATTTGTACGAGCGTTCGACAAGTCAAAAATGTCAAAGATGAGAAAGATAGTGCTAAGGATAACTTCTCTTATGCTTTTGCTAAACTTCATTCTTTCCAGCTCTCAATACCGAATTAATAAATGTACGTCGTTCAGACGGATCTGTCGTCACTCGTTATTAACCGAAGCGGACCACGTAAAGTGGTAAAGGTATCCACTCTCATGTCTGTAACCAACCGCATTCTTTTCAGCTCGCAAACGTACGTCACGTACATGTCCGGACAGGGCAACTAATAGTGTACCCAGTGATTAGTTGTATTCTTTGTAGTTTCGAGTCGCGCGTTGGACGTCGACGTGGCAGACACTACGGGGGATGGGTAGAGAATACAGCGAGTTGAAGGGATAGGTAAGGCGAGAGGGGTTGAACAAGAGGCGTGGTCCACGCTCTGTTCCTGTTCTTCGCCGTTGCGTTCGCTCGTGCTCGCAATAATCTTTGGGACGCCTGGAGGACAGCAGAATCATATTTCCCGCAGCCGACGACGATGAAAAGGGAAAAGATGCCGTGGAGGCGCCGGAATTGGCGGGAAAGAAATACGAGCCGAAGGATAAAGAGAAAGAGAGACGGGAAGTCGCTTGTCCGGCCGATCGTGTAAGAAGTAATTTCTCGAAACGTTTGTCATGTGTCGTACCATATTGCAGGATTTACGGATAGAAGTCCGCGCCACTTAAAGTGTACCAGCTACTCTTTTACCCAGCTTTTTGTTTTTCACTCCTGTTTCTCCTTTCGTAACGCTGTGGGTGGATCAAAACGGGCGGAATGTAGAAAATAGTCCAGCTAACAATTTGAATGGTAGATCAATCTTACGACCTGAAAAAAAAGTGGGAGCGTCGTCCAATTACGGATCCAAATTGCTGCGCTCCAATTTTTGTGTTCCAATTTGCGTCGGAGCCAATTTTCGGATTTTTTCCAATCTTGCGCTCTTTCGCGTTCCCATTTTCTTTTGTCCCCGTTGATCACGAGAAGGTCTGTCAGTGCAGCGTCGAAGGACTTTCAGCGCTGTGATACTAATATTCAGCGGGCGATCGGTATCGGTACGCTGATAGCAGCGAGGCTCGAGCTTGTTTTTCCTCCAGGCCGATCCAATCTCCGGCGCACGGCATCTATCGGGCCAGCCGGCTGATTTCCTTCTTATAGTAATCGTCGCATGACGCAAATTGCCTATTCACGCGACGAAAGCTGAGAGGAGGACGGCATGTCCTACAGTGGCGAATGGCATGCGAGCAATTTTTAAGTACAGAATTCACGCGAATGAAGTATGATACCCGTTTTGTTGAATTTTTTCCGCCGAAAATCCAGTAGAGCCCACCCACCTTTTTCGGAGGCAGCCTGGGTCGAGCCATAAACGAATTATTAGGAAAAAGCACCTGCAACATGCAATGCGATGCATACGCTGCAACGTATATTTCGAATTTACGGGAAACACGCGCCTCTTAAATTGTGATGCTTATCTGCATATTTAAAGAAGAATCGATTCGACTACGAACGGCTCGCCTTACTCGGCTTGTTAAAGAAAAGGACGCATTCTACGTGAGTTGCGCCTTATATAGGGGTGTGATAGGGATGGAAGAGCGAATAGGGGGGTGTGATAGGGATAGAAGAGCGAATAGGGGAGAGCTCGCTTAAAGCAAAGGGGTGCAAGCGTTGCACGTGCATCGACCCTTCCCATCGAGTCCCTCGGGACACGAAAATGGGAGCCAGAAGAGAAGCCCTCGCCCCCCAACGACTCTAACGATTTCACAGTAAACATTTGCCCATAGCTTACGCTTGCTGTGGCTCAAGTTAAATTGCCTTCAAAATTGCATCTCCGCAGGCACAGCGCTATAATGATAACCCTGCATCGACATGTGTTTGTATGGACACTAGCTAACGTACGTCTGCCTGCCAGTGTACCGCTAAACGCCGATACATGCAGGCAGACAGGGGCATAAGGCGTTACCTAACCCGCGTCTCGCATGCATGTTCACAAATAGGACCTTGTCTTCGAAAAATAATCAAGAAATTCACCACGTCGGATATAGACGTTTGCTTTACGCGTAAGATACATTCTACCGTATGGCGACTTGACTATCTTATATGTCAAAAACCTTGTATGTACGCGTAGATAAGCACGCAGGCGCGTAGATCTACACACTTGCCGGTTCGTTTCGCATAAATTACAAACATCCCCGTTTCCTTTCTGAGCCCCTGCTCGGAACTCGAAGGACCTTGTTTTCTGAGTAATTATGCGATGATAAGGACAGGGGTGCCTTCGTTCAGCCTCTCACCCCATTTTCCACCCCCTTCTAACCCTCCTCCGACCCACGGAACCCTATCGTTTCCGCTGCGTATGAGAAAGCCTCCGCAGCTCGCGCTGCGAATTTTCCACTTTATTCCCGCGCCGATGAACAACGCCGCGTAAATATGGCGGACACCGTTGAAACTTTCCCGCTCGCAAAGTCGCGGCCGGAAAGTCGCTAATTGGATGATAAGCAGCGTAGTTCCTACGTAGGTTAAGTCTCGAACGTTGCGGATCGTCGTACTGCTGTTACGAGGCAACCTGTAATTTGCGGCCTGGCCAAGTATAAGACCGGCGCTCGTAATGCTCGCATCTACTGTCTGAATAATCAAGTATTGGCGTCGAACAATAGCTGTATCGGACAGTCTGGGTTAGATAGCGCGATGAAAAATAGATGGCAATTAAACGCCCGCTTCAACGGTCGTTTAGAAGAGTTTCGGCCGAAAAATCTTGCTCGTCGTAGTCTGAAGAGTCGAGCGGAGGGTGGCAAAAGAGTGTGAGGATGGTCATGAATGTAAAAATAGCCGGGGCCCTCGGTCCCTCCCCTATTTAGCACTCGTGGGAGACGTCGTCGGCCGTTAGTGTCCCTCGGAGGCACTCGAGACACGCGCCAGGAAAAACAAGGAGGTAAGGCGTGGGAGAGTAGGCGGGCGCGTAGGGTGCGCGTCGAGTGGACAAAAGGAGTGCCAGCGGTGGCAATGGCGGCGACAGTGTCTCTTGTTATCGCACAAAAGCCTGCCCGCGTTGCGATCACCATGGATCTGAGGAAAAATCTGCCGCGTCTCGTCCAAGAACTCACGTTGGGGGACGAAAACGTAGTACGCTCCCGGGCTTTCTTCGCAACCGAAATTCACAAAAACCTTCCATCCACCATCATTAGCCCACCAAAGCTGTCACCGCTTGATACTTCGTAATTCCATCGGCTAGAGCCGATCGTTAAGACGAAAGTATTTAAACACCTTCATTTCCGAGACAGCGGGCAAAGTCTGGCAATTCCGGTAATCCCCGACAACTATCCGCCGCCGAACGTTTTACAGGTAATTAAACTTTCCCGGCAAGCTGGTCGCGGCTGTTTTCTCCGACGACAGAACCGAATTCATCCTGCTCCCCGCTCACTCTCCCTGCGAACCTTGAGACCCCGGTATAAGGAACGGACCGCACGTGTGTCCATGTCTGCGTCCAGGTCCCTGACGCGTCGATGTGTGCATTTACGTGGCTCCGAGAGTGGCAAAGTACCTATACGTGCCGGATTACACGTATTAGCACTTCGTCCAGGCCGCGGCTCGAGCCGCTTCGATTATCGATCGAGGAACTCGACTTTATCCCCTGGCGAGTGCCGAGAGGAATGGGTGCCACCTTCGAGGACCGAAAGGCTTATCGCAAACGTGAGTAGCCCCTTCCAAGACGTCTCCGATGTCGTCGACGCGGATTAAACCTGGCTAAGTTCATTTTCTTCACTTTTCTCCCGCCTCCTTCCTCGATGTCTGACTAGGCACTGACCCAAACCACTGAGTCTGGCGGACGACCCGCGTCGGAACTGCATCTGACATCCTACGCTTCTTCGACCACTATTCTATCTCTCGGACGATACCCTATTACGAGACGTATTTTTCTACGACCCACTGGGATCTCCTGTAATTCTCTGACAAAATCTTGAAGGCGAAAACGCGCGAACGATCGGCGCAGCCCCTTCCTGTCCCTTATTTCAGGCCGGCAGCCCTATCTCAGCGGCGCTGCGCAGGAAAAAGCGGCCGGCACCGCTCGTAATTATAAATCTCATTAAAATTCACACAACGACGCGGAAAGCCATTAGCCTTAAGCGTTCAGCGCGGCGGGCCGCGTCGCCATACTTTGGAGACACCCTATAAACATCGGGGGGGCAGGGGGTGTACGGGGCCAACGTCGGCAGGCGCAGAAAACAATTTTAACTCAGGCGCCCACCGTTTTTTCGCCCTGTCCCCTTTCAATCCCCTTCACCCCCCGCCCACTCCCAATCCCCCCCCCCCGCTAGAGGCTCGCGCCCCCTCACTTGTTTCCCCTCTATATCCGTTGCTCGCCTATAGCCAAGTGCCTCCTAGTTCGCAATGTCCTTTGCGCGAGATTTATCCCACTGTCGGAAAAGTGATAAATGCGCCGTTTGTTGGAAATTCAAACGGGAAGCGATAAAATACGCGCGACACGGGAGCTTAGTGAATTTATTACTGGTACGAAGGTGTTCTTTAAAGCCCACCCCTGCGCTTCAGACGCCAGTTCCGACTACCTGAGCAGATAAAAAAAGTACGGCCGTGATACTTTGCATCTTTCGGATGCCTCATCCACGAGATCAGCGATTCGAGATCTGTGCGACAGGAAATTTTCTTGCCTACCACCATCGTAGGAAAAAAAATGCACTGTGCTCGATGAAAGAAATCGTCGCACGTCCCGGTGGGGAGAGTCCCGACACCGTGGAGACTCTCGATCGTACCCCAGATAATATCCGCACGGAAGGTGGAGGGAGACTCGCGGATCGGAGAAACGTTGGAATAAATACGTTCACGGGGATTTAACCTGGCCTCCCATCCCCCTCGTTCTTATGGTCCATCCGTTCCTCAAGTTCTCACCGCCCTTCCCCTCGTCGACCTCCCTGCACCCGTCTCGCCGCCTCGAAAACTCCGGAACCGAGTTAGCATGGTCTTTTACGCCTGCACTTTACATTCTTCGAAGGGAAAATTCAGTTTCCACCGAGGGAATTCTCGGCGAACTCCGGGCTTTCCTTTTTCGTCGCTCTGTCACTCTCTCGCTCCCTCTCGCACCGCCTTGGCCTTCGGGCGGTGAAAGAGTGACGTCTAGGAGGGCGATGAAGCGAGAGAAGGTCGGGGCGAGGCGTAGGTGGCGAGAAAGGTAAGCGGCACGTTTGTGTCGAACGGGATAGAAACGATCGGACGAGCTTATTACGAGGTCTATCGAAGGTACATGAACTTTGTATCTGAAAGGTCGATCAGGAAATTGAGGGGCGGACGAAGTAAAGCTCAGCACGAACTTTACCTCTCCTTCCACCGGGTGCGTCTACGTATGTTGCCAGGCCTGCACAGGCTTCACCTTCGTCGTCGGCGCATGCACATTATCGGTGATCTCGAATATAATCTGTAGCCCTCCGCGGAGTGTACGTCGTCTACTTATCGGAAAGCTATAACCACCCCCTCCCTCCCCCAATCCACCCCTTCACGTCCTCCTCCAGCGATTGATCCTCCCGCGAGTAATCCTAGCTTCGATTTGCGGGAGGGAATGTTTTTGAGTGCGGCGAACTATCGGCTCGGGATGATGAAACTTTGCGATATCGAATTTTCGTTCCAGGGCTGCGAACTTTCTTGCCGAGCGCTTCGGCGCGCGCGTTCGTATTTCAAGCGGGATAGCGGGATCGAAAGGCTGTAAGCCTCCTACTTTCTTCTAATTCTCGGCCCGAAACGTTTCGACCCGCTCTGCGGATACTGATTTCATTCGAACTAATCCGATATGCTCGCAGATATCCTTCCCGCAGAAACAAGGTGTACCTATTCGGAATTAATTTCTCGCTTCGTTCCTTCTATCGTTTCGCTGGGAAAATCTGGCTGGCTCGTAATGGATAAAATTCTCGAAACACGACGTGGCACACAAAATTCTCTCTCTCTCTCTCTCTCTTTTTCTCCTTCTCTCCGTCTATCTCTTTCTCTCGGCGAGAGGTGTGGGCGACTCTTTTTCTCGGTGTCGGTATACATCCGGTAGCGAGATAACCAAAACCCGGGCGCAATAGAAAAAAGGAAGCGAGCGGTCGTGAACGCGCGCGCGCACGCGCGCCAGGGCGCGGTGGGGAAAAAAATTATGTGGAGAGCGAAGGAAACGAGGCGGGGCAAACCGCGTGTAACGGCGAAAAAGAGGAGAAGATGCGCGCAAAGAGACGAAAAGCCACGGGTAAGGGCGAAACTTTAATGTGAAAAAGCTCTGCCTCCCCAGCCAAGCTCCCTCTGCCTTACCGGCTTTCTGCCGAAGCAAAGGAAAAAGCGGGAAATGAAAGAAACAGAAACATCCCGGAAGTAGCTCGCCAACATGTTCGCATACGTTTGTCCGGAACGCTGAACTGCCGCGGATAATGAGAACGACGGAGAACAGTATGCTCATTACGATCGGCAATACGAGCCGGACTCGCGCTTTCTGAAGTCAGAAAATTGCGAGACTCCCGCTTTGAAGCATCGTCGAAATACTTTCCAGACTTCAGCGACAGCGCGGGCATTTTCGCGGAAATACTAAACGAAAGAAGCTGTAGACAGATTGCGAGAGAAGAGAAAAGAAGAGTGGCAAATTATCGCCATGCCGCAAGTCGCTTCAGCGGAAGGATTCTTCGTCATAATCCACGTCGGTTAGTGTCTTTCTATGCTACCTAATTTCGTGAGCAAACGGATGCGTGAAATTGAAAAAGTGAAGGTATCGTGAGGAGACAAACAACGCTTAACAAATTGACTGCCGTGTCAGAACAAAAATATGCACCATCTCGACTATGTTTATATCGTAATAGTTAGTCATACGATATGCATGGCATACATAACATGCATAAGGCACAGCCAAATAAGAAGGTCGAATGTGCCTCTAAACCGATTGAAATTTTAAAGGGGCCGTTCGATAGCCTATAAGAAAAGAAGCATTAGGGTGAATTTTCAACTTTGTATTTCGAGCGTGGAAGGTGGGAAAGCATGAAATATCAAAGAAGAGATCCATAAAGGATCAAAATTGCCAGAGAAGTAAACAGTACATTTTACCCTTTTCCACCCTCCACGGTAAAGACACGAAGTTGGAAATTCACGCAAATACTTTTTCCTTTAAAAGCTAGCGAATGGCTCATTCAAAATTTCAGTTGATTTCGAAGAACTCTTGACTACCTTATTCCGCTATGCCATTTGTTCTTTTATTATTGTTTAGTCAGTAACATGATAAAGTAGTGCCTCTTTTTTACCCTGAAATTTACTTAGTTTCCCCAAAAATCTCATCGCTCGAATGTATACAAATAAATGAAGAAAACATGCGAACCAATATTTAAAATACGGTATATTTCTGAGCAACCACCCTGTTTAATGTATCTTCAAGCCTCACCCGCATTGAAAGAGCACTCTCCGCTCTATTACTAAATCCCAAAATAGTCTTTAGCACAATCACGAAAGATCAGAAAGAGACACAACATCGAAAGACCAAAGCACCTGACCTCCGTTCAGTCCTCGAGTAACCTAGTAAGTCTATTCCACACCGTTCCCACCGGGTACACCACAATTCTCCCTACAACCGAAAGCATTAAAGCAACGTTCTTTCGCACCGACGCTCATGCCTTTGAGACACTCCCCACACCCTTCCCACTTTCCTTGCGCCTCCTGTCTCGCTCATTTTACCTCCGAGAGCGTCGCCATCATCGTTCGACGCTACAAAGTGGCGTGAAATCGGTCTTACTATTAGGACGAGCAAGTATCGCTTTATCGGGTCCTGAAAGCATTTTTAATGGAGAAATCTCGACGTCCGACGGAGCTTCGCACCCTCGCCGACATCCTACTCCTTTTCTACCTTTTTCAGCTTCACCTCCCATCCCACAACCTCTTCCGTCTCCGCACCAACTAGGCTCGTCTATCGATTTTGCAATTTCAGCCCGCTCAGCCGCGCGGCAAATTCTGACCGCAAGGAGTGCCTGTGAGTCCGACTAATGAAACTCGCCGATACTCTCGCGAAATCTCCTGGACGCCGAGAGTGTTAAATTAAGATCGAGCGCGTCGCCGTGATGAATGCCGCTTCGAAAATTCCCGAACCGAAGTTCCGCCCTGTGCCCAGAGCCCTCCATAACTCAATACGCCCCCAGTGGATTGGGAAACGTTCGCGTAGAGTAATCTCTTGACAGTGAGTCATACGCAGTTAGCGACTGGCAAGTACTCGACGACCGGTAATGCATCAGTGTGCAATTTCTCCTGCCAGGAGATCTCGAACGTCTTTTAATTCCTTCGACTGTCGATCGCTCTGACACTATTCCATGCGTAATAAAATATCGGCAGCGTCCTTCGGCGTTGAGCGACGTCGAGCGACGTCGTTCGGCAGCTCTCCCTTTCCGTGGTACGTACCTGAAACCGCTTTATCGATCGCCGAAGCGCCGATACGGAAAAGTTACAGCCACCGACAAGCGATTTAACGAGGGCATCATAATCCTTCGTTAAAAGGCGCCCGTCATTAAGCCGTAATATCGTCGAGCCCCCGCCAACCAACGCCGGCCAACTCACGGAATTTCAGGCTACCGTCATATGCCGCCTATTAATTACAACCGCGATCCCGTCGGTCCATTGTGCCAGGCTCCTTAAGGATGCACCCGCTTAACCTGCCCATTATTCGTTGAGCGCGCACACACGGCAATATCGCGCGTGTCCTCGCGGATAAACTCGGCAAGGCGTGAACAGCGCTCGCTGGGCCGGAAAATAAATCGGTAACGAACAAAGATTTATGTCCATGCGAGATAGATAGTAGTGGACGTTTAAGCAAGTCACCGACCGAGTCCGCTACGCAGAACCTTAACATATCGTATTTAAACTGAGTTTTTTTCTTATGCACGCGGAGATGATAATAAGAAGATTGGTCAGAAAGTAATAGCGGAAATATCATAGTAATGATAATAATTTTTGAGTCCGTTTTTCTGAAACCAACCGACTCGTTCCATTCATACAATGCCTGCCAATCGTAAGTCTATGTTCGGCGTCAGGCGAGAGCTAGATCGATACTAACAGGATAACGAGCAGCGAACGAAAATCTTCCGCGTCGCATCGCCCAGGGCAAATTTATATTCAAGTGTTTTCGCGCTCAGGCCAAATGACAAACGACGGCAGGTACACGATCGTCGCGCGAGGCGAAGCAAGAGTGGTCGCAACGACAGCTTTATGCGGCGGAAAATATTCGAGCTCTCCGTGCCGGCAGGAGACTATGCGAGCGAGCGTCGCATATTTTCCTCAAACGGATCGGGCCATCGCTCCTGCTCCGGGTCCCTCCTCTCTGCTATACTCCCAGAAGGAGCGCGACGATCGAGTAAATACGTTCGAAATTTCCCTTTACGACCATCTTTTACACCACCTAATCCCCGTCGTAAAAGCTCACCCCCTCGCTGGCCCCGACTTGCCAGCCGAGAAACGCTTCGGGACACCATAGAATGCGCTGGGCCGAGTTCGGGGAATGCTTCCGGTGAGCTTGCGAATAAAGGAGACGATCATCTCGAATCCAAATCGAAACGAGATTTCGCCACCCTGTTCGGATTCCAGCGCGGCAAACAAATAAGGCCGAGGCTGCCGTGCGAAACGATTGCGACGTTTTATAGACTTCGTCTGCTCGACGATCTGTCCTCGCATATTTCCTTTCTGCTCGTCGCCTATGTTTTTAGACGGTGCTTTGGCCATGGTATAATGGAACGCGTTGGAATGTGTACGAATTCTTTTGGACGCGGTCAGAGGGACTGTTTTATGATGGCGGTTCTTTCACGTTGTTGCAGAGCTTGCCACAGACTCCAGCTGGTGGTGTTGGTGGAAAAGGAGGAGGAAGTGGCGCTGGGCCTGCCTCTGGGATGGTGAATGGCGCCGGTGCCGATCACCAGGATATCCGGGACGGCGCTGCGATAAATCCAGAACACGTGAGTGGAAAATTCGTAATTCGACATGTCGCCCGATTAACCTCTCGATTCGATTCGACGATAATAGCTCAAATATTGCCATTAAAGTGGACCAGCTCGCTGTAATTTAACGATACTTGATTACGGGGAATGTTCAATTTCAGTCCACATTCCTGTGAACAATGCAATAGGATCGTATTCCTTCATGCCAGGTTTGCCTTAATGACTTGTACTAGAACTATTACCAGTTAGCCTGTGCTAGATTTGTACCGAATCATATGTTTTAGCTTAGTGAACTTAGTTTTTACCATTCTATTTGTTGAAAGTTGGGTTAGTATCGAATGAGGTAAGCATTTAATACTTTTTCACCTGATACGTCCCTGTCCATTAACTTATGTGATTCCAACGCCTTAAGCGCCGACGCAGATTGATCCTCTCCGTCATCCGAGCCTCTATAACCCGATAATTCCTTTCCCAATTTATTTAATTACTCTTTTCTGGCATATTACCTAATATTAACATTGTAAGGTCAGTAGGAAATTCCCTACACTAATGGCCAGGAACTTTAATGTATATTGAATATATTTTATATGTAATTGATAAGTGTACGAGTGCCATCGCAGTAATGAGCCATAGTCACAAAGTCTAATTGTAATGATATGGCTGTGTTTATTGAGCCAAACATTTATTTCTTGTAAAATGTAGGGTTACTTCAATAAACGATTTAAAAAAAAAAAAACCCCCGATAATTCCGTGGGGGTCGGAAAGGGGCTGACATCGACGTCGATTTTCTCAAAGATCATCGTGGATTGCACCCTTTGCCGCGCTTTTCCGCGGAGTGCACTTACGTCGATGGAAACACGTCGAGGCAGCAACCGCGGCCGGAAGTTATACGCGAACGACCGAGAACAAAATCATTGCCCCCCCCCCCCCCCCCCCGTCCCGGCCGCCGTAGCCGAAGCTTTTGTCGATTGTGGTGGGCCCTCGGCCGTTCTTCGAAACTTCCTTGAGGCTGAGCCGCGACAAAACTTCCGCGGCAAATTCTGCCACCCCGAGCATTGAAGGGGGAGTCATTCATCGTTGCCGGCGGCATTGTTTGCTTTGTTTTCCTTTGTTTTGCCTTATTTCCCCTGGACCACTTTATTGCCAGGCACCCGCCCTCCACGTCAAATCGAAAGATACTCACCCCGCCCACCTCACTGTTTATATCGAATATCGGGGGAAATACTTGTTACAGGCGTTCCGAGTAATTTGGCTCCGGTCTGTGTTTGCGAAAAAATCTCGATTGCGGTCGTCGACTTCTCACCCACCTTTCACTTGCTCTCCCCTCCCTATACTCGCGCGCGATTGATTAATCGAGTCACAGTCGGCTGAGAATCGCTTATCTCCCGACGTCGGGCGAAAGGATTGATTTTCTACCTTCGACCGTCATTTTCTTCCCTCGATTTACCGATTCGACGAGCGGATGGCTTGCACGGTTTTTAAAACGCTGTCTTTTCGACGGCATGAAATATGCATCAGACTTTATCTGACAGTGGGATGTACGCAGAACACGAGTATGCATGATATGATAATTGCGACGTCCCGATACCTGTAGAATTGAATGACGCGATGAGATTATTACTGACAGGCACCGCCGGCGAATAAATTCGTCCGGAAAGTCGGCGGATTCGGATAGAAACGAGATCCTCGATGTCTGCCTACGCCCGCATACCGCCGGCATCTGACGTGCCCGAGATTCGTACGTCTTCCACCCGTGGGGCAAAGTTCGACGCAGATCACGGCAGAGGCAAGGGGGTGAGGGGTAGACCTGCCAATCTCAGGGGATCGATCGTTAATCCTGCGCCGACAAAAAATCACCTTCTGCATCTCGTTCCCAATTTTTGCCCCGCAAAACCCTTTGCCAGCACCTTTCCCGCATGCGTGCGTTCTACCGTATATTCTCTTTGGCGCGAGAACACGCGAGCGCGATCAATACTTACCAATTAAATGTCCCAACATACTCCGCTGACCGATCGGATACGCATTCGTCCGCTCTGTATCGATGTGAAGAGATAAAAGTTTCGCGAGTACTTTATTAACAAGCTGGCACATCGAGTCACGATCGATTCTACACGTGGGAGTGTTGAAGGCAAAGGAGGGTGGCCGGGTAAGGTGGGAGGAGGACGGATGGGGAGGAAATATGAAAAAGAGGAAGAGTGCAAAAATTCGGATTCGAAAATCGGCTGGAACGCAGGAATTAAGCGATTACTTCCGAAGTTAACCATTGTCCTGGCCGGTCCATCAATCCACATCCCGCTCTCTCGCCCGATCCACCCTCTCACCCCCAACGCACCCGTTCGATTTTCGCGCCTCGATCCATTCGCACGGAATTAAAACCTTTATCTGCCCCACTCCCACTTCATAGCGGCTTTCCACCAATACCAAAAGAGAAAATGTCGACGAACGGCCGGGAGGTGTGGAGAAGGGTAGGGAGGTAAGGGGTGTGGATTCGTTACTGGAGGATGAGATCGTTCGTTTCGAAACGTTCGCACTGATAAGCGTCACCGATGTTTCCATCTTTGCACTTTTCCCCTCTTTTCATACCGTCCGACCCCCTACCCTCTCCCACCACCTCCCCCCACTCCGTCTCTCTCTCTCTCTCTCTCTCTCTCTAGCATTTTCCATTTCTATCTCTCCGCATCGCTCTTCTCGTTTCGCACGCGGAATTTTCGCAATTTTTTTTCCACTGTCTCTCGATTTACATGCGCCAGCGAAATCAGCGTCCGCCTTCATCAATCCTCACCCCGTTCCGCACCGCCACCCCCCGCCCACCCTCCTCCTTCGCTCGTTTCGTCGGACAATCTCTAATCAAAGCGGTCCGATGAGAATGTTTTCACGGAGCGGAATCTCACATGGACGACGGCCGATCTCATACGTGCGGATGCATATGTATGGCCGCTTTCGTGGCCGACTTTTTCACGCGCCACGCTTTTAACCGCGACATTTCGCGGACGCGAATTCAATTTTTCGAACAGAGGGAAAGAGAACTGGCCTCGACAATTTCGGAGATGAACTCGACTTCGAAGGGACACAAATTTACTTCGAAACCTTAACGATAGAGTTTTGATCGTACCTTTTCGCTTGCTTGCGAAACCAAAATAGCTGTCACGGTCAAGTTGTTATTGTTAACGACGAATAGAGTGCTTTTATAACGCCCCCTTTTGCGGTCCCGGAACTGAGAGTAGATGCATACGGGGACATTCAACCGGGGGGGGATTTATCGCGGAATATTCACAACGAATCCCACGCACGTGCCTTTCATTTTGTGTCCGAAGGCGCGGATATCGATTTTTTTCCCCGACCGGCCGGCAACGCGACGCAGAACTTTTTCCAGCACATTTCGCATCCGCGGCCTCGGAATGATGAGAGTTTCCCTTCGGCAGCTCGCGATGCCCAGCCCGAAAAGTTTTAATCTCGATACCTGGACGCGAATCGCCCGTGAGTCAGGTTCGACAAAGTAATTCGGACAGTTCCTGGGTGGGGCTACCTCGAGTCTGCGGAATTTTCCTCGTTAGCAAAAAACTAAGCGTCGCTGCATTCGGATTGCTTCAGGATTTTTTTTTGCCCTGACACACCTGCACTCATTCACTCATTACTCACGCATCGCG
This sequence comes from Anoplius nigerrimus, assembly GCA_914767735.1. Taxonomy (NCBI): domain Eukaryota; kingdom Metazoa; phylum Arthropoda; class Insecta; order Hymenoptera; family Pompilidae; genus Anoplius; species Anoplius nigerrimus. Next base: position 12,086,883 of record OU612088.1, on the reverse strand, counting down.
CAGTTTGTCAGATCAATTTCCTATGCCAACCGTTAAGTACCGTATCGATTAAAACATGAACAACTGTTTTCACGCCAGTTATCAGTAAGTTACGTATCAAGTCAATTACTTTTCAAGAATTTTATTTCACACGGAATTGTAACGAATTCCATCGCAGATTAGATTTCCTTTTAAGCAGTGATTTGTGCCGCTTTCAAAATCGTGCTGCATCTACGTCACATTCTTTCACTTGCCTTTCGGTACTTAATGTCTATTCGAAGCAAGTCGCAGCACTATCGCGAAGAAAAACACGCGACCGAACGAAAGCTACCGCCTTTTATATTTGAGCGTCCGCAAACTTTCGGACAACCCCGGGCACCATAATTTCAGGCAAACTCTCGAGGGGCATTTGAACGATGGAGATACGTGCTTAGGACAACAAGTGCGCGTACAAGTACCGAAACTGCTTGTACAAGATGGGTACATCCGCCCGTCCGCGTCAGTACGTGAGAATCTTGGCATTCATGAGGGCGTTTCGCCGGCGCACCAGAGCGAAGGGACGGAGACGTATGGGCGGGGGTGCAAGCCAGCGGGGTGGGCGGGCGGTGGAAAGGGGTGAAAAGGTATAAAGGGGGTGGATCGCCGCTGATGTGCGCCTGAAGGGTAGGACTTGACTTTCCGTGCGGCCCTTTACTCAGATAAGCCGGAATGCGGGAACCCGGCAATGTCAGGATACGAGCTGCGTCGATGGATAATCCTTCGCTTCCGGTTGCTCCTGACACACCAGCTCGTAACACATACAAAGCTTCCGCCTCGGCGACGTCGACGTCGTCGTCGTCCTCGTCTGCGTCGTTAGCGCAATTTCGCCATACAGCCCCCGATAAAGTCAGCGCCACACACACCTTGGCGTCCCGAGCATTAGTTCTCGACCTCACACATCTTTTCCCCAAAATTCCTCTCCGACCATTCGCGCTGAACGCCGAAGTTTTTCACCGTTACAGGTCTAGATTCGAATTTGAACCCCGCCTAGTCTGGCACTCTCCCAAGTCGGTCTACAGACTTTCTTACCGACGCCGGTAGAAACTTGGATCCAGGCTACTTTACGTACTCTATATATCACGCCTTGTTCATGTATCATACTGTCTACACGGTTCTTTATTCAAGGCGTTTACGCGGACTCGCATGCGGAAGCGCGGATTCGGGTGGTCGGATCGAGATCGAGTAGGAAGGTCTGACGGAAGGGGAAAAATGTCGACTCCGTCGAGGAGACAGTTCAGGATACTAATTCCGTAATTGCAGTCGAATATTTCGTTGGGAAAGACGGCCGGGCCCATTATTCTCCGCTCGGCTCTCGTCGTCGTCGTCGTCGTCTCTCTGTCCACGCTCTGATTCACTTCAACTCGTCTCTTTGGTTCCACCCTCTACCCTACGCCCCCTTTCCACCCCCGCGCCCGCTATCACCCTCAACGTCGGCGTCTCGGCGTCCTGAAACGTCGAGCGACGTTCGTTCCTCGCCTCTAAACTCGGCCCCAACCTCGTAATTCATCCTCTCTCTCCCTCTGCCTACCCCCTCTCCCTCTCTATCTCTCTCTCTCTCCCTCCCTCCATCTCTCTTTGCGACCAACGAAACGCTCGCAATTGCACCACCCGCTGCCCCAAAAATATTTTCCGAGGATAATCCTCGGCCCTTCCGGCGAGAGGTAAATCGCATGCCAACGCTCAGCCCCCACCCCTTCCTCCGCGTCCACTGTCTTCCGCCGGAAAATGTTCCGTCACTCGACGGAGACCAAAGAGTAGCGCCAGCCCTTGAAGCTCGACCGTCTACGTTTCATTCCGAATTATTTCGCAGTCGGCCGTTTTTGATCTGGCGCAGACGGCGAGATACGGTGGACTTATACGTTTTTCGCAATTGTCCCGCCTCTCTCCTCCCCTTCCCTTTTAGTCTCTCATTCACTCACCAGCTCGGGACAGCCAGCGTCTCTGTCCTTGTCGGTCTGATTCTACGCTTTCCACGGTGCACTCCTTTTATTACATCCTCCGACTCGCTCGTCGGGAGAATAAAAGGATTAGCGTCGGCCCTAACGAGATTAGCCTCGGTCGCGACATTCTGCTGAAACCGAGTCGAGGATGGAGCGTGAGGCTCGCGTGATCGGAACGACGAGAGTCGAGACTTCGCCTTTGACCGGAAGGCAGAGGCTCTTTGATCGGCCGTCGATGGAGGATGCGGTTCGATCGATCAACGTATCGAGAGAATCGGCGCGAGCAGAACTTCCGCTCGACGTTCGATGTTGGACGTAGACTGATGGACGATCCGATGCTCGAGATCGTTAAGAATTTAGCGCGGCGACCCAGGCAAGCGAATTTTACCATTCGAGCGAGGGTCTGACGTGCAAAAATTTGATTTACCGCGGCTTACCCGCGCGGTAGACGTGTCGGGAGCTGGAGCTCAATTGAAAATCCCTGGCAAAACCTTTAATTCCCGAGGGCTAAACCTGTCAGCGGGCAGAAAAACAATCGAGTCGGGATAATATTATAAAGCGCCCGTGCGCCACACGGGATGGAGGGGGTGGGTGGAGGACGTTGGTAGTCTGATATTCAGAGCTCGCCGTTTGGATGTTGTCGGTGGGGTGAGTGGAGGCTTGGTAAGCGTCGGAATGTAGCGTTGGTAGAGGAAGCGAACGTTTTATTAAGCGCGGATACATGAAAACCAGGGCCGGGCAAGTGCAGGGATGATGATGGGGCGTAGATCGGGTGTGTTCGGGTGGCTTTGGTCGGTGGTAGATCAAAAAAGCGTAAAAGAAGGGAAGACTACGCGGTTATAACAAAGGATTCTCGGCAGCCGGTGAGTTCTGAATTCAGTCCCTACCCGGCTGGCCGCCGTTCTTCTTTTTACAGCATTTTCCCTCCAGCGCTGAAAAGCGTGGAGAACGCTGGAAAACGCTTCTCCCCTGCTGAGCTTTGCTTCTTTCTCGCCTTGGCCGGCCAGCCGCGGCTTCTGCCTTCTTTTAGTGCGTGTTCAGTAAATCGGGATGAGGTGACTCTCTGCGACCGAAAAAGCAGGACTCAAGATCATGAGGCAGTGATGATTCTAATAAAAGCCGTGGGTGCGATAGAAATATAATCGAAATACGATAGAATACATATGCAATCGCGACAATGTTAACTGTACTTGCAGCGTTGGAAACTGAGGACGCATGATCTTGAAATTATGATGATTTGAACGTTCAGTGTGGTTATGATGAAATTGGAGTGCTTTTTGGAATATGTGCAAAATACTAAAATATTTAATAAAAGCGTAATAAGCGAACTATGCTGCGTGCCTGCGATATTCGGTGTACAAATTTCGACGATGCGAAAAGCCGTAGCTCGCCGCACTCGAAAACTATACCACTCCGCCGGCACGAGTGCAGTTGCATTCTTGGGCGGAACAGGAACACATCCGACCCTTTAGGTAATAGCCGCGGGGGTCAAGGGTCGAAGGAAAATTCGACCTCCGAGACCGTGGAACGCGAACGTTTTACGCCCGTAAATCAAAGAGAAAACATTTATAAATCCGAACCGTTTTCTCGGCTGTTCCTTCCACCTTGTTTCTTACCTTCCATCATTCCGATGCCGCCCTTCTCCTCTTCGTAAAATGCCCTTGCAAATCGCAGCAAAGAAACAAGACATGCCTCATAAAATATACATTCTCAAAAAGCAGCCCACCAATCTTTCCGAGCATTCCCCATTTTGCACCTCTGCTCAAACTTGCGAAAACGGCGAGTCGCCCTGATTTCCTAAACATGTTCTGATGATTTAGTAGGAACGCGAAGCTCGCAATAGAGATCAGCTAAACACAGGACATGATATTCATTCGCACCTGCCCACGGATGTTTGCACCTTTCTTCATTACGAGTCATTACGAGCCCGCCCGCCTTATTTCCCTCGCGGAAGGAAGTAATTTCACGTTCCGACGCTCAACTTCGGAGCTTCACTTTTCCTCGATAATGCCGGCGGTAACTATGGAGTAAGACAGAGGGAGAGAGAGAGAGACAGAGAGAGAGACAGAGAGAGAGAGAGAGAGAGAGAGAGAGACGAAGGATGAGGGAGGAGTGTGAGATGGCGGAGGGCAAAATCGGGGAAGATGTCGCATAATTGTGCCGCGCCGCGAAACTTTGCTCGCTACTCATATCGACGTACGAGCGAACACAGGGCCAGACCGCGATGGGAAATTATTTCCAGCGAGGTTTATAAACTTCGAAATTGCACCGGCGCTACTGTCAATATTTTCTCACGTCGACGTTAAAGGCGAGTGAGGTAGAGAGAGAAGAAAGAGAAAGAGCCAGGAAGAATCGTACGACCGAGTACGGCAGGTATTTTCCTCCTGATTCGCGTATAAATACGTGCGGATGTCGGATGAGAACCTTAAAGGACGACTAGACTGTGGGCCAAGTCGGCTTAACTTGGAAAGTTTAAAGAGGGAACGCATATTGCGGGGATGAATTTCGCGGAATTCTGGGCAGGGGGTACTGTTAAAATTCATATCGATATTCGCTTTATTAAAAGCCGAGAAGGCAGGAGAGAATACTCGTTGAGTTTAAAGGGATGAAACGAAGTCGGGGGTTGAAATCTCGGTCGAGCAAACACGGAAAGACTCGCGGAAAAGAAGATAAATGGAATGGAGATGGGAGAGTGGAGAGAAAGGGGGACGAGGAGGAGGGGGGGTGGTTACCGGGAGGAGGAGTGAATGAGGGACGAACGAGGGAAAAGTGGCAAGGAGTCGAAACAAAGATGAAGTAGGCCAACCGTTTGAGGGTGAGGCTTGGCTGCCAGCGGAGAGAGAGTCGGGTAATTCCTCTGGGGGATGTTGAAGAGGGCCGATCTGTGTACGGATGCGCCACGTGGTCATTTATTTTATTACGCCGTCGCCAACCGGCCCCCCTTCCACTCTAGCCCCGTTTTCATTATCGCTCGCCGCTAATTGAAAGAATTTACCGACTCCTCGAGTATTCCATCATCCCTTAATTCTCAATCTTGTTTCCCTACCCTCCTTATCGCCTGGCGGCAAGGCGTCGTTGTTCATCGGAAAGCTCGAAAGCTCGTCCGGCTAATAACCGATTAATACTCGGACTCGTCTTGCGCAATCTCGTGCCTCCGCAATTGTGAGAAACAAAAAGAGAAGGAATTGGAGAACATCCGCTCCCGGTATTATCGTTCTCGCGAAACTTTCTTTGTGCCGTCTAGTCAGGGACGCGGGGAACGGGCCTGGGGCGAACATTGTCAAATAGTTTTTAACGTTTGCGGAACTTCCGGGTCGGGCGCTTTCCGCGCAAATTGGAAATTTCGCCATTGCCAAAGGAATACTTTCAACTTCGGGCAATTCCGCCGGGCACGGCCTCCGGGAAGAATTATTTAATCGTTCCGGGAGTTCGCCGAACCATTCGGCGCAGTTTCGAATTTTTTCACCCTCACCTCCAGCCCGCCCCCCTACCAACGCCGGAACTCCGTCGGAGCCCAGGAAGTCGATGGAACGAGTTCTCGCGGATTTTTTCCCAACGACTTCGCTCTCTGACCGCGGAAGCGTGCAGAGAATTGAAACGGTAACTCGCCAATTTATCGACACCGAATCGAACGGCGTCCAAGTATACTTCCTGCGCTGCGCGCGCGCAAAAGTTCGGGAGCGCAAAAGTCCTAATCACAGCTGTGTGAGAGTGCCAAGGACGCAAATCGCAACCAGTACAAAGATCAATGGAACTGAACGACTTTCGGTCTCAACGATCGTACTTCGTCGTCGACGCAGCACAGTAACCGAGTATATTGCAGGATGGGTGTCGATAGCATGCGTCCCAGTAGGCTAATGTGAACGAGGGGAGTAGACTGAAGTCGTCGATTGGAGCGAGGGGCGAGAACGGGTTGGTGGGAAGCAGGTGAGATGCAAGGGGGTTGCAAGCAAAATACAAGCTCGCACACAGCCGCAAGGGAGCGCGGGCTGAACAGAGGCAAAATGCTAGCGATACGCAAGAGGGTTGCAAGAGGGTCGGAGGAGGGAGGGAATGGGTTGGAAGCGGGATCAGTGGCGGGAGCAAAAACAGGCCAGCCGGAGTACACTAAACCGCCTGTGACAGCCATCCTGAGCGTGTGCGGCTCTGTTCGGAGCACTCCTACATTTTATTCCGTCCCTCTCGCTCCCCTTGGCGCAACCCCATCCCCGTTCCATCCCTCGCAGCTTAGACGCCTGGACATGACCAGAGGTGGTTGAACGTTGTCCGGGGGTATGCGGAACGTTGCGGTTTTTCACTTTGTTGCCTGCGGTACGCGGAAAAGAGACGAGCGGGACTGAGGCGTTTTACGAGTAGGAGAAACTTTAGGACAGTGTTGGCCCATTACGAGACGTACAACTGTGCTGCGCATCGACTCGACAAACGGGACGCTGTCGCCCCCCCCCCCCCCCCCCCTCGCCCACGCCCTCTCGAGAAACTCTTCTTGCCCGTTTAACCGTTGTTCAACGGAATTTTGCACTCGGGCTTCCGGGCAAAATCTACTTACCACCGGATCTAATAAAATAGTAAACCGCGGAAATGGGCTGGGGATGAAGAGGATTGGGGTATAATCTGCGCGCCGTCGGAAATATAATGGTAGGATGAGTCTTCGGTAGAAGGAGTGTAACATTTTTTAGTTATTCTATCGACGTGCTTGAATTATGTAGGCTGCAATCTACAAAGGCGATTAAGAAAGCATCGAAGATCGTAGGAGAAGATTAAAGGAGATTGTAGGGGAACAGAGTATTATTACCTTGCGACAGAAGATCGCATGACAGTCGATGCGTTAATCGACCGTAAAACGCTCGCAGAACTCCCCCTTTCACCCCGTTCACCCTCTGGTAGGGACGTAAAGCGGACGGCGTTGGCGTTATTCAGCTTTTTTTCACTCTGTTACCTGCGGCTCGCTCGAAAAAGAAGTTGGCACGTAGGGAAGCCCTTTACGATGCAGCTTCGAAACTTTGACGCTCCCCTCGCATTTCTACGACCACTTCCTCTCTCTCTCTCTCTCTCTCTCTCTCTCTCTCTCTCTCTTATTCTCCATCCAACCAGAATCTGCAGTCGTGCCTCTCGTATCGCCGATAAATGAATCGCGGCTTTAAAACTTTCGCTCGCACGCACCATCAGACGCGTGAAAAACGTTCCGCCGTGTTGGATTCGCGAATAACGATGACATCCAAATGGAATCACGATGCGAAAGAAACGTTGCCGCAAGTGCTCAGCCTCGGTACGACTCTTTCACTCTCGGCGAACGCGGAACCAGGCGCCGCGGCAAAAAAAAATGGACCCGAAAGAATGGAGAAGAAAAATCGAAACCACTCTCGAAGTTCAGGGAACGCGAACAATATGCTCTGTGCGAATTTCGAAGGCTGCCGATCGTTATCCGAGCAAATAGGGCCGCTGCCCAGCTCGCGGAATGTTCCATCTCCCGTTTGCAATTCGATGACGACGGTCGATTTCGGATACGCTGCTTGTACCGTGCCTTTCATCGTCGACGACGACCGTCGAATTTCCACACTTCGATCGAGCCAGCTACTGAAAGTTCGCTCGATCGTTCGCAAGTTCTCGCTCGGGAAATTTCGCCCCTTTTGCCGATCCTCAACCCCTTCAAACCCCCCTCTTGTGTACACGCACGTTCGCACGCCCGCACCGGAACTCACACAGACGTCCATCCACCCACCAACGACCCTCTCTTAGCCCGACGCTCGTCGATGGTGTATTAGGCCGCGCTAAGTTTAAGCCATTTGAATCCTCACTAGGTTGTTCAAGCTTACCGAAAGCGGAAGCTAGGGGACACAAGACGGGGAGAGGAGAGGGATGGAATTGAGGGAGGTGTGCGGAGGATAGCTGGGGTGTCTGCTCGCAAGCTCGAAGGCGCAACTTTAATGGCGCACAGATTTAACCGACGCCGAGGCTAACTTCGCAGCGCAGGCTAACTGAAAAGCCTCGCCATCGACGGGAGACGGGCTCCTGTTCTACCCAAACCCTCTCCCGGAAACAGCGAAAACGGATTTCTCATTTCTATCCCCCCCCCCCCTCCCCGCCCTCGCCCTTTTTTCTCTCTCCCGTACAGAATCCACCCATCCAGCCGCAATTGTTCTTGCGCGCGGCTACCGGAGTAATGTTTGATTGATAATATGTAGACTGCTAATTGAGAGTGGACGGCTGGATGTTGTTTGGATTTCACGAGTAGTTTCAGTTTTAACGTACTCCACAATGTAGGCGGCGCACTCTTCATCCGGAGTGTTTAGCTTTTGAATTTGCTTCGTTCGGCGCATTTTTGATGGCTTCGAAAATGTTTACGTTGCGCCATTCGTTCTTGCTGGCTTCGATACTTAAAACACGCGGATTTGTCTTCCGTATTCCACGGAGATGGTCATGCTTCGTCAAATAACAGCTTTGAGGGGCGGTGGACATTATTCATCGCAAATATTCCAAATAATTGGCCACCGCGGAGCATTTCGTATCGCGAACAGGGAAAGCGTGACGTCAGCGTCGTTTTAATTAGCCCACGTTCGCTGCGAAAAGTACGTACTTCGACACCTCGCTAATTTAATAATTTTCAAGCAATATTTGCTCGCTGAATTGCCACTGCCGGCAGGCAGAGCTCTCTCTCTCTCTCTCTCTCTCTCTCTCTCTGGCTCTCTCCCTCCCTCACTCTCGCGATTGTAACGATTCGTGCGCGGCCACCGGAACTGCGTAATGCTAACTAGACGGTCACGATTAACGCGGCCGCGTTAATTAAGCAACCCTGGCAATAATATGCTTTGACGAGGGGCAACCCAGAAAAGTTGATTAATTCGAACGAAATACTTTTTTGCCGCGGTAGCGAAATTGCGCCTAAGTCGATTGCTTTAAAGAAACCATAACGTTGCCAGGCCTCGGGCCAGGCCAGTCGTCCGCGACGACATTTTCGTCGCTCCAGACCGTCCTTTTCTCGGCAATGACGGGCGAATTCAAGTCCAGACGAATTCATAGTACGATCCTTGCCGTGCAACAGTCCAAAAACGTTTTTTCTTTACTCATCCCTTCGGAGCCCGGAAGTTGGCTAACGGGAATTGCGCGGAATCGGTCGTTACTCCTTATCGTGACGTCGCAGACTATCTGCTGACTCGCGTGCGACTCCCGCAGAGTCGATGCTTAACCACGACGACGAGAAGATGCAGCCTGCTGAAGACTGTGGTGGTAAAAGTTCGCCATAGTCAGACCTTCCCGGCCTACGCTTTAATTGCCTGGTCCGGATAAAAAGCGGACGCTTCAGCGTTCTCAGAACGAGGTCAACCCTCCCTATTTCTCTCTTCACCTCACTCTCCTTTTCTACTTCTCTCTCCTCCTTCTTTTCATCTTCCCCCCCCCCCCTCTCTCTCTCTCTTCTCACGAATCTTCATTGACAATGAGACCTAATGCGCATCCTTCGAATCGGCATCGTCTCGCGAATTATCCTCGACGTTATGCATGACGTGACATCGAGCGCGAGCGAGTTACATTAATTAGCGGGTCGAGGATGAAAAATAGACACCGAATCGAATCGCTCTCTTGAAGAGCTCGCTCTTTGTCCCGATGCCTGGCCCCGTTAGCGAAGAACTCGCGGAGGAGCAACCTTGAATTTCCCGCTCTTTCATCGACTCCCTCCTTTCAGACGATCGGAGATCAATTTCGCAAAAATCCATTTACTTCCTCGCAAGACTCGGAGAGCGCTCTCTATTAAAATGCAGGCTCCTTAATAAGCAGCAGCGAATTCCATTAAATAACAGACGTCGATGGGATGAATGCCGATGCGATCACCAGCTACTCAATTTTTAATGCGACGCCGAGGGGAGCGGACATTTTCAAAGTGACTCAGTAAGTTCGAGCTGGGAGTGCTCTTTTTTCCGTTTCTTCGGGCGTGAGGGAGGTCGCGGGGTTGAAGGAGATAGGCGAGTATTCGGAAGAGATTGGAATCCTTGGATAACGTTTAACGCTCCGTACCTAGCCCCCGTATCTTTGAGAGGACGAATCCCTTCAACTCGATTTTTCGTCTGCGGATTCGAGCACTGCCGGATATTCCGGGAAAAGTCCCGGCTTCTGCTGGCCCGTGGTTTATCCTCAGACAGGAAGTCTGCAACGTCATCTTCACCTACGCGCGGCTCAGCCTGTCTAATCCGCGGATTACAACGCTTTTATTTACCCTTCCTCCGACCCGGACGTGATACAAAAGTAAGGCCCGTAATAACGCCGGAGTCCTTCTACTTCGTGAACAATAAAGCAGTTGAACCGGACGTCTGGAATTCCGGTTGCATGCATGAACATTGTGCCGACATAAAGAGTCCGACCAAAAGAACTCACAAGAGGAAAAACTGTTTGTAACCTGTACTTAGATGTAGAGGAAGTCGTGATGAGAAGGGAAAAGTCTGTAGTTTGCAATTTAGCAAGCTGGTTTTATGTTGTTCCTTCCTGGCGTACCGATGATTAACTTTCCAGTCACCTTTTACCAAAGGTTTCTTATCCTAACTTTCTGTATATTCCCTCTTCTTTCCTGAAACAACAGACTTAACAGACTTTTGCGAAAGATGCTTACCGTCGTCACCGAACCCACCCCTTTTCCTAACTTTACCCCCGCCACCCCATTTTTCGAAACAGTAATCATCAGAGCAACCAACAGCGAACAACCAAACACTGTCTATAGGTACATTTCATCCCTAGTTATTTCCGACATTCTCGAGTAAAACTTTAATCAACTCTCTCGTTAAGTTAACCACAGTCGTCCAAAAATATTCGTCTTCTTGCTAAACGAGAGTTACGAGCATTCACTTAATGGCAAACAGCGAGTATCTGTACAAAATTGGATCTTGCGATTCATCAAAGTCTATTAGAACGACACTCAGCGATGTTTCCTGTTTCAGGCTTTGGTATATCGAGACGGCAATCTGGTCTCAGGGTCCCTGGAGGCCCTGGTGCAGCACATGGTGCCGACGGAGGAATATTATCCCGATCGCGCCTACCTCTTCGCCTTTTTGCTCAGCGCCCGACTCTTCATCAAGCCGCACGAGCTCCTCGGCGAGGTCTGCGCCCTCTGCGAGCATCAGCAGAACCTCAACGGCGAGGGTGGCAAGGTGAGAGACGCAGATAGATGCCCACCTACATACCTACCTACACCTACCCTGGGCAGGACTCATTACGCCTCTTCAAACACGCATCGTTATTCATCGCCTCTGCCGCGCCAGACCGCGTTATCGCGTTAACAACCTTGCGTTTCTCGGCAGTTGCCCTTTCTTCTCCGGTCTGCTCGTGACCCAAATGTCTGACGTATCGAGCAGACGAAAGGTCAACAGCGCCGGGGAGCTCACGCGAGGGCGTGCGTTATCATCTTTATCGCTCGAACGCTCGACCGAATTCTGGAGGCTTGCCGGGATTGAAGTTGCGAGGGTCGGATGGAACTTTGACGATAGACTGCTATAGGATTGATTAATTGATTTATTTCCTGATCGAATTCATTGTCCATAATATAAAAGATATACATATAATGGCGTATATGTATATTAAAGTGTGCCTAATAATCGCGAATTTCCATCCAGCATATTTCGTCAAAGTAAATTTTTAATCGATCAACGATAATATACGCCCCATAAAAAATTCTGGTAATAGAATCCCAGAGTCAATACTTAAAGAAGGTCATAAAAATCACAATGCGAAACAAATTCACCGACAGTCAATGCTATCATTTCCTATCTCAAGGGGGAATAAAAAATTGATACCTACGTCACGATGAACTTTTTAATCATAAATACGTACATATAAACATGAATTTTTTCACAGGAGCGTCTGCACAGATTCGTTCCCCGACTGGTGCAGCTGCTGGCTGAATGGACTGAGACATTCCCATACGACTTCCGGGACGAGAGAGTGATGGGCCACGTCAGGTCCATCACGCAGAAAGTAGCGACGGTCGACGCGGCCGCTAGGCAGGAAGTTTCGGCGTTGCTGCAAAACTTGCTCCTCAGACTCACCGCCCTCGAGAGGTACGAGGAAGGTCTGGCCAGACTAGCGACCGAGGCTGCCACCGAACAGCTCACCCAGGTTCGTAAATTCGCGTACCCTTCAACCAGCTCCCTCCTCATCTTCTAACCCCGATCGTTATCTACGTCATTGTCATGACCATCCTCATCGTCCACCTCCTCACGAAAATTGCACGTTGAAAGCCAACGGAATATATTGCCCCTGAAGAAGGACGGAAGAGAAACATTCAGACGCATGTCGGATGCTTTGCACTCAGGGCACATCCGACGAGAGTTTCGACTCATTTATCATTCGTTTTAAGAGTCTGTGCGCTAACGTGTCTCGGACGAAGTGCCGCTAACGTTTCGACGGCACTGATTTTAGTTGCACGCCGGCGGGCTTATTAAAGGGCGCCTCTTTCTGGACCCCTGAAGTTTGCCAAAGAAGTCGAGTGCTTTTTTTGATGAAAAATTACTACCTGACCAACGCAAACGCAGCCTGTAAATTTCATGCGAGTCGCGCTTTGATATGAACATGCATGCATATGCATGCGAGCCGACTGTCCACTCGAGTGTGGCGCCGAGGGGATAGTGGAAAGAAAAAACATGCGCTACTCCGAAAATCGTCTTGACTTCCGAGCTCTGATTACTTCACTCTAAGATGTCTTTTAACTCGCAATTGCCAAACGAACGCGATGCTCCGATACAATGCTCGTTCCACGTAGTTACATCCTATTCAGTGTACTCTCCCTGTTTGACTGTCCGTCTCCATCTCTTTGCCCTTTTTTTGGCCGACGGACAAAGCTGTGCACCGGCGAGAGCCAAAAATACTCGCCGAAATATTCTCAATCCCGCATCGCTGGCTTTTAATTGTTAGCCAGCGCGATTTCGCGGGGCAAACGAGCTTCGAGGCCGGAGTTTGTGTGAGTTTGTAACACTTTCGGCGGAAGCCGGTAGTACGCTAGGCGAATGACTGCAGCGCGATTCGGAAAAGAGAGTTGCCAGCGGAGTAATGGCCGCCCGGATTCGCGCGAGGGCGTATTATAATTTCGCGAAATTTTCCACCGGCGACTACGGCGATAAAGCAGTACCGGAATATGCATATAGGTGGACGTGCGCGCGCGCACTGCCGGACCGGATTTGCGCTGCGAATCGCGAACCCGGCCGCAAATAGCTCGATGCTGGGCGCAAAATGAAACGGAAAATGTAAAGCGAACTCGTTTCTGGTAAAGGACCTTAATTGTCCGCCCCTTCATTGGTCCCGTAGTATGCGTGGAACACATGAGATTGAAGAAGTTGTGATAGACGGATACATTTTTTGCATTTTTCCCGAGCGGCTTATTCCCAATGCAACGTGAGTCATTTTTTGCAGACCAATCAGGATTCCCTTGTAATATTGCAAATTAAGACTATTGAAGCTCTCTTTTTGGAGAAAATATGACGTAGGTACATCACTACGACCGCAATCCGGAACATGTGCTAATGATATTTTTAATATTGTTGGGTGGCTCTTTTCAATATCAACTGATCCGGATTTGCCGTGAGCCGTTACCACAATCTGGCCCTTTCCTCGGACGCGCGCAATCGCTGCGCAACAATTTATCTCGATTGTTCGGCGGCCCAATCGTACTTCGGCGTGTGCCAAAGGAGATTATTCGGTTTATACGATAATCACATCAGACCTTCAAGGACTTCCGGTGTAATGAACCGATAATATTCTCTCTATGCGCCTCCCGTCCTTCCGGTCTTCGTCCTCATTGCAGTCCCTTGCCCGCAACACCCAGACTGAACCACCCTTTGAGCACCAGCACCACCGTGCACCATGCACCCTGCGTATACACGAAAACAGCTTTTCCTATACACGGTGTCTCGTACAGCGTCCCATTCCTCGCTCATCCGGCGTCAAATTCGACAAATAATTAACGACTCTGACCTTGACTACATTCTAACTGCACCATTATTCCTCAATTTCGTTCTGGAAGAAAGAACATTCGATCGTCGCTCGAGAAACCGGGATACGATTATGGGTGAATCGGGACAAACACCCTATATACTCCTACTGTTACGCGATCATCGGAGAAAATGCTTGCACGCCCCTCTTGTATACGTACACGTTCGCGGGTGTATACGTGCGTGCGTGCACTTTGCGCAGTTAGTCTAACAGGGTTACGTAGTTTCCCGGGCGCTAGAGACAGTAACTATTCCGTTAATTTGATTACCGTGCGCCTATCTGCCACCGCGTGTAACACCTGCTAATAGCTAATTTGCAACTGCATTAGTTAGTTAAATATGCCGGCGCCGAGCGTGCGCTACCGTTTCCCTCCCTCAGCCTCCCTCTGCCCCTTTCTGCCAATTTCCACCCGTTGCCGCAGCCTCGTGTTCCCGTCCCACCCCCCCCCCCCTCTCGCCGCCCCTTTCACCCCGCGTCATTACGATTTGGCTCGCGCGCTTTGCGCTCGACGCGTGAAATTTCGGGAACTCCCGCGCCCGTCTTGTTTTTTAATCTCGTCAGAGAGACTGGCGGTCGATATTCAATTTCGCCGAATACCCGAGTCCCGTTCATCATTCCGTTTCGCTGACTTTTCGAGAGCGCACGGCCTCACACACAGTGGAGGTCCTACATTTTTGCATTATTTCTTCGTAAGGAGCCCCCTCCGCGGGCGTAGAAACTTTCGCAGTTTCCTATTTCGGCCTTTCTGGGTCACGTAGCTCATACCTCGAATGAGTTTGCTGGTTTTTAGTGTGTGCGGGCGGGTGGAGGGGATTTTCTCGAATCTCTTGACGACCGCCCGACGATTCCATCGCAAATTTCCGCGGTCCCGAGCCATGGACGCGAAGCTTTGTTTATCGCTGATAAATTCCGCGTCGCGCACAGTCGATGACTCTTTTGACGCTTCGCTAATATCGTGCCTCTTTATTAATGCTCATCGGCGCACGAACGGTCGGTGAAATGAAATCTCGGCGTGAATTTGACGCTGGCAGAACCGATGAAGCGTGCAAGAGGAGTGCTGTTGTTTGCGACGCGATTTTTCAATGTTTTAGCGATACCGTTACTGTAAGTTTTCATAAATTGTAGATACTCTAATTGTAAGTCTGGCTTTGCGGTTTATAGTTTATTGTAGAGTCAGTATATACGATAATGTAGTTCGTGCAAATCAATCGATGCTATCCTCAAACGATTCTGTCCAACACTGCGCATTGCCGTCTCATTCAGGCATGTACCTATATAACCATACTTCCTTTTTCTTTAATTCCCGCTCTGCAGTGCATATATACCTTCTGCGGTGATCGGAATAAAACGTACATCGCAACAAGAAACAGGTCGATCGGGCAGAATTTTTCGATCAGGCTGCGTTAATTAACAGCGCTCCCGCAAATCCCGCTTTAATTACAAAGAGCGAGCAACGCTCCGATTTAAGTTTCGAACAATGAGGCAGACCGTTATTGTACGGGATTAAATTAAAATTCGGGTCCGAGCGCGTCCGCGGCGTAGAGTGGCCGGCGGAATATTGGTCGGAGTTCAATTTGGGAGCGTTAGAAAAACGCAACTTTTTCGTTCGACAAGATTGTCGACGCTTGGCAACCGATTTAAACGTAATTACGCGCGTAAACAGCGATCTTTGGCCGGCGCGGGCTCGATGTTCTTAATAACGACCCCGCTGCCCTCTCGGTCATGGGTGCCACATGCACCGAATTCCGAGAGCACGTGGCCTCCCTACCAATTTGGCTCGCACTCAACCGACAACGGCGAAAAGTATGCCGAGCTCGGTCGGCATTCCGGGCACGCCACTACTTTCAATTAGAGAATTTTCCTTCCCCCCCTGACCCCCTCCCGAGGCAGTCGTCCTACGATCCGCGTCCTTCGACCCCGGACGAACGAAATCAGCACGTATAACCTGTGGATTTTCCGACGCCTAATGGCTTCTTTCGCGATCTGGTGGAGAATTTTGCGAGAGGCCGGCTCGCTTGACGGAATCTGATTTCCGCCGGAAATGACGGTGTACGACCCGTAAGAACCGGAGCAGCCAGGTTGAATTACAGTACATTCGCGGATGAGGCGATGTTGTTCTATGGAATTATGTTGTGCCGGAGATGTAAAGTGAATGGAATGATTACTGTCTGGATCACTGTTAATTTTGTACGTTTTTCAGTTAAGACATTTCATTAATAAGCAGCGTAAGAAGATTTCTGATAACAAGCTTGAATTACTGTTACAAATATGCACATATTTACGACATGAAAGTTCTCGGTAATAATCGAAACAGCGTCATAACGTTCAATCGAAAACATGTTTAAACGTGCAATATTTGCATATCGATATTGCTTATTAAATAACGCGTCATAGCGTGATATCGTGTTATCTGGAAACTGTAGCCTCAGCAGCATCGACTCGCTGTACAAACTTGTGCTACAAATGTAGCTACCGTACTTTTCTCACCTTACGAAGCGCGAACTTGAAAGTGCGGCCTCGAACGTCTGAGAGAGTCTACCGTTAAAAGCGAATGCGAGCGAAAGGAATGAGCAATGGGCCCGACTACGAGCATGTTAAATATGCGTAAACGATTACGGCGAACGCTGCTAAACCCCGTTAATCCCGCGAATTTCTCGGCGACTGGGTCTTTCCGTTGTTTGCGGAAAACCGCGAGGAACTTCCGTAATTAAGTTTCGCCGACTTTACACGCTCGCTCGAAGGGGTGAGGGAGCGGAGAAGGGGGCGGTGAGGATAGAGAATGGCGAGAAAGACTGGCTTCGAGATCGGGAGAGAGGAAATTTTGTCGCTGGAAATTCCATTACATACTGCCTGTCGGCTTCGACGTTTTGCGCGCGGCAAATATTCGAGCTCGGACTGGAAAAATTTCGGCAAAAATATCTGCTCGCTCGCTGCCGAGGATAGAATTTCTCTTCATCCCCCTGGTCGACGGTGGTTACCGGACGATCTTCGCTCGCCTCGTCTAATGAATAATGCGGCCGGCGTAATATCGGGTGGGCGAACTACTCGCAATCGTGGCTCGGCTTGATAACATCCAGCGCTCGAACAACGGACGGCAACGAGGCGCGTAAAAAACGTCTTCATTTCGCTCTTTTATCAGCGAACCCCCCCACCCCCCTACCGCGCACTTAAGCGAAATTACAGTGTGAATTGGAGAACGAAGCCGGGTCGGTAACGCTGCCGAATGGCCTTTTTGCGAGTTCACCGCGTTACGAAGTCGCCGCTAATCGCACATCGCAAGAAACGTCCGCCAGTTTCGAGCCAGAAGTCCAATCGCAGGTAGCTAACACCTTCGTCGAACACACCCACCGAGTTGCGCGAAGATTCGGTATGAAAAAAATTACGGGAACACCGAGGGAAGTCTGAAAATGAACACCTCGTCGAAAGGGTTGCTGAGTGAACTATACATATACCTTGAATGTGACATAAAAGACTACTTCTTCTTGATGCAAGATATTTCAAGACCTTCTTTTTAACGTAGAATTGTAATTAACGATAGCGTTGACCTGGTTCCTTCGAGTAAGTTACTCATGTCACTTTCAAAGTGGCTCGTATGTGAGCTTCAACCGACCCAGTCAGAGAGCTGGAAGTGTAGAATTCCGCAATGAAAAAAGCTTAAGAAAATGAAGGGGTACTCGGAGAATGCAGAGCACCAAAAGTGCAGCTGATAGTGTAATTTTGACTTTCGGAAAGGGTCTATGGATCGTCGCCGTCGATGGACCTGTATAAGTGCTTAGGCCGCGAACCGCATCCTTCCGTAATAACTGTGGCGCTCGAGCAACGATAGGACCGTCGGCAGATTAGCATCGTCGCGCGAAACTTGAGCGGAGCATTTCCGAAGTTTCGCGCGCGATGCGAAACGGCTCTTCGATTAAGTTCGCCGAATAACGAGATAACCGAGTCGGGCAACTTCGCGGATATCGACCCACCGTAACCCCACCCGCCATCCAGCCAGCGCATTATTTTAATATAAACAGTCGCCGTCCGACAGATTGCGCCTCCCGCCCCGCCTGAAATCCGAAAAGTTCGCGTCGAAAACTCGGACGTCCGCGAGAATCTGTTGAATGCCGCGACGACGCGAGGCAATCAGCGCGGAAGAGGGAACATCTCGCTGAACGAGCAATTCGGAACGGCAACTTTCGTAATTAGGTGGCTGTTGTGATTCGCGGCCGGCAAAGAAGAAATATCGCGCCAATGCGAACGCCCGAGCTGAAGAGAAAGGAAGCGAGAGAAAGAGAGAGAGAGACGGAATGAAAACTTTCGCCGAGCCGAGTGAAATTTCACGCTTCCCCGAGCACTTTTCTTCATTTCGAGCAGCTGGGGTCAGCCCTTTTTCTTCCGACGGCAGGGCGTCAAAGTAATCGCGACCTCTCTTACCGATTCTCAATCGGTCGCCGATTCCTCCTCATCTTATCCTCTCCTCCCATCCGTTCTTGCGATCGGAGGCCTTTTTCTTCCCTCCTCGGCAATTCGATCGAGACTACGGTGCGGACGAGGAAGAAGAGAATTCCTTTGTCGATAAGCCGGTCAAGCTTAATCCTCGTTACAACAGCGTGCTGAGACAAAGAGAGCAGCAAGTCGATCTCACCGGCTGCGATAATAATCTTAGTCCGCACGCCAGCTCGCCGTCCGTACGTCCTCTTTCAAACGAGATCCTCTCCTTCCTCTAAAGTCTCAGCTACGTTCGAGCTGTCCAGTCGAATAATTTGCAAGAAAAAATTGAAACCTCAGCGACAACGCGATTACGCGCAGAAAATGGAGCAGGATGACAGAATCTTTGTACCGACCTACGATATAGATATACGTACGTAGGTGCGGATGTAATGTGTGGGAAGTCGGCGATCGCTCCGGCAATTAGAAGGTACAAAGCGGGTCGGCTAAAAGTAGTCAGCCATCCTTGACTCCCGACTCGACGATTTCTTCCCTCTCTCTCTCTCTCTGCCTCACTCCCACACACACCTTCTTCTTCTTCTTCTTCTCGCCACCGTCGCCCCGATAATTCGATCGCCGATATAATTCGAGGCGAGAGGAGAGGAGCCTGCAACGGGAGAACTTCCATTTTCCCTTAAACGGATCACGCGCCCCAGTGATCTCATTCGTCGTCGCCTTTCAAGAAGCGTTTCCTCTTCCTCTCGGCCTGCTGTCTCCGGGCTTCTACGTACGCGTCGCGCGTTCAAAGGGCTCGTGAAAAAGGGCGTGACGAAGAATGGATGGAAGGCGGGGGGCACGAAGTTGCCCGAGACAGGAACAAAAGGAGACGCAAGCATGCGAGGAATACGAGAATGCGGTTCGCAAGGAGAAAGAGGATATGAGCGAAGAGGAAACGATTTGTATGGGTCCAGGCTTTGGATTTTGGTAGGGCTTTCTCGAGATAAAGCGTCGATTTGCATCCGCAAAGCCCGGGGAGTGAGAGAGAGAGAGGATTAAAATTGTGCTGCCAACGAGAGCGAGAAAAATTAAGCGGAAACAGAGATTGCAGGAAGACGGTGTTGGAGTGGAAAAGAGAGGGAGGGAGAGAGGGAAAGAGAGAGAGAGAGAGAGAAGATGGACGAAGATTGGTTCTTAGAATGGAAACGAACTGAGTGATATTCAGGTAGCGGACGGTCGAGTAATCGGAAATAAAGGCGGCAGTTAAAGCGCGCGCCGGAGCGATGGGTAGAAACAATCTTCGAGTCGAAGGAAGTGCGAGAAGGAGCGAAATGGAGGAAGAGAAAGTTAGAATGAATGAAAAGCAGCAAAATGCTAGAAGAAGGCAGAGTGAAGGGTCCCGAATCGATCTGACGATGGGAGTCGAAGGAACTGGCGAGAAGGCGCAAAAAGGAGGCGCGGGGTGGGAATGGAGAGGAGCGAAAAGGAATGAAAAGGGAAAACAAGAAACAAGCGCTCTCTTCGTCGCCCTTTGAGAGGCCACCGAACCTTCGATATCGCGGAGAAATCAAACGGGACAAGACGATATGGCGGACATAAAGAGAATGGCAGAGCGAGGAGGGGTTCGGAAGGGGTGAAAGGGGTGGAGGAAGGTAAGGGAAAGAAATCCGGCGAGAAAATCCCGCGGCTGCGATGTCCCTCGGGACTGAAACGAGATAGAACTTGAAAGGGAGTTAGAAGGAGCGTCGCTCACGAGACGATAAACGCTCTTTGACGGCCGTCTCGGTTCCGCGGTTTCTCCCCGGACGACTCCTCTTTTCGCCTTATGCAAAAAAAAGTACGGCCCGAAACGATTTCGGCGGGAGAGAGCGAAGGATGGGACTGAAGGGAAAACTTTCTTCTGCCCGTCTAATCGCCTCCCACGGCTCTCGTGGTCGCCTGAATTAGATGGACGACGTACCATAACGATGCCATTCATCACAGAGTAACTTAATGACTGACGGAATCTGTTTTTACACTGATACATTGATTAGATACTGACCAACCTTCAAACTCTTCTTTACTCGCAGCGGACTAATCAGAAGTGATAGTCTGTTGGTAAAATGATTTGTTTTTCTTCTGTTTTTTTGAAAGTGATGGGAATATAAGATATTGAGGTACTTTAAAAAATGTAGAAATTTACACTCGTACGTTGGAACAGGACGTCCTATTGTGGAAGTACTAATGTTCCTTTATGAACAAGAGGGATGCACAAAAGGAAAGAGAAAGCATCCACGGCACTGCTTGCCAATATTCCAGGTTTGATGTCGACCGCCATTATTGATCGCGGGCGCGTAATTCATTTCGCATCCGAAACGCGTTAGCGGAAGACGAATGATCGACCGTGAATTCTCGTCCTCACGATCGGCCAATTATCATTATCGCGAGCGCGGCCAATTACCGGCAATTTCCATATCTTTCGTTTGCGACGTGAATGGGATCCTGCCCCGGGGTAATTATGGTAACTCCGCGGGCAATTTACCATACGCGGCCAACGTGCCCGGACGAACTTGGCGGTAATTATCATTTGTTCCTTCCAGGGGGCAAAGAACCGCGTCGATTATTATTCCTTAACGCGTGACCGACAAGGACTTCTTCGCCGTAGGAAATGATATCGTAACTCACGAAGGTATCTACATCCAAGAAGTGAAAGGAAAGGCAATGACATTTATGCTGACTGTTATCACGATTATTATTACTTTATTAACTCGATGAAAACCTTTAGTATGCAATGAATAAGAGCAATGGATTTTAATGAAGAATTAAACCATATGTACGTTAAATGAAATTAGAGAAAAAGAAAGGAATGGTGAAATAAAAATGATGAGTACGAATAAATGGAAAAAAACGGAACGAACACAGAAAAAGCGCTCTTATAGGATTCGGCTGATCCGTTTTTCTTTAAAAATGTGATCGACGCACGAGAAGATTTTTCGAGATTTATTCCGAAAATCTTATTCATCGAATAAGTATTGGATGTATTCTCGGTGACATTTCGAGGAACGGCTCGAAGCGAATCGAACAATTCGCGGATATGCTATCGAAACGGAGCAAGTATGGGGAACTTGAGAATCCAGGTCGCTATCGTTGAATATCGAGCCGAATAATACAATGCGTCATGGAAAAACAGCGGATTCCGACGAAAGTCTGAGTAATACGGGAGGCAATGAGTGGAGATCGACAGATATGGAAGTAGAAACGCCATACGTGCATACACATGTACATACGTACGTGCACTGACGCAGACTGCAAGTTCTTCCGACATTTCAGCACAACGACATACGTACTTTTATCATGTCCTTCCTTTCAGGCGACGTTCGAAATATTCAACCGGTGCACGTCACAAATTTAAGCTGACCATTCTATATACCTACACCTGCGACCACCGCTTTAATTCCTTTCAACGCTAGTAACAAATGGCCTTTAGTTAATAAAATGGAATAAAAGCATGAAATGCGAAGGGGCTGACGGTAGGGGGCTCGGATGAACTGAAAACTCGACACCCCATATATTGTTCCAACGCCGGGGCAGTTGAAAATGTCCCGAGTGGCAAACGTTGGTCAGGCCAAAGCCGGCCGCAGTGATGTGGGTCAATGTTTGCGCCGACGCGATATTTCAACGGGTCACTTCGGCATGCAGATTGCTCGAGATAATATAAATCACGGCGGTGGGATCCCTCAACGCCGTACGAAAACGAAGATATAGCAATCGACCGCCCTATATCCGACTCCCTGCACTCGGAGAGTCGCGATGTTCGATTCCAATGGAGGGCTCCTCCTTCGGGTCCGTAATTTTCGGAATGAAAGAGTCGGGGCGGGAAAAATCGATGGACGGCTTCGGATTGGCAAATCGTCGAGATTAAAGCTCCGAAGCTCCGCGCCCTTATTCCGCATCGGAAGATGACGTCGATCCGCGGCCAGTCCGGATTAATATACACCGCGACGTAAGTCAACATTCGACCGTATTATTTTAGGACACCGCTCTCGGGCAATAAAAACATCGAGGCGGTCCGTCGATATATTTTCAGGCATTCGGGTCAGGAGAGCGGCGAGAACTATGCTGGCCGTTCGTTATTAAGATCGATGACGGCGAAGATTTACTCAGCTAGAGAGCTACCGTTGCCACTCGGTTATTTTAGGTCCCGTCGATGTAGGTATAAATCGTCGAAGACGCTTTCGAGGTGCGGATAGGATCTCAGCCACGACACCGATACCCATTACCAATTTCGCGAGGCAGCCACAGCGAATAACAGAACGTTCCTCTCATATCGCTCGCCGGCATCGGCTCGTCTCGCGATCCAGCAGTGATCGAGAGATCGTACCTACACCCTGCCCAAACGCTGATCCTTCAATTCGTCTCTGACAGCTCGAGACGGGCGGGAAACGAATGGCTCGCCGCTCGGATTAACGGCCCCTGCCAGCCCAGCCAATGTTTCTCGATCCGCGAACTATGGTAAATATTGCGAGAACGCTCGCCGGGCAAAAATGCCGAGGTGCCAATGGCGTGAATAATAGTTGAGATTGCCGGGGTAGGTCCCCCATCGATCGAGATACGCCGTGGGTCGTGACGTAAGACAAGAGAGGCGAGCGAAGTAAGGATTACGCTCGGAATCGAACGAACGTATCCCGATCTTATCTCCGCCGATACATTCTTCGTGCCTGCTAGCTCTCATGGCATGCTGCTCGGAATGAGACCGGATGCTGAACTCGAATTAATGGCGGGCCGGAATATACGAGACTCGAAGAGCGCTATGGGCTTGAGAGCGAATATTATGGGGGCGACGTTTCCCGCGATCGATGGGAATGGGCGATGATCGGTCGTAAATAGTAATCGGGAGCGGAGGGGGAGGGGGGATATACAGAATTTGGTGACCGGCTTGTTGGCCAGTCGTATTTGCGCGCTCGACCTCCGCCGCTTGTTATTTCGAGAGCGTCGAGATTATATAAATTTTCCAACATCAGGCTCTTGGCGGGGATAACTTGATTATTCCAATCTGGCAGTCGATCGGCAAATCTCATCGGCAGGAAGTCACGAACGGATGGCGGCGGGGGGTAAAAATAATACCGCACTCCAGCCGACAATATCGTGCGGTGCATTATAAATTGCAATCAGCGAATTTAAATTATATGAAATTGTACTTATTATTACGGGGGAGTGTTCCGCCTGTAACTACAATAATGATACCGATCAGGCTGGAATTTCAGCCTCGATGCTCGAATAATTTGTTCCCCTCGACGCTCATTCACTTCCCTCTGTTTCTTTCTCTCTCTTCTCTCTCTCTCTCCCTCTCTCTCTCTCTCTCTCTCTCTCTGATATTCTCTCATTCTCCCCTTGATCAGACTTTGTCATCTCGTTTTTCAGGTCGATGTCACCGAACTCTGTCCCTCCGCCACGGTACTGGCGCAACAATTGACTCACGTAGAACTGGAGAGGCTCTCGTACATCGGGCCCGAGGAGTTCGTCCAGGCATTCGCAAAGGTAAAAAAATGCCCGGCTCTATACAAAATATGCAAAAACGTCCTCAAGGACAATCCCGCCGTTCCACTGCGACGGTAGTAACTTTTCATTTCGCTCGCAGGAATCCCCGCACCTAGAGACATCCTTCAAGGATATGAAGAAGACTCGCAATCTCGAGTCATACGTCCAGTGGTTCAACAGACTGAGCTACTTCGTGGCGACGGAAGTGTGCAAGGTAAACGAAATTTCTCGTTGGCACGCGAGATTACACGCGATACTCCCGGTGAATTACAGCCGCGATGTCCCGCACAATTCATTCGTCCTGTCCGCAACGAGATTCTCTCACGAAACTTCCCCGGGTTAAGTGTCGGCACGTTTTCGAAGTTGAACGCCGCAAATCCCAGAAACTTTCACCCTCGAACTAAATAGTAGAAAAAAAATATTCCGTCCGCCTAAGGAGATTGGCGCGCGATACCGGAGGTACACGATTACGAGAAAAAAAAATGCAAAGCGTAGCACTCACTTCCTTCTGACTACCGATCCATAAATACTTGTCTTCGTTCCAGCACGCGAAGAAGAAGCAGCGTGTGCGCGTGGTCGAATACTGGATAGAGACTGCTCGCGAGTGTTTCAATATCGGCAACTTCAACTCGCTGATGGCGATTATCGCCGGCTTGAACATGTCGCCGATATCGCGGCTGAAAAAAACGGTGAGTACCCTCTTTTCGCTCATTTTTCTGCCGACGTCGGGAAGCTTTAACGAGGCAAGGGGGTTTGGAGGGGGGAAGGGAGTGCACGGAAAAAGGAGAAACAGTCGAGTAACAAAGGGGTTGACGGTCACACGTGCACATTTCGAGAGGGATGCGCAGGTGGAAAAAGGGTTCCAAGAGGTCTGCATAGAGGGTAATAGAGGGTGGCCAGGGTGGCGGGAGCAATAAGCGACCTGTAATCCTCATACATCGAGCGCGAACGTCAACCTGCCGACAAACTGACGGGAGAATTATTCGTCGGAACTTAACGAACAAAAACCTTTCCCCCTGACGTCCTATAAATTTACCGGAAATTTCTCCTGGTTACAAATTACGCCTAAGCATCCCTCCCGGATAACCGACCACGAGCTAAGGGAAACGTTTTGTTATTCCCGCGAATCTGAACCATGATTGAAAGACGAAGACAGAGTCAGTTCGCAGCTCGCGACGTTCGAAGGGGTAAAGAACGAAGGGAGAGAAGAATGAAAAAAAGGTAGATTCGACAATGCGACAGAGGGGAGTGGGGGCGAGAAAACGAGGGTGGAGAAAGCGTCAAACTGGCTTAATTGAATTTTTCCGTTGCGGTTCCCCAATGGGGCCCAATGGCAGCGCGAGAAGGAGGGAAATGTAGGTCGCGGTCTGGGTTAATTAAAAAGTTTAAAGTCGACCGGGTATCCCTAGCAGGCCATCCTCGCTTCTCGTGCCCCCCCTGTGCTCGTCCTCTCGCGTCCTCGCAGGGAATTAGCTAATTGCCGCCGTTGCCAGCCCCCTCTCATCCCCCCACTCCCATTCCGGACCTCGTCCCCCTGTATGCCGAAAGAGAAAACAACTAGTTTGCCCGGCTCTCCTCCATTCCACGCTTTTCCTCGAGAGTCGCTTTTAAACCGTACCCTCTCCTTACCTCCCACCCCCCTGCTTCCGGCTGCCGCAATTTTCCCATTTCTGCTACTACCTTCCCGCGACTCCCTAATCGCCCGACCCCTGCCGCTTATTTACGTTCTTTCGCCGCCGTAAGCCACCCCCCTCTTTCCTCCTACCCTCAGAGGCTCCTCTGCGCGCAAACGGCCGGCGAAGAAAATTCTGGCTGCCATCCGGCCAAATTGCGGTATGACATTTTTTCGCATCGTCGATTCTTTAACCGAATGATGAAACTTCGGTTTCCCCCTGTCAATTCCGTCAATTTACGCCGATGTCGAAGTTCGAAAGGGGTGCATGTTCGGGGATGTGCAGGGGTGAGGAATGTAATTACTCGCGGGCTGCAGGCGACATTGATTGGACGAAGGAAAGCTGCGGATGCAGCTGTTCGTCCTGTTTTGTGCGCGACGGTAGGACACTGCTGTGCGAAAAGACTGCATGAGGGAATTGTAGGACGGGGCTCTGCGAAAGGACTCCGCAGACAGGAGTGGACAGAGGACCTCGCGTAAAGGGATCGCCCTAATGTGCGGGCAGCGTATATTGGATTTTTCGAACGGGATCATCCATTTGCCGCTCGCATTCTTTCGCGCGGAATGAAACTGTGAATCTTCAGGTAGTCCCGACCGGGGTGTAGTTCTCGTACCACACGGGAAAATTGCACGCATCTTATCGCGGCTCGGCATTGTAGCTTCCTGAATGCATCGCGGCGGCGGGGTGGGGGAGAGATGGGCGTTGTTGTAAAAAAGAATAGGAAAGAATTACTTTTGCATGCATTTCGGCCTATCGCGTTCGCGCGGCGCGCGATGGAAAAGGCAGAAAACGACGGGTAGCGAGCGAACTGTAAAACGAGAACGCGGAGGCGAGCAAATTGAAAGATGCATGAAGTAACGTTACGGAAAGGAAAGCGTTTTTCATATTCTCGATCGTAGATAACACTTTCGTTCCGCTGTCAGACAAGGTGAGCAAAATCGGTCCATGTCCAGAATTGTCAGTCAACTCTCGCGTGAACTCTCATGCGCCAGGGGCGAGTTAAACGTTCTCCCGCATTTTTAATTACACGTTTCTACCATTTCTATCCCCACCCCCTCTCTCTCTCTCTCTCTTTCTCTTTTAGAGTCCCGCTCCCCGTCCAGCCGAACTGACCGACGATTCAGGGTTCATTTGCTTCGGCCCCGTTGATTTATACCCGGCGCACGCGAAATAATTGCCGTGGCATGTGGGCGGGCGGTGAGGGGGACACGGGGTGCGATAAGAGGGCTACGAAAGGGGGTGAGAGGAAGAGAGGGATGGCTTTCCCCAGAAGCGGAGCACCGTAATTTTCGTTAATGAAAATTTACCACCCGACTCTCGCCCGTTCGGTTCGGCTACTTTTGTTCGCGTGCTTTTTTGCATTGCCCGAGGTTCGTCGGCAAAAAGCGACAGTGCGCCCCCGGACCCCGCCTGCCCCACTCTCCCGAAACTCGCCTGTCCACTCTCGTTCTCGGACTCTTTCGCGCCCGGCTTTTTCGCGGTTTTATTCAAGCCGCGAGAATTTCGACGAAGTACTCTCATTACGCGATAGTTTTCGGCGCAATTAATGTGCGTGGAAAAGCAGGTCAAAAGAGAGAGTAGAACGAAAGAGAAAAATCGTTCTTTCTCTTACCGCATCCGATGACCGATCAAGAATCATCAGCAAACATTTCGCGACAAATATTGTTCGCACTCGTCAGCACTGTGTATCGCCGGTCAGAAATTGTGGCAAAAATTCCGGCAGCGAGACATTCTTCGTTCTGAGCCACCTCCCTTTGCGAGAATCGTCGCGAGCTCGGCTTTTAATTGTCGCCGGGACAGTATTAAAAGTTTGGACGTGGGCCGGATCGCTTTTTTGTTGATGTAATTGGAGTCGTTCCCCGGGCGTCGGTAATATCCGCGGCTCGCTGTATCGGGCGGCTGTGAAATTTGAGAACGAGCGCCGGGTCGGGATCGTTCAATCCGCACGAAATATTTCTCGTGTCGGACGCGGGGGCCGCTAGGGGAGGTGGGGGGTGGTAACGACGGCAAATGAAAATTTACCGTCTCCCGGTTGCGTCACGTTCGACCATTTTTCCCCGCTTTTTTTTCACCACTCCTCTTTTTTCCATTCGCTCAGCGCCGATGCAAGAGAGGCGCGCGTCGACTCCGCTGATTGTGGAAAAATTAACCGTTTCTGCATAAACATTCGTGCTCCCCGCGTACAATTGGTGGGCCAGTATTAAAGGTAGAACATGAAGAGGGGGAGAGAGAGAGAGAAAGAGGGAGTCAGCTTGATTTTTCACACAAATTGCCCGAACCTCGGTATGAATATCGGGCGTGTCGTTTTGACGTACGCGAGCGTGAGTAAATACGAAGATTTTTTTTAAATTAACCGGTTTATATACAAATCGACGATGAATTCGGGCGAAAATATAGAAAGGATGCGAGCCCCAGATACGATTTGGGAGAATGCGAGAAAACTTTAATTGCGGCGGAAGGCGCGAAATTACCGATTGCGATTTCGCGCCCGTGCATGTAGACGATTTGATTAAGATTTAACCCCGCCGAGTGAGAGGTGAATAATTAATTTTATCGCCAGTCGGATTACTATACACTCTATCGGAGTCCACTCGTTAAACAGTTGAACCGCAACCTCGAAATTTGCGGACACATAGAATTTTCATGAATGACTGAGACCTCAGACGCAGGAGTGGGTGTCGGGTGAAAGAAGAAAAAATAGGGAAAAGTGAAGGGAAAAAAGGAAGTGGCGCTCGACTCGTCTCCTTCTTCCTTGGTGGGGATGGGCTCTTAACTCTCGGCAACAGACCGCTTGAACGCTAAAAGACATTCCTCCCGAAGCCTTCCATTTAACTCGTACGATATTCCCTTTGCGCGGCGGTATATACTCTCGGCGGTATCCAACTTTCATGAGCATTACCTTAAACTCGCCTCAAAGTAGTCACGATGAGACGACTGACAGGACAGAAAGGAAACGCATTTTGCAACATCGAACCTGTCCTCTGCCGTTGACAGGAACCGGGCCCTTTCTCTCCCTCTCCTCTCTCTCCGTATTTTTCTACTTCTCAATTTCAACCTCGCCCCTTCCATTGCCAACCCTCCGGCTGGTACTTCTGCATGCTGCTCACTACAGAGAGACATGCACACCGACGAAAGACGACAAGGTCGAGGACTACGAGAACGATACCACTCCATCGGGCTAATTTACTGCGGAGATAATCTGCAAATGACGTCTTCTTCTCTATCTCCGCCGTCGCGGCGGTGAAGTGTGCGTGTATATGAGAGGAGCAGGAGTAGGAGGAGCGGGGGTAGAAAGAGGACAGACTGAGAAGGGGTGGGACGAGAGAAAGAGGAACAGGCTGGCTCGGCTTTCCATCCTCAAAGACCTAATTACGTTTGGCCGTAACGATCCTCCATGCTGATGATAACTTACGTATTTCCCCTCAGCGTCTTCTTCGTTCGACAGTGGGGGGAGAGAGCTTGAGGTGGGTGAGACGGGGAGGGGAGAGGGGGAAGAGTCAGAGAGAGCCGGCAGATTTAAATCGAGCCCTTTTTCCGTCGCCAGGCACCACGGACGAACGAAAAAGAACACGGCGACGAACTTTAAACCCGGAAGAGACCACGATTTTTACTCGCCCCGAATATATTGGAACGCGAAGAAAGCGGCGGCGAATGGACGGTGGTAGAAGGAAATGGACGGAGAGAGAGGCGGATGGGTTCCGAAACGTTTCGATAAATCCGGCGAGTGGCCGCGTCGTCTTAATCTCGGCTTATTTAAAGATACTCCAAACTCCAGCTTTTACTCCCGCCGTATTTTTTCCGGGGTAAAATCATCGACCGTTCACTCTTTTTTTCCCCACCCTGCCGTGGTCGACGAGTGGCTTCCGGCTGAAATGTGGTGACTTCTTCGTTACGCCTGACGTCGTTACGCTCGGCGCCCTTCGATTCTTTACATTCGCCGTGAAATCGGTGTCAAGGACGAATCGACCAGAGGTTTCATGATCCTCGATCTTCTTCGCGCGTTATCCATCCAACACCGTCGGTCCGCAGGTAGGTCCGTTCTCTCACATATCCATCTCCCGGGCGTCGTCTATTTATCCGTCTGTCTAGCCATCTATCTATCTCCGGCTTCATACTCTCCGCTCCTACCGTCCGCATCCAGTTTCAATTTACCGGATCCGCCAGGAGTCCTCCGTCCTACCCGCTGTTTCCTCTTTTTCCCCTTCAATGCCAGCAAGACGCGAGAGAGAGACCGTGTGTGTATCTGTCTGGGAAAGAAGAGAGGGAGGGGCCGAAGGGGGGAGAGAGCGGCATTTGCCGAGAAATCGAATCGGTCCCGAGCACCAAAGAGAAATGGCTCCCGCGACGGACGAGAGAAACTCTGTCTAGGATAGAGTTCCTGCGGGAGAGCACTAGCTAACACGGGACTCAGGACGGAACTCCTCGCTCCACGTCGCGTCTTGTTCTCGAGGGCTCGGTAACGAGGATCCCGAGTTGGAACCGTAGCAAGCCCGACATAAGTCCGCCCAGTCTCCTGCCAGAATTCGCATCCGGGATAAAGAGTTGATTTTCCGATAGAAAGGAACGCGTTAGTTACGTCTTGTTCACATTTTCAATAATTCCAAGTCATGAGACTCGACTTGACGAAGAATGAGAATTAATTTGAGTGAGAATTTCCCGTGTTGGGACTGAGGTAGGCAGAATTCTGTCGATCCCATTGTTTTTGTTGGTTGGAAATCGAAGTAGGGAAATAGTTCCCACGACGAGACATCGAGTCGGCCATCCTGCGCACCGTTCCATTCCCTCGAACTCGTCCCGTCTAAAACGACGCCGCGGAAAGTGGATCGTGGATCCACAAGAACGGATCCCTCCATTCGTCCCGGTCCTCGAGGGTCTCGTAATGAGGAACGGACAAAGGAGGTCAAACGTCGGGCACCCTCGCGACGGGGCCTGGAACTGTCTTCCCATAAATGATTCCGCCGTGCGATTTCCCGTTTCAAATTACCGTGCCAGTTATGGTAATGGACGCATACACAAGTTTCGGCATAAGTTTATAATGTAACTTCCAGCCCGCAATACGGTAAGTCGACTCCGTAATGCGGACGCTTGCCCGAATTTCGACGTTGACTAAACAGTTCAAAGAGCAGAAAATGAGACCTTACCGCGGTAATGGAAGTAAAATACTTAAAATGCTCTTATAGCTAGAATTCGGTGCAGTTTATTCATGCAGAAGAAAAATTAGTAATATCCTTGGTCGACTCGGCTTACCCAATGGAATAAGCTTGTTTCGTGAATAGATTAATTTGGAGAAGTAGTGTATGGATGAAGTTGAAGATGCAGGGAGGAAAACCAGAAATGTACGCGAAAGGTAAAGATGGAGGATCAGTCCGATAGTTACATCTGGCTTTCCACAGAGACAGAACGCAATCGAATTGATTGCATAGCCTTTAACTCGATACCTTTCGTCAATACAAGTATATCGATTCATAGAATCGGTTCTGCGGTCAAGCAGATACACTGCCCAGTTCCCTCTGACGCTTCTCCTACTATCTATCCTCCATTCCATCACAATCCATTACCTTAATCCAGACGTACACCAATGGGCCTTTCATTGCTTCTTTCCTCGTCCTTTTATTACGCCGAGCACTCGTGGCACTTTCGTTACTGCAAGCACGTTGTTTGCGCGCATAAATTGGGTCTCAACATTTTCATACGTCCCCATCATCGAAACATCTTCACCTTCCTCATCCTTATCCAGTTTCCCAGCACCAAGCGAGTGCTGGAAACAGCATCCACGCCCGACAAGGCCAATAACGCGCATTGCGATGATATAAAAAGTCTCCGGCAACATCGCGCCATCCTTTCAACTCGCCTCCCTCTTATCAGCCTCATTTTCCTCGCACTCCATTCGAGCCCTTCATTCTCTCGTTCACGGTGCCGAGAAGCTCTTAAACGACAGTTTTCTGACACGTGACACTGCGAACGGTTTCGCGAATTCGACGACAGCAGGAGACTTCTCTCTTTCTCTGCCTCTCTCTCCTTCCTTTTTCAAGCATCGTCATCCCCATTGAATTTTCCGCCATTTCAGCGAGCTTCATTCTCTTTCGGTTCGAAATCGAACGGCGTTGAAATTGGAATTTTTCAAAAGATGTCCTACCCAGAAGCCTGGCAGGAGAGTTCGAGGAGTTTTCGAAACTCAGTGAAAACTCGCTGACCCGCCCAGACTCGAATACGTCGAGTGCGATAAATCACGTACAGAGTGGCCGTTGAGAATTGTTGACGAAATTCGATCCTCGGATCAGCACTTCCGAGACTGACTAATTAAATTTCCGTCTTCCGAATCGGCTGTGCTTCAAGTTCGCACATTCTTCCTCGACGCGTCTGGAATTGTGCCTGATTCGGGAAAGACTGTTCATGCGTTTCTTTGATCGCTTTGGCGTCTCGTCGTTTCAGCTCAGTGAAAAATTGACCTTCTAGGTGTTTGAAAAGAATTTTCTCCCTTCTGTGAAGTCTTCTTAGCCGCGAATGCAGTCTGCGATACTTCCATATTCGGAGGCCGTCTTAGGATATAATAACAATAATCCTACTCTTTTTTTTTTCTTATTTTATTTTTATATCTTGCTTTGTTCTGCCTGTATATATCTAAGATTGACATCCTAAGGAAAAGAAGAAGAACAAGTAACGAATATGGGTGAGACAAAAGGCAGTGGTGGTATTTTATACAAAATTCTCATTCGTAGATTACCGTGAAGCATAGGCAGAATTCTAAGAAAGATGCCTTTCATGATGGAAACTTACCAACGATAGAGGTTGCACGGTATCACACGGATAGTTAAACGTCAGCATGTGAATTGCAGAAGAATGAACTGTCTAAATTTATTAAAGGCACCCGACCTCGAATTTACCAGGACTAGGGAACAAAGAACGCGAAATAGGCAAACGGAAAGAATACCGTACTTTGTATGCCGCGATGAAACAATGAGTGTGTAAGCCGGTATGCTCTATGCATTGTTAAAGGCTCGATGCAACAGGGACGTTCTCTCGAACGGTCTCACGAAAAACGTCGAGAACTGCATGAGCTACGGCGATGAAGTCGTTGACAGGCACAGAGGAAATGAAGGGAAAATGAAGGTACAATGAGCGGGAAAAGGAGAGGAGAAGACAAAATACTTGCGCGTTTGTTCGCATCGCTGGGAGATCGTTCGAGCTGACAGCGCTTCAAATGGGAAAGTTGCCGGAAATAATTTCGGACCGAAATCAAGCGCACCACCGCTGAGTTACCCGCGGCATCCGGTTTGCCGGACGGCCCCCCGGGGGTAGAGCGTTGTAATTAAATTAACTTCGAGGACAACGAAAATGTCGCGGACGCGGACGCCTAGACGCCGGAGTTAATTTCGTTTGTCGCCTACCTGCGCTCGCGCGCTTTAATTCGCGAGTTAACGCTTGGAGGAGCCTCTAGCCGCTAGTCGCACCTCACTCACACTGCTGGCATACTCTAATGCCTCTGTTCGCGTTAAGCGACTCCTTTCCGCGCGAACTTCGCACGAAATAATCGATTTTTAACAGCGGAGCTCCAGAAACTTCTGCCATTCAGACGCTTTAATGACTAGAACGCTCCTACCGATGTCTGTATAGGGTGAGAAGCTTAAAACCACTTCACTGCATATATTGACTATTAGGTGATAGAAGAAAAAATTCTTTAATACACCGTAATGTTTATGAGCTACATATTATGCCGTGCAGGAGCTAGAGGAAAAATATCATCATCATGATATGCACAAAAATATAGTAAATCATTTAACCGTAAAATGTGATCCCTTATTGTATTTAAGCTTTGCCATATCCATTCTTTCTGACACCAAGGCGGTGAACATGTTTGGAACGTTCCATATGCCCCACCCTTTACACGCAAATTAATTTAGTTCAACGCCGCCATTGCCTTACACCTTGTTCCTTTATTAACTCTTCCATTCCTGCGTACACTCTGAGCAAGGTTTCCTCCTTTCTCCTCTGCTTGCGCTCATATACGCGAACAAGATCCTTGGCTGGAACTGCGAAGAAAGCCATCTCCAGCTTCTGCTTTCGGCTCCTTTGTACGCTGCCGATACGCGGTCGGCAAAACGCTCACGACGATGTTTCATTTCCGTTGCAGTGGTCTAAGGTCCAGTCGGCGAAATTCTCGATCCTCGAGCATCAGATGGATCCCAGCAGCAATTTCAGCAGCTATCGCAGCACCCTCAAAGCGGCGATGTGGCGTAGCGCCGGCGCAACAGACGAACGACAGCGCATCGTCGTACCCTTCTTCAGCCTTCTGGTCAAGGATCTATACTTCCTCAACGAGGGATGCAGCAACAAGTGAGTTATTCCCATTGTGGCCGAACGATTTGACCTTGCGACATATACTTCCCCAAGCGCGAGAATTGAAAACTGATCGACGCGGAACGTTCTCTGAATCGTTCAGGGTTATAATTTGAGCAATCAACTATCAACTGTCATGTTTCAAGTTCTCGCGTAAGCTGTTCTGCGCAACTACGGGATGGTTTCTAAAGGGATTTTGAACGTGTTTGGGGTTGTATTATCCGGGTGGAATGAGACTTATGAATTTTTATACATGTTATTCATCATATCTTGGGAACTATTTGGGTCGGAGGGGTGTGTTTACGTGTTTTGTAGAGTGTTTGAAGCCTCTTTCGAGGATTACATGAGTCATTGAGCTAGAAAGTTTTCACCTACCTTTGACCATATCTTGGGAACTGTAATACTTAGAACGCTCGGATAACGTTATTCGTAATTCTGTTTTATTCCTCTTTCTTTTGATTATTGTATAATTCAGCCAAACAGCTTTATATGAAGTATAGGTCCGAAAAAGTCAAATTTCCCTCGTTTTTCCCCTATTTTTGGCTGTAACTCTGAAACTAATGCGAATTTCGAGGAACGGAAAACGTCTCTCTGAGTTTTTTTTAGACCCCCCCACAAAGTAGCTAAACGGCAATTCGATCCGCTGATATTCGACTTTTCGCAAACACGTGCTAAAAAAAGCGCCTTTTTTTAAATTGGCTGCAACTTTCGATCCAGCGTTCAAAACCTACGGCAATCATACATTTTTTTAAGCTTGTGGCGCGCTCTCTCAGATAGGATCATTAGTGAACATCGATCTTTAAAACAATTCTTTTTACATCAGAAAATAGCTGTATTTCCAAAACAATTGGGAATTCGGAACTTTGCTTACAATGAAACACGGTGGATTAAAATCTGTGTTTCCGGCGTATTTGACGATTCTATTTTTTTTTTAATTGGTTCAAGTAGTGTCCTTACTTTGATTATTCATTGCCACAGAAAAGCGTCCAGAGCAACAAAATATAATATGTTAATATATAAAAAAATCGGCATCCTTTGGCGTCCTTATTGCCATAGAAAAGTATCAAGGCCATCAACGGACCATAAAACTGTCTTTTTTGTTGTAAACAAAGGTACTCTCAATAGTTACTAGATTATGAGATGTACAAAGTTAAACTATACGTATTATACTTACAACTTGTGCAAAAGCAAAGTAAATTAAGCGTCTAAAACATAAAGCAGAACGGATTAATGTACCTGAAAGAAATAATCGTCAAATTAGAGACATTATAAATTACAAAAGTTATTTTAGATATTCGATTATACTTCTTACAAATACCTATACACGTGTAGGTAAATGAAAAGATTATAAATCGAATATCTAATATAATGGAAGACACATTACCTTGAAACGAAATATCTAAATTCTGTCTATCTGAAATTTGTTTGCCGAATATTATGGTTTCACGGTCAATTGACATGAAGAGAAAACGTGAGTTGACGTGCAAAATTTTACGGTTCCAACTGCCAATTGAAGGGCAGGTAAAGGCTATTACTTGACGAGAAATTATGGGAAGAAAGAAAGAAAAGTAGTATCCTTCCGCTGGCCCTACTTACCTACTTACAATTAACGTATTACACTATACCTACCGAGAAAATATGCTAATTGCCTACCTAATAAATTATGCTTGAAGAGAGCAAAACAGGCGCACCAACACAATCACTCCACGGTTCTCATTCATCCAACCGGGTACATAATAAATCTAAAACAACAAATATGTCCCGGGACCTCTAACATACTAAGCGTGCAAAAAACCCACGAACAATTCTATCCTGCAACCGATCATGCATGGAAATGTACCCTAACAAAAATTGACCAGTAAGCTTTTCGCTATGCTTAGCAAATAAACTACTCGCGGTTATTATACTCGTCATAAATTTAACAAGAATAATTACGAGTCACCCGCGGCGCTTCGGACCATTCATCCTCCAACTTGATGGGTGACTCGAGGGACTTAAAATTTGGACTCACTGAATGGTCAAGCATATCACAGGAACACACTGCACAGACGAACCCTTGACCGTCAGTTCCATAAACCCTCAAGTTGATTCTGTATTCTGAACTGTGGGATGTTTGTTTGGGTTCTCGAGGTGGGCTTGTGGATAGTGGATAGTAGATTTCGAATTTCAAAACATCATCTTGGAAGACCACATCTTCGTCTACCACAATTCGAATCAGATTTGGACCACCAGGCCGCAAAGTATGGGTCACAAACTTCTAGCCGACAGCAGGCACGCAGGACCAGCATCTCTTTGAA
Source organism: Anoplius nigerrimus (assembly GCA_914767735.1). Lineage (NCBI taxonomy): Eukaryota > Metazoa > Arthropoda > Insecta > Hymenoptera > Pompilidae > Anoplius > Anoplius nigerrimus. The sequence goes on along the minus strand of OU612088.1, from coordinate 12,050,730 downwards.
ACACTGACTCTACAACGCGATTCGCCCGCAATATTGTACGGATATCGCGACCGAATACAATATTATCGGCCTACAAGCATTTACTCGCGAACGAAAAAGTTATGTATAAAATTCGTGACCGAATTACTTCATACCAGCGCAATAATATTGACTCTAGTATAATATTTCGCGATCGCAGTGTATGCGTTTCAGTACCCGATTTCGCAGCTGAATTATAATTTGAAAGAATATAACGAAAACAAGATGGTATTGCGACGAGCAAACACTGACTCTAACACGACGCGATTTTTATAATACGACCATGGGGGCTTATAACGGCGAGCAAAACATTTACTCCACATCGCGTGACTCTACATTTTATTGCAAGAGAATGAAGGTATCAGGTCTAGTAATAATTAATGTCGTTTTCCAATAGATTTTTAAAACTGGTTTATTTAAACAAAACATAACAAATTAAGCAACGACATAGTCGCCGTTGTTTTCAACTACTTGTGCTCAACGCTCAGGTAGCATCTTAATCCTTCTATTGTAAAACTCTTGCGATTTTAATTCAAAAAGCTCGGTCGAGGTGTTTTTGAGGCACTCTTCATTATTGAAATGTTTTCCAAGAAAAAAATTTTGCAAGGAACGAAACAGATGATAATTGGATGGGGCAATATCTGGAGAATATGCAGGTTGTGGGAGAACTTCGCATCCCAACTGGCGTAGTTTTTCCGTCGTGATTCTTGCAGTATGCGGTTGTGCGTTATCGTGATGAAGAATTACGCCCTTCCGATTAACCAGCTCGGGTTCTTTTTCTTTCAAAGCTCGGTCTAACCTTTCCAATTGTGCACAATACACTTCACTTGTAATGATTAGGTTGGTTGGTAAGAGTTCATAATGAAGAATTCCTTTAAAATTCCACCAAACACACAACATCACCTTTTTCGGATGCAAGTCAGGCTTTGGCGTGGACTTTCGCGCTTCGCTTTTGTCCAACCATCGTGGCTGTCTCTTCAGATTGACATAAAGCACCCATTTCTCACCTCCAGTAACAATTTGCTGTAAAAATGGCAATCGGGTTTGTCGAGAGAGGAGCGAACTGCAGATTGTGACTCTTTGATTGCGGTTGTTTTCCGTTAATTCATGTGGGACCCACCCACATTCCAAACTTTTGGACCTTGCCAAGTGACCGCAACCAAGTGATTGCAAATAATTTTTTGCGAACAGTTTAAAGCTGTCGCAAGCTCTTGTTGCGTTACTTGAGGATTTTTAACCAAAAGAGCCTGAAGTGCTTTCCTGATTACTTCTACTGACTACTGACTAGAAAACGACACTAAATGTTACTAGACCTGATAGTAAAGCTTGTGCGGGTTCGGGTAAAGTACTGACTTACAATCAAATTGACTCTATGATTCCATTGCTTTCAATCGAAAATAAAATAAAACTGTGCTAATTCGTGAATCTCAACGCACGGGGGCGGAAACTGTCCACGCAACGTGGGGAACTTCAACAGGTGCATTGAAAGTGAAATAATTTTGCGGATCTCAATATTGGCGGATGGAGGCTTTCGTTTGGATTCGAATATTTCTTTGCAACACAGACCCTACTTTGCCGCGAAATAATCGTTAGAAACGCAACACGAATTCGCGGGCGTTCGTCTTAACACTCGCGGGTGGAGACTTACGAATTTAAACAAACATATGCATGACTCTAAAAACCGACGAGGGGTCGCAAAATTTATGAAAAAGAAGGGTTGAAAGGGAAGAGTTGTAGTAGAAATAAAGAAACAAATATTGGTGTTCGGACTTTTTCTTACCGTTATTGCGAATGCTGACCTGATTATATAATTTTATATAAAAATGGCTCTACGTACTTATTTTTGTTTGATTGGAATAATTGTAGGAATATGGGAACTATAAAATAAAAAATAAAAATGCGTGCCCCAACCTTTTGCGAAAGTGATCCTTCAGTCAAATAAAAATAGCCAATTGAAGGATAACGGTGTCCAGTATACACCACGTGGAAGTAACCGCGAGCGGTGCACTTTTAATCTGTTTTTGTTTTTAAACAACCAATTTCTAATAGTTTTTTGTATGTACGTGTGTGGATCAGTAAAGGAAGAGATGCATAAATAAAGCTCAAGTGAAATGATTACACGAATTAAGGGATATATGTTAGAAATTAAAAGTTAAATATATGAAAAATTTGAATCGCAAGGTAATGTGTGCCAGTGTGTAATGATTTCATTAACATTGAATGACATAATAACAAAATAAATACCCAATAAAGATAAGTGTAATTCACCAAGGTTGTAGACGTACACACCGTTGGTACGAGAGTGGCATAGTTCACTACAAACTGGTGCACCTGTTGCTAACGTTGAAGAATGGCCGTTGCAACTTCATGTAGGCACTCTCATCACACGACGTCAATGACACTATCTAAATCTGACATAAAAATTTAACTATTATACTCACTATAAATACGTAATGCAACTGCATACTGTTAGTATTTTAAATTAATAAAGGCATGCAGATATCCAATATTACCATGCACAGTTTATCGACACTTAAGCTATTCACTGTTAATATTCACTTCGCAAATCAATTCACTTCAACAAATGGTAGTTAGTAACCCCACTGGATTGTTGACAGGAGGTATGGCTGGCTCACCAGCTCCAACAGGACTGAACACAAAATCAAAACGTATGATGCCTTGCCCTTTTTGCGCACTTCCAATGTCAGCCTACATGCGATTGTTGTTATACTTATTGTTAGTATGAGGAGTGGCTGAGTGCTCATTCGATTTTGATATGCGCGAATAACTTTTCGTACACCTGCCAAAATTACTTCACGGTTTCCAATATTTTGTGATACAAACTTGTATTGTTCACTTGTGTACTCAATATTACTAATTCTCACGTTTGATTTATCTGTTATCAAGTATTTTCACTTTTTTTTTCATAAACTAATATGCCGAGAATATTAATACGTGCAAATAATAAAAGCCTACTAAATCTGCTTTGTTATTTTATTCGCACCATATATCAGGCCATTTGTTTTTAAAAACTGGTACAAAATATTCGGAATAAGTAATAAGATAATTTGTTAGTATTGCTGTTCACATGTGTTGTATTCAAATGTGCTCTTCAGCGACATATTTAAATTGTTCCACTTGTGCAAGCGCATTATCATGTATTGTTACAGCCAAGTAATTCGTAATGCAATAATTGCAGTTTATGCAGAAAATGTATTAGCCAGACTCGAAATTTACCACGGACAACATGCTACTTCAGGCAAAATACAAAGCAAAATTATGAGGCAAAATCAAATTTACCAAAGATGTGATGTTGTGAAAAACGTTGTGTTATAATGCAAGGCCTTTGCTCTCCCGGGTTCTCACAACTGCTGACAACACAATTGAATTTTCACATTAATACAAAACTTAATACCAGAATGTGTTGCCAATCACAATGGGCACCACTCTCGGTGTGTTCAAAATGCAAGCTTGCTGGTTGCATCATTCTTAACCATAAATTGCAAAATTTTTTAAGGACTTTTATAGAACTATATATACTTGATAATCAATAAATGATTGTGATTAGTTCTGCATATGAGTATTGAAGCAGTGTGATAAAAGAACTAAAGCCAAAGAGAAACATAATGAAAACATTGACTGATTCACCGAACTGTGAAACACACGAACACTGAAACAGTGAGCAGTGAACACACGAACACTGAAAAAAGTCACCAAAATTTTAGCCTTGCTTTCGATCATTTACCACCCTATCCCATATATTTTGGTTTGCCCTAAAATTTGGTCATAATCAACATTTTTCAGAGCCTAAAAAAATTTGTCAATGATTGATCATCGTAGGTTTTGATCGCTGGTTCAAACGTTTCAAACGTCAAAATAAGAATAAATAAGGAGATATAATTACTTGAAGTAATGTCAAAAACCCTAAAGTAGCATAAAATAATGTGAAAGTATGCTGAATGTTTCATACGTAAAGCAGTATGGAAATCAAGGGATATCGTTAGCATAGTCGAGACACGGTCTTCCAGTAATAATATGTACGATAAATAATTCTACAACCTGCAATGTGGGTAGATGGGTTACGCAATAGCTCATATGCGAAGGTGCCTGAGCTCACTTTCTGGCAGAACCATCTCATTCGTAAACAGTATTGAACGCAAGCATATGAATAATAACACAGGCAAATGCGTAGCTGGCGTACAAGGTTCAGAATTTTCTATCTACTTCTAGAAATAAGAAATTCGCATAAACCGTAGGAACTTGTAACGAAAGAATTAAATTCAAAATCTGGTAGGTTTTACTTTTTTACTGTAGACATGTTAAAGAAACCAGTACTTACATTCTGTTTAACAATTTGTAAAGAAACTTTCCTTTTTCCTCCCCCTCCGTACGCACAACGATACTCCAACATGGTCGAGAAACATGTTAACCGTAGAAATACTGACGCAACGTCCTTTGCGAAATCCACATTCTCATACCCTTCGTCGGGCTGCACTTATTGCTTACTTATTACATTAAGCACGATACCTACGTCCATTGCCATCGAACGAGAGCAGAGGTTTTGTCGTGAATTCTTTGACGGCAGCCTTTAATAACCCTTTCAAGAGCAGCCTGCGCTCAGATAATTACGTTTCCGTAAGTTCGTGAGACGGCTTCGAACGTCGAAGTACAATCGTCGAGCTTCATTGTCATTTTCAATTGGGAACAATACTTCAAAACATAATTTAATTTCAAACCAATATCATCTCTTTAAGTATTTCACAATCTACACACCTTTAAACTAAACCAATCCTTTCAACTAACCCTCCTCAATCTAACAAATCACACCTACCTTCAATCTACCGTCAAACACATCAAATATTATACAATACGTCAGTCATCCCTCGAATCATTCCAGCGATAATCAGTTGACGACTCCCCGAGCTCCTGACAGAAAACAACAGTCATCACATTCTCCCGTTCCACAAACACACATTCTCTCCACGTCTGCCATATGTGGCTGACGTTGCAACGCGTTAAACTTGGCCCAGCATTCTCCGCTGCCCGGCCGATTCCGCAAAGCTCGCACATATTTCCGCATCTCCGGCTGGCGAAACTTGGCGAAACTCGTCGTGATAGGAAGGTCGATCCCACGATCGAGAGAAGGGCGTGCTTGCCAGTAACGACTCGGCAGTAGCATTGGGCGTGTGCACGGTCGCGATACAAATCGCGTACACGCACGCGAACACGATACCGATGCTGTGCGCGTCGGCGTCCAAGGGGTGGGGTGCAGGGGGTGTCCTGGAATTACGAGTCGAACTTGGGCAATTTATCGCGAGTCGAAACTCCGCAAATTCGCGTCCGACTGCGTTCCTCGCGAATGTCGCTGTTACGTAACGCGCGCCTCGTTCTACAAGCGTGCGAGTGCGTTATCCGTTCGCGGGGTGAACGAGGCGGCAAGGGGGTGAGTTTATGCTGGTGGGTGTTTTAGTGCGGTCGGTACTGGATCGGGGATGTATTAAATGTTTCGGGAGGACTGGCTGAATCGTTCGGGAACTCAGTTGATTAAATTCACCGTCGGGGTTTTTTTGAAATTTTGTACCCAAAGCGCTGATCGCATCATACATTTTTATTTTTCGTGTAACTGTGGGTGGATTTAATATGAGAACACAAGGAACATTTGTTTCGTCTTAAATTTGACTATTTGTCAACGATTACGTTAGAAAGTAATATTATAAAAAAAACATTACGATCAGGTGCACCATGATATAATAAAGAGAACTTCAAAAATACCGTGAACGATTGGGAAACTACGTTATTTACGACGGCTAAAACAAACGGGTTAAAATAACAACATACCTCGCGCGGATACGCAAAATTCCTTTTGAAAATTTGATCGAACAAGTTATCGGAATTTCGCGAACATTTTAATATCTGAGCCATCGAAGAAGTTGCAAGCGAGGATCAGTTATGCCCCGGCATCCAGAGCTTGTATTGCATTTATTACCTATTGCGTCGGCGTCATCCACGCCTAGAATCAAAATTATTCGGTTGCACATTCCTACCAGTTCCGAACTCTGCGTGTCACATCTCACACCGTTACCAAAATCGAAGTAAAATTTGTTTAGCCATCGCTCGTCATCCATCGTCCCAACTTCCGCTATATCATATTCCGCCCAACGTTCTTTACGTTCGGCCAGGCACTGCGATTACGCTTCTACCCGTCCCTGGAGCTCAACTTTCGCCATTACAAGTTTAATAAGTTTACACGTACACAGACGTAAAATCTCGCGTTGGCCGCGTTTTGCAGACGCAATAAATACGTTCACGAGCGGGTTGGAGCGAGATTCGCGAAGAACGTCCAGGACATTCTTACGGTCTTCAACATATCCTCCGCCGAAAGGGAGGATCTGTGTAGGGATGGTAAGCAGAGATGGGTAGGATTATTAAGGGGAAGAAGTTGGACCGGAGAGGGCGCGGCGAAAGTTTCTTTCGATAGATTCTTGACGCCGCAGTCGATCTCGTCCAGGTCGACTCCCGTTGTCGAGTTAAATTCGTTTTGTCATCCCACCCGTCACCCCCCTCCTCGCCATCAGCGACAGCCGATACGGCCGTGTATCGAGGACAATCACAGAGGTCCCTCTCAATCGTCCACTCGAGCCGTCGAGTGGCCTATTAATCGAAAATGGAACAGACAGGCACATCGATTCTTCTCCTCGTTCATTTCGTCGGCCGTCGCGGAAACTTAAGAATCGTTCACTCGTCCGCACAGGTCCGCCAGAGGAACAATGGTACCTGGCCGGACACTGGTCTTGAAATCCTGCCAAGCGTCTTACATCCCTTTCCTAATGCTCCTCGGCCGCAAGTCCGACCGCCGAAGCGATTCGTAGAGCTTCCATCGTCGTTCTTCGACCGAGCGGAGGGCTTGGTTGGCGGGGGCACAAATTAATTCCACAAAACAGCAAACACATGCCGTAACCAACCCCTCCTCAACCCCCTCCACCCTACCTTGGCCTCCTTCGGGCCCTACGGAACTCTCGATTGCGTATCAGGGTAAACGCAAACATAAAGCAATTTGCAAGGTTCGCGCCGTGGGTTCTCTAGTGGGCAGAGGAGGGCTCCTACGGTAACGTTGTTAGCGCCTCTGTTGTTATTATCGATCCGGCGACACGCAGGGCGCTTTGGGTACGTGTTAAATAGCGGGCAGAGGCACCCGCCGGGGCTCCCGATTAAACCGCCATCAAGTAAAACCGACTGCCAACGTCGTTGTCGTTTCAGGCTGCCGAACGGGCACATTAACTTCGAGAAGTTCTGGCAGCTGGCGAAGCAAGTGACGGAATTTATCGCCTGGAAGCAGGTGGCCTGCCCCTTCGAGAAGAATCCGCGCGTCATCGCCTTCCTTCAAGCCAGTCCCGTCCTCACGGAGAACGGTAAGTTGCCAGGGGAAGAGGGAGAGTGAGGGAGAGAGAGAAAGAGTGGGGCTGTTAATGCCGGGGCTATCAATCAATTTTTCGATAACCCGCATCTCTGACCTTCCAGCTGACACGACTTTTTCCGACATTTTTTTTCCAATGTTCTCTCGATCGTCTAACGATTTTCCGTCCCTCCGACGGCAGTCGTCCGATAGGTGGATTCACAGATGTTTCCGAGCTTGTCGGAACAAAGTTGGCCGGAAGGTAGAGAACGTGAGTGCGACGGTTGATTCGATACAGTACGCTAAGCGTCGTTTCTATCGTTTGATTCGCAGCTCTGGCACTGGCGTCCTTCGAATGCGAGCCACCGGACAACAACCCGGAGAAGGAACGTTACAAAGCTTTAAAGTGAGTGCAGCAATATCCTTCCATTGAAGTCATGGTGCCGGTATGGATAAAAGTGCGGCGTGGTTAACTGTGGTTAACGACGGAGGGGGGACAGGTCGGGGTAGTGCGGTAGAATATTTGTCAGGAAACAATGGACATTGCCACTTTGCTGGCAGCCATTACACATTAGCGCGCGCCAGCGTGGAAGTCCGACGTTTTACACCGCGCTACTCCGCCGAGCTCGCCGCCACTTTTATATACCGTGGGCGCCTAATTTTCGTTAAACAGAATATATCGTCACCCGCCCCACATGTGATGTTCGCAGGTCTGAAATGAGCGCCCAGTGAAAGCGAGCTACACTACAGCAGGCCGAGTGGGAACGTTATTGACGAAAAGAAGGATACAGATGCGTATATATACATATATATGCTTGGAGATATATATGTATATACATGGATGTACGTTTATAAATATTAATATATTCGTGTTCGTAACCAGTTGATTCCCAGCCGACGGGAAGGAAATCCTCGACGAGGAGGCCGACGGCGACAAAAATCGGTTAATCAGGCGAAAGGATAAATTCAACGTAGCCGACGAGGCGAGAATTATTGAACGCTGGAACGAATCAGCATGCGATGCCGATTAGCGTCCTCCGAATTATTGTTTCATCGAGCGAGAGGCTCGTTAACGTATAGTAATATCGCGCTGTTCAGAAAAACGACCGTTTTCGACACCTGACTCGGCTTGCGCGATCGATCGATGATACTCATTTCGTCATCTTGATAAAGTTCTGTCGATCGCGATCAACGGACGTTTATCCTTCTTTTCTCGCGGTGAAAGAAACCGGCACTCGATACTGATCGACGACGTCGCGTTGGCGTCAGTATAGTCATCGATTCCTATTCGCGATAGGTGATCGATGCATCGCTCGCATGACGAAGATCAACAAGATCGCGCAAGACGCAATCTGGCGCCATACGAAACTCGTCGAAGTCGGGCAATATCGATAATTTTCGCAAAACGACGAGCGAACGGAATCTTTCCCGCGGCGACAATGTTCTCATCGACCGTTCGTTAACGACGGAAGGACAAACGACGATTCTTGACACGTTGGGCGGAGAGGAGAGATTGTCGGTACGACGACGACGGCGACGACGAGGACTGTGAAATTCGCTCGACAGTATCGCGTAGCAGTAAGTATAGTTCCTAAGCCCCAGAAGCCCAGATCACTCGATGGCGAGCGATCCTCAATCTTCGTATCTTTCGCATTATCCCACCTTGCCGGCCATCCGACGATGACCTAAGAAGATGAGGCTCCAAAAAGGCAGGGATGTGCCCCGATTTCAGCGAAAGTTGAGGATCGCTTGCCGAGTCTCGGCAACAAACCTTTTGTACATAAATCCTTTTGATATATACGTTAAACGAACACTCCTAGATGTGTGAGAAGTAGGCTCGTTCCTGTAGACCTAAGTTCGACTCTAGACACATAGCTTGTAAGCCCGTAAAAAAAAAATGGTCGTCGTGCACGTACTTAAGACCGTAAAGCGGATTTCGACGCGAGGGAGAGAGAGAGAGAGAGAGAGAGAGAGAGAGAAGAATGCTCATTTTGAGAGAAACGGAGGAATCTGATGACGGATGTTGAATGTGGATGCTGATGACTGGTTTCACTTTGCAGTGGCACGACATCGTCCGCGACACGCGATGAAATTATCTCTCGAAACGCGCTCGACTATATTAATTGCAGTTTGTCATCCACTCGCCCCAATGGAGCACGTGCTCGCGATCTACGACGCGAGTAGCGTATTCGACGAGATACGCCCGTCATGGCGAATATCAATGATCGCGTTGAACTATGATCGATGACGGTGAGAAAGATCACTTTTCGCTCGGGGACAAATTTCGTTCGCCGTTTCGCTCGGATATTCGAAGCACGTGCATCACTGCGTCCGATCGCGATGCCTAGATCTTTCTTTCCGCGACGAAACGACAAGTCGATCTCACGGCGTGGATCGCCTTAAATAGGAATGCCGATCATTCACAGGAACACGCATAGAGGCAGAGCCACAGGCCGTAGTAATAAATTTCGTTTCTTAACTTCACGCAGGAGCCGCGAGAGACGGTAGAGGAGAAATTTCGGAGGGAAGGAAAATAAAAATAGGGACCAAGAGTTTGTTTCCCCTGGATAGAAGGGCGCGTTCGTAGAAGCACGAGTAAGGGAGGTGAGGAAGAAAGGAATTGCGAGGAATGTAGGGCAAGATCGAAAACCGCGCGCGATGGGAAAAAGGAATGAGAGAAACAGACAGAGTCAGAAATAGCAAGAAAGAAATAGAAAGCGAGAGAGAGAGAGAGAGAGAGAGAGAGAGAGAGAGAGTGAAGAAAGAAACGGAAATCACGCGAAGCAGTTCACTCCCACGAAAAAAAGATTAACGAGCACGTATCCCAACGCCGTTTAGAGAGGATCGCGCGTTCCGAACAAAGAAAGTATAAAAAAATTCATTGATCGTCACAGCCAAATTCCGCGAGCGCCACGTGCAGAAGATTTTCGCTCGACGTACGCGCGAAGACCGGTCCGACATATTCCTGGTCAGAAAAGAAAGGAAACCGGGGGCGATCGATCGCTTGGCATCGGACTCTGTAAAAGCTTAAAGAAGGGCGCCACGCAAAACGGACAGTTTTATATCCCTCCGAATGCTGAACGTCGGGACGTCAGACGCCGAGAACGTTCCATACAGCCTCGAGAACATTAATAACTCCCCCTTAACACTCAGCTCCGTTCTCATTGTCGGATTTCAACGGTGAACTTCGGTACGGTAAACGTTCTGGTAGCATTCTCACATTGAACCGAGCGTTCCACTCGTGTTCCGCACTCATTTCGGCCCAGCAACGACAATCGAGCGGATAGCTTATTTTTATAAACCCCGCTCGGTGCCCGACTGCCACCTAGCAATTTTTCTACATCGACGCTATTCTCTACGGCCCGGACAAAGTGTGCGCGCCCCTTTCGGGGGCGATACTACGAAATACGACAAGCCCGTATCAAATTTCCCTATCGAATGCCGGTAATACGACGACGAGGCACAGGATGCCAGCTTAGGGGACGAAAAGTTTTCGTGACGTCGTCGCGATCTACGCAGAACGACAATTTCCGAACGAGCGCGACTCTCTGCACTGGGCGGACTCGTGGCAACTTTTTTTCACGTAGGGTAAATGACGAACGAAGTCGACAGTCACACACGTTGCACGTTATCCACCTAACACGCGATTCGACACCGTTGGACACGATTAACGCGTTCGGTGTCATGTCGATGGATCATGCGTTCGGGACAGTGGTTAGCGTAGCGTCGAAAAGTCTAACACGATACATACCTGTTTCGTATCTTTATCGAAGGTTCGTTGTTGCACTTGTTTTTATATAGAACCGCGTACGTAACGTATTTGCACGATGATATCAGACGGCATCGAACGCGTTTGAGGAAGCACTCAGACGAACACATACACACACACACATACACACGTACGAGGCAGTACGAAGTATACTAAGTACCGTAAAGAAATGTACCGTCTAAGCCTCTAAGCGTCAAGCATTTGTCAATAATATTCATAGCGTTTCATTGACATCGTTCACCGAACCTTGACACGCGTACATAAAATGCATACGTTCATCATGTTCATCGCGCTCATAATGATCGTCAATCATTGATCATTGATCGTTAATCATCGATCATCGCCCGATCCGTGTTCACGAGTGTCTTTTTTTTCTCATCGAACATAGACGAGGAAGTATAATACAGTGTACCTCCCAGCGACGATACCCTCATAACGATCGATTATTTTTCAATCACTCCCGACTGATTTTCCACAGGCGGCATCGACGCCCCCCTATCTTTTATACTCGTGGATTTTCTACGATTTTTGTATAAGGGCGCGCGCGGCAAAAGTTTCGCACGGCACGCAGTTTTAGTTTCCGTCAGAAAATTGCTTTTCGCAACGTGTTTCGCGTCGGCGCGGGAATAGTTCGCCTCGTCGTTTTAATTATCGAGCAGACTAGCAGAAGAAGTCTTCGACGTGTCGAGCGAGATGGAATCCGCGCGATGCCAATTAGATTTTCGTACGATGTCTGCCGCGTTAACCATCCTTGTATCCCAAATCCCGTAAGACATTGAAGACACTACGAGATCTATATAATTAGGTTCTGTACATAAGATGAAAGTCGTGTATATATATATAATTATATGATATATACGTATCTATACGTTATTCAGAGTTAAGTGATAGGCCGTAACCGAATTTAAGAGCCGTCGATCGGGGGAGGACAGAGAAAACGGAAGAAGAGAGAAAAACAGAAAGAAAGAGAGAGAGCGAGAGGAAGCGAGTGAGAGAAAGCGTGCGATGATGAGGAAGAAGAGATAAGAAGACGAGGTATGAGATGTACCTTTGTGTATCGCGATCGTTGCCGACGAGAAGAAAATGATCGACGAGCGATCGACGAACACGATCTATTCCAGGATCGCCTAATCGCTACCTATAAACTAACGTACGTTCATCCTCAAAGGACTGGATTGACGAAGAAAGGATAATGAACTCTTGCTTACCGTCTAGTCACTAGAATATTAGTCCGGCCCGAGTCGTTTCGATATAAGGAAAAGAAGATGTAAACACATGCGTTAGTAAGAAACACTTGAGTGAGTATATAGAAACGAATTAATTGCCATTGATGTATTTCGTTTAGCTGTCAGACTCGCGTCTAGTTCATTGACACCCATCACAACTCATTCAGGCGACCAATGCGTAAATTGAAAGCGAGTGGTAAAGACTTGTCAGCGTCACTTTTCGTTTTGTCGCTCTCATCGATGCCGACTCGGGCCGAAGTTATGCCTAAATTAAGCGTATTGGAGTTAGAGTTAACGTTTTATTTCTCATCCCCGCTGACGAGCGTGTATTTTTCAAGCGACATTCCCTTTAAGTGACGTTTAAGGTATTTATATAAGTGCACGTTTTAGCCGTTTACATGCGTAGGTGAGCGTAATTTAATTTCGCCACGAGGAGTTTGCTTGCGACGTATAATTCGTTTTTACCGTTTACCTTTCGTCTCCGCGTACTCTCCAAATCACCCTAATCACCTTTCGGCGTCCCGTTTTCCGGTCGGACGCTCATTTCCGCGTGTGGTCCTGGCCGACCGACACTCTTTGCCCGAACACGGGACAGAACATAATTGACGGCGTGCACCGAGCCCAAGGCTCGTAACATGAGCATCGCTTAACGCGCCTTTCATTTGCCCTTACGTCCTTCGCAATTATCGGATCGAAGACAGAAGAAGTATCAAGCGTACGCGCACGCGTCGTCGTTCACATACTCGCCCTTCATTTTCGGCAAATGCCGCTGGGTTCGACGGGAAACGATGTTACTGTAAGCCCCTCGTAAGAGGGAGAAGAAGAAGGATAACGAGCGATATCGATGCGAACCGTTGGTCGATCGAGAGTTTGGCGCGAGGATCGATGGTTGCATCCCTTTACGTCCCGTTCGCGAACCTATCGTACATGTACCATAACGTGGTCAGCCATTTTTCTTATCGTGTTCGCGCTTCAACGATCACACCTTACAACCGTGAAACAAGACACCACGATCTCAACGAGTTTTTACGATTCAAGGTCAATTAAAGTATTTCGAACTGGCTAATAGATGCCACTGACTGAGCGAGCAGATTTTTTCTCGCGAACGGGTCATTCTTGGAGAGGAGACTCTCGATCGGCCAGTTTCAACCTTGAAACGCGTACAACGACAATGTTATCGATGCTGTTTTACGATTAATCCCATCCTTCCCCTTCCAACCCCTCCTCACGATTCCCACCCTCGATGTAAGGTTCTGAAGCCGGGGGGCCGGAGAGTCCTTCGTCTCATTTCGATCTTCGCTGAACTGTGAAACGGCGCGGATTATGTTCATTCGACCATCGATTTAAAAATCGGATCAGATACCGTTGGGACTATTGTACATACATAGGCTCAATCATGTAACAGCGACGAAAAAAAAACAATTACAATTACTGTAGAAACGATGATGTCTTACGAAATAAACTGCAGATTAACAGAAGTCTTATCAATGTTTATCCTCCACTGGCATACAGGTACGTTTATTTATCAAAACATATTAACTGAAGTACAATAGATGCAGTGTGCGATGAAGAACGGACTTATTCCGTCACTTATGCGTAGCGTTATTCCTAACATTAGTCTCACATTCCGGTCATAGACTCTCTAATCTTTTGATCGATCCATTTTCGATAATAAGCCACTTTCGTATAAACGCCCGGCCTGTTCGCCTTCCCACAATGTTGACCCCAGCTAGTAATTCCATAAAGAGTAAACGCTCCTGCAAGCAAAAATTTTCCTGTTCAAACCATTTTCTGAATTTCATGCATAATGTCGATTATTCGGGTCTCTTTCTTTTCAACTATTTTAAAGTTTTTCTTTCAACGTAGAATTAATGTAACTAATTTGACATTTTAAAAAAGTTAGTCATGGCAATTTTGAATGTGAACGATTCATTTGCGACAGCGGCCGGATCTGACGCAAACTTTTGTTGCTCGTGCTGGCTGCACATTCGCTGAGTCGCGATTGGGGACGATAACGGCTCTGAGCAAGATATCGATATTACCATTACGATAACATGCCAGGGGACCGCCGGAATCACCGTCGCAGGTGTCGACACCTTCGTCGAGATGCCCGGCGCACACCATTCCGTCCCTGATTGCGCCGTCCCCGTAAACGTATCCCGCCCGACATATTGATTGATCGAGCAACGGTATCCACCCGTATCTCAAGTCTCTCGATGGCGCTGCAAACATGAGTCGACAATCAATTTACTGCCAGGCACGCTGGATACAAGAAAAACAGGTCCCGAGCGAAGAAAATCAATTGACTGGCCGGCAAGAGGACGAATACTTCTCGTTCGAGTCTTCGATTATATGACAACATAGGGCTGCTTTTTATAACGGTATATAACAGTAATATTCTCTCGACGGATTTAGTTTCCAGTCTACGAGCGGGCGTGCGCTTACTCGACTTTCCGGTCTCGATGCTACCGAATCCGCTGATCGTGCAGTTCAGACCAGCCGGATACTCCGTATTCTCCGGCGGCAAACAAATTGGCATGATATGTACGCCGAGTGGGATACCGCGGCCTTTTAGCAAGACCAGAGCAATGTCGTTATTCATCCTGTGACCTTTCCTAAACTCCTCGTGAACGTAGTAGTCCTCTATGTTTGCTTCTGCCTCCGTACCTTCATCGATCTACGAGGAAAACCAAAGAATCAGGTGAGTCGCGTAGGAGTCGGTAGGAAGTTAGAAGTCTATATCGAGACGTATGCCAGATGTGAGACGTTACGTTACGTCTTGGCAAGAGCTGGAACTTACTTCTGTGTTGTAATCGCCAGCGCGCACGAAGTAAGTGCCTTTGTTGTATCCCTCCAAGCAATGGGCGGCTGTCAATACGTGTAAAGGTGACAGGATGACAGCGCCGCACCAGTGACTCGACCGAGTGTGACCTCGGACCCGAATACTGGCCTGTCGATACACATACGTCGATACATGAGTTGCACCGGAACACTGTGCGAGCCCTCAATTGTTCAGGGACCGTTCTGTCAAGGCTAAAGCTCTTTAGGCACGCGCTGTGCGCATACCGTGCGGACGCAAGCTCGCCGTCTGGCCAGACTGACAACCGCACCCGTGGAAGCCATAGACCTCAATATCGTATAAATCGGAAACTTCTATTCTTAAGTCCGCGAATGAACGGAGTTAATAGAAAATTATAGAAAAAGTTTCGATAAAGTCAGTCGTTGATTCATACGCATGTTTTCAGTTATTACAACAGTATGAAAACTTGTAAAATGGAAAATTTACTCTTCGTCCGTTCGCATCCTAGGGTGCAGTGGACAATTCCAAAAAATTATACTTTAAAGAATGTAAAGTCGTTATTGTCAAGTCAAACTAGTCATTTGGGCTGGTTCGGTAAATCTGATGTTTTGGTACAACGCATCGTTGCGACAATTTAAAGCTGATCAAAGGATCAACCGCAGGTCTTACCTGCCAAGGATAAGTTCCCTTTCGCGCGACAGAACCGCGCACCACTTTTTCAAATATCAGATCTTCGTCATTGTTGAAGTCCTCCGATCGTTTGCCACACTCGGCCGGCAGTATTGTGTCGATGCTCACTTTCGGCGAATCGGGCACCGTTTCCCATGGCAACTGTTCGATTAAAGAGGACAATGAGGTTTCGAGGAATAAAGTCACACTCTTGCGCTGGGTGATTCTGTCATAGAATTCCCTTCTTTATTCAAAGTCGTGTCATGAATATGCTCGCTGACAGATGATACAGAGTCAAAAGTTAATCTCTACAATCTACTCTACTTGAAATCGTAACGTAACTGAGAACGTATCCTCATTCTCGCTTTAATTGGCATAGATGCCAGGCAAAAGTCAGCTGAGAAACTTGCTCGTAATACGCTTCTGAGTAGACCTCGCGGGTCAGGTCACGCGTTATATAAAATACATGATTGGGAGCGCTTTTTCGATGAAAATCGCAAATAATTCGCGGTGACGGTAACCCGTTCTTAAATCTAATGTCATACCGCCCGAGAGAGATGGTTTCGATTTACCTCCGGGCCGTTAACGTCACCGGGTGCGCAGATCACACCTGCGTCCTCGTTGTGGTCGCAATTATGTTGACCCCAGTGACTGTGCTCGCACCGGTTCAACTGGGACTCGTTACCGTGACAAAAGACCTAATTCGAAAAATGCACACCGAATTAATCGCCTCTTTTATTGATGCGCCCGGAAATCGGGCCCTCCATTGGCCATGTAACAACTAAAAAGTTTTCGACCGCATGCCAGAGACTAAACTACACCGGTAAACGAAAGTAATAGCATTTGAATGAACGTTTTCTGATAAATGAAGATTAAAACTGTTTAATTATTAGGGGTTGTTCAGAAGTTTAATAATTCGAAACTTATGTACTTATAGCCATGGAAGTTACGCTAGTATTGTCAGACGGACAACAATTGCTAATCTGTCGAAATACAGGTCAAACATTTTGTCAGAGAGTATTGAGCGATGAATAATTACATCGACCAATGAAGTTGAACGTTAGCCCGTTATAACTTACCTCGTCAAGCCAGATGGGTCCCTCTCCAGGGCCAAAGTAGCTGTTTTTCTTAACCACCGCTAACCCACCGTATCCCAAGGACCTGCAAATTACCCTGGCCGCTGTGTTTGTGAAATCATCGTCGCAAACAGTTCCCCAGATGCCATGATGCCGAACTTCAACTCTACCTTCCATCGAACTACTTCCGTTGGCTAGACGTACCTCAAAAGGTGCCTGTTAGAAAAAGAAATGTCAACAATTCACACCTACGCTTTCCATTAGCTATATAATAAGTTCATGATCGTAATAGTTGCCACTTAATTGAGTTTTCAGTATCGCAATCGATACGTCGGGACACCGATACCATGACGCAATACTATTCAATACTAATTGCACACAATATATACTCGATTATCTACTCGGCACGTGCCAAAGACGTGTCACAGTCTGTAGAGCAGCCGCACATTCATCCGACACGTGATACTTCATTTCATAAAGAACATTTCACCGCCTGACACCGACGTCATAGGGGTCGTTTGTTAATGATATCTGATACGTCACCGCTCAGCGCGGTAGATATTGACGCTACGCAATCAATCCTTGGCAATGACCTCAAAATTAAGACACAGAGTTAGTGCCAGTTGCCGCAGACGACCCGTATGTCAAATAGACAGGGATCAGCGGATCAAGTTCGATCGATTATCAGCGTAGCCCATTGAAGAGGAAATATTCCTGGTTGGGAAGGGAGTTAGGTTCGCTCACGTCACAATGCTCGGCACTCTCGTCGGATCCGTTCGGACAATCGACGACCTCGTCGCAGATAAAATGCGTCGGTATGCAGGCAGGGCTATTGTCGCACTTCCAGTGACCTTCCTGACAGGTATCAACCGCAGTTTTGCACACTACGCCTACCGCCTCTTCCGGCTGGCAATTATGAACGCCCCACCTGTACAACATGGCAGCACGAATTTCAATCGAATGTCTTATCCCTGTCAATTCCGAGAAAATGAAAGTGCCGGTAGAGCAATAGACCGAACCGGATATTGTTCGGACAGAAAATAGCATAAGAAATATGAGCTGGCAACCGGCGGTAATGAGCCATATGTCGGACGTACCCTTCGAAGTCGCACTCTCGCAAAGACTTCTCATCGCCCCGGCAGCGCAACTGATCCACCATGAATCGATCTGGCGGATCGAGATTCCCGTAAAATCCTCCCGGCCTGACTTCCAAGGCGCCGAAATTGAAGCCGAGCTCCTTGCACACGACGTCGGCATTTATCATCCCGAAATTGTCGTCGCAAACTTGTCCCCAATGTCCCAGCACTGTCGAAGAAGTCATCGTCGTGACAACGGACACGCCTGACAGCGGGTAGTCTACCCGATGATGGATAGTTTTTAATAAGGGCCCCGACTCTCGTTACCTTTCACTTCGATTCTGCCCTCGTGGGTGGAGTTCGCGCCTGCCAATCGCACGGCATAATCGAGATTCTCGACGGTGCAGATACTCTCGTCCGATCGATCAAGGCAATCATTCTTCCCGTTGCATACCTGTGTCTGATTTATGCACTTCTGATTGTTGCAGACGAACATACCGTCGCAGTTCATGCTCCGTTCGATCATCTCGTAGTAATCGAATTCCTTGGTCGGCTTCAGGGCTCCGCTCATACCCACGTTGCTATCACTCAGCAAGCAAACGCTGCCGTTCGCTCTAAAAATCGAATGCTCGCATTAGCTTCCGCCAAAATACTTATGAAAATCACACCAATCGGAATTGGTCGGAATCAGAGACTTCGGATCAAAGAAACTTCGCTATCCGTACTTATGAGCGAAGGATCGGCAAGTGAAGTCGGCCTCTTTGCATCGCAGAGCGCACGTCTTCAAAGGGGTGTTCAGCCACTTCTCGACGTCGTAGCCTTCCAGCTTGTGTTTGGCCGTCTTTTTAAATAGATTTAAGTGGGCGGAGCAGGTCCACTCATCCGCGCCGTTTGTGCAATCCTGGAACAATGGGACGGCCCTTTTTCATTTTCGCCCCGATCGAACGTCCCCATTGTCGCACGGGAAAAGTTTGTATCTGTCCTTTTTCCAACGCCCTCTCCCCCTTCCCATCTCTCCCTTTTTCCGAAACAATGCGTCGCAATATTTTGCCGGAAATTGCTCCCTACCTCTTCTCCGTCGCAGACCCAGGTAGCGGGAATGCACTGGCCTGGCATACATTCGAAGTGCCTGTCCTCGCATTGGCCGGACTGCAAACTCTTCTGCGAGCCTGCGTTCACATTCGTTGCAAGTCACGCGCTCGATCCGAATCAATTTCCAATATACGATCGCAAGTTATAGATACCTGTTCTCCCGCACGCCGGAATGTCGCAATGTTCGCGTTCGCCGAATGCACCCGTGAAGCACCAGGGGCGGGATTCTTTGTGAGGATTTGGGTTTCGGCAATAGTTGTGGACCTTCAGCTTCTCGCGGACTTCTCGATTGATGACCTATAGAGTAAAGTAACGTTGAGTACTAACGTAAAACATTACGATCGATGACTGTTAGCACTGACGTTCACTAGCAGAGGATGAGCGACTCTCGAATCTGCCCACGGTAGACACTCTTTACCGGAAGATGTGACGTTGGCATTTCCGGTGTACTGATTACCTTTACCGTAAACGCAGCCTGGAAAACAATGAGACAAACGTTGTATTGAACAGCTAAAAGAGATCGCAACGTAGGTGGGATGTTGATGTAAATAGTACCGATATCGTCGTAAGGACGTTTGCAAACGTAGGCATGGCCCTTCGACGAAGTCGCGCAATCTTCGACGTCCCAGAAGAAGTAATCCGCGACGCAGATGGATTCCGGTCGATCGTGACAAGGATATTTCCGCTTCATCACGATGCACGACGGTCGCTTACCGATCCAGGGTGGCCGCTGCTTATCCTCGAGCCATCCCGGCCACCATTTCGAGAACCTGCGAAGGAAAAGTCGTTTTCGCAGGTTTGATTCTCGGAGAAGGTCGGCGTATGGGACTGCAATGTCGACAGAAGTGGAAGTTCCCTACTTGAATTTCGCCCGACTCGAATCCTCCCAGAGCCAAATAGTCCTGTTGAGCGTGGTAAATCCGACGCCGGACGTCATGATCGAGGCGACTTCCGGATGCGTCTGCAGCAGCCACTCCGACACGAAGTCGTTTTCCGCTTGGCTGGTGACGTCGATAAGCCGAGCCATTCTGCGGGAGCAATAGTCCAGTGCTTCGGCGTGATTCAGGCTGGACTCAGGCTCCGCCAGGTGGTAACACTGACCGTTGTGAGGTATCTCGTCCTCACGGCAATGCGCCACACGATTTGGCAAGCATCTCACACCTATCGCGTCCCTTTCCACGCGACATTGCTGCTCATGGCTGAATCTGACGAAAAAAGTTGCGTGGAAGAGATCGCGGATAATTATTACTTAGAGTCGAATGTCACATCCTGAACTTAAAGTTAGGTGGACAGTGTCTGTGATGATGTATATTTGACGAATGATTAATACTATAAAATCTACCGAATTACTATGGATGTACCAAAATCTTTCCTACCTAAACCACATAATCCTTACTCCTTTGTTATTTAAATACGAATAACGTGATACTTTAAGTGTTAAAATAGGCTGAGGTCTTATAATGTTACAATGTCTCTAATATGCATAATGCTAGTTGTGTGATAATATCGTAGTCACAAATCGATTCGACAAAAAGAATGCGCTCGAAGTTCGAGACTCTGCCAAAGCTGAATAGTAAGGTGGCGGTCCCTCCATCTCTATGCGATTCAAATCCGTCCCGAAGGATATTTACGGAACGGAATACGCGCGTATACACATGGACTCCTATCTACGCGAGAGTGTGTGGAAGAACGATCTTTCCCCTGCGACAGTGCGTGCTCCCTTACTTGCATGATTGAAATCTGGTTTCGTTGCCGGCGCACGTTACCGAACTCGCGGCTATCCAACTTGGCACACTGCTCCGATTGTTTCTGCCTTGCCAAGCCATCTCGGCGCCTCTGTAAAGAGTACGTTTCGTGCCATAAGTCAAACCAGCTCTCCCGATATTGAAGCTCGGATGTGAACGGCATCGGAATTCGCATTATTTACGAATAACGAAATCGCAGACATCAGGCGGTGAAGAAACTGTACTTCAATATTTTGTAAATATCACTCTCTTAAGAGGAAAACTTAGATATTCGATTCAATTGAAGAATGGAGAATTGAAGAATACAGGATATATTATTTGAGCTATAGAAGTAATCTGGAATTCTTACCGATCATAGCCAAGTTGTCGGCAGACGACATGAGCTTCCTTCAAGGTCCAACTGTTCCTCGAATCACAAACGACTCCCCATCCTGGCCTTGCTCCTTGCACCTCGACGTAACCATCTCTTGGCCCAGTGCCTCCCCTAAGTCGAACCACCTGAAACAAAGTTTGCAATCGACACTGACTTCGTTGTATCAAGTCTTCGTATAACTCGGAAGCAAACGTTCGACTTCCTACCTGTCCAGAAATGGGCGTCGGCGGCCCGACCTTCTGTGATTCGCTGAGCGGCCTGACTTTCGGCACGTAATAAACTGGGAAGGGTGGCTCCTCTGCAAAAGAAATTTACCCAAAAAACTTCATAAGGCAAGTTCGAGCGCGCCGCCCAGCCGCCGATCTCGAAACTTCATGCTCATACTCCTCAGCCTCGCTCCCGTCTAAAAGTTTCACGGTAATGCCCTCCTCTCCGTTCATCGTACATGCAGAAAAGATGCAAGCGTCGGGAAGCGAACTCGAGAACTTACCCCTGAAGAGCGAGCGAAGGGCCGAACGAATCTGTACCCTACATCCGCGCCTCTAAACTTTACGCCCAAAAATTGTACCTTCTTGAAGAGGTTCGTTGACGTTGAAGAGTTCGACGTCACTGGTCTTCTTCCCGATTCGCATTATCCCCGAACTCTCCGTTGTGGTCGCCACCTTCGTCCTGTTCTCGAATACCAGCTTCGGTTTCCAGCCTTCCTTTGTATCCAACACGTCAACGTCGTACTTTTTGACGTCCGGCCGGTCAACTTCCGGTGGAACAGGCTCCGCTGGCTCTGGTTTACCATTGTTGTCTCTGCCATCGTACTCGATTGTCACCTCGGGAATATTGAATTGCGAAGGAACCGCTTTTTCAGGAGCTGTAGTTGACGTTGGGATCTTCTTCTTCTTCGGTAGCTTCGTTGATGGCCGCTCGGTGGTCGTTTTTGGCGAATCGGTAGTTGAAACGGAAGTGGGGAAGTCAAGAGATTGGGGTAGAACAAGGGAGAGATCGACAGATTGATTCGTAGATTTTCGCGGATAGAGAACAAAGATGTAAGGGACGCTTGAGTTGGTACGAGAGGACGATTTGTTGGTCGCAGCAGACGATGGCTGCGGGTAAGGTATTAGCAAATAGTGATTGTTGGTGTCCGTTGAGTTGGATGAATTCTTCGATCGATTATCAGACTTCTGACTGGGTGGTACGACGTAAATAACAAACGGTAAGTTCGAACGGGTGTCGGTCGAATTCAAATTACTGAAACGACCCTGACGCTGTGACGGCCTTGGCGGTTGACCCGCAGAAGGATAAAACTGATTCTGATTGACGGGAGTCGATGGATTTGAATTAGTGGCTTGCGGAGGTGGCTGATAACTGGCGTACGGATGAGAAGACCCAACTGCTATGTTATCAGACTCCACTGGATTGCGGTACCCAGGATCAACCGGGTGAACATCGGGAGGATACGAATTGCTGAGGACGGAATCAGTCCTCTCTCGATCAAAGGACTTATCATCCGGAAGTGGCGGTTGAAGATACAACACTAGGGGGGTATAGCCACCGTTGGTGGAATTCGACGAGTTTGGTAGAGGTTGAATATTGGAAAGGAACGACTGATCATCGTTACTGGTAAAATCTGGCTCTTTCTCAGAAGGAAACGGTGGTTGAAGTGTGAGAGTGAGCTGAGGATGGCCGCCTGCTACGCTTCCGGAAGGATTCACAGGATCTTCGAACGGTGGCTCGAGGAAATCGTAATCCGTGACATTTGGCTCGCGTTCAGAAGGCAAAGGTGGTTCGAGTGTCAGTGTCAGAGGGTAATAACGATTCTCCGTACCGGAAGACGAGGGGTCTACCGGATCTTCGAACGGTGGCTGAAGGAAATCGTAATTTGTATCGCGACTTTCGTTCTTCTCGCTGGACGGAATCTCATTGCGACCGTAGGTTCGCGTTTTGGAATGGCCTTGATGGATCTCGACGTCCTTTGTGATGTAATGACCCCAGGTGCCGTTCACGTTCACGTAGATTCCATTTGGATAGGGTGACTTACTTGGATCTTGTGGTGGTGTACTTTTGCTACCTATGATATTGAGATAATTTCAGAGAACAGAGAACGTCTCTTCGTCATCCAATTTCTTGTTCAAGTCTTGTGCCCTAATTTTAGCACCAAGTCGGTTTTGTCATACCTGGTCGTACCTCTCCTTTCGATTGTTGTAAAACATTCGTCTTGGACGCCCATTGGTTCATTTTAGCGTCTGTTTCCTTATCGGACGTACTCTGCTGATAAACGTTAGTCTGCGTCTGCCAATCAGGATGCTTCTCATCTCGACCGATTGTTCCTAAAATGCGAAAAACTCACTGACACTTACAGTCCGAGCGTAAAAATGGTACTATTTTAACGCTACGTCACTGACTCCCAAAAACGACAAACAAAACATTCTGTACTGCGTGATCAAATAACTGACAAATAAAAAAATAAGGTCACCCACATATTACGACCAGTACCCACGGAGCAAAAAATAAAACCTTTATGATCAAGGCTACGTTCGTACCTGACGTGCTGGATCTTCCTGACTCTTGATCCCGAGCAAACGTTGAAAATCCTCCTACACTCAGACGCTCGTATGTCAAGCAATTATCGTTCGATAAAACATTGTTATGAAATATATCAGGCGTGTCGAAGTTAAGCCTCAAACGTCCATGCAAGTACCAGTCATAAGCCGTACAACTGTTCTCATGCTTTCCATGCCGTTCATGCAACCCTCTGACATGCCGTGCAAACTTCTTATCTAGAAAATTCATGCAGTCCCGAACAATGAGAGAGGATGAGGAAAGGAGATCGATGGTACGGAAGACAATTTATTGCCTCGTAAGTACAACCTGCTTCCAACGGAATAAACATGCTAAAAGACATTTAGGATTGACTCCAATCACCTTGTTGCCACCGAGGGTACGAGGTCTGATTGACTGCGGGTAGTTGAGTGGGAGACCACGAGCTGGGCCTAAATTGTCCTGGCGGAGGATCGGAAACTTCCTTCGAACTCCAGGTAGTCTTGTTACGACTAGGCCAGAAAGGCGTGGCGGTGTTATCGTTGGAAGTACTCCATGTTGGAGGGCTCGTACGGTTGTACGCTGGATGGTTCGTTCCAGGTTGAGCGAATCCAGGAGCTGTCCTGCCCTGATTTTCACGCGTGGGAACCGATCCTGTCTGCTGTCCTGACGGAACTTGACCGAAAGTTCCGTACTGTGGACGTTGAGTTTGATCGTAAGGAGTCTGAGTCACTTGAACATTCGACTGACTTTCGTCGGGGTCTGAGTGAGTGGGGTAGTTCCAAGATGTTGAAGGACGCTGATCGTGAGGCTGCTGGAGGGCAGGAACCCAAGGATTCGGATTCTGATTTGGGCTGACTGGAAAATCGTCTCGGCGATTTTGAGGACCTTCCTCGAGTACAGCGTCGACCTGTCCGGGCAATGGATGAGGATAACGACGATCGTATTCGCCGGGACGGTATTCTCGACCATGCTCTGGATACTGTTCACGACTAATTTCAGGGTAAGGTTCGCGGCCATGTTCGGGATAAGGTTCACGGCCGTGTTCTGGATAGTGTTCACGCCCATGTTCTGGGTAATAATCCCGACCATGCTCCGAACGATGATCATGGCCATGTCCTGGATATCCATGACCATGTCCCGGATATCCATGACCTGGGTATTCATGACCATGTGCATGATGCTCGTGTCTATGACCAGGTTCGTGATGACCAGGGTGATCATGATCATGCTCATTTTCTCGGCTCCATTGACCTTCCGTGCGGGGATCATAGTTAGGGCGGCCTGGTCGGTGCCCTGGTGGTTGCCATCTTGGATGACCAGGCGGAAGCTCGTGCGAATGATCATGATTGTGATCATGACCTGGGTGACCAATATGCGTGTTGGAGGGATAACTTGGGTTCCAAGTGGGCGTAGGAGGAGTGTTTACAGGAGGTCCTGTGTTCCAAGGGCCTCTTCCAGGATCACTCGGAGGCGTCTGCCACGTGGTCGTCACTGTTTCACTTGTCTGTATAGGCTTGCCTACACAAAAAAAGGGAAAATTTACTACATCGTCTCAGAAAATGTACGCGTAGCAGAATTGTGCAAGAGTTACCGTTCTTGCATGCTGGTACTTTGTGGGGCCAATCACACAGCGACGTTGTATTATCGTAAACAGTTCCTGGGGCACAGTCCATTACAAAAGCGTAACCCTTTGTACACTGAAGGAATTTCTTGCAGGTGTCAGGATGCGGTAGTAACCCGGAAAAGCCTTTCGGACACTCTGGCTTTTTCGGCTGCGGTTGAACATAACCTGATGTCCAACTCGGACTTCTTGTGTGTCCGGCAGGTTTTGGGGGCGTCAATGGTGGATTGGCATCAGTATTCTTGCTCTTCCTTGCATCTGTTTGAAGATATTCAAATGTTAGAAACTTTTCCCTTTAAATATGTTTTGAACTGCGGTGACTAGAAATGCAGGGATGTACCTTCGCAACCTTTGACGTTGTATGGCCAGTCACATACGGTGATGGCAGGATTAAACACTGTGCCAGGACCACAATCCATGACAAAGGTCGCACCGTTAGAACATTGTAAGAACTTTGTGCAATCCCCAGGATACGGTAATAGTCCTGTTATATCAGGCGGACACTTCGGAGTCTATCAATAGGTGAATACAAATGTTTAGATCCATAATGGGAGAATTCATAATTTAAGGTAAACATAATTTCCGTTCGTTTACCTGATGCAATTCTGCCTCGTATCGCGGAGTGGATATAAGTGGCTCACGCTTCTCAGAGGAATCCAAAGAATAAGTAGACGGAAATTCGGCGAGTTCCCCACCGTAACATTTCACTTTATGGGGAAAATCGCATTCCGTCGTTTCAGGATTGAACAAAGTGCCTGGTGCACAAGGTGTAACAAGAGCTCTGCCTTTCCAACAATTAACGAAAAATTTGCAGTCGGGCGGGTAAATGAATTGTCCTGTAGAGTCGACTTCCGGACACTGCACGCCCAGCAAAGGATCATAGCGGGCGACTTTGACTCTCGGCTTTGTTGAAAGCAGTATCTCTTCCTTATGTGGTTTCTGAAATAACCGTTGAACTAATTACAGATCCAGTCCTGATTCTTTTAAGCGGTTATAAATGCGATGAATAAAAAACTCTAAAGTATAAGGAATGCTTATTTCTTCATGCAGAGACGATGCTCGGCAAGGCGCAAAAGTTGCATCGTTCAAAAGCTATCACAACACATATTATCACTGAGCGCCAGATACGTTAATTGCGCAAGACCATTATCCGGTTGATCCAATTCCGTAGCGAATGGCTGAGAATGAATGGAATTACCGTGGAATCAGTGGGCACGCCTTCGAAAGGATTCGATTCAGTTTGATGGCCGGAGTTTTGACGATCACGATCCCGATCAAACATCCCTGGACGATGTCGATTATTTCTTCCTGGTCGATGCCGATCTTGCATGTACCTATCTCTATCATAGCTGCCGGAATCGTCATCATCACTGTGTCTTCCTGGACGATTTCGATCCCAATCAAATCTGCCAGGAGAATGCCGGTCAGACGATCCTGAGCTACTGTCTGAATCTTGATCGTATCTGCCTGGCCGATTAAAACTTCCTGATGAATCATCCGAATTTTGACCGAATCTGCCTGGTCGATTTCGACGTCGATCAGAACTTCCTGAAGAATCATCGGAATCTTGACCGAATCTGCCTGGTCGATTTCGACGTCGATCAGAACTTCCTGAAGAATCATCCGAATCTTGATCGAATCTGCCTGGTCGATTTCGACGGCGATCAGAACTTCCTGAGGAATCATCCGAATCTTGATCGTATCTGCCTGGAGGATCTCGACGTCGATCGGAACTGCTTGAGGAATCGTTTGAGTCCTGATCGTATCTACCTGGTCGATTTCGACGTCGATCAGAACTACCTGATGAATCATCCGAATCTTGACCATATCGACTTGGATGTCTATGCTGGTCGAACCTTCCTACTCCATCCCGATCATAGGATCCCGGTCGATGTGACTCTTCATCGAATCTGTTCGGCTGATTCTGACCATGACCTTGATCATTTCCTTCACTCTGCTGCGATTCGTCGCCCAGTTCCGTTCTCTGCTCCAAATCGCTGCCAGGAGCTTTCCGCCATTGACTCCAGCTTCTCTGTTCCGCATTAATAATCGTAGGCTTCCTGTGTTCGTCCGGATCGATCGACCACTTTGGCGATCTCGATCCATCGTCAGGTGGCTGGGTAGCGTTCCCAGTCAAGTACCATGGTAAAGCGAAGGTCTCTTGTCTGTTGGGCGCTTTGGTAGTTGTAGCAGTTGGGTCGTATATCTGTCAGCGAACGTAGGTTACTCAACAAAATTTCCATACCTATTGTCATCGAACACTATCTTATTAGACCACGAACTGTGCACACGTGTCGAACACGCGGATTTTCCTATTCACTGCAAGTAAATCGTTAACCGACCAACCGCGACGTATACCAGTAATATTTACGTTAAACACGGCTTATCAGCTGTTCGGCATATTTTTACCGGGAACGCTGCGTGATCGAAAGAATTTATTTATTCTGAGCGCTGACTCGCCTGTAAAATCCAACTAACGGCGACGATAAAATCGACCTCTATCCAATTTTCAAAACTTCCGTGTCAAGCGCGGTCAGCTCTCGTTGCATAATTAAAATAGACTCGCGTATGCGTGCACTTCCCACCCACGTATTGCGAAGCAGCCAAAGGGCAGTGTACAAATCGGAATTCCCCAATCGAACTCTGAGCAAATCGACGAAATAACCGATGACGGTGAAAGAATCGCAGAATCGTAGATCGGTCGTGGCTGATGGCGGAAGTGAGTAGCGGACGTACCCCCAACGCAGGTCCACCAGCGGACAGTAGAGACAATGCAACGAGGAGACGATTAAACGGTTGCATCCTCGATGGTAGCACGATACAGGCCGAGCATCGCAGCCGTACTGATTCGCGTCGAGCATAAGATCAACGCCGGCGGATTTCTCTTGATCGGGATCGAGTGCGTCGCAGCTCTCTGTTTTCCTCTCGTCAGATAGCGGAGCGAACTTCGCTGGGAAACACGCGTCGCATTGGTTCCACGAAGGATAGGGTTATCAGGCCGAGAGGCCGGTTCAAGGGTCGCGCGAGCATCAACGAAGGGAAAGAGATGAGAGGAGAAGCGAAGAGAAGGGAAGAGAATAGATCGGTCGGACGCGCGGAGTGAGAAGAATGAACCGCTTCGAGGAAGGAAAATCGTCGAACTGAGCGGGGAGAGTTTGTCTTCGTTCTCGGGAATTGGAAGAACTCGAGGTCGTCGACGATCGTCGCGAGAATATTTCAGGCACGCTGCACGGGTGACGTTCGATTTTCATTTCGTCTCATTTTATTGTCCGACAATGATACAGTCGTTTCGCAATCTACGCCGTTTGTCGGGCGGCCGTGTTTGCAGGTGGTAATTGCGGATTTGAGACTTTCTCGAAACGGGGCACCCAAATTCTTTATCGCTGCGAGCAACGCCGTGTGCTCTTCTTTTCTGCCTGTCTCTCTTTCCGTCGCCTCCTTCCACTCCCATCCCTTCCCCCCGAACCGACTCTCTTCGTCGTTCTCTCTGTAAACATGCACGGGTAATCGGGCGAATGCACACAGAACTATTTGCCAATTGACTCTCCGGGAGCAAATTGGCCCCTCGTTGCCAACAATCAGACCCGGTTCTTTAATAAGCCTGACCTAAGCGGTTCGCACGGGAAACTGAGTTCACCAGGAATTCCCTACGCGCGAATGCTACGCTCGGGGGATGTTGGAAAGTAATGAGGACCAGTTCCTATTTTACGACGTAGGCTTTCTTTATTTGAGATTTCAGTCAGACGACTCTGTGAGTCGCAATGGAATAACGAACGTCGAGGCGCATGAATAACAGTCTTTATATGAACGTAGTGGGATTATGGGCGCCGATGTTGGCGGGCAGAATCAAACGCGTGATCTTCTTGGCCAGCGTCGATCGCAGTCGGTCCTTCCCCTGGTCCGATGAGTGCACGTACTCGTCACAGGGTCGAAGACGTAGGTGACGTGGCAGGACATCATGTGACACTTGCCTTTTGCACAGACAACGTATTTCGTACAGTCATCGGGATCCGCCGTCACCGTGTACTCTGTGTCGTGCTGCGAATATGGCAATGTTGGCAGAACGATAAGCCAGGTTGTTTTCGATAATAACCGAACATCGTCGACACTAGATTCTTTAGTAACAAGATAAAA
Organism: Anoplius nigerrimus; assembly: GCA_914767735.1. NCBI lineage: Eukaryota > Metazoa > Arthropoda > Insecta > Hymenoptera > Pompilidae > Anoplius > Anoplius nigerrimus. Next base: position 12,021,203 of record OU612088.1, on the reverse strand, counting down.
AGAAAGGCACGTGTGAGGCCGAATGTAAAGCGCAGCGCTGCGATTAAAATTGGTCGCGGGTAATATGCATCGATGAAACACGCGTAGAACAGAAATTATTTCAACGGAGACAACGATGAATAGGATAACTAATCTGCGGGTGGTCGACGCTTTGTTCGTCAATGGAATACGAACATGACTTACCACTTTGACTTTCTTCCCGTCAGCGAAAAGACCCAAGCAGATAGTGAGGACCAACGCGAAATATGAACAAAACTTCATCTTCGAACGGAATGGAATTACGAATGGCCACAGTAGGTGCGTTTGTTAAAAACCTCGATTTTGTATTTGGTTCGAGTTGAGAGTAGACAGGAAAATGAAAACTACTTCTGGTTCGAGTAAGTCCGAATATCCTTGCATCGAACAGATTGCAAAGTACACATGGGACTCTTGTCCGCTGGCAACTGAGTCGAAGTTCGTTCGGACACTGTCGTAGAAAAGCTTTCGGCAGTGGACGGCGGCGTTTAATGAGACACCGGCCGGTTATCGTGCGTGAGTGACCGGTACACCGAAGAATGCGTCATACTAATTACATGGCGTTAGCAAGACTATCTTAAACAATTAGAAATAAACATTACAGATACATATGTGACAAAACTTTAAATTTATTCACACTGCATCAAATGAATGTTTCTTTTAAATATAGAACATGTCTTAAGTAATTGGTGAGAAAATTTGTTCCCTCGTTTGTTAAAAAACAACTATTTCATTCATATTTACAATGATCCTTTGACAGATATTGCAATTTATTTTGGTAACATTCTACAAAATGTGTTATTCAGGTACGTTAATAGTGGCTAACGCAAGCATATTGCTGGACACAGGAAGTCAAATCATCAGTTTTCCTACATATTTAACCGCGATTTCCGCAGTTTGACCGATCTGCTAAAGGATAATCACAAGTGCCTATTGCTGGGTTAAATTCGGTTCCAGCTCCACAGGATAGAATAAAGCAGCCACTTTGATCACACTGCTGATACTTTGTACAGTCACCGGGATACGGTATAATATAAGCCTGAGAAAAAATGAATATTTTATACATGACAGTTGTACACTGCATTACAGCTGTATATTTGATAGTTGGTAGAAGCGATTTGTAACAATTTCAGACATTTAACATATTTTTTACATAAAGTAAAAATTGTACTTACATATGACTGTCCCATGGCAAATGAGCTAACGCAGACGAACGCGCAGAATAACAGGAGGCCGTGCTTCATTCTGACCAGTATTCTAAACCACATTGTTCGATTGGAACGAATGGTTCACTTATATACGCGATCGTCATAAGTGTAAACCTTTATCAGTGGATGACGAAAATACGCGTTCTTTATCACATAATTAGCCACTGCAGAATTACGTTTTTCTACATCTGACCTTAGACACAATGACTAGTTAGGGATCAAAGGTGACACAAATATTTTCATTTGCAAAACGGAATTACGTGCACATGTGAAAATGATGTAGTATAAGATATGTTGCTAATAATTGTTATTTCAAAGAAATGGTACGTTTTTTTATTTAATTTTCATTAAATGTTCTTCTATTAGCTTTTGAATTTCTTTTGCACTTTTGCCCATACCGATGCGTATGGATGTGGATCCTCATTTATCCTAGAAGGAATTCTAAAAGTTCGTTTCACTTTTGGAGACATCAGCAAAAGTTTTTGAACCAAGCCGTATACACTACTAGTTGCCCAATACAAACTCATTATCTAAAACAAACGCGTCAAATATAATGCAATGTACGCGGTGAATAATACCTTTTAACATAAACTTACAGCGGGAATCTGTGTTGCTACAGGTACCATTATAATTGTTACACCAGTAAAGAAATATATCAAACACTTCTCAAGCTTACCAAGAGGCTCGGATTTTGTTAGCTTGTTCAACTGCAAACCATTATAGTTTTAAAAGTTCGATAAATTACCTGACATTTTGCAATTAAGTTCTTTCTCACTTTTTAGCTACTCACTTGTATTATACTCAAATTTGCGATACCAAACATAACTGGTAGAATGTAATAAGGGTCTGGCATAGCAAGATTTTGAAACCATCCAACACCGTCTCTGCTTATTTCAAGGAAAGTTATATATGCATCTGTCAAAAAAGATTGGAAATTAAGCATGATTTGGAATCAAGATTTACAGGAAAAGAGAAACAATTTAATTCAATTTACTGTCATCAAATTTTGGTGCCATGGAAGCTATATTTCTAAGGGAAAATGACAATGTAATCCACATTGGGAGTTGCACAAGCATCAATATACTTATTTTTGCAGGATGGCAATTATCATTAATAATCATCTCTGTCTTCTTTGTCTGAACCTAAAAAAAAAATACAATAATGCAACTACTTAAATCCTCGATTTCAAGTGTTTTTATAAGATCTTACCTTTTTCATAATTTCAAATTTAGTCTTATTACGACTCCAATTCTCTCTTCGTCCTTGAAATTTTGTTTCTTCCTCATATATTGGCGTTAGCCTGTTCAGCTCCTTGTATAAATGTTGCAACTTAACTGCAGTATACATCTACAAATATATTTAATTTAAATATTACTTTGAGATCATACAAACTGTTGTAGTACACTGTGGCGCATAATGGTACCTGATGTATAGTAAGTGGAAACGTTACAACAGTCCTTAACAAAATAGTTGTTGTCACAATTGTTAACCACCAAGGTAAACCTGTAGTAGAATGCATCCAAAGCAAAAAGTCTTGCATATGTTCCACAAGCTGAGTGTCTTCCAAAAGTCTTCCGCAAATGCTAGTAGAACCGATTGAATCAGTTTGCAATTGTCTCACACTAGTATAGTTTGGCTTCGGCATTAAAGCTCCAGTGAGCGTGTTTCTAGATCCACAATACAAAGTGTTCTTACAAACATTTGTATGTGTCATAAGAAAACGTCTATCCCACACATTGGATTTATTTATTGTCACATGTCCAAGAATGGAAGGCACATATTTATTGGATAATAAATGTTCTGTTGACGCGACAGATCTGCAGGAAAATTTCTGCACACGATCATTTTGATCAAGGTTGTTGAGTCGTGTGCCGGAGGGTAGGTACACAGTACTTAACCTTAAAAGTTTATTTATGCAAGTGTCACGCGGAAACACAGTTTGCATTTTGTTTGCAATTATCATATGCACAAATCATTTATCGTGAAATCGTAATTATTTGTTCTATCTAAGAAAACAAACTGTATTTCAAAATTACATAACCCGCATTTCAGGTTAGATGTACGTATTATAAGTAATACGTAATGATCACTGTTCGAACAAGATTCGGATTTCTACACTCATTGATAAAACACTCAGGTCAAGTCAAAGATGCAGACAAAGGTATGAAATGTGTATAATTTCTTTGTTTTAGTAAGTTCAAAAAGCTTGTTCATTATACTGTACACAACACATGGTAACACAGAGAAATATGACAACTGTACAACAAAAAATTGTGGTTGAAAATTACAGCAAAATTTGAGTAGGTGTCAACATATAATAAAACAAATATTTATTATAACATTTTTTATTACATCACAGCCACGGCGTCCATCCGTGATATGTACGACCGAGAATGTTATAATCTGTTGCCTGATCTAACAAGCATTCAACCTGAAGTGAAAAAAAAAATTAGCCGAAAAAAATAGAACTTCCGGTTTCTGCAATCGACGGTTACCTGTTTTTCCGGCGTCAGGCAATTATCTTCCAGTTCGGCACGTACTCTATTATTTTCGTCACCATTTAATACTTTCCGGTATCTATCAAAATACTGATCACTATGTCTATATTTCAATTGTTCAATTACGATCATTGACGGTTTATTACCGTCCAATTTTTTCCTTACAATGTTGATTTTCCTCTCCGAATGCCATTTTACTTCTGCAACATATACGAAGTTCAAATTACTTAAAATACTTTTTATTGTAATTACTTAAAAAAAGTTATCCAGTAGAGAGATATATCCAAAGTCTCACCACGAAAATCATCTTCATCATAGTCCGAGTACTTTTTGACTGGTCCTGTCCAGTTTAGTGGCTCGTTGATGAAGACATCTAAACAAGCAATAATCGGACCATCATCATCTCTTAATGCTCTCAATACATGGACCATCGTGGCGCTCAGTAGATCTCGCTCAGTAAACGGTCGTAATAACCCTAAGATCTGATGAGTCAAACGGAAAGGCATGAGTTCTGGAACTGCTACATGGACTCCTGCGTCAAAGGCAAAGCCAAAGTCAATACCAAGACTTCTGCCCGACCCGACTGAAATCAGAGTGTTATTTAAATTCCGATCTCCGACGCCGACAATCCAATGCGCGATGCACATCGTCGCATATGTGGTGACAAAATTTCGTCGCAACGAAAAGAAACTCTCGAGCGATGGGCTCAGTGTTAGAAAACTTCTTCTCAGGCAGTCCCATTCGAAGCGCTCCTGAAATTTTTTCAAAGTGTTCGTTACGATTGCAACATCGTACTTCAACAAAGCTTGCATGTAGGCTTCCCCGTTTTTCTTGACATGAGGTGCAGCTTTCATTATCCATTCAAAATATTCTTTTCTTGCAGAATTGTAGGCAGTTTTCTCGTTTTGCGAGAACGTGAACGATATAAATTCCTCAAGCGATCTAGTGTTATCGACCCATTGTATAAGCCCCAGGTTTTGCGACAAGGGTATCACCTGCGATTAACATGTTTCTCTTGAAATCTAATTATAATATACACTCTGTTTTTTTTTTTAAACAAAATCACACGTGCCTTATAATATAGCTTAAAGCCTACCTGATACGTATCAATCGACAACCTTCGTTGACTACATGCAACGTCGCTACGAAGCGTTCTATTCATGATCTCAAAAAGTTGCTGAAATCGCTGATCCAACCTCAGATCTTCTCCGAATTTGATTAGGAAATTGTAGTGTCTGGAATCGTCGCCGATAATAGTAATCCTAATTGGTCTCCGTAACGATTGGATTACCTTCACATCAGACTCTATTTTCATGATTTTCACGTGATACTGTGGTAAAGGTCTTTTATTTCCCGTGTATTGTCCAGGTACTTCTAAATTAGTTCCCGCGTACGTGTGCAGCCAAGGGCTGTAATCTTTCAAGCGTGTACTGAATTTCTTTTTCTTATTCAGAGATTCATCTAAGCGGTCTAGCATCTTTTGACAATCATTCTTTACATTATCCAATGGTTTACCCTGTAGATTTTTTATTGCGTTTTTATACTGCCTGATAAATGTAAAAAAATTGCACCCAGGCTTAGGATCATGAACATCCTCTTGCTCTGAAATCATGACATGTTTCATGAGAATATCTTCAGATGTTGCAACTCGTGCACCTATATCGCGTAAGTATTGTTTAAGATAGTATCCCAAATACGTTTCAGGTTGTACGACGAATTTCATGGCTTTGAGAAAACGATCAACGTCAACGTTTTCGGAAAGAATACTTCTGATACGGTACAATCGTGTGTCGTCCATAAGTGCAGGGTATGTCTCCAAAGTCAAGCGATACGTGTATATGACGGCGTTTGGATAAGTTTCCACAATTTTTTCTATTATGGGTATCACGAGAGCCGATATTGGAGTAGCTAGATGAGAAAATAATTGTGCCTGCCAGTTGAGAAAGAGCCAAGTCTGTATAGTTCCACTAAGCTTAATGAAAATCTCTTTCGTGTCATCATCACGTAAATATTCATCTTTTAATAAGCAGGGAAAATAGTGAGCATGTTTTAAAGATCCGTGAGCCATTGCTTTTAATGTAAAATTTACGAATTCTCGAAAGAGATCAATATTTTTCCCTTGTTTAGTTAAACGGTTGTAACAATATTTCGACAGCTTAAAGTAACACTCTCCTGCATCGGATTCTGCCGAAATACAGTGTTGTTTTATGTTATTTAACCCATATGATTCCAGAGCATTTCTAATACCATCGTAATCATTAGAGCTTGCAGATATCTTCTCGATGATCACAGGATTCCTTTTTAACAACTCGACAAATTCAGCATCATTTTCACTTTCATCGTAAAGTAAGGATGCAATTGATGAAATGTTAATTCTGACATCAGTGCTTAACGCAGGGTCGAGATCTTTATCAAAACAATCATGCAAATATTTCCAAGCGTTTGCATAATGTGACAGTCTTTTTTTCGCATTTTGTTTCGAGTTACCAAGCAAACATTCCAATTTTGCCTTATTTAGTATGAGTATATGTCCATAGTAGGATTCATTGTCTTCATATTTTTCTTGTAGTTTATGTAAGTACTTTTTTGTAATAACTGTATTTTTTTGGTGCCATCCTATGTCAAATACTTTTAATCGGAGTTTGAGACACGTAGACTCCATTTGGCTGCATATCTCGTTTTGTTCTATGTTTTGAGATTCCTCGTTATCATGCATCCTGCTATCGATGTTTTCTCTAAGCAAAGAATTAAAGGATTCCCTGTACATGATTAATTTGTCCCACACTAATATATTATCTTGGATCGACGGAATACTGTTTGCCCAAAACTTTTGCAAATTTTGAATACCAGCGAGCGAATTTGACGACTTTAAAGACTTCAAGGCTTTCATATACATATTAATCTCATGTATGCCGCGCAACTTTTCCAGCTTAGACATTCTCAAATGCATGAGCGAACTCAATGCAATCCATTCTTCTTGCACACTGTCCAGCGTACTCGTTAAGGCGTCTCGGACATTTATTTCTTGATCTCCTGACTGTATTAGAAGCATAGCGAGTTCTTCACCAAAGAGACGTTTAATATAACGGACTTTCTCCTTGTCCTCAAACCAACACTGCAAAGCTTCAGCGAAACCTGGTATGAGCGTATTTTCTTCCAAATATACACGTATACAACTTTTAAACATCCATGGGAACAGCCAATCTTTCCATGGTTCGTTCCAAATATTATCGGCATTTTTATTCAGTTTATTATCAATGCGATCTTCGATTTCTGACCAAGACGACAGGTGACTTAAACACTCAAATAGGCCTTGGAGACAATGCTCTTTAATTAAATCTGTTTCAGATTCATATGCTCTCACATATGCTTGTTTTCCTGCACTCCAGTCTCCTGCAGCCACGGCCAATGATGATTTCTATTCATACAATATGCACATGTAATGATTCTAAATTAAAAATAGTAATGAACTAATAAGCGTTAGCACATTTTAATTACCTTCAAATCTTCGTTATGAACATGATCGCGAAAAATGCTTAAAACGACATCAACTTCGTTCATTGACTGGTACAAACTTGCTAATTGAATCCATTCACTGATATGCCTACCACTTGCATCGTCAGTGCGAGGCTTCTTCATTGGCGGCTCTAGTTTGTTTCCTCCATAAATCAACCGTTGTTCCAAAACTAGCGCGCCCAAAAAATGTAGACCATTCGTTTTCGCGGCATTAAGAATAATATCCGGCGGGCACCGTAAAATGCGCGTGTCATCAATTTTCTCTGTTTCAAATAGTATTTCCAGAATTGCTGCAGCAATCGAACTGCTTTTTTGACAATTCTGCAAAATATTCTTTAAGGCCTCAATCACGTTCACCGAGAAATCGTTGGACTGTTCATTGTCTGTTACTTCCTTAATCAAGGAACAAATAATTACTACTGCGATGTCTTTGCAAATAAGTTCATGTTTCTTAATTAATTCTTGCAATGGCTTGATAACACTGCAATGCGTGATCTCAATATCTGGAAAATCTCCGATTCGGTAAGATCTAAAAAATTAATACGAATGTAGCAAGGATTAAATAAAATGTATAATATCTTGGGAATTAAGTTCATTGCAACAAGAATTTTATATACCTGTAAAGCTTCGCACTATCCCTTTGTCTAACTGTTTCTTCCTTTATCATTTCTGTATGTTGTATGTTTTTCTTAATTTGAGCGTCTCGCATATAATCAGAAACTTTCTTCTTATTCGCTAGAAATCTCTTGGATCGTTTGTTGTGCGCTGGTTCTGGTACCTTTGGCACTTTGAATTCTTCGTCATATACCTGGTAATCAAAAGAACTGTCAGTCATCACGGTTTCGTCAAAGGTCGGCTTGAACTTCCGTTCTTGCGTCGCATATAACATGTTATAATCATGTAGGCTTAGCAACGACTTTGACTGCAGATGTGAGGAGACAGACATTGAAAAGGACGTCCCAGGTTGTGTAAACGTTTGGTTCATTTGACTAGCAAGTGAGGGAACAAACAACGGCGCCGTCGATTTCAGATTTCTAGCTCTCCATCTTTCTTCTATCTTCTGATCTCTGTATTCACAATTGTACAAAGGCTCAAACATCTTTTTTAAATACTGTGGAGTTTTGCTGCATAAGTTTAACATTGAGAGCACAACGAACTGGAGAAAAACATTATCAACGTCGGCGGTGTGCATTCGTAAAATTTGTAACAACCGATCTTTTGATTTCTCTGATAATCCTGCTTCTTCGTTCCAGAAATGTAATAGTTTCTCTTCCAAATTTGAAGCTGGATCTAGCACACCAACCAACAGCACCTGCGTACTCATGTGCAGTAATGTTTTTGAATTTTCATCGTCGGTGACATCTTCTGTGTATCTTTTAAATACGTTCATAAATATGTCATAAGTCACTTCTCGGTATTCCAATGATTGGTTCTTCAAATACGGCGGCACAAATTTTGCAAGTGGCAGGAAATCTGTTGGTGAAAGTTTCGATACTAAAGCTCGAACGATTCGTAATGCTACCAGCTCACAGCACGAAGTTTTATTTTCTAAAATCATATGAAATTTCATGTAACCCAGTTCTTTCACGATTTCTTCACCAGAAAGCGTTGGAATGCGTAATATGAAAACTTCTAAACAATCCGCTTTAGTTGGCAAATCCGCATGGGATATGTTCAGTTGCGTGAAGTCACAATATTCACACGCAGCGGCAGGATAATTCTTAGTCACGGCGCGGATGCATTTGACTTGTAGACTCTCATTTTTTGACTGCATTTCGCGCAAAACGTTTCGAATGCATTCAATTATTTCGTGTCTCATTGGATCATCACCTGCTAGATTGTTTAAAATTAATCCTAGTGCCTCACAACTCTGTAATACTTTTTCAACGTAATCCTTCCAATTTTGTATAGATTGTTGTAAAAATTTTACTATTTCCTCCCTTTGTATAATACGATCTGCCATATTATTTATTAGACATATAAGTATTAAATGCACCGAGGAGACTGATGCAGTTTTCATTTTTTCATTCAAGTTCTTTGGTATACTTAAGCAAGATTGCCAAGTTTCAAGGAGCATTCTAATAAGGCTGAAATTATATTTATAAATATCCCTTCCTGCGTTCATGGATCTGTCGTTCACCACTTTGTCCACGATTATTTCAAACAAATTTTGAGCCAACAATTTGTCGTTTTCAGCTTCAGGAAGAGCTTTGGTTCGCCAATCAATCAGGACCAGCACCACATCAGTGATAATATAATTCAATGGTTTATTCTTTAAGTACGAAATTGCAATATGCATTATCGGTGCCAATAAAAATGCAGCAAACTCTTTAAAGAGGCTTTGGACATTCAAGATAATTTTTAGTAAGAACAATCTAACGTTGTCTTGGCGAGTTGCTAGCATTGAAGCTCGGAAACGCTTCAACCACATGGGAGGATCATTGACATTTTCTGAAGATGTACTGACAATATTACCTTCAACCATGTGTTTTAGCACGCCGCAAATAAAATGCATGCACTCGTGATCATTGAAATCGTCCCGCTCAAACAAGAGTGTCATACGTTCCCCAACGAAGCTTTGATCGATCGGAGAAATTAAGTTTACTCGGTTATAATCATAGATATTCATATCTTCGGACAGAGTAGAAGTAGACAAACTATAGCTATGCATGAACGAGGAATATTGCAATCTTGTTTCAGTACTGTTCAGACTCTGTCTAATGTTAATACATCTCTTCCGATACTTTGGATACTCATCTACTGTCTGTTGAAGGTTGTATTTTTTATTACAATCGACAATGTTTTCCCAAATGAACTGCTCTTTTTTTATGTTTTCCGCAAATACACCTTCGTACGAGCTTTCCTCGCATTTCAGGCACACGATTGCTATGGAGCAATTGTATGCGGAACAGTGAAGTAGTCGCATAATTTCTTTGTGCTCAGGATTTGTTGTTTTCAGTTCACGTACACGAATAGCTGCCAAGTATAACTCCCTCATTAACCGCTTTCCTGGTTCCACGGCACCAAAGGCATTACGTGAAATGGAACTAGCAGAGTCTTCTATTTTTTCCACAGGAACTTTAGAAAACATTACTCCAATGAGCTCGTAACATCCAATTTTAGATATCGTCAGATGTTCAATATCGGAATCATTTCCGACCAAACTTTGGCCAATTATCATGTATATGTCACGTATTTTCCGTTCGAAGAAAAGCTCGGTGTCTGCTGAATTGCAGTGCTCAAATGCCGATAATAAAAATTCTTTCAAAACGTCGAACCGATAACTTTTAATCACACCGGATTCCATAAATAACTTGTATGCCACATCCAGCGATGATAAAACACAATTTGATGGAATGGATTTAAAATACCTTTGTAAATAATCCTTAACTTTCTCATTGTAGAAATGTTCACCGGCTCCAGCAGCAAAGTAGATAGCTGCTTCGAAAAGTGCAACGGATTTCGTGATCGGCAAGAATGTTACTAACGTTTCAAAACAGTTAATCTCTTTTAATGAGTACATACTCTCTGTCGGAGAATTTTTTGAGGACATGGCATGTTTATCTGATCTCAATGTTCGTAAGACTGCCACTAATTGTGGATTGTCGTCGGTTGTCATGTCAGTTAGACATATCAGAAAACTTTTCAGAATTCGAGTTTTATATTCTATGTCCGTTGTGCCAGTGAGCTCTTTCAAGATCCAACTGTAAAGGTGATTGTACTTTGACTTAATATCAGTAGGTTTGCTTGTAAGGTTTACTGCAATTCCGTATATGTTAATTAACATTTGCTTCTTACTCTGATCGCTCAATATAGTCCTCTCAAAGTCAGAAAATTTATTGAAAATGGCGGTAACTAAATGCTCCACGCAGTGTTGCGTAAGTGTTAATTCTTTTTTGCTTTGTCGAGCGAACAGAAGTAAGTCTTCGACAGTTGAGAATAAAATGGGCGTAGCGTGCGATGAATCAAGCAATACTGTCAAAGACTTTTCTATATCTTTTAACATATATCTGTAAATCACATCTTTGAATGTATTTAGAAAATATACTCCGTGCTTTACAAATACTGAACTTGTCCTATTTGCTGAATCCTGGTTTCGTGAGTTTGTAATTTCGTAATTGCGCAGTTCAAGTAATTCTGTATTGTTTGACATTAACTGTATTATTTGTTCCATAATGGAGTCTTTGTAATGCATAAGTTGTAGTTGCATCAACTTTGTCAAATAGGTCATGAATGTTGGATGTATAGTCGTACATACCACCTGTCCAATATGTACCCTGTGTAAGTATCTGAAAATCTGAGCAATATTATTTTGTGCATTTTGCAAACTGTTTCCTTCTCCACATAATTTAGTTAAGAGTTGCTGACGAGCTAGAATGATGAGACCTTTCACGAATTGCGATAATTCATAACAACGTTCATCGTTGCCAGCAATCTCATCAAAATTCAAAATGTCACTATCATACATTTGTATAATGTTCATGATTTCGTTTCCCAGTTCCATTGGTAGAATATCCTTGAATTTTGTTTTTATTAAAACCAATACTTCCTCTATACAAGTAGGAAGGGCTTCAGTTATCTCGAAATTCCTTCCGTCAAAGCCAATCGTTTGCGGACACATTATACATTTTGATATCAGTCGATACAATTCGGTGTTCAGAAAAAATGCAGGTATCACGTTACCATCAAGATTAAGTAAAGTGCATAAAAGTTCAAACAGCTTTAATGTTGTTTTGCACTGCAACGAATGCAACTTAGCAAACTCCAGCAAAACTGTTACATCGTTATCTGTATCCATTTTTACTGTGACAAGTAAATGAACAAGGTCCTTGGCATTGGAAAAAATTGTATCCTTCTTCGGATTCATATCGGAAAACAAATACTTCAATGGATCAATTAATTTATTTTTTATCAACCATGTATAGCAATCGAAAGTTTTTAGGAAAGCCAACATAGTTTCAATGTCAATGGTAATCTTCTTTTTAAAACCCGCAAATATAATGTGATTAAACGCATCAATTCCATGCTCGTCGATGTAACATTTTACAGCAGTCTTCTCCGAATCATAATCTTCACAAGAATCGCAAATTTTTTCATATAAACGCATACACTTCAACCTGCAATTTTCATTGAGAGTTCCGCATTGGGTGAATAGCCAATTAATCGCGTCCTTTAAAGTATCTCCCTCAAACTCGGCAGGTTTCTTGCGATTTGAATAGCTTTCATCAAAAACGCCAACACTTTCTTGTATCACTCTCTGGACATGATCGACAGCACTATGAATAGAGGGATCATCACAACCATCCAAGCTTTTGACGAAGCAATAAAGCAATTCGAGCCAGTATATCATTACGACTTCGTCTATTTCACGAAGTACTCTGTAAAGATGATTGAAGGCTACAGCCGCGGCAACTCGTTTACGAGTCAACGGATGAAGAGCAAAATTGGTCAACTTCGACATGACCTTTTCGATATTGTCGTGAAACGTTCTGCTGTCCAACTCTTTCTGCGACCATTCTGTGAATTCCGCCAGACAGCTACCAGAAAAGTCCCTTAGTTCAGCGTTATTCGCGCTACATAGACCCTCATAGATTGGGTCGATCAAATAATCGGCGGAAATAAACTTCTGACCGATGCGTGAACTTAGCCAGTGAGCCAATTGTAGGGTGAGAGGCTGAAACAGTTGTCGTGTGACCTCATCGGGATCGCATCCAAGATTGAGTAAAGCCGGACATAACGTTTTATACAAAACGGAGAACGTATCCAGATTGGTGCCACATTGCTGAGGTGTTTTTCCGATGACAAAGGTAACTAGAGCGTGGAGAACCTCGGACGCGTTCAATTTTGTTCGTCTGTCACTGGAACTTTCGGCCAACGTGATTAAACGATGTAATATCTTGTCGAAACAAATGTCTGTGTGTAAATCTGGATACGGCAACGTATATTTCAGTAAGTCTTTCCGGTCCCACGTTGCATGCGTATCTAACGCGCCTTTATGCACAAAATTTAATATCACTTCGGAATCCAGAGAGCCGAGGAATAATAGAATCTCTCTTTGGAAATTCTTCAACGAGTTTTCACTGTCTACCATTGTTACATTTTTTACTGTCTTCTTCCTTCCCTTTATTATGTCTTGCAGCAATTCTGTTGAACTTTCCTTGCTTTGCAGGTACGGATCCAAATATGGTACAACCTCTTGCAAAAAGTTCTTCGTTTGTGAAATATCCAAATTATGTGTCCATTCTTCCAACGCCTTGAGCGTCGTACGAGCAAGATGAAAATCAGTCAAGCCCATAGAGAAGCCGATCTTAAACACTGCCGTTGTACGTTCCAAAAGATCTCGTGCGTATCTAACAGGCATTTCCAAAATCAAGTACAAACAAGCGCTGAGTAGCTCGTTGGAAAACGCGCTAATCCGATCGGCGGTATTTGACAAATAATTATGCACGATATCAGACGTTTCAGTATCTTTGTCATCAACCAAGTTGCGAAACTTCTTGAGTGTCGCGTGTACCAACTTGTAAAATCCTGATATCAACGGATATTTATATGACATTCTTATTATTCGATGTAGAAACGAATGCATCGTAAAGTGACAGCTTTCGATTAAAGAATCATCTACTTCATTGATTATGTCGACATAAAGATCCACCAAATTAACAAATATCCTGAAATCTGCCGGGTTAATCGCCGTTTGCGATAACGCGACGTTACACAAAACATTGCCTTCCTTAGTTCTTGTGCTTAGATCCAACTTCTGGATCATTATTGTGCACATGTGCATCAACTTTACAAAAAAAAGAGACCCAGCCGACTTCACCAAATTCGACCATAGAGGAAGATAATCCTTGTAACACGTTGGTCGTTCTCCCTCTTCACGTAGAAGTTCGACATCCACGAGTAAATCGTGTGAGCAACTCCATATAATGCCATCATAAACTACAAAATACATACTCTCGGCAGTGCGTAAAGATATGACTTTCACAATAAGATTAAACGTAAAGCGACTCACCGACATTATGCAGATATTCCTCTAAAAGGCTTTTACTTTGTATATTAAGCTTGTCAATAATTTTCTTCAACGATGAAACAGGAATTGAACGTCCCTTTTCCGATACACAAGGAAATTCTTTAATTACAAATGTACTTAGTTGTATCAGAACATTCACGTGCTCGATTGATAGATCCGATGTGTAAGAAATGATATGGGACAAAGCTTCTTGATAATCGCAAACATTTACATAACTTTGAGTTGAGTGCGGCCTGCAAGGTATAGTGTCGATTAAACCACCCATTACTTTGTATTGGTCTGAGAAACTTGGCAGAATAATCTTCACCGAAAACATAATGGAACTGCGCATCGTGCAATCAAAGAGTACATCTCTGTAACGTCATGGTCGGTCATAAATCGCTTACATGGTGCAGCCAACTGACTAAAACCATACACCGTCAGGTGTAATTCATTTGAGTCTGGTGTACTATTGACCATTTTTACTCTCAGGCGACTTCGGAAGTACTGCAAAGACCATTCGATTGTGATTAATTTAAGAGACAAAAATTACATCAGGCAAAGTGTATTGTGACTACTGTTATGTACCTCGAACACCTTTTTTCCTTCTTCGGCCTCCGTATGCTGTAAAGCATTTGCTATTGTTCTATAAAACTTCTTTAACGCTGTCCGACCGTATCGGCCGTTTTCACCCTCCATGCACGAAATCTTTTCAAGTAAATTATAACAGGTCTCATAGTCTTTGTAAACAAACCGCTGAAATAGATGCATATGCTGTGTTAATAAATTAATGGCGACACGCATTTTTGTCTTCCTGTAACCATATTTTTCAGGTGCACTGAGGTCCTTGACGCACAGGTATAATTCTTTGTAAAAAGTATGTGAGGTGGAAGTCGGGCCGAAAATGTTTAAAATGTCGGTGAAAGCTTCCAAATATACTTCAACCTCAGCTGGTACATCCAAAGCGTGCGGCTTATACTGTACAAATGGAGTAATGTAATTCAAAAAATGATAATCTCGCGGCCAAGTTAGAATGGTTTGTACCTTATTCATAAGATCATTCTTCAGCCAAGTTAGTATTATGTTAGAATGTTCCTGTACTTCTGGAATATCCTGCCTGTATTTAGCAATCGTAGACAGGACTGAATATAATAAGCTTCTTTCTAGAAATTACCATAATTTAAATAATTCCTTAAAGGCTGAAATTTGTCTCTTTACCTTTGTCATTGAGAATACGGAATTTAGAAACGAATTCTTTCACCGTTTCGCCCAACTCCATATCTTCGTTGTGATAGCGTTCTATTAATTGTTTAAACGTATTGCAAGCTGTTCTTCGAACGAGTGCCGTTTTTCGAGCGATCAAAACTGCTTTACATGTATTCTACACATTTTACATAAAAATTGCCGTTGATACATAAATATTATGAAACTATGTTTGTACAGAATGAAATAATTTCTACCATTATGTACCTTGGTATCCAAAATATAACGACAGTAATGTGAATACGGAAACTGAACCATAATAAACTCAAGTAAATGAAAGGCCTCTTTAACAGCACTGTCTGAGTCCCTTGTAGAAGTGGGCCTGTTAATTTCATCATTGAGAAAACGAAACAAACCGTCGTTTTCATCGAACAGACTCTGTAGGATGGATTCTGAGAAAGGACGAATAAATCATGGTTGGTGCGAAGTGGACTGACTGAAGATCTTCAGCTACTTACCACTCTCATCTTCAGACATATTTTGAAAATATTGTCGGCCATTCTTCAGGAGATCTATTAAATTTTGGTTGTCCTTGGTGTTCACACATCTTATAAAAATGTTCTTAAACGTTTGAAACGATTCCATCTTAACATACAGAAGTGTATCAACAACACTGTATTTACAAGAATAGTATAATATTAGCAGTTAGACAGCTACTATACTACGATTGTTGGTAGTAAATGGTGCTCTAATCCCATATTATCAGGCTGTGACACTGTCAAAGAGATAACAATTACCTAAGTATAGCTGGGTAGTCAAAAATTAGCGTTATAATATCAGTATCTAGTTATTTGTGTAATGCGGTACGACAGAGGAAAATATTATATTCTCCATTCTGGATCGGTCTAAATAGATGTCAAATTGTGGAGTAAAAAGATGAACAAAACAGAGTATGTCAACATAGAACATGATAATGTTTATTGCACAACAATTGAAGAATGTTTACACATTTGATTGAAAGGAATCTATAAGTAATACAATTTTGAGCAACATCGTGTAATCTTGCGTAACTATCAGGCAATAAAATTCTGGAACGAAAAGATAACGTATACAAGCGCAGAGACAGTTTTCTTTGTTTGTAATACACAATGACGCATATCTTACAAATCTAAATTGCGAATGACTTAATATGAAATAAAAAAAAACTGCGTTGTGTGATAACATTGCACATCGCTCTATATTATTAATTTAATATTTACATATGTAGTGATCTCTTACTCTTATGGTCCTATTTGCTGCACATAGTTCAGTAATAATTCTGTAACGTAATCTTCGGAAAATACTTTGGAAGGTAAACATAAACGAGACACGAGTTCTTTAATATTGTTTCTGTACAACTTGAGATCATCTTCTGTAACCATTAAAACGAAGGCATTTCCGTAACTTTCATTCTCCTGTGAAATCGAGTACTCAATTTCAGATTGACCGTCGATTTGTGCATTGTTTGTAGGAGCTACTGATCTACTACTCCCTTTTGTAGTACCGTCCGCTGAATTGTCATGTTTTCTGCGAAATATATTGCCTTCAGTGTTTTCAAACCCTTGAAGCGTTTGCTTACGTCGGTTTCCATCTCGTAGACTATCTGCTTTACGTAAACTGTGTTTCTCTACACACTGTCCGTTCTCAGTTAGGTTTTTCGATTTCGACAAATTTACTGAACATCGCTTAGAGACTTTAGTGGTCAGTTGGTGTATGACCTCTGCCACAGTTTTGCCGTACTTCTTAGACTCTAAAACAACGGCAAATATCTTTTGCACAGCCCACAGATACGAACTGACTGGACCATGGATTCTAAGTTTGTGATCAGTTGCCTGACGACTGTCTACGAACTCCTTGTTGCACAGTACGCACACGATGTCGTGTATCTTAAAATAATGAGTCCGGCAAAAACGGAAGTTTAAAAATTCTCGGTAGCACATTGTACACTTAAAACATTTATTCTTCATCGGACTACCCAGCATTCTATATTCACACAGAGAGTACAGTTGTTTTGGTCCTAGTACTCTAACAAAGTCTGTATGATTTTCTTTCTGAGTATTTCGAAGGTTTGCATATTCTGCGCTAGATTCCTCTTTCGTCATATGTTCATTCATCAAGTGCTGCGCTATAGATTCAGCAATGTATAGTTTACTGCACAGGCTGCAAATATCGACACTGGTCTTGTGCTGTTTGATAAGATGCAACTTTATGCCCAGCTTCGTAAGATGTACGGATTCGCATAAGTTGCATTTGAATTGCTCTTTTCCGCTAACCGTCAGACGGGATATGGTGACAACCTCGCAATCTTGTAACGAGGTCTTTTTCAAATGATGTAACCACAGTGTTCTCTCTAATCCTGGCACTTCATCGCTTATTGAGTCTTCACTTCGGCGAACTAAATTGCTCGACGTTGCTTGATCCGATAAAGTTTCTGTACTTGAAATAGCAGAATCGTTTACATTAGAAGACGTCTCGGACGTCGAGAATAACGGGGACTCCGATTTATGATAGGCGTGAGTCGTGAGAAGATGTCGCTCCAACATTGACATGGTAAGGAAATTCTTCTTGCAGGTCCTACAAACGTGTGGACCTACATTTTCGTAATGATACTCTGTATTATGTTGTCTGAGAAGTACGCCGTTGGGAAACTTAAGGTTACATCGTTTGCAGCTCCAATATTTGACGTTAGTGCACGTATGCGTATTTACCATGGCAACTGACGTTAATATTTTCGTACAATTTTCGCAAATATGAACGACTGATTCATCACTGTGATAATAGTATTTATGCCTTATAAAATCTGCAATTAGCTTAAAATTTCTTTTGCATGGCCTGCAATGCCATAACTTTGTCTTTTTAATTAGACGTTCCTTCGTTTGGGGTACAGTCACGGGTGTCTGAACTATCATGCTTTGAGCATCGTTATTCAACACTTTTGGTAATTTTTCTTTTTTGGATGCTTTATCACTTTGCACACATTTATTAATAGGCACGCGTTGAGAATTACGTGTCACCATGTGTTCGTAACAATCTGTTTTCGGCTGAAGTCGCGCATTAGAAAGAGAAGAACTTGAACCCTGTGTAGTTGAAGTAACGAGCTTGTCTTCATTCTCATCAATTCGCTTTATTCCATTTACGCTTAGATCTGCTGAAAATTCTTCTTTCAGTTTCTTCGCAAAGCTTGGCGTAGACGTGTTACTCTTCCTCTTGATTACAGTTTTGGAGTGTTTCGAAAGCACATCGACATTTGTATCGCCTGAGATTGTGCTGTCAGCTTCGAAAAGAGTTTCCCCTTTGATCTTGACTTTTCTTGAGTTTTCTTCATTGCCCGTACGAATATTGTTGTTGTTAATATTTGTTCGATTTTTTGGTTTCCTCGTATATACTCTCAGATTAGTCGGTGACCAACGCTCCGAAAGAGTGTGACAACTTGATCGAAACAATTCTTGCTCTTTCTGGCTATTTTCATTATTTTTCTTTTGGCCCTCCCGTGATTCACGTTTTACACTGCCAACGTGAATCTCGGTGTGTAAGATAAACTCATGCTCCATTTCGAATCTTTTCGAACAAATCATACACAAAAATGGATATAGATTTTCCTGCTTTATAGGACTCTGAATTCCTAAGTCGCAAATTAATTTATCGAGTACATCTTTTTTGTCGAGTGAGTGTTCCTTTATTTTAGTCTCCTGTAGCTCCAAGTTACATGTACTATTACCTTCAGACTGTTGATTCGTCAGATGATTAATTTGTTGATTCCGTGCAATATCGCCTGTTCCAATTTGTTCGTCCTTAATGCTGGTCTTGACACGGGTACCTTGCTTTAAGTTATCTTCAATCGTGTCGCTGTCTTTGCCGAAAATTGTTTCAACTATCTCAGAAGATAAAATTTCCTTAATCTTCGCTAACGTGTTAGCAGTTGCTTTTGCATGTTGCGTGTTTGCCCGCGTATGCGAATTTGTAACATGACTGTTAAAAGCCTCTAAGTTATCAAACCTTCTAGGGCAACAGTGACATTCAAACGCCAACTCTTCGTTATTCTGATAATTTACAGGTTTGTCAGGATGAATAATTTCTACGACAAATTTTTGCCCGGCTTTAGTCTTGCCCTCACATTTTAAATGCGTAGATGTTATGTGCGTTTCTAGATAAGCCAGAGATATAAAGTTTTGTTTACAAAATGGACAATCGATTGCAGGTCCATTATTCTGCGTTGCAATCTGTTTAATTCGTAAATGATGCATCAAACTGTATACCTCTTTGCACATAAAACAGACTGCCAAGATCTTCTTCACTCTGCGCTTAATTTTAGAATCTTTTTTCAAAGATTCTTGATTACTGTTACTCGATGTTATAAATTTAACAATCGGTTTTTGCAAACTGTTACTTTGTGGGGAAGTGTTTCCAGGATGTGTAATTATATCTTTTGCTGCGGGCACTTCCTGTGCATTTTCTTCCATTGTATTAAATAATGAATTTTTCAGTTTTGTACTTTCGACTCCAGCATCTACTTCGGTGTCATGTATTCCTTTCTCAAGCGTATTACTAGATTCAAAAATTGAGTCTACTTCCGAGTGGATATTTACAGTTGATAATACATGATTTACATCGTTCTGACATTCAAAAAATGTGCTATTTGTTGTATCATTTCTATCGTTAATCGCATTTAACAGGACCGGAGAAATTTTCCCGTACGAGTGATCCTGATGGGATTTTAATTTATTCGCGCACGGTAAATATTTCTTTATAACTTTCTTTTCTTCATGTAAACAACTACTTTCAACGCGTTTATCTTCAAAAGTCGTGGAGATGTCCAAGTTCACAGCCAAATCTGTAATACTGTTTTTTAGTGGTTCAGCAGTTCGATTGTCTTCTAAACAATCTGTTTCTTCAATCAATTTTTCATGCGACTCAATCAAACCTGCTGATTTAAACTGTTTACTTTCCATTCTCGTGTTCAAATTTCCACGTTCCTTTGACTTCCTCGCAATTTTCCATTTCTTATTTTTTTGTGATATTGTTATAAAAGATTTCCATTTTATACCATGTTTCTGGTACTGATTATACGTTCGTAAATCAAAGTACGGTAGATAGCAATCGGATCTCACCCGTTGTATATATTTTCTCCGCCTTTTTTTTGAAAATTGTCTTCCATTCAACAAAAGTTTAGTTTTCTTCACATCTCTCACTCTCATATTATTTGTGAGATCGTAATTTTTGCATTTAGGGTCAGCATCTGATTTCCGACTGTTACTTGATGATGCCAAATCATTACACATATGTTTATCATTATTCTGAACATTACATTTGTTTTGAAAGAAACATTTTTCTTCCCCACCGTTTTTAATTGATTTTTGGCTTCTTTGTTTTCTGTGTAGTTTAAAATGGACTACACTTAGATGATGGTAAAAGGATCTTTTGAAGAGAAAAGATTTCCCACAAATGTAACAAATAAAAATGTGGGCATTAGCTGGAAGTGAAGTCAAATGCCTGAATAAATTAGTCCTGCTCCAGGACACCTTCCTACATATGGCAGACTTTATACTGGAAATTTTATCAGGTAAAATATTTGTCTTGAGGCAGTCTTCTTCTTGTAGGGATATTGTTTGTTGTATTGATGATTTATTTTTCAATTCTTCTGTTGTGTCAGTCGAAGCCATGTTTACATTAAATGTACATGACTTAGAATCGCTCTATAGTTTACTTTTTTCAACATATGTTGTTGTTCCTATGCTTTTTGGAATAATTGGTTATAATGCTAATGAAAAGAATCTACCTTTTGCGCAATAGCATTTAATCCTTCTGTTGTATTCAGCTTTTGATCTCATAATCTCTAGTTAATAAGTCATACTCTGGTAAGAGATTGCAACAGACGTATAGTATAGTTTGTGATATATTCCACCATCATATCTCAATATTGCATTATCAGTGACTGTGTGCAGCAGGGGTCAGTATCAGTAAACATGAGGATTTAGTTGGTTCTTAAAGTAAACCAGTAAGATCAATATAAATGCCCTTACTTATTTCCTGTAATACGATTTCCTTCTCTTATTCCTCAGAACATCCTTTGAAAAAGACTACAGCCGAAATGATCACAGACAGATGCTTATTCACAACATTCGACATCTAAGCCATGTAGTTCCGTATCTCAACAAAGGCCTGTAACATTCGTAGACAGTATCTTAATCGTTGATTCAATCAGTGATGTGTAAGTTGGGTGTTCATATGTTGACGCAGAAGAGATTCGTCCGAAGATCGTTCGACGTTGCAACGGAATCGTCTCATAACGCTAAAAAACAGCATCGTAACATGAGAGAACGTAGACTAACCTGACGCAACAATCGTCGTTTTGACTACATAAATTTGACAGTCTGAAAAGATAACGATTTGCTTGAAGTTATGCAAGTTACGTGTCGTTGAATGAACGTTGTCGCTGTTTTAAACAGATTTAGTCTTTTTGTTGCGCGCGTAAAAATACTTTTTTAATATATTTAAAAACAAAGCCTTCGATACGAACATTAGCAAGATCCCGAAACTGCGACTTGTATTGAAATCTCGGAAAATATGGCCGGGCACAGGACAGATGAGATCGGCGGCCTTCAACTTTGCTTTGTAACGAACACAACAGATGGCAATGGAAGAGCCCTTTAACCACAGAAAAAGTAAGGATAGAAATATTGTACACTGCAAGTTTTTGACCCATGTTTACCAAGCGACATTACCGACCGGGCACCACAATGCTACTAGCGGTTGAAATTCATATTAACACGTTTATTAAGGGTGGAACCTGATGGATACCCCGCATTTCTCGTTGTTTTTCAAACATTTTTTTCTCAGGAATCAGTAACACAATCTTTAAAATTCTTTTTGCAGTAACTTGCTTCAAGGTTATATTATGCAAATAAATTTTTATTTTCCCAAATATTTTGTAAAATACAATAATAAATGACTTTCTTTACGCCGCCGCGCAGCGGAGGTCCCTTGTTTGCATACAGTCTGGTGTCAACATTTTTTACGGAAACCAAAAATTTGAAACAGTTCATTAATTTAGGATAAATATTGTCGTCGATGAACCTCTAAAATCTGAAAAAAGTGGAAATTTGCAAAAGTTATGACATATTGAACACAAAACTCTGAATTTTACGTAAGAATCTCACTCTATTTTGACGTAAGAAATTGTTTAATTGGAGTTTTTTTGTTAATTTTAGTGGTTCATCGAATTTGGGGGACTTGTCTGTAAGTAAAAAGTTTTGAATCAAGTCGATCCATCAAATAGTTTTTTCTTAATCGTGTATGCAAACTTAAAAAATGTGGTTCTGAGATAAACGCGTTTAAAGTTGTTGTTGCAGAAAAGTAACAGTTAATGGCAACTTACACTTAATCTGCTAATCCTGGTCCATAAAGTAGACCTTCTTCTATTTCAAAATATTCCTTTTTTTTAGATTCGGCCAATTGTTTATGTACACGAGTCTCTTTAGTGCGACATAGTGCTCGGCGGTCTTACCGTACAACGCGTTTCGCGACGTAACAATCAGCGTAGATTTTACATTGCTGTCCGATAATGAGTTTTAGTTCCGCCATTACTTGTAATGTGAAGGTGTAACATTCGTTAAAGACGCCGGCAGCAATAAACGTTGCAATTTTTACAATTTTTGCACCGGAATTTAAATGTTTCGGTGCTAAGCGCCAGATGGTCGGATTAACACTTTCATCCGGGTTTTGTGAGTATCCCCCCAAAACACCTATTTAAGAGGTCTTCTTTTGTAAGGTCTCCATATATAGGTTTTAAATGATCTAAAATATCTGCGGGGAGTGCAGGGGAGTGATTAAAATCGTTTTATGTTCCTTCCGCTTCAGCCTAAAGCACTTGCATCAACTATTCTTGCCAGCCGGACAACCGTCGTGAAGTGGGTGTTCGTTGGTTGATTTTATATGGTCGAGTGTCGCCATGATTGCTTTTTTCATTTCCTCAACCTCAACTAAAACTTTAATATAACTGTGTGGTACGTATGCGCCGCGGAAAGTTCAAGACTGTAATGATCGTGGTTGAAATAAATCGCTTCAGAACTTCCGAAGCGCAATACAGTTATCATACATCGAGAAGGATTCTTTTGTATCAAATCTACATGTTTATCTATTGCAATGGGACTATCTTAAGCCGGATAACCCGTCTAAGGTGCTGAGAAACGGACCGTACGCATTGATGGCCCGGCTGCGCGGCCGTATATAGCTGTACACGCAACTATTCAATGGCCTGTATCTTTCAAAATACTTTGAATTTTGTCTTATGCTTTTAGGAACATATTCTCAAAGAATCATACTATCGATTTAAGCAAAAAAAAAAAAAGTCGAAAATTTTTACCCGATCCATCAGGTTCCCCCCTTAAACGCTTGCACATTTAGGATTAAATTTGTAATAAAATAAATAGTTGATATCATTTGGTACATACTGTAGATAAAGATCGCATAATGTTCAGTGAGTTTGTAAGCATATAGTATATGATTTAACGGGTAGGATAATGGTAAAAACTGTAGTGTCTCATGGGCTCCCAATACAAATCTACTTTGTTTCACAATAATTATTTATTACAATTATACATATCACTTACAGCACGCGGTATGCACTACGCCGATCGGTTGCAAATTGCTCCTGTTATTCTCGACGCCGCTGCCCTCGCTGCGTGTCGGTATCGGAATTGGCCACTACACCGCGTTTCGGATACATCACAAAATGTAAAAAATATCAGAAGTATTCAAATCTTTGTGAGTTTGAAATCTCGCTAGTTGAGTAATTTAAACATCGTACCTTTGTGGTTCATTGTGATTGGTCGTAATAGTTGGATTGCTTCAACTAGCTTCGATACAATAGTAGTACGAGCGACGTCAAAAAAGCTGGGCTACCTTATTTAATACAATTTATTTATAAATATTTTATAGCCCCACATTAAGCTGGTAAAAATCTTGAAATTTTAGCAACAACTAACCGTTACAAGAATGTTTAATAGTGTACCAGGACACCGCGTCTTTCAATCAAGTTTTTTTCGCAAATCTTCATCATTTTTGATGAACAAGAAGTTATTCGTTATTGTAGCTCGATACATGTTTTATCTTATAGCAAAATTTGGGTTTGTTTTAACGTATTGAATATGAAGGAAGGAATTTTCACGCTTGTCAATACTTGTTTCTTAGCATCGTAACAGCATGTGTTCGCGATTTTTATTGTTCAAATATAATGCTAATAAATTTAGTATTGGGAATATTATGTTCTTTCAAAATTTTGTTTTCAGCGACAATTGCAGTTAAATAAACGATTTAAGATACTCAAATATTTTGTTTCCAAATATAATTCATTCTTTCAACTTTAATTTTTTTTACAATCCTGCCTGAAAGTAAGTACGAGAAACTTTAACAAAATCTTTAACACTCATATGATGATTTAGATTTTTCGTAAAAATCGAAAATCGTACATCGTATTATTTCGATAGTATACGGTAGGATATCGAAAATAATTGAGAAAACCGATAGTCATTCCCTGAAATTAGCAATAAATTACATAATAACATATACAATATCCCTATTTCATATTATGGTCATGCAACATTGAGCCATAAATGGCCTTATAGCTTATGATTGGTACAAAACTGTACTTGTGAATGTTGGTGCCACCTACGGACAAAATTTGAACTAACGAGAAAAGTGTGATAAGAACCTAACAATATAAACCAATGTGTCAAAAATTACATTCGATGATAAGTCTACATTATATTTTGTTTCCGTCGTACACGCTGTGAACAGTTTCTTGACAAAAGTTTACCCGTAGTTTTTGTCGCATGTGCGGATGTGTACACTATCGAAATTATACATTTGTTTATTAAGAGCTTCGATAGGGTAGTCATTTAATTTCGCATCGCTCCTTGCTTGGATTTGCAATATCTTCTGCGATAGAGAATAAAGTTAAGCTTTTACGAAAAGAAGTATATATATAACCTATTCTGTGAAGTACCTGAAAAATTAACGTAAAAGTTTCTGCAGTGAAAAGTTTAATATTGAGTAGTATGGTATAAAGATCAATTTGATCAAAAAATGAGGGACATGGACTTATTGCAAAAGAAAAGTCAGCCACAAAAGACAGGCCCTGTAGACAATGCATGGTCATTGAAAATTCCAAGCTTCAAGCCAGAAGATAATCCCAACCGTCTTTTGGCTGAAAGCTCTTTTGCGACCTTGTTTCCCAAGTATAGGGAACAGTATATGAAAGAACATTGGCCCCTTATTCAAAAAGCATTAGAAGAACATGCAATTAAAGCAGAACTAGATCTAATTGAAGGTAGTATGACAGTCAAAACAACTAGAAAAACATGGGATCCGTTTATAATTATAAAAGCAAGGGACATGATGAAATTAATGTCCAGGTCAGTTCCATTTGAACAAGCAGTGAGAGTTTTGCAAGACGATATAGGATCTGATGTCATAAAAATCTCGTCATTTGTCAGAAACAAGGAAAAATTTGTAAAAAGACGTCAGAGGTTAATTGGACCTAACGGATGTACTTTAAAGTCTATAGAATTGCTCACAAACTGCTATGTCCTAGTGCAAGGGCAAACAGTGGCTGCACTTGGTCCTTACAAGGGATTGCAACAAGTCAGACGTATTGTGGAAGACACAATGAAGAATGTTCATCCAATTTATAACATCAAGGCTTTGATGATCAAGAGAGAATTAGCAAAAGATCCTAAATTGAAGAACGAAAATTGGGAGCGTTTCCTGCCTAAATTCAATAGTAAGAATATCAGCAAGAGAAAGCAGCCTAAAAAGAAGAAGGAAAAGAAACCTTATACTCCATTCCCACCGCCACAACAAGAGAGCAAGTTAGACAAATTAATGGCTTCTGGAGAATTCTTCTTAAAGGATGAACAGAAGAGAGCTAAGAAGAGAAAGGAGCAAGAAGCTAAGCACGAGGAGGCTGCTAAAAAGAGACAGGAACGGAGGGCACAGGCATTTGTGGCACCAGAGGAAAAACCAGTGGAAAGTAATGTTCAGAAGACAGACATTGATATTGTGGAATTGAAAAAGAAGGTGAAGAAAGGACTAAAAAAGAGTGGAAAGGCATAGCATAAAAACTCAGTGAAATAACAATGTTCCAGATTTACATTCATTGCAGAGATAATGAAACATGTGAAGGAATAGATTGTAAAATATGTACAATCCAATGAATTACATGTTGTAATGTAATACACAAATATAGGTTTGTGGAAAATGTTCCATGATTTTATTAAAAAAAACTTTGTCTATATTTATTGTAGTATCGCGGTTTTGTTATATGTACACATATATATGTGTACATGTATATATATATATATATATTATATATATATTATGTTATGTATAATTATATATAATATAATTATTATCGTACATTTGCAAAATACAGAGTAGAGGAAATTAGCTTCTTAACACTTTGAAGAGGAGTGCTGCCCAAATTATTACACAACATTTTTTAAAGAACTGTAAATGGCAGTTTGTGTATTTTAAACATTGTGTGTTTCATGTTTCTCAAGGATTGAAATTTTTGTTCGGAATATGTAATGCTCTTAATGAACATTTTCTCATTTACATGATTTTTTAAGTGACGGCACTGTATCTTAAAAGTGCTAACAGATTTCTATATGGTACGGTTCTATCACAATGTCAAATCCTACCGCAAAAATTATTGTAACTTGAGAAGCAGCTTTCGCTATACTGGCGTTATAAGTTTCAAGACTCAACAATTTTCTCTGTGTCAAAAAATGATATTCCTGTGAGATTAAAGTAGGAATATTATCGTCTTTTCTTTTGCGCCAGGTTAAAAATGGTTTGCTCGGTAAATGTACAATAATCGTAAGTTTCTACTTGCACCATGTTTCGCTTGTTTCAGTATAAAGTTACTGCTCCGGTTGGATGCCAATATGAACATTGATTATTCACTATCTTATTATTAAACTCGAATCTGCCTATTATCTTACACGCTTACTGATCTTGGAAGTACGATGTTTTTTTTTTCATTAGCTTATATTTAAGTTTATGCGATAGTTAATATTTACAAGTACGCGGTTATAGTTTTACTTCCTTTTCGTCTTTCCTCGTACTTCATCGTCTCAAAGTATATATGCGTGTGATGCAGGGAAGCAAAGAGTATCGGTATTTTATGAACGTTGCAAAGATTGCTAATTAGAAATGTTAGGACAGGAGAAAGATAATAAACTGCATACAATTATTTACAACGGATCGATTCACCGATCGGACTGGAGAAGGATAGGGTTTATAAGAGACAAATTGCTTGCTGCCATCTAAATTCACGCGTACGGTCACACATACATATGTATATATATGTATATACACAGGATGAGTCTCTTAACGTTAACGGACTCTCCCGGTATGTACACATAATCGTGTCTACGTTATAAACTGTTGATTTTCGTGTTCCAATTAAAACCGAATATCTGTGCCCTAGATTGAACCGTTTAAAAAGTTGCGGTCATAGCGCCATCTACTGTTTTCTTCAAATAGAATACATCAGACGACAGACGAACGCGAAGTTTTGCCTCTCTAACAATAAGACGTTATTGCCTGTTTGAAGTGTTTGCGTTAAAACAATGGACCAAAAAATTTTTTCGGATAGGGTAACCAGTGGAGAAGTTATATAAGTGAGACTACTATTGTATCATACAAAATTCATGACGTTATTCATGTTACACTGATACCACATGTTTGGTGCAATACACTAGTTAGCCGGACACTCCCGTATAGTACAGGTTTACGAGCGCCAAGTTTATCGTTCATATATTGCTATAATAGTCGCACCAACTACTGTGTATTTCAATTAACACGTTGCGAATAACCGTTATCATGAGATAGGTACAGACGTACTGAGTAACGTTGTCGTAACTATTAAATTTAAAAATCCAAGGTATAACTTAACAATTGACCACTTGGATATGTGTTAAGTTAAATAATTTTGTAAATAACGAGTGTTGTATGCGCCGTGATTAAGTACAGTGAACGCTACTTTAAGCAAGTTCCCGATAACGATTTCAACCGCAACGTGTCAATGGCTTCCATGGTCTCTAAACGTAACTCTCAGTTTCCGCCATTTGCACAACGAATTAAGTATATGATTTATTACAAAAATAAATTCCTCTGTGAGAATCACTGCGATTCGCTCTTTGATTGGAGTAAAAAATGTCGACGCAGTCTGTAAGCGCGTCGGAAACGCGCGAGGAGATTAATACGAGACAAACGTAAAAAAATAAAGCAGGATCGTTTGATAAAAAGCATTCTTCACGGAATAATCACACTTCAACCTATTGCCGCTTAGTTGGCCAAAGCGATTGAAAGTATGCATCTAGTCACGGAGATTCTCGAGGAATCGATTACCTTAATTGGTACTGGTTTTCGAGTCTCGCTAATGGAATTACTTAAATCATTTTATCGTACGCGACTAGTCAGGGACACCTTTACATTTAAGCCAGTACAAAACGCTACATACGTTATCGAAAATTCTTTTTCGTCTACGCGGACTCTTTCTCAAAAGTGTTGCTCACTGCACACATGACACACTGTTCACTCTCCTTGCCCAAACAGTCACCCCCTATCAACGCTCCTCCTGCCTGCGCTCAAAGCGCACGTTCGAATGTGCCGTTTTTGTGAAAAGAAATTATCAATCTCGTTCAGAACTCCGACTTCGATATCGCCGGGTGTCGAACGTACAAAATTGTCTTTGACGGAGGGAAACGAAGAAGCAGGCCTTGAGATCATCGATGCTCAACCCAACCCTCGTAATCTCAAATTCCCATAATATGTCCTCAGAAACATTCTCATCGATAACTCCATTCGGTCTCGCATTTCTTCTCTTAAAACATCTCTCGCCAACTCGACAGCGAGCACGCATCCCGTCTTCGACAAGCCATTTTTTCAAGCATACAATCCAAGCTCATCGTCTCCGTTGATCGTTCTAAACGTTCGTAAGCGCGTGAAATGCCGTCTCTCTCGTGCTCTGTCACTTCGTGTTCCCCGACGATAATGATGAGGAGAGGCGGATTCACCTCGGCGATATGAGCTAGTGACTGTGATTGTACAGATGCCATCGTTGAGTTTCGGCCTTCGAGTCGCACTTCTCGGCAGTGATGCCGCGTTGCGCGTGATATCTGGAATCCACGCACACTGGAATCCTCGAGTGCCGGATCAGGCCACCTTCCAGGTGTCTCCACTTCTGATTCTCACTCCCGTCGCAGATCTGCATCAGCAACGTGGTACCCTTCGCGTATACAGGCAGCGTTAGGCACAGGTCGTGATGTTTGATTAGGCCGTCCTTAGTCAGACCCCATTCCTGATACGAGAAAAGTGTTTGACGTTAGAGACCGACGAATATCCTATCATGGCTGAGTCAATGTTTATGGGTCACTGGTGAACAGTTCGTTCCCGCATTCTGTCTTATGCGGACCTTTTGCGCCGTTAAGTCAATTGATATATATTCAAGTACGTACTTGATTGCCACCGGTATCATGGCACGGATAGAGACCAACGTTTCCGTCGAGCAGATGACCCATGCTGTCCAGACAGGCTGTTCCCTGTTTCAGAGATCCACCCGGACCACCTTCGCTGGTTGGGATCACCAGTTCTGGGTAGACATTCTTTAGATACCAGCTGAACGGCTTGCAATGTAGTTTTCGCTTCAGTTCCATTCTGTCCTGAATGCTGAAACAGAGGCGACGATCAGCCATCATCCTTTTTATCTCACCACCATTACTCTCAATTACGCATCTTGACATCCACGATATTAAATTCCTTCTTTGCAACGAGTTTAAACCGATAGGGAAGGAACGCTTAGTATCTTTTTCGGTTGAAAAGGATGAGAAGCCGGAGTAAGCAGCTCAGGGCTCGACGTTAATTTAATTGAACTGCCAGCGGATCTTACTTTCCGTAGGGTATGTTTCGTGCGAGCGGCACGGCGTTGTAATAAAACTGTTTGTAGTCGTCCATCCACACCTCTGCAGCCCGTCTCGTGTTCCTGGCGAAAACGTTTCCGCTGCCGCCTGGGAAGGAATAGGGATGACGTTTCCGGAACACGTGACCGACACGTGAACACGGAATGATCTCCAGACTGCCGCCGCATTGCCACACGCGAAACGATATTTCTGCGGGAATGAAAAGTGAACGAACGTCAGGCGTTGCCGAAAATTTACATAAGTAATTCAGTCAATTTGGTCCGAATACTCTACTTGTTTCAAAGGTGTCTTGTTTAGGGGCGAATACTCAAGCGACATGTCTATTAAAGCGAACGTTAGAAAGTTATTTGATACCATTAAAGGTGAATGTCTTTAAAGTCATGCGTTCCAGATTTTGTATTGTGACTGTGTTAATTTTTTCGTGAAACATGTAACATCTTTATTCGTTGAGAGATTTTCATTGAAGAAGTTGTCCTACGCTGCTCATGGTTATAAATCCGGCGAAGCGGGTGATTATTAATTGAGACATTCGAACAACTCACCCAGATTCTCACCACCCCATACATCCATTTGAGTATCGTATTTGCCAAGCTTCTCGAAGTACGCCTTGTTAATAACGAAGAGACCACCAGCTATCATTGGTGTCCTTATTGCCTGAGTCGGATCTTTCTGTCTGGCTAGTCTCTCCGTCTGACTCAGATACTCCCATTTAAATACTAAACTCCAGTCGAAACCGCCACGCAAGTCGGCGGACGCACCTATCATAAAAAAGCATAACGAATATATGCAACTGTGCAAAGAATTGCGTTTATCGTAAATGAGGATAGAATCTAGTGATGTTGCGCAGTATTGGCAATAAAATCCGTCATCATAATAGGTAGTTGTCGAGACGATAATCATTTCCATATGAATTTTGGTACAAAAAATCTCTTCTCAGTACGTCAAATAATACACAGACAGTTTTTAATCCGGAATTTTGCATACTTTGAACGCTGCTTACACCATTAACTGAAAGCTTTAGATATTACAACTATCGAACAAAGTACGTATGTGATCGAGGAAATCTGAACTCATGTTTAGCGCTTTACTTTGAAATGTGAGTAAACGGGGGTGCCGTCCGTGTTTAGAATAGCTACGCAACATCATCGTAAACACCCGCTCTTACGTACTTATATTTCAAAGTTAACGTAAGCTAATTGAAAATTGGGCCTTTGCCGAATCAGACGCCGGTAATCGTACCTATGTACTGGAAGGTATCCATGTTGATGACGTCGATGACGGGACATACGACTCTGGTCGGATCCTCGGCGACTCTTTCCAAAAGTGGCTCCAGCCAATCGGCGTTGCACTCGCAGTGGGAATCCAAAAATGTTAGTACGCTCGCCGTTGCCGCGTCCGCCCCCCGAACCCTCGACCTCATTAAACCCTCCCGCTTCTCGTTTCTAATTACCCGGACTTTGTGGATCCTGGATAGTTCCTCGCCGTCCTCGGCTGCAAACAAATTGCAGCATATTTTACGCCGTCGCCTTCGTGCTACTCGCAATTCGAGCGAGCAGTTCGTCCTCCTCCCACTCTCGCGAGTTATGCCAAAGTTATTCGCAGCATCGTCTTCGCTCGCAGGAGGGGAGGGAGGAAGTGGAATGAAGAACTTTTAACGCGTCGACTCGATAATCGGCAGTCAATCTCGTTACTCGTCGCTCATTATCACGCGCCCGTTGGCCTTAACGTTACTCACGATGATCGCTGAAGTCGTCGACCAGAATGATCTCCTTGATAAGATGCTCCGGGCTTCGGTTCAGCACGCTGCAAGAAACGAGAGGTATGGTGAGAATGTGTCGGAGGAATGTCGCGCGCGACCCGATCGAAACGGAAAATGTCTTCTCGGCGGAGAAATTCTTTAATTAATGCCGAGGTGTAGGGTATGAGAAAAATCTTTGATTTATGCCGGCCGGCGGCGGAAATAATGGCCGAAAGAAAGTGGAGAGGCTGCCCTCGGGATGAGAGTGTCGCGCGTGTAACGTACGAGGGTCGGACAAGGTCGAGTATGGGTTCGATTTCTTCCCGAGGTCGAGATGCAGGTACTCCGATCGTACGTGAAACGGGCGGCGCGACAACGCTGGAACGACGATTAGAAAATTCCAGTGGACCCACGTCGTCCACTTTCGAAGCGCCGTGAATTTCCTCGCGTTCGACGATCTCGCGACAGTGCGAGTAGTTTCCTCGGGAGTTGATTGTAATGCGAGCCGAATGCTATTCTTTTAATTATTTTTATCGTTAAGACGATCGTACCACTCTTTATATTTGCAACAAATTTTCTTTATTTGGTCTAATATTGAGAACAAACCAAAAATTAATCGACCATAAAGTAACAGTAACAATTGCACAAGCACCTATAATACCTATATACATTTCGCAATGTTTATCCAATTGTCTTTAACAATGAGTCTTATATAAATGTATACTACTGCTTCAGGTGTAAATAATTGGGAACACATTGAAGAATTAACTTCGGGGATTACAGGTAAAATTCGTGGTCGGAAAAAATGTTACTGACGCATGAGAATTATCGATTACCTACCTAACGACAGTTCGAAGAAGGGTCGACCGAGCTTCGTTGTGGAAGGTGATGATCACAGACGTCGGCGGCAGATCCCGTCGCCATTGCTTCATTCGACACCTGCAACCAAACGTAGGGAACAAAAATGTATTATATTTCAGGAATTTCATTCTGCGCTTGCACTTAATACGCCATTTGGTCGGACTCACGATAAACTGGTTCAACGCCGGGCGACCATTATTGGTGGTCATTGAGGCGTGTACCGAGTTGGAAAAAAAAGAGAAAGATCGGACATTTCGACGTTCGCCGAGCGCTGAGCAAAGAAAACCGAGGGAATTTGTCCGCTGGATGAATAATGTCAGCGAGGCGAAGGGGTGAGAAAACCGGCGAAGAAGTTGCGATTATTTTGGCCCAGTAACCATCGGCCAGGGAAACGGGCGGGGCCGGAAAGGGGTGACAGGGGGTTGAATGGTGCGGGGGTGGGAGGGGCGGCAAGGGGTAGTACATAAATGTAGCTAGACGTCCAGAACGATCCCAATATGTCAGCCCCTCGTTCCTGAGATAAACTCGTGGGACGTGTGCGGAATGCACTCCCTCCTATGTAGGGGAAAGTTGCCAAAATCGTACTACTTAAGCAAATTTGTATAAAACACGAAACTGGAAATGTTATATATAAAAGTAACAATTTCAAATGATAGTGTGATGCTTATTTAATCATTTTATAATATAACAAGTGAATAAAAAAAGTTTATTGTTGATGTAAATTACACTTTTTGAAAGCATTGAAAAAGTACGATTTTAGCAACCGGTATCCTAAATCGTACCTCATAGTCCCCTAAATCGTACCTTTATAATTGTCGTGTTCTATCATACTTCTATCATAAAATATCATGCCCCTAGTATATTCTAGTAAGTATCATGCCTCTATAATAAAAAATATGGTTTGGATATTCTCTTTGTGATATATTTATGCAGTTTTATACATTAAAAAATACTTTAAAATGTGTCTACAAAAAATGTAAATTAACAACATTTTTACATTGAGAATATGTTCAACCAGTTGATCTTCCACGCCTTCAGTTAATGTTGTGAAATTTCCATTCTTTTTTCTTTACGATAACAATCTTTTTATTGTACACTCAAGATGTCTTTTGAAAGTAGGTTTTGGTATGTTGAACCGCTTACAACACTCATTAAATCCATATTTCTTAGAAGGAAAAATATTTGAAAATATTTGGAAGTTGCAGTGTCTGCATAAGACATAAAAATCCTACCAATTGCATAAATCCTACCGGTACGATTTTAGAGACCGCACAGAGGTACGATTTAGGAAACTGTACAATATTTATTAAATTGGCGGTTATTGTAAGAGTAAGATATTTAACCAATAATTTGAAGTAGTAAATATGTAACCTTGATACACAAGCTTGTACTAAACATATATATAGAAACAATTATGTTATTTTCATAGGCATAATGCTTAGCAAAAGTTGACAAAATATTACATCAAGGTTACCTGAGTTTTAAACTCAGCTATTATTCGCACATCAGACACGCACACGTGTAAATTTTTGGTTTTGTAACGAACACGTTAAACTTAGTATCAAAATATACCGCTAGATAGCATTTTTCATTTATATTTAAGGAAAACTGCATGAGGTACGATTTAGGTGACCGGTACGATATATGCAACTCTCCCCTATACGAATGCACCTTCGCGCATCGTCGCTCGGTCAATGGAATTGCAAAAGTTTAGGTCGCCATTCGGGAACTTAAGGATTCGCACCGGAAGTCGTTTGTAACCGGCGCTCTTCGCGGGCAACTTGTCATTTCCAGCTGCGTAGTCTCAAACTCTTGTCAGCCAGTGTTAAGTGTAAGAAGCGTAATAACTTCCGTCCAAATTTTCGAATTGAACGGACATACGGATCGACACTCATCTGACGAGTGGTCCTGAAAACTGATACCGTCAAAGTGACCCCACAGACCTGCAAATACATATTAACGTAGTGTTTTTGACATCGTCTGTTCGAGTCAGACGAAGGCACTCAGTCATTCTTCGTTTACGTTTCGACGATCGCCGAGCTAGTGACGTTAATTATCTTTCGGAGTTCTGTGCAGACCGACCTATTTTTATTACAGTAATCTTATATCCTGATATCGGTTCAGTATGTCACCTACACATGTCACTTACTCCAAAATCACATATCTATTTTTTCCAATGAATTTCCAGCCACTATGTTTCCTCAGTTTCCGTTTAAAGGTTGACACTTAGACTACCGAAATCATTGATTACACTCGCTAATTCTACTCCCCATTCTGGGCGGACACCCATAGGAAACTTGAGTTAAGAGTGAACAGCCCCACTTCATTCAATCCATCCCTGACGTAACACCTGCACTGACCAGACTACTTGCACTGACCATTGTCCCATGACACGTGAGAATTACGGACACACAGGTTGACAAATGCCTTCTAGGCACCGACATCTTCCACTCCTCTCCCGTCCCGATCCCTGTTCCAGCTGAGCGGCGTGTATCAGTAAATTAATCTGGCGAAAGGGCCTTAGTTTCGCGAAGGACGTTGGCGCCCGAGGGGATGGACAGGCATATCTGTGGAGGTCCACGAAATTGGCAAACGAGCCTTAAAGCGAGTTCGCCAGACGAGACGGATCATCCGACCGGTTTAATTCGAAACTTCAATTTGGGTTTCAGCGCACCGGCGCTAAAGTGGATAACGCGGGGGCGGACGAGCGGTTTTATCGGGCTGCTCGGTGGACCAGCACCGACACAGGCATCGTCGGCGCAAGGGCTTCATCGACTGCTGCCTAAGTGTGCGTCAGAGTGTGCGGCAGAGTGTGCGTCGGCGTGCGCACGGAGTGTGAGAGTTGACGTGTGCGTGCGCGAGAGTGCGCGGGACTCGACGCTGCCGATGAAGGCTCGAGTGGACGTACACGACTGCACGTGGCCAGTCGAAAATCATTATTACTGCACAAAAGTGGGCGGCTCCTCGAGGAGATAAACCGATGAGACGATCTGTCGAAAGCTCCCGGCGATCGACCCACTACCATTTTCGAAAACGTACCGAGCGCACCAGCCCTTCGAAGCCGGTGGAAGGTTCGATTTTTCAACGTTATTTTCGCCGGACCGGACGCGTCGCGCGGAAAGATTTATTCTGTGACACATTTTCAATTGTTTTCCCCGTTATCGGGTCCGCCTCTGTCAAAGTCTGATTTTTGGTTCTGCCGTTGCAAGAGCGGGGAGTCGCACAAATCATACCGCGATAGATGGCCAGTTTGAGAGAGATAGATAAAAAGCGAGCGGGGGGGGGGGGGGGTTTCCAAAGGGATGGCAGAGGTGGCAGTGTTGGCGGTGGATGTGAGAGAGGAGAAATCGAGATGCCGGGGGGAAGGAGGCTGAGCGTTGATAGTTGCCAGTTCGGAAGGGTAATTCGACGAAGATGTGCGACTGCAGTCAACATACATACGCGCATACGTACGTGCACGCACACATCGCGCATGCACACGGACAGAAGGTCGAGCCGTGCACGGAGAGTCGGAACACGCGCGCCAGCGCGCATACACGTGCAGGAGGTGAGTGCACCGCGGTGCGGGGTCGGATTTGAACGAGTTCGAGCTTAATCCCGCGCGAAAGCTGCATCCGACTTCACACCGAAATGCACTCGCGGATTCGGCAAGGTACTTACACGAATGCTCGTTGTGAACGAGCGGCCGAGGTAGAGAGCGGAGGGAGGGCAGGAAGGGGAGGGACCGAGGTGTGGGAGGGTGGCGAAAAGGGGGGAAAAAAGTGGTACAGCGCCGAACGCGGCCTGCGGGCGGCCAGAGGGGGATGAAGGGGTGAGGAGAGGTCGGAGGCTGGCGGAGGGATGGCAACGAACGGAAACGGAATTAGGACGGAGCGTTCGCGATGGTACTCGAAAGAGAGTACAACTCGAAACCCCTGGTACACGGACACTCAAAGTGGCCGGCCGTTTGTCGAGTGGCGAACTCTCGCCGAGCGTTATATCGAATTTTTAATTCGCCACTTTGCGGCGTCGCTCCGAGAATGACGCGCCCGGTTAAATGAGCTTTTGATACGGCGAAATTGGTTTTTCGGGGGTGGGCCCGGGCTTCGATGCCATTTCGCGGATCCTCGACGACGGTTATTGGCCAGACAGTTTCGGTAGGTTCGCAACTTTAATCGGTCTGCTGAGCGAGCGGAGTCGAGCGTCACGTTCCAGCTCCGTCGACAAAGCTGGGCTCGAATGTTCGAAAATTGAAATTCTTACGCTCAGCCTGACCGATTTCGCTAATTCTGGAGCGAGGAAGAGCCGCTTTAGCGCGCTGGAAAAACGCCGGTCATTGTTGCCCTGCGACGGGACGGGGGGGGGGGGGGGGGAGGGTTAAAATGAAAATGACACTTTGACGCTGCGGAGTTTGCAGATTAGTTTTCACGCGAAAATTTCGTTAACGAAGATTTCCGAGTGTCCGTGCGCCCGCTGCGCTTGCACTTTTAACTCGCGACCGTTCCGGGAAATAGTTTTGCGACGGAATTCGTTTCCATTTGTATCGCGCACGGTGACATATCCCGTCCCACTTAAAGGGCCCTCATTAATTTCTGAAGCCGGCGAGAGCTTTTCCGTGCTCAAATATCTCCCTCTCCCTCGCTCTTCTCGCAAGAAGTAGATTGTGCCAGAGCAGCCAGACTCGGTACATCAGAATGGATGATGATCGCCACGAAAGGAGGAGCAAGCAAAGAATGGACTTTCTCATCGATCTCATCGAACTATAAACCGTGTGTTTGCCTCAGTGAAATTGGCGAACGTCGACCTCGGCTAGACATATTGTTCAAATAAAATGCAGCGGAAAAAAGAAATGTCGACGTTAAAAAACGTAAGGAGTTTGGTAAGCATCCGAGTTCCGTTGACAAAGCCACGACCTATTGTCCTTCAATTCCGAGAATCGATCTTCCAATTAATTGAGTGGCCTGCATGTCAATTGAATTTGACATTCTCGCCTCCGAAATAACGAGGAACGAAATTGACTAATTTGACGTGTCTGGCGAGGCGTTTAAAAGCTCTTGTCAGATTACCATCGCCGATTTGCGTGCGTGCGCGCGACTGTGCGTGGCACACATCGACGAGGCAACATAAATGAATACATGCCGGCCATCAGGGATAATAATTGAACATTTAATTAATCGCGGCGGGCGTATGCCGTTCTGACAATCAATTCCGACCGCATGCGATTTTGGGAAAAAAATCGTCCATATACCAGCCTCCGAGTTCGGAGCTAAATTGCGGGTTAACGAATGTCGTGCCTATTTTACGAGAGAATAAAAGTTATTGAATCGCGGACGCGGACGAATTGGCACGCGCGTGGAGCAAATAGAGCAATTCAATCTTTCACCCGCACTTGCGGACGTGTACATATTTTTCCTATTTTTTCCCCCTGATGCTACGGAGTTGTGTGAGTATTCGGAAAACATTACAAATATATGGTATCGTGAAACGCGATCCCTTGACCTGTAAGACGTTGAGACCTTTCGTTTCTATTGATTATAGTCACACGGTTTATTTTGGCCAACACCAACACTCCCTCGGACCTGTCAAACGACTTCTCCCGTTTCAGCTCTACAAAATGGTATTCCACGCGTTGACAGGAAACAGCTACGTTGCGTTATCTCGGTGACAATCTTCCTTTCGTTTGTCGACGTATTCAGACGTATGGCATTTGCTCGTTCGAGGCAACAGCGTGATTGTGCGCCGATTTATCGGGAAGCAGCGTTATAATTCTCATTGAGTCTCATATCGGGGTAGAAAAGGAGTGGCTGGCGTAGTTAGTAGCGCGACTGTGAAGAGTGTCGGTCGTAAAAAAAGCGCGGAATACCTACCTGCCGAGCGAATGTCCGGCGAGTAACAGCACGCTAGGCCATTCGAGTGAGGAGCGAAATTGTTACTGTTATTGTTACCGTCGGAATCCGCCGTGTCGCGAACGTCCCCCTGTTGTTCCGCTAATTGGAACGAGAGGTATAAGGGACAGCGTGCACCGAAGTAAGCGTGAGGACAGTGTTGTTAGTGTAATGGCATTGTGCAGCTTGCGGCCCGATGCTTTGGGTGTCGCTCAAATATTGTGCGATGCCTATTATTTGCAGCCCCATCGACGCAAAAGGCAGTTTGATAAACATCCGGGTCGGTCGGACTTTCGCAGCTGATTGTTGAAAGTTTTAGAATCTAGGTGCTGCAACGCTGATAGCTCAGATGCTACAGCTCGCATGATTAAATATTTCAACTTTTACAGTCGCTAGTTAGAGGGAGTGAATTACGTAATATTAAAAGCTGCAAAGTTAAAGTTGCAATTTGCAGTGCGAACGAGAATGTTACCGTTTTTAGTTAGGATAGCTCTAGGATTAACAGTTCAGAAGTACGTCGGTATGAAACATTCTAGACTTCGTGCAACGTAAAAAGTATTATGTAACAATCCTATATAGAATTATGTTTGCAACATTAAAAGCAATGTCGTTGAAATCTAAAAGCATAGTTGACACGTAGCTTGAAATATCCGAATTTTCACTGTTTATCACAGTCGAAATTGTTACCTAAGATCAAGGACCTTTATTTTGACATCGGACGTTAAAGCAACTGCATTCAACTATTCTGGGGACCTCGTAAAGATTACTAACGCGCGTTTACACTGGCGAGCGACGTATTTCAGGATTCTCACTGGTGGAAGGGCCGGCAGATTTCGAGAAAATGCAAATTTACATAGATTCGTTAGGTGGCAGTGTTCGTAGATAAGCGTGGCGTTGAAGCAACAATAGCTCTGCCTTGTCGGGATCAGTTACTCAGTTAGTCTGACAAGCGGTGGCGGAACAGTTCAAAAGCGAGGGATAAGGGAAACAATGGTCTATGAATAAAATAGTGATCGATCACTGGCGAATTTTGCGAAAGTGCACTCAAATATGTACTGGCTGCGAACCATTTCGGTCGGCCAGTCAAGCTGTCTGACTAAACGCCTAGCTTACTACTTACCCGTATACCCAAGTATTTGAATCCACGGTCCTCTTAATGCATCTAATACTTTTCCACGTATCCGAACGAGTAAGCGATACTGTTATCGGAGAATTTGTCGATCATATTGATTGGAAACGAGAAAACCGAGTAGAAAGAACACTTTTGTAATGCGCGTGGCGTCGAATGCGCTTCGGATCGATGCAAAGGCACTAAACATCGGTGATTTTATCGGCAGAATTTAGAGTCCCTATAAAGTCTCCCTCTTACCCTCATTCTTACTCCCCTTCGTCTGGCCATCCGCTCGAACGTGGACATGCATTTATATTTATGGATTTTTCCGCCTCCCAGAGGAGCAGAATTTTGCTTACGCCGAACCTTCAAGACTCTCAACAATTCCATCATACAAAACTTTAGTACACCGCGTCACCTATCTCCCAACGAAAAAATACAAATAATCTTTACCTACAACAATCCAGAAAGCAAAAACTCTCGCGAATCGCGGCATGCAAAAGCGTATTTGCCCGCGACCGTAATTGCGGTACTCAGTTTCGATGAAGCATCGAACTGCACCCAGCGGCTACCGGCAGAAGAGTCGTCCGACATTCGCGGCAGTTTCATAACTCGAATCGCGCTCTTAGCCGGAACGCGGAAAAGCAATCCACTCAGGACCGATTAAGAATTCATCGGGGCATTCATCTTTTCCCCGGTTGCCATCTGACACGGCGTGCCGGCAGTCCGAGCTTAGATCGATCACAGTTGCGCGGAACTCGAGCTCGGGCTCGATCGTTAATTCTGGCCGCGTTCGCTGACGAGTCCGACGAGGCGTCGTTCGATAGTCAACTATCACTTTTACATTCGAGCAGGAAGAGAGTCTGGCTGCGAAGGCAGGAACGTGTGCGCTAACTGTCGGCCGGGCGGCGGTAATTATTATTTTATTAAAGCGACTGCCTGACCCATTCTCGATGAAATTGCGAAGAGCACTCCCCGTCCCCGTTGCTTGCAGCGTGTGACGCTCGTGGATCGTGTTATCCGCTTCGCTTCTCGTCGAAACGGCTTCGAGGCAGACGACGCGCATGATGACGGGCTCCGAGCTTAACGTGATTAAGAATATTGAAGCGTCCAAGAAGACTCCGATAATTTTCGACCGAGCGCCAACGAAAGGAGTGCCTGGTACGTCGTCCGATTTGCCACGTAGATGTGTGGATGTATGCGACTTCTTTACTATACTTTCAATGCTTGTTCCGCGCCCGAGTTGCAAGCAGTGTACGTTCCGCCGATACATAACAGTTCGTACGGAAAACACTATAATTCGTTGCGACAGCAGTGGCATCATAATGCGAGTGATTTAATGAAAATTTGATGCTACCCCGTCCGTGTTACATTCTCGTGGCGTTACGTGAACGGGTGGACTATCCGAATGTAAATGACTCCGCGGCGTATGATAATTTCAATTTATATCGGCTAGCTGTAATTATCTCATTAAAATCGGGCTCTCGATTTGCGTGGCCCGGTCACGAGGGCAAGCCCGTGGTTTGATTAAATTATGGACAGCGCGTCGTTCCTATTATTATTCGCACGAACCGCAAATCGTTACGTTCTTCGGCCAGTGTGTGCAGACGAATGAAAATGGGTCGAATAACAGCTCGCTTTTCGGTTGTATTGCTCGGAGTCGGATAAATTGGCCGCAACGAGCGACCTACGGCGATAAAGGGACAAATATTACTTTTTGTGCGCTCTCGCGCTAATACATTTTTACGGCTGCGTCGCAGCATGAAATTTTGAGCGTGCCATTTGACTGACGCTGGCTGCTGTTATTCAAATATACATGCGAGACAGACGTTCCGACGTTCCATGACGGACCCTCGGAACGACGTGAGTTGAATTTTCGCATAGGAAGAAGCGGTCTACATTGACTGCATAAAACAGGCCCGCGGTCAGCCGGCTTGCCAGTACGAATACGGAGGAATGACTAATTAACGAAGGGGTTAAAACGAGAGGGGTCCCTAGGATCGGTTAATGAACCTGTGGCCAGCCATCGGCCTCCTCCCGTTTCGCCGAATTGCCCAGCGATGCTGTGCAACCCAACCCTAAATCCGTCCATCCGTGCTGAGATCATTTCTCAAGCCTGTCCTTCTGCTTTTCAGCTCGACCTCTTTCCACAAACACGGTCTAGTCTCTTTATGTCGCTCCAGTTTCGATCTCATCCCATAGTACGTTGATCTTAACTTCACTTTCTTCTTCCATTCTAGTACACCCCACTTTTACCGAACCGGTAAAAATAACTTAGGTATTGTCCGCAAGACACTTTATTTCTTGAAGTTTTATATAACGTTCAATGCAACACATAGCGGCTAATTATTCTTTATCTGACCCTTTCACAAGGTACTGTATCTAAATACAAAAGTGTTAATATCCATTCCGCTTGCGATAGAAATATTCGTATGTTCAGTAAAATGGCTGCACTTCATCTCTAATTATTTTTGCGAAATTACACACTTTCCGTTGATTTGCCCGCCATTCATGTCTATTTTTATATCGCACTCGGTTCTTCACTCATCTTTCCCCTTCTCTCCGCTTCGTGTTGACTTGGAGCCGACTCATCTTCCGCAAATGTGTACACTCAGCCTGACATAGAGCGGCGGCTAGCAGAGACGGCAGAAAGAGAATCTCAGGACGGTGAGCACGACGAGGGCGCACTGCCATTGGACGGTGGTCGACGAGAATTCGAGAACGAACTCGGAACTTCCCTCGTTCCGGTCGTTCCGGAAGTAGCCACTTAAGCTAACGCAGAGCTCAGCTCGGCACGATCTACGAAGGATCAACATAACGTAACTTTCCGACCGCCGGCACCGAGGATACCATACATTATACAGGATATTATACGCGGCAGCATAATGGTTTGCTACAACCGGTAAACTGTGTAGACTCGGCGAAAAAACATAAATCGTTCTTGGATGGCACAGAACGGCATCAACCATACATCGAATTTTCATGCCCGCGCGGGGGCCTTTTAAAAAGCGCACGGGCTGGACTCGGGACGGCTGTTTTATAGATATTCTCTGTGCAGGAATTAGGTTGGAATTCAGCTTAACTCCATTGGCCATGGTCAAATTAAAGTTTACTTAACCGGTCCGCAGCGCGCGCCGTATGTAATTGCAATAACCCTGTGTGCTTGTGCGAGGCTTGCATTGTTGAGTATATCGTTCATATAATTGTAACTAATTATAATATAATATAATAAGTTAATATAATCATCGTTCATATATACCAAAACTGTATCAGTTAAGACATTTTCTGATTGATTCGTTTATGGGCATATTTCTTATTTCCGACTGATTAATATCTCGTGCACGTCTTGTACGCATGATTGGAATATTTATACTACTTTTTCGTTGGGAGACGTTTTCGATGATTTTTGACGATACCATTTACGCGAGGTACAGAGTGTGACTAACGTAAGTAAATTAATTTTCCAATGCGATACTGTGTGTCAAAATAGTAACTAAGCTGAGGTGGAATATTGAACGCCCAAGCGCTAACGACTGTCCTAGTGGTGACAGTTGTCGATTGACCAGTAAGAAATTGATAGATTTTACTGTAGTTAAAATCGTCTTTTCCAGCTCAGAGCCAATCCTGTTCGCCGCCTTGAGGCCAGTGAAAAGGGGCCGAAGTTGAAGCATTAGTGGGCGGACAAATCGATGGATTAAGGTCGACCCGCATGCGGCGATCTCTGCATTAGAAACCTCGAGAAGCCTCGACAGTACCGGACCTTTCCTTCTAATTGGTCTGCCGGAGATTCGTCGGTTGCCCTGCGGAAACTTGTTGTGGTCAACCGGGACCCCGTTAGGTTTGCAACCGACGAACGAGTCGATCTCGACTTTTCTCGCGCCTAATTCTCGCGCCTAATTCTCGCGCCTAATTCTCGCGGCTGGGCCAAGAAGAAGGACAAAGTAATCGGGGCAGGACGAACAATGGGAAACATTTTGAGGCAGGTCGAACAAATAGGATAAACTATTCGCGGCAGAACAAATACAGACGAACGGTACGCGGCAGGACGAATTAGTACAATCGGTATGCGGCAGGATGAACAGGTAAAAGCAATAATTCGCGATTCCGAATATTTGTCCAAACGAGCGAGATGAAATTCCGCTTTAATGGCCGATCGGCGAAAAACGAATATTCGATGCTGCAATCAACGGTACATTACTTGATGCCGTGTTAGAATTTAATGCTCGTGCCATGTTCCAACTCTTTTTTCGGCGATAGTTGCATTTTGCGTTTTAACCCGGTTTCGTTTACGGGTAGGCGATGTGCGCTGGAGGATTCTAGATGGAGGTGCAGCGGTCGGTTTAATTTTTCACGTCAACGATCGAGTCGTTAACAATACAGGATCCGAGGTTGAAAGAGTGGCCATTACTTTTTTCATGGCTCTCACCCATATTAGACGAGCAACACATCCATCTATAACTGATAGCTTCATCCTTGCACGTCTCTCTTCTGTTGCCAAACGAAAAGTTCTAAAAAAAACACCCTCAAATCGTTCACGTGAAGTACCTTAAAGCGTCTTTCGATCGCAGTATCGATAGGTCGTAGGAATAATTGACGATCAACGTCCAAAAGTCATTTATTTCCGAATAACCTCCACAAATTTCGGCCACCCCGCTTCATTTTCGATCGGACAAATTCGAGTTCATTAATCGGCGGTC
Source organism: Anoplius nigerrimus (assembly GCA_914767735.1). Taxonomy (NCBI): domain Eukaryota; kingdom Metazoa; phylum Arthropoda; class Insecta; order Hymenoptera; family Pompilidae; genus Anoplius; species Anoplius nigerrimus. The sequence continues at coordinate 11,976,460 of OU612088.1, read as the reverse complement.
AAAATTGTCCCACGAGCGTTCGGCTCCCGTCCCTCGATGGGCCGCAATGCCGTTGCGAGAAAAGGCATCGACCGGAACGCGTTGCGCTCGGCGAATCTCGAACGGTAACGTGGAAATGGGCAGAATCGTGCGGGAAAAGAAGCGGAGATCGGCGCTGCCGGCCTGTCGGTCCGTTAATCCTTTCATACATTACTTCCGGGAGCTGCAAGTGTCCCTCGGGCAAGATTATCCCTCGCAAGTAATCGCCAAGATCGCGGCTCATCGATGGGACCTCATGGATCCTGTCAACAAGCAACGTTACGTCTATGCTGCCAAGAAGCAGCTTCTTCGACGTCGAAAGGCTAAAAAAGGGGCCGTCATTCGAAAAAGCTAGAACTCGGACTTCTCCGAAGACTATTCTTCGACAATTGACAGTTCCGGAACAATGATCGTGTCAGCGGAAATTCACGTGGAGTCGCGCGAATGTATAGTTCAATATCAGTCCTACTATAAACTTCAACCTGGTGGTCACATTTTTGGTGTTGGAATTAAATAAATTTAGCGGACTGCCGTCCCCTCACCCCCACCTTCCGCGGCGGTCTCCCTCTTTCGGTGCGAGTGAAATTCGAAGCACGCAAAGTTTTTCCGGCTACGATCGGAATTTTTGAGCGTCGCTCTCAGCCAGCCGTGATACGGTCAAAGTCTCGTAAAGTCACCTGTTTTAGTTGAAAGAGAAACGATTCCTTTCGCGGGAAACGAAAGCCACGCGGAAGGGTACGAAGGAAGGAGACGCGTGCGTTTGATCTCGATGTCGGATTCGAGAGGAATGGGACCGGGGCGTAGAAACGGGAATTGGAGGAGCAATGGGATTGAGTTTGCGAAGTTTAGGGTTTCTCGTACCTAATGGTATTGCCTGCTTGGTACCCTACGCGTACCATAAACCGCGGCTAATAAAAACGTGCTCTGACGTGGCTTACTGTTTCCCGGTTTCCAGTTTCGGCGAACGAAATGCCACCCCGGGCGTTTACGTGTGGGGAAATATTGAAAAAGATCGAGTTTGAATGGAAATCGAAGATGATCGTCGAATAATATTGGCATAGTATACGTATTGATTCCTTAAATAATTAATACTCAATGAATTCCAACTTTTTTGTGGTAGCATAAAGATTGAAATTCCTTTTTTCACCGTTATATGCATCATTCAAGAGAGGCGACATCGGAAAGCAGGAATTGAACTGTGGTCCTCGAATTTCTTTCGACTTCTCGTCTATTTTCTTCCCTGATCTAATTTCCGCCGCTTTCTTTCCCGCTTCTTTGTCTTCGCTGTTGAAAAGAGCTGGACGCGCACAATTGGCAAATATTAACTCCTGAAACAAGTTTGCTGTTGGCCGTGCGCATTTCATGAAATTAAGTAATCGGAGGGGGAGAATTTTTTAAGGATCGTCACGGAAGTTTGCCAGTTTCATACAGTACACAATTCAACTACTTAGCGCTTCCCGAAGTGCAAGGTAAACTTCGAAATTATGTGTACATTCGAAGTTTATACCCAACTCCGGACGAAAGTTTACTGCTAGTTGATCCTCCACCTTTGCACGCTTTTGTCCTTTGTCTTTGATCACAGGTCGCCACAGGCAGAACATGCAAAGATCCATCCACCCTTGAGTTAGCAACCCTTCTCTCCTTCTAGACCAAACTTCACTTTCTAGAGTACGTTATACGTGCAGCGTCGAGCGCAACCAGTGGTCAATAATGTCCGATTTTCATAAGGGATACGTGTAAGACAGTAATTTTCTGTGGCCGCAGTAATCGCATGTTACAAAATTACAAAGTTGACTGCATCCTAATACACCGTATCTAATACACTCTATGATTTAACGTATCAATGACAGCATCCCACTATTGATTCACTGCTCATAGAATACCTCCGATCATTCACGAACGGTGAAATTGACATCGTTCGACTGAATTGCTTCGGTTACTGATAGAACGAAAATGTGGGAAAAACCGATTTCCCACGCGGAAAACTTTGCGGACGTTCAGGGACGCCGCGACGGAAGAGATCAGGATGGCAATTGGATGCCGACGGTCAAATCCGAGATTTGCCGTACACCGTTATTTCTCTATTTCTGCGGCCTTATCCTCGGCTACTCGGATGGCATTACAGGATCGTGGTTTCCGATCGACGAAAGTTAACCCCCGCGCCGACACTTGCCCAATGCTCAGCATCGGGTGAAACAAATTGCACCCTTCCGCCTTAAACATGTAATTCGTACTCCAACATATTTCGTTTCACTTCGAAACTTTATACTTGGGCGTAACCCGTGGAAATGGATCGTGACTAATGTCACGTTTCGAGGACGAACGGAATGTGGAAGTAAGGTATGTCATTACGAGATGTTTCTAATCAACGTTTAGTGCCGGACGTTATCAAAGGAAGGAGGGAGTGAACATGTACTTTAAGCTGCGAACAACAATTTATCCGGAGTTGTAAGCAAAGAATGAGACTGATGCCTGTGATTTCGATTTTACACGCACAGCCGTGACGTACTTCTGGTCGGACTTCGTTTTATTACAGGCACCGGGAGAGGCTTTGTATAATGCGATTTCTCAGTCGAAAAATTCCAAGAGCAGCTCGAACCGTTGTATATACGGCGGCGCAACTGTAACGGACCTCTCTACGATATTGGCCATGCCGGCGAAGCTTTCGAAGCGGTGATTCGCTCGGCCACAATGCCCGGGTCGAAGGTCTGAGCTTCGCGGCGAACGACGAAGACGACGAGCGCTACGAGGAGGACGAGGACGACGACTAAAACTGTTCGCCAGACTCGCTGACACGTTTGCCCGATAAAGTGTTCCGACGGGTCAACAAACCGATCACGTTTTTATTGGCCGACGCTCGGAAAAGCTGCGTTTCTTGCCTCGCTCCTTCTCGTAAAATATCATCGTTACGCCGTGGTACATAATTCAATCTTTCATCAGCGCTTGTTGAAAATCCAGGCTATCATCGATTTACCTTCCCTGCGCTTTTGGCCAAATAAGATTTCTGGCTGCAAGTAAATTTCCCACTTCTTTCCAGCCGATCGAGCTAACCGAGTCCGGCAAAGTTTCGGCTGTTAATCGAGCCCAGTTCCTGTAGCGAAAATATGTATTTCTATCCTTCTACGATGGGGTGGAGGGTGGAGGAGGCGAGGTAAAGTTTATTAGCGAAAGGACCGAGCTCCTTAACCGAATGAATTCTCAATAAAGCTAACTAATGAAACAAACATTCAGACTTAAGATCCCCGCGACCGAAGTGGCGCGCTGGATTTAACTTTCCGCGCAGTTAACCGCCGGCAGCCAAGAGAGTGAGCGGGGGATTTAATAAAAATAATCAGGAAGGACCGCGAGCGCTCTCAGTCCTTAAGGACTCGAATAATGGATCCGCGAGGCGGGGCCTCGTAAACTTTATTACCGGTAAAAACAGATCCGCCTTATATACCGGCGAATGTGCCTCGCTCCTTTGTCTGTCCGCGGTTTCTTCCTTCGCTTCTTCCACACCATGCCCTCCCGCCTGCGCCCTTCGTCCTGCCCTTCTTTTTTTTACTATCCCGCCTGCTGACGCAAAGTTATGTTCCTGCAGGCGAGCGGATAATTTTCACCTTTTCCGTCGTTGACTCATTGTCAGAGTTGACGACGACGACGACGAAGACGACGGACGCTTTCCTCGCCTTCTTCTCGGCCGCGAAGAAATCTCTCGGTGTGCGTCGATTGAAAGCGATTAAGAGCCACGGCGACGCGTCGAGTGATTGCGTAGGAAATTATTTCGAAAGCCGCGCGCTGCACGTAATTCCGGATTTTTCTTTCCCGCGTTCGGAGATTGTGGGATAATCGCGGTAGGAAGCTGGAGAAGAAGTTTTCGCTGCCTGCGAGGATGTGTAAATCCTTGTTCCTCTGTAATGGTCGCCCTGATGGAAAGACGAAAGTTGTAAAAGCTTTCCGGGTTTATGTAATGCGCGCGTGCGCGCGGAAAAAAACGAGAAAATAGAAATGTCTGGCCCGCGTAAAAGTTACGTGAGAGTTGGAAAACAGGGGCTGAGAATTATTAAGGCATTGGCTGTCGTTACGTCTTCTTGAGATGTTTCGGACAGTTTGAACGATATCTTTCAAGTATTTGCGATTGAGTGTACAAAGATATTGTAGTCAGAATAGTTTAGTCGCGACTTGCCTTATTGCCTTCTCATATTTTTTTGATTCTGAGAATGATACGTTGAGCTGATTCGTTTCCATACCAAGTTTTCACCGCTTGTTTTCCAACAGGTTTCTGCTGTATCTTGAGAACAGTTGCACATATACAATTTGGTCTGGATTTTCTTTCATGCTTTTTAAATCCCTTTTTGTATCCTAAAAGATATGTTTTGCCAGAGAATTTTATATGTCATAGAGCCGGTAAAATGTCAGTATTTCACCATTTTGTCACAATTTCTTCCCTATTTTTCACATATTTTTGATCACATTTTGGGAACTACTGTACTTAGAGGGTTCTGGTTATGATTTGTTGAATTCCAGTTTATTTATTTTTTCTCTAATCATTGTATAATTTAGTTAAGGCGCTTTGAATAGATCATAAACTGGAGAAGTCACATTTTCAGCGTTTTCTCGTTCATTTTTGAGTGTATGTCCGAAATTATTCCACTTTAAAAACTCCGGTTGCGATTTTTGTAATCCATCTTTGATCTTTTTTCATCGTGCAAAACCGCAAGTCGACCTGAAGCTTTTCATTTTTCGCGTACTTTTCCGCACATATTTTCCGACGGCTTTTTGGCTATAATTGCAAACTAATGCAAACGAGGAACGAGAAACGGCTCAGAGAGTTATTTGTAACCCCCTACCAGATAGTAAAAGGGCAATCCCATCCACTGATCTTCGATGTTTCGCAAAGTGAGCTCTTAAAAATTACGCAATTTTTTAAATTGCCTGTAAGTTTTAAACCAGCGGTTAAAAGCAATGATAATCATACATTTTTTTGAAGCTTTTGATGCGTACTTTTACATAGGATCATCAGCGAGAGTCGATCTTAATCGAAAGTCTATTCTTCCACTTTCTAGTACGTGAAAATTATGCTACAGTACCCCCCCCCCCCCCCTTTGCAAGCCCAATAATATATAATAGGAATAAGTAAATTAAACATGTCTTAAATTCGTGATGAAATGTTCTTTTAGCGGACTACCACAAAAAGAGAACCTAACCACAAAAAGAACGTAAATGAGGTTAAATAAAGAGATAAAATAACTTAAGGTAATGCCAATCATTGTAAAGAAACGTAAAATAATGTAAATGTATGCAAAACGTTTGATAGGTACACGTAAAATAGTGCAATAATGGTCAAAGCGGATATTCTAAACAATGAGGTATAATAATTTCTGAGTGAACTTGAGTCGGCAAAGCCGAGTAAAAATTACCCAGTAAGAATATATACTCTAAATAATTCTACAGCCTGTGAAAACCACAACTGGGAGAGGGATAAACGTAAGAAATTCACACGAAATCAGTTTGGGTTTCATCCTGGACACCGCGATTGAGAGCAACGGAGAAAAAATAGGCATGACTGAACACAGGAAAGCGCGCCGAACCAAAACACTGCTCGAGTAGCAGGAGACAAAGGCAAGTCACAACCAGTAGTCAATCAACAACACACTGCCGGGCAAGCATCGTATATAATTCTGTTTTCCGCTTCCAACACGTACTTTTTTCTAAAACTTCTATACCAAACGTCTCAATCATTTTAATCATATCCCATGTCTGACAATGTGTTCAATTCCAAGCACTGATCACGCCATATACGTTAAAGTTCTTAATACGCATTACCTTAATTCGTCAAAGATAGGTAAAGTTGAGAGCAAGCGGGAAAACCTTTCCCAAGATTCGAGTTGAGCATTCGAAGCCCAGACGCATATTTCCTGTTTACCTGTTGCACTTCGCACCTGAGCGGTGTAATTGTCGACACGTCGCTTCGGAATTTATTAGGCGGGATCGGGTCGCTTAATAAATTCCGGAGCGGGGCAACGGAATCGTGGTGAACGGAATCGTTCGTCGGGCATAATCGTCCCGAACGGCTCGTTTCGCGGTTACATTTGTCGTTGAGAAACCGATGCGATTTCCCGACTACCGGAAATGTCTGGGGAGCACTCGCTCCATGCAAAAGCCCTGCATCCTTTCGACTTTGGCACCAAACTCATCGGTGTGCATTTAAGATGACTGTAAACGCTACGAACGACATCAACGTGATGGAATTCGACGCAACTTCCATCGTAAGTCACTTTCTGTTACACCATAATTTTCCATGTAATCGGACAGCTCATAACCACTCGTTAGGAACATTGAGTCGTTCACAAACTAAATCCGGTTTCTAAATTTTTCGAAATCTCGTTATCAAAGGCTTTGATCGGTATTCAACTGCTTGGATTTAAAAGAAGTTTTCTTGTTCCCAAAGTTGTTTGGCTAGCTCATTTAAAAAGTAGTAGGTACTATTAGCAAGCGGCAATAATTACAGAATTATAATTCATTCAATAACATTTTTTATGATTCATTGATTTAACATATAGGGGAGAATTTTTAACAACAATACCATTTTATCACTATTTTATAATTTTCATTTTGTGGAGGTAATTAATTAGACAAACGACGTATGGTTGGCAAGAGTATATTTTCGATTTTGAAACATAGAGAGTCTGGTACTTTATTTATTTTTAAGAACTTCTGTCACAAACATTAGTTTTATTTCACATTACAGAACTGAAATTACTTCCTTGCCAACCTAATACATTGATTTCCAGATTTCTTCTTCTTCTGCCTCTGATACCCGACCAGTAACCATGATTTTCCACTAACCCGCACACCTTTCATTTGTCTCTACTTTCTCGGAGTTTCGTTGTGAGAAATTATTACAACGTTCTCGGAACGTTTCTTATTAATCCTCACAATGTAACGTAATCTGCGCAGCGCGCAAATTCTACGGAAATCATTAACGAAATGTAACCTACGTTTCGAGCTTCAACCCACACTTCGCGCTTCGTCTAATTAATTTACCTCGTTTGCATAATGATTATTAAATGCGAACACACCTGACGCACAGTTAACGCATTCGGTGCGCAATGCTTGAAGATTAGATTGCGTCGTTGTCGATTACTTATGTTTGAAGTTTGTACAAAAAATCTGCAAAAATGTAAGGTGACTGTCTGATAAACGCAATTACGGCAAGCTGCAACCATTGTTCCCAGAAACATGAAGTTTGAAGAGTACGTTCCTTTCACAGAGTAAATTAATTTACCCAGTAAGAAGGAGTTTTTTTCATTTCACCCCTTAGTGAATTAAAAAGCGTTTGTTTGCGCTATATGTTCAGAAATTCAATGGTTCTGTTGATAGTAGCCGCTTATGACATTTTAAATGTTTATTAATGTATTTCAATTCAACCAGGGTGTTAACAAAATCCCACCTTCTTAGACAGAGAGTGAGTAATTTAGAGGTTCTCTCAAATGAAAATTATACTCGCCCATTATTCAAACCCTTTTGCTTTAAGCAGCATCCGCAGCCACATTTCGAGTGCAATACGGTCGAAGTTGTGACCAAAGACTAGTAACAATACAATGTAATATAATATAGGAAGAAAGTAGAATTCCTACCATCCATACGTTTAAACCGGTGATGTCGTGCAGCAAAAAAGGGGACGGAAGAGACGCAGTTAAGAAGCGGATTTATGATAAGAGGAGCGAACAAGGAGCAACCATCATGGATATATAGTCGGCGTCGCGCCGGAAGTGCTAGAAAAGCTCGAAAGCTCGAAAGCTCGCAATGCCATAGTCGGCGAGGCCGGCCGTTACGAGCGTCGCCCGTTGTTAACGTTGGAAACTGCAGGTAATTAGGGCGACGCTCGTAAATAGTTTGTCTCACCGGTCAAAGGCCTGAAAGAAAGTAAGGAGGAACGAAATTAGTGTCCGACGCGCACGTGGCCAGAAAAATCTTATATTGTATTATTTTCATGCCATTCGCAGGTTGGACCGGAAGAACTTTGAAACAGGACTTCGCAATACGGAAACTTTAAAGGATACTTTCTTCTATTAATTACGAGCATGAACTAATAAGGACATGTGGAATGGCGAATAAATAAGTAGTAAACCGACCATTTTCAGACGATACGTTCAAACTTTTCATGGTCTAGCGATAGTTTAAGAGTAACTTGTCTAGTTAATAAAAGACTGATAATTACGATAATTTATATGTCAGAACGTTCTTAAAATACTGTTTAAGGTGAAAAAGTAACGATTCTCTTAAAATCGACTGTTTCTGTCACTGATGCAGAATCCTACTGTCACATAAATGAAGTTTATATGTATACTTTTAGCCACTGTAGCGTGCCTAGAATAAGATTGTCGTACCTATATCGCCCTATACTCGCTGCGACCGAATTTCACGTTACAATCCAATATTTCGACATCACTTCGCGTGCAATACTTTCCATTACCGACCCATATCTTACCAATAGCGGCTCGCGTCTGGTTCATCCGTAAGTTCCGCGCACTGCATCTCTCTCGCATTCCGGTCGGAAGGGATCGGGGAAGGGTTGGAAAAGGGGTAGGTTCGGGATTTGAGAGAGGAAAGAGAATAAGAATCCGCGAGAGCGGACGAGCGCCTTTCCTTGCCTTGCGGCAGTATGTCTTTCCCAATTCGCCAGCGTACACTTCGAACGTAGATGCGCGTGCCCACTGGGTATGCAGATGCGGGAGTTTGCACCTGGAAAACTAATCCCTCAGTAACTGCAGCGGAGATAATTGTGTTTGTTTTCCATTTAAGTTGTTTGCACTTCTGTTTGCATCCTCTCGCGGCGCCTCTCTTTCAGAATGCGCCCCCAACCCTCCACCACCCCCTCACCCCGTTTCGACGTTCAATTTGCCACGAGAAGGACGCTCGAGCTTTTCTCCACTCCTTCACTACCCCCCTCTTTCAACCCCTTTTCATCCCCCTTTTTGCCGGAGTCCCCCTACCCCAGCAACGGAGTCTTTCAATTATTCCATCGAACCTTATTCTTATGTTTTAATCCTGTTATTCTCCCCGTAGCGAATCCTTTATTCGGCGAAAGTGAAATACTCTGCTCTTTTTCGCTCGACACAGACCAGTCTGGGGTTCGAAGGCTGGATGAAAGCTAATTCAATCAGACGCATTCGGCTGTGTATCGCCTGCAGGAAAGTGCGGAGCGGCGGATGGAAATGAAGATTATGTTATCGGGCTTGAATACGGAAAATGACGTTTCAACTCAAGCCTGTCTTACCAGACGCGAGGATGAGCGCATACGGCCTTCGGTCGGCGGCCTTCAATGAAAGCCTGATGGAACGAAAATTGAGTGAAGGTAGAGAAGAGAGCAGCGAGTGGGAGAAAAATGCAGAAAGGCGGTTACTGGCGATAGGAATGAAAGAATGGGAGATGGTAGAACATGGCTGAAAAGAATTCCTTCTACATTTACGATTCATTTCGTTAATACGTCATTAGTATGCGGATCGTGCGGCTATTATCTTGACAATGTCGGGGCCCGTGGATCAAAAGCCTACCCGTTGGCGGAAAGATTACACGTCCCGAGGAAAATTGTGCCTTGCTAATGCGCAGTCGGCAAAAGCACGGGCAGAACGAATGATATAAATTGTGGCAAATTATAGCGATCCGCGGCGCGTACCCATAATTAGCGGGTCAGGCATGACCGTTCGGTCGAATCGGAAGTCAGTTGTTAACCGGTCTCGTCTTCGATGCAAAAAAGTCGCACGATCGACCGGTTTCCTCGACGATCTTTCCGCTTGACACGCTCTCGACCCGATCGCGAGTCGGAGTGGATTCAGGGCGAAAGTTTTCGATCGCGCTGGTTCGTGCTGGATCGTGCCCGATCCGCATCGAGAGAGGCTCATTTCTTTTTACAGCAGCCAAGCGACCGTTCGCCTTTAATCGTCCGCTCGGCTCCGTTTGATTTTCCAATTAAATGTAAATCGACGCAGATTTTTTCCATCGACCAATCCGCTGCTTCCCAAAGCGGGCTATATCGTTCGCCGATAGGCGCTGAAACAATCTAGAGGACAATAGTAGTCCCAAGCGCAATTGAGGGAGTTGAAAGTTTAAAGAAAATGTTGAGGAACTGTTTGCTCATGTCTCATCTATTGCGCAAGGTGAGAAACAACAATAGTCAGCCACTTTATTGGCTAAATTAACGTAAAGCGCAAGCTAGCATGACACGGAATGAAATTACCATAGCACCGATCAATTTTTCAACCGAAAGAGCCTCAAATATTTTGAGCCTCAAGTATTTTTCGGATTAAGCTCCGCAGAATCGACATTTGGAACGTTGTCGTAAGTAGCGGCGATCGTCTTAAACATTCCAGAACGCTGCGTGTACTGGGGAAGTATAACGCAAAATCGTATGGATTCGCAGTGGAGCGACGTCAATATCGCATGTTAATTATTTCATTCCGACGATTCGGCACATTACCACATGCGGACTATCTGCGAAATTGTCACGGGGATGGATAGAGTGGCGGCAAGGGGTGGAGGGGGCATGCCGTGGCCGCCATTAATGGATACCAACGAGATTCTGGTATTTTCGATAATCAAGCATGTTCGCCGACCGCAGCGAGGCAGAATCGATCTATCGATACGCGCTGGCCCGAGCGCGTCACGCGCTCAATGATTAAATAGGTGCGCTAGGCACAGTTGCCACGCTTGATCGTGACGGAAATTCGCAGGTGCACATTTATGAGCCCCTCATTTCCATTTTGCCATCCCACGAGCCATGCTTCCTCCTTCCACGGCCGATAGTCGTAACTACAAACACCGGGTTGGCCACCGTCGAGGCCAGCTTCCCATTTGTCGCAATTATTGAGGTGTCGCCCGCTTAATTTGGCGTCAATTCGATGATCTCGGCTTTCTGGGTTTAAGATGTAATGTCGGACTAACGATGGGAGCTGCATTTTTGCACGCGTGACTCATATTCGAATTAGTGATGATAAAAGCACTCTTTCAATGAATCTATTTTTTCTGCTTGCGATTTGAAATTGGAAGCTGCACGGCAACGATGGTAGCTGCATTCTTGAACGCATGCTAATTCTTTAATTTAAGCGATTGAAATCAATTGAACTCGAACTAGATGGGAGGTAGGCTTTATCGAAATCAATTAGCCAAAAAAAGCCTCTAACGCTCTGAGCTAGCTAATTGACCCCGCGTATTATGCGAAACGACCAAAAATAATCTATTACGACCCACCCCTCTCTTTTTTCCCAATGGGTCGAAATTTAGAGTTGCCCAAGCGTGGATAATACACGCGACAGGAGATAATAGTCCTCGGGCCACTTTAATGGGGCGGGGTCGCGCCAGTCTGGATAGCCGAGGGGCGGTAAAAAGTCATTGACTTAAAATCGACCGATCAATTAGTGCTAATTAATCGTTCGGACGCGCGTACCCGCTGGGACTGCCTCCTTTGTCTCGCTCCTCCTTTTTTCCTTCCGGCCGTAAAACTGCCGTCGCCGGCAAGCTTCGTTCGTTCGTTTCTTCTCCCTCTCTCTTTCTCGCACTTATTCTCTCTCTCTCTCTCTCTCTCTCGCATTTACTCCCTCTCTCTCTCTCTCTCTCTCTCTCTCTCTCTCTCTGTCGTTCTCCAACTTCCTCCCGCTCCCGCAAACTCTCCCTCTCACTATCCCCACGGCGGAGACTACTTTTTGTTGAATAATACATAAACCGTTTTTAAAATCGAAAAGTTACTCGACGCTTTTTTCCGTCTCCCGCGACGCCTCCCGTCCGAACGACAGAGGCCACCGTGAATGCTTAAAACGCGCGCGCACAGCTGCTGATTCAGCCTGTAACTCCCGACCCTTTTTCGGCGGGACGTCACCTGTTTTACTCCCCTCGTGTTTCTCATTTTTTTTCCTCCCATTTCCTTCGCTTTTTCCCTACACCCTTCCCTCTCCCACGCGTCCCTTCCTTTCTCTGGCCGAACCGGTTTGCTCCCGGCCAAAGACAATTCAGCGCTCGCGCGCTCGTGCGTTTGACACCAGAGAGAGTGGCGAGTCGAGGCGGAAGTGAAGGTAGACCAGAAAGAGGGGAAAAAAGAGATTTCACCGCCTAATTATTCTCTCGTCTCCGGTCCGCTTCTTGCCGAGCGTGGCGCGAGAAAAGACGACGGCAAGCCTGCCTTTTGCCGGAATCCGGGCGCGCATTGTTTCCGGGTTTGAAAACTGGCCCGAGTGGGCCCCGTAGTTCGACTACGAGAGTTGAATGCGTCTCTCGAAGAGGTCTCCGTCGGCGCAGGAAAAGGGCGGTCAAAGGGCGAGGAGGCTTTCACCATTTCGCGCCTTTGGCCCTCGAGAGCGCTTTGAGTCGCGCGGATCGTCGATGTTAACTTTAACGAGGGCGTTTTCAGTTTCGACGCTTTTTCCCTACCCCCTTTTATTACGTGGTTGACGCAATTAAGACCGTTTCGGAAGATGCGAAGCTTTTTTTCTCAATCGCGTGTTTCTTTTTTGAAGAGTGTTGCTCCCCGCACGGTTTAGACAAGAGGGGCATTAATCTTGACATTCTGGGGTAATTTATTCGGACGCGTCTCACTTCAAAGGTAGCGTTTAACTTTGCATCAATCCTTGTCCCTCGTGTCAAGTCCAAGCTGAACGAAAATTCTGCAGGTCGCGCGTCGATATCATTACTGTTGCTTCTGATAAAAACGTTCTAGAAAACTAATTTGTACTTTCGGTCGTCTTCTGCGCGTCAACCTCAATGTAAATTGCGCACTTTGACTCGGCGCGCGACGGATCCGAAAAAAATGTAGCTTTCGATCCCGGATCCCTTTTGTAGATATAAGGCCTGCTTCGTCCGATAGCGTGGAATCTTTCGTGACTTCAGCAACGTCCCACTTTAACACATAGATCGTCATGAATTCCACTGAAATATGACGCATCCTTTAAGCAGCCGCAGTTTATTTTCGAGTTGATATGCTCGTGCGGTCGAGCGTTCGTAAATAAGTATCGAGAGTTCTGTACGCTGAGCCGGCAGTCGATGCGTTAAGGTGTGAAAGTTGCCGAATTAATCGAACCGGATCGCCCGATCGAGCGGTCTATGAATTTCTAGCCAGAATGGGAAATACGTTTGTCCGATACACGGCTTTGCTCCTCGCTTAATCGTGTCGGAACATCTCTGCTCTCCGCTGTCAGGGAAAGTTTCTCCGACCTCACACGCCACATTGTTCGAGCTCGAGGAAGGAAAAGAGTCTGGAACCGCATCAATTCGCAATGCCGTCCGATGGCGCGAGTCGACATCCGGAATAAAAGTGTATCTCCCGTCATTTCACGAGCGTTCGCGATAAAGGACAGGTTTGAGTATCACTGTCCTCGCGGCGGGGAAAGTGTCCCATACCGAAAGTGACGCCTCCTACAGGCCTGTCTGGCCTACGTGCTCACTCCCGACGATCTCGTCCGACACACTCAGCTCGTCTCTCGCCGAGCTTCATTTATTTCGGCCACTCTCCACGTACCAAACGTGACCCAATCTTCCCTCCACGAAAGGACAGCCGCTGCGATTCCGTCCGCTCGACTGATCGTCGCCGAGAAAGCCCTCCTGGCTATCGACGATTCTTACCCTCGCCGTGGAACCACCCCCTCGGGCTCGATCTCGTAATCGTTAACGCCTCTCTCCTGCGAGAAAGCTTCGGGCCAAAAACATCCCGATGCGATTTCTTCGGCATGGAAGCCTCTTAGTCCCGTTCCTCGATTTTCCGGCGAATCTACCGTTTTCGCGTCCATTCGGCCGAATGTATTTACTCGACTGGGAGGGGGATCATGACAAATATTGATCGGCCGATATTTTTTGGCCAGCGCAAACAGTGCGGGACAGATTCGTCCGTGGCCTATCTCCGTGCGAGACTGATATTAATTTACGCCCCGAGGTGGTAGGGGTGGGTTGAGGAGAGGGTGAGCGTATATAGGAAACGTCCGACTCGTATTGACCAGCGCGGATACGCGTAATAGACCTTATCGATCTACTTTTTCCCGCGGTCGCCGATGGATATCGACACTGTCCGCCGCGTACCGGTGGAAACAGCTGCCTATCGCGTTTCCTGTTTCCTTTCCGACGTCCGACCTCGGACCGTAAATTCGCCCGGACGTTAAAACGTCGTCGGCAAGAAGGAAGGCGGGCTGCGTGAGTCAAAGAAACGTCGCCGGAAGAGGGTGGCGGGGCGAGGGCGGGGACGGGAGGGTGGAAAGAGTGCAATTGCGGCACCCTCAGAGAAATTACGAACTAGACGTCGGGAAGAATCATGGCGGCGACGGCGGTCCGGGCTGAAACCGAGATGGCCGCGCTGTGTTCCCTCGAAACTTACACGAAATTAGATTTTAAATTCCGTTTTCCGCGTCCTGAGAGGCCGCACCCCCTACCTCATTTCCTACTCGCTCATTTTTCCTCCCTCTGGCCACTTTTTGCCCTCCGCCCTTGCGCCGCCCTTTGCACCGTGCCATTTTTAAATGGCAGAGATACGCGTTGGGCGGGATGTGTGGTAGACGGATGAAAATGGAGAAACGGAGGAAGGTGTCGGTTTTTCGGTGAAGGCAACCGATCCTGGTCTGCGCCGCGTACGCGGACGCGGCTTAACGAAATTATCGGCCGGACGAGCTTCGACGTGCGCGCCTGCCCACGGAAAGTGTTCATCGGGGCAAAAATGAAATTTTCCGTTTCCGGTCGAGCGGAGCGCCCGGCGTTTCGAATGATTGCGTTGACGTCGACGTACTACGCGAGCGAGCGGGTATCGATAATTGTCAACGACGGGTGAGAGGTACGGCAAACGGGAATCAGAAGGCTTCTGTACGACGAATGGGACAGTGGCTGCGCGGTACGAGTGAATTAGAGTCGAGATTCAGTCCACGATTCAAAACACACCGAATCACAGCGAACGCCAGCTTTCATCGTGCGAAAGGGAGGACGTGGTATTATTGGGACCAGTTGCTTCGGAAATAAAATTAATGAATTGCTATTAGTGAGATAAAAAGCATGGCGCGGGTGATAAGCGAAGGCGGAGGATAAATCAGACGGGCAAATTGCTGGAGAATCGTTGGACACGCTTGAGATTTAGGAATGGACGCCGAGTGAACGAAAGTTCCTGACCTACCGCGATCGGATCGGCGGTGCCAAGTCAAATGTTTACCAACTGGGCCCAGTGCCACGAAGACGTTCGTACAAAACGTTGCGGGATCCGCGTCCGTTACGTCACCCGAAATCGATCGCCAATCCTCGTTAAGCCCTTCGGAGCACCTCGCCCATCAGCCGTAAAATTTCATGCCAACCCATCTCTGCCACCCTCTGAACAGCGGCGGGCGAAATTACTTTTCATCGCGGCCGTGCCACGGCCAGAACCAACAATCGAGGCTGTCACTCGAACGTTCGAAATGACCCGGTTAAAGAGCGGCGAGATTTTTTCATAAATCCTAATTACGGCAACGGTAGCGACAAAATGCGACCGCTTTAGCCAGTATTTATACATTCGCGTGCACGCGCGCGCACGCCAGCGCGGTTAAATTCGCGGGAATTTATGCGGGGCCCGCACTTAACGTATTTTTATTGCACCTCCCCGAGGGTGGAAGTGCGGAGAAGCTAGGCGGAGGGGGTAGAACGCGCACACGAGAGCGGACGGGTATAAGTTACGAGATACAAGACAGCGGGACGTAAATTATGTAATTAAAGAAAGTACGCCCTCGTATCCGAGCGTAACAGTTTCCGCGAGCGACGAGGAGGACAGTTTCTATGACACAGAAAGCGGGCTCATTTAAATATTAAATTGCCGGGCCGAACCAGGCGGCCGAGTGGATTCCGCCAATTAAACGACACTCCTCGATCGTCCTGCCGAGCGAAAAACAACTTGAACCCGGTGGTGGGGGAAGTAGCGATTTCGAGGAAAGTAATTCGGACGTCTCGCGGAATGTCCTTCCTGGCCGATAAATATTCCTCCTTAACGAGCGCGGCAAAATGCGCTAAGGACGTCGAGCGTAACTCAATCGCTGTCCCGATGCCGATTGAGGCCATAATTTCCGCGTTCGGCGTAAATTAGCTGAGCAGGGAGTCTCTTCGGTCTGCGGACGTTCGAACTATACTTTTACTGCCCCCCGCACGTCATCGGCGCGAAGCGGACACGGTAGAATTCCGAAATTTCTCCGGCGCCGACGACGGGCGTATAAATTTAACAGTTTAGAATTGCGCGGGTCAGTTGACGACCCGCCGCCTGTCCCCGACACTTTATAATTCCGAGTCGTTCGACGGCATTCCTGTCAAGGTCGTTTATCGAGGATTTCCGCTTGAATTATGCGTCCCCGAGCGAACGGATATCTTCTTTATGCCCGATGTGGCGTCGATCTGCCGAACCTGTTAAGCGATTCGACCTCGACCGGTAAGTTTCCCAGGTCTCGATCCGCATTCCTTCTCGTTGACACGTCGGGACTCCGCTTTCTAAAGATCCCGACTTTGAACTTAACGTCGGTGAACTATTCAGCCACGTGTCAATTCATTTCCCACTTCGATAGAAGTATTCGAATTAAAACGAACAATACATAAATCATACACGGAGTCTTGTTGCCGTACGAGTAGAAGCGAATGATTGAACGCAGTGACACACTCCGGGCACAAGGTTGTTAACCTTCATCTATATCCGTCTGGCACAGTCGTTATCGGCGACTTTGGCATACCGTTAATCAAAAGTCTAATTAAACGTCTGGCATTACATTGACACCGCTGTCCCGCGCAACCTGCATAATGAATAATACTCATTGTGGGCCGAGTCGCTCGTCAGGCTGCTTCTCCGAAAGTTTATCCCTCGATGGCTGTACTTGTAATGTGTGCATGCGCTCGCGCGGACATTAAGCAAAATAAGACGAGACCAATATGAGTGGCGCACACGTACAAACGGAAGACGGAAGCTCCTAACTTATTGTCGTGGAAGTTTGTCGAGCGGCGGGGAGCGGGTGGGGGCAGTAATTTGCATAACATCGCGAATGTATAGAGGATAATCCGCGATAACTTGTCCCGCGGAGCCTTCTTACTTATCCCCAAGTAATAACACGATAAGACAGTTATTTTAAGAATAATATTTTGTGCCGACTCTCGGCCCTAACATGAATACAGGGCCATGTTTTTCCATCCGCTCGACGGTTCCCGCGTCTGTATTTAAGACGGGCTTCTTTTCATATTTCCCAGGGCAGAGCACTGTCGCTTCGTCATGTTGTAGAATATTAAAGGAAGATCGCTCTGAGGGTTTCTGTAGAGACTTCGTAGTCGGTTTGTATAAGAGTTTTTATTGCGCTCTATGCGGTGGTTCGTTACAGACTGACTGAAATCTAGCTCGTGTCGTCACGAGTGACAAAAGCGCATCGGACGGCTCGGGCCCGGGGTCGATGACGCATCGTCCACGCGGGTCCCTCGCCGGTAATCCGACTACGCGACGAAGTCTTTATCGGTGCCGCCACAATATCCTTATTCCGAGATAGCCCGCTCCTCTTTATGCACCTTATCTCCGCCGTATTCCGTCTCACCTTTCATTTCAACTAATTCACCCTAATTCATTAATTTGCGAAAAAGTACTATTTACGTTCAGGATCAGTGTACCGAGAGAATAGATAACAGCGTCATTTTTGCTCCTTTCTTGACGCTAGAGCCGGTCGGTTAAAACGACTAGTCCGAGTAACGACTATTTCTTCCCGAAACATTTTCTTTAAATATTCTTTAATAAAAAAATTTTAAAATCGAGAGTGGCCCGAGTATCCTAAATAAATAACAACTTACGTATCTACAACTAGCCAAATCTAGATAACAATCTTTTCTTTCCTTCATCAAGTGAACGAAACGAACGCACCGAAAACAGACCCATAAAAAGTTTTTGCCAATCAAGAAAAATTTGACACCCGAACGCGAGATGCACAACGGTGGCAAACATCGCGATGAAGCAGCGACGTTTTCCTATCAAGCGAAAGATACGTCCCGCCCGACTTACGAACAAGCTCGTCGGTGATATTTCCCGCAAACTTTTTCGTCGTCGCGACAGACAACGACGACATCCGCCGCGCTCGTAATTCGATTTCGGGAGAAGCCGCTCGCTCGGCTCGGTTTGGCAGGGTGCACTTATCGGTCGGCGGCAAGTTTAGCGACGTGTTACGCGCCCGTTTGCACGAGAGGCGAGTCAAGCCGTGCGCACGCGTGTGCGTGCCGCAAGTGCATAACTAAGAGAAAAGTTTCGTCGGCGGCGATGCATTCCGTCGGTGCATTTGCGAGACTTTTGTGCAGGCTCCATCCTTCGGAAGGAAAGTTTCGCAGATGCACCTACGTTGAAAGCCTCCTCGGATCATGACGCTCGAGCACTACGGGGGAAAACAGCGACGAAATAGGATATCGAGAAATTAAGTTTCGTTCGAATCGAGTCGAGGCAAATCGGGCGCGAAACGAAGTAGATGCAGTGAGGAAGTCGGAGGATTCAATGAAGTCGTGCGACAGGCCGTAAAGGAGCGAATCCGTCAATACACCCTCCAGGACGATGCGAGCGTCCCAGGATACGCTCGCAAGAACGTCCGCGATGGCGGAACGTATCCAGAGCGCGAAGGGTTAAACTTCCGCCCACTCGATCGGCTAACGGCCATATCGGAAAGATTGTGCTCCGGCGGACCTTTCCGAAACTTCCTCCTAACTTCCGAACGCACTCCTGTGAGCGTGCGTGAACGTCCGGGACCCTCCGCTCTTCTTTCTTTTTCTTCGGCGACGCCGGAGGTGGGTGGACCGAAAGCGTAGCCACGAATGACCTCGTAAATCGTGACCACGCGAAACTCCGGATCCTCGTCGGGGGTGGGGTGAAAGCGGAGGACAGGAAAAGAAAGAGAATGAAATCGATGGAGAGAGACAGATATGGAAAGGCAGAGTCGGAAAGAGGAAGGCAGGAAAAAGGGAAAGAAAAGAGAAGCAGCGGAGGATCGTCGACCCTTTCGCGGCCATAATTCGTTGTCGGACAGCAATTCATAATCCATCGAGAGTCGTCCGCCATGCCGGGGAATATGGAGTGCAGCGGCACGCGGGTGCCAGGCGTCGTTTCCGTTTGCCGCTTTTATCTTCGTCGCGGATATCCGCGAATAACAATGGCACTGGCGACCGAGCGAGACGGGCAGAGGTGGGGCGGAGCCACTTTTGTCGCTGCCCGGTTATTATTCCGACGGATTGAGACACTTTGCAGTCGACGAGACAAAAGGAGCGAGGAGCGAGCGTGACGCGCAAACGATGTTGATGCTTTAAGCTGGCCGCCGCGACGAGCGGAAAGAGAGGAAGCTCGCGATTTCGCTGTAGAAACAGTGCCTGGGCCCTTTCAATACAGTCTCACTTCGCTCTCAGTACATTCTCAGTACACTCTTGGTGCAGAGAGACTGTTCATGGTTCGCCCTTATCAAACGAGCTGTTGCTCGACGGAAAATAGGTATATCGCTGAAGCGTTATTATTATGTTTAGTTGTTGCCGACAGCTGTGAGCTTTATGTTTCTCTTGGCATTTAAAGTGTTAGAATCACGGACTGGAGAAAAATAGTTTAATGAGACTCAATCTCGTACGGGACTTCTATTTTTCCATCCCATATATTTACATAGCGAACGTCTCGGAACGTTTCGCTGTTCTCAGCGGTACGAGAGACAGGCTGGATATTCGTACCGTGGCATATTGCCACTTGGCATCTCAGGGTTTCGGGGATATCTACGAAGTATGAAGAGTATGGGTTCTGCGGAGTACTCACATCGCGCTGCGAGTGTCAGGAATGTCTCGGTTGCTCGGCAGTCCGTCCGACGCCTCCTGGTTGAATTTATTCCTCGCATATGGATCCTCGCCCGCCCTCAGGCCTCCCCTCGAGACGTACCTTAAAACGCGAGAAGAAATTTCATTAGCCCACTCCCTGTCGAAATTGAAATTCAGCCCTCGAGTTGGCCAGGGCCCCTTAACTTGTCGCTTGCGCGACGCATTACAGATTCCTGCGGCAGTTATTGAACTCGCGTTCGACAAGCTGTGTTTCTATTATTGCTCACGTAAATAGCGCGTATCTCGTTAGAACGCTCGTTGCATGTCTGTTGATTATTGAGTGCCGTCATGCTCTTGCAACATAGATTTAACGCAATTTGGCCCGAATCTTCGGTCGAACAGCGTTTAAGGCCATAGACACTACAATTCACAAGATAAATTAACGATCAAAGTGAGAATTAAGTCGCGCTCTAGAAGTCGCGAAGTTTGCAAGTGACGCGATGACGGGGTCGATATCGCACCCTAGAAAGATATCGATGTATGTATTATCATTGCGTCGGGCAAACTTTGCGGCAAGTACGTCACGTCGATACTCTGCGGATAATAGTATTTCTTCGCGCCGAGACCCGCCGAAATAATTAATGCCAATCTGCCAACCGCAGACTGAAGTCAGTATTCCCCGCCGCAGGCGCATTAATATTACGTCTCGCAGCTCGCTTTTTAGATCCTGCCGGCTATGCATATAAACGATTCCCATACTTTTGCCCCGGCGGTACTGCCGCGAACCCGGCCAATACTTTTGCCGCCGATCGTTTTCGCTTAACACGTTCGACGCTGTCATTCGCACGCAGCCAGACACTTTAGGCGGACTTTGACGAAAGGAAGTGACGAGCGATTAAACGGTTCTGTAGGCGCGAAGAGAGGGAAGAAAGCTCACCCTTGTTCGTCGAAGTAATTCCACGTGACCCTCGGGTCGGGCGTGGGTGCCGGCAAAAGTTCGGACGACATCACTATGGCGGTGCCATCCGGATCGACGTAACTGCCGGAATTTCCGGCGGACAGGGCCAGGGAGGCGGGCTCTTTCAGTCGCAGTGCCCTGTTTTCATTCTGAAAGAGAAAGAGGCATCTTATATAGATTTTGTATGGTTCGAACAAAACGTTCATCATTTATATTGATTATCGGAAAGTGACGCATTTCACGTGTTTTGTAATCACTTAAGACTCTGAAGATTTTTTAAAGATTCTGAGCATTGAGCATTCACTGGGATAAATAAAGACTCAATTTGAGAATGATTAAGCGCTTGAATGGATTGACAATAATGTTAATAATCATTAACCTGACCTCGATGATTGCTATAGGCCACATTTAACTCACGAGCAACAATCACCGCAGCTGTAATCTCGGGAAGGAGATAAAGCCTCGAAGGAACGTCGACAGTCGTTTCTGTTCCCCTTAAAACACTGCAATCACGTTCCTTGAATGTCGTCTAATTTCTATCGCGCAATCGTAACCGTTATCAGAAGCCTCGGCCACAATTGCCGCGGTCCGCCCCTGTTTTCATTTAACTTGCGGTTAAGACGACCGTCGCGGTCTTAGGAATACCTCCCGTTCTCAGTGCCTGACTCCGATAGGACTGAGACCAATTCCGCGGCAGGGCAATCTCGTTGTTCGTCGCAGGCAGTTGTTCCTGTTGACGCATCATCGAGATACCGAGCATCGATTCGGGATTGATTCGGGGTCGCGGCATCTTCGCATCTCGAGCTCGCCTTTGTTACGGGAAATGCATTGTCCCGCCGGAGCCGTATGTGGGTCATTGAATTTTGTACGCAACATTTCTCAAGAATGTGTCCGCCGGTGCGGGCAGTAGTTATGCGCCTGGGTATGCGAACAATGAGGGCGGCGGCGTGGGCGGAGAATTGATTTCATCAAGGCGGAACGTTATGATATGGGAATTATGTGGGATCGAACGAAGATGAACAGTCGCTGGCAGCTTCGCAATACAGGTGTTGCTGCGTCGGCCGCAGAAATTGTAGGTCCGATGCAGCTTTAATCTGCGAGCGTTATATCGAGCTGAACGTCGTTCAGGTGCGAAACGGGGATAGGTGGGTAGTATCAATATTCCGATCGACGCGTTCATTGGTGTCATTCAGGTTAATCGCGGTTACCCGCTGTTAAAGCTTAGGAGGGAAATATTACGGGATCCGAGGTGGCGGACATCTAATCGCACTGAACCGAGTGCAGGCCAAGTGAGGGAACGAGCGACCGATAATCCTGTAACGTGAATTTCGCCGCGTAAAAAGTTGCGCCGGAGGAAAATTGGATAAATGGCGCGGAAAGGAGCAAAAAGTCGAGCGCCGCCGCCTGCGCGCTTGATGGAAAACGAAACGGGAGCGTGGATGAAGACAGGCTCGGAAAAAGGGACGGGAGACAAGAGAGTGGGCTGGGGAAGGACGGCTGAATCGAGATGCAAGTTGGGAAATTGAAAGAGTAGGAGACGTAGATGCGGAAAATTATGCGGTCAAACGAAGGTTAGAAAAGAGTGGAAGGAAGTAAGAAGGAGCGAGAAAGAGAGAGAGAGAGAGAGAGAGAGAGGGAGAGAGAGAGGGCGAGAAAGAGCGAGAGGATAGTGTGGCGTAACGTAACCGCGATGAAATATTAATTCACGGGCCAGGGGCCGCATTAAACCGGAAGTACAGACGGATTGCGAAGGTGCGGCAAGCTGTTGCATCCGGTTCCACAGCCGTTCATGTGATTTCGAAGCGGCGTGGCCAGTCTG
Source organism: Anoplius nigerrimus (assembly GCA_914767735.1). NCBI lineage: Eukaryota > Metazoa > Arthropoda > Insecta > Hymenoptera > Pompilidae > Anoplius > Anoplius nigerrimus. Next base: position 11,953,910 of record OU612088.1, on the reverse strand, counting down.
CCGAATAAAGCCCGATTAACTTCGGAGGCAGAAACTTCGGGAACGATCCTCGTCCGATAATTCTTTCGCGAGCTGACGCGCATCGCGTCGATCGGATTTCTATCGTGTACCATCCTCTCCCCCCTGGATTCAGAGTCCAGCCTCTAGCCTCCAGCATCCGCATCGACGATGCGAATATACGCCTCGTTACGCACGCTTCGTACGAATTGGCGAACAAGTGTTCAATAAGCGAATACCGCCGGGCGAAACAGGCATTCGACTCGCACTATCTCGTCCGGCAAAAATTTACGAACCGTTCGCGCGCAGGCGCACGCGTGCTCCCGACACATGCATTTCCCCCCGGCGTGTTATAAATTCATGATGCGAAATTATGAATACGAGGGCCGCGGCGCATTTAAATTGTGAGCGGGTAAAAAACTGGAAGCAGCCTGTTCGCTCGTCGCCTGAATCTGTCGCGAGTATATTGATGATAAAAAAGTCGGAAGTGCCGGTGTGGCACGAGCTAATCGAGATTGTGCCTGGCCAATGATCCTCCTTTTCTCTCTCTCTCTCTCTCTCTCTCTCTCTTTTCCTCTCCTGGCGACGGTTACGCGTGTGTGAATCATCCGGCCGGCAATGCGAACCGGAAGCGCGAAAAAAGAGCGTCGTTTGTATGGGCTCGCAAACAGGCATCGCTCTCGTAATTGGACCGCGTAATTGTCTTTTCAAGCGACTTCGCGTTCCAGCGGAACTTATTGGATCACCGGGCGCGCAAAGGCTTTTTATTCCAGGACGTCGAAACTTTTTTCTGGCTGCTTCTGAAAACGCTGAGGTTGCATTTTTCGGGGGAAAACTCGTATAATGTATAGGTGAGGGTGATTATGAAAGTGGAAGGTCGAAATAATAGAAAAGGTGCTGTAACCCTTTGCTTTGTTACTGCACACGACGTGAGTGAAAATTAACAACGACTTCAAGTTCCCCAAATTTTTTACTTGGAAAATTTTTATAATTACAAGGTCGTATAATACTTCTAGCTTACGAACTCTTGAAAGCACTAGCTTGCAAAATGTGTACATTTCATTATGTGCGAACGAGGATGGGAGAAAGAGTTATAGTCGAAGGATACAATTTTTGTCGTATGCTGTAATTAATAAATGAGCCTTCGGAGGCCAATTTGCCGTTGTCGTAATACTTTCTAGCGTCCAGGACGTTCTAGCGGTGAACTCTCAAAAATGTTGCCCCGCAAGTACATTTTACTCTATGCGGGCAGAGATCGGAAGAAGAATTATAACTCGATCGCTGCAGTCTTTTCCCTGAGATCCATAATTAATAACCCAAGTCTCGGATGAAGTTACCGGATGTTAATCTGCCTCCCGTGACACTTTCTTGGTCTCATGACGGCAGTTGCCGCGGGCAATGTTGGCCACAGTTTCGTCTTGCCGAGCGCCCTGCCAACGATTAACGACGTTAATTACAAGATAATTCGACGTCGAATCGGGCCGGCGCCTGTCACTTATCGATTATCGAGCTCGGGGAAACTTACGGGCGAGACTTTCGGTACACCGATACATCAGGCGGGCACCGTTGTCGACTCTCGCTCGACATAATCCGAAAGGTACAACCCCGGCTCCCGGCTTTATTACACGCCGTACACCCCGTATATTTAATAGCGTAACGCGCTCGTAATGAAACTGTTCCACCGTTGCGCGCCGAACTTAAAGCGACCGAAAGTATTATATGAAGGTGTCGTGGAATCTGCATTGCGCCGAAAAGCAACAGAATTACATTTGAAACCCACCCTTTGTGATAATGGTCATTGCCTGCTAATAACAATCACTCTTCCTCAGCCGTCAATGAAAAATCGGATAGTGGGGGCTGAATGACGAAAAAAGTGCGTTAATGCATTGCTGCGCACATGGGGAGAAATTTTATCGTTTCCCGACCGTTCGATCGAGCTATATAGGTACGTCGTTATGTCTGTATTACTTGACGCGATGGTACAATGGGCAGGCGTGTGCGCGCCGGCGTTACGTGATTTCGCGATTATTATCGACGAGGGTCGCATAATTAATCCCGTTATTGCCGTTCGGCAGAGTGGCGCGCGCACGAATGTAAACGAATTAGGATCGCGTTATTGGCTACCCCCTTGCGGGGCACACCCTGCCACCCCTTCCACTCCCGGCATCCCCCTTTCCGATATTGTCGCTCGGGACAGCGCGAAACGCGTATCGCGAATAAACGATGCGGACATTTCGTCCCGCCGCGAGGTGGACCCTTTTTAATTTCTCTTTCCCTGTTTCCCATTTTTGTCGGTTTAAATATTCATCCGGCCGACGCAGCGACATTAATTGCGCGCCTTCGTGCACTCGGGCGAAATCGTGTGGCGATCTGTCGTGTAACGATTCAGCGCGTTGTAATATCGAGGAAAAATTTGACGCCGCTGCTAATACGGTTTTTTCACCATTATTTTTCTCTTTCCGCATGAGCTGCCAGTTTTGCAGTGAAGGTCGCGTAATTTTTGGCGGAATTCGCAATTGGACATTTAATCCGTGAGCCGAATGTACGATACGCTCAGTCGGCAGCAATCTGCGAAAGAACGCTCGAGCCTCGGTCCTGAAGACGCTGTAAACTGATGTCTGGGGATACGGGGGTGGAATCCTTCATACGGTGCGGCGGCCGCATCGAAATACGAATGAAAGGCAGCTGACAGGACCGTATCTCACCGCAAGACTTTCCTGTCTCTTTTCTTGATCCCACTCTCTCCTTCTCCCCCCCCCCCCCCCCCTCCACCGTCCCTGCCGAGCACCCTCCCTCCACTTATTCCATCTCAGCCGTCCACCTCCCCTTCGTTTTTCATTTCATCCCTCTCTTTATTTTCCGCCTCACCGCTTCATGCATTTCCACTCCCCGCCCCCTTTCCCCCTCATCGCTCGCTCCTTAATTTCATTCCTTTATCCTTCCTTCTTCGCAATTTTTGCGATCGACTCTATTTCTTTTCATCCGCCTTTTCCGGCCCTGTCCTCATCGCCGTCGACGAACGTACAGTTATCGCATGCCCTAGGCGTGTTTCCTCCCTTCGCGCGTAATTTTCACCGCCTCGAAGGGCAGGTCCTGCGGTTCCTGCGGATGGGAAGTGGGGAAGACGCGGTCCCGGGCGAGTATCGAGCCGGGCGAGGGGACAGAAAGGTGGGCGTTACGTGTATAAACTACGGGAGCGCGGAACGTCCGATACGTTTCCGGTGAGTTATGAGTAGATTTGCATATAGAGACTACGTCCGTCGGGCGGAGCGTTGGGATTTTCGTTCGGGTTATGCCTCGGACTATGTACGCGCGACAAAGTAGACAGCTGACACTCGGACACGACGTCGGTATTAAATCCGGACGGCCGACACAATTTGCTTGGGATTAAGTGTCGTTAGCGGAGCTGGGTCTTCCGAGATCTTCGCGGAATGAGAATCGATGTCGTTCGTCTATGAGCGCCTTTTGTGTCAGCTGGAAATTGGCAGGGTTAAGTCTCTGCGCGCTTGGGGTAAATTATTGGCTAGATAACGACAGTTCTGGAAGAAATGTTTGCATAACATTCGTGCAGATTATGGCGATTATTAGAAAAAAAGAATTGCTTTATATTTGTATTGAATATGTTCAGGCAGAATTAGGAATAAATGCTTGTGTTTTACTATAAAAGCGGTAAGTACTTGCTGCAGGTTTGTTTCTGTATTTTATGCAAATCAGAGTCCCGTACAGAATTCGGTGTCAATGATGAAATGTATTTAGTTATAAAGATGAAATTTGAATTCAAAATTGTGATATCGAAAGACGTCGATTTCGATTTGTGATTGGGTCGGTCATTCTCACTGCACTGACTGCCTTTTCTGAGGGTGGCACGAATTCTTCCGTTCGCGCGCCGTTTTCGGAAGAAACGAATTGGCGTGACGTATCGGGAGCGGATTCCAACACTTTCCATTACTTAAAGTCTCGTCCCGAAGAGGACGAATTGATGAGACACGCCGGAATTCCTTACATTCCACCGTCCGCTCTCTCCCATCGATTTATTCAGCTCAGGCACTGGATCCGAAGTAATGAAAAGAATTCGAGTTTTCCACCCCGGGGTCATTACGATAAAGAGCACGCAACACTTCGAAACTTCCGCGACGGATATTAAAAGACCATCCACCCACTCCACGCGTTGCCTCCCTCACTGCCGTGAATAATTCATTTAATTAAATATTTCAACCGTCTCAAAACTTTCGTCCACCCACCGATTACACCTAGCCCGCTGTGCAAAAAAAAATTAATTTACCTCGACCCTCATCCTTCTTAGCTAAAGTCGCATATTCCTTTCATCGACCGTCCCTGACAGTTAAGAGCCTCGAGGCGAGCCGCTCGAATCGATCATACGTCGTCTCGAAGTCGATCTATCGGTCAGAACCGTTACCCTCCTCCTACGATCTTAAGTGATTGTCTCCCGGCGAGGAAACGTCTTACTAATCGAGCCATCCCTCACTCAGCCCATTCACCCCGATTTCGCTCGGCAGGGCGCACGATGTGCGACAATGCGTACTCGCGCAGAGCCTCATCGGCTTCTGCCGTTGTCTACTCTTGTGCAGCTGCCTGTAAGATCTAATGTGCGAGCGTCCATTACGGAACGTTATTACTGTAACGGGTTGACTCGGAGCTAATTTGAACTGGGCCCCGCAAACTCAGTTAGCCAATGGACTACATCATCCTCCGCAGAGTAATTACCCTGTATGCGCAAGATTCATGCTGTTAATGGTCGGCTTGTCATCGGTGTTGTCTAACGTTGTTCTCCCCGTACCATCGACCAGCTCGTTCGCCATCGGCCTGCCTGCCTCTGCGCCTCGTTGCTCTCATTTTTGCCAAGGTCATCCTCCGCTTAACGCGCGACGCGTCTTGGAAGACGAGGCAACTGCATTTAGACCGAAGTTGCGCTCGAGAAATTGATCGAAAACGGTGGGATACGTGGGATCGGATGATTAATTCGGATGCTGATGATGTGTCACGTGTCGAGTGTTCAGGCTGACGAAGTTAGAGCGGAGGGATACGAGTTGAAGCCGTAGGATCAGGAGTGTGCGAGAATGTTCAGAAAATTCCTAGCAACGCCAGCGTTAATGCTCGTTTCGAATGTCATTAGCTGGAATCGACGATCGAGATTATTCCCTCTCTACCCGCCCTCGGTGGCACGGATTTGATTATATGGCAAGCATTAGCAGACGCTGACTAACGATTATGCACTCAAGTAATCCAATACGCGCATACTGTTAACGGCGAGGAGGGTGGCTTAGCGTCTCGCCGGAAACGGGCCAATATAACGTAAGCTTCCACGTTCTATCGAGAGTCCTCAACATTTCGCCACTTCCCGACCCAGTTCGATAATATTCAATGGTATCCGGCTCGGCGTAGGCTAAAAATAATTAGGCGTAATGAGCTATGCCCCACCATCGAGTAAGGTAAGTCTTGGTAAAGAGAGAGAGGGAGAGAGAGATAATCGTGAAAATCACGAAGTGACTTGTCTCGTTACACTTTGCGCCGGTAGACACGGTTAATTTAACTTCTGGTCTCATTTAATTTCTGGGGCCGAACTGTTCATTCCGGCGCGTTTAGGCCGCACTCAGCCGTGTGCCGTTTTCTTTGCATCCAATTATCTCGTTGGCCATGACGAAAAATGGGCCGAGCCGACAGCCTATGCGAACGCTTCTGAACACAATTTAACGCTAGATTTACCGAAACCGTCAGAGTGACAGGCTTGACCTGTCTTAATATCGTTTTTTCATCCAATAAACGATAAATTATTTTCCAATCGATGTGCTTACGGACACTGACTCATGCCCTTCTGACGAAGTGGATCAATACGCACATAAATTGCGAGTCGTTTCAGGACGAAGTAAGCAAAACGAACAGCGCTTTCGATTCGTCAGTTGTTATTTTATCGAGAGACCTCGATGTTCGCTCTGGACTAGATGATGATTTTAGTCTTCAGATTCCAGAGCAGTAGGTTGAGCTCTTATGCAAATTCGTTCAGATGTAACTATCATCGAACGTGGAAAAGACGTATTCAAAGCAGAGCAGCGGCCCGCCGTATATTGGGCGGACGATCATTTTCCATTCAAAGGACTCTTAAGAGTTAATGGCCACCTGGCTCTCCGTTCGTTCTCTGGCAGGTTCCTGGGAACCGACTTCGGGCCGGACCCCGGCGAGCTTTCGGATAATTTAATGCTCTTCCGCGTAATTCGCGCAGCGGCGCAATGTGCTTAGGTAAGACGGACGATACGGTCCTTTGTCTTAAGGGAACTTAATGACTCCCCATTTCTGCCGAGTGGCCGACCCCTTAGCGGGCACTCAATCAAAAGTCGGCAGGACACGAATTCCCACGTATCTCGCGGTCATCTAATCTCATCCCTTCTGCATCATCAATTAGACCTACTTCTTACTCTCGGCAGTTCAACGTGCGTAAATTAGCATCGGCCGACGCTACGTCGAAGTAGAAGCGAGGATAATTATCAATCAATGCGCGTGACAAATCAATCCTGCCATGTCTCAATGTATCGACCCGATTACGTTCGGTGTAAATTAAAGGGTTGAGGTGGGTGGAGCAAGTGGGCGATGAAACATGATTCGGTCGAGATTGAATTAAAACGAAATTCGAGCGAACCGATTAAATTAACGATGGCCAAGGGATAAGGGTAAATCAGATTTCCGTCGGGTGCATTAAACAAAAGTGCACCGAAAGTCTGGCGAGGGGTCATCGAATTGTGGACGCGTGTCGGTGCCCACTGCGAGAGAGATCGACATCGGCGTAATGCAGTCGGACGTTAAATGTTGTTCACCCCTGCCTCCCTCCCCCCTGCACCCTCTGCACGAGCGTATCTATTTACACGCTCTGGCCAACATTTATCGTTCCGTAGCGTCGCGCGGGGCCGAAATCAAATTTTCCAATCACATTAACGACGCCAACGGGATGAGTTCCATCCCCGGCGAGGAGTGAAACTGAACGGGGAATAATTAATTAACCTCGGTTTCAACCCCCATGGCGCCATCGTAAGGGGAGTATAGAGGTTGAGAGGAGAGAGTGCAGGAGTCGAGACTTGATGAAGGAAAAGATGCGCGAGGGTGAGGGTCGTAATGAAATTTTTATCCGGAGGATCGAGGAAGTCCCGATCCTCGATATCTCGAATATCGAGGAAAACTTTCAATCGGGCCAACTTTCCGTACGGGGTGCGATGGGAAAAGTTGCCCTACCGCCACCCTCGATTTAGTTCTTCCCACGTTTTTCGATCTCCGCGACCCTTGTATCGCGAATTATGAACCGATGTAAACAAGCGCAGCATTCGTTTCCGATATTCAATTTTCCGATGCTGCACAACGCGATGTTCCCTTTTTTTCTCGTGAAATAAACATGCTCGTCCCGCGTGACAGGTAAAATGAATTGACGTTATTGGGGGTTGTAGGGTGTCCGGGGTTGCGCGACACAATTTTTGCCTCAATTCTGTGCACGTAAATCTACAATGCGAAGGCTTGATAACCGAGGACAATGCGTTTCGTCGTCCGGGCCGAGTTCCTGGAGGATAAAGGGTGAGTAGATGGTACGGAGTACATGAGGGAGAATCGGAAGAGTAAGGGGTACTCCTTAATCTTTCATCAATTCCCTTAATTAACCCGCAACAATAGCAAGACTCCTTCGATCCTTCAGATCGAAAATTTCCTTTCTCCCAAACTCTCTCTCCTTGCCATTCTGTCCTCCTCCTCCTTCTCCTTCTCCATTCAGTCGCGCAGGTCTCGATCATTCACTAAAGGTATTTCTCGTCCCCAAGTCAGACGTCCTATCCAGAAGATCGTTTCGGGACAAAGAACATTCCGATGCCTCAAAGTTATAGTACACCGTGCATCTTTCAGAAAGGCGATTTTATAGGGATGTTCGGAATGTCCCGCGCTACTTAACAAAACGGAAGAAGCTCGCGTCGAGTTTCGAAATAACTCCGGCAAAGGGAGTTGTAGAATTTTTATACCATCAGCACCGACTCCTCGAAAATCGAATGGCAGGGCGTTCAAGATTGCGATCTCGCTGTTCTCAATTTTTGCCCCGCCGTCATTTGACGAACGTCGGAATAATTGAACGACATCGCGCTCGTTTAGACGCAAAAGGCTGGGAGAAGCGACGTCGCTGAAACGCGAGCGAAACGCATCGGGGTAGAAGGGAACGTTTTACCCTGAGAATTTGCGGTGCAGATTCCGCTTCCGCGAGCAACGGCGAAAAAAATCGCCAAACTTGCCGTGTTATCGTCGCACGACCTGGTTCGACGGAAAAAGAGAAGCTCTCTGCCGTGCAAAGTCGAGAGAAGTTTTGTCATCTGCGATTTCACGCATCATCCCATTACGAGGATTTGGGTGACGATTGGGCAGTGCGAGAGCGGCAAAAAGTCGGGGAAGACGGGAAAAGTAGGCTGTGGGAGGCGAGCCAAAGAAAAGGAAGAATCGAGCCAATGAGGAGGGACGTGGTGGGGAGAGAAACGTTTGCGGCAACGTACATCTTTGTATCTCTTTCGTTGCAGGAGCATTGTTCGGATTCGCGTGCGCATGAAGATCGATACGGTATGTCGTTTCGTTAAGTATCGAACGTGGCGTTCGCTTGCTGGGGCTGAAAATAACCCTCCCTCACTTCCCTTGCCTCCCCCCGCTGTCCTTCCATTCGGTTGCATCCCACTTTTCCCTACCCCGTGTCCTTCTTTACTCTCCAGGGCCATTGTTTCCAGCTTTCCGTCGAGATCGGATTGATTGATTCCAGTCTCCGATTCAATCTCCGCGATCGCGACTGAGATTGATTTTTGGGATACTGGCCATTGTTTCGCGCGATCGTGCGCGATGAATCGTCGGATCTTGGATTCGTATCCGAATAATCGCTGCGAGACGTATATATGTTCCTCGCTGCTGATCCTTTCGCAGTAAGAACGTCTGCTTGGGAAAGACAGCTAATCGCTTAAGGTACTCGCTGAGATTTTGATCCCGACATAATCTTACAGGTCTCCCGCTTCACTCTCGCTACACACGACATTAATGACTTTTCGCTCGCTAATTACCTACTACTGAGACGGCGGCACGCCGCCAATTAAGGCTTCAATTACGGCGGCGCAGTTAAATTACTTAATTAGTAATTATAGTAACTGCGAACGGTGCCGCGATCGTCATTGCCGTTCCAACATAACCCACGATTGCGTGTAACGTGTAACGTTCGCAGACGCACCTAATTTACTTCCGCAACCGAGTCCTTCCTTCAGCCCCCGTCGCCCCACTCCTTTTAGCCGAGCAATTTAACGCGGAATTAAGTCGTCGCATTTATCACCACAGCACGAAAACAACGTATCGCCCATCCCCGATTCTCATCTGATTCGCTCGCGAAAAATTCATCGGTCTGCCATCAGAGTCGCCAATAAATTCGAGGATCGCGGAGCTGCACGATCTTTTGTAAGTCTGCGCCGGGCCATGGAGGATACTCGCGTTAGGTATGTACATCTCATTGACCCATCTGCCGTCCCTATCCTTCGATTCTGCCAAGAGTGTAGGGAGGGAGAGGTGCGGGCTATATTCTCCGGTGAAATTAAAAGAGGCGCGCCTTCAGCGAGAATCGTCCCACCCCATGAAACTCGCGAACTTGGTCTCGGCCGACCGTCCAATCTCCATCCATCAAAATCAATCTATTCCGCGAGTGCACTTAAGTCTGAGCACGGCCCCGCTCGCAGTCTAGGTCCGTTCCTCGCTCAATGCGGAAGGTGAATGCCAAGCGACTCCATCCCCACGCTGATCAGTCATCCCATTCGCTTCCGGCGGAAGTGGCGCCGTTCAACTTGCCCGCCGCCCTTGCGATCTGGCGAGGTACAATATCCAAGCTCCGGATGGCATCGTTCCCATTACGGCCGAACATTCCTGCCCGAAAGACTCCCATCAGACCCCCTATCGACCACCCTCCCGAACGTTCCTGTCGCCTTTGATCATTTTCGGCCGACGAACGTTGTGCGAGACAGCGTGACAGTCCGCTGGAGGTTGGGGGGATAATGTTTAGATTGCGACTTGAAGGAAGACCGGACATCTAAGCATCTGCTGGGGCAAAGTTTGGAAAATGGCGGATGGCAAATGGAGATTTGGATAGGAGCCGATGTTTCACTTCCGGCTGATTTAGGCCGAATCACGAATGTATTAAGTTTGGCCATTGAGGCTTTCGTTAGTGGGTGTATCTTCGACGAAGATGAATAGAGGAGGGGGGGGGGGGGTCTTGTTGATGCGAGTTTGCGTCCGCACGGCGATGCTGCGGGTAGAATTAATATTTGCTCGGGTGAGGTTCGAAGGGGAAACGTTGAAAGGGTTGTAACTGTGTAAAGAGGTGTAAAGGTCTCGGGTAGACGCGTTCAGCGGACTCGGTTACGTTAGGTTAGATGGCATTTCGACATTCGGCTTCGTGCGACTCGTAAAGTTAAAGGGCGACCTCGCATGAAAGGCGATATTCCGTAAGTACGATATTTTTATAGAATCCGTCGACGTTTACGAGGGTTCTATGGCACGGTTGGTTGGATTCGCGAAAAGATTGGCAAGACTGGTCCTCGCCGAATGACGTTTCTTCGTTGCACGATCTCCTTACGTGACGTCATTGCGTTTGATAAAAAATATTAACACCTCGACTACGACGTCTGCCGTTAAAGTCAAGGAAATTAGAAGCTTCGATACCAATAGTAAATATTAGGTACTTTTAATGTGAAAATTAATCATAATTTAACTATCAATTATATTTACGAACAATTGAGACCTAAGTAGAATTGTCGCAAAATATTGCGTTATCCGACATTTTTTCACGTACTTTTAGACGTCTGTCAGGTATTGGTGCCCTTAGAACAATTGGGTTACCGTTTTTTCATGCTCTTTAATTCGCTTTTATGTGCTAATGAAATAATTCTATTGCAATGATTGTTATGCCGTACAATCGGTGAAATCTGAGTTTTCACCATTTTTTCGTACATGTTTGACATATCGCGGGACCTATTATACTTAGGAAACTCGCGTTGCAATTTTATTAAATCATTTTTATCTCTCTTTCTCCCAATTGTGGTATACTTCAGTCAAAGAACTTTGTATGGGTCATAGACTCAAAAAAGCCAAAGTTTCAACATTTCTTGTTTGTTTTTGGATGTACCTTTGAAAATTACTGTACCTAGAAAACTCCGGTTGAGATTTTTGTAATCCCCTTTTAATCCTGTTTCATCATGTAAAGCCACAAGTCTATCTAAAGCCTTTCATTGTTTCGCGTATTTTTCGACAGTTTTTTACTGTTACTCTGAAACTGATGCAAATTTCAAAGAAGAAGGAAGAAGCATCCTTAAATGTATCCCCTACCAGGTAGTAAAAGGGCGATTCGATCCGCCAACCTTCATTTTTTCGCAAAAAATAACCCTTAAAAAGTATTCGTTAAAAAATCTGCAATTTTTTAAATTGCCAGTAACTTTCGAACCAGTGATCAAAACCTATGATAATCATACATTTTCTTCAAGTTTTCGACGTGTGCTTCCACATTGGATCAACAGCGAAAGTCGATGCTTAAACAATTTTTTTTTCGACATAGAAAAATAGTTGCACCTCTGATACTATTAAGAAGACAGTATTCTGTCTGCGACAAAGTTTCAGGGCATTTGCACTATTTTATCATTTTCTAATACTTGCAAATGATGCCAAAGTACCCCTTTTTGCGACCCCAATATCATATAATAGGGATAAATGAATCAAGCATCTTATAAATTCGCGATAAAATGTTCTTTTAGCGACTAAAACCACAAAGAGAACGCAAGTAAGGGTAAATAAAGAGATATAATAATTTAAGGTAACGCCAATCTTTGTAAAAAACGTAAAATAATGTGAATGTAAGCAAAAGGTTTCATAGGTATACGTAAAAGGTTCTCGAAATTAAGGGATATTTGTCGTCCGGTAAGAATCTATACATTAAATAGACTATATACAATAAAGTAGAACCTTAGACAGATAACACACATTCATACTGATTCAGACTCGACCTCAGTCTGGAGAATTAATTTCCTCGAGGTCGAAATTAACACAAATCCTGCCAAATACAAGCCACAATCGGCGGAACGAACCGAATACAGTAAGAGCAGCCACACACACTTCATCAATCCCGACACCGACCTTCCCATCATTCAAACATTATTTCCCCATACGTCGAACCCGAAATTCCTCTCCTCGCTCCGTCCTGACTCAGCTTGGCAGCAGCATTTTTAATGGAATAATAATTCACATTCCTCCGCGTCCGACGGTTACTAAATATTCATTGCCCTGTCAATTTAATTCGTCAATACCTTAATCGCGCACCTCTTGCGTCCCATAACGGACGGCAATTGACACGATTCATCGGTCCGCCGGGTACCCTCTCGCTCGCTCCCTCGCACTCGAATATTTTCCCCAGCAACAGCGATCCCTCGAATGAGATATTAGCGGCAGCCCGGCGGACGTTATTCGCCGACCATTTCCGACGATATTTCGCCGCGGCCAGCCGAATCTCGAGTTACGACGTGCGCGAATTTTTCCGTCGCGTGTTCTGCGCAAGGTGGCGAGTCGATGGCCGCGAGAGGGGCATAGGGATGCTCGACTGAGACGGAGGGAGGAAAATACGGTGAAGCGGAGACTAAGAGCTCTTCCGGGACAAATAAGAGGAGGGCGGAAGAAAGAAGTAGATGAACGGTAGAGGAGGAGGACGAGGATGAGGTCGGGGTAGACGAGGAAGAGGATAGGGAAGCGGAGTGGTCCGTCCCGACTATATAATATTCCTCGTCGACGGATTCGACTCGCTTCAAGAAGCACCCTCGAGCGTCACCCGGAGGATGCCTTACGTCGAAATTGAGGGGTGAGATTCAAACGAGCCGGACGAATCCTCAAGATGGCCCGCATTCGCGTGCCGTATAGGTATCGGTAATGAAGTGGCCCCCCACCATCCTCTTCCATCGCCTACACAGTCTACCTGGACCAATTTACCGTCTACGGTAAAAACTTTACGGAGCACTAAAGGGGACGGCTTCCTAGTTACGAACTCGGCTTCCTCGGCAACGCGCGCTGGTAAAGGAAGATTCCCGAAGCTCGCCCACTTAGTTTTACGCCGCCAGACACGCTGAACGCACTTTCGTTGGCCAGAACTGTGCGTACTAACCTACGGAATCGTCGCAAACTTTCTTCCGTCCACGGAACGTTATCTGAACGAAACTGCTCGCTGTCCCAGCCAATTACAATTCGCTTTCCGTGGATATCAGGACCTCGGCGTAGATCGGTAATCATGTCAAGATGCGTCGTTCGTCGGAGCGTAAGTATAACGGAGTCGCGGAGGACGAGAATTCATATATTTGCATGAAATCTCCTGGGCGGAGTTCTACTTTTGGCGTACTCGTGCAGAAAACGGCTCTCTCCATTCCTCGCGGAATCTGGCCGAAACTGGCGGCGGGGAGTGAGGGGTGGAGGGTCGCTATGGGGCAGATTCTTTTTGTAAGGCACGAGGTATCAATCCACTTTAGGTGGTCGGATACCGAGACCTCCGGTGTCTTCATCGTCGTTCAACGATTCTTATGGAGGCGGCTAGGCCGGTTCACGGGAAGTAGCGAAAAGGGGGAGTTGACCAGGGAGGGAGGAAAGTGTGTTCGATCGGTCCGCGGGACGACGGTGCACCCCGTAAGAAAGAAACGGCTGGGAGTAACGGACCGACAGTAAATTTACATTAGAGACCGACGCCAGGGACACGGGAAAGCTCTCCTGGACTCGGGCTTTTTCGTAATTCCGCGCACGGTATCGGCTATAACGCGAACAGCCATCCACCCCCCCTTCCCTCCGCAACTCGCCGAACAGTCTAGATGGAGCTCGTCATTTATCGTCTTTTTGTGTCTTTAAGTTTCGAGGATCAGCGCGGACACGTTCCATGCGATCGGCTCGAGATCATCGACGTGCGCCCGCGAATAATCAAAGTCTCGAAGACAAAGGACGGAGTTAAGGCGTAATCCTTCGATCGACACGCGGCGGCACTTCCTGCAAATTAAAGCACAGTTACACTGTGAGTTGATGAAACGGCACTTTTTTTCAGTTCGACAGTTTTTATTCATTCTGCGGATTTAATCATGAATTTATCGGATATTAGGATAGAAAATAAAAGGGAGTAAAAATAGTTTTCGGATTAATAATTGAGGATAATTAAAAATTGTAGGCTTGCGGCGTCAAATAGTAAAATTAATTGGCAATGGCAGTAGACGAACTAAAGACGTAATCCTTCGATCGATGAACGACACGACTCTCTCCGGGCGGGAAAATTTAAGTGCCCTCGTCCGTCTACGGGGGGACCTTAACGCGCCGCCCGATGAAATGGAGCTTTTTCCGACGCACCAATTTTCATCCATTTTGTTTTACGATGTCGTAAAGCGTTCGCGAATTGCGAACGACGTTTCCATCGGGCCGACAGTTCGGCGTAGTTCTTCTTCCGTCCGCTCGAGAATTGCGGATTGATTTAAAGAGACGGCGGTAGGTAGGTTGGTAATAATGATGTACATGCTCGGAGTCGAGCAGGGTGCAAAATCAATTTTTAACCATCCCGTGTTTTTCGCACAAAATTTACGTCCGACACCCAACACATTTTTATATTCATCAAAAACTTCCCCCGTTCCTTCCGTCAGCAGTGAACATTTTATATCATCGTTTATAAAAGCGTTCTCTCCTTGATATATAACGCGGTCGTAAAGTTGTTGTCGTTTTATATTGGAGAGAAACAGTGAATCAACGGCGAGAGAAGCTTTTTTCCTCTTTTTATAGAAGCCCGCGCGGCCGACACGAAAATGCTAGGAAAGCTTTGCGGCGGCCGAATGGAAGATTCGACATAAGCGAGTGCGTAACCTGCTGCCCTGGCGTAGGAAAGGGATGAAGATGGAATGTAATGCGGTGAGAGGTCGAGCGAAGGGCCTTCGACGTTGCACTGAGCGAAAGTGCACGGGCGTAATGCCAAACCTTTGATAACGAAGGGATTCCTATCCTCTCTCTTCGCCTAGCAGAGTGCAGCTAATGCCTCCTTCTTTATTTGACAATTTAATGCCCCAGGAATAGTTGGCTACCTGCGCCTTCGGCCGGGAAAGTCAAGAATTCATAGTGGGCGCGCGTGTAATATAAGCGAAAATACGATCTCGTAAACTAACGAGAAACTCCTCGAATTTATGATGGAGGAGAGTTACTTTCGAGAGGGAAAATTATATCGTGACGTTATTAGATATTCGGGCTTGTAGTTAGTTAATTTCGTACCACCGCCCGCACAACACGGTAATTAGAATACCCAGGCCAAAGAAATCGTACCGACAAATTTTTATTCTTCCCCGAATACCCCGTTCGATTATCCAATCAAGTCTGTCGAAGACCTGAATGAGGATAGATGGCACCTAACGACGATCAAAGCCGTCCTCCGTGTCATCTATCGGAGCTGTCTGGATGATCGGCGATCGTCTGAACACTTGCGGCCCAAAATGCCTTCCATTAGCCGTGTAATAGCATTCTGATGTAAGGATTTCATGGGGAATCACGGCTCGGGACCTTGCGAGAATACTAACCGCCCGATATTGCAAGATGATCGCACTCACTCGATAGCTAAATAACACGTCTACGCTAGCGAAGTCCCGTAGATTGCCTCACTCTATTTGCTCGGGCTATACACGACATAAATACGACCCGGGACGTAACAGCTATTTTTCGAAACTCTGTACATTGTTTCATGCCCGAGGTAATAAAGATTCCGCGAGCGTCGATAAAATTAACCGAACGACCGACCCTGAGTTCCTTCCTTCCTCGCTTTCACGGTGGGGGGTTAATCGCGGCACTTTAATCTTAGCAAATTGACTGGCAATCTCTGGTGGGCATCGTTCACCACTTTCGCGTACGTACACGTCGCGTAATAGTCCCGGCCAACGTTGCCGCGCATATAATGCCTTTCCGATAATCGTAACCGAGCGATTAAATTACACAATGCGCCGTCGCCGCATTGGGGACTATTAATTTGCGTTTGATAATAATCAATTCGCATATTAACGTGCGACAGTGCGCTGTCAACGAACCTCATTCATAAAGCCTGTATAAGTACGTCGCCCGCCGGGCAAACTGATCCTCAAATGACTAATTATAATCGATTCACACCTACTCAAAACAACGAACACCTGGCTTGCTTCGAACCTGGAAAAATTGTCTTTGGAAGAAAAGTCAAGTTAACAGGCAGCATCGTCAAAGTTGTACGTCAAAACGAAAGCCCTCAAACGTCCGTCTTAAAATACAGTACGACTAACTGTGCCGCTTTCAAAGTATCGAATGCGAGCCTCAAACCTTACAGATAATTAAAGAACAAAGAGCAGAGAAACATTCTCCAGCTCTAAGAAAAACTCAATCCACCTTCGCCGTGCTCATTAACTCGACCAGCGGAAGACGTCGAACAATTTATTATAACAGCGTGCAACTCCAAATTCTTCCAATTAACTGAGTCCACCCCTCCCCAGAACGTATCGCAGAATTGCATCACGTTCCTTCCGAATCTCCGACGAGGCGCTGACTCGGGCTCGAACTCCGTCAACTCCGCCGAGTGGCGTGATAATTTTCTCAGCAAGCAATCGGCTTCAAACGCAGACTCTGAGAAGTGTCGGTCCGAAATCAGCGGAGTCTGTCGGTCGGGCGACGCACATAGGGGTATCCGATAGCAGTTGTGTGTGTACGTTCATGTGCGGAGCTAGGATGTTGTCCAGGCTGGGGTAGACGCGGCTATACACGCGGTATGCATATCGAACAAGGTTACCAATTGCTCGAAACGGGCAAACGGCGCGACGTGTGTATCGGTATCCGCCGATCTCGCTGTATTCCCGTCCGCATCTGTTCTTGGGGCGAGGATCGAGGAGGAGAAGCTCCGTAGATGCCCGGCTGTGTATCGAGCTTACGGCTGATTCGACGTATCTCGACCCTTCTGTGCGTCGACTGTATGTGCCTGCTTTAGCCAGGATGTGTCCCTTTCTACGATATCTGTTCGCATTTCCGCAGCTATCTACGTACGTTTTCCATGCATCTCCGTTGTGTCGGACGAACGTATGACTAGCGCCCGACTCTGCTTAACGCTGGAATTCGCGACGATTTACGTACAGATTTCTATTTCATTCCGAACACGGTATGATAGAGCGAAGAAGAGCCGGTTGGAGATTGTTAAGACTACTCTGGTGGTAGTACCAAACTGTGCTCGTCAAAAGCGACAGGGTAAGACTAATCGATTTGTCTCCTGCCTTTTGTACTGGTAGATTTTCCAGTAGAATTGTTCGGTTCGTCTCGTTTCTCTCATTCGCTGTCCACGCCTGGCAGTCTGAACCTTAGCGATTCCGGGAGGGATACGAAGGAGTCGGAGGAACATACTGGTACAGGGGAAGCAATTGCTCGAAGGGACCCAGGTGTAGGCGACTGTGTATCGGCAAATTGATCATACATACGGGTAGGCAGCGATTCTCACATAGGCAGGATCTCGTGTCGGTGCTGCCATTCGCACGGTGACACCCACGACGGCCGTCTTGTCGTCATCCCCGTCGTTGTACCTACGTCTTGCACAGACTCTGAGTCCCATACGTACCCTGCACGTATGCGTGAACGGCAGCTCACGTACGTGCGATTTCGAAGGAATCGAGCCATCTGCTCGTGTTAATGTCAATCAAACGATCCAGCCCGTGCAATGCAGAGACAATGCGTGCAATCCTCGGCCACAAAAGGGAGCGAAAATGTCACGCTGGTATACCTTGCCGGGGAGGAAAAGCATGGAATTTTTATGCCGCAAGATTGAAATCCCGGGACCGAGTGTCAATTTCATTTTTAGGCCAGTAAAATATTCAGCGCGAGGTGGGCTTGGGCAGCTAAAGGAACGACGAGCCTTTTCTACCTTACGTCGGCATTCAAAGCTTTTCAAGCGTTGCCCCCTCTCTAAATCTGTTTCTAAATCTTTTTAAAACGAGACGCGCGCGCACGCGCGTTAAGCGATAAAGTTAACAGAAATTTGCATGTCGGGCCGAGGTTATAATTAAAGTGAAATGAGGCTGGACAGGGTTTGGCCTCTCAAAGAACGACGGTCGCCATGGCGGCAGCCCGACGACTTAATTGCGTTCTAGCCAGCGGGAAAAGTGGCCGTTATGCATCGAGCAGAATGTATTCGAAGGTGGACGCTTAATTAACATTTCATCGGCGCGTGCCGTTAAAGGCGCTTTAATATCTTCGCCGATCCTCTCGCTGCAAAGTCTGCCTCGGATAAACCTAATAAAGCTCTATCAAATTCATTTCCCTCGCTAAATGGAATCGTGCGAAACTCACTTTATCAGCTTGTTTATCGAGAGTAATCACCCATTAACTTCGCGCGAATTTAGACGGATGTCTAACGATGAGGTGTCCAAACATGCTTTTTACACTCGTAGGCTGATAACAGGCAGCGTTTTGAACACAATCGGAATAGCGGCGGCGATAATGAAGCATGATTTTAATTGCGCCCTGCGGCGAACGCAATATCGCACTACATACGTACAACTATGAACGATTGGAGGAGAAACTTATGTTTTCACAATCAAGCTAATTTATGTAATGTTTGTTCTGTGGCAGCGGAACGAAATCCATTTGTCTGCAGATTGCGCCTAGCAGCGAAAAGAACGATTTACACCCCCGAGAAAGACGAAATACACACATGTATTTCCTTACGACATCCAGCCGAAGAATGTTTCTTCGCTCGCAGCTCGAAACGTAGGAAGACGAACTAATCGCGTCGCGACCGGCCACGAAAAGAACCTTCACTTCTGGACGTCTCGCTCACGTCTACGGGGGTATCCGCCAGCGTTAATTAGAAAATAATTAAGCAGCGTAATTTCTCGTATCCTTAATTAGTGGAATGCGCAATTACGGCGGTGAAATAGACTCGGCAAGCGACAGGCAGGAGTTGCGAGGTGGCAGTCCGCAAAGGCAAGCGGGAGAGGAAACGATGAAGGTGAAAGCAAAGGAGCGGAGAGTCGAAGACCGATGTGCTAAGAGAAGAGGAGTTTAGGCGGCCGAACAGGGTGGACCTTTTCCCCGGCCAACTTGATATCAGGTATCCGCCGGCGGAAGCTGCGGACTCCGAGGAAGCGGAGTGCGGCAGGAGGGAAAGGGCGAACGAAGATTCCTCGAGGGACGTAAAGGCGAATGAGGAGACAGAGGGAGAGAGGGAGAAGTTCATACATGTTGGAAGCGAGCCGACTTCGTGGTAGTTAATGGCCAAGACAAGCGTCGAGATTCGTAACTTTCGATCTGATTCCAAGTTCCCACGCTACTTGCCCGGAACATCGCCGAGTACGTTTTCGGCCGCGGGTCGCACGCGCGGGAAAACATCGTTCAAGCAACGTTCAAACGATCGTTCCCTGGAGCTGAGAAAGGAGAAGGAGAAGGAAAGGTGGGTTGGGGTAGCAAGAGATAATCGAATTGATTCCGTCGTTCGACTGCCACCGCGAGACCTTTCTCCGCCAGATTCGCGCGGATAATTCCAACGATTACGTGTCACCGTCGGTTATATTATCCTATGAGGGGGCAATGAATCAAGTCCAATTTCGAGCGGGACGCATTAAGGTTCGATATTTCAGCCGAGCGTCGGGTGTTAGAGTTGAGAACGATGAAATTAGTCTCATCTTCGGGTTCGGAATCCGTTCAAACTTCACTCGAAGTTGTTAGAATTTCGAAAATGGTAGACGTCCGTCGATAATGCACGACTACGTTACTCTCCCAGTAGCCTTTCGCGGAAGGTGTTAAACTTTCGCGACGTTACTTTGTCCGGGAGGGAGTCATCGATAAACTCTAAACACACTGCCGGCAGAATTGGAAAGTCGCGCATAGGCGTGAGCGACAGACTCGTCTGACTCGTCGCGGCAACTTCTACTTCCTCGCCCTCCAGTTTTCTGGTCCTCCACTTGCTTCACCTTCCGCTTCTTCGCGAGGCCGACGTCAAGGCGAGGAAAAGTTCGCGCGAGAAGCCGGATGCGCTTCGACATTCTCGGGATATTCAGGGAAACACACCGGCGCTGGAATTGCATCCGAGACGTACTCCGCTCGAAATTCTCAAGCTCCAACCACCCCGCAACCCCTCGGCGCTGGCCGTTTAATGAAAATTAACCCTACCGTCTTCGCGACTATCTCCGTTAACTTCGACGCGATAATGAGTTCGCGCAACGAGGCCGGCTGAAGGCGAAATTAAATGACGTTCGCGACATCTACCTCGCCGATATCTTACTTTGTTCCGCCGGTCGGGGGTAAGTTCGGCAAGATAGCGGGGTGCAGAATTAAACTTGGACGCCGAGGGTTAAAACAACGGGACTTCGAACTTCTCTCATCTGCCTATCGCGATACAAAGCAAACTTGATTCATAATCTCGCTGGGACAATACGAAGAATATCGAAAACGTGGGATATCCGATGCATCGAAAATGTTAAAACTGCGCAGATTAATCAAGTCTCCTGGCCGATAAAGCTTAAGTAATCCGCTCAGTTCGTCGGTAAGCCACGAGATTGAGCCGAGAGCCGAGGCTCAGCTAATTACAGTCAACATTTAGCATCGGCGGCGAACAAACTTACCATCAGCCAGGTCCAAGTTCTGCGGAGCTCGGGATGGCTGGTACGGAATGGAAGCGTTTTGAGGAGGCCCGGGAGGTGTCGGGGAGGATGGGGGAGATTGGCAGGGATGTTGATTGAGAATTATAGCCGAGGCAGCCGGGGTACCCGTGCCATCGTTTATATCAGTTATCGACCAGAATTCCCGGGGGTGAATCTCATTGACATCCATCGCTTTCTGCGTCATGACCCATCTCTGCCGGCGGGTCGCTCGCGGGTCGGCTTTCAGCCCGGCGGGTCTTAGGTGACTCGGGGAGCGATATCAGGGAAGACGATATGTTCGCCGAAGACGACAATAACGAGTGCCAGGCCAGATACGAGCAGTGTCGATCGGTGCCAGAAGCGAGAATCGATCGGCGCTCGTTCCGATATGCAGGATATCGTCGACACTCTTGGCGGAAAAATTACGATCGGCCAGAGAATGGGCTTCGATTCTTTGCCGACGAATGTCGAGGAAGAAGTTCGATGGGTCTGAGGGGACTTTTAACTTTGAGCGTTGTTGACGGGACGGTTAGCGTGACTGCAACTACGAGGCGGTCGCAAAATGCACACCGTTGGTTCGTATGCTTACTTCTCGAGAGCGTGTTGCGCTTTAGGCGACCGCCGAGGGTACATCGAGCGGGAGACGTCTGATGCAAGCAAAAAGTGGAGCAGCTTCGGGGATAAAATAGTCTTGACATTTTTTGCGCCAGCGGACCCGTCTCGATCGAAATCTTTTTCATCCACGGTGTGCATTATCTGTTTCGAGAGGACACCACATATACCGAAGCACGTTGGTGTACATTACTTATACACGTGCATACATGCATTATGAACCGTTGACGTGGCGGCTACCCGGAATGGACGTGATCTCGCTCACGGAAACGGAGTGCACTTCCGGCTCGGAGGACGTCATCAAATATTCCGCGAACGGCCGAAGGGTGAGCAATGAATGTCGGGATAGCCGATCGACGGCTCCGTTATGAGTATTTGCACAAGGACGCGCGTTATAAGTGGAATCGAATTTGCATGGATATTTAGCAATTTTTTTTTCACTTTTTTTTTTAATATTCATGGGCCTCACTGACATTGCGCACATCGATCGTCATTTTGGGCAGACGAGATTTTTCAGAACATCTGACCACGAACATTATGCGAATGAATGCGACGAAAGTGTAGAGTTAACGTAATAACGTCATTCGCGTCTAGCATGAAATTTCATGTAAAATTCATTAACGTCAGACGTTGCCGAGGACAAGACGACGGACGTAAGACACTTAGGGTAACGAGCAGCGAGGAGTGAAAACTGCGCTGAATTGTTCCGCGAACGGCGAGGATTCCACAGGTGTTAAAACGTGACAAAAGTTCCGAAGAAATGGCTCATTCAAGGGGACTTACGCTCCGCTAATAAATATTCAAAATGACCGTTCTACGCTCGCCGTCTACGTGCCGGAGATTATTTCGAAGAAAAGCGCCTTTGAGGGGTCGACTCTCTGCGCGTTCTCGACAAATCTCGCTGTTGAGGGAAATACGGAAGGAACTAGCGAAGGAAATACAGGTGAAAATACAGAAGGAAATGCGGAAGGGAAGCGATCCTGGAGTTTGTTCCCCGCATTCCGTTTCGAAGGACCTCAACATTCGCCAGAGAACGACGCACGCGCATGTATACATAATTGACCCAGTAAAGATAACGGCTCAAAGGCACCTTATCTCAGGGAGTGTACAAAAGGTATGT
The DNA here is from genome assembly GCA_914767735.1 of Anoplius nigerrimus. NCBI lineage: Eukaryota > Metazoa > Arthropoda > Insecta > Hymenoptera > Pompilidae > Anoplius > Anoplius nigerrimus. Next base: position 11,931,512 of record OU612088.1, on the reverse strand, counting down.
ACGCCGGCACGTATGGTTGACCGACTAACTGACTTTGCCGGCGACAAAGGCACGAAGCGGTCGAGAGGGGTGTAGGTGGAAATTGGGAAGTCGTGGCCGACGTGACGAAGGCTTGAGGGTGAAGACGCGACGAGAGGGTGGAAAGGAATGGGTTAGCTATACAGTAGCAGCGGCATCCTTCTATATCAGACAGGCAGAGAGGCAGGTAGGTAGACAGGCAATCAGGCATGGGTTGCCTATACAACACGGTTAATGCGAACTGTATACAGGATGATCAAGCATCTTAGAGTCCTCTCCTGAGTAATGAAGAATGTGCAGTGTGACTAATTACGTTGTACACCCTCGACTAGGCCCATCTCTCAGCAGAACACTAATCACCCGGAAGCATATACAATTCCTCACCCCAGACATCTACGCTAACGCATACGATTCGGCCTAACAAAAATTGTGGGAAAAAACTGTGCTGTCCCCCTGCAGCCTTGCCGACTGTTATCCATGATAATCCGTACACATCTCGAATCGATGTTTCGTCACAGATGACTCAACAAAAAAGAGCGCAGTCCTGACTCACCCTATATTGCTGTGCAGGGTAGGGGAAAGATTCAGAAGGGGAGTCGGGGTAGGGGCAGGTTAGCCAAGCCTCGAGTTCTCGTCAAGGTGGAGAACGAAGGAGAGAGGCCTCGCCAGGGCGCCATTGTAGACGCCGACGTGCTCGGCCTCGTCGAGGGTGCTTCCGCCATGAATATCGCGGCGCGTCACGTTCGCGACGTCTTATTTGCCCGGGCGAGTGAATTTATCCCCGGCCTTGTAGCGAGCACCTGGTCCCGTCCACAACGCCCGCGCGAACCACCCTTCCTTCCATGGCGCTCACGTTCTTACCACCTACCCCCCCCCCCCCCCTCACTCCCACGAAGATCACCGGGCACCCAGCACACTCACAAACGGCGATCCGACCTTCATTAATCCTCGGACGAGCTTACTAATTGCTGCCCGATTCTGTTTTCGGAACCGTAGACACGCTGGCAGTGATGTCTTCCTTAGAGGCATTATAAGGAATGGAAGATAATTCGATTTCTAGAATTTTATTCTTGTTGTTTATGTTTAGTAGCCAGTAAGGTGTAAGGTTAAAGCAGTTGATCGGACTTGAACAGTAATGTATAAAAGAATGTTTAAGTGTAAAGAAAGATTTTCTACTGTAGATATTGGGTTATATTTTGTCAGTATGCCATTTAATTTTGAAAATTATATTGATTTATACGCTTGATAATGGACCCGTGCCTTGATGTGGGAAACCCGTTAGAATTTGCTGCATTTAATTGCAACGCTAATGAGCTCGATGTGCAATAATGTCCATAAAGGCAAGATGGAATTAATTTTGTATTCGGTCAGAATATTGGCTGCGATTTTTGGGACAAACCTTTCGGTGCGAGGAAGTCGCGGAATGCAACTGGAATTGCTGGACCATCTTGCTCGCGACATCGGAGCTATATTTCACGGCATCCGAGCAACCCCTTTTCCTACTCCTCCTCCCACCCTTTCCCACCGCTTCCTTCCCTCTCCTTCGCCACTCTTCCTATTCCGTACGTGCGCGATCGCACCCGCTTTGCTTCGAGCATCGTCGATCTCGCAGGGTTATTAACTCGCCTATACAATATTAAGCCACTCTCACCCCCTCCTCTCCTTAACGGATATTTCTACCTCTGACCCGCACCCTCTGATGTCCCTGATATATTGTTTCCTGCCGAGCGAGCAGGAAAAGGAACGATAAAAAGAAGCCAAGAGAAACTCGGGTAGCAGTGGGTAGCAGAAATAAAAAGGACGCACGCGGCAAATAGAAAGATAAAGAGGCAGAAAAACAACTTAGGTATGCACAATTTTTCGGAGTAGTAAATTCTTTGCCGGCTGAGCTGTAAGTGTCACAAATGATATTAAAGGTCGACTCTGCGCTTTCCCGGAGCCATGATTAACAAATTTCATCCGCGATAATGGGACATCAGCGTCAAAAATTCCATCCAGAGTCGAGGCCGAGTTCGCTGAATAAACCGTCGACGCTACCATCCGGAAACACGGAGTGCTCGCGGCCGAGGAGCTCAAAACTATTTCCGCGGAAGAGCGTCTGCGTGGGCGGGATTGTCGGAAGGTGGCGGAAGCGTGGGGTGGGGTACGGATTGGGGTTTGGAAGGAGGTCGCGACTGGTGGAGGGGGGTGTGGACCGGGCACGAAGGATGCCTTTTCTAATTTCCTCGGGGAAGATAAATTCGGTGCCGCGGAACGAAATCCGTATACATACGTATATACGCGTCTGCAGCTTCTTTCCACCCCTTTCTTTCACCCCTTCGCTCGGTGTAGAAACATGCACACGCACACATACATGCATACACATCTACGCCTGCGCAGACAGACTCGGAGGCGTGCACGTGTTCGTTCTTACGAGCGGATTCGATTCATGGGCCGCACGCCATGGCATTTCCTTAATACACGACCCCGACGTATTGTGACGGTGCAAATAATTGAAACTCACCCCCACGATGGGGTGAGGTAAGGCAGAGAAGGCGGAGAGCTCCGCGGATATATCGGCCGCGTAACGCACGTCGGTGCCGTTACGTCATGTAAATTCGGGATTAGCCGTTTTGCTCCGTTCTTTTTCTTCCCACCCCAAACGATTTCAACCACCCCCACCGCTCTCTTCTCGGATTTCCTCCTACGATCGCGCGGGACGCTGCTTGAGCGCGTCGGAGGCAGAACATGGGATAAAATTTCCCCGAGAGGGAATACATTTATCATGGTATCGGCGAACTAGAGCTCTCCCGTGACAACGCGTGTCTGCCGTCTCTCCGCACGCAAATACCCGCACTCCCTCTCAACCCCTTCCACACCCTTCCCCCCACCCCCGCGTCACGCTCGTTCCGAGCTCGCGAAGGCAGAAAAGCAAATTACGAGGACGCTTTTTCCGACGCTCAGCGCGGAATAAAGTATGCAACAATCGCGACGCAGCGTGCGAGCAAATACAATAGACGATATCCGGACGTATGAAATGTTTAATATCGTGGGAGCTTGCAACGACGGCGCGGAAATCGCGATATTGAAAATGGCTGAATCGGGGCACAACGTGGGCGGTGATTATAAAAATGACGTTTGCGTTTGAAACGAACCGTATAAAAATTTACCCCCAACTCTCCTTTCTTCCCACCCCTCTCTCTCTCTCTCTTGCTCTGTTTCTCTGTTTTCGGTCGAGGCCCGATTTGGTCACCGGAACGGACTCGTAAAAATTCCAGCGTCGCGCGCTCGTTTTCTACATTCATACACACATCGTTGGGATGTGATTCCGCGGCGAAGAATAAATGCATTTGCCCGCTATTCACGTACATGTCTCCGAATAGGTACCTGCGTACGAGCTTCGTTGAGCACGGTCGTTCGGCGTGTATCGTAATCGATTCATGACTCGCTCGCCGTGACACTTTCTTAATACGCAAGCGGTGCGTGACGTATTGTGTTGGCGGAAAATAATTGAAACTCCCCTTCCTGGCAAGGGGGTTGGGACTGGCGCAGTTGTCGGCGGAAAATATGTGCGCCCGGGAGAGGTAACGGCGAAAAAGAAGGGGCTGGGTAGAGAAAGAGAGGGGGGAGGGAGCAAGGGGGAGAAAAGTAAGCGAAGTAAAACGCGTGAGAGAGAGAGAGAGAGAGAGAGAGAGAAAGAGAGAGAGAGAGAGAGAGAGAGAGAGAGAGCGAAGGTGCAAGGTTACGCCGGATAAATTTCCGATTTACCGTCTCCCATTCGTTCTTCCAACCCTTTCCGCTCTTTTTCCTTCGCCACCCTCCCGTTACGCCCCCGCACGCCGCGCTCTCTTCGTTTTTCATAGTTTCACCTTGAAACGGCCGAGGAAAGTGGGAAAGGCTCTGAGGGGACAAAGGGGGCAAAAAAAGTGTGGCCGGGCGCGGTGGAATTCCGTTGAATCGCTTCCGACGCGAGTGTGTGAGGATCCGTCGGCACGGAATTAAAAATGCGCGTTTCCCGGCGAGGTCAAGCGACGCACACGGAAATAGAGGAGTCTGTGCAGTTGCTGCGAAATTCGCGGAAGGAGGGCGGGTCGCGGCCGACTGCAGGAAAATCTGTCCTTCACGGACTTTACTGTCCCTTGCGCGTGCTCGAGGCTGAGAAAAGAAGCACCGTTGTCGGCGAAAGAGCCGGAGTACGACCGAGGAAGGGAGTGAGAACGACGGGGAGGAACTGAGGGGGGGGGGGGGGCGAAAGGGAAAAGTGTTTCTGACGGCGTCAGGCGTTAAAGAGGACTTGAAACTCTTTCCCGCCTGATGAGAAAGAATTGCGTTTCGTCGTTTCTTTCGCGTCGCTGCTTCTCTCTTGGACGATTCTGCCTTTTCGGATGCGTCGGTGGTCTCTGCGCCGGATTAAATTCACTTCGGGTCAGGGGCGCGAGCGATGATGGATCGGGTCGCGGCGGAAGGAGAATCGAAACGATCGAGTGACAATATATATTTCGGCCGATGACAGTTCGATTACTTAGGTCGTCTCGCGACTCCTCTCTTTCTCTCCCTCTCTCTCTCTCTCTCTCTCTCTCTCCCGTGCGGTAAGAGATGTAACAGTTCAAATGCATTCGCAGCCTGGGACCATTATTACCCGGACGTTAAGGATCGCCACGGTAAATAAATCTTGCCAGTTGGCTGCCGCGTTACAGCGAGTTACGTATATCACTAATATTTTACGCCCGAATTCGTTTCATATGAATTTATTCCACAAGTAGAGAGAGTGAATAAGTGGGAGAGAGAGGGAGAGAGCAGCGAGGAGAGAGATGAGCAAAAGCAATTCCGCGAACATAAATCTAAATATAAATCCAAATAATATTCGTATCATTTTCACTCGCGTCGGACGTAACGAATTCCGCACTCTCCCCCTACCGGTCCGTCATTAATTACAATTTCATTACTTCATATTTTCCAAAAACTCTCATCGTAACTGCAAACAGCCAACGTTCCACAATAATTGTCCTCACCTTTCGATCGCTTTCAAGGGAATACGTCGAACGGGAAAATTATCGGCCCAGGATATTCGTCGGCCTTAAACGCGGCTGCTTGAGTTACAGTGTCCGAAGGGAGGGTGCGCAACCCTCCCACCCCCTTCCGTAACAGGAAGTCCGAAGTCATTTACGACGGGGGTAACGGTGTAGGTCTGTAGACCGGGGCGGCACGTAGGAGCTTTTACGCTGGAAAGGCGACACCTAAAAGCTTGTCGCAAAATCTATAGACACCCCCCGTCCCCCTTTCCTATCCGACTACAATTCGCCGTCGAGAGGTGGCCCTCGGGCGGCAAAGCCGACACGAGGCAATCCTCCCCCCCCCCCTCCGGGCGACGTGGCTACCCTTTTGCCGACTACGTCTCACCCCTAATACCCTCCTCCTTCAACCCTTCTCCCTCTGCTTCGCTCCTTGCGCCTTATCCTCCTCTCCGTCTGCCGATACCGTTTTCAGATCCAGCGAAACGGCGCGCGGTCTGCCCTTTTTGTGCACTTAACTCACTTGCGGCGCTTCGATTTTGCTTGCAGGGGCTGGATCTGTCGAGAAACAGCGGGGTCGGGGGCGAGAGATTGACAAACGTGCGGAATTGCCGCTCGGAAGGGGTAGTGGGGTGCGGCAAGCCGTTTGTCAGAATTGGCTAGAACTGTTTATTGACATCAATGTAACAGTACCTATAATACGTGAGTTTATACATATTTCTTCGACTCTTATCAATATTAAATTTGTCGAATACGTCAAAGTGGCGAACTGTAGGTCTTTTGCATAACGGAACGTCACTCAAAACTTCATTTAACGTAAAATGTGATGAATTGTCAATTGCTTGATTAAGCAACAATATGAATGTGAGTCGTTCGTAGTTCCCGTTGCTAAAAATATGAATTTAATTTCAGGAAATTGGCCGTCAAAGAGGAAAATATGTAATTGGAGTTGGATGAAAGCGGGCAGTGAAGGCTGAGGTATGTTCAGCCATTTTGCTGTTCGTTACTGTGGACAAAGATCGATTCCCGGATACATTTAAAGGCAACCATTCAGGAGCAGTGCGCCGGCCGCGGCGGGTCTGACGAGGACCGACCGGAAAGCCACGCCTGGTGTCATCCACAGATGTACAGTTTACGTTTCGTCCATGGAAGGTAGATCGCGGACTGACTGGACGAAGGAGAGTGAGACCGGAGCGAGTTCTACATTAAACGCAGGCACACCACCGCTCGTGTCCGAAAACAAGCCGAATCGAAAGCCAAAGTAACCGATCCGCTAATAACTGCAAATCCGACCACCCGAACTCCGGACACAATTCATCTGGACCTGTCTAATGGAGACGATAATTCGTTCGATGCATAGACGCGCAAAGTTTGCCAGCGAAATTATCGAGTCGGCGGGCAACGGGTAGTTGTACTCGCAGTTCGAGAAAGTGACCGCTCTTGTTGATTTCGATAATCGAAAGGACCGAGCCAACTACAGGTATAACGTATGAGTAATTCAAATCTGCGAACTCTCAAAATTGTGGTCCGCCGGCACGCTCGCCGGGTGTAAATTAGTTTAGGTTTCCCTCATTTTCGCAAACGCACTTCTTGCCACTACTGACATTGACAGGGATCAGGAACACAACACTAATCACTCACGCAGCTTGGCGATTCGTAACATTCACTTCTGTCACGTCGCTGCAATTGGGATCGTGCATCAAAATCCGACGCGGGCCAACCTAATAAAACACCCCCCCCCCCCCCTTCCAACGCGCTTTTTACTCAATTTCCGCAAAATTCCGTCATGTCGTTCAACAGTTAAATCCGCTTCCAGCCTGTGCCGCGATCAGATCTTTTTTCGTTTGGCACGAAGTGCGCTCGCATTGACGGGCGTCGGCCGTTAAAGCGAATCAATCGTTCTCAATACGCGAGCTGCCATGTATGATACTTCATTTTAGACATTGATCATTAAATTTTGTCAATATATATAGACACCTTTCGATTTGCAGATGATTGCGACATAGGACCGATACTAGCATTAAAACAAGTCGCTTTGTCGTTTTACATGTTCTGTTTGAGTGTTGACTTTTAAGTTTATATTACCCTACTCTGAGCGTCTTGATAATACGTGGCTGACACGCGAGATATAGTGTTAACGCGAAACAAACTCATTCATCGGTGATTACTGCTAGTTCGACGGATATTGTCATAGCGAATGGAGGGTGTACTCAGAAGGGGATGAAGGGTGTTAGCGGGACAAAACGTGAAAAACAATGGAGTCGTTCGCAAAGACAGGAGATGGGCGAACCGTCCGTCTATCGCCGGACAGGATGTTCGAGAATAAATTCTCGCATTCCGGAGACTCGTCGTGAAGGAGAGGGAGGAAGAAGGGGTGGTAAGAGGCAGAGGAGGGGTGGGTGATGGTAGGGTTCTTGGGTCGAGAGGTGGTCGTCCAATCGAACTACCCTCTTGCCTTTCCAATCCCGGGGCCAGGCTTTGGCCCCATTCGCCGGCTCATGCCGAAGGGTAGTCGCAATAAGGGATGACATTCTCTTACGTCGGGAACAAAGGACTGGCACACCGCGACTTCGAAATGCCAGGAAGTTCCATTACGCTCTGCGACAGACGAACCGCGAGCTTCTTTCGACACGCTTATAACGGATCTTGTCGATGTACGTGGCTGACACGGATTCGTTTTTTCAAAACATGGACGAGCGGCCAGGTCACTCGATACTGGATTATCATCCGGATGCATGCGTGATTCGATGATGCGAGCGATGCCACGGGGTAGAAAATGTACTTTATGCGATTTCCAATGAAACCGCTGCCGCGTGAAATATGATGAGTCTCGCACGCGGGCGATAAATCACATCGGTCGTCATTAATCAGTAGTCATTTTTGAAGGATACTCGTGCGATGGAATACTGCGGATGCTTGACGAAGTGCGTTGTTAACGAGTCGAGCGTATCGAGGTGATAATTAAAAATCTTGCGAAGAGAGAGAAGCGACCCTCGGCGAACTTTCGAGTTCCGCGTGTCGATCGAAGAGTTTCAAAGACTGTATGCTGTTAGGGTCAGATCTGCAGGTTGTCTCTTTAACGAAATCGCGGCAGCATTTAAACGTAATAGTCGGCAGTTAATTACGACGGGGTGAGGTAATCGAATCGGCTCGATCTTGTAAAATTAATTAATCCGTATCGCGCTTGTAACGACCGAACGTCAACGTCGGCCAGGCAGTTGAGGCGTATTAAAAGAAAATGAGTTTGCCGAGTGCTAGGGGTGGCCAACGGGGGTTGCCGACGAGAGCGGGGGGGATGAAATTTGCGGCTGACGCTTTCCACCCCTAATCCCGATTACGATCCCTTCCCCCGTGCCCGCGATAGATTCCATTTTATCAACGACGCGAAATTTATCCGCTCAATTATACGCGACAAAGTATCTCATTAAAGTATCATCAGATTACTAGATTATAGACAATATATGTGTGTATAGCTCGCTCTGTCTTCTTCGGAAATAAGCAACGATATAATTAGACTACCGAATCTTCGCTCAGTACGTGCGATTGTTTGTTCTTGAACTAGTTATGTCTATACCAGCCACAAATAAAAAATGTTTGATCGACTGACCACGGCTAGTTTACATCTTGCATTTGCAAGTGAAAAATCTTTCCGGCGTTCTCTTCGAACTTGTCAAATCGAACCTGGCTGGAATTACAAAGAAGGACAGAAAACAGGAGAAAAAGGTAGAAAAAGAACAGACTGCTAGCAGGAAAAGTCACTGCTATAGAAGTTCCGTCCCGCGAACGGTAAATTCGACAATTTGTTTCCACGAGGCTCTAACGAGCGCCAATATTTGTATCCGTAAATCAGCGGGGACCAATATTTGCCGGGGCCAACGGTAGCAACATCCACCCTCGGAACGCGCGAAACTTTTCCATACGACATTCCGTCCCCCTCGCACTTACCGACACTTTCCATCTCTTACCCACACGTTTCTCTTTCTTTCGTGTCTGGAAAACTCTCGCGTTCTCGAGCCAATTAGCAATCACGCGAGTCGGACCGATGTTGCGATTACGCGCAAAGCATTGTAATTTCCGGCCGGAAACAGTCGATGCCCGCCAAGAGAAATAAGGTGTGGCCAAGTATTATTTTGCGCCGCGGGAGGCTGCGGGGTGGAAAAGTTCGAAGTTGTGTACTTCGAATTATCGCGGATGACTTTTCCCTTTCGTCGCTCGCACTCCGCACCCTCCTGCCGACGGATTTAACGATTTTCTCGCTGCCATTCTCCGGTTTAATTAACTTCGAATCGAGAAACTGCCCTCCTCCCTTCGCCCTCCCGCCACGCGGAGGCAGTTCGAGTTATGAAATTTCGATGACACGCCGTTTGAACTGCCTTAGCGGAACTCTTAACAGCGACGCTCTTACCGTCGGCTTTTATAGTCGATTAAGCTTGGAGTCCTCGGGTACGTTGGCGAGTTTCGTTATTATCGTCCGAAAGAGGTTAGGAGGTGGGTGAGGCATGTATTACCGTAGGTGAGAGCGCGTTACCGATGTGCTTTCTTTAGAATTGATCAGATTTAAGATCAAACAAAGCAAACGCATATGGAAACATAACAGCTGTTTTTCTTAATTTATACTCCATTATCCAAAATATATGTACAGACGCTTCTTTCACGACAAGCTTTATTTTATTAGATACCTCACACTCCACCGAGTATCAAACCCATAAAATGATTAGATAATGGCTAGAGTACACCATTGAACGTTTCATATTATGCGTGTTAGCATAACTGAAGACAATGGAATCCCATAAGGTGTAGCCACGCATTTCTATTGTTTTTTTCAAGCGTTTTCTTTTTCATTAGTTGAAAGTGTAGAGCGAGCAGTCGCACAGCATTCACCATCGTTCACGGTCATGCATAGTTATCTGTAAAGAATACATCCTAAAATAAAAGCCACTGAAATAAAGAAATAATAACAATAATTATAATAAATAAAGTACTGTAAAACTACGCTTGTTGTCATCTCTCACTTCCCAATCTCGCATCCAAATTCCCGTTCTCTTCGCATCCCTCTTATAATTCATCCTACACGGTGAACGCCATAAGTAATACACTATATATTACGACGATATCGAAGGATATCGAACGATGACACGATATAGAATCCTCACCTTCTTATCAGATAGTTTCCTCATCCGCACCGGTAAGGAAATGGATGGAAAAGGATAAGGCAGCGAGCAAAAAGAAACGGGGCTGCCGGAGTTTCGGGCCGCAATCAAAGACAAACTTTCCATCTCGCGTTCTACATCCGCGAAAGGAGGTTGGGGGCAAATCCATTAATTCGAGATTCCGACCAACGGAGGCCGCCTTTGAGGTCTTAACGAATCCCGAAGATCTTCATGAGCCTTTCGTTAAGTCGGCTTTAGGTGAAGGGGTGGGTGCGGCTCTTGTGTGTAAAATGCGGCCAACTGGGGTGTAACGTGAAATACGGCTAGGAGAGATGAAAGAAGGACGAAGGAGGCAAACAAAAAGGGGGGTGGGCGTTCTTTTTCCAAAGGATTTATTATCGCACGACGTACACGTATATACATAAGGTACATGTAAAGGAAGTATGCACGGAAGATGCAGTGCGGCGAGGAGCAAAGGGAAATATCGGCTTGGGTAAGAAAATCCGTCCGCTTCTTTAAGCGAGACTCGCGCTATAACGGCATATCAGTTTTAATATCTTCGCTTATGTGCGGGGTAAAAATGGCGATCAAAGTTTACTTGTCATCCATCGATCGACGAGGAATGAGCCGCGACTCGGAAAGACGGAGAGAAATCAAAGTGAGCTCTGAAGAGGGCAGCTTGTCCACGAGCAGTTGAGGAACTCGAGTGCGCGTGGATCTCAGAGATGAAGAGAAAAGGGGAGAAAGGAAGAGGCAAGGACGTGAGATGTAAGGAGAGGGGGCGGGGCAAGAATGAGAAGGAGGTTGGAACGAAGGACACTTCGAGCGTCTTTTACGAACTCGGACAGAGAACCAGGAAAGGTCTGCTCCTAGTTGCTTGGACCACCCGATGCCTTTTTCGGCTCGAGAACGAGGTAGAAGCACCGACCTGAGTATCCAGAGTCCGACAGTTTAACGAAGGAACGCTGTTCGGGGGCTGTCCATTTTTTATGGGACGAAACAAAATTTTCATTACGCGCCACCCGTTTCGAGCTAGAGCGCACACTTCTTTACGCTGAACCTGGTTCGAGGCATTTTTCGGGGAAATTCTATAATTCAGTGACGCGAATTCGTCGACGGGTACCTTCCGAGTGATCGAAATAATTCCGTGCGAAACAATGGGCGCGTCCACGAGCGAGAGGACGGAAGCCGGAGTATTAACGGATATCGTAATTCCTTGTCATTACGCTCACTCTATTATTGTATTATAAATAGGCCCTGACACCGGAGCTTCGCCGGATTAAATGAGCGCGATTTACTCGCCCCCAATCTCCGGTATTAATTACGGTCCGCGCCGTACTATCCTTTCGCATGTCCGTCCCGTGCTGACCAAATGTTGGAAAAAAAAAACAGTCGGAATTAACGCATTGAATGAGTCCCTTTTCATCAGTCGGGCCGAAAAACATAGTGTGCGGAAGAGGGAAAAAAGTTGGGGAATGAGGGACGGAAGGGGGTGATATTTAGCGAAAGCCGCGTTTCCCTTCGCTCAACCGACCTTCATCTAGAGCGTGTTTAATCCGAGTAGTGCTCCAAATTCACAGAAGAGAGAAGAGGAGTAGGGCGGGAGAACGAAATGCAGCTGACTAAAAGTCCCGAGTCGAGGGAAGTAAGAAAAGTACCGAACGCGTTTCTTCTGTAGGAAGAAATTATCTCGTCTCACTTTCGGTATAGACGCTTCTACCTTCCAAGCTGTTTTATTTACGATTCCTCTATCGGGCCCCGACGTAATGCCGCTTTCAATTACATTTTTTCGAAGACTTTATAATTGGTTTGTCTTTTAACAAAAATTCGGCCTCGACTTTCAAGTTGTTTTATTCGGGCTTAACATTTTTATGTCTGTCGTCAAGGTAATGAAAAATTTACCTTCAAGACATGCCGATTTGTTTCTGTTGCTACATCGTCATACGGTTACGAATTCACTATTGGCGATTTAATCGCAACGAGGTAAACGGAGATTCGACCTTGACATGCAGGGTCGTTTCTTCGGCGTCAGCCGGATTGTTCGAGTCACGTGACTGTGGATAATAGCATCTCTTTAATCTCTGCTTACTAGATTGCTGTTGCAAAGGCATCGGGTGAAGTTCGCAAGGCGTTTATTGCCAAGAGTTACTTGTCCTTCTGGGATTACTCGTATTACCGAAGCGCCTATAATGTGCGCTCATGTAACTCTAAATACACACGCACATCCATACGCTCACCAAACCTTCCTCTGCACAGTTAGCCCTGTGTATGTATCTTTCGAGATAACCTTACGTAAACCTTATACTCGCCGACTGCGCTAAATTCGGAAGCACGGTTTACTCTGATTTTGCGGCCGAAGGATAGCACGGATGATAAAAATGGAAAAGATGCATCGCTTTTATGCAGAAAGCATAAAATGATTGACAATAAACCGCGTCGGCGTTGGCCAACGAAAATATCGGAAAAGTTCATTCTTCGTCCCGCCTTAAGTGACACCCAGAAGGGTAGCTCTGATGTATACACTGCTTCGAATCCTGGAAGATAGCTTCCTTTCTCATTCGCATAATACCAAAAGAACCATCCTCCCCCTCGTTCGCCCTGCAAGGCAGTGCCGAGGTTTACCTGGCAAAACCGCGGCCGTTTATCGTCGGGGCGTAAAAAAAGACGATGTCCGGGCACTATGAAAAATTTACAAGCGCTTCGCAGGTCGCAGGGCCGTTATGATTCTACAACGTGTGGGTTCGAGTGGGCTACGACGGCGAATATATTTCACGCGGTATTCGGTTAAGATTTTACAGGTACCAATCTGCTCTTTCAATGCCGCGCGGGGCTTGATGGAGCATGAGAGGGATCTTTTAATAGTCCTCGTAAAATGGCCTCTCGATCGGGAGAGATTTGCAGTCATACTTATAGTTCGACCTACCAAGGTCGCTGACCCAAATACGGACGAACGGGACAATACGAAGAGGCCACGATATTGCGTTGATGTCCAGTTATTATTCAAGGGTGCTCTCAACTTTTATCGCGTTCTTTTCCTTGAATGGAAGATAATGCAATTATGTGCCAACGGTGCATTAACGTTATTGTGCACGCGGAGGAAGCAATTAAAAGTCCCCGACATTGCCACGGTAATGAGGAATTTGAATGGGTGCTTTAAACTTCCATTGACATTTCATCGCTCCAATGGAAAGTAATATTATATTCAAAGTTTTTGTTGAAATTGTGCTTTGAAGGCATTACAGTCTTGCATTACGTTACTGCTCCTCCTGAAAATAAACATTTCAGCGAACAAGTTCGGTGTACCAATCTTTGAGCGAAAATGAAGTTCTTTTCTTTGCAAGAAGGCTTTCGCATGACAAAAATGGTCGCAACGCGTGAAGGGGGCACTTATAAAATTGAATTACGTCCCTCAGGGGTCGTAACAGATTACGGGCAGCCGTTCAAGGCGAACGAATAGATGAGCGCAACGTATTATGCTCCTGGCACGTCGTAATAAAATTTTCCTAGAGCACCTCTAGCCGAGGGCCCCCTCGTACTCGTTAATTCCAACCCTAGGCAGTCGCGCGCGCGAATGATTCGTGGGTCGACATTTTTAAAGGCGACGTCTTCCGCATTTTTCATCCTTTCTACATTCTTCGCTCGCTTTCATACGAGATTAAACAGACAATGATGTAATCTCGGATTTTCAATGCTTACGAAATACCCGTGAAAATCCATTTTTCGTCAGAACGCCATCGAATTTTTATACAACGACCCCAGCTTGAGCATTCTGAAATAGTCGCCTTTCCAATTAAAATTTGGGTCCTTCATTGACTCAAATCATTTTTATACATCTATTCATCTCTTCACCCTGCATTGTCCATTTAATTAAAAGTTTCACAATTCTCCGAAAGTAAAGCGGCACTAAACGTATTCGCTTCATCGTCATACCGTGCATCCAGCATCTAGCGCGCGAGCCATATTCTCTGTTACACAATATTCGACTCAGGCCGCATCCGGTATTTACGGTTATCCGGCCATACGGAATTTTTATAAACGCCGCCATCGTAAGTGTCGCGGACGTATCTGGACAAGTCCGTAATCGGCTTAATGCTCGTTCTTTATTGCGGTTCGGCCCGGGCAATCGCGAAATGCGAGTCGCGATATCAATTGCGACTGTCCTGCCTGGGCTTACTCCCTCCCCCCACTCCTACCCCGAAAGCGTTCAGGCCAACGGGATTAGAGGGGGGGATTTATTAGCGAGTGCAGCTTCGACAACGAGCTGATCGACACGAGTCGAGAACCGAGGGCGTTTAAACACGTCCGAAGTGATCTGCAGCTCGAGAACAGGCTCTTTGATGTATCGTATCCTCCCCACCTTTGCACACATGTTCGACGATATGTGCCAGAGAGTTGCCGACGAAACCGGTCTCGAACGGCAGTGCGTAACGGTGCATCATGCGACTACAAACTTCGCCCATCGCTGCGGCCTAATGGTAATTAAATGGCGGGAAACTTGAAATCGAAGCAAATGGGTCAAACAATTTTTTCGGCGTAAAATCTGTTCAATTTTAATTGGACGTAGTCTTGAATTGAGGCAGAAATTCGTGATGGCATAGGTTAAACTTTTTATTTTAAAAGAAAGAGATGAATTTTTGGCAGAATAAAGGTTTTGGAACACGAGGTTGGACTGCTCGGAATGTTTCTGTACTCTCATTTACGCCTCTATACTTTAAGTTGCATTTACGATTTAGCTCACGTCCCTTTTGAAGCGGCCCGTTTCGTAATTTACATTCCGACTACAATTTCTGACCAAACGCTATTATCAACGGGCAGAGTGTGCGGAGGCACCCCTTTGCCAACCCCTAACGGCGAACAATGCTCTGACACAAATCCGACGGCTAGCGTCAACAATTTTCGAGCCCACGAGAATCCGCGCGCGTACCGAAGATGACAAATGTAAATTCGCATTAAGCCCACGCGTCGTTCGTGCGACGGCGGGGTCATTGTTCGCCATTGTACCGTATTGTCTCCGTGACAAACGACGGCACGCGGGGGTGGGAGGGTGGAGACTCGTCGGCGGGGAAAGGCAAAGAGGGGTGGCTTTTCGCCTGGCGCACGCGAGGAGGAGCGATAAATAGAGAGGGGTGACAGAGAGGGTGGGCGACAGAAGGGGTGGTAGAAGGGTAGAAGGACAGTCAAGGTGGCCAGGGGGGGGGTGGCCGACGATGAAGATAGGGGTGACTCGCGAGAACAACGCGGCCTTTATCCGTCAGAGTTGGCCGCGTAAAAACTGTGATATCCGGATAATCCGAGGGTGGGGTGCGTTGGGAGGCACGGCTCGAAAAATGTCGAGCTCCGTGGTGCAGGCGAGCGGGAAAATGTAGGTTGAAAAGCGTGTGGATGGGATGGGACGGAAATGGCGATAGTCGCCACGGAATTTCGTTGATACACCAGAAGTGTCGACGAGCGCCGCGCGATTTTTGGACTATTTTCGTCTCTATTTTTCACCCCCCGCTTTCACCTCCTCCGCCGGCATGTTTTTCCCATCAGAGGCGATCGTCGTTAGAGTGGGAGTAGGAGAAACAGATTCGATAGGTAGAGATTTATGACGGACTCGCAGCATGCCGGTCACAATGGCGCTGTCAAGCGATTGTTCCGCAACTTTGCTCAGCTCGCCGAATAAATGTTTGACCGCGCGCAACCCCCACTCCCTCGCCGATCACATCGCAATTGAGTAAGCCGCCATTGACATCATTAAACGGCCGCGTCACGGATCGCGCAAACATCGACGTTTGACGTCATTGTTTTACTTCAATTGGTCCAGCTCGACGAGTCAGAGACTTCGTCGGTATGAAATGTCTGGAGCAGTGGCAGGGGGCGCGGAGAGGGTGCGTTTCGGCTCCCGGGGCGGGGATCGGCCATTCCGCGTGCATACGCACATCTCGCGTGAAACGTGACAAACGCACGGAAATGTGGGCGAAAAACAGGAACAACGCCGGCGGCCGATTCGAAATTTCAATGGATCAGCGGAACGATTGATTTCCACTTTTTGCCCACCACCCCCTCCCTCCCTCGTTCGGCCTCTGACGCGGCCTCGTTGCATTCTTCGCGTTTTTTTTGCCTCCCCCTAGCTGCCGAACGGCTGAAAGGGCAAGCTTTTGACCCACATGCAGCGCGACGCAGTATCGGCCGATCGAATCCCTCGCTCGATTATTCCCAGTGCCCATTCATTTGTACCGGCGAAAGGTGGCATTGTTGCTTTTTTTGTCGGGGGGGGGGGGGGGGAGTTACCATTCTCGAAGTTGTGGGCGGTTTACATTGCGGATGACAGTCCCTCGATTGCCGTGTCATCCTGTTACTCTACGCTTTAACATTGGGACTACCGACAGGGTTAAAATTACTCGCTTCACCTGACTCAGTATTCCAGTTTTATTTGAATCAACCTATTGTAGGGGGAAATAAATGGAACTCTAGGCAGGGGCGTCTTTCGGATACGAATAGATACCGGTTACAAATACATTCTTTCGTCGTCGCGCTTTGTTACTAACTAACTTTTGTTACCTAAGTGCGGTCTAAAACGCTATCCATTCAACGGTTTCGACCGTGCGTTATCAGGACATTATCCCCAAACTCCATATTATTCCATTCATATGCCTCATGTGACGTTAGCGGTACCACCCTACACTGTTATATGAAATTCTGCACAGAATCGAATGAGACATATAAATAATCAGATTTTTTGTCAATCTGTGTCATTGTTTTGATTCAAATGAAATTATGTACGGAATTGTAGGTAGTTTTAGTGTTAATGGCGCACAGGATTGATAGGGATGGTGTGTTTGAAACAGGTAGATTCGACGATCGGAAATGCGAGATCGGAATTTTTATAGCTGTTTCGAGACGTGTCATTAGGAACTAAGTAGAGCGAGACCGAAAGCACTGCGAGAGAATTGACAATGATTACTGCGTCGTCCTTTACCTTCGCCGGCCTTGATCTCATAACCGGCAGAACGAGTTAGATACTTGAACTGTAACGTACGGGACGCAATGACTCATAATCTGATTATCGTAATCCTGCAGCTTGATCGAACCCGACACTTATTAGTATATCCTGGTATTGACAAATACCCTTGCCCTAAATTATACAAAACACCTAATTTTGTCTCATTTTTGACGTAAGTATTATCTTAAAAAAAAACAATATTAATACATTATCTAATGTTCTTCGCAATACATTGTACGATTATCTACATCAATGTTTCTACACATCTTTTTTAAAAAACAACAGGATCCAAACAACGCTCGTCACGCGACTGTGACTCTACTCTGCATCTCAGCAACTTTCATTCTACTGTCCAATCAACTCGGCTTCTACACTGTCGTCACACTAGACGTACTCATCTTACTGCTGAAACAGTTCCTCTCTATTCCTGCATGCACTCAACATTCATATAGGTACGTACTTCCACACACGTACGCTTCCTTTTTATTTCGCACCCTACAAAATTATAACCAAGGTGGAACAGTAACCTCGATTCTGATTGCAAGACGACCCGGATCGTATGGGAGACCAAAATAATTCTTTCACTATTTGCGCCGAGTCGTCCATTTACTCCCCAACGGCCGCGTGAATATTTAAGCGTGCTTCTGGTCGTGTGTGCGCAGGATAAGAGAGATTTTCGCGACCTCGCGCACTCAATCACTTTGAACGATTCTCCCCGCTTCGTCGGATTGTCAGTAACGCTCATATGCTCGCATACACAGGGGGCATACACACGCTCGCTTGGCTTTGCGCGATCGAGAACGACCGATCCTGTTTACGACGTCAACGATCTTACGCTCTTATACAAGATTGACGCCCACGCTGCCGACAAGAAAGCCTGACCCGGCTTGACGACTACAGCACCGTAAACGTTTGTTGATCTCGATCATTTACGAATCTACCTCCTTTTTTGACATTCCATCTATATATGGCGCTAACTCTGAAAGTAGTATTACTCAGCTTCAAATTCAATTAACTATTAAGAACATGTAATTCTGTGTTAAAGTGACGGCATTTTAACATGAAAATCAAATAGGTGATTTATGCCTGTTTAACAGCGAACATCTCGTATCGCGTAGCGCACTATTGGCTGTTTTGAATTCTTACGTTGAGATGAATATGACAGACATTGTGCGTAGAAATTCTGTTACTAATGCGATGACAGGGGAAAAGAATGGAGCTCGTCAGCAAGTAAGGAACAGTGAGCAATACCGAATATACCAATTTTTTTGTTTCTCCCCCATTCTCTTAGTCCCGTAACGAGGTCTCGAAATCCGACGATCCGGATGCTTGGTAGGGGAAAATATTTCAGTAGCGCGTGACGCCCGCTACCCTGCATACAGGAAATTGTTAGCCACCAAAGCGTGTGAGTTATTGAATTTCAAAGCCGGCGATGAGTCCGGCTAATGGTTGTCGGCGAACGTGACTGATCCGCGTCGATCTGACGGAATCCGTTTTGCTATATGCATAAAATCCAATCACTCACGATACAATAATGACACCCGCAACCACCCTCGGTCTCGGCGTTCGGGTCGGCAATGGGATTTGGCGTTTCATGCAACGCAACTTTGATAATCCTCCGGTTTACGATGTTACCAATTCATGTGACATTGAGAACGCAGTCAGTCGATTGGTGAACTCTACTTCCTATCAGTAAAAAAAAACTATCCAACCCCCACCTTCCGAGCAAGTGACAGAAAATTATTTCCACCGTTGCATCCATTTTAGTTGCCTGAAAAAAATGTTTTAGAAAGTTGCATCTCAACAATCTACCCATTAAATTTAAAAAGTTACAATTTACGCTCGAGCATCCCATTCATCCTCCATTTGTTTCATTCCAATTAGTCTAAAAATGAGAAAAAAATGCAACTTTGCTTGATTTGTCCATGTTAAATGACCCAGCGTTCGATCCGCACAACAGAGCGGCCTTAATCATTGTTCTCGCGACCATAATGGACTCTGCTTTCGCTCCGAGCGAAAAATTGTGCGCTGCCGTCAGGTCCGCTGTCATCTTCATCGCGCATGGAGCATGTAACGACACATAGCCCGGCAGCCACGCAGGGTTCAAACATCGGCAGCCAGTGTTAGTTCGTTATACAGCCCGCTGGCCAGGTTCTCCCCGCGCGGAATTGCGGACGCCTGGCAATTTAGCGTAACGCCGGAACTTTCGTTCAGTTACGCCTCCTCGTTTCTCTTCGTCATGCCTGTTTCTCATCCTCCGTTTTTTCTCCGTCCGGGCATCTCTATTTTCCCCCTCGCCGAGAAAAACCGGCGGTTAGTTTAAGCCGTAACGGAGCAGCGTGAATGCGGCCATTGTCTGGAGGGGAAAATAGGATGGGAGTGGATGAGGTAGAGGAGGAGGGGAATGAAAGGTGGGAGGTGCGTGGATGGGCAGCGTTGGGGGAGGATGACGGGGCGAATGAAAGGGAGAAGGCGAGAGACTGAGATAACTGTTGAGAATTAGAGAGAACCAGAGGGAATGAGTTAGGTGCGTGGAAGCATGCGTGAGAGTAGCGAGAATTTGTATGGATACGGAAAGGGAAAGGGAGAATAAGTGAGGGCCGGTGGAAAGAAAACAACGGAGGAAAACAACGAGCGAGGAAACGAATCGGTGGAAAAATAAGGGGGTGGACGATGGGGATGGACTGGGCTGGGAGACTTTTTCCGAGTCCGAGCGTACGTACGGTCCATTTGTATACCGGATGATTCTGGAATGCTGTCAGAAAGTGTGCGGGTTCTCTGTCGCTGTCGCGGCAAGCGGAAGGACGAGAATTTATGTATATGCACCGACGGGGCAAGAGGTCGGGGGTGGGTGAAGAGTGGACGGGGGATGAACCGGTGAAATGGAAGGGCGAGGAAAAAGAGCGAGGCGCTGTAAAACGTTAAGCGTTCTGTGGCCTGCGACTGTTGGAATAACTTCGTTAAAACAATACTCCAAGCTCGTCTTAGCCGGTGCTCGCGACACTTTCAAAGAGCCGAGTGCACGGAGCCTGAGTGGGATCAAACAGATTTTGTATAAACAACCGTCCTGAGAGCCACTTGTTAAATTCATCTCAGACGAAGTGGATTACGATGGCCGCTGAATGTCAAATAGCGACAAATACACACATTTTGCTCAGTATATGCATTGGGTGGGTAGCACTTCACATCATAATCTGCCTCGATAAGGAACCGAGCAGTCAAGCTCGTCCAGTAAAGCCGGACGACCGTTGAACGCGGAAAATGTATAATCCTTGCATTTAACGGACTCTCGCGGAATATTCGTACAACTTGCGACGAGCACTTTCGTTGAGCGAGCGACGTCCTGCGGGTCACGTCGATTATTTCGCTCGTTCGCTGTTGGTCTTGAGATAACTCGGACGTCGCGAGGTGTAGCTGACGATCTCCCTGATCGTCGGGAGATCTCTCTCGATTTCGAGCAATATCCCGAAGGTGAGGACGGTCGAGCAGAGGTGTCCGGATAAGGCGTCGGGACCGAAGGGGATGAGAATGGAGGCAATGGTCGTTCGCGAACTCGACAGGAATTCTGTTAATTGAACAGCCCGCGCATCGCACTTCGACCAGCGAATAACTCCGCTTTCGACCTTAATCAATTCACATCCGGCACTCGCCGTTTTCCAGCGCACCGATCATTTCTCTCGCCGCGTTCTGGCGAACCGGACTCGAAGTATGTCATCCCGATAGTCATCGAGGTTCATTGATATCGGCGAAGCTTTTTTTCGCTTGCACGAAGTTAATTCCGTTAGTCATAAGAGATGGAACGTAACGAGCGGAAGTGGGAAGATTAGTCTGCGGTTCTAGCGACGTCTCGCGTACAAGTGTAGATACAACGATCGTTCCGCAGGAAAGTACGATATTTTCACCTCTCCGCAGCAAATGCTGATCCATGGAATGAAAATGTTCCGCGAAGTGCGGCGAAGTTTCAGCTGAGAACACGAAGAGCGGCGAGAAAAGTTGCCTGACCGCCGGATTGACCAGTTTTAACGCTGTATGTTTCCCCGCCGCGTCTTGGTCTTCGAAACGGTTCATGGCCGAATAACTTGCCGGAACACTTTAACGGATCTCGATTTTCGGCTCCGGCTCGTTACCTCCGACATGTCCGTCCGATCGCTAGACCTGCCCACTCGCAGCACGTTAAAAATTATTCTCGGAAACGAACCGGGGCACCTGAAAACAAATTGAGAACTCTCATGCAAAAAAACGCTTTCGTGTTCAATGAGAAAATTACTGTGCCGGATCAGTGCCGATAACGGACCATATCGGCGTGATTTGTCTTTCGGGTTCGAGCGCAGAACGCAGAAGCGTGACAGGTCCGAATCCGCATTTCGGATCATTCCCCGGACGTGTTTTAATTAAATAACACGCCTGACCCGTGACCCTCCGCCGCCCTCCTCGCTTCACGCCTGCAGAGCAAATTCGACATTTTTCGCCGACCCAGGCACCGTGGGGATTTATCGCGTTACAAATTGTCCCCAGGACATTAAAAATGTTCGTCGCGAATTTTCGGACGTACGGAATTTTTCCCGCCGTACGGTCCGGCCTCAAATTGAGAACGTTGGCCGACCGGCCCCCTGTAACGAGAGCGCGATGTATGCTAGGAATTTTTGTAACGCGACAAAACAATCGTGGGAGAGAAATTTTTCGCGAGTTTTTCACCGGCGAGCGAGCGCTCGCTTTTTTTTTTTGGCAAATTCTGTACGTCCCCTTCTGTATAATCTGACATTTTCATAGGGTAACTTTGGCAGCTGGAGGTCTATTACATGGCATTCCGGTTACGAGGTGCAATGCAGTGGAAGTTTTAAAGGTTATAACGAAGCATTGTCTCATTTTTATCCTTGTCCTCGTAATGCAGTCGGCCGACTCGTCAATCTGAATTGAAACGGAGGAACTTTGGCGAAGTGAGATTTTTCCGGATTCGATAAACCGATTCCTTGAATCTCGAGTTGCGTTAGGCAAGAGTTTTTGGTGGGAAGAGTTTAATTGATTGCTTCTCTTTTAACGAGAGACTCGACTACTTTGATGAAAAATGATGAAACACGTCTGACGCAAAGTAACACGGAACTATCTGTCTGACAGGCAGATTCAGACATAAAGCAGGAAATTTAATAAGTCGTTAATTATAAAAGCGCGTCTAACGAGTAATGCTACTTGCTCACATTGAGCGCTTTCTAAAAAACGAACGCAAAACACCGGTGCACCTGCCAACAGTCCCTGCATAATGTTTACATATACGATTACGTTAGGTCTTCTTTCATTTATTTAATCCACCACGTAAAGTCAACATCTTTTTATTAACCGACTTCTGACTTGTCTATTTTAGTCTATTCTACACAATTACCTGAATCCGCAATTCTAAATTCTGCATACAGGTAATTATTATTTTCTTTCCCTTTTTTACTTCTGATTCACACATTTTGCATCTTCATATACTACGTTTCTCTATGTACACTCCCGTCCGTAAGTCACCGGGCACCTACTAAAATTTGAATTCGAGAAATTTCTTATTGCTGAGGGACTTATTTTATGAAATGAAAACAACATTTTTAATTGTTCACAACGTTTTGAGTACGGATATTAAATTTTTCAACGATAATATTATATAAATGTTATATGTTTTTTCATCGAAACATGAAAGACATCTTTTCATGAGTGCCCAGTGACTTACGGACCGGGGTGTATATCAAATGGATTATTTCTTATGACAAAACACATGTACAATTTATCCAATCCCAAATCTGGCAAATTAAATTATGTTTACTTGACTTTCAGCGGTGAATATAATGTCAGAAAGGCTAAAGACAGTGACGAAAAGTTGCGAGCAACTTTTTTATCAATCAATTTCCGAGTTTGCAACTACTAATCTCCAGTTCCTTCACACGTCACCGCACCTCAATCCGAGCGACTCCCACACATTAACAGGACACACGTCGCGCTCATCCGTACTGCGGAAGGATGGAAAATTGTTTGATAATGGTAATTAGCGACGCGGCAAAGAGGATAGGTGCGTCAGGTTGGAGTCTGAGTGGAGTGGGGTGGAGGAAACTTTGTTAATTGCGCCCCCGTCTAATTGGTCCGGGCGCGGAATGTGAGCGAGGAAGGGTAGGATTCCCGACGAGAGGGTCGACGGGAGGGCAGGGGGTGAGAGAAGGGAAGAGGCAGTGGTACGCTGGCAAAGAGGGAGGAGAAAATCGGGCGGGTGCCGGAAAAAGGTTTCGACCTCCGCAGTGGATCGTAGCTTCGTCGGCGACGATCAGAGTCAATAACTGGCGACAATCTATCGATACACGCTACTCTCATCCACTTCCGTCGACGAATTAACGCTTGCCGACCGTCAAAATATCCTGCCCGGACGAAACAATGAGCGTGTAATTGCGCGGATCGCTGTCCGGCCGATAATTAGGGACGGTATCAAAATTCTGAATTTCTCTGCCATCGTGGACATTCAACTCGGGGACGATGCACGCTGAACACGGATGATAGCCGGCAGGATCGTTCGCCTACGGTGGGCAGGACGTGGGCGTGTGAGTCGGCAGTGGGGAGAGTGTGGGTTAGCGTTTGCTTTTGTGCGGCGGTTGAAACTGGCAGGCAACATTGTTCGAATAGTTTATGGCGCTCGTACGGGGGTGACAAGTCTCGAGCCTCGACGAATAGTTCTAGTTGCTCTCGTCGGTGTGCGCTGAGAATGCCGTCGCGTCGCGCAAAACCTTTGCCGAAATACGCGCGTAACGACTGGAAACTTGCGGCCGATAATTTCCCGCCCGATGCGTGCTTCTTATGGGGTAATGATAGGGTTTTACGCGGCCCGGAGGGATGATATCGTTCCGCTTGTTTCTATCGGATGCAGGAGCTCAGAAATTGATGCGAATTCCTGTTCATTGATAATCGGGTAATTGCGCGACCTTAAGTAAACGAATCATTAACGAATAACGACCACTTTATACCAGAATTCTTCGCCAAACGTTTAAACGATTCAAAAATTGATACGTTTTAATTTAAACGCCAAGGAAAATGGTAATAATAATAATAATGATTGCTCTAACAATATATCTTTGACATTCATATTCGATTTTTACACTGTAAAAGGAATTTTTAACGTTAACATTAACTCATTTCACTTTTCTCTACTTTCTATCATTCGAACTCTATCGATAAGGCTAATGAGTCTCCTAACCAAATAAACGTCTTAATACAGAGTCAGTAAACTTTTACGACTCGCCATAAACCGATCTCTCGACTCTCTCGGAATCCGATACTCGTTAACTACCATCGTCAGGACATGCACGGTGGGCAAGCGTCACGTGCGTAGCAAAACGTCGTCTTCCGCGGAAGAATGCGAAACATTTGCGTCCTCGGGAACATAAATTACATCAAATGCGGCGCCCACGATGCGCCATAATATCAGCTCTGCCGCCGGTAGCTACTCCCTTTCTTGACGGCCGGCAAGAAAATGCACCGGCCATGAATCATGAACTGCGCCGAGTGCCGAGCATTAATATCGCTGACAATGGCGCCCGATACTTAAGCGGGACGTAAATCGCTTAACCGTATGGAAAATGTTAACGCTTCGCGGCGAGCGACGTTAACGTCGGAATACATTGTCGGCTGGCATCGTTACGTTTCGTTATCAGGACGCCGACGACGATAACTCACCGTCTCGTTCAGTTCAAACGTCCCACTCTCACCTCACCTCAACGCCATGGAGCTCCCACGAAACGCAAACAACCGTACAAATGGAAAGCGATGACAAATTAAAGAACGTTTCAACATTTTTCTCCCCTTGCGCTCAATCGACATGCGTAACGAGCAGCCGTGTTTCACGCTGATTGAAAGCTGTAGAAACGTAACCTGACGAGAGTCCGCCATGCTAACGAGAAACAAATATGACTGCGATTTCATGTCAGTTTTTTTCTATCCCTTCCGGATGCCCACTCGCGACGCTCAAGATTGACTATTTCATATTTTCCGCGCGACGGCCGTTCGCAAACATTTGCCAACGTGAGCGGTCGTCGCCTTTTCGGTGAAAAGTTTATAACCACCGAGGGGCGGAAGGGTTCGTCGGCTTTTATTTTCAGTCGAATAAAAGGGTTGCAACTTTCCCTTGGCTGCGGCGTTATCTGTTTGTTGCCCGAGGTGCACAGATGCACATAGGGGCGTATGTAAAGCGGGAGAGAGAGAATGAGACAGACAGACAGAGAAAGAGAGAGAGAGAGAGAGAGAGAGAGACTCAGACTACCAGCAGAGAGATCTCGCGGGGCAAACGCATTGCCAAAATTCCACATGTAGGTCTCCTCAGCGAGTGAGAAACGCTATTTGCGGCATTCTAAGGATGCGGGATCGTATTTTGCGTGGTGAGCATGCGCGAGTGTCAACAGACGGGGACAGACGTTAAATAACAGGGAATATTCCTCTCTCGCAATATGCGTATCGTATCCGACGAACAAACCTCGCTCGCGCGTTAATATTCAATTATGACCCTCTGCGGCAACAGCGTTAAGATATGAAAATCCGAATATTGCACGTTACAGACGCACGTTCGCTGCACGTAGATCAGGATAACTATGAATCCGACATATGGAGTGCACATTCGCCTTTTGAAAAAAATGACCACTCAATGTCGGACGGTGAAGAATGCACAAAAACGGATACCGGTGTAGTCTGACTGCGACCAGTGGACGATGAAATCGGGTAAAACCTATTATTCTGGCTTGGCGAAAAATACGCGCGACACATTTATCCGTTTCCGACCGATGGTTTTATGCGAGGCACGGTGGGGGAGGTTCAAATATCGTCGTCAGTAATCAAAAGTTTATACCTTCGGTTTATTTATCGGCTGATAGGTATCGCAATTAATTGACCGATAAATACCGTCCGTTTTTGAATGATACGCCATGGCGCGTGTCTGTAATTCAGTGTGAACATCGCCGCTCTCATATCTTCACAGGTTGTAAATTGCAATTTCCGACTGTAATTCGTTCGAATCCATGACGAATGGCTGATGAATGGTTCGGTCGTCTGATAGTGTTTTATTGGCCTTAAAATGAAATTGTTCATGAAAGCTAAGACTTAAGGAGCTTAATGAACACGTAAAGCAATAGTCAATGTTAGTCCAACCATTTGCTATAAATCAAATAAAGAATCACATTTCTTTTTATTATTATAGTGACCTAAATTACTGCCGCAATCAGTATTAAGCGCATTTAGCATTCTCTCATTGGCGACCTTTTACGATTTCCGTCTAGTCGATAGAACTGAGGAGCGCATTTTCATACTTTATCGCGGAATTAATAACGTTCCCGAAATCGCATATTGACGCGCCATAAGCGGCTTTGTTCAAAGTGCGAGGATAATCGCACGCTGCATTCCCAGGACGACGATCCAAGGAAGACAGAGCACAATTTTCCATTCTTCCGCCGAAATTGTCCGCATTTCCCGTATGCATCGTTCCGATCCCGATATATCGGGTCCGCGTAATGAGATTGCGAAACTCGTCGCGATCGTCGACAATCCCGGGGGGATTAACGAGATGCGGCCCTGAACGATTCTCGCCGAGTCCGTCCTTTCACTCGCTTTTAACCTCGAGATGAGAGCAGGTACAAGAGCTATGAAACAGTCCAGTTTAACGCATTGACCGCCGTGGGAAATATGCCGTTCAGAGATTGCACGCATCCGATGCTTTTATCAACCCGTGTTCCATAATCTTATAATATGCTACGAGAGAAGCTCGATACGTAGATTTTCTCTCACAAAGTCTGAACACGCTACAACATGTCAGTTTCTCCGTTATACGATAGTTGACGTTTGGACGTTTTAGAACACTAGAAAAAGACAATATTCTTATGAAAGCGCATAGCCGGATAAGATGGTCAAATATGCCCCTAAAATTGAAAAGCGGAAAGAGCCATTCGATAGCCTCTAAAAAAAGAAGCACTTGTCTTGAATTTTCAACTTTGTATTGTATTTCGACCGTAAACAGGTAAAATGTATTGTCTGCGTTTCCCACCATTTCTTTGGAATCTAGTGGATATAGAAATTTGGTGGGCGAACAGATGGTACTTTGGAAAAATTTGAGCTTACTAAAACACGATAACAGCTTTGAAATGCCTAGAAAACGGTTTCTTTCGATTTCTACGTTATTTTACGTGGACAAACGAGACTTTTAGCATACCGTATTTCACATTATATTACACTTTTTTTTTTAAACAATTTTACGTTATTACGCCTCATTATTATGCATAATTTGCGTTATTTTCGGCGTCTTGGGGGATAAATGAGCATTTTAGTCCCCATTTAATACATATTTCATTGGCTTATCTTTACAATACAACATTGGGTCATAAAAAAGGATACCTTGGCCTAACTTACGCTTAGTTAGAGACAGTGAAATCATCCCAGAGGCTTTTACAGGATCTTGCTCGACAAAGGCTCATGTTGGCTCCAGTTTGAAGCATATTCGACTGGCTTATGCTTCTAATATAATATTCGCCGATCAATGGAGTGTACTTTAACATAATTTTGACCTACTGAAACATGATAAAACCTTCAGAATCGCAAGAAAACGCCAACATATTTTAGTCTTTTTTTTTTTAGATTTATAACTATCGTGTTTCATAGATTTTAACTAGTTCTGGAAGATGGTCGAACGAAAAATTCCGAATTCCCGATAGTATCGAAGATACATCCATTTTCCAGCGTGAAACAAATTTTTGTTGTGATCAACTTTTTCTGAGTATCCTATCTAAAAGTTACGCGTCAAACGCTTCAAGAAAATGTATGATTATCGTAGATTTTGATCTCTGGTTCAAGAGTTACAGGCGATTTAAAAAGTTGTGAATTTGTAACTTGTTCTCATTTTTTCGAAAAAGCGAAGGGCGAAGTTTTCGATGTTGTAAAAAATTCAAAAAATGGCTCTTTAGATTAACTTCTGGCTTTGCATGTTGATAGAGCGAAAATAAAGGATCGCAAAAATCGTAACCGGAGCCTTCTAAGTGCAATAGTTTTGGAGATACAGTGAAGCAAAGGTGAAAAAATAGTGAAAAAATTGTGGGAAATCGATATTTTGCCCGCCCTATGGCGTATAATACCCGTTACCTTAAATGTTCCGTTAAAACATGAAAACAAAATCTCAAATGTGCGCACCGTTACCAGACGTCGCTCTGATTTTTTTATCCACTACATTCCAAGAAAATCGTCGAGATACAAAGTTGCAAATTCACACAAATGCATCTTTTCTTACAAGTTCTAAGAAGAAATGCATATTTCTTTTAAAAACCATAAGAATAGTTCATTGAGAATTTTAATAGATTTGGGGGCACCTTTGGTCATCTTATTCCGCTATGCCCTTTGTTATTCTCCAATGTCGATTTGTTACGACACTTCCCCATTATAAGTCAGCGCCTAAACTGTGTGCGAATCATAAACACTCGAGCATCAGCACGCGTATCTCGGCGTATAATTATTCGCCATTGGCAGTCGTCTCGTATCAGCGTTCAAACACATGTCCCGTACGTTAACGTTCTCGCGTGCTTTACCGGCCTCTATGATTGCCGCCATAATTGCCGGTCGTCCGCCCGCTATTCGTCGCTAAAACGGTCGGTCATTCGTTTCTCATTGTCAGCCGAATTTCGTTCTTTCCGGCGGAGTGTTAAAACGATTCCTCTATATAGCCAATGCCGCACCGACGGCCGTGAGCTTTTTATTTGCACGCACCGGCCAAGCAGGGATTGCGCACTTGCGTACGAACAAAATGAAAACGATTCGCTATCGAGCGGGACTCGCGATAAGCCCCGACATTGTGCCACCGACAAGTATAAATACACGCCATAGCCGCAGGTGCACGCGACAGAACGCTACGCAGACGAAATTAGATCCTATCTGAACGAATAATTTATCCGGATGAAACAAAGTCGGCCATAAAACGCTAAACGCGCTCGCAACGAAAAATCAATTATCAACGTCATGCGCGATAATGCCATCCGTGCCGATAAGAGCACGCTGTGTATCCTTGATCGGATCCGAAATCCGTATCACTCGCATTCACGAATAGCCTCAGCCAAGGCCGACGTGTTTCCGGATCCTGGCCAGTGGAAACGAACGAAAACGTGTCGGAATAAGGTATAAGCGGCCGATTAGCGATTCGTGGCAGCGAGCATCGGCTCGCAAACTGGCATAAGCGCTCCTGCACGCGATAGTTTTCAGACTGCGCGATCGCTATGTTATCGCGACGAATTCATCTGTCGGTATGCTAAATCGCGCTGAGCGATAAGCGCGATGGCGTAGTGACGTCGAAACAGCGAGTATCGTAACGTTCGCACGCAATTTTCCTGGGCTCACGGTTACGATCCGGTCGTTCGTTCATTTGCGTGCGGCCTTTCGTATGTCAAGGCAGTAGTGCCTCGCGCGTTACTGGCGAAGCATGTCAGACTGCACTTACGGGACATCGTTTTGCGTCGTTTATTCGCAGCCTTCGCACTGACGGCATCCCGGCTTCTTACGAAACACCCTGTGTAGGCGATCGCTGCTTTAAAGAAACATCTACATCAATCGACATACTCTGCCAAATCATTTGCCCACGTACTTATTTTTGCCAATACCGTAATACCGTAGACACGTGTGTAACGGGGTACGATACCCCACGAACGAGAATTTTTACTGTCATGTCCATTATTGATTTTGCGTTTGTTTTCATAAGACAGTTTTCTCTGTAAAAGTACCATGTACCTACATAGTTTTAAACGAAAAATATACTAGATGCTGAACTAAAACATTCTCAGCTATCAAACTCAAGCACGAAATTCCGGCACTTTATTTTATACCGCATTCTTTGAGTAATCCCGTTACATGAAAACGGTAGTATTAGAGACGCCTAGAAGAAACACAAATTATAAGGAAGTTCATGGTACACTGCGATATCCTATGTCAGACCGTTCGCAACCAACCCACTTCTCCGACTGACGTCTCGAACACCTCCAACGCCTTCAACACTTCTGACACAACATTCCTCACGATAATCGCCCGACCGACACATCCTCGATACCTCCCACCGTGTAACGGACAAACTTACATAAATCCCGCTGAAATATAAAAGAACGGTCGCAGCCCCAGGCGATAAGGTTACGCGTCCCGCGCGCCGCCTCTCTTCTGAAATCGGCACGAAGGAGGAAAGTAGAGCTCGTAAACTGGACGGCATGGCAATCAGAACGGCAGGTAGACGGCCGTATTACACTTCCCGCGAGAAAATTACTCATCGAGCTTTTGCCCAGGTAATCGACGGCTCTCGGGAGGACGCACAGGGAGTCTGGACGATACTCAGGAAAATGGATTCCCAGGCAAGAGCAATGAAGAGCGGCGGCATGCGATGAGCATCTAACCTGCCGCGAAAGTGGTATATTAGCACGTCGCGGCTGACTTGGATTTCCTGTAATCCGCTTACAGGCCCTGCTCTGACATAAGGCGTCGACTTTGATGTCACGTTCGCTACGGAGAGACGAGGTGGGGTTGAACAGTGAAAGTAAAGAGGAACTTGGTCGCCAGGAGGAAGAATCCTGAACAATGACGCGAGCGAAGTGAATGTAAATGCCTCGTAACCTATAAGACCGTATCTGCGTTTTTTGCTAGGCTCGCCGAAGCTTATAATTGGCACATATCGTTTTTTGAGCTACGATCGTAACGTGGATCCGTTACACACGGCCATACACGGCGTGTGCGCTTCTGCGAAATTGTAAAAGCCCGAGTGCCGAGTTTAACGACCGCCAAGACGTAATTTCGAAAATAATCGGCAGCTCACCCCCGACCGACCCGTATCTCGAGAAGCCAGGAGGGTTCGCCAACGGCAACCCCTTCTTCCGACTATTAACTTCCCAGCAGGGGCGTTTATAGGAACGTTACGTCGTTACACCGCTGCGCGTTGTATTAGTCCCGTGGGCCTCGTGCTCAAAAAGATACGGCGGACGTGTAACACGACGCCATTTTGCCGGTTGGTCGGCAGTCGGACCCGGCCCGGGAGACGATTAAATTTTAATTGCCGCGTTACGAATATAACTCGCGGAAGCGCAAAATAACGAGTTGGGCCCAGAAACGACAGGACGAACTTTGCCATCCCTTTACTAGACCTCCGTCTCTCAGAGGGTTGCGGTAGGCAGTGTGCATTGCACTTTTTTGACCATCATGTACCGTGTGGTACACGCTGAGAGCGACCACTTCCGTTTCTCGCCGGACAACAATGCAGATTACGATTATCGAACGACTCCAGCACGATCCCGGAAGCAGGATCGTAAAAAGAGAGAGTGGCGAAATCTGTATCGAAAGACAGACTTCGAAAGAGGGAGGCCCGAAACGATTTTAAGCGGCGGACGTACGCGAGTGGCACGTGTCGTAACTTTTGCCATGTTAAGTAACCTTAAAAGAGAAGGTGGCCTGATTCGGTCTCCTTTCACGGATGATCATCGGATGGCTGGTCAGCCAGGATCGTCAGGGTAAGGAGCAATATCGTGGCGAACCGAATCAGCGAACTTTGACGGTTGTCCGCGAAATTGCTCGGACATAAATGCGGCTTTTCGCTGCTAACATTCGAGGATTCGATCTTTGTCATACGGATACCGGTCGACCAAGTAATTAATCGACTCGCCAATTCAATTTCGGAAGCTTGCCCTTTCCGTGACGTAAGGGTAGATTTCCACGTCTTCGGTCATATTGAAGCAATTTCATTGTTGAAGTTCGTTGATGATCGAATGATCGGTATGTTTGAAGGTCTGGTAAGACCAGGCTAGGGTAGTGGATTTAGATGCCTGCGAGCGAAATTTAATTGGCAGCCGATTACGCAAGCTATGCGAGTATCGAACGCGTCTCGTAACGCCTTGTTGTAAGTAAGTCCAATCGTTTACGAAAAGCATGATGTAATTGCGGTCGGGGAAACTGTCTAACGGAGTAATTTCGTTTAGTATTCTAATCTTCTTACAAAACCACGTGCCGTACAGGCGCGCGTGAGTCATAAATGAGCTAATAAAATTGTGCCTCGCGCTTCGTACAAATTACGGCAGAAATCGTTGAAGCGGCAACGTCACACAATGTTTCAGCGACCCTTCGGAATTCTCCGCAGGGAAATTAGCGAGTTTCGAACTCTTGCCGAGGCATTAGCCCGGAGGTTCGAGCTAACGGCCCCGGTATTCAGTGACTTGCCACTTGTCACCGGCATATCATCGTCGTCCTTCCCTTACCCGTCAATCCATCCATCCTCTATCCATCGCTCACTCCCCTCACGAAACTTACGGATGTCCAAAATTCGCCGGACCAACCTCTCGGCAACCTGACCGACGAGAATAAATCATCCGTAAGCCATTAACTGACGATTCTTTAAAATGTCAGGAGCCCGTCGTTCGCCTCCGAATGAATTACAAATGCGACGAGTCTATACATAAAGCCACATAATATAATCGCCTTGACCAACATCGGCCTCTTCATTAAAATTCCAAAGTCCCACAGTCGTAGCCTACTCCAATTTCGCATGCCTCAGATCGTTATCCGGCACAATTTTAATCATTGTAACGGTAACGTTGCGCGCGTAATAATACGCACGAGAGTTGTAGGTAGGTAGGCAGGTAGGTAGGTACGTAGAAGATGTAGATACGTAGCCACGGAAGGTGCGAGAGTCATTATCGCACCCGGGCATCAGCTGTTCAGTCAAGGTAGAGTAGGCCGTTTGTCATCCTAACGTATCGCAGTTCAGCTCGTGAGAATTCTCACGACTTTCGATCCTCCCGTTGCGTACAATGCCGCCCCAGTGGAAGTGCACTGTTACTTTCATCGACTTTCCTTCTAGCAATTTATCGCACGGCTCCGCACCGGGATGCCCGGAGAAAGACAATCGAGTGCGAGTGAAATGCATCCGAGGCAAGATTTTGATAAAGGAACCTTCTTCCATCGTGTCACCGTTCGTCCAACCTACTCGTTGACGCAACAGGCCATCGCGCGAGAGACGGCGCGAGAGACGGAATGAGACGAAGACAAGGAGCGAAAAAAATTGTTATTCCAGAGAGGCGCTCGCAGGTCGGTTAATTAAGCCGCGGCGAACATCTGTTCGCTCTCCGCAGTACATTAGTCGAACAATGTGGCATTCAGAATGCGTGTGCGCGCGCGCGCGCGCGCGCGCTCTCGCTCCAAGATCGTTCCGAGTCGAGCGGGTGAAAGGATCGTCCTCAAAAACAGGCGAGTACGTCGTTCCCGATCGCGATGCGCCTAAATGCTTCTGGTGAAAGGACGAGAGCCATGGATGTAACAACGACAGTCTTTGTAATCTCGTTAGCTAGTCGCACGTCCGCCGATCGTCGCCCGTCTTCCTTTATTACCGCACAATTAGCCATTGCACGCGCGGGTCAATTAAACACGCAGAAAGAATGGACAGCGCACTCGAGACTTTCACGCGTCTCAAGCGTCCCTTTTGTCTCTGCGTTGACACACTTTCCTTCGACTGCATTATCGTTCGCGTTGGTACAACGCCGCTTTTTCGCGCTCGTTCGCCAATACTCCGTAGTGTAAGACGTACTGTAAGAAACGTTTTTCCCCGACTCGCTTTTTATGCGCCTTGCCTCCGACCTTTCGGCAATTAATCGGAAGCAGCCGGGCGAAGTTCAGAGGGATGAAATAGGGCTGCCCGAGTAATTGAACGTCGGCTAACGTCGGCTCGCCGACTGTATTACAACGGTACGATCGGGTGCGAGAAGGAAGCGATAAAGTGGGCAACAAAGTGTATGCGGGGGTGGGGGGGGGGGGGGGGAATAAAAAAAGATTTATGCCCGTTGGGAAAGATCATCCACGAGCGAATGGCTCTCAGCAGCACAAAGAAATCAAAGAGACGGGATACGGTTGAACGTGAATTACGTCACGATATCGTTCGCGTCGCGAAAATAATTGCCCTTAAGCTCGCTACTGGCTGCGCCGGACAAAAAGGGCGAAGGGGTGGGTAAGGCGGTGAACGAGGCGGGGAGAAGGGTGAATAGGGGGCGAAAACCGGTTGCCAGACGGCTAAGAAGATACCGTGGCCGGGTATTTCTTTAATAATCTCTGAAATAAGCGGACTGCACCCCCGCACCGCCGTTTTGCAGTTGCCAGATGGCGCTGTCGCGAAATTGATTTTTAAACGAGAATCCAACCGACGGCGAGCGAGTGGACGGGACTCGATCGGGATATAAACTGCGTAGAAAAGTGCGCTTAAAACGGTCGCAAGGATTAACCTCCATCGGGCATATTTGCCACCCCCTTGCGATCGTAAGAGAGGAGTGCACCCCTTCGCCAACGGACGAGAGTGGCTTGCCATTTTAAATTGCAAAAATGGCAATCAAGCGGATAACGAAGAAGGCGGGGGTCGATCGAGAGCATCGATGCAGTATGCATACGCCGATGAGAGCATACTTTACGGGCGGCCCGTTACAGTAATATCCCTTCTGTTGAATTAATATCAAGCGCCGCGCGCCTGAATGATAATTAAGCGCGATAGTGTAAGTCTGAAGAGCTGAACGACGCGTATTAGCTTTCGCACGCGAGCTGAGCGATTAACTATTGTATAGCGCGATCGAAAGTCGTTTCCCACGACATTTTCGGATGAGCTCAACGGAGAAGTTAATATAATAATAAAATAAAGCGTCGTAAGACTGGGTTAACGACGATGCACGCAACTCGCTAGACGTCTTCGGCGCGATCGAGGTTCTCCGCGCTCTTTACACAGGGACGAGATTCGAGTCGTCTCTGTCTACGAGCCTCTTAATTGCCAGTCATTATCCCGTGGCACAATAAACGCGGATGTACGTAATAAATAGCGAATCCGGCAGGATTCTGTACTCAGTCTGTAATCAGCGCTCACATTGTTCCCCCGAGGAGCCGATCGACTCGTCCTCGCCAACTCGAGAGGAGAGAAACTGTAGCAAAGTGCGACGTTTACTTTCACTGCCGGCTGCGGTTCCTTGTAGAAAGGTGAGCAGCGAGAAGATCGAAGGGGGTGGCTACGGGGAATCGTAAATCGCTCGCATCGCGCTGTTGCCTAGTCGTAGGCTCGAACGACCGTGCTTTCTTCGAGCAGATACAGCAGGACGCCATAAAAAAAACACGACGCGCAGAGAGAAATGAAATTCCGATCGCATCGTCGTCGATCCTGAAGAGACTCTTTTTACGCTCGGAATTTACATATCCGTACGTACGGAGGGGAAACTTAAGTGGGAATAAAGTCAAGTGCTCTTAAAGAGACCACCCTCTTCTTCTTCTTCGTCCCGAGTCCCACGGGGGGGCGGAAGTGATTTTATACGATTCCTACGTCGACATCGAAGGCGTAATTGATTGGACGCGATATTTATCGTGCGTCGCTGATATCAAAGGGGGTGAAGAGCAGGTAGGGGAGGTAAATGGTCGAACGGGAGGGGGTGAGCGCATTCATCGGGGATGGCAGTGGGGGGATGAGAAAAGAACGTAATCTTCTGCCCGGGATATTCAGATTCTGCGATTCTATCCTTCAGACAGATGGACGGTACCATTGTGCGCGGGATAATCGATGAAGTTACTTTATTCAACCCTCCTCCAACACTCCGAGGTCCACGGCAGGTGGAGGACTAACAGGAGGGAGGGGGGAGGAAAAAAGCGTCGATTAAAGATGCTAAGTGACGAGAAAAGCGATGGAACTCCGAAAAAATACTCGAAAAAATACTCCGTCTAGAGCGTCCCTCTG
This sequence comes from Anoplius nigerrimus, assembly GCA_914767735.1. NCBI lineage: Eukaryota > Metazoa > Arthropoda > Insecta > Hymenoptera > Pompilidae > Anoplius > Anoplius nigerrimus. Next base: position 11,895,623 of record OU612088.1, on the reverse strand, counting down.
AAAACTGCATAGAATCATCCCTTTAAGAATAACCACACGATCAATTGAAAAAAATGATAAAAATAGCAGGCCACATATTTTTTAGTTTATCTGTTTATTCAATTGAAGGCATTCCAGTATCCATCGGTAAGCAACCAGCATTTTTTTTCATCCACCCTGGATAGAAACGCGTTGCGCATCGGCATTCATTACAACGTATCTCATTACAGCGCGCAATTGAAGGTATTCGAGTCGTGCGTAGGGATGGCAGCATACGCGCAGGCAAGTTGCGAGACCGGAAGGGCGAGTGATTACGAGATTTAGTGCGGGGCCAGACGAAATCGTGCAATTTACAGGAATAACTCGACCGACGTCGGTCGTGCGGCGTGACACTCGGGGTTACGTGACGCGCATACTTCCCGTCACGCGTGTGACGCACGCACGATTGAAATTTAATTAAACGTGGCCGCGAGGGGCGACGGCCGCGGCGGCGTTAATTGAAAGTCCGCTTGATTAATCTCAATTAAATCTGCGGCGGAGGTTTGAGATACTTGGCGACCTCGTCCTCGTCGAATTACGAGCCTAGAAGAATGAGGATGAGAAGGCGAGGGCAATTTTCCTTCGGCCAAGAATCCTGATCTTCCCTGCGCGTCTCATTTGGCTCACTTTGATCGGAGCGATTAGCTTTCGTTTTCGCTGGGATGTCGCGTGTATTCGTTGGGCCGAAGTCGATAATGTATACTCGATTATGTCACCTTGGCTCGTGCCAACCTCCTCGCGCTGTGCAAGGTATAAATCTTCGTCAGCGGGCTGTCGACTTAAAGAGCAATCTCATTTTTTAGTTTCGGCAAGATTATCTGTCGGTTCTGTCCCGGTTTCGTACGGCGGAGAATTCCGAGGACGATCGTGGCTCGAGTGTGGGTAACGGTAACGTGGCAGGACGTTAGTCGCCTCAAGGATTACGTGCGCGGCCTTGCCTGGAGACTCGTCGTCCTTGAAAAGGAACGTTTCATTCTGGTACACGACCGCTCTCTGCCGCCACGTGGTCCGACCCGATGGTAGCGAGAGAGTTTAATCCGTCGCCGTATCGGCAGAAAAGCGCATTCGTTATCTCAAATTAGGATGATCGCGTGCAAAACCGCCACTGAAGGATATCCATCCTTTTAATCGTGCTTCTGAAATCTTCTTGAAGTTTTGCGGGCGATCAGTATCGGAAGCGGCCGGCGAGGTGGGCATTTTTCTTTATAGAACCAATTTCCTACTAGCTTAAAGGTAATCTTGCCTGCGATGTAACCGCACTGGCTCTCGAAACTTTAAAAACTCGAGCAGCTAGTGCCTGGCATAAAAACATTAATCACCGACGAGCGGTAGCTTCTAATATCGACGTCTAAGCTTCGTTGGCTGCCAGGCAGGATACCAGAATTTGAGATATTGACCTCAATGTTTTGTATATGCGTTTCGTTGTTAAGAAAATGATCTACTACATCATTTTGACCATTATTTATTGTATGCATATTATCCGTACAAAACGTGAAAAGTCTTTAATTGACTAATTGTTTTACGGGCCGACGAGAGATTAGCCTATTATGCTGGGATTATTTGGTAGCAGAAGATGAAAATAAAGATTATGAGAAAAACGAGAGTTAACCGTTCTATTCCAATTATTGTTCTGTCTGGACAAGAAAATTCCGAAATCTCCTTTCACTCCGGCAGCGTTCAATCTTTACACTTAAATCATTCCTTCGCCACGTCCTCAATAACAGGATAATTTCCCACGGGAAAATAGCCTCTGGCGCAAGAAATAAATCAAATATATGGCTACTTACATGCCCGACGAATCCCAACACGCAAACCTAATTGATTTTCAACTCTTTCGCTTCAAAGTTCGTTTTCTACCCGACTCAGTCAGAGTCAAACCTTCGGAAAACTGACGTAACTGAAATGTCATCCACTCGATATCGAATGGCTGTGACAGAAATGACAGAAATTACGCTAGTACAAGAAACCGAGTACACTAGCCCTAACATACTAAACGACTATAGTCCTAACGAATTCAACGGCTATCAACACGCAGCTTTAATTGATTCCCAGTTCGTTCGCTTTCTGGAAACCGTTATCAAAATATCGAAACTGACCAACAAAATAAATCAAGAATATTCCGCCTAGCGCAAGCGAATAATTTACACTTCGCATGTTGACTATCGACACGCGAATCTAATTAATCCCCAGCTCGTTTGCGCTCCCCATTTTCCAGCCAACCAGTCAGCCAATGTTCGAGATCTGTCTGTAACCGATATATCCGCCGGTCGGAATCGAACGACTTGTCAGGCAACGGCAATCGTCTCGCAGTCGTGCGCGACACGCAACGGCGCACGCACGCCAATTTATGCACGGCACACCGTCGTCCCGGACGTCGGCGGCGCTTTTTACCGTGTTTCAGGGTCGCTAATGGTCCGTGCCGGCGCGAGAGACCATTAATCAGGCGCCGAGAAAATATCTTGCGCCTAAAGTGCGCAACGGGCCGGCACGCGTGCGCGCCGATATGCACGCGGCTAGAGTCCATGAATAATGCGCACGCACAGAACATTTTCCCTCGGCCCGTGCCTCACAGCTCAAATTTCACCTACACTTTTATTGGCCGACTCCCTTTAATCGCGCGTGTAACGCGACGGACTATTTACGCGCACGCCTGCGTTTTGCGCAATTTGCACGCTCGCGGATCCGTAATCTCCGAGGGACGAGGGTGGGAAACAAAAGAGTCCACTCGGAACGAGAGAGCTATGAGTTGTACCGCTCAGCGGATAAATCGCCTAACTTTGCTCCGCACATTTAAAATAAATCCGCAAATTATTTTCTTTTCACGCGGGAAACTAAAATTGAATATTGTGATTGCGATGATAAGGTTTGCTCAAAGAACACGGTATTTTATATTCATAGTATTTATTATCATTTTGCTTAGTACAATTTATATACTATGGTAAGAGATTCTGTATTTATCTGATTTACTACTCTAGAAGTAAAGGGAAATGAACGTACTATTACATCAGCTTTCTGTACTTAAACGCATTTGTCACTGAGCGACTCATTTATAATACAAAAAACTCTGCCCGATAAAAGTTACGAATAATCTAACGGAAAATACAGGGTAGATTCACTTTGAACGTATAATGTACTTGAAACGCGGTCGCGGTAACTGAATTCGCGTAGAATTCCAACAGAGACAGAAAAGTTCGGCCAGCGCTGCGACTCTTAATCGTCCCGGAGGGCATGGCCGACGTTGAGGTTCGTTAAATCGAAAGCGTCACTGGGCATGCAGGTTATGCGTTTCTGGTCTCCGTCCTCTTCTGAGTAACGATTGTAAAAAATATGCGGACGCACTCCGGCCATTCCGAGAATGTCAGACGAAACTTTTGCGCGCTCTCTCTCTCTTTCTCTCTTGCACTCTCCTCTCTCGCATAGCTTTGCAACGGGACACATCGATGGGGAAGATTGTTGAGAAACACTGACCGGGATGAGTAATTACAGAGTCGAAGATCGATGAACCGACAGTGCGATAACGGTCCGTGATTGAAGCGACGACGTACGGTTTACACGTTCCGATGTAGAAACTTCATGCCGGATGATAGCGATGAATGCGCCCTGTCGCCTGTATCGGTTTACGTGGCATTTGCAGCCCGATCAGCCGTCGGAATGTCGGGCTTGCGCAAAGTAGTCCGTCCGCGGGGAAGGAAACGGGAGCGAAAAGTTTTATAACAGGCGAACAATTCGAAAGTGCCTCGAGAAAGGATCGAAATAAAACTCTGCGGCGGTCGGAACGATCCATCTTTCCAATCGTGTACCATCTAATCTCTCGATCTCCTCTATCACGATTTGCACCGACGAAACTTGACGTCGAGATAGCATCGGCCGAAAGAAACGACTTCGTAGACACTCATTACGTAAACAATGTGAGCCGAGCTAATCGTCAGTGCACTCTTACTCAGATCAGCGAATCATCGAAATCGACAGGACGACCGCAAGTAGACCATTCACAAAACGTTCTCTCCTCGACCGATAACATCGGCTACAAGTAACAACCGACGAACGGTATTATATAAGCATGTGGCACGGATCGAACGTCAACGTACGCTTACAGACTCCAGTATCCTCTTTTCTGAACCTTCCCACCCCTTGGCACTTCACTCTACCGAGCCTTCGACAACAGTCCGCGAGACGAACGTACGACCGCAAGTGGACCATTCTTTCGAAACATTTCCCGAACGCTTCGCTCTCGCCCGACCTCCTCACGATCATCTTTATTCTCTCACCGTTGCGTACCGCTCGATGCCGATTAAGCCGGACGAAAGGTCCGACTCGGTCGAGCTCTAATTACCGCCATAGAGATGTGCGCCGTAGAAGCGGCGGTTAATTCCTTTCGTTTTCTCCCCACATTCGTCTCCTTTCTCTTCTCCGCGGCGGCGACCGCGGCCGCAAACCGCCTCTGTTACCGTACAGTTCTCTTCCCCAGCTCTTCTCGCTGCCTCTCTTCAGCCTTCTTCCCCTTCGGTTCTCTTCGTGGCCCTCTTCGTCGACTCGCGAGCGCGGCCGTAACGGATTACGCGCGCACACATTTATTCCTGCCGCTTAATCCCCCTCCTCGAGTCCCAGCCGCGTTCCGATCCTAATTTCAGGGAATACGCCGATGAAGCCTCTTTTTATGCCCGCCACTTCTGTACAGTGAGGCAATTCGGCTACTTTTTTTCTCGGCCGCGGGATGAACCTTTCACTCGGCACGATTATCGGCCGGCGAAAGAGAAAAGTGACGGCGTAATACGGTTCCTCTTCAGATCATTGAGATTGTTACATATACATGTATCCTTCTTTCATGAGCGGGTAATCCGCCTTCGTTAGCCTGCTTGCATACTTCGTCCCGTGATTTGCGCAAGAGCGTATCGCTCTGTAGAAATCGATAGATTTGACCGCTTTGCCGAAGATTAAACGAGGAATTATCATATGACATCGATACGCATAGAACCATCACGGGCGGTTTCAACGTACGCGAATTCGATACCCGTGTAATTGGTCGTAAAGCGGGTTCGTGAAAATGGGAGGATTATCAGCGCGCTCCGGTCTAATTTGAGAGAAGATCAACTTTCGCAGCGCTAATGCCTTCATTGTTTAACGAATCAGCATCTTTTCACCTTGAAATTGCCTTTCGTTCTATGGTTTGAGGTTCGCGGCTCGTAAGCAGAGCTCGTTACAGGTCCAAGAGTCGGACCTAAGTCTCTCTAATTACCACAGTTCATTCGTTCAGTACGCCCTAGTTACATCGCGTCTGTACGATAATTACCCTTCCAATCATATTCGCACCCCGCAGCAAACTACTCCTCGATCCCGCCAAACATTTCAATCGATCTATCTGACTTTACCGTAGGCAAAATAATCATTTTGAGAACGGAAACGTTGAAGCTAAAAAAAAAACAATGGTTAAAAGCCTGCACACATAACCTGTAATGTACACTGTGAATGTTTGGCCTTTGCAAGCGCTGGTATCGTTTTCTATTAATATCGTTCTCTTTTTTTGCCAACCCGCAGCACCTAAAAATTTCAACGAAACGATATCGCGTGCGCGCGCGAGGGCAAAGTAAACTGGGTTAGCGCTTTGAGTGCGGAGGGTTAACGTTTCAATTACATACCTCTTCGGATTTCGCGAATACCGTCCGACCGCCCACGCAGCGAATCACGCGAGCATAACGACAATGATCGAGCGAGCCGAATTACGTACCTTTTTATCGGACCCTGCGCTCGCGTGTTCTACGACCTTATTTTCGGCCGACCCTCGGTCCCCTTTCACCGAAGCCTTTATGCAAAATATCAACGTCCAGCGCCATTACCGTCCGCGATGTTATCGCAAATTTTGCTTCGCCGCGAGCGAGTTTACGATAATATCCCCTTTAGCAACTCGACGAGCTCGGAATTAATAAATCCGCCTGGAACCAGGCCGGCTACTGTGTTCGATCCTAAGAATCAACGCTCGAAGCTCAAAGGCGCCTGACGCACATTCCTCATGCAGCCTGATAGAGAATATTTGAGCGAGGTCCGCGCGAAAAGTTGATCATCGAAGCTGCCGAAAACGAAATGAACGCAAGTCTTCCTCCTCTATTTCCTATGCTGCTCCAAGTGTTGGCTTATGCGGCAGAGAACAAGGCGGCCGAACTTGCGCCGTCTTCTCGGCGGAATCTGAAGCTGGATAATCGTGTTGGAGACCATAACGAACGACGCTCGCTTAATCAGCGGCTCCCTTACAATTAGTTATGGCTGAGCCAATAATTACGATAGACGCGATTTGTGCTTATCGCGGCCGAAGCGCGAATCTGAAGGAAGGAGGGGCTGATAAGGTCTTGCGGGAAATTTGCGGAAGTAATCTTCGACGAACGCATAATTCAGTTACGCGCGAACTTCCGTCTGCACGGAAATTAATACGTTGCGCGCTTCGAGTAAGGGGGTGGGTTGTTATAGCGATAGCTGACGCGTGCGAGCTGGAGGGAGAGCGTGGGGAAGAGAGAATAATGAGAACCGAGGAAAGATTGAAAATAAATAGCTGCGGATAGCTGTGTTGAGCTTCCATTCCGGATTTGCATACCGGAGTGGAAGCCGTCGTCTTTATACCTGCGCGACCTCCAAACAACTGCATACTCTACATAGAGCGTCGCGCGCGGCATCCTCGATTTCGCTAATGCAGTTTGGAGTGTTGGTCCAGCTGAACCGACCGTGCCGGTCGAATTAACTGAATAAACCGAATTAACGGGACCCGGGAGGGATTAGTACGGTAAGTGTCGCCGATTGAATGTTAACTGCCGGTCAGCGCGATGGGCCGAAAATAAAAACAGACTCGCAACAGCCGGGATGTTGTCCCTCCCGGAAAAGAATAGCGATACGAGACGGGTATGCATTCTGTTTCTCGAGCCGCCGAAGGGGGAAGGAACGGACGGAATTTGCGCCACGGATTCGCGGTGGGGCAAAATTCGGCGAAAGTGAGGGAAATTAATCAGCTGGCGTCGTCGATCGATCCGCTCGCACATTCTCCGACGACTCGATAATTCCCTCCATAATTGTGATTCTTCCATTAGCGGCGCCATTCTCGACGTCGCTCAGCGGAGCGCGAGCAATTAGCATTAATGCCAATTCGTTCGGTACGGCGCTGCGTGTAGGAACGACAGAATTCGGGAGTCTCGACGCCGCGAACGAGGTCGCATTAATTAATTCCCGCGCGAATGGCTCACAATTAGGGGAAGAAACAGAGTACGGACAAGGGGCGTTGCCTGTAATCGTTCTGCGGCGACTCGCAATGGCACACTGCTTCGATAGGCTTCCCAATCTTGACGAAAGATAGCAGCCTCCATTTTACAACAAATAAAGTATTATAAAATAAATCAGGCACTCGACTTAATTCTACTCAAGCAACCTGCGATGACGCACTTATCCAACTATTCTGTACGTGGAACAGGAGTACTTTGATAACACACTTCTCCGATGGACTTCCAAATCTTGACACTAAATAAGAGAGCTCGTTCCATTTTATGCAAAATGAAATTCCACACCAACGCATAGACCACAAACCCATCCACATGTGCCAGGATTATTAAACCACGACAAAGTAGAGATACATGTTGCGTTTCATTACGATTTCTGATCACATTTTTTCGAGTTGAGCTCGTTAAAACTTGCTGCAAACCAGGATAATTTCGTATACCGACAATATTGAGTAACAGCTCTCCTCCAAGGGTAATCCGCGAACATGGCAGAAAATATCTGCCCTCCTGCACGACGCCACCCCGTCTTTCAGCGTCGCATCAAAGTGTCCCACCCCTTGCAAGAACCTCGAGTGAAATATGTTCGGCCATCGGCATCGTGGGAGGGTGGAAAAATCGCGGATTTACCGGCGTTTCATCGGGACAAAGTTGTACCTCGTTAACTCGAGCGTATCAGGGTGCGATTTGGCGGCATGCCAATTTTTCCATTCGGCCCACATTCCTTCCGCGTCCCCCCTCGCTCTATACTACCGCTAGCCATTCTATGCGCCCGCCTTCCACTCTCCTTTCTCCACTTGAGCGTCCGCTTTTGTCCCCGGCTAGGCAATTACGCCGGCGTTCGGGCAGAAAAAACGCGTGTCAGACGGGACTTTTTTGTTTCGCAGGCAGAGGGGTGGGGAGGTTGGAAAATTCAGCCGGGACTTCCCGTGCGTGGCCGTCGGCGTCGCGGGGGATGAAGGATAAAAACGGCGGGAAAAAGGACGCCGGGGGGGGGGGGGGTGGAAAAAAGCGAGTTCCAGTTTCGCAAGGGACTCCGTTCGGGCGTCGCGAGAGAGCCCTTTGTGGCCCGCAAAGGGGAAAAATGGCAGGCGGATACCATTGTCGCAACAATCTGCGTCCCCGTCATGGTTTCCGGCCGTTTTGTTCGGTGCGAGCGATCCGCGCGCGCCGATGTTTGCCGAACGCGAACAATCCGTCATCGACGAAAGCTTCCGATTGGACGCGCGTTTATTAGTTGCCCCCTTCTTTGCTCGCTACCCCCACCCCCCCCCCCCCCCCCCCCCTCTAGTGTTTTTCACCCCTTACGATTGCATTTGGTCATCGATTGTTTTACGATTTTGCGGAGGCTGTGGAACAAGAAATTCTTAGAACGCTGTGTATGAAGAAAGCATTACTGAAATGGTATAGATTGACCAACTGACAATACGATGTACGACCGTATGGAGTGCATGTATCACACGTAGATGAGAATGGTAGAGAACGAATTCTTAAGAGCACTGAAGTGCGTGGGATGAGCATGAGTGTGTGTGTGTGTGTGTGTTACGGTCGCGTTAAACAAAGGCCAGTAAGAAGCAAAGTAAAAGTTGGAAACTAATTAGAGTTCGTGGAGAGAGTAAAGAGTTAACGGAATCATAATCAGAGAAAGGATTCAGAGTGTTCCGCTCGTTTATTTACCTATACATTACGCTTTATTATTATTAATAAACAGCCGCTACCTACTCTCCTCTCATTCCTGTGACCTACATAATGTCGAGGCATAAATTCGACGGAATCTTGCTATTCTTCTTTTTTGCAGTTAGTTTGGATATGCCCGAATTGCTCTCAGTGTCTTAAATTAATGATACTTGAGCTCTCGTCAAATTATACAAGTTTGGTTTTGTTTTTTACTGTGGCTTGATCTGTGTTGATCAATGTCTGAACTTACTGAACTGATCTGCTGTGATTCCTAATCGCATTTGGAAGTGCTTGGAAAGGGTGTTTCAAAGGTTCGGTTGCTCCCACTAAACATCCGCCCAAAGGGCCTCGAATGGAGATATTGTTAACAATTCACCCACTCGAGCGTCCTTACCGTCAGAGTGTCAATAAACCTGACTACCTCTCCTTCGGACCAATCCTCAAGTTCATCGTGCTGTTAACAAAGGAGTTTTACTATTGTTCAACAAGAAGTAGCCAAGCTGCGCACCTGCGTGGAGGAAGACGCCAGCTGAGGAAGATGGTCATCTGGCTGAATATGCCAACCCAATAAGGAGTGGTTTTTGATAAATCCGGGTATAGGTCCCACGTCATGTTTCTATCGTTTTGATGTGATTAAATTAAGTGTGGGTAATATATCCAATTTTTGGTTCTGCCCACAACTTTATTGTTTTACACTGGCGGGAGAAAGAATGTTCGTCACATCCGTATTTTGCTTTCATTGGATGCATTTCAGCTTTCGGAAAGGATTCGAACGCTCGCGATCCTGTTTAATTCTCCCAACAGGGACTTTGGCCAAGGAAACAGCGCAAGAGACGCAGAATTCAACGTCTGAGGTTCGCTTGCGGGCATGTGGAGGCATGAGTTTGCCTCAAGTTTCTCCGTCCCTCTCTCACTTTCTCGTTCTCTCATACTGTGAGACCGAATACACGAGAACCAACGCCGCCCACTAACGTAGAGATTAATTTATGAATGCGAGATAGCATGCTTTAGATACGCGAGTTAGTAAAGGATGCAGAATGCTACTAATACGTTGCTCAATTCATGTGTTTTAAGCCTCTCATTAGTCGTATGATAAAAAATTGTAACCTGCCTACGACGTCGTGTAACGAAACTTCGACGGGGAACTTCGGCTCATTGACTTAATCAGATTAGTAGTTAAGATAGACAATGTTAGGAACATCGCATCAACGAAAGTTTGGGATTGTATTAGGGTAAATGATGAAAACAGTTCAATATAGAGACAATTAATAAAAAGTTTATTGTAGTCATGAATCATCCTACAATACTAAACTAATGATCCTTTTGCGAATTGCTAGTGGTCTGCTTATTACAAAAGTAGTCTAAAGAAGAATGGTGGAAACCTCATTTATTTGGCCTCATGTTGCTGTGATAAAGTAAATGATTAAACAAGTGTTTGCATTAATCTGATTCGAGCAAATTTTATACCTAATAACCAGACTCGGCCACCAAATCGTCGATGATCATGAATGAAGGTTGAAGTGAAGATCGGCGATTTCTGCGTTTCCCACGGCAGAACTGCATCATCTGGGTCAAACGTACACCGATCACAATTCCTTATCCGCACTCGCTAACACCTGGCACGATCCATCGACATTTTCCGCGACTCGCTGGCTTAATACGGGCGACTCTCGCGAAAGCGATAGGCCGCGCGCGGACTTTTAATGCTTTACGTAAGGCGAGTTATGCGCATCGCGGATGCGTTCCATTTTCCTTGCGAAAGTCTCGTTCGCGCGACTCGCGCAGAAGTCGGCAAACCTCCACGCTCGCGAAACGTGAAAGATGATTTCACGTGCGCTCGCTCAGATTCCGATCTTTGCTTCACTTTCGTCGGACGTCTCTCGCCAACGTCTTACAAGAGAAACGCAAACGAATTCATCATTTCGGCAGAAGGTTGGCAGGGACACGCGTGAGAAAGTTCCTGTCCCACACGTCTTTAATGCCTTGCGACCTGTGCACATGCACACGTAAGCCGACAGGGAGAAAAAGTTTGACAAAATTGCGCCGTAATCATAATCATGTTGCGCGCACTTATTAGAATGCGGAGCGATTCTAGAGTCTCTCGATTTTGTCCCGGGGCAAACATTAAATATGTATGGGAAACATTTGCACGTCCGACGAGCCCGACGTTTGCCAGACGCAAATTGGAAAAACTGATGCCAAACGGAGACCAGAATTCAGAAGACACAGGGTCAGGACGTTCAGCCAGTAGAGAAGAGAAGGCCACTCCGGAAGTTCTGTTTTGCGCCTCCGCCCTTGATTCGTCAAAGCCCCCTTGACCTGTCCCACTTGCCCTATGAACCGTCCCTCCGTGTCCTGCTCGTCCCTTTGGCCGTCGCCGAGTTTCGACAGAGGCCCTCAGACGACGCTAAGTCCGGCGTCGTAAATCTTATCGGAAATTGTTAAGGCGTCGCGCGATGTAATGCCTACAGATTAGAGTCCCCCCTTCAGCGTGTAGGGTCTCCTCGCAAACCATCCTGCCTCCCCTTCTTCTCCTCGTTGCCCTCCCACCCCCAGCTCAGCCAGGTCCCCCTTCGACGGTTCCCGATAAAAGGAGGACGCCCCGGCCAATCGTAGAACGCCATGAACCAATAATCCCGCGAAAATCCGACGCCCTCTCTTTCTTACCCCGCTTCCTCCCCTCCTTTCTCAGCTCGCGGAGTTAAGGGTCGTGGCCGGGCAAGCCGAAGTGAGCTGCGCCCCGCGAGGGACTCCGCGAAGCACCCGACGAAGAGAGAGGCTCGAAAAAAGAGTTGAACCGAAGAGGAAAGAATTAAGACGCCTCTCGAACGTCTACCTTTCAACCCCGGGGGCGGACTTAACTTTCCGAGGTTCTTTCGCTGGTGGAAGGGCGCGCAGGGGTGAAGGTGGGAGGAAGGGATGGCGTCCGCAGTTAATCGTCTTACTATCTTTAAGGATTAAGGCACGCCGACGATCGAATTGCGAGGGATATCGAGAACCCGATGAGTAAGCGCGCTTAACTCCTGAGGCGCCGACGGCAACTTTTTATCTGACGGCCGGAAGGGCGACTGCCGAGGAGGTGCGCCAAGTTTTCTTTCCGCGGGGCTGGCCCTGCCTGCGATTCGATTTCGAGCAGAGCTGTTTCGCCGCTCGGTAGAGGAAACGATGTTAGCCGGGCATAACGGAACTTTAACAGCGGCGTAACACGAGGTGTACATAGTCGAAGTTAACGGTGGATGGACTAAAACTCGGCCTGGAAATATAGTTTATTGATCTGATATTAATCGAGCAAACGTTTAAAGCAACGACGGTGGACGTCGCGATAATTGATATTAGAATTACGGTCGATTCCTATTCATATTTTTATTGAATTTACAACATGCAAAGCAATTTATCGTTTATCTACTCCTATTAGCTATCGGTACTTCTTTGATTATAGGTATTTATTGTTGTGTTGCCTGTTTTTAATATTAGATATTTTAAATTAATTCTACAAAATTATGGCCGGCCCCTAGCGCTGTTTGACTGCGAAGACGTGTGGCCATTAAAGTGCTAAGATATGGTCAGACTAACCATTTCGACTGGTCGGTGGCTCTTGTATTAACAGACTAAAGCTTAATCGGACAGTGGGCAATGGGATTTCTCCTCGATCGCCTTGCCGACTTTCGATCAGCTTCTAAAGGCGTTCGAAATTGTTCTGGAGAGTTCAGCTCTATTCAATTGCCTTTGGTTAAGGTTGCCGATTGGAAGGATGCGGCAGTGGACATCTCTGGCCGATGTTTCCCAGAATGTTGCCACCGATGTACTCGGCGACTGGCACGCATGCACTCTCGCGTGATTAATAAGCACGGTAATGACCCCGACGAGAAACTACGGAAACGTGAACGCATCGTCGCTGGAAGCAATTTGTTGTCGCCCAGTCGGATGGCGAGGGTCGGTTACTAAACCGAACTAAACGACTCACCGGTACCCACGCCCAACGGAAGTGGGAAATTCATTTGCGCACAGCCCGGAAGATGCCCGTTGAAATGGGTTGTTCCTTATTTAAATTAAGTTCGCAGGACACGATCGTTATCGTAATTATGGCTGTACGCGTCCGTTCGCCTTTTCTCTGGGAAGAAATAATTGATACCGTCGTGTCCGCGACGCTTGATTGTTCATAGTTCTCTTTACGGTAACAAAATGGCAAAAGGTGCGAAACGAACACAGTTTATTTCAGTTACATTACGATCCTGCCAAAAATAGGTGACAAAATCAGATTACAGTGAAAAAGAACGAGCAGTTCCTACAAATTTAAATCACGGTCCAGTTCGAAAATCTGATTGTATCGATTTTGTCCGTCTATCCGTCTGTCGTTTGTCCCCCAAACCTCAATTCTTTCCTTGATTATTCCGTGCCGCAGTAGCAGGTGCATTCCGTCGAAAACGAAGCAGCCTGCAAATTTCTTTGAACAGAGTCCTTTGAAGTATATCCACTTTCCTCGCCGCGAAGTGAGAGGCACGTTCCGCGTTTTGCGAGTGGGACAGGCCGCGTTCGGCTTTATGCAAATGTTTCCCTTCGTTAAAGGGTGGAGTACTCTGGGCGAATATTCGAGGGCCGAATGGCTGTGATGCCGACGAGAGAAGGCGCGCGCGCGTGCTCGCTTTATTGCTGAGGAATTTTATACTCTGTGAATGGGTGCGCGGAGTCGGCATTACACGGTCGAGTGTAATAATTATCCTAATGCCGGCACAACGCGGCAATTCGACGATGTACGTTGCCGAGATACGTCTGGTCTCGGCACGGTTAGATTTCATCTTCCGTGATGAGAGTTGGGTTCTTTTTTCAGGGAGCAGCTTTATAATCTACCACCGCGAAAAGATATCACGTCTTGCGAGTATTAATAAGTTTAATAACTGTCTCATAAATCCGAATAAAAGCAGAATTAAAGTAATTAATTCTATTCCCATTCTTACCTTTTTACATTAAAAATCACATTTAAACGCATTGGCTTCTGTGTGAATAATATTATTACATTATAATCACATGTGAAATTGTAAAGGAAGACTTTTCAATCCTACTAAAGATGACTATCATGCGCAATAAGAAATCTACGATAGGAAAAATGTACGTATCGCATCTACTGTTTTATATGAAAAATTTAGATAACCTCATCCAATCTTGTCAGACATCCTCCGCGAGGTGCGAAGGTCAAAGAAGCGACAGTCAGCTCGAGCAAGGTCCGGCGGCAAAATTTGAACGAGGAAAAAAGCGCGACGTCTCGCGCTTACCGGAGGCGAATTAGCTTTTCATAAGCGAATAGTCCCCAAGGGAGGGACGCAAGGGGTAGAAGCCGCGAAGGTCGTGAAAAGCTCGCGTAATTGCCCCGGCGCAACAAAGCCGACAGGAGGGATAAAATGTGGGGGAGAAAAATTGGCGCGTCTCCAATTCTCTCCGGCCAATGTTTCTGCCCGAGTCCCTTATCGTGATCGGCGCCATTGCGAGCATTGCATCTGCCGCGGGAGCTTCGGCTTATTTGTTACAGTGACAAAAATTCGATTTTTATTGTCGACGACAGCGTCCGCCGATCAGCGAATATTAGTTTTCTGCCGATCAGCCCCCGAGCGATTCGGCCAGAACAGTTACTCACGATTAACTCGTCTAATCGGTCAGTTGTCCCGGTGACGTCACACGTTCAGCTTACCTGCGAACAAAATTATATTCTGTTACCCTATCGAAAGGCACAATTGTCAAGTTGTAAAAAGTACATCTAATGCATGATGGAATTTTTTAATTATCTTCGACTAACGAAACGTAAATGCGAGAGCTTAATGCTGTTGCTAATTAAATAAACGTACAATATAATTTTTATCACTTTTCATTAGTTACCTACATTCAGTTCCCTTTAATCAAAAGGCTGAACTGATCATGTAGACAAAAGCGTTACTGATGAATACGTAATAGAACTCACACTGGAATTATATATCGGCTTCCCACTTGTATTGTTTAATATATAATGCACTTGGAAACAGAACCAGTGCACGTATATTGGATTTTCGCGAATGGGCTTATGATAGAAGAATCGAGAGATCGCAGACGAGCGAGCTGGATGATGAAACTCGGTCGGGGGAGAAAAATTGGGAGATTCACTAAGCGACGTCGGTAAAGAAAGGGGATGAACAATTCCAGCTTCTCAATTAATCGTCACTGTCCGTGGGAATGAAGGTCGCTTAAGGAACGCAGGACGTGAATCCCACTTGATGCGTCCGCGATTGAGACGTCTCTACGTCGTCTACGGAACCCCACGATAAACCGACCTAATCCACCCTTCTCGCCCTCGGCCGCAGCCCTCAGAGTTTCAGCGTCGAGACGCACCTTAAAGCCTATTTACACGTGCCAGTGATGTTTCAGCGCTGGCCAGACATTCTACTTAGCGGTGACTTAGGGCTGGAGCAGAGAGACTTTAAAAGTTGAGCTTATCGAGATAAACCCGTTCCACTTATTCGGAGTCCATCGTAAAACTGGCATTCACGTACTCTAACGAATGTTTTATCTCGCAAACTGGCATAATTAGGGACGATGGAGGGTAATCGAGGCTAATCTCAAACGA
Organism: Anoplius nigerrimus; assembly: GCA_914767735.1. Lineage (NCBI taxonomy): Eukaryota > Metazoa > Arthropoda > Insecta > Hymenoptera > Pompilidae > Anoplius > Anoplius nigerrimus. The sequence goes on along the minus strand of OU612088.1, from coordinate 11,880,089 downwards.
ACGCTCGATAACGAAGGCTTTGCTATAGATTGTTAAGTGCTCGTGGCAGATTGCAAATTTGTTCTGGTCGACGATAACGGCGACGTTGACGTGCCTCGCGCGAACCGCTCGCGCCTGCCATAAAGGACAAGTCTCAAGGTCGAAATAGTTGGAGAGCCACATGCAAGAGCTGTTTCGGCGCCGTTTTCCTCGGTACGAGAATTTTTATCGCGCGTCGTAAAACGCGCGGAGCCCCGTTATTATCCGCATTCCGTGTGCTCCAGCGAGACATAATGCACGGGCATGATAAAATCGATTGGCGGCGATACTAATATTCTTTCCTGGAACGCACCCCTCGTAAGTGCGCTCCAGCGCGAAGGAGTCGACCTACTCGCGGAAGGGTGGAAAAAATCAGCCGAGATTCCGCGTACATTCGTCAAACATTTGCGAATACGTTTCCGACTAGCACGAAGAAGGAAGGCGAAGTTTTGACTTGGAAATACTGGCAGGAAAGAACGCGGTCGAAGTTGCGAGGTTGTTTGTAAGTGGATGAGCAAGTGAGAGAGGGAGAGAAACAGAGAGAACTTGCGTAGGATTGAGATGATGGATAAAATGAATGCAGAGGACGAAAAATTGAAACGATCAGTGTAGGAAAAGTCTAACAACATGTATAGTGTGAAATGTAATAGCTCATTAATCTGTGCTCTTGTTATACAGTGTTATATGTAATAGTTAGGAAGCATTAATTTTACAATTTCTTCGTCCCCACAAAAACATCAACAATCATTGTCAGCGTGGAGAGAAATAAGGGAAGAATCGTATGAGACGGTTCCGTCGGCTGTCATTTAATCGATCTGTTCGACGCTTTTTATTTGTCCGCCTACACACGTAGGTGTCTCTCCGGACCCTACGAGAGACGAGAAATCCCGCGGGCACTTCGCCGTGCGCGAAATAAACGAAGGAGCCCGCTGGATTTTCCTCCTCGCGCCAGGGCTTACCGGGGTCGAAATAGAAAGGGGCGTGGAGGAGCAAAAAGGGAGGACGAACGGCTCGAAACGAGAAACAAACTTCAAATTAACCGCACACTTGTCTCCTCCTAGAGGAAAAAGAAGCAACCCTTAGCACTGCATGGTCAAATTAATTCCGAAAAAAATTGAATCCTCGTCCCGGATCATTTAAAGTCAAGTGATCTAAATATATTTCGTTCAAATTTTCACTTTTAAATATGTTGAATCAATTGCATTTTATTTAATCATTTTTGTATTACATTTCAAAATATTGTTTCTTTGCATTATAAAAGTAACTATTGTGCTGGCCTTCCTCTTCTGTCTCGCAAAATGCAGGAAACCTGAACGTTCATCAAAAGTAACGATCTCATTTCAGTCTCCATTACAAGAACCATCCCCATATACTCGCCACCCCCGCGAGCCAATAGGTAATTTCCACGGGGTTTCAGGACGCGAAATAAACGAAGAAAACTGCGCGGCCCGCGGGGGTGAATCGAGACAAGACTCCGGTGGGGTGGAAGTGGGGTGGAAAGAGGGTTCGGAGGCAGGAAACCCCAGCCCCCGGAGCAGTTAAGCCTCGGAAAATTGAGTGCGCACCCCAAAAAGAGCCGCTGCATCGCCGTCTGCCAACCGGTCTCCCATCCCTCCACCCTCCCCTCCTCCCTTTTTTCTCCCCCGCCCTTCTGTTCCATCCCCTTCCCCCACCAAGCCCATCGCGCCGAACTCCTTCCAGCGTCTTAACCTCCGTCGAGACGAAAAGTCTCCAGAAACTTTCGCTCCAGGATACGCTCGGTCCCCCACGTCCCATTCCTATTCCTCTGTCAGGTATACTCGAACGAAGGGCCGTACGTCTTCTCGCTACCTGGCTTTTACTACTGGCGCTTCTCATCCGACGCGGAACAGGCTGAATCAAGATTAAACTCCATTATTAACACGCGCTAGACACTGGCTCGAAGCACGGCACTAACCGGATTAAATGTACGCATTCCTATTTCATTAAAGGATACAATGTAAGTGTGACTCAATTCATTGGGCGTCAATTTTACAACGTCAGGTTTTACGAAGATGACAATGTTATTCATTAATGTACTCTTGATGGAACGATTTTTTTGATTGTATCGCGTATGGTGTGAGCAGGTTCGTCCGGGCGTAATCCGATGAAAGCGAAGAAAACGCATTAGAACGCTCTTCAGGTCCGGCGTGCGAGCGAGTCGCCTCGTTGAATATTAAAGAGCGTCCGGCAACATGCATAATCTCGTATCAAACAATTTTCGCTGACGTAATCCGACGTCGACGCTCAAAACCGCGACCAGGACGGCATGAGCTCCGAGCGACTTAAGTCGCGAACATATTTCACGGGGGAAAAAGTCCCGCGAAGATCCCACCCTCTCACACTTTCCTCGTCTAATGTGCATGTTTGGGGCATGCGCGGGGAGGAGAGGGAGGTTGATGCAAATGCAGGCGGTGCGAAATGTGTTTACTTAGCGGCATTGCGGATAAGAAAGTGGCGGTCGAAATGCTTCGCTCGCTCCTGCTGTACGCTGAGAGACGATGTCGGACTAAAGGAAACGTTGATGCACCGCCCCGCTACCGGATATGACGTTTATTTTAGACTGATGCATGCTAATGTATTCCCTGCGAGAGGGGCGCGCTAATTATCCGCCATCCAACGAGTTCCCAGCGTTGAAGAGCCTCGCCGAGGGTGCACGCCGCGTTTTCTTTCCCCTCGACCTCTTCTTCCACCTCGCCTTTTTGTCAAGAGAGCCCCGGAGGATTAGCCTTGCCTTTGCGCGCGAAACCGTCCAGTCGACGTAAAGGTTGACAGGAATGTCGTGTTAGGTTCAGGGTTAATTGAAAGTGACTTCGTTGTGCGGTCGCTTGTTGGGTCATTAGGCCGTCGAGAATCGTCATGTTTTATTCAATGATGGACGGAAGTTATTCAGATTTTTAGGTTGATCGTTGGTCAAATTGATACGCTTTAAATAGAAACTGAAGGCAAGGGATGTAATTGAACAAGATTGACGTTTATAATTAATACTGGCCATCACGTAATTGTTGTTTTTCTATTAATAATAAGACTTTGTAGCGTATTTGTCAAAGAAGAATCTACTGTAATTTAATTCTGTGATATTTTTTCTGTTTATACGCTTAATATTAAATACGAAAGCAGTAAGAAAATTTATTTCAAATACACTGATTGAAAGTCGACCAAGTAAGACGACAAAATTAAAATTCAGAAAGTTACCCGGTTTAACCAATGACTGACTCAATCAACGGAATACCTGAACTTGCATTACGAGGGTAAATTGCCGACGTAGCCAGTTATTGAGAATGGTCTCCGTGACTTTACTGTCGTAACAGTCTCATTAGTAGGGAAATCGGTCTTCCGATCGCAGGTCGTGGGTCGCGAAGAGATAGAAAAGGAGGTGGAAAAGGGGTGGAAAGGGGTGGCAGCCGTGCATGGATTGATCGAGAATTGCTGGCCTGTTTCGAAATTACGAGCGAACGTGAGCACGGTATCCTGCGACGCCTTTGACGACGATTGTTTTGCTCTGGCTCGAAATAAAACGGGAGACCGAACTGTGCTCGCCTTCGGAGGGCGAGGGCGCTTTGAATAGAACGTGTCGTGAATATTGCACCGCGGGTCCCTTCCCATGCGGACACAGGTGTGACCTTAGAATCGGCCGACGCTATATCGCTATTTATTCCGATACAATTTTTCGCGCGCCGCTGCATTCCTCGCAATCGGTCTGCTCGACTTTCTCACCTGAAATACGGAGAAGTTGCCTTCCTCGATTCCAGAAGCGTCGGGAACGTAAGAATAGACCGGATATAAGGTCGAAATAAATAAACAAAAAAGAAGATTATCAAAGGTGGTAGTTCCTCATTAATATAAGACAATAAATTAAGATAAAGTTAAAACAAAGGTGTCCGTATAATTGCTCTCGCAGAAGTCAGCATCACAGTTTCTATTTTTATATCGAGGCCAACTGAAGAAAAAGGGAGTTTTTTCCTGAGAAACGTTCGAAGCAAAACTGTCTTATTCTAATTCTGACACTCGGTCCTTGAATTATTGATCTTTGAGGGCGATGCAGAAACAGAACTGCGACTTTGCAAGGAACGACGTGGGAAACGTGTATATTTGAATGTTCTACGAAGAGGTCCATCGAAAGCCAATGGCCGGACATGAATATGACTATGCCGGCGATAATGTATGGACGCGCGCAATTGAGCGTATAATGCGCACGTATAAATCGCCGCGGAGGGTGCCATGGTATACTATACAGTACCCAGTTAGTGCAAGCCATTTCTTTCCGCAGAAATGCGCGGGGCGTTTTGTCAGTTCGAACGGGAATTCCCGCGGCCGGCGTTATAATCCTTACCCGCGGTTCGTCAAAGTTAATTTAACTTTCCTTTTTACCGCTCGACGCCGGGCGTACGCAAGAACCCGTAGCTCGCGGCACAAAAGAAGATTCCGTCTAGTTTAAATCCGTCGAGCATAATCCCCTTCCTGCCGCACTTTTGTCCGAGATCATTTGTTCGAGAACGGTGAAAGATTTGCAACGCTGAACGTAAAATGGTCCTACGCTACGCATCGGGTAATAGGTATAGTCGCGCTGCGGGGAGATTCAATTTTTCTAAACACCATCTGCCACTGCAGGGATCGCCAACAATATATTTTTATATTTTCGTCACGTGCAGTACAGAACAGCTGGCTGATCTCAAATGCAAGTTGATGCCATTTGAGGAAATAATTTCAGAAGCGGAATTGCATGAATTATTAAAACCAATTCAGACTCCTAAGTTCCTCTCATCCTGTCATCGTAAAAATCTAATATATTAGTATTCTGCAACAATATCAAAGAAAAGAAAATCAAGTGTGTAATAGACCGCAAAAAATAATTTAAACTATCCAATGCATTTTATCAATAATACAGAAACAAATTTGTTTAATTGCGTCCGAGTGCATCACAAGCGGGACAAAAAATGAAAAAATATCGAACGATATACCTAGCGTCGAATAATTCGATACTAAGTTAACTGCTTCACATTCATCCGCAAAGCAAATCGAGTCTGCAGTCGCACAATGCTCCGAATCGTGCGAACTAAGCGACTAAAGTATTGCCTGGCGCGGATAATTGCCTCGCAGAGTTTTTCATCGTCTGGCGAAATTCCCCACTGGGGTACCTTCCGCGTAATCGTCGCGGCCCGCCGACAATAATTTAACTTTGCCCTTTTAACGAGATAACTGGAGGACGAAAATGCCTCTGGCACAAGTGAAACGTTCCAGTGCGAATCTAGGAAGCATGAAGCACAGCCAGACAGGTATCCAACCGACGTCATTCAAGTCTGTAAACCTTCGCACCCAACCCTTTAGACCGCCATCCTCATCCACAGATGGAGTCCTTCTCCTCGGAGAAGATCCTTCGGCGGGAAGGCAGGCTTTCGAGATGTCGCGAGGTTTGCCTCACGTTAAATTCTACCTAAAAACTTTCGTTGCGCCTCAATGTCTGCGGCCGTTCAATTTCTGTTCGTTCTACTTGCGGCGGTCTCCAGTGAATTGACGAAGCAGCCCATTACGAGAAATCTACGTTGCTGCACTGAACAGTTCAACCGTATATTTTCTTACACCGAACAGTGTCCTTTACAATGAACAGCAAATTTTAACATATTTTTTATTGATATTGTTTTGGTAATTAGGACAACTGTCAGTCATGAAAGACTATCGGTTTCTGAATTTGAAATTGAATTTTTGTTCTAGTGGTATGCATTTTTTCTGTTTTTTTTTTTTGTCTTTTAATGCTAAATCCAAGTCGGGCGTGTCGCTCGTTCAATTGTCAAAGGTGCGTATTTAAGTAACGCCTTCCCTTTCGGAATTGTTTGCGCTCTCTCCTTTATACGTTTCGCTCGCCCGGGTTCGAGTAATTTCCGTTATTGTACTTCCTTTCCTTCGGCTCTCTCTCCCGACCAGTCCCCTGTTCCATTCTCCTATTTTAACGTACTTGTTCGCCGCGTACCTCGCCCCTTCTTCGCGCCGAGAACAGACAACGTGAGCAACTTCGACTTCGAGCAGGACAACTGACTGGAGCGTGTACCTCGCCTGGCTCTTCCCGGAAGTCTGTTCAGGAAAATTACACCGATTACTCGGTACACGTGCTCAACATGGCGCCGGGACAGGATCGACGGCAATTCGAACGTAATCCCGCGTCTCGTGTAAGGTGCGGATTGCCAACGGAGAGTGGACTAGATTAAGGATGGTCTTCTTTCTTTTACACGCAAATCGCACCCCATTACGGGATCTCGCCGTGAAATACACGTGCTATAGTAAGCGAAGGAAATTAAGGCGCTCTAAGGTGTTGTTAATCATTCGGGACGCTTAGAACTTGGCAGATTGCTTGTATTAGCGATTTAATGATTGGGTCGATTTTAGCAATATAAGATTTATAAGAATTATTTAGTTTATAAGGAAAATAAGACTTTTAAGAGCTATGTTGCTGAGATATCCGTAACGAGCGTGAACCGGTACAAGTAACGTTTTATTGGCCTACTATCAATATTGCTCTCGAGAGATCTGACTAACGTACGTCTGAGTTCTTCTACTCAATCATATATAATTAGGTCTACGCAAAGACGACTGAGGAACGGTACATCGGACAGCGGTCGAGAGAGACTCAGGCACATTCCCCGATTAAGACGGACAAGAAATGCAACGGTCCGTGGCAATCATTAAGGTCACCTATGCATATAACGTGCATGTCGTTAACGCGATCACCCACTTTCGGACTTCTCAGGGTATATCGATTTCTCCCGTGCGTTCCGTATCGACCAGCTCGAATAAACTCTGAGGAGAGGGAGAGAGAGATAGGGAGAGAGAGAGAGAGAGAGAAAGAGAGAGAGAGAGGGCGTAGAATAGGAAATGTGTAAAGTTCTAAGTATAGCGAAGACTAGTCCGTTCAGGTTCGTGACGAAGGTGGAGAGCGACCTATCGAAAGTTAGATTACTTTGATGTAACTTACGACGGTCGATTCGGACAGCGTGAGTTTTGTCGGGCGACGAAGGTTAACAGCGAAAACTGACGGTTTTTGTTGAGCGGCGATCGATCGACGATGAGGAGGAGGAGAAGAAATTCTGCAGTGCGAACTGTCGCTAATTATTCGACGGGAAGTTTGTAACGCTTTGAGAGCAACGAGCGTACCACGTATGTCGGTTATACGGAGATTCGCGATGCAGGCTGATGCTGATTTTATTCATATACACTTAAGGCATATGCTGTTTGACGTGCAGCTTCGAGCACTACAAATTTTATGCATCGCACTGCGCGACATTTGATGTTCGTAATATAGGTTTACTGATACGCCTTTGGTGCCGCAAGACAATGGTTACTCAAGTATAAAATTCCAACGAGATATACCTAAGCAGAACGATATAAAAATGCTATATAAAATATTGCTAAAACTCTCTGTCTTGAGCGGCGTCGGTGGAGGAAATAATTAAAGCGGCCCGATTCTGAACTTTCGCCGTTAAAGTCTTCCACCTCGACCTCCACCGCGTAGATACGCGGCTGGCTTTACGATCGTCTAATCCGGTGCCGCGGAATTTTGATTGCGGCCTCCATAACGAGCGAAACAAAATATGCCCGCCGAGAAAACTGAAAAACGCGCCGATCGACCTGAAAGCTGCGTTTTACCCCGGAAGCGGAATCTGGCCTGAGTGTCGATTCGCGTGCGAAGATGCTGTTACGCTTTAAGCGCATCGGCTAACGCGATGAGCGAACGATTAAGAGAACGTTTTAACGGCGAGTGGCTTTCGGATTAAGCACAGTGAGCCGGAAAGATGTGAAATGAAACGTGGAACGATGTGAATTCGTTCTGCGTTTCTTTCCGCGTGACAAGTAATCTTCGCCAAAATGATCTTTAACTCGGTCTGTGCTAGTCCTGAGCAATGGCCGACTAAATCAAACGTCCGACAAGTTGCAAACGACCGTAAAGGTAGACGGAGGAAGAACGAGGCAGGCAGAAAGAGACAGGTAGATAAAGGGAGAGAGAAAAAGAGAGAGAGTAGAGCTCGTCGTTAATTGGAAGCAGTTAACACTCCGACATTCCGTTTCAGCTAAGAAGGAAAGAGGATCCCGGTAATATTTCCGAGTCGGAGGAAGCCGTTGAAAATAAACGAATCGTGATATCTCCTTTCATTTCGAGGACTGAGGGATACTTCCAACCGGCGAGCGATCCGCGAATTTGGCCCCGGCAAGGAATATTTTAACCAGGCCGAGCAGATCGTACGTTCTACTTGGCATTTTTATACGTCTATCCGCGGAGTTGGCCGAATCCGAGGAAATCTACCCTGCTCCGTCGTAAAATGAACGCTCGCGATCTTCACCCCGGGATAATGTACTGTTCCGCCAAATTATTTTCGACCCTTATTTCCTTAATTTGTCGCGCACGAAATCCTCACCTGGGTCTCGTTATCACTCCATTTTTTCTCTCACCCGAGATAGCTGGAGAACGACTTCGTGCACTGAATCCGATATAGAAGTTTCCCACCTCGGAGTGTCCTCTTTACTTCTTCGAAATCTTCCCCCCTTGACTGAGATGAGAGTTAAGAATATCTCACATGGTCATGTCGAGTGACCCGACTCGAAAATATACCGAGAAATCGTTTTGACAGCCGCGAAACCATTTTTTTTATGAAGAATGCTAAGTCACTGAAAAAGAAGTAATGAATGACGCGGAGCGTAAAACATTTAATCGGCGTCGTTTAAGGGGCGTCGAAGAAAACAGCGGGTAAGTTTCGTAGTTGAGGAGGCGTTTTTGTAGGGTGGCCAGAAATGGAAGAGGAGTCGGTTGACGGCACCTAAGTGCCCGATGGGCCGCTGGGATTCTCTCAGTTTTAACGTCACTCGACGAGGGGAAGATTGCCGTTGGCGTAATTGGACAAGCGCGACCGCCATTTCCGGTCCAATAACCAGCACAGTTATGACGAGATGGCTCCTGCTTGCCACCAAACTCGCGAAACTGTCGGGAGGGAGAAGCTGACATACGAGACTAAGCTGGAGGCATGTACCTTCGACCGAAGGGTTGCCGCAAATTCAGAAAAAAGTTGGACGAAACCACAGGAAATAGTACGAAAATATAGATATCACGATATTAATATTGTAAAGACTTATTGCGAAGACTGACCGAAGAGAGACAAGTGCCAAACATGGTTTATGAATAATTATCGGATCTTAGTGGATTTATTTTGTAAGTTGAGGCTTCGAACGAAACGCAATGGAGTGTTCGCGTTCGGTAAGACGTTATATATAAGACGGAATGTAAGTCGGCTTGCCTTCGATTGCACCGCAATTTACGCTACGCCCCATATACGGCTTGCTCCTTCTCGTTAGTGCACACGAAGTAAGTCGGCCCCCTAAGTACGTACACAGCGAAACGGTTCGCCTGGTGTCAGCTAATATTTGACGTAACACTCGCCCGAACGCTTCCAACGGCTGTCAATTACAGCGACCGTACTCGTTGACACGGTAATGTTTCCTAACGATTTTACGGACGCTATGATGCGATCAATGTGACCATCATTAATAAAATCTCCACAACCAAGCACATCTCAAGAATATGAATAATTTACGTACATATTTTTACATATTAAATGGAAAACAACCCTGTTGGTATATACCTTATTAAATATAAAAGATATTTGGAAAGATAAAATATTCATCCATATAAATTCTATAAACTTAGTAAGTTTAGTTCGAAAAGTAACACCGTGAAACTACTGAAATTCCGCAACATATAATTAAGGAATTATGCTCGAACGATGAGCAAACACTTGCGCGGTAACTTCGCGGGTTCGCAAATAAATGTTCCTGGGGAACGATCGCAATCGGATTTCACCTGCGACAGAAGCGCTCCCCTGCGGATTTAACAAAGGTAGACACGAGAGTCTCGCCCTCCTACCTACCTACCATCGTCGACCCGTGTTGACTCTAGTTAGCCGGCGACTTTTCCGCGGAACATGGCCCGAGATTCGCAGCACGAACGATTACGTGAGAACCAATCGAGTTTTTTCCCCTGTCGGCGACGAAGGGAACCTGCGGCCTGATAATACTACGACCCAGGGGTACAGAACCCGACGTCTTCCAATTATACGTTTTTCAGCCGATTCCGAGGATACGAATTTCATTCGCGGCACAATTTGCCATGGAGACCGAAGAATAAATTCTTAATTGGATCCCGAGTAGGAAGGAGGGGCGAGAGGATGAGGAGGCGAGGAAAGAAGAGGTTGAGGCCGTCGACGTCGTTGGCGACGACGATAAGTAACTTCATTCGCAATCTCGACCGGCCAGATATCGGACTTCGTTACAAATGTAATTTCCGCGCCGATGGATAAACGACGGGAGCCGTGATTTTTCAGTTCCGCTTTGGATAGGAACCGGCCAACTCACGGCAAATCCTGTGAACGTTACCGGCTACGGAGAAGTTTGATTCTGTCGGTCGTTAGAGGCGCACGCTGGGCATTACTCGGAAATTTTGCTAGTTAAACAGGCGGAAATGACTCCGTCGGAAAAAGTCGGAGCTCCCGGCGTCGGGCAGAAAGCCAGGGCTCGGGACGGGGATGAAAAGTAACTGTCAATTTTGGTTTCTCCTAATTACGTGTGCTGGGTACGTTGGTGTATAGTCACGCAAACGCGTTTTTCGCGCGAATCTTCAGCTCGTCACGCACTAATTGGTAGATCAACGACATGTCTGTAACGGGCGATCCCTCACAGTTTCATGTTTCGGGAATAATTTAATGATAAGTTTTTTCTTCATAAGAAAATTCTTTTCTTCTTCAATATATTCTGCTAAAAAATGTTCTTCTTCAATATATACCGCTAAAAAAATTTCTTCCTCAATATATTCTGCTACCGCAGAAACTCTAAACTGTAACCTTTGAATTTTGAGGCCAGCACCATACACACCAGGCTACCATACGCTCTCATTATTCGTTACTTAATTACGGCTAAGAGTCTTGTTCTCCTTACGCCTTCTCGCCTGCCCGATCCTTCGAATAGTCCCTTATTCTATCCAGGAGACTCCAAACCCTATATTGTACATACACAAAAAGTGTGGTTATATGTTGCTATGACGGATGCTGGGAAAAGACTGACTGCTTTTCAGAAATTTTACTGTAGGTGAGAAACGAAGGGGTGATGGAAATGAAGAATACGAATTGCCAAAAGAAGCACGGAGTAAAAATGAATTAAATAACTGAGGTAACCGTGATGTAGTCTTATCCTTAAGGACAGTGTGTGTAAGGATAGTCTATTGAAAGCGGGATTAAACGCAATAAGTATGAATCAGGAGTGATAAATACGTAAAACGATAACAGGTAAAAGAGACGGACTGTTGCAGTGAGGAAAGAATGATGTGATGGTTGCAGAACCAGCAAGGAGTTTCATGGAATGTTCAGTATACAGGCATTAGTCGGCAAGTTTCGCTCAAAGTATCAGTTCCAATTCGAATCTAAACAGATGAAATGTGAAAAAAACCACAAGCATGAAGAGTTCATTCGAGCACAAATTCCAAATGTCACGAATGCTCTTTCCGCACGGTTTTCGGATATCTACAGGTAGCTCATCCGAAAACTCGCTCAAAACCAGGGTCACCGACTGGACTCCGGCGAGTCTTATCAGCTTCACACGACTCTCGGCGAAACTATCGCCGCTGGCAATTACGATAATGCAACCTCGCCGTCGAAAGCATCAAACTACCCTCGAGCCTGCGCACGTCAGTCCAAACAGCTCCTGCCAATTTCGATCTTCAAACACGCCAGCGTTGAATTTGCAATTCGCGGCCTGCCCGAAGATTGCCATCGAAGATCAATATTTAGTAAACCGGTCCGTTCGCCGAATTGAGCGTGGCTGCCAGACGTCGACCCGACCGGAAGTTTCGCGCAATCCGTTTCCCAAGACATTACACGCCATAACCGGTGGACAGCGGTAAATTTCTGTCCCTGTCCCCGGGACGACCCGTCGCCGATGAAACAGCGAAAGAGCCCGAGATCCCTCGCGCTCCCGAACTATCCTGGGACAAGGGGATTGAGCGGGAAGTTCGTGTTCCATCGCGGGGAGGATTCAAGGTGCTCGAACTTCACTTCTGGCAGGGATCTTCCCGGATACCCTCGGCCAACTTTCTCCATAATGTCGAGGTTTCGCCGGAACTCCCCGAGCCAACGGTGCCGATTGTGAATTGGCTCCCCTTTACGAGCCGGACTTTTCCGACCGAGAATCGTCCCGTCCATAATATCCCAGTTTAGAAGAAGTCCTCGCCGATCGCGAGGTATCACGATTAGAAACTATACACGAAGAAGCGCCAATATTCCCCGCCAATGCCACTTTCATGCTTTCCGTAACGATACGATATCAGAGTATCATCGACTGAGACGGTTAAATCCGAGGAGTAAGAATCAGAGAAATCTGACGCGATGATGTAGATTTATATTTAAAGATCCGTTCTGCATACAAAATGAAATGAATACCACCGTATTTACTGGATCTTAATTCCGATTCACCGATAAATCTTCGACTATAGTGTTTTCGATAATAATAGCAGATTCTGGCTGCAGAAAACGGATAAAAGTGCAGAGAACCCTTAAATGCGGCTAACGGACGACTGATTCGTCACAGTGCATTACTACAAGCACGCCATTTACCGTCGCTGCCGAAATCCGCGTATGACCGCCGTCGAATCTCGGCGAGTTATCGGTCCAGGCATTATTTTCCAACCCCCTCCCCCACGGAACGGAGGCCGAACCTCGGCCATTACCCGGCAACTGCGCCGCATTAGGGGCGCGGCGTCGAGTTGAGAACGATTTCTCCTTACCGTTTTCTTCTCCTACGGGCGAGATCCCGAGCGTTACAACGCCTTGGGATCGTTCGCGTTCGTTGACGAGACCGGAACACGCCGTTATCGTTAAGTCGCGCCGTTCTCACCCGCAATAGAGGGCCGCGATAAATGCTAACTGCTCTCCGAGACGAGCGAGCCTGGCTGGCTTCTTGGCTGGTTGGCTGGCCTAAAGGCGGATCGTTTTCACGTAGGCAGAATGACGTTGGCTTTATCATCGTGCGGCCCCCGGCGCTGATTGCGGCCGCGAAGCTCGACTGCGGGGGGCCTCCATAAATCAATAACACTTCTCTCTTCCTACCGATTGCAAGAGAAATGGCCCGGGCGCAGATACGGGAAGCGTCGGTAAGCGATGGGAAGCGATGGGAAGCGCTGGCAAGCGTTGGGAAGCGCTGGGAAGCGTTGGGATGCGGCCGCGGTAATGGACTTCAGTCAAGATCGTCTCGCGGCGATAGCGTCGCGAGTCTGTCGGATTCTGTTATGTATCGATGAATATGCGACCTCACGGCCTCGGATTAGGGATAGGCACCGATTGTCGGAGCACGCTTCGATCTCGTGCAGTGAAAGTCTCCGACCGCTTTACGGCCGGGAAACGGGAAAGTGGACTGATAAGTTGATTGATTGCTTGCTGACCAGGACTGTTAGTCTGACGTAATTGATTTTTAATGTTGGAGGTGACTGAATTTTGCACTTCTGTCGTTAGTGTTCCCGAGTCAGAGAAGACTTACGTGCCACGTACAATGATCGGCAATGGTCGGATTTCGCATCCTTAGGATTGAAGATGATCATGATCTCGGTATGCAGGCATCCGATGCATGGTCGCCAAACCGCAAGGTGGATGAAACGCCACCGTCCCCCAGACACGAACCTGTGGCTTAGTTACCGAAAGTTTCCCTGGCTCCGCATCAAACCCGTCATGCATCAATTATGCGGCCCGCGCGCCGTTACGTTCGCCGAGCGTTTGCTATTTCTGCCCATTCAGCGCAATGCATTCGCGCATCGTCGAGCAATTGCATTTCTTTCTGCCATGGACAGGGTGCCTTCTTCGTCGATAGACATCCGGTCCGAGCGCAGCTCGCAATTTCGAGCGATTAAACGTCTGAGCTTGATCAGCGACGGACGTTTTAATATAATTCCCCGACGCATGACAGTACTGCGAATAACGTCGTGCCGCGATTAAACTCGAAGCAGTAACAGTTTCTCAGCTCCTGGCTCGCAACCCTGCGCGCAGCCCTCTGGCACGGCTTTAATATACGTTTCTTCGGTTTAAAACGACGCAATTGTCCTTTCCTTAATTTAACCGTAGCCGAAAAAGAAGCAAGGCGCTTCTCCGGGCCGAAACACAACTTAGTCATAACTTTCGCGAGGTGCCAAGGCTTGCCTCGTAAGAGGAGCCAGTAAGCGAGGGAGAGGAAGGGGAAGGAGAGGGCAGAAAAAAAGAGGAATCTGTTTCACGACCTCATTTCAGTTTCTTTTCGCCCTTCCTTTCCCGTGTGTCTTTCTTCTGTTCTCAGTCGGCTCCTCCCAGGCTCAATTTCTTTCGTTCTCAGGTCTTCTCCCCTCTCTTTCTATCTCTCTCACACTCTCTCCATCCTTCCGTTTTTCAGCAGTAATCTTACGTCTGTCCCACGGACGTTCCCTCTGCATGTCAAACGAAACGTCGTCGCAGCCGCTTTCCGTTTCTCACCTTGGAAGAGCCCGGTGCGCAAATAACGGAGGACCAGGTGAGTAACAAGTATGCGCCACAATCGTCAGCTCTGGCCTACATAATGCGCCTCATCCGGCACCTCGCAAAATAATTAACACCAATCCGGCGGCCGAAAGAAAATGCGGAGAGTACGTCTCGTAAAAAGACTAATTGCGCGTGCGCGCGCGATGCTGTACGCTCAGCGGTATAAGTGAGGGCCGTAAAGTCATGGTAATGGTAGTGGAGGAGTCGGTTAAATTAGCGATCGCGCAGGGTAATCAACGGGAAGGTAACGTCTTCGTTTACGATCGGACAAAACATGACGTCAAAGTTTAGAATTTGTACTTCGAGCGCATACTTTTCTGCTACCCTGTAATTTGAGTTTTATCATTGTCGACACATTGTATTTTTACGCTGTTTATTCTACGATGTGATCGGCTGACACGTGAATGGCGTTATTTTATTTGAAACGTTGCGTGTAGGATTTTATCGGTGACGGTATTATAAACTTTGCGGATAGCACGTAGATGGGTGTCACGTGGAGCGAACTATCGCTGCCGTTAAATCCCGTAAAAGACACACACGGCCAGTTTAGCCCAGTCGGCCCCGATCATATTGAAGTAGTCGCTGGCGGACCGGTATAATAAATCACCCCCGCAACTTCGGTTATGCCAGCGTCGACACGAGTTACGTCGGTCGCTCGAGTAGCGTCGAATGTTTAACTTGTACGAATGGCCAGTCCGAATTTCGCTCACGTGCCGTGACGCTCGATGTCCCGACCGGCAATTGCGATCTGTTTCACGTACTTCTTCCACCCACGCAGTGCCATGCCCCAATTCGAAACAATCGCAAGCGTACGCCCTTATAATTCTGCTTCTTATTATAAAACCGATTCGAAATTCGAAAAATTAGGACCAGGTCATTTTTGCTTACCAATATTATTTTCTAGAATCTCTGCGAATGATCACTAAGGCCGTTTTGATAATAATCAATACACATAGTGATCAGTCAATCATAGTGATCAGAAGAGCAGAGAGGGGAGAGATTGAAGGGAAGAAAGGCATCAGTCAGATAGAAATAACGATGCACCCTCCACTTCCAAGTGCAACCGGACACCCTGCAGGGGGTGAAAATGTCCCTGTGTTATGCTGAATAAGAGTGATGCGTGATGGCAAATCGAGCGATCGGACGGACACGGGAAACGTTTTTGCATGAGAATCAGCCCGGGCCGTCTCTTCATCGATTTCAATCGGATGAAGGCTCCGGCGACGAGTAAATTTGTATTCGCGTAAACGCAAACCGACGCTGGAACGTCTCACTCGTCAATCCGACGTCGAATGCGGGATCGGGACACGCACGGAGGCGTGTCAGGAGTTTGGGACGTTCTAAACGCGCCGTCCCGACGCTTTCAGCGTAATTCCGCGCAAATCTGCTCTGACGATCTTTACCTCCATTTGCAATTCCAGATTTTCAGCAAAATTTATTACGTGTTAAGTCAAAATCGCGTTATATCAAGAACATGCATTCATTTAACTTGTTACAGTGACACTGATTAATGTAAATGGATGTATACAAATGGATAAGAGATGATCATGCATTTATCTCGTTATCTGCTAACAAAAATTGCAAAATATTCTGTGGGCGAAAATAGTTATTAAGGTATGTGAAACCTGCAAGCTGTTACGGATATAATTGTTCGAACTAAAACGAAAGGAGATTAAATTCCGAATCTGCGAGCGTACGTCAAAGTAGTCTACATTGAAAAATGCGTTTAACTCGAATTAATCCGTAATTCAATTCTACGTCCAATTTTCGTATCACTACATCTTTGACTTTCACAGTCACTGACATAGATTGACGAGCGAGTGTAAAGCTTAGAATCCAATTTAACACAAGTCAGTTGGGCCCATCCTCCGACGCAAGCTCCACACTATCACCCCATTTGAAGCCTAATTTGTCACGGACGATGTTCACCGATCTTTTGACATGTGCTCTGCGTGTGAATCTCAGCGTGAACTATCGTGAACCAGCGGCCGAACGCCATCGATTCTACGATCCCACTGCTCGACGCGTACCAATTTCTCGAGTTGGGCCGTGATCGCATTACGATAACTCGAGTTACGTAACGATGGAGCACGTTGGTGTGCAGGCCGCGAATCTAAGCACGCCAACTGCCTGCAACAGAAGCTGCATCGACTCCGCAAGCCGCACACTCCCGCGCTTGCATCCTAAGTCGGCTTCATAGTTCCGCCGAGTTACGCTCGACGTGCAATTCGACGCACCCGAATATAAACAGGCCGCCTATCTGTCTGAAACAGGACGAGAGCTCGATTATGCCTCCCAAATTGTTGCCCGCCCGCGCTCCGTCCCGAAAAGCGAACATTCCCCGGGAAGCTGTCCCGATTTTCGCCCGTCTCAGCCCCAATTACCACCCCTCCGTACGGCACGCTCGAACGGTCGATCAAAGTCAATGATTTCGAGTCTACGTACGAGCCCGTGGCTTCCGGCGAAAGGGATCGGAAGCCGACAAAAGCCGCTTCGCGCCTCCGCATTTTCCGAGTGTCTTAAACAAAACGAGTCTATCCGAGTCGATCGAATACCCTCGATTCAACCCTCCGCAATTCCGGCGATCGTGGCGATCGTCAAAGTAACAGGAAACATTTTTGACTCTCAGCGCAGCGGTTCCCTTTGATTCCGAGCCCCGCTTTGATGCCATACCGAGAGTAATGGCGAACTTTGATTTGTTTTCAAAGTCACGAGTCGTTTGAAACTCGGGGGGAAAGAGGTCGAACGAAGTGGAACGCGTCGCCGAGCCGAGGAGGAAGCACGAAACGATAGTGTACCTCGGCCAATCGACGTGGTACGTACACGTATGCCTATGTATACATAGTCGGCGGGCTATTTGCATACGCGCGCACGTCGAAAGGCACACGTCGATGGGCACGATGCATTCTGTATATTCTGTATTAGACTACGTATGTAGCTGCAGTTCTCGGCGACGTGCATTCTCGAACCGAGGATCGTCCCTTACGCTATGATTTTCGCTTTATCCTAGCGTACACGGGAACGACACAATGCACGTTGGTCCCTGCACTCGGGTCGTACGACTGCGTCCTCACGTACGTAATCCCATGCGAGCGGAAAACACAAAATATCACTGTCCCGCCGGCCTGTAATGCCGCATTAAGTCCGGACACGAAGTTCCGAAAGGATTCGGCCACCGGGCGCGATTCGAGTGTAACTTTCCGTATCGTTCGCTCTCACTCCTTTTTTTTTCCATCTTTTTCCCTACCTCTCGCTCTCGCTCGCTTCCCGTTATTTCTGTTAGGGTAGGGTGGGAAATGGTCAGTCGTGTTCGGTAATCGTGGAATAATCCGCCGGTCATTAGCCGACCCTGTTCACTTTACGTTCGTTCCCGGTCGAGTTCGATTCGCAGCCGCGTGTTTTCGCGCGGGTCGCTCGCACATTTTTATGCTTTTTCACGGAATTCGGGAGAGCGGAATACAGCGCACGGCTTCGGTGGTAAAAGTACAATTATATTCAGAGGGGGGGGGGGAGGAGGAGGAGAGAATTATGCTCCGATCGAACGCGAAACAATGGAGCGCAATAAAAGTGACCGATAAATTATGCGATCCGATACATCGTTACCGAATTGGGCGAGACGTTATTGGAACTCGTAGAAGCGCTTTCGTCGTGATGTTTGTGCGAATCTAAGGGTGTGTTAGGTAGGGATGGCACAAAAATGTTTGCAACAGTTTGAGATTGTCTCGATATCGCGTGGCCGAAAACATTTTCATTCGCCGCCAAAATTTATTCCGTCTGCCCGTAAGTTGTAGTCCCATATATTTTATATAGCGCCAGTGTCGATTTCCGGAAAAAGCCGAAAATGTCAACTATCCCGCGCAGGGCATAGTGCGCATTGGCAGGAAATGCGAACGCATTCGTGAGTAGCGTAATATTGAAAGCGCGGCAGCTGCATTTTGGCCCCGCGAATCGGAAAGCGCTCAAAACCGCCTCGAGCCTGCATTTAACGTAAATTACGTTCGCCCACCAGGGTTCAGCCGCCATAATGAAGCGGTAAATACGGCGAATGCGCTTTGTCAAGCATGAATAGCGGTTTTTCGAGCGGCCAAAATGTAAGGTGATAAAAATTCACCCGCCAACAATCGAGCGCGTAACGGCGTTAAGTGAATTCTCAATTTTCGGAAGGGTGCATCATCGGAACAGAAAGCATCCGACAAATTTTGAAACAATAAACCATTATTTCGTCACTATTAATGCCACAACAGAAGTATAGCCGCGACTGAGATCCATTAGAGGGATGACGTTTTGTGCAGAAAAGTCGAGCTTAGTTTTAATTCGATTCATGTTATTTAGAATCTCATTGAACTGTTCGCAGACGATCGGAGATGCCAATGAATGTCTAAAGAGCACGATGACGATCTTCCGGCAGGTTGCCAAGGTGTCCCTCGCAACGTATTGTAATACTCGTTACGTAACACGTGTCGCATTAACATAAGGACGCCGGCGATGGACTCGACAGAAGCTGCCATTTAATTGGCGACATTCAATTAGCGCAATTGACAAAGTCTTCACGCCAGACGCATTTTGCTCGCGCGTGTTACGGGCGAGTCGGTCAAAGACAATGCCGAAGGCCAATCAGCATTCGACTCGCTCAAATTGATCATTAATTAATTTTCAGCCCTGTCGGCGTCAAATGAGCTCTAAACTTCGCCGATGAACTTTTCGTAATTCTACCCCTTGCGAAAGAAATCGATAATTGAAATTTCAGTGGTCATGTTAAAAAATTCGCAAACCGAAGGTAAACTCGACAGTCTTGTCAAACAGTCCGGATCCGATCCTTCGTCCTCTCTCCAGTTTTTCCGCTCTACGCTCGCAAAAGTTTAAACGAGAATGGCGCCGATACCAGGGCCGATGTGAAATTCCACATTATGCGCGGCGACTCCCTCATTAAAATTCGCAGCGGGGCAAGAAAAGTTTCGCGCGGAAAATGTCACAGATTTTTTTGTCAGGATAATATCATCAGCGGGCGAATTCGCGCTCTCGTCGGGCCGGCGCGAATGGATTTCGAAATTGCGAAAATAATGAATCATCAGCACGCGACGCTCCCCATCGTTGCGGTCGCCGGCGATTCACGCGTGAACATCTATCTGTGTGAACGTAGTGTACGAGCGTTTGCGCGTGGCCACGCTTTTATCGACCATTCATTACACGCCGTGCATTCGATGTCCGCCAGTATGGAACCCAACGCGGAAAGTCGACGATCCACCAAGCAGCCTCAAAACGTCCGTCCCGAAATCGAAATCTTATCCCAAATAACGCGAGTACGACCGAGTAGAGCACAAATACATGCCCGTGCTAGAGCACACGTACATACCTGCGTATGCAAAAATGGCTTTTTTGTTCGGCCAACTTCAACTCGCCCGCGCACTTGCGGAATAAAGAAGGACGAGGGTGGAAGGAGCGGCGCCGTAAATAAAAATTCACGGCCGAGACCGCTTCTGTAAACGCCGGTCGTATCAGGCGTACGAGAATATTGATAAGAAGTTACGTCCCGACGGCGAAGACGCGAAATTTCCGCCTCCCAGACTGCCGACGACGATGTTTATGGAACGGAACTGCGCACCGGGAGCGAGAAATTCGATCGACCGCCGAGAAGCGAGTAACAGTTTTTTTCCCGTCCCTCTCCCCCTCCTTCTGTCTCTCCTCCGCTCGCACCCGTTCTACCCCTCGCACCCTCCCTTACCCCGAGATGCCGAAAGATTCGCCGTCGGCAGAACGCACTTTGCCCACGAACTTTCGCGCCTCCCCCCCCCCCCTACCCACCCGCTCCCCTCGTTCCCCGCGCGCCGTAAATTTCTGACGAGGATACATTTTGCCGAGACTCCAGTCGCCGGATGAAGTGGCATTATTGAATTACAGATTCTCCCGCGTCGTTACACATTCCGAGCACTCGCACGCTCGCTCCTCTCCGCGCGCACGCCATTCTTCAGTTCGGCGGCTTTATGCTTCTGCCCCATTCCCTGTCCTCCTACCTTCTCCTACCACCCCTCTCCGCCCCTTCCGTCGAGCACTTTTAGAAAGACGATTACGCTCTTTCTACTCGTGCGGGCCGAGTTCAATCTTCCCGCCGGCGGGCATCTTTACGATTTTCCGGTGGCTCGTCTGCGTGCCGAGGGCCGCAACAATAAAATGCTTTCTGACGAGCGTCGTTACTCGCCACCAGTTTGCCACCGACAAGGATAATAAATTTCAACCCCCTCTCAAACCCCAGACTACCCCTTCCGGCAGCAGGGCCGGCGGCAGGACCTCGACGTTAACACTTGATCGTCGAGCGTTTCGCTCACGAGTAGGTTGCCCAGGTAGCATGACTGAATATGCGCTATTCGTTCGGTAGTTCCACTTTCGTACATGATTCTTTCGTCCTTCGTTTGTTAAGGAGGAGAGGACGGAGAATTTGTGCGGTTGTAGTGAAGATTGGGAGGGTAATTAGAATCGAGAGTATCGGAAGAATAGACGTGTATAGAATGGTTTGTGCGATTTCTGAAACGCATCACTTTATCGTATTTGCAAAGTATTTTTGACATCTTTCGTATAATGTGTGAAAGATTTTGGGCAGTTGAAGTGAAGATTGGAGAGATCCTATCGGAAGTAGACGTTTTATATTTGCGGTCGCTTTTTGGTTACCGCAAGAGCGCAAAATTCCGTAAAATAGGGACCCCTCTTCAACTTACTTGCTCGTCAAATCACCGCCGAAAATCAAAATTTGCAATTTACTTTATATAATCGTAAAGTCATTTCATAGAAAGGTATGATTTCCTCATTTTTTCAATTGACTTTTTCGCCATTAATAATTCGTCCGTGTCCCTCTGGGAACCATCCGAAAAATGGAAAGACACGATCGCGAAAAGTATGAATAAAAATAAAAATTCTCATCCAAAATCACTTTACGCGTTCGTAAAAATGCGAGATTCATTTCGAACGCCTTACTTTGTTGTTTTTCCGGCCGGCAACTCGTTGCGAAGAGAAAAACGGCGAGTCGAGATAACGCGAGGGGATAAAAATAAATTTTAATCCCATCCCACACATCGGTCCAACCCTTCGACGATGTGGGAGGAAGGAAGGACGGAAGGAAGGAAGGGCGGCAGGGGCGAAAAAACATGTCGGACGAATGTTTCGAATTTCCGCCGACGGTGGGCAGAGAATGTTATAATGCGTCGTTTAATGGCTCCGCACAAAGCATTCGCTCGTTCGTTTCACTTTTTACGCTCCAATTTGGTCACTCGTACTTCGTCCGGTTCGTCCATTAACGCATCGACTGTCACACGGCATTCCGTAATGCTTCGTTTGAGGCCGCAGTTCTTACTCTTCAGTCTTCTGTTTCACTGACTGTCATTTTAAAAATCGTCAAAAATAGTGAATCGTTCACTCCACGCGCTCGCGAAAGGAATAGAATAAATGCTTCTATTAAAAATACACCCGCTTTCATTTCTCTTTCGAGACAGATTGGTCTTTCATGGGAAAGGCAAAAAAGAAATATTCGACTGACATAATTAGTTTTGAAAGAAATCTGCGAGGTACAGTAACGAGGAGAGGACAAAAAAGGCAGGAATGGCGAATTTGAGTGAAGAATCTTTCAAAAATAATTCTTCGCTCCGCCCTCTCGGTATTAATCGACTTTGGCACGTCTTATGCATAAAGATTATAGTCGGTGGAGGAGTGGGTTGGGATGGGGTGGCGGCTTTTGTAAGTATGCAAAGTAATTCGGAATTTTTAATTTTGCCCACCTCCTCGATCTCCTCTTCGATTCACGTCGCTCGCAAGCCGGGCTTCGGAAAAAGGACGAGGCAAGGAGTGAGAGTGAGAGTGAGAGAGAAAGACAGAGAGGGGGCAGAAAGAAGCGAAAGATCGGTCCTCGGCCGGATGCCGGAAGTTTTTAGTCTCGACTTCCGGCGAACAAAAAAGGCTTTAATTTTCAATGGCCCGCGCGAGGTCGGCTGATTAAACAAAAATTTTGCATTCTCCGCAAACTTTTGACCCCCTTCCGCCGGATTTCAAATTTAGTCTGTCTTCCACTAATTAATGAGCCGTCACCCTACCGTGGCGACGCAATAATTACAATAACCCCCTCAATTCGGTGCCTTTCCGAAGTTCGCCAACCTATTTTACTGTCCGTCCGCGAAAATCTCGCACGACCAACCGAGGAAGGAAAATCTAAAAAAAAATGAGGTAAGGAGGGCAGAAGTAGGTACCCAACTGCGGCGGGAAAACCTCGACAAAATTTAATTGCGCCCCTCGCGGGAGGGCCCACTTACGTGTCTTACTTTATGACAAAACAAACCGCGAAGTCGTGCACATTTAAAATGGGAGAAAGACCTCCTCGTCCTCCCAGGGAGTGGGTACTTTCGAGGGCAAACTTTGCAGGAACGGTATTCTAAGCAGCCTCACGGTTAGCTGAAAGAGGAACGCACTCCGCGCAGCATACAAAGAAGCGAAACTGCGAATGCTGTACATGCTGCGTGGCCCGTTTCTTTATACGGCCACAATTAACCAGCTCGCGACGTCGCTCGCATTCAAAAACGTGGAAGCTCGGCATCTTTTTGAATGGTACAATTACATTGTTACGCTGCTGGGGACATAATGAACGGTCGAACTAAGACAGATACCATTGGAATGCATCACTGCTGTACTGCGATTATGTGCTAATGATTGTGAGAGTGGTGGAAGTCAAAATTTGAGGAAGTGGCCCAATTTTTCATGCTGTCACGATTAACCGCATGCGACGATGCTCGCATTCGAAAATGGGGCAGCTTAGCATCTTTTCGAAGGATACAATTACATTGTCACGCTGTCGCGGACATCGTGAATAGACGGGTCAAGACAGATACTTTTGAAATGCATCACTGTTGCACTGCAATTGTGTGCTGATGATTGTGAGAGTGGTGGAAGTCAAAATTTGAGGAAGTGGCCCGATTTTTCAGGCTGCTACGATTAACCGCTTGGGACCCTGCTTGCGTTCAAACACTGGGAAACTCGGGATCTTTTTGAATAGTACATTGTTACACTGCCGGAAACGTAATGGAGTCATGAGCTAAGCTATGAAAAATACTTTCATTGTAGAATGTCCTATACACTCGTACTTCAGTTGAATTCGTCAGAAAATTGGTCTTTTGCGCTGTTTTAACAACGCCACTTCTATCACCGAATATTGAAATCCTGTGAAATCTCTTACCAACTAACAAATAATCTGCTCGTCAAAAAAGTTCGAACGGCAAGCAAAAGATTGTTTGAAAACAAGCACGCCGGCTATCAAAGATAGGTCTTGGCCGTATATCGAGGTGTAGATCTAAATATCCGGCGCCAGGATGGCAAAGTTCATTGATGATTCGCTTAACATCCGGTAATTGTTGCGCAGCCCCGAACTCGAGCCTCCGGAGACTTCCGGGAATGGATCCCCGGGCTGAATAGTTGGCGCGCATTCGGTCGGGCTCTATGACTTCCATTGCGTTTGCCGCAGCTACGACTGTAGTTCGAAACAGTTGCCGGATCTTCGTAAGTGCGCGAGCGTAGGCGACGTTAACCCTTTCGCTACGGCGGTCCGTTCCGCCTAAGCGACTCCACTGAACGGGGCGCCGTGCCGTAAATGTACACAGCGCGTGCATAGTCTCCGGCGTTCCGATCTATGACTTACGCCTGACTATCGTCGTTGTGCGCGGCTTGGCGGGTACGCGTCTTGAAAGGTGTAAAAGAATAAGTTGCAATGTAGTGTGGTGGAATTTGTGAATTCAATAGAATTAGATAGATGCGTGTTTGGATGAAAGAAAGAATGCAAAGTAGGTGATTGGCTGCGATCGGTACTTTCACTAAACGGAGCAGATTGTAAAGATGAATAAATAAGGCTGCAAAATAGTAGAATGAAGGAGGGTTGTCAAAGGGTAAACACTTACGGGATTAGAAAGGGTCGGGACTGGTAGAAATTGGTTCACAACGACCACGGCTATCGCCGGCGTTAGGCCCGGGCGGTCCCTCCGCGCGGGACGGATATATCCGGCGGTAGGCTGTGGCGGTCGCTTCGCGCGCGCCGGATATATCCGGCGCTAGGCTGTGGCGGTCGCTTCGCGCGCGCCGGATATATCCGGCGCTCGTAGCGAAAGGGTTAAGGAAACTATCGGCGCAGAAACTTTGAAACGCGAGAGAACGTCATAATCGAGCGGCTTTCTCCGTTACCGTTTAGCCCGAAAAACGAAACTTAACCCCGAACTGCGAGACACTCAAGGAATGCTTCGCGATGCGGCCGAGACGAACGACGCAGCGATACAAGCAAAGATGTCCGCCATTTATGAACCGCTCGCGGAAGCGAGACTCGCCTTTCGGAGGAAGCTGGCAAAAACGTTGGTCGGCGGCCAAACTCGGGCGATTTAAACGGATTAAAAATCGTCGAGTCGGAAGTCCACGGGAAAGTTTCGCGAACCTCCTGCGCGACGTTCGGTTGAATAATTAACTTAGCGAGAAATATAAGGCTAGCTATCGCGTAAATAATTTATAGCTTGTTTATCCCGAGACGAGCCGGGCTCGCTGCCAGGAGGAAAGTAAAATAAGGGAAAGAGGCGGAACGTATGTCGGCGGGAAATGGTGCGTGATTGCCGTATGTTAACTAGTTTCGTGCCGCATACGTTCCTTTCAACTGGTCCCGTACTCGGTCAGCTATGACTGCCATCTGAAGCGCACGAAGTTGGCGCGGAGCGAATGTCAGCCAAAAAGAGGGAAACAAGGGAGGAACAAAAACGAGAAAAACGGCCGACAGAAAGGATTCACGTCCCATCGATTCGAAAATCGGGAAACTGCCCGTTGAGTGGCCCGGTCAAAAGTGTCGATTCGCACGGGGGAAAAGTGCGCGCGTCTGTTCGGAAATTTGATTTCTCCGTACGCTGCCGCGCATTGTAAGCGCTCGTGATCGAGAATGGGAGTGGAGTTCGTAGCGGAGAATACAAATGGGGCGAGGAGGCAGAAATTCGTTACGCACCCATCGTCGGGGCGAGCACAATTTCGCCCAATGACTAAACGTATCTGTCCTCGCGGCGGTGCAGAGTCCTGACATCCGGGCGGGAGCTTAACGAATGCCAGTGACTAATAGCCGGTGGCGCCAGAAATGAGTAATTTTGCGAGTAAGCCGTTCCGCGGGAAGATCCCGTTTCGCCGGCAAAGTAATTCGTCTTCGTAACGACGCCAGGCGTCGTTTAGCGCGCGGGCCGGAACTTGATCGAGCGGAGTCGGTCAAAGGAAGCTTCCGCTCGGGATCCCTCGCAAGTTTGCGCAGGTGCGACTCGGAGTTCTCCTACGACTGCTGAGAGACGCGAGGAACGTGATTCGTGTTCAATCGAGCGGTTCAAATTTCTACGATTCATTCTCTTCTTTGCTCTAATTAGATGGTACACTCCTTAGTGATCAACTAACAGACAGTCTTCGTAAGCGATAGCTAGACGCTTATCAAACGAGTACTCTTGAAATTGATTTAATGCACTATTGTGTACGTTTAATGTAGATACTTTGAAAACATTTGTTCTCTTTACATCATTTGTGAATTATGTACAAGTTAATTCCAACAGAAAAACAGAATAAATACATAAGTATTTTGAAGTTGAAATACCTTTACTTTACGCTGACTTGGACTCAAATCATGTGCTGCTATTTTTTGGGGAAATTGAACATTTGGCACGTACCATCTGACGTCCCACGGCAAAATTTCCGAACTCTCTCGCGCCTAATTCAAGATGGCTCGCGCGTCCATTCGTCTACCAAGAAGGGGGGCCCCGCTTTCATCGCGGATACACGTTTTCGCTTTCTTCGCCAATACGCTTTTACTTTCCACGCCGAGCGCGTACGCGGAACGTATAACTAGGTTTGTCGTACACAGCTCGTAGATTTGTACCAATGGGAAGCGATTTCCGCTTTTTTCGAGATCGCGCACACTTCGCTCGGTAAGCGTCGCGCACGACACGCACGCGATAACGGCGCTCAACAACGAAGGCCATATAATTACTGACACGTAATGAGAAAATAGAATATAATGGCTGCTATTTCACGCTAGGAATCAGGGGCGGGTCGAGATTATGAGACGAATTAGCGGGAAACAGTGGCGGCAAGATTGCTTTCCTGGCACATACATGGTCCGTAGTAAGTACATGGCCGACCTAAATATGGCGTAAATAACCTTTTGTCGCTCGCCAGTACGTTGTGCCACTGCATCGAGATAGCGATCGAGTGTAGATAAATTCTCGACTCTGACGATAACTCAGAATATAGCGCGACTCCAACCAGGTTCGATGTTAAATTCACTAAACATGAGGGGGAAAGAAGGATGTGTACGTAATAACTATCGGGCAAGGGGGTAGGCAGAGGGTTGACATTTTTCCCGCCCGAGACTAAATTCATTTCCAGCGCTTCCGGCCTCGGAAAGTTCTAAGTCGCAATTTCCGTCGGACGCTCACGCTGCCGTAACACGCATTTCCATTCGTTAAGCGGCTTTTTCGATAAGATCGCAAGCGCTCCGAGCTCGAAAGCTCGAGGCTTATCGACGGGCGATCTAATCGGCGCGACAGGATGTGCATGCGAAGTGCGCGGCTTGGCCATAATGCGAGACTTCGAAAGTTTAATTATGTGTAACCGCGGAACATGCGCCGAACTGTTGTCGGTAGCTGCGTCTGACACAGATGACGCGTCGGCCTAAACGTTCGCTACCTGCCTCTCGGCGAATAAATATATCGATACGACGCCAGGCACGGTATAATTGACGAACAGCGTTCGGACAGGAGTCTTCAGTTTCGCAAGGCTATCGTCTAACAAACGCGCCGAATGGAGAATGACATGAGATCTTGAGATTTCTGGTCTGTCTTGTGAAATCGTATAAAATAAAATTAAATTAATTGATGAATTGATTAACTCCCTTAAGCGGAAAAGTGATGAAATCAATTGATGAAAACTAAAAACCCAGAAAGAGCAAAGACTTTGAACAGATATTAATAATCAGAGACATTAAAGGAAGTATGGTAAGCAGAGATTGGTAAATGGTCCTCTGCTCTTGATGCAGAGGAAGGTGTCAAGACCTTGAGGCCTTGATTGTTACACTGGGAAGCGATATAGTACCTTTAGTTGCTTAATAATTTGCACAATTGTATACATCAAGCTATCCTGTTCATTCTAAACAAAGCCTACCTATAAGTGTCCATTTCGAAACAAAAGATACAATTGGGGTGTCGGCGGGCGTCAGTCTCAGGTTCAGACGGTCACTGAAATGTGACTAGGCTCGATCTAACTATGTAAAGTGCATGTCAAGCGCAGCATCGGATGTCCGAAATCTGGCAAGTTACTGAATTCTAGGTTGGCGGGGAACTTAGTCCGTGACTGTAACCGTGAAGCGCGCGTAATCTCACGTACATAATCGCTCGCGCCTTGTTTTACTTTGCCCGTCATTTCCTGTTTGACTCGCTGGGCCAGCGAAATAGCCGACGACGAGCGCATTTACGAAACTTTTCAAACTAAGCGTAGAAGGACTTTTAACTCGAGTGTACCCGCGACGTTGTAGCGTAGGCTCGATATGCTCTTTGCGGGAAGGGCAAGTTTCCTCTGTTTCCCTTTTTTTTTTCGTCGCGTATATCACGCTTTACTTCGGCTCCGTTAAGCGCGATGACCGCCCGTAATGAAATTACCATAAAAGTTTGAATTTTATATGGTGCGCGCAACGGTCGGTCTCGTGTCCGACGCAGTCTCATTATTTAACTTTATTTCAAATTACTGCCCCTAACTGCTGGCACGAAGTTCGCGTCCACCACGGCCGAGTCCTGACGATACGCAAAAAAAGGCACTCTGGCGCGAGTGGAATCCAGTGAATTTCTTCCGTCGAAATGTCAAGGACTTACCGTCCGAAAAAATCGCTTTGACGTAAAACTCGAAAAGTCAAGTTCGCGACCGTATTTCCTTTACGTTATCGCGAAGTGGTTGTCGATCGAGTGCCTATGGAAGGTCGTAATTTTGAATGTTTAACCGCGGCGCGGGAAGTGGACGTCGGACACAGGAGGTCCCCAAAATATCGAAGCAACTTCGAGTACGCGAACTTGTTCACGACTCTGTTTTGGAGGACTGTGCACGAAATACATCGTCTACCTAATGTTCCAGCAGTCACGAAACCAGTCTTAATGTACAAATAGGTTCATTACTGACTTCTATCCATACGTAAAAAAAAATGACACCAGTCAATTGTTAACTATCGACGACTTCAGCATTCAAACTCATTTAATTGACCAGAACGACATAAGCACGTGTAAGCATAAAAAAATATAAATTAATCATTTATTCGACCTATTGAGCGCTGAACTTTTCGAAAGGTAACATAGACGAAGAATCGTGAATGAGGCAACTGTGACATGGAATTTTTGGGTCCGGTAGTTCTAGTGTTAATCAATCAATCACTCACCCTACCTAATGCTCTCTAAAAACGCCTCTTGTTCCGTGCTCCGACTCGCTTCCTTTCACCGACGCACGCCAATGATAATTACGGCTGACAACATCGGCTAATAACTGTAACGGCAGTGGCAATTATCGATGCGTGCGGTAGCGCGGATCACGTACTGTTATATTCCTGCGTCAGAGGAGGAAGGAGTCCTGTTCGAGAGATCGATCGCGCGAATCCGTAGGTGCCCGCCATTGCAGGACGAGCATTCGAACGGGACGAGGGCCGGACTCGCTCTATTTAGCCGCGAGTCAAATTATACGTGTCGAGAAACTTCGATCACATCGAATTCCCGACGGAATATCCAAATGCTTTTCAAAGGCATTTAAGAATGATTCACCCAAATTCACACGAAACAAAGCTGTACGGCGCATTCCGCTTTCCATCCCGGAAAAATAAGGAAAGGGGGAATAGGAATAGAGTAGAATCTCGCACGTGAAAAACCGTAAATCGTTCGTCCGGATTCTCTCATCAGCGAGAAGTAGTTTGGACAATTCTTATGAAAACATGGCATCAGAAAGTAAGCGTCAGCGAGCGACTGAAAACGCACTCGAACTTATTAGCAAATCGTAGCAACAGGTAGGCAATATTACCGCATGATGTTGAAAAGCTGCGATCGAGTTACAGCCGCATCGTTCTCGACGCTCCGGCGGACGGTATTGAAACGTTCTTACAAGCTTCACCGAGAAAGATTGACATTTGTTAGATTGATGTCGGCGATCGAATTACATCGACCCGAAAAAATGACCTCCTTTTTCATTCTTTATCTTGGACAAGATACGTAGAGGCAGAGGAGAGATTCCGACGGACGCCGTTGATGTAAATTTCCTGGTTCAGCGCATCCCGGAGCCGGCCATTCGGCATTATGACGAGTAACGGGGCGACAATAACGAGGGGGGGACAGAACGGGATCACATTGTGCATCGGGAACGGTGTTCCCTGCCTTATGTCGAGGCCGAACGCGGCCAGGAAGGCGGACAGTAGAGGCGACGAACGCGGAAACGGTCGCTGCAATGTGCGTATTCGTTACGGCGACTGCGGATTTCCTCCGTCGGAGCTTCGGGGCTGCTTTAATGGCCGCGACGGTAATAACGGCAGGAAATGGCGAAGCTGGGAGGCTTCGCGGTGATAACGGTAATTGATACGGGCCGCGAGCGTAATCGCGCGAGACGTTCGCGCTCCCGAGCAGTGCGTCGAAATTTTCCGGCGAATTCGCCGACCGAATTTCCACGCACGGCTAATTGCGCACTTTTGATAGATAATGATGGCCGAGCGATTTCAAAGTATAAAGCGGTCCATTACGATCGATTAATTTTGCATCGGCGATCTAATGGGATGTAATGAGGGCTCCTCGTTAGAGGGAATAAATCCCTGGCTGGCAGGAGAAAGAGGTAGGGTATAAAAGGGAGAGAGAGAGCGAGAGAGAGAGAGACAGGGTGAATGCGGGTTGCTTTATTTGTGCTCAGCGTCGTTTTTATTTTGCAGAAATTCTCCGTGCAAAAAGAAATGCGGGGAATGAACGGAGTGAACGAGGATGATCGAGCCTCGGCAGGAGTAATCCGTTACAATTTATCAGGGGGGAGTAAGTTTTAATTAAACCGCATGGACGTGCTTGTACAAGTGAATCTCGAGTTCGAATTCGTGTGCCAGTAGGAACGGTCGGCGGCCTGTAACGGTTCCCACGCTTTTCCTAATTTGCCGATTTAACTCGATAACTCGAAGCCGCGGTCGGTTCTACGGTCTTTTTTCTTTACCAGCTCTCGGTGGAATGACTAAACTTATTTTCGGCCCTCGGAGCGCAGCGGGGAGAGTGGAAGAACGTTAAATATTCAACACATTGTATTCGTAGATTCCGTATATCGCCGTAGAGTGTTCATCTTTCTGATATAATATCATATAATTCATTAAGTTAACTCTCCCGAAAGTGGTTAGGGTGATTTAGTTGCTTTCTTGGTCCGTGCATAAAGGCCATTTGTCCCAAACTCGCCCTGCCCTGAGCTACATAAAGCCACGCACGTGTAATCACGAAGTTTCCCAATAAACTTGGCGTGAGCCCATCCGCTTAGAAGCCGACTATACCTACGCACGACTAGAATTGTCACTGCTGCGCATTACCATCATAAATTATAATTACGCCCGTTACACTCCATCCTTACAACACGCTCCTTTACCTTCCAATCCAAAGCGTGAAAAACAACATGATGTAACAATTTCTATAACTTGCTTATTCTGGGACTAAGCCGCTTACATTGAAAGCAAATGGCTTTCCACTATAGCGCCGGGCTGCAATCAACAGCATAACTACTGACGATTTATAACTATACTTTGATGACATAAGTTAGTGTGCACAAGTACACAAAATGAAGAGCAGTTAATGACTTATTTCCCTGTTCAATGAACTGAATGAAAAAAAAACATATCTCGTGAGTGAAAAATGATTACCCTCCAGCTCATGCCATGTTGACGACTTAACTAACACCTGCCGGAACCTAACCACTAATTGAATCTTAATTTAAATAAACCACTTTCCCACATTTGAAACACCCTTCTCATACTATCGACACCGAAAACGTCGGCTTCGATCCTGCCATCAATTACTTCTTCGACACCGAGTGCTGATCAGTCAATTCCCAGCCGATGATCCAAGATGTCATTACCCTCACAATTCCGCGTCAATTAAGAAATGCCCGTCGTCCAGACTGTTAACGCTCGCGCGGTCGGCCCGCGCGAGACGTCCGACGGTGGAATTTCAATTATGCACATTGAACGAGAGACGAGCGCGTCGAAGCGGGCAGAGGTTAACGATCGTACAACCTGACGTTATTTCCACGGGGCCACAATGCGCGCGGCGCCATTAGTCATCGGCAAATAAGCGACGCCGCAGAAAGAACGTTGGCCAGCCTCGCTGTCCGCCACCGCGATTGCCTGCATTATTCTTATCATTCCTTTCCATCGCTCAGATGCACTCACACCGACATGTCGCGCGTGTACGTTCCTTTGTCAACGATCTAACGGACTGACTTTCCCGACAAGCTCGATCTCATCTCCAAACGCTTCTGTAGGCGCTAGAAAAATGTCGTGAAACTCTCGCGGATTCCATCGTCAATTTCCGTGCCTTCCCCGGCCGTTTCGGACTCTGCGTACTGCAATCCTCCGATGTTGATTATGGCCGGACAATTAGGCCGGGGATAATCTTTGTACGTTGCACGCGAAATTACCGCTTTCAGATCTGTGGTGCACTGGCGACGTTAAACGCTGGAACGTAGGCCGGCGAGATGGAAAGGCTTCGCATTGTTGGATCGTTCCGAGCGGGATTGATAATTAACGTCGTGAGAAATGTGGGCGATTCTCATTTCCGCGTGTCTCTTTCGTGGAACGGTTCGTCGCTGGAGGAGGTGGGATAATTTTGCTCGTCAAAGGAACGCGTGGCCTATCGAGGTAGCTGTTTCCGAATGGCTTGATGCCATATGGCACTAATTTCGGCCAAAAGCGAATGTTTGTCGTCCAATGATTCTAAATCGGGCATTACAGCGAATTGCGGCGACCATTGTGCGCTTAATCGGCCACTCTCAAATTATTAAACAACCGAACGCTGGAATAAATTCATCCGCCCGTTTGTATTCGCTCGAAAGCGGCGCTCATTAATTATCATGATCATTCAAACGATAATCATGTTCACCCGTAACATCGGCATGTACCAATACTCGCCTTCCGCAAGAACCGTCCGCTGACGGGGCTCGTTGCGAATTTTACGTTTTATGCAAGGAATCCAGTATATTCAATAATCGTCCATGTCATTTCAATCTTTCCGTACGTAAACGAATTAGGTACTACTCAATCATGATTCTACGGACAGCCGTTGGCTGCAACATGAATCAAATGTGCAGCGTGGCGAAAATGAGAATGACACATTCGCGCATATTCCGTACGAAAAAGACATGCCCTCTGCAAACATATTACGTTTTATCATCTCAAAAAACAACAATAACACAATACCTATTTTATGCCCCAAGTAGCATTTTTTAACGATTGATCTAAGCTATGCTATTCTTTTCAATGCAGCTGTTCATTGACAGACAATATCAGAATAATCCTATCTCTCATTATCGACCGACTTAAGTTCAGACAACGCCCTCTTACTTTTTCCGTTACCTACGCACTATCTTTCGTAACACGTTTTCCAATGGAGCCTATAGCCAGATTATGACATGCCGCAAGGCAGGCAGCGTAAGCAAGCCTCTTCAAAGCCGTTGGCGAGCGCATTCCTGGACGATCGTAAAGCTGGAAAGCGGGGGAAAACCGAATGCTCGGTGAGGACGCTCGAATAACGCCCACGCGACCGGATAGAATGTAGAAAGACAAGGCAGAATGCGGAGTGCCTTCCGTTACCGGTGCCCACGACGACACACACACGCGGAGGGCCACGACTCACACGCACGTAAGCATACACCGCCACCGCTGGAGGCCTGCGAGACCACGGTATGTACATCATCTAGGCACATAACGTTCTATGTTGCCGGAGCGAGGGTTCGCCGGATAGTGCAGAGGGAGGATAGTAAACACCCATTACCGAGTAACTCACTCAATATTGCAGTTTACCGAGAGCCTTTACTGGTCGGTCCATAGGCGAGGCAGGAGACACGTGTCCCGGAAGGTGTGTTAGTTTCTCATAACGCACACGCGGATTAGGACGCGCGAGGTTACTGAGATTCAACCGAAGACATCTTCGAGAAGTGTCGAACATCGGTTAAGCGGGTACAGATTATTTCAATTTCAAAGGCCAGAATTTGCCTATTCGGTTCCGGGAATGCGCCGAGGGAATGTGAGGTTGATACAGTCGGACGCGAGTATTGAGAAATTTATGAAATCAAATGGGAATGGGCTTAAAGCTGTCGAAATGAAACGGGCGCATCGTGT
Organism: Anoplius nigerrimus; assembly: GCA_914767735.1. Lineage (NCBI taxonomy): Eukaryota > Metazoa > Arthropoda > Insecta > Hymenoptera > Pompilidae > Anoplius > Anoplius nigerrimus. The sequence goes on along the minus strand of OU612088.1, from coordinate 11,846,090 downwards.
ATGCTCGGCAAATAATTTACAATCACGAGAGTGTGCGCGAGCGCGCGCGAGTCGGGCATCATTCCGGCAAAAACGGCACTTTCACGAGGCGATAACTTCTGTCACATTATCGTCCCTCTCGCTAAAAGCCGAATCGTTCGATCCGTAACGCCGCACGTGTCAGGGCCCGCTCAATTTACGATACGCTTTTACACACTCACGCGACATGATATATATCAGCTTAACTCGGGGCATGTCGCCGATGTCCGGGCAAAAATGGCGTAGCGCGAAGGTGGCGTAAATCTTGTCGGATATTAGTTGACGATTATGATAATAATGGCGAGCGCTCGGGATTAGCGGAACTTTCGAAATTGGACGTTACACTGAACGCGCCGGCAAGGATAATCGTCGGAATCGATGCTAATTTGCTGTGCCCCGATGTATCTCGAGGATCAAATATACGAGACACATGACCGGAATGTGTGTTCGACAGTTCGGCAGTTCGACATCGCGCGCAAGAATCAAGCCGAAAAAAGAAGTCGAGGGAGAAGTGTAAAGTGGTAAAATTCGGCCTTCCCTATCGAAAGCACCGATCAGACGGAATAGCGAAATAAAAAATTAGTTGTCGAACGTCGTAAAATTCGTTCCTCGCTCATTAACGGATTCAAGCGAGAGATAAGCGCGAAAGTTTCGGAGGAATCGTCGTCGGCACGTGACGACAGTCCGAGTGCCTCGTGACAAAGTCCACCGGACGCACGATCGACCCAGCCAAAGAAACAATAAGCCGTGAACCGCCCTCCAACAATTGGATCAGCACCCATGCCATCGGGCAAGACGAAATCTAATTTTTCCCTCTACGCTCCTCCCGGCAATCTAGAAAAAATACCACTCCGCGCTCGAAAGCGTACTCGCCGGGAAAGTGGAATAAAAATTCCGAGCTGGCAGGAATTCCCGGCTTCGATCGAACGCTGCCGGCACAAAAGGCGAATTAATAATATCGGAGAGCGCTAACGACATTCCTGCGATTCTTAGCCACTCGAACATGAACCAGGGGACGTGGGGGGAGCAGAAAGGTACTCGCCTGCTCGCCAGACACTGCCAGCACAATAGACGCGTCCGGCTCGACATTTCCCGCTCGTCGGCGTGATACGAAAAAGCGACGGCCATGAGATTCATGAAATTCAAAGCGACCCGTCGATATGAAGCCCCCAGACGTAACGTCGAGCTCGCTCCGAACGGTCGCCGTCGGAAGAAAAGCGATTCCGAAACGTCGACGACGACGAGCACGAAAATTCAGAGCACGCATCGCGTCGTTCGTTAGCTATCGAAAAAAGGGGGAAAGGAGGGAGGGAGAAAAGTGGAGGAGGAAAAAAGTCGCGCCGCTGCATTCCTTTTCAGCGAGCGCTGACCCAAATGGACTGCCGATCGGTAGAGGTCTTCAAAAACAAACTCCCGCCGTTCCCTTAGAAATCGCGTGAATGAACCCGCGAGGGCGGCCGATCGTAAAAGTACATTTTCAAATTACACTCATCCGCCGCCGGCAGCCGGTGTAACGGACGGACCGAGAGAGTGTCATTACGCTCGGCCTTTCAGGGTGCAGACAGTGACCGAGCGATCTCACTTGTCTCGGCGTTCGACGGGAAGAAAGTAAAAGGTGCGCTGCGGGCAAAGGGAACGAGCGAAATTTTTGTTGCCCCGCGCAAACCTTTTGCCGGCGAACTTGAAATTAATAAAGTTCGCAATTACCGGAGGACGGAGGATGGGTAATCCTCGGTGCGAGGAAGTTATCGTGGGGGGAGAGGGTGGGGAATGATCGCGGGATGAGAACAATTCACTTAGCGCTGGCGTCGAGATCGCACGATATTCGAGGCTCCAGAGGTGGAGGAGCAGCGGGGAGGAGGCATTTTTCTTCCAGTCATCCCTCGGCGCCTTTCGCTCACTGCGAGTCTGATGCCGTGCGATTCGTCGTTTATCACGAATCAATCGCGCTCACCTGGAGCGTAAAATGAATTTCATCCCCCGCACCCCCCACCGCCCCGAGATCGTTAAATCCCACCAGGATTACCACACTCAAGAGCTCGTTGCTGTTTCTCGTTTCGCCTACCCTCTTCCTACGGATCATGGCCCGACGTCTTCGTCGATCATCCGACTCACACAGACGACGAGAGAGAGAGAGTGAGACAGAAGAACACATACTACCTGAAGAACAGACATGCCGGCGCACTTCCCGTACGTGTATTGCACCCGTGACAGGTTTGGATGTACATATATCGAGGTTTTACGTTTATATACTCGGAGTACCTGTGCCTACATAAGCGGACATATCTGTACATACGGATATATATATTCTCGAGTTACATTATTCCCATCCGTCTCTTCAGCCGCGAGCGATTACGTCAGGGATGACAGGTGCAATTAGCTGCAACGCCAGCTAACACCTCTGTATATGCAAACGTGCGCGCACTTGCTCGTATGTACGAGGGGAATCGATAATGCGCATTGGTGCACGTACGGGATCGTGCACATGCATCGAGCAAAACAGGTGTACCCAAGATTAAGTGCTCTCATTCGACCTTACGATAACTCGATGCGACCCTCTCTCTCTCTCTTTCTCCCTCCCCCTCTCTCGTTCTCGTCCCCGCTAAGTCCCGTCAATCTCGCATTGTCTTCAACCATGGTACACGCGTATATCTCTTGTACGACGACTACACGAAGCCGCTGGCAACTCATTTTGATGGATGATAACCGACCAATTTTAATTGATCATTTGTCACGGGTGAGAAAGGGGGCGTTTGGTAAAAGGTTGCCGGTGGCAGGTTCTTTTCGGCAGGACTTTAACTCCGATACAGGCTGGCTTCTGTGAAGACTTATTATCCGCCGTACATATTCGCCGAACTTTATCGATCCTGAATTCCAAAGTGCAATGCTCGAAGTTTAATATTAAACTCGCTTAAGTACGAAGGTGAGATGTACTTAGCAAGCGTAAAGTTGGACACACATCTCGGTAGCATATCATTTGCTGCGCCAGTGGCGACATTCGAGTTTTGCAGAGTGGAGATTATATGTTTCAGCGGCAAGGGTTTAATGCGATCTAGCGTTTACGGATAAGGACGGATCCGGTCTTTAACTTTTTCTCGGCACTTAAGTACAGCAGCAGCCCCGAGTTAATTCGGGGTTTCAGTTACTTACGATGACAGGTCCTTCATCTTCGCCCACCTTTAGTTAACTCGGCAACCCCTTCCGATCTCACGGCTTACCGGTCTTCGTTACCATCTACAATTCGTCTTCTGTATGCATTATTTTATTCACGTGGCCAACTCATATACGTTGCGGCCAATACCTGTGATCGTATCTCCAGGTAGTATAAAATTCCGCTCCTTTAATCTTCGTATCGTCTGACCGACCCGCCGGCGATTTCCCCCATTCCCTCCTTTTCATCCTGTTTCAGGCGGAGGAAAAATGATATCTTATTGATACAAGGCCAATTTCGTCCGTCCGCAATGTTTCGTAAAATTGTACATTAACGACGATGCGAAAGCAAGCGATAATAAACTCAGTTATAGTCTCGGGGTCGAAACGAAAAAGTTCCGCTCGTCACTGCCGCAAAATACGATAAAAAAAGTAGACATGATTAACAGCCCGGACGTAAGTGCACGCACGGTTGTCTGTACCGTGATAATTACATTAGCCTCAATTAACCCAACGAGATGCTGCCTACAGATCTTGGAGGCAATGTTCGAATTTCCTGTACACTTAAACTTTCGTTCGATATTTCAGCCACACGTCCCGTCCAACCCTCGGGCTGCCTCCTAATTTATTAGTCCCTGATTAATTAATCCATTACGCAGTCATTAAAGTCGGCGTACGAATAACCGACGAAACCGCACGCCGCTCAATATTTCAGGATAATGGATTAAAGGGCATTCTCCCGGGCCTGTCCAAATTGAACGAAGACATTAACCGCCGAAAAAGGGGGCATTAAACGGACCCTCTCACGACTCGACCTTCGCCGAGGCGTCGAGACGAGCCAACATCTAAGTTCCGAGCCAGACGTCGCGACTGACGAAAGTAAAATTCTTCCGCCCGGCTCGCTCGCACTTCAACTTTCGCCGTCGAACTCTTAACGCTACCAGCCACCATTAAGATCGCGTTAACGGCCCGAGGGCAATTAAATTGCCGTTCGCGGAAGTGTCGCGATCGTCGTGGGCAACGTTTGGCGCGTGCAAATAATAAGGTCCGTGCTTCCTCGCTGCCGGCTGAGAAGAAGACGATGGCGAAGGAGAGAGCGCGGGCAAAAGTCGCGGGCAGCCTCGTTAGGGGTTTTAAAAAGGAATGGGGCGACGGGAAACTTTGCAGACCTCTCACCGGGAGTCCGCAGTCGGTCCTGCAACCTTCCTCGCCCCTACTCCTTCTCTTTCATCCTTCTCCTCGTCTTCTTCGTTGGCTCGAGGTTCTTACGATATTATGAGCAAAACGCTCGCGTCGGGTTCCGAATTGGCGGAAGAGAGAAAGTGGAGGTGGAAGAAATGGGGAAGGGTAGAGAAAAAGTGGCAGGTGCGGAAAAATTCGAGAGTCACGAACGGAAGGGTGGTGGTGGTGGTGGAAAGCGAGAGGAGCCAGGAAGAAATGGAGGGCTCTTGAGTAGGGCCACGATCTGAGTGCGGTGCGGGTGGGAGAGAAGATTTTCATCAGACGCCGCCATGGATCGAACTCAGGCGAGGCATTCCTCGATTCGATTAACTCGGTCGTGACCTTCTCTTCGGGAGACAGGCTCAACGTACAGAAGTGGATCGCCTCACGAGCCATGCGAATTCGCTACTTACCGATCGTGTCAGAACAGTTCGGAGCGGCCCGAGTGAGACCCACGGTCCGGTGCGTGCCCATACGCGTAGGTTAAGAATGTGAAAGTCATTCGCGTGGCGCGTAAATATTTACAAGGCGCCCGCCCGACAGGTGCGCCGTATTAATTAAGTGCAGCCTCTTATTTGCCGACGATCGCTGATTACGCGAATCCGAGGTAAAGGCGTGCAGAGGGGGGAGGATTCAATTCCATGGATGCGATAAAATGGGAAAGTGGAGCGATTTCGAATGCGCACTGAGAATAAGGGTCAGTTGTACGTTTCACTTACCTGAACATCGGGCGTTGATCGAACGTTAACGATCGACGTAAAATATCATGTAGTAAGATCGGCGTCAATTTCGCACGATATGATCCCTTTGCGTCGATGTCGCTATCACGAGAATAACTCATAGAAGTACGGGTGAGCAGTAGGGGATTAATTGACCTTTTTCTAGGCAAGTCACGTCGGAGGCAGGTGCAAGAAATTATTCGCTCGCTTCATTTTCTCTCAGTTCAGCTGTATATGGCTAACAAACTTTATTGTACGCATTCCCTGGGCCAGAGCGCGAATCAATGGTCGCTGATTCTGACCGAATTATTGATGTCTCTGGCGGAGTTGTACAGCACCGAGAACCGGCTGCTCTTAGACGGAATTGAAACTGCGATGCTTTCCTCTAATCACCCACTCCCAGGGTAGCATTAGGTGCGATTACACGCAATTCTGGCGCCTCGAATCCGAGATCGCTTTATTTCAAACCGGCTTAATGGCCCGGTGCGCAACTTGTCATAATATTTCTCCCCCAATATTCACGCAACAGCTCCATTCCGTCGGTGCTTAGAAAACTCCGACGTAAACGATCAGCCAAATAGTTCCCTTCCCGAATCCAGCGTAGTCGACATTCACCGCGAAATATTGCGATCGTTCTCGCCGCTGTGCATTTAACCGGGACAGAAAACATTGCGCCGAAATACGCTCTCAAAGGGCATTGCGACAATTAGTGCCAGGCTAAACACGCGTGCGACGAGCGAACTCGGGCCATTCGGGGCCGAAATCAAAGGACGGGTAGCGTCTCATGGCGTGCGGATTGTTGAGAGTGAGAGAGCTCAGTTGAAGTTAACGTTTGCGGTGGGCAGAGCTTTGGCGCAAAAACGGGGATGAGCGCGGCGAGGGAAATTTGTCGGGACGAACGTGGTAATTGTCGCGGACCCCTGGCGTCGGCAACTTCCGTTTACGCCGGAAGTTAACGCCCCGGCCGCGGGTGGAAGCATCTTGGTAACCCGCTCTCGTAGTTTTCCTAAACGCTCGAGTCTCGCGGAAGTGCCCTTAACGACACGTGAGTCGGATTCGTGGCAAACAGTTTAAAACCAAGCCGGAATCCCAACAGCTAGCAATCTCCCGCGAAAAACTGAGTAGTTTCCCAGATGAGAATTTCGGGATTAAAGCGAGAAAAGTGGCTGGATGGGTCAATGATCGTGAATAATGTCAGGAAGAAAATCGACGTGAGGCGGTGTGCAACATATAAGACATGCCGCACAAAGTCATTGAACGGCCGAACGTGCTGATAGAACAATGCGAACGACAGTGGAATATACGTAATCCACTGACTAAAGCCCTGACGATTGTGCTCATTACGTATCTGAGCGAATACAGTGCATCGTCGAGTGCTCATCAGCGCCGAGCACGTTTATTTCTATCTCGCGTTTGATCGTACGCGAGCGACGATACACCGCGTCTAGTCACGCGAGAACACACACCCACACCCACACCCACACCCACATAGACGCCCCGTCTCAGGTTAACACTCCCACGTACCTGTCGCACACAAACGCCTGCGTAGGACCGTTTCCGCAAATAAATTCCGACGCCCGGCGCTCTCGAAGGAAAACAAGAAGTATCCAATTTAAGTCGAACGAGCGAGCGTTCGGTCCTTTATTAGATCCTCGTCAGCTACGGTTCGTTCCGTTGTGTGATTCGGGAGGAGTTCGACGTCGAACAAAGATGCATTTTATGCAGGCGTCGTACGCACGCTCCGGGTGCCATCCGAGCAGTTCGCACTGAGCGCTAATAAAGGATCGAATCGTTCGCTCCATTGACGTGCGTTGGGTATTTCTTGTTTGTGACTGGAGATGGCTGATCGATAGGCGTAAAGCAGCGAGCAAAGGCGTCAGATAAGCATTTTATGCGGAGGAACTTTGAGTGATGTGCAATTTCCTTAATTATGAGCCATCGATCGCTGCGAAACCAAGGGCTGAGCCTGATTGATTCATAGTTTACTATATATAGTGGACTGTGTTTTCGCCGTTGAACGAATGACCTATTTTTTATAAATGGCCGTACCCTTCTATCCTACTTCTTCGACAATTTGTAAACGGCTGATTTGCCTACACCGCGTCGAATACTTCGCACGTAAAAAGGGTGGGCGGGCATTATGAAGTCGGCTGGGCTCTATTGGCGCAAAAAGAACAATGGGCTGAATGAATTTTTAAACGTTCGACCGAACAGATGCGCGAAACGCTGATGCGGCGCATTAGACGCGAACGGAAGTCGAGCACGTTTCGAAAGTGAAATCTCGTCGGCGGCGTCGAGTGCGACTGTTTTATGCAAGTCGCTGCCCTGAAATACGCCCGTTACGCGCGCAATGCCATTAAACTTTCCTGGCGCGAGCGGTAGCTGCCGGTGTCTCGATAAGAAGGCCGACTGATGCACCTTAGAGGCCAGAAATGATATTCCCACCCTCAAAACCATTCCCCATGCGACGAACGTACTTCATCATCCTAACGCCAACGCCTTTCGAATTCTTCTCATTCGATATTCCCACCACGGCCCCGTATTTGTACACCACAATATTTTCTCCGCGGCAAGTGTTTTCCAGCCTTCGACAGTTTGCCAAAGAACATCCTTCCCCATAATGGAATATTCGTCCCTGGCCGAAATCGTTTACCCAGCCGTATCTCGGCCGCATGATGATCGGGGGAAAAATTGCGAATTTTTATCGGCCCCTTTCTCTGGGACGGTCGCTCGGCTCAATAATAAAACAGAGGGTCCGAAGTTTATCGCGGCGCAGGCCGAGACACTCGTAGCCGGCAGTCACGTGCGACGCTCACGTGCGACATTCACGTGGGACATTCAGCCGCGATGCAAATGCGCCGGGACACCGTCCATATCTCAGACACGACGCCAGTCGAGTCCTCGGCTGGGAGAGCTGACGTTACGCAGAGCGTGTGTCGCCGAGCGACAGACAGCCTTGCCGAGAGTTTGAACGCGGGAGATAGCGCGGTCGAGTTACGATCGAGTAACGAGGGACGCGATTAAATCCGACAAAACTGCCTTCTCGCGCTGCTCTTTTCGCCTTGCGAACGTTTCCACGTCAACGCGGAATGCGGCCTGACCAGATGGACTGCGTATCGTGCAAAAGTTCTACCTACGCACGATCGCGTACTCTACGCACCGGGCGTACTATACATTTTGCAGCGTATCGCGCAGCTATGCGCAGAAAATGACGTGGTCCGCAGTGTGTATCGTGTAAAAATACGCCTTGCCGATGCGGCCAGCGCTTGCGTCCGCATCCGCGCACGCGTCCGGCTTGAATGGTGTCAGTCCGATCGAGCGTTTCTACTGCATAAAGCAATCCTCTCCGTCGGGCGAAATTGTTTTGCGCGCCGATATTTACGTTCTGCTGGTCGTCGGATGGATGTCTCGCCGATTACGGATTCTGATTGACGTGGCACAGGAGGAGACGAGAGTTTCGAGTGAAAAATGCACGCTGTGCCAGATGCAATAGGTCAGCGGACGTGGTCAAGGATTCAGCGTCTTACGGAGTGTCTCTTCAGTTATTAACGCGGCAGTCTTCATTACAACCTTTGAAACTCGAGCAGTTCCTTTCTGCTAAATCTTGAGCGGAGGCTACGGCTAGAATTCTAAGACGGCATAGGTGCAACTGACCCCGTTCGAGCACTACAAACGTTGACGACGGCTGAAAATACGGCGTCTGCTTTTATGCAAACTTTAGAGCGTCGCGCGCGGCACCTCTGTCTCCTAATATCGTCGGGACATGTTTCGGGACATAACGTGGATATTATCAAGATTCATGGAACAGGGTCCTTTTAATACGCAATACCGGCCTGAAAGAAATACAATGTCACTCCCGGACGAAAATAAACCCGTAAAAAAGTGCTCCAACCTCCCTAAATTCTACGGGGAACCGTATAAGAAATTGATCCCCGCAGAACGACACATCAGGAGGAAACTTAATACTTCAACGCTTGAAGTATCTATCCATTTAAGTGTCTTCATATTGTTATAACATTGAAAATCTTGTGTGATACTATCCTTGGTTGTATATGTAACGTGCTTAACTGATGATCTAAAAACAATTAATTGAACTTACATATTGTACACCAGCATATCTAATGGTTAGAATGACAGATACTTTGATTTAACAGATGACAAATTTTTTTAGTTAGTCGTTGATTTCCCCGACGAAAAAAAAGCGATCAATTCTTTCACATCTACTGCATTCTATCGTTAATAAAATGTCGATAAGATGACGGAAGACATTTAGTGGGAAACACGAGAATCTATGAGCATCCCTCGAATCTATCCAGACACGCGACTCTGCAAACAACCGCGAATGTCGGCCAACGTGGCTAAAAGATACCGGGTCATCTTATCGCACAGCGTCGCGACGGATCAGTGACCATGCCCGAGAGTGCCTAACGGATCAATGGCTTCGAGCGGAATTCTTGGCGGCGGATTTGCGGGTCTTCGAGCGCGGTCATCGCCGGAATTAACGAACGTCCGTACGATCAAAGTGGAGCTCGGAATACGTAGAAGTTCGATTCCATTATCATTATTGAATCTATCCGACTCCCGTCGTCTGTCATCCGGCCGCGATTTCGAACTTCGAACCCTGCTGACTTCCCGCCGGCGAAACGGAAAGCTGACAGGTAGACTTCGCTTTTGTCCGCTCTGCATCCCACGAAGCATCCACCTCTCAGCGCCGAGAAGTTCGCCTATCGCTCGACCTGCCCGATACATATAAAGGTCGGGACCCAGTAAATTCGACGATCCGCGCGCCAAAGTGGGCAGACGGCGGGGCCGTAAAACTTTACACCGTGAAAGGCAGCCCGTGAAACACGCCGTAAAAGTAACGTCGATGTTACAATTCTCCCAGCGTCTCCATTTCCCCCCTTTATGGCACCTCATCAGCGCTTGTCGTCGAACGGCGACACAAAGAGCGCTCAGGCTATGGGGGAAAGATTATGTACGGCGGGGCTCGACAGTTTACGGTGGCCTCGTAAAAATTATTAACAAGCGCCGAGTACGGCCCGATCTGCCAGGCAGCTGATTGCCGCTTCTCGGATATTCTACTTGACCGTCCTTATCTTCAAGATCCCAGGCTTACGGAAGATCCTCCGCCAAATTGCGGAACGTAAAACGTGTCTCGAGCGAGAATAATTACAGAAAAATTAGCGAAACGCGTACTTGCTACCTTGAACGACCGCTAACTTGCTTAAGCGTCGATTAACATCGCGCGTCGTCCGACAAACGTTCATATCGGTCAAGTTTTAAGTCTCGGCGCCTCCTTCGCAAACTGACGATTACGCAGAGAAGGAAGCAACCTCTGAGAACGTTGTCATCGGCGTGAGCATGCAATTGGCGTGAGTGCGCTTAAGTCCGAAGCCGCGTCTTTCATTGAGGCTCGCAAAGGCGACAACGACGACGACGAAGACTGCTACGAAGAGGACTCGACCAACTACAAGCCGCCGACTAGCCGAGCATTACTGCACACTGCCGTGACACGTTCCGCCTTGCCGCTATCCCCGTTACTACTGACTCAACCGCCGCCACCAACACCATCGACCTTGCCACCACTACCAAGCACGCGACTAGCAGTACCGCCGCAAAACGGCAGAGTCAGTAGGAGCGCCTTTCATTCAGCTGAATGAAAAGCGACGAAGCCGTCCTTCTCCCGCTAACTGACACTGTTCGTCTGTTATTACTACTGCCGTTCGCAACGACAGTCGGCTCCTACTACTACTACGACTACTACTATACTACCACAGCCACTAAACATAGCACTACTACTACTTCCCTACCTTCAGCTAGCTCTCACGACGCGCCGGCTTCCGTTTACAAGCCGCCCGACGTTTCCGCGTGAATGGCCTGCGAAAAGGCACGCAAAATCATCCGGCAAACCGGATGGTCACGCGACACTCGCAACTTGAATTGCCTTATCAGCGCGCCAGGCGGAGTTAGCGTGGCCGATGTCCAGTGTCCACGTGGATAAATTTCGCGAGGGACAGACTGACGCGTGTTCATCCTGCGCAGCACAGGATGTTTGTCTCATCCGGATTCGGTCTCTTGCCGACGAAGATGGACGGCGGAATTAATTGACGACGTGTTCTTAACTGTAAATCGCCTGAGTTTCAGTGCTCAAGCAGCAGAGCATTCTGAGAACAAAGATGTCGGAGCGTGTCGCGTCCTGATACGAACCGAGATGTACGACAGTCGTTGAAAAGTTCGCCGTTAATGAGCAGAAGCCGCGCAAAGGGTTGAACGTGCGTGGATTACGATGTGGGCGAGGCTCGAAGGGGTGAGTGAGGGTGGAATGGGGTGGATGGAAATTACTCTTGCGGCGATTAACGGCTCGACGAGCTAACGACCGCAACAACGGAGCCAGTTAAGTATTATAATGCCCCTACGCCGCGGCCAGCATCGCCAGTAACGGAGTTAACGATCATTGCTTTATGCACAATCGACGACGTCCGCTAATATTTACCTGGGTCCAGGGCGCATGTTATAGTGATACGAGAAATAGACCGGTGAGGCTTCGAATGCCATTGAGCCGGTCGTCCAGCATCAGGCAAACACGCTCGCAATTTGATCATTCCCCTTGTACATACGACGTAAATCTTTGATCGTCCGATATCGTGTGATTCGCTGTTCCTCGATTGCTCGACATGTTTCGGGAAGGGGAGGGGTGAGGAGGGCGCGTTATTGCAATCCGGCGTCGTTGCGCATTCTCTTTACGCGAGTGAATAAAGGTTAGGAGAGCATGTCGCTTCGTATTAGGCAATCCAGATCAGGCTTCGAAACTATACGAGCCGCTTGCTTTGCAAGTCTGATGACTTATGTCATGTCTCTGGAACTTCTAATGGAATCACGGTAACATTTGGAACAATTACTATTTTTTCCGATTTTACATTTATTGGAAGACAGGTGGACACACATACGTTCTCAACTGTTTGACAGGTACTTCATTTTTAAATTATATTCTGTAGCGGACCAACTGTGCATGTACCTATAAATGTTGGAATTTTACGACGTTTAATCCAACTATGAAAACTGTTTCATGAGGAAAACGTCATGCTATTTTCAATATAAATTACACATATATCCATAATTCCACTCCCGACGAAACTGTCGACGGCATTCATTAAAACTCTGCACTGATTCCAACTCTACCCAGCCCATTTTCGGCGAAGAACGATAGCGATAAATTCCGCGAGAGACGAGCCCCATGGAAATAAGCGATCCTCCGCAGGAACGAGGCTCGAAGATGAGCCGCGAACTTTGTAACTACGAGGACGTATGGAGTTCGGAACCTCGACGACGGTGCCGGTGGCGGACGCTGAATTCGGAATGCGCGTAAATTTATAAGTGCCTGAATAACGCATAGGACGTGTACGTCACGAATTCATTGTGAGCGAACGTCTCTGAGAACGAAGCCTCACTTCGGAGGATGAAAAGCCGTGTCGGAGCTCGGAGTTACAGTGGCGACGTGTTCGTCAAATCGGCCGAGTCGATTGAAAGCGTCGGGCCTCGGCAGCGTCCGGGGAATGCCGGGAGTGCAAACCGAAATTGCGCCTTGGCCGACGTTGCTAAATCGTGGCCCGATACGTCTCAGGCAGATCACGCGCGAGAGCAGGCGGACGGTCTGCCTAGTCGATCTCGTCCCGTGGGACTGTGTTGGGGCGAGCAGTCGAAAGACGAGTATGGCGTGCAAGGGGGAGGGGTGGGTGGAGGGCAGACGTGAGACAGATCGCGATCGGCTCGGCGAAAGAAGGATGGAGGCCGCGTAACGCGAGCCAGGCGTCAATGCTCAACATGATCAATCGCCAGCTCGTCCCGGGCGGAGAACGTGATCTAGGAACAATATTGCGGCGTCGCCCGGAGCTTCCTGCAATTTCGACCCGGCCACGAATGCTCGCTGAGAGATCGTCGTCTTCTTTCTTCGCTCGCGCGCCCTTCGACCGCGTGAGGCGGTGTCGACGAAATGAGATCCTCATGAAAAATCGCACGGAAAAGTTCTCGGCGACGACGCGCTGCGTGGAAGAAGCCGGGATGTGCCTGGAAGGCGAACTTTTTGCGGGGATGACGGGGATGTGTATCGGGAGGTGCACGGCAGGGTACCTGGGTGATATTTAATGCTCGCGTGGCTTTTGCTCGGTTTGTACGAATTTGATGTAGTATCTTGCGGAGTACGTACCGTGTAGGTCGATCTCCGACACTTGTCGAATTATACAAAATAAAAAAAATATCTAATTTTTAATCGGTATTATCTAAAGCTAGAAACGTATGTACAGTTCAGAATCGAAGATGCCATTAATTATTTAACTAACTTGACCAAAAAATATATTTATTTGTAAAACTTTATAGCTCTAAAAAAAACTCATAAACAGTTCATACGCCACGTAATACACATCTAATATAATGAGGCTTCATTCAAATGAGCAAGTACCGTAAGTGCGAGACTGGAAAAGTGCCGAGCGGAGAGAAAGAGAAACATGCACTCTGAGCAGGCTGTCAAAAAGCAAGCATTATGCGGCGAGCACAAAGGGGGTGGGTGGGCATCCAGGCAGTGGCACTTTGATGTGCCGAGATTTTAGGCAACGCGACGACTATCGGCCGGCGTGCCGTCAGCCTTCAACGCCTCTCCACGTATCTGTATGCTCCCTCGCATGTGTCTCTCGTAGGATTTAACGACCGCCAGTGTCACTTGATTATGCATTCAGCGTCTCGTCACCGGCACCCGACCTGACAATGCTCGCTGCCTCCATCTGACTCGTGGCCTTCGCCCGTCCACGTGTGAACTCGTACACACGGGATGAGCCTGCATGTGAGCGTGTGTACATATCACGCACGCATTACCGTTTATGTACAGACCGGCACCCACGACGGATCGCTCGGCACACAGAGAAATGTCGTGCGTTATCAATCATATTGGCCTGGATACACGCGAGCATCGAAATCTACTTCGCGGTGCACAAACAAAAAGTTCGGATGGAGAGAAAGAACTCTGAACATTAACGAAGGACTGAAAACAAAGGTGTAATATACGATTATCGTGAGAATATGAAAATCAAAAAACAGATTCCCGATAAAGTTGCGTCTACACCAACATTAAATAATGAACAAAAATATTTAACTTATGTAAAAAATGCACTGTACAAATGCAAAAAAGAACGGACGTAACAATAGTGTCCCAGACATTGAACGTGTGTTCCTAATCCCTGGATTAAGTAACAATCCGCATTACAATAAACACCACTCTTCCACCTGTATGATCATTATAATATATTAATTACACGCATCTCAAATCAGCATCTAATCCTCCCAGCGTCCTTTTTAATAAAACTTCCATCCCATCCAATCCATATGAACTCACCCACGACTCTGCCGCTACACACGTTCGTCTTTTCCCGTCAAATGAAAGAACGACCCGACGTAACGCAACTTCAAGGTAGTACAGGTCGATGCGCGAAAAATTGCGCCTCAGGGCAGGCAGACGCTCTGTCGAGATAAGTATCGATTCGCGGGAAGGATGTGGGGAGGGCCGTGGCTCGAGCCCTTTCGCCGGGTCTAAAAAACGAAAAGGGTTTCGGGTCGGTCCGTCTGGCGCGGCCGAAGATGCGGAAAACGAGGACTCGAGATGAAGGACGAGCGCCAAGATGGTGAGGGCGGAGGGTGAAGGGAGGGTAGGTAAGAGGAGTGGGAAGAGGAAGGGGCAGAAGAGGCTGGATGCGGAAGAAGAGTAGCGCGGCCAGCCGTGCCGTGACGAGTTTTAAATTTCCCCCGTCGTTTCGCGGTCGGGTATCAGGTGGAGGGTCCCGTAATGTCGGCAAAAATCCAATATCGCATTCAATAAGCCGCCTCGACGCCGAAGATTCGAGCCCGCAGCCCTCGGGGCCCGACGTTCCTCCCGAATCGACTGGCGAGAGTGCCTGATGACTCTTCGTCTTCGTCTTCGACTCCGTCCCGGCGAGCCGACATCTTTTTTCTCCCCTCCACCCGCCCCCTTTATTGACTTCCACGGGTAGGTGGCATTATCGAAACTCTCGGGGCGGTATCCGCGGATATCTGATTCCAGTCGCAGGGCTGATTTTTATCTTAACGCGTGCGTGAGAGGGTGGACTGGGGTGGCGAAGTGAAGAATGGTGCATGGGCGAGCAGATAAATCGGTAATGATACAGGCTTTTTTGGGGTTGGTAGAGAGGTTCGATTGATAGAGGCACGCGGTGGTTAAGGTATGGCGATATGATGGGCAAGGACGATGAGACGGACGTGAAATGACTCGAGACACATCCTCGACTCAAACCAATTTCTCGGGCAATCTCTCTCGGCGTCGTCGCTGATTAAAAGGAACGTAAATTTTTACGAGGCTATAAATCTCGGCCCGCTGCGAGAAAAGGAGTGGGAGAGAGAGATGGAGGTGAGGCGAGAAAGAAAGAGGGGGTAATGTCAGGCCGGATTACGCCTGATCTATCGATCGTCGTCGGTCGTACGAGGCGCCTTCGATTAATCAGTCGGCCGCGGTCCGATATGACAAGGAACATACGTATATCTCCGCACACATCGTTGCCGCCGTCGAACGTGAAGAGTCCCGCGATCGGTCAGCGAAAACGTTAACGGCTGACTGGCCGAAGAAATTTATGGCAGGGTGGGGAGCCGGATCAAGCGGCAGTTAAAGCGGGTTGCGCACGCACGTCGTTTGCATGTTAGTTACCGTCCATTATGAACTTTAAAGGCCCCATTCGCGATAACGGGCCGCGTAATAGAGCGGTCCGAAACGAAAATCGCGTATTGCGCGCTGATTGGTGGCTAACCGCCGGCAAAGTGCTCACGGCCGTTCAAACTGTCCGCAGCAATTCGACCGCAATTCGGTCGTTACAATAACGCACCGCAATTCCAGTCGACGTTATTCGACAAGACGATAGACCCCCAACAACCAATCCGTTACCTGCCTCCATCTCGCTCCTTTTTCCGACCCTGATAAACGACCTTCGATCGTCGCCGATCGCGCCGCTTTCGGCTGAATTCCTTTCATCAAACATTTTAATAAAACCTCTTCAAAGGCCGACGACGAGCCCAAACAGTCCTCCTCCCAGCGAATCCGTCTCAACCGACGTGCTTAATTTCTCCGACTCATCGAACAGCGCACAAAGAGGCTTGGACGGAAAAAGAGCGCGCCGGGGATGTCGAGAGGCTGACACTGGGAAGTAGAAAGCAGCGATGAAGAAACGGTAGCGGGAACGAGCCAGCGTCGAAGTTGACAGCGTAGCTAGGGACAGAAACTCAACAACGGACTCGCTGTCCCGTGTAACGCGACGAATATTGTGTCTCGTCAATGAAATCGATTTGATTTGATGTGCCCGCGTAGCGCGACTCCTCTCGCTCCGTCGATCGCGAATGGAGAAGTCCGACGAGACACGCGCGCGCGCACGCTTTGTCATATTTTACGCCCCCGTAGTCTCGCGACCTCTCCACCTGGATCCGATATCGGGCAGACACCGGGGAAAGGACGCGAGAGTAGAAAATTGTGCTCGCGATGTACGTGGGTGGGCGGGAGGGGAGTGCGATAGGACAGCGAATCGAAGGGGTGAGGAGGGAGGGATACAAGAGAGGGGGTGATAGAGGGTGAGAGGGGTAGAAATCCTTTGTGCCCGGCTCGCGTGGCGCGTCGCGGACGGTTTGCCTGGGCCGGACAGCGGGGAAGATACGGTAAATGAAAGCCTTCCGGAAAATTACAGTATGCTCCTTTTTGCGCCGCGCCGACCGGCCGGAAGAGGAAGGGTGGCAGGAGAGTGGGAGAGGAGAAGGGGTTGAAGAAAAGGAGCGCGAGAAAGCGCCGCACGGGGCGAAACGTCGACACTCTTCTCACTGATGTTCCGCTAAGGCGGCGGGACGTTGAGAGTAATTTGACAAACGACGGGACTTTGAAGCTGGCGCTCTCGCAAGCATGAGCGCATGCGCGATCCTGGGAGTTCGCTTTGCCGCTTTACCGTCGGCCGAGGGAAAATCGAAAGGCAAGCTTTTCGCATCGCCGGCGTAGGTAGAATCCGCGATGGCGGGACGATTCTTTCTTTGACGTCGTCAACTTCTGTCGGCAGCGAGTCGTAAATGACTGTGTATTGGCCGCTTCGGATGTGCTCGTCGAGATGGAAATATGAAAGCTGACGGATTGATCTTCAAATGGGGCAAGCTAAAGTATCGGACGTATTTAGGACCTGAGAGGAGAAATCAAGGACGCGATTTAAGTGTTGGTTCAACCGCGCAGCGTCGTATCCAGCGATTCTGACTGACTGGTCTTCGAATGGGCCAATCTTAAGTGTTTGAGAGTGTTTGGAATTCGTACAGGAAAAAATGAAGGACCTGTCAGGTGTTTAAGTGGTATTTTAGGCATCATAGTCAAGCGCGCAGAGGGAGATAGAGGCGGGTCTGGGCCGAATGTGGATGAAACGAAGTTAGAGGTCGAAACCGTACACGTACCGGCATACAAATAATTCATTCCTCCGCAATGCCGAGGAGGATACGTTCGCCCGACGTGGAAACGTGAGTCGTTCACCTTCGATATCAACGTCCACGCCCGCACCGCCCTCCCCGCGTCCGCCTATTTCGCCCACCATCGTCGTCCTTTTCATTTTTCCCTACCATCCTCCCCTACCAACCGAACACGGCGGCTGCAGGGAAATAAGGCGATCACTATGCATTCGACGCGCGCCAAATGCGGCGAGTCGGCAGTGTTGGACGAGTGGGACGCGAAAAACGTGCAGCTTCCTGAGCCTCGCTAAAATCCAGTATTGAATGCCGAATTGATAACCGTTCGAATACTACCGTCGCACTAAGTTCGCGGCCAACCCCTCGCCGAAAATCATGACTTCGAATATACGTTCCTAAAACAATTCGTACCTATCGCCATCCATACTAAAATTTCTATCTTATTCCGTATTTCGGACCTAGCCTCAGTACCATCAATACCGTCGACTCTCGATACTAATCCGGTACTTTGCATTCAGCGTGCCGCCGCCAGACTTCGGAATCCGGACTCCGTGCGACGCTAACGCAAATTCAACGTACGATTTAGCGGCGCGAGGGACAAGAAGAGCTCCTCCTTATTTCGACATCAGCATCTACTCGAGGCATCCCTTGCCAGGCTGCGCGAGATCTTTGAAACGGCCGGCAGATGCAGCACAGGGGCTCGTTTTGGAAAGGAGGTCACCCGGCCGCGTGTGCCTCGAGGGTGAAGAAAAGGGGGAGTTCCGCTGTAGATGGGGGAAGGGTTGCAGGCCGGTGGAGGGGCGAAAAAAGAATGGCGGTTTCCCGGCGATATCATTTCTTAATTCTACGTCGGATATTGCGCGCCGGCCGGCCGTAAGGATATCGCCTTCGATCCGAGAGTCGCTCGTTGAGAACTGCTGCTGCCTCGGCTGGCGAGAAAGTTTGATGATAATGCCGAACGTGCGGACGAAAGGATCGGTTCGCCGTAGGCGAGAGCGTCCCAGGCCGGAAGGATCGTCATGATGTAATTTGGTGCGTTAGCTTTACCCGACGCGCGTTTGAGGTTAACGCATCCACGATCATGTCAGTCACATGGGACTGACGGTACAAATGCTGGATGGAACGAATATGGAATATGTGCGGATTCTGCAGTATTATTATGGAATATTTGTGAGTTACACGTGTTAGTATGTAAATTCAGGTATGATGGACATGTTATATGCGAATTTTCATGAATTTATTGATCTATTTTCTGGTTGAGCTATTATTAATTCTTCTTTGTTCCCGTTTTTTATTGTTTCATTCGGCCAAACAGTGTGTGTCGGACAAAGTTAAATTTTCATCGTTTTTCCCTCTATTTTTGGATGAATCTCTGAAACTGTAGGACTTAGAAGATTGCGGTTGCGAATTTTGTGATATTCTTTTGATCCTCTTTCATTGTGTAAAGCGACAAGGTAATGTAAAGTCATTTATTTTTTTGTGTACATTTTGCCAACTACTTTCGATAGTTTTTTGTCTCTAACTCCAAAACTAATGCAAATTTCGAAGAACGGCAAACGGCTCTGTGAATTATTTTGGACCCCCCTCAGACAGTAAAAGGACGATTTGATCCATCGACCTTCGATTTTTCGCAAAGATGGGAAAGGGTACACTTAAAAAATCGTGTTTTTTAAATTGGCTGCAACTTTTGAAATGACGGTGAAAATATAAGATAATTACAGATTTTCTTGAAACTTTCGAGGCATGCTTTAAAATAGGATCAACAACGAAAGCTGATATTGAAACAAATTATCGTTTCCTTCCGAAAACTAGTTGTACCTCCGAAACTATTTTAGTATTTCAAAGATTCTATCGTTTTTTAATAGGTCCAAGTTATTCCAAAATACCTTTCATTGGTCGTCCAATCTCATGTAAGTAGAAGTCACATGATTGTGTGTCAAAATGGTGCTAACATGGCCATGTGTCGAGTAAAATCCCAAAAAAGCTCTTTGCACGGTATTATTCATTTCTACTGGGTGAAAATTACTCCAGAGTACCCTTCCTAGGTCGTTCAATAGCATATAATGGGGATAAACCAATCAGACATGTGTTAAATTGGGTCTAAAATGCCCCACTGTCGATTAAAATCCTAAAAAAAAAACTAATTTGGACAATTCTATCGTCTTCTGCAAGATGTATGATATGCCAAAATACATTCCATTTATTCCCCAATAATATACAATAAGGGTAAGTTAATCAGACATGTGTCACGTTGGAGCTAAAATATTCCTTTATCGACTAAAAGCACACAAAGAGATCGAATATGGCTAAAAACAGTAACATTATAACGTAAAGTATTGTCAAGTACAGTCAAGTAACGTAAGATAATATGAAAGTACGCAAAAAGTTTCACTGATGTACGTATAGTGGTCTAGGAATCAAAGGACATCGTTTTTTGGTCCAGTAGTCGTTGAAAAATAGGTGTGAAAAGACGTAAGAATCAATACATAAAGGGTAGTATATTACGTGGGAGCCAGCATGCTAAAGCGAGTGATATTTCACGGCGATAGTCGGTGATGACCGGCCGGATAATCATGTGTAATAAATTCGAGCGAAATTCAATTTTATGCCGGGATCCGTCGTGGACGCTGACAGTTGAGATGATTAAACATTGTATTGCGCGCTTATCTTCGCGCACGGCACTCTGTTACTGAATAAATTCGCTGTCCGTATCTTATGGGATTGTCGATGTCAATAATCGAGTAATAAAATTGAACGTCCGCATATATGAATTCATCCACGATAGATATTTGTTTAGCCGTAGTTGACCGTTCTGCAGAAAGGTTTCATCATAGAATTTGCAAATGAAATTAGGAAAAACATACATGAGTTTAGGCGCAGCGAAAATGAATAGTTCCGGGCAGGCAATCGGTCCAACGTCGATATCACAACGTACGTTAACGGGCCAAGGGAACATATGAGATCATGCATAATGGTCACTTCATTAATTTTGACTAGTCGAGCGTAAAAGCTCCCCGACCGACTGTGAAAACGCATTAAGTCCGAACGGACGGCTCCATTTTCCGGATGCCGACTGCCGTCCTAGGGCAAGCCGCAACTGCAACGAGATGCAAGAGGCAGCGGAAGACCAAGTGAACCACCCGGTAGTATCGTTTGTCTGCCAGTACACCCAGTATCGGAAAACGAAAGACTTCCCCGCTTGTAATTAACACGCTGTCTGCTGCGATCCGTTCCGCGCTGTACGTCCACCAACGCTTTTAAATGCTACGGATCTTTTATTTCCACAAGGCAATCATAAAACAGGAAAATTAAACTGGTAACAGTTGAGCTACGGCCAGACGGCCTTATTGTTCTTCAGAATGGTCAATACAAGCTCCATTGCTGATCGAAGCTACAGCATTTCTCAGTGTTCATTCTGATTAATTATTCAATGTGCTACTCACGTTTATGCAACCATCTCATCATCATCAGAAAATGCAACAAAGTAAATAGCAACTTCAACCGTCCCGCTAACCAACATCCATTCGAAAAACTGGTGGAAAATCCGCCCACGAAGGTCGCAACTCTTTTCCCCCTGACCCTCGACGTTTTCCACATCAGGAGGTCGTTACTCGAGCGGACGATAATTATTGTCCCAGCAGCCGTCGTCGTTCGCTCGTCGCGCGACACGTCGCGCAAAATCAATTAACGGCTGCGCACCATCGGCAGGACAGCGGAAAGATCGATTATATCGCGTGTCGCGATCGTCTAATTAATGACTCGTGGCAGAACGATTAAAGCTACCCCTGGACAGGGAGTGAGAGGTAGAGGGAGAAAGAGAGAGAGAGAGAGAGAGAGAGAGAGAGAGGGAGAGAAAGAGAGTGATAGAGAACAGTCCCTGGAGCCTAAAGCCTGGTGCTAGCTACGAGCTGGGGCCGAGGCATGAATTATAGCCGGCATTCGTCGCGCTTCAAGGCAGGGATCGTTGCCGTTAATGCGACGCGTGTCGCTCAAACGAAGACGAAATTTCGAAATTCCGCAAACCGGCGCCCGTCTGCCACAATGCTCGCCGCTCACTCACCCTCCTCCTCTGTCACTCTCCCAACGCCTCTCGTTGCGCTTCGAACGTGATCGCGCACGTCGCCGGAAGACGAAGCTGATTAATGAGACGCGGGACGGGCCGCGAGAACAGAGAGATGACGAGGGAAATCTCGCGAAATGCGATGACGTTCGCAGACAGGGCGTAACGTGTCACTGTAACGCGCTACTCCCGTCGAGCCGTGGCGAATTTTTACGACGAGCGCGAGTTCGGAAAGCCCGGCGAACCTGTCAAAGGTGGTGGCCATTAAAATGTATGAATTCGATGAGCGGCTGTACCTCGCGGGACCGAACGATAAATATCCTCCGCAAATGCGGAGGTAGCGAAGATTTTTTATTTTAACGGACGCGAGCGAGAAATACGGTGCGGATGTGTCGAGAAAGCGTGTACATGAATTTTTGGGGGATTTTTGCTTTCGGTCGGGCTGCCTTCGCTCGTCGATGTTCGAAGATATACCTATGTTGGCCGAGGCCAGGCGAAATTCTCGGAGACGCGCTGACTTACAGTAGCGACGGGCGGACGTATAGCGTAATTAGAAAGGATAGTGATGCACGGGCGGACGTAATGCGATAAGCGGAAATTCGATGGACGCCGGAGGAATACGCCATCGGTTGTGAATGGTATAATCGGGATGATTAAAACGTCGAAGACGGGCGCGAGAGCTGTCAACCGAGAGGAGTGATTTAGGAGGCAAATATCGTTTCGGCTTCTTTCGTGTCCTGGCTTGATTTAGAGACTGAATGTCGATTCGACTTCCGTCGGATCCTAAAGTTCCACCGAAAGCGCGAGTCTTCGCAGATTTCAATCGTCAACATTCACCTGGATGTACAGTTATTTTCGTTGAGCGCCTTCCAGCGAAATAGTGCCGATGAAACAGGAAATAAACGGGTTACGCGTGGGACGCGGAATTGATACGTAAACTCCAGGCCCGTTTCATATCTTTCCTCAAGACAATTTTCCAATTTTCCTTCGAACTCTCGAATGCGGAAAACGTAATAGTGACGGAACTCGACTAGTAGCCTGCTTTGTGTACAATACAATAAGTGCGCCTGCATTCGATACGGTGAGCAATATAATTGAATAGACCCGATTATAGAATGACATAGGGATCATTGTTAGACTGCGTCAGTACCCAAGCTATATTCAGATAATAAATGTCGAACTATCGTTACGCTCCTGCTACCAGAAAGTCAGTTCCACACGCTATTTTATATTACAACAAAATACGACTGAAAAGACCTACCTGCAAGAATATGTGTTAAGCTGTCGAACTTTCGCTAAATCAGCTTTCAAAAGAACGATTATCCTCTCGCGTTAGTTTGCATAACAGCGCAATATAATTGAATAGACGCTATTACGGGAATGACACAGGGATCAGTATTGAACAGCGACAGTTCCCTATCTCGCAGCAGTCCAAGTCGAGCTTTCGCCTTTGCTTTGAGCAAAACAGTTATATCCGCAAAGTCCGCGCAATGAGAATAGTTGGCGAGTCACGATTGCGATCGGCCCTTTCGGACGAACTTTTGCCCTTTGCGAAGCCGCGTTCGACGTACAATACGTATCAACGTTGAAGTTCCATGCCCGAGCACGATACCTTTTCGAGAGTAACCAGTTTTTGAAAGTGGTACGGGCGAACGAAGGTCCCGCATAACATTTGCCTTCGATCGGCCCGTCGATATTAGAAGGTAAGTTATATGCCTCGGCGACTATTTCGTTTTTCGATCCACGATAAGGATCGCGCAGGAACAGTCGTTACGCCGAAATTCTTCGGAGGAAACGTGGAAGGCAATATTGGGACGAGGCGGAATGACATCATCGCGGCAGGAATTTGATAAAAGGGGACAGAAAGCGTAGTGAAACGCGACGAATAAAGCGACTAACGAAATCTTTGTCCCCGCCATTGTAACGACTTGAGGCGAAGAAGGCAGTTTGTGTAAATACACCGCGAGGAAATTAATTCGCAAAGACCCTCTCGTCTCTTATGTACAGCGAGGTACATATATATTAGAACAAATGTAAAAGAAATAAGCGGCAGTTAGATTATCTCCGAGAGGGACTCGAAGAACTTCTTCACTTGTTTCTCTCTCGCTCCCCCTCTCCTTTTCCTTTTCGTTCTCCGCTACGTCCTCTACCCGCTGTTCTCAAGGAACCGCTATAATTCGGAAACGAGCCTTTAGAAGCTCCGAGTCAGAGGCATTCATTCAAGCCAGTCCAGGGAGTGAAATGAGCAGAAAGGGGCCATAAACGAGGTGGAGTTTCGCCCTTTTGAAACGTCTATTAGAAACGAGAGAGACGGATCGCTGCCTCTTGCGTCACACTCTTCAACGTAAGATCATCTTAATCCGCTTACCCTCAATCTTGTGCCGTTCTCTAGCGAACTACAGCGATGCATTGTTCTCGGCGAGACTACGGAACGTCTTCACCGAAACAGCGCGATTTCGACCAAAAAAAAAGAACCATTAGTCCCATTCGAGTCACCGAGCGTAGAATCGCGCGAAAAGTCTACATTTTATACGGAGGACGTGACGAAACGTAAATTGGAGCTAGACAAGAGTAATTTTAGCCTCGCGCCGCTGACAGTAGCACATTTTCTGCATACGCAACGAAAGTCCTCCCAGCGAGATCTTATAACAATCGTTTCTCCTCACGGCTCGTTAAAGTTACCAAACGCCGCTCCAATTCGGGGCTGTCGAACTCGCTAGGCGCGACTGTTATGAAACTCGATCCCAGGAAGCGGATTTGGAGCAGTCGCCGGCAACGCGATTCTCGCGAAACTCGGCTGAGCGAGCGTCAACCGTGCCTCTGTTTTGCATCTGGGCAAAAAAAAAACAATTGCTCTTCCGAGAGCAGTCCAGAGGAATTGGGTGGGAGTCTCGAGTTCCATTCCGTTGCCCGTCAGCGTCCGTCGACTTCAATCTCGCCTTGGCCAGCTCGGAATTAAAAGGAGCCGGACGTCTCGAGTGCAATTTTTTGTCGCTTCATTCAGTTTACGACCGTGCCAAATGAAATGTGCAGATTAGTAACGCACGTGCCGTGCGCTGTTAAACGTTGATGCGTTCGAAATGAATACTCTATAACGGGTGGGTAACGAGGAACAGCGCGGGATTGTGCGCCAGGAGTCGTATAGGATGTTTTGCGTAATCGGAAGTGAAACTTAACCTCGGCAAGCAATTAACGCGGACTACTCGTTACGATAAACTCAACAAAGCTGACGCAAGGGGGCGAGGAATCGTTTGAGACGATCGTAGTCGACTTTCACGACAAGAGTTCGACCGCGATTTTGAGGGAGGTCTTCGGCAAAAGTCGGGCCGTGGGAGAGTGTCGATGCGGAATAAGTGCCGGCTGCGAACTTTTATCGGATATCAGTCTAAGCGGGGCGCGCGAGATTTATATCGAAGTGCACTTTGAACGCCAAAGGAGAGGAGCGCTTACGTCAGGTGCAAGGATTGTTCCCGTTTCACTATGGAAACGATAGCTTTGAATATGATGGAACTTGTCCCGTTCGGCCAGCGTGTTTTACGACCAGCGAATAAGAGTGCTCGTCGTAAGCGACGAAATCGGGCGATCGGAGTGTGTCCGTCATACGGGAAAGTCCTCGGGAAGTACAGGTCATCTCCGATACTTCGATTTGCCGTTCGAAGCCGCAGAGTTTTCCTCCGTCGCCGAAGTTTTACGTCCCGAGATCGCCCCCGACTGAACTTTCGCCTTTCTCTCCTTCTGCCCCCCCCCCCCCGCTTCCTCCTCGTGCTCAAGACCGCACTTTACCTTTCTCGCCGCTTGACAACCGATTAAACGGTCAATGTCTTAAAATAGTCCGGCAGGACACGAGCCGAATACGAACACTCCAAAAACTCTTAGGATCGACCTTTCACCTGGGTAAAGGGTAAAAATTCTTTCTCTCCTTCTCCCTCTCCTTTATCCTACGGAACCCTACTCTTTTGTAGAAAGGAGCGGTAGAGAGGCAGATAACACGTTCGATAGTAGAAGAGTGTCGAGTCGATCGTAGGTAACCGTACCTTCGCATGCGACTTCCGCGCGTCAAACGACTGACGACGAGGAGGCTTCCGCGCGTAATGAAGCATTATCTGCTCCACGACGTCCGATAAGTGTAACCTTCGATTTCGTCCTCCTCGATTCAGCGACTCCTGACCAAACGTGAATCGTAGCTCCGATCCAGTCAACGTTTGAAGTCGCAAATCCTTATCTTGGCCAGTATTCACTGTTAGAACCGGTCAGAGGCGATCGAGGCGGACAGAGTTTCCATCGATCCCAGGTACGGCTCTCAAACGAAATCGCTTCAAAGCGAACTTCGTCGCTCGATCGAGCGGAAGACGATCGCAAGCTCGTTCGCGCGCCGGAATCGGATTTTCACGCGTGAGATGACCAGCGGGTCCGAAACCGCACGTCTCGCATTCCGGTCGTCCGTCGTGAAATTGAACCGGGCCGCAAGTCGTTTCGCGTTTTTCCGCCGAGAAACGAGCGGCGCGTGCCAAGCCGTCTTTGTTTTGTGCTTCTTGCGCCGACAAGCCCCGGGCGCGTATCCGCTTCGTTTTTGGCAGAAAAACGTCCGACGGCCTCGGAACAGGAGCACGGAACATCCAACTTTCGGATTGCAATTTTCTTGCTTGCCGAACGCGACTGCGTTCTCATTTCGGGCCCTGGCTTCAATTGCTTTCAATTGAACTTCGCACGCGGATCGTCGCGTCGTCGACTGACATTTCCGGATATGTGGGTCGTCGGGGACAGAGGAACGACGATCTCGTCCTACAAGATACAGAAGATGCCTCGGACTGTCTAGTCGTGAGCGTGCGGGTCGCGAATAAACGCGCGGCTATAACAAGGAATGCGACCCCCTTCATCGAAAATAGAATGCTAGAGGCAAGAGAGTACATAAAAAGCAATCGAATATAGCGATAACCTCCGTTTACCGATGTGATCTATTGACGCTGACTCATATCAGCAAACAGTACAGTCCGGCGCAAGCTCCATCGAAAATGTGCCACGTAAGTAACAAGGCGATGCATGATTGCAAGAGGTGAACGAGTCAGAAACGTATGAGCTCACTGTGCCTATGGTCAGTGTTACTTCGAAATAAATATATTTACACTATTTATACATCGTATCGTTACGCCGAGACACCTCTGATAGCTATCAGCGGTAAGCAGATATTCATTTTTCGTACCATCGGTCCGTAACATATTCCAGTTCATTAAATATACTTATAGGTACACTATCATATAACCAATCTTCCGCGATAATCTATGAACGGCACTAATTCGATTACGAATCAATCGACAACGTCGAACGCTTATCGTACCGCTGTTATCCCCCACTCACCTAGCATATTACGGTACGTACACGTCAACGAAGTGAAACCCTCCGCAAGAACGTGCCAATTACGAGCGTAACGTGCGGCGTTCCCCATCATAGCCACGATCGGCGGTAAACAAACGTGAACCTGGCGACTGGAAAAGGCGAGCGTCCCACAAGCTAACGCACACGCGCATGCGCACCTGGTGCCGACTGCGGCCTCGGCTGGGGAGCAGGCACCGTGACCCTGAAGTGGGTCGCGGCCGACCCTGAACCGGAACCGAGAACGAAAGTGATCCGGTGCCGTTTGAGAGCTTAAGCCCGCTTCGGGCCGCCACCGACTCTCGGCGCCGTTGCGCAATCGTGACCGCGAAAGCACGCGAATAGAATATTCATAGGTACGTGCCCGAGAGCCAAAGCGGAATTCCCCGCTGCTCGCATGCGAAGAAGAATTCGGGGCTCGAACTTCTTCTCGTCGCCTCTCCGATCGGCTCTCGAGCGGCCCGTCAGTTTGCGGCTCCCTAATTTGGCTGATCGGATAAGGTCCGATCGAGGCCGGACGAGGGCATCGGGATCTTTATGACAGGTGGAAAGAGCGTGGTCGGGTTTGATAGGCGGGGCTGATGGCTGACCATGAGAGGGGAGGAGGGGTTTAACGGGAATCGACGGATACGGTATTTTCGGTGGGCTGCTTGAGAATAAGGGAACTTAATGTGTGACGGCGGGGAGTGAGTCGGGTGTTTTGGTATGGTAATGTGGGTAACGGGGGTTTGGAGGGCTTGGGAGACGGTTCTGATAGTCGTGAAGGTAGTCTGTAACCTTGATATTTAGTTCGACGAGCGCGAAGATAGAGACATACTGTCATTCTGTTTCTGTTCCTTGCGGTAGAGTAGATACGTGCCTGCAGGAGGAAAATGTTCGAGGCACGATTAATGCACACAGCTTAAGTGCGAGAACATGAGAACATTGTAGTTCGCGGATTCTTTTTACCTCGCGTCATTTAGAACCCCGCAAGCCTCACGAACGTCCGCATTACGAAACCGTTCTTAAGACAAAGGATGAAGGCACTCACGGTAAGTAAGCGCGAAAGGCACACATCATCGTTTGCCAGCCGCTCCATGCACGTAAATATATACACGGTGCGAAGGCACTTCGCACGCGGGAAGTAAATGTCTCGCGCGAATAAAGCAAAGTGGCGCTAGCGTTTTAAAGGAACGCCATCCATTCCGACGCGAGGTACGCAAATCCGGTTGAATCGTCGGCTGCGATTCCATCCGAGGCTGCCTCTCCTTCAATCCTCCTGCACGCTCTCGGAGAAATACTCCCATGAATACATCAGAGTCCAATACACACGCACGCTAAGGCAAATAAATTGCAACAAACATCTCACACCCACGTTTTACAACCGACTCTTCCCTTTCATTAACTCCGTTCTTTCTGCGAAATGCATGTTCCCATAGATTAACAGTGCTGAAAATCTCCATTTTACTATATACTGCTATAACTATTTAAAACTCGTCAAAAAAAGGATACCTGTCCTGTACTAACATTGACTCTTCGCCGACAGCCAATTAATTCTCCTTATTTTATTCGTTTACCTACATCAACGCGCGTCATTGCGGAACATCGAATAAAAATGCGAACATGCGCCGACACTTCTGCCGTGAAAAGTCTTCATAAAAGCACTAAGTCGCGTTACGACCAAACTCTACGATATCAAGTAGGCGCGTACTTAAAAGTGGTTTTGGTCTTGAAACGTTAAGACGTCGAGAGGAGCAAAGTCGTCCGCGACGACATCGCGAAACTTCGCGACGTTAAACGGAGCGCAGATAAGCCGAGCGGTCAGAACAGAGCAGTTCGCCAGTGTGCGTGCGTGAGCCATAAGCCATCGCGATACGCAGCCAGCTCGTTCCGTTGAATAATCGTCGCGGAACTCTCGACGATTCCGTCCTCCACGCTCACCATCCCACAAGCCAGGAGTCCCAGCGATTCGGGACGCGCGTATATTTTCCCGAGCAGGCACGATACGGCACGGCAGCCAGCCACTTTTTCCTGATTTTTCCCCGAGAACGCTAAACGGCGCGAAAAAACTAACGCGCAGAATGAATAACCGTCCCCGGGATTGGCGGAATTGGCCGCTTTACGTCCGACGCGTCACGAGCTAGCACGATATTCAGCTACCGAGCTGCCTTTTCAGCGGTCGAAGCGACGGCCGTGAGAAAGGAGAGGAGAACCGAGGAGGCGAGAAAGAGAAGTCGAGAAGGCGGAAAATTTTCGCCCGGGTCACTTAACGGGCGAAAAATCTGAATCACGGTAATCCGAGCTAACAAGGGGAGGACCAGGATTGTGGGTCACCGATTTTGATGAAATTTGGCACAGACCTTCTTTAGCCGAAAATATTGGACACGTGTTTTGCCAAAAGTGGCACTTCTCCCCCATTTTTGAAAAAATCGAGGTCAAAAATCAAAATTTTTCGATCGATCTGAAATTTTAGCTACACGTTTAGAATTGAAAAATATACAATACGTATTATTTTATTTTGCAAAATATGAATGTTTAAAAAATTATATGCGTGTTAAGTATCCTGTAGTTTACAAGGTTTGCATCGAACCGTGCTAGCCGAGTTAGTAAAGCGTCTGACTACAAGTCTCATGGTGGAGAGTTCGAATCCTAGTGGTTTTGTCGTTTTGCATGTATATTTTTTTTTGCTTTTTTTTATATGTATTTTTGTCGTTTTTTACTTGCATGCATAAAATCATAATTATATTTCATTTATTTAATAATATTATTGTTATATTCAGTACTGGGTTAGCTTGGAAGCATGCATAAATTCCACATTAAAGACTACAATGTACGATTATGAAAATAAAAACGTATCACAACTGTCAGGGTGATACTTGTCATAAAAACATGAAAAAGATAAATTTTGACGACACCATGCACATTTAATAAATGATTGCAATTTGCAAATGCAGAGAGTCCTTGGTACTACATCCGAAAAGCATACTTGCCGGACGTTCAGAAAAACATTTCGTATTGGTGTTAATTTTGAAGTAAACCACGTGTATCTGATCATATTAGCGAAAATAGGGGCACATAATTGGTTATGCACCAATGAATGAATTTTTATAATATCTTATATCAAGTAAGTATGAATATACTGCATTGCTGCAGACATTGCCCATTCTTGGAGCATCCTTGTTGACACAAACGCCCGAAATTCCCGTGCTTCAACAAATTGGTTATACGTCGACTGTTCAATATGGGCATACTTATACCGATTTATCCCATCAGTAGCAATTTCTTTTTCCCACCGGGAAATTTGGTCCTTCCTTTTAAGGTGGAATCCTCCTTTCTTCTGTAATATTTTCAAGCCCCATCCGGGGTGAAGCCTTGCAAACGATACCGTTTTAATTTTTTCTGTCAACAAGGCGTGCTGCGTTTTTCCTATTTTAGCGGGTGGTAATGTTAATGATGAATACGAATCAGTACTCGACGAGGTATTCAATTTGTCGGCAATTTGTTCAACCAAATCACTCACGGCATCGGCTTCCAGTTGTAACTCGTCAGTTTCAACAAAGCGAAATTCGCTGTCAAGGTCCAGAGAACGACTGTAGATCTCATTGGCAATCAATTGTGCACGAACAGAAATTATCGGGCTGACTGTATCATTAATAATATTTTTTTTGCGAATAATGTCCGCAAACTAATGCACAGCATCCGTCAATTCCTGCATCGCTGCGAACGCACTATTGATGGCAATTTCAAAATCTTCACTGGCAGCACTGCTCGTAGATGGCTGATCCATTTTTGACACAACGAAATATAATTTTGTCAACCCTCAATTTTTTTTCGTCACAAAATTCCTTCTGGGAACTGCACGGGAGAAGAGTTCTACATTGACACTTTCACTAGAAGCAGTAGTCAATGAATGACCGCAACTTGCGCAAGGTACGAGGAATTGCTGCATTTCGAGAAGTACCTGTGTCATAAACTCATTCGAATCGATTTATTGTTTATAATATCCCAACGGATGAGGAGATTACGGCTTTTTCCCTACATTTGTTCTTACCGAACTTGGAATTTACGCATACTTCTAACCTAACCCAGTAGTGAATATAACAATAATATTATTAAATAAATGAAATATAATTATGATTTTATGCATGCAAGTAAAAAACGACAAAAATACATATAAAAAAAAGCAAAAAAAAATATACATGCAAAATGACAAAACCACTAGGATTCGAACTCTCCACCATGAGACTTGTAGTCAGACGCTTTACTAACTCGGCTAGCACGGTTCGATGCAAACCTTGTAAACTACAGGATACTTAACACGCATATAATTTTTTAAACATTCATATTTTGCAAAATAAAATAATACGTATTGTATATTTTTCAATTCTAAACGTGTAGCTAAAATTTCAGATCGATCGAAAAATTTTGATTTTTGACCTCGATTTTTTCAAAAATGGGGGAGAAGTGCCACTTTTGGCAAAACACGTGTCCAATATTTTCGGCTAAAGAAGGTCTGTGCCAAATTTCATCAAAATCGGTGACCCACAATCCTGGTCCTCCCCTTGTAAGCCGACGTACGCTATCGGCGAATTAACTTGAATTCCTTCTTCCCAGCGGGCACGGAAGTTGCGTCACGCGAGTTTCATTAAAAACTGTTCCTACCGCCCCTAATCGCATCGGTCGGGAAGCCCACCGGACTAATTGCGCACTTTGGCGAGAAGTTGCCGGGTGAGAAGCCGAGGGGTCGAATGATGAATCGTTGGAAATGCGCGGGTGTCAAAGTTCGCGTGTATCGAGCAGAGGCCTTCTCGGGAGCAGGCGTAGGAAAAGGATGGAATTATCGCTACGAGAGCGTGGATAATTTTAGGCTGTCAGAAAAGTGGAACGCGGCAGCGAGCCGATCGAAGTTTTCCGTCCGCATTTCCCGATCTGGGCGGAGTTTTCGGCCGAGGAAGATAAAAGCGAAGTAACAGAGATTGCCGGGGACGTGATCGTCGCTACGTGACTATCTCGGTGGATCTTCGTCGGATGTTCTTGTCTGTGGCCTATCGGCAGTACTCGGCAAGAAAGGAAATCGGCATCGCGCGGACTGATGCCAAACCGGAAAGCCAGCCGGCGACACACTTCGATGTCGAGGCACACGCTTCTTCCGTGTGTGTCATTGATCTGGCCATGTATCGACCGAGAGTGGCGGGATAAATTATCAGCGATAGGCTGAGTCGGAACATCGACCAATAACGTAAACTGAACATAAGACGAACATCCTGCCTACGAAGCAGAACGCAATGACGATCCCAGAATTTTGCTGCCGTAAGATTTCTTACTCCAGATCCTCCGGTAGAAAGTAAGTTACCGGTACGTGAAATTTGCAGTTGCGCAACGGCGACGGCATAAAGTGCCTTTTTTCTCCCCAGGCCTGGCAACAATCACCGTTTAGCGAGCATCGCACTTTCGATTGATCCAGATGCTCGTCAAAAGAGAAAATCGGTCGGGCTCGCACTCGTCTACGTGACCGTTCTTGCTTTCCACGAACTCGTCCGTACAACAGACAGTGCAACGTCTACAGACAGATCCGTAGAAAGTAAAGTTACGAGCATACATCGGCAACATTATGCAGCTTTCTCGCAAGTTTAGCGCGAAGTTCGCGGAGTTAAGTCGAGTCAGAGCAAAGGAAAACCGATGCGAAAGGATGAAAATATTTAAGCAGGCGCCCTACGGCCATCTTTCGATCCTACGACATGTCGATCGCAAAGTGTCACTCCCGAAGGCTCGAAAACGATTACGTGAACGAAATGGAATATAGTAGTCCGATGCCAGGGGACTTTTTCTTTTTAACGACGCTCATCACGACGTCTAACGCATTGTGATCGAGACTTTCTGGTTTGAGAGAATGGCCAGGCGGCGCACGTGTGCAGGCGTCCTGGATATTCATGGGAACGTCGAATCCAGGAAGTAAATCGCCGTGAAAGTCTGAAGTTCAAACTGCTTTTCCGCGACCGCCAGCTTCACTTCGAATAAATTCCATCAGCGTCGCCAGTTTAGGCAAACTTCATCCGCGGGGCCATTATCGTCATTATCGGAGATATTTCGATGTCGCCTTTGTCGATGCGAAAAGACGAATTATGAAGATGTTGGGAGCGCAAATTATTGAAGTATCGAGAATGTCAAGCAAAATTCCAGTTAAATTACGTCCCATGATCCCAAATCATCCCTTATTTCTTTGTTTTACAACGCTACCCTTACCCCAATTCTACATACCTTCACTTCCCGCTCAGCTATCACAAGACAAACTGAAAACAAATATTAAGAAACTTTGTCTCTGTACACTTCCGTCCATAAGATCGTAACATCATAATCACATCGCCGTGATTATTATATATTAAGGATCGGCGTACATAGAGCTTTATGAAGTGTCGCGAATGGGACATAAACTTCAAGTGTACTTTTCACGGAGAACGTGTGTCGACGTGCATTCGTAGAAATGTCAAAGACACTCCGTTCGCTATCTTCGCACGTAGGTGGTCACGTAAATACTCGGTGCTATCTAGGCACTCGGAGGTAGACTTTATTGCACCTAAAACGGCCCATTCGCTTTCGCCCAAGCACAGGCTAATGTCCCCTCGAGCGACCACTTAGCAGTGATCGGCCAAGGAGAACACGGGGATTACAGATTCTGATGCAACTCGGGCGAAGATGCTCGGGAAACGGGAAGATACGGGAGATTGTACAGGACCTCCGATCATCTACGTGACCGTTTCCCACTTTCATTATCTCGGCAGTGAGCGAGTGCACCGACGCTCAGCTCCAGACGCTCAACTACCGGATTAATGGAGGTAATCGTCGATTCATCCGACTCTTAACCCTCGCTTACTTCGTATTAAACCGGTCTGCCAATAAAGACCGTTCTCGCAATTTCAGTGCAAACCGCGGAAAAAGTACGGCGACGCAGCAACTGAATTTTTAAACAAACGAACGTTTACACTCCAAAGCGCATTCATCGCGTAAACTGTACCGCTTAACGATGTAACACGGCACCTCGCGAAATGCCTCAATTTTACACGTTGGCGGTGAGGCGGACGTGAAAAATGTGCCCAGCGACGAGCGTGCGAGTAAATCGGCGTCGCGCGAAACGGGAAACTACGTGACTCCTCCGGCGTGTCCTGGCGAATTTCACGGCGGATAAAGTGCCGGCGAGGGTGGTTGAACGCAGACACGTGAGAGTGGGAGAGGCAGAGCGCAGAATGCTGCGGAGGGTTCGGAAAAAGAAAGAAGAGCCCACTGTCCGAGGATGCCCCTTGGGCGAGGCGAAATGTCGTTATGACGACAAGTCTCGCGGAATTTAAAGCCGACCTGGCTCCGTTTCCACTGCGCGACACAGCACGCGACCGGTGCAATGTCCGACTGCGGAGGGGGTTGTCTGCCCAGGAACGCGATACCTAACGAATTCCATATGCGCGACACACGCGCCGGACCGAGAGGCACGCACGAATTCATACATATTAAGCGGAATGCCGAAAAAGAATTTCGCGTTGAATCGGACGAAGTCCTCTATCGTCAATGCACTCCAGCCCCTTTCACAGAAACGATGCTTGCGCGGCAGGTTCTGATAGACTTCCTCATTGCAACCGATCCTGACATATTGCAAAACAGGTTGCCGCTCGAATATATTAACTGAAAGTCCGCGAGCGAAGCCGAGGTCGGGCGGTTTTGAGGAAAGTGAAGGAACGAAAGCGAGCACTCGAGAGTTCATTAGTCCGAATAAGGTCCTTACGTTAGCAATAACTAAGCTTTTTGCCCGCGGATCGCTTAATAGCTGGGAAATTAACAGCTCCGCGTTTTACGGCATCGCCGACTATCAAGCATCAACGCTCGATGAGAGTGAAAAATGGGCACCGTGCCTCGCGAACATATCATTCCCTTTAAACGAGCACGTGACCAGCAGCGGAAAGGTCAGAGAAAGCCCCGGTATCTCTCTTCCGCACGTCACAGGGTATGACTGATCAGCCTCATTCGAGTTTGCGAAACGGAGTCCGAACTTTTGTGATCGATGCGCGTCGGCCGTTCTCGCCAATAAATCCTCTCACTTTCCTATCGCGTTCAATTAAGTTGAAAGATCGTCCCTCGTCAGTCGAAGTCGCGTATCTTCCTCGCTCGCGCGAGAAAGCAATTATCTTTGACGCTCCGAAATAGTTCCGCAATCTTGAACGTGTAACGAGACAAAGTTCGTTAAACGTTGCCTCGGGAGATATCGGGCTTCTTCGGGGCAATGAGAGACGGACGTCGAAAAAGGATGCTAACGGGGGATAATTAAGGGGTGGCCGTCACTTTTTAAGGCGAACTCGCCCTTAGCGCCGGATACGCCCGGCTTCCGGCCTGGCGGATTCGGTCTAAGAAGCGAAAGTCGGGGAAAGATGAAGGGGACCGGCTGAGGGTGGGAGGAGAAGAGGGCGGAGATTGGCTTGGCGTGCTCAGCTAACCGCTGACGAACAGACTCTTGTACTTGCTCCGCTGCCAGGAAAGAAGCCGAGCGAAATTGGCAGCGGCTGAGTAGTCCGGCACGCGAACATCGATCGACGAAAAATTAATCGCCGCGTAATCTACGTTTTTATCGTGCCAGAACGACTGACGAGAAGTGGTAATGTAAGACATATGTGCCTCAAAGTAGGGTTGCGTCCGGTGTCTTGACCTCAGATGCTGATTAAAGAAAACCAAGGAAGTCATCTGTCTTAGTCGCCTCTGTTTGGTAGTATATAACATGAAGTATAATATATGACTGAGGCACATAAAGGACCTGACAGTATCAGGACAGTGCAGTATCCAGAGACATTACATTACTTTTTATTAGGGGGTAATAGAATCCCTCTCATTGACCATTAAGTACAGGTAAAAAAACGATTCTTCATGCCTACGTAAATAAAGAAATAACCATCAGCATCGCGTTTAAAATTTTGACTCTGTTGCAACTATCATATTAGTTTCTTTTCAAATAAGCCATATGTGTTGAGAGTAAATTCTATTTTATTATCATCGTTCAGCCCTTCTGTTTTCCTACAAAACTTTCTACCCTTACAGCAGGTAAATTTAGAAGCAGACAACATCCGCCTTGCGACGGGGATGAGTACGTGACACGTGATTGACACACTGCTCGTCAGCAACGAGGTGAAAGGGGACGAAAGACAAGACATAAATTTGACCCGATGCGCCGACAGTTCTTTCGACTCCGACCCGAATTTTCATCCCGATTTTCGAAATACACCCACGATGATTTATTAGGATTGATCGCGAGGAACGATCAGAGTGCCGAGCGACGAACTATCAATCCTCCATGTAGCGAAGCGCTTCCAGAGATTACCCGGCTCGTCTTTCGAAAGGGATAAAAAAAAATAACAGTATCGGCTCTCAATCGGCATCGCTTTCAATCGCGGCCACAGACGCGTGCGGCTGCCGGAAGTGACGTAGGTGGAAATTTCGCTTGGCCAACGATTTTCGCGCCCCGACAATGCAGAGTAGGACAATGCGCGATAACAGGGGGAAAAAAGGCAGTGCGAGCTGGGGGTAGAGAGCAGGTTACAATTCCCGGCCGTTGCAAACAATCTGACGGCATGCAAATCGCGAGCGGTCCCGCTGGCTCCGCGACACTAACGATAATAATTTTCCGAGCCCACCCCCGTCCTCGCCCTTTCTCTCCCCACCTGCGCAGCCCTCCCGCACAGAGACGCATTGTTTATCGTGCCCGAAACTGGATAAAGGCGAAAAAATACACGCCGCTCACGTTGCAGAGTTCTCGCCGAAAGTGTCGCACCATTGTAGATTCTAAGCGCCGGCGAAGTCGAGTCTGGGGGTGAGTGGAGGGGTTGAAAAGAATTGGACGGCCAGCGCGATTTCTCGTCGGATTTACGAGGGATCCTAATCTGGCCAGTGCAACATCCCGGAAAAAGGACGTCTCGGCCGCGACGCTGCCATGATTTATCGGACGCGGATGACGCTTGTAAAGGGGCCATTGTTCGCCACTTTTTTTTTCGCCAGGGAGCAAACGGGTCGAAGGGCTGGGATTGGGGAGAAGGGCCATTGGGATTCCATCCTAGGGTGGACGTTAATGAATTCCTGAAGGGAGGATCGCGGCACTCGCGATATTTTTGCGGATTGAAGTTTGAAGTAATCGGTGGAGTTCGAGATTATATTAATCATTCTTATACAATGTGATTATGGAGATCAGGTGGAGGTAGCAGAAAATTTAATTTACTGTAAGTAAATTCAATCATACGTACAAATTGGAAACATCATACAAACAGTAACTAACTCAACAGTCTAGAATATTTTACTGAAACCATTTCCATAAAAAGGCGTTTATTTAGGAAGTAGTGAAAGTCATTTGGTCAAAAGATGGTATGCAAAGTTCTCAAATTTAAAATTACAATTGCACTCGGGTGTAGAAGCGAACCTATTTCAACGATCTCCTTCATTTGCAAGTAAATAATATCATTAACCGCAGTGTGTAATTATAACCTCCAGCCACACCCCAGTCTTTATGTTCCAGCGAAGGCGATTTACTCCCCTCCCCGAAATAAGCGGTTCATATCATCATATATTCAGTCCCCGACTCGACAAACTGATAACGTTACGCCCGCCCACCTTTGATCATTACAATCTCATCGAAAGCCAACAACCGTCCACTCTCTTTGACTACTAAATGATAATTCCACCTCCGATAGTAAAATTTAATTCCACTAACCGTCCTGAGCAGTTCGATCCGCTTTCTCGCAATCGATCCACTCGTCGGGTAGAATCAGAGACGTGCATCCTATTGCCCACGAATGATAATGCGCCCGGGGGTCAGAGGCTACCCCGTGCGCAAAAAGGACAGTCCCGAAGCGCGCGTCGCTCACCGACTGATTAATTAAAAGCGAAAAGCGTCGAGCGAGAAGAACGAAATCCGTGGGAAGAGCGGCGATAAAGTTTCCGTGAGCGAGAGGAAAGCCGGTCAGGCCGGCTGAAGTGCGGAAAAATTACTACGACAGGACGCACGCGTCCCCTCGGAAGCGTCGTTCGCCCGTCAAGCTTTAATTAAACAAAACCATCCACCGAAATGGCAAAGCGCGCCGTTTGGCTTCTCTTCTCGTTTTTCATTTGCCGCGCAGTATGAATACTCCGCCGCAGACCGAAAACTTCGTACGAGGACTGACTCGGCGTCGCCTACGTGGTGTCCCTGGGGGAAGGGGTCAATATTCAGCAGGGTCGCGATGTCCATCCCAGGGAAAAGACACAATTTATGGAAACACGTGTCTTATTTGCAAAACACTCCCACTCAGCTTTTCGCATTTTTCTTCGCGTAGAAATCTAGACTGTTCCATATCTCTTCGGGTATTAGTGAGGAATTACTAGTATGGAATTTTTTGTCCCCAAATGGTCCGCGAAATAAATTGCCAGCATATTGATTCCCCGCATCTGGGACACCCAGTGTGCTAGCCTGGGTCGAGATATCGTGCGAGCGTTTACGCGCGACAGTGTGCGCAGTCGTATGCGGTCGGATTTCGACTGCGAGCCGACGAAAGCCACCCGCCAAAGCTGAGGTGGACTGTAAGTCGAGTCTGCAGGTCGGTGGAAAGGGCGGATGTGTTCGCGTCGCATTTTAATTAGCCCCCGGCGCCGATGTGGCGCGGACTCAAACGGCACTCCCCAACATTCGCCGCTTCGATGCCCGGGAAAAGCTTGTTTTTCGCCAATCAGCCTTTATTCCTCACAAACCGCCCTCGATTCCGGGGCAAAATGTCCCCGAAAGATAATCACCCGGGACAATTTAAAGGACTGGAACGAGCATTGACCGTTGGCCCTGCAACTACTCTGCCTCGTTCTCGTTTCCATCCCCCGAACAAAACGCCGGACCTCGGGCGCGATATAAATTAATATTTTTTTTCGAACCCGGCCGAATCTGAATAATCGTATGCAGATGAGTTTCGTTAAACTTCCGCCGTGCATTCGGCCGAGCGATATATGCGGCAGTGGAAAAAATGTTTTGGGAGAAACAACTTTTTGGCGAGACCCACCTAAACCGGCAACGGCCGGACCGTAATCGAAGTAGACCGATCGCAGGGAGCATAATTTACGTTTCACTCTCAGCGCCCGTAGCGTCCAAGTACCTACGGTAGATCCGAGATTGGATTCAAATTGCGCCCAGCAATAAACTAATCCGGCACTGGGACCAACAATGAGTTTCGCCTACAGTCCTAACCGAGTGACAATGCGATTATTCGCATCTGCGGTGCCAGCGTATGAACCTACCCTCTACGTAATTATCGATCGCGTCAACGTTCGCCAGACCTTTTAAGGTTCGACGGAGCAGCGTATTTGCATCGAGCACGATGCGTACTTCGCGGGGAAACTTTCGAACGGCCATTTAGGTTTGGCTATATCGCGTCATTACTGCGCGCAAATCGAGAATGGGACGGCTAGAACGGCATTAACCAAGGACAAATAGTATTACGGCAGCGCGATATCTTATACGTGAAACGAACTGTACCCCACGCACATAGAAATCCCCCTGGGGGATTAACAATGGCTAGCGCGATAAATCTGTTGGCTACGGGGGGGTTAAAAGTTAACCCATGTGACGTCGTTGGCCCCGAGTCATCGCATTCCGGCCATTCGTCATGATCTAGCGTTTATCGCTTGAAAGGAATTTTCACGGCAGACGAACAGTTGGGAACGACAGATAGGGAATAAAATAACGTTTCGCGTCCTGAGCGGCCATTAAATTGGGCAGTATTCAGCATCGAATCATTTTTTTACTGCGACCGTGGTTTAATAATAATTCCAAAGTCAAACAAACAGCAGCTTATGGAAGCCACGTACTACTGCAGTCGAATGCCAAGAATACAATTTCGTAACACAGTCGTTTTCTGGACGCAGACTATGTAATTAATAGTACTTTACCCATTCTCACAGACGAAAAACGTCCTGGGACTTGAATTGTTCGCTAAGGCAAGCGGAACCACGTCATCGCCGAGCGCTTCTTACCTGAAACATCAAAGTAAAAGTCGATTACGACCCCCGCGTCTGTCTGGAGAGCGGAGAAACGAGTTTCCCAGCAATAAATATCATTTCCGCCGGCTATATTTCTATGAAAGATATGGAAGCTGTGGATAGGATAAAGCCGAAGAAACCCGACTGGATCGACACTACCGCGACGCAGAATTTTGAGCTTTCCGTCGCTTCCACTTCCACGCCCGATGCGCCAGTAAACGCGTGCGCAATTCCATACCACAAAAGGACCCATCAAACAAATTTGATCACACTCCCGCAGCCAGGAATGATCAAATAATTGTCCCGCCGAAGTAGAAGTCCACGCGAAAGCAAACAAAAAATCCAAATTTTCCTCGAAACTCACTCAGGCTCCTGCCGGAGCAACAAAAAAATGATCAAGCCCACCGTTCCCCCGAATGCGTCGGTTCGGTGGAGGGGATGAAAAAATCGTGGGAATCAATACGTTCGAAAAATCCAAAGCCTCGGCGGGATGAAAAACGTCGCTCCATCGCGCGAGAGCCGCGTTCACACAGCGGATCTCTTCGCAAATCCGTTATCGACGTGCGCGGCGAGAACTTGACTCGAAAAACGGACTCGGATTTCGGCTCGCCGAGAAAAGCTGCCGATCACTTTGGGCGGAGAAAATTCTGTGAACGGCAGGTAGGCGCGCGGTACGAGGCCAGCTCGCGCTCGCCGAATCGACAAATATTTGAGCAGCGGGACCGAAAAATTTCGCCCACCTTTTTCTCGGCCACCGTCGAGACAGTGCGGCCGGCCGAGCGAATCCTATTTAATCGTGATTAACGCACAGGAAGATAGAGGTTCCCCGCCGCGGCAGGATTCGGCAACGAGCGGAATCGTGCGTGGAGGCGGCGAACAAAATTAAAAGGAACAAGTAAAGCGCAGTGCGGTATTCGGCTGCATTCCCGTTACCGGTCGCGCACATTCGAGCACTACCCCTTTATAGTCCGCCGGAAACCTCGGGCTTTTCTCTCTGTCACGCTCCTTTGTACCCCTCTCCCAATTTCCGACCGCGTTTTCTGTCACTCCGTCTCTGTTTTGCTCTCTTTCACCCCTCCGACGGCTCTACCCCTCTCTCTGTCTCTCTCTCCCTCTCTCTTCCTCGCTGTTCACTCGATCCTCCCACCGAATGTCGCACTCCGACCCTTAGGCAAGCTCGAAGGGAGGCAAACTCTCGGCGTAGTTTCGCAGAACGTACCCTCTCGTTGGGCCGTGATATCAGGTACGCGTTACGCCGGGCGAAATATTTTCCTTGGGGGTTTGCTAATGACATAAATTCGCGCAGGGCACCGTAGCGAGAATGGCAGAGGAGGAGAAACGGCGGGAGCGGGGTGGTTTTGTTACACGATAACCGCTAACCGCTCCAAGGTAATAGCTGTTACGAATCTCGGTAGGTTCCGTTATCAATGCTGTTAGAAGGTGTCGGCCGCGTTAAATTCAATTGTAAATAATTAGCCCCGGGCCGGCGAACATTTGCTCGGCGATGCGACACTGCCGTCTGCTGCTCTTTTATTCCACATTTCTATCGTTCTCTGTAACCTGAGGAAAAATTTAATAAAACCATATTTGCAGTAGTGAGATTTTTCGTTTGAAAATCGTACTCGGACATATATCGCGAAATTCAGCTATTGCAGTGAAATAACTTTCATCCCTGATAGTACAGTGGAAAATTAAATGAAATTGCTTTAGAAATGACAGATCCTTTGCCGAAAATGGCATGTCAGCGTTGTATCGCGAAATGAGCAACGTGTCGCGCTTGCAAGCTCAGTCTCTGTTCGTTCGGCGCGAAATTCGCGGAATGACCGGCATCCCCCCCCCCCCCCTTTCGCCCCAAAAAAGGACAATCCAGACTCTACGCGCGAGGACGAGTGTAACGCACTCATTACGGCACAGTGTGTTTATGCCGGCAGAAACGGCCTTTGCCATAATATAATCAGTGGCCGGTGGTATTCCCGTGGGTGTGAGAAAGCATCGCCAGCGAATCTCGTCCCGAGCATAACCGAGCCAATTACGTCGAAAACGGGCACCAGGCAACGTTATATCACTGCCAAATTTACGCCGAGGAACATCGTCTAACGTTATTGCGATTCGAAGTACGCTGACAGACGTCCCGCTCTGTCGTAAAGGCGAGAAAATTTTGTAGACACCCGAACGCAGTTTGAAATCCACGAGGGGGTAGAATTGTCTGGGAAACCGCGATACACTCTGTATCTCGAAAGCCTCAAAGCTCGATGCGCAGAGCGAAACAACCAGCTTTCCGACAATTTTAACTGTATCAAGAATACAGAGATCGAAAAAACACATCCGGCCTTCATTCAAAGCAGAAACGATTCGTATCTATCCTGCCGACCTTATCCGGTAATTCCATTGCGAAACTAAATGTGCGCAATAACGTTTGAATCGAATATTTTTGCAATATCGGAAAGCGTCCCTCGAATGGATGTAAACAGTTATCGGAGGAGGGTGGGGGTAAAGAATGAAAATGTCGGGGTAGCCGCTCGTATCGCGCGGTTTTACTCGGCGGCTACGTGGAAAAATCTTCCTCGATCAATGACGAGTCGACTTCGCGAGAGTACTCGAACGAGCAATAATTCCGATCCTATTTCCTCCCCCACCGTTTCCATGCCGGCCTCTCTGACCACATCGGTCCTTATCGACGTAAACCGGACCCGCGATGAACGCAATGCTCGTTCAGAGCAATAAGCCACTTAAGTGCTCCTAGCAAATCGGGAATACAAGTGGGATAGGTCGACGAAGATCGGCACGACAAAGGAACGCCTCGGGAGACGAAAAGAAACGGAAATGAAGTGCCGTCCGGACACCGGTGTCGATCGTGGTCTCCGGGAAAGGAGGAGGTCGCGAGAGTTTAACCTCGAGGAGGAAAAATAAATTGCGACCCCCCGAAGCAAAGAAACGGCGAAGGTAAGGGCGGAGGTTAGAGGGGCAGAACTCGTTAACCGATAATTTACCGGAACAACGACAATAGAAATCTACTCGAGGCAGCTTAACTCCTTTTCTGATCGCTTCCATCGGTACACGCGAGGATTCTTCCAGGAAATGGCCGCGGCAGACGAGTGGAAGAGATGGACGCGCCCTCCGAAGCTAGACGATTAAGCTTGATCGCAGTGGGGTTAGGTGGACCTCGAAAGCATGTTTCCCCTCTGTGGAGACCCTACTTTTCGGACCACCCCGTGGCTTGTTTTCGATTTCCGCGCCTCGAGCACCCTCCGCCCTGAGAATGTCTCGCCCGCTGGCACGTCTACGATCGTGCCAATTGGCAGTCGGACAAAGTGGGCGCAAATTGACAGCGAGACGTCGGGAACTAATTCGCGACGTATCCTCGAAAGAATTAACGCCATTACCCGCGCCCGGCATCGCTCAGTGGCAGGACGGACAGAGAGTGGAAAAATGGGAGGAGAGCTACGATTAAATCGTGCGCCATCCGTGCGCGCTCCTTGCCTTAATTAGTCGAGATTTCTCTTCTGCCGGCGAAGAATACCAAAGCGGCTTCAACCCCCTTTGTCTCGCGACCTAATAAAGTCCCAGGCACGTCTGCCTCCGAGGCGAGAATTTTTCAGCCCAAGAATCGGCCTCACTCTTCGCTACCTTTTACCCCCTCTCGGCGCCCTCAGCTACGACGACCGTTTCGTCCGTAATCCACATCCGGAATTGGATTCGTCCCTGAAAAGCGAACAAGACCGACTAATAAAGCCCCGCTTGTACGCTTGCAAAGTTTTCATTGCCGAAAGTTGCTGCCGGATACCGGGCAGGAGTTGCGCAATTATTTCGCGAACTGACCGTCGCGTGCTTCTATTCATTATACCTACATCCTGCGAAATTCTGTGATTTATCGGCAGTCTTTCGCGCTCTCGCGCTTTAACGCTTAATTATTCGTTTAAATCTTGAACATGTTGAAAATT
Source organism: Anoplius nigerrimus (assembly GCA_914767735.1). Taxonomy (NCBI): domain Eukaryota; kingdom Metazoa; phylum Arthropoda; class Insecta; order Hymenoptera; family Pompilidae; genus Anoplius; species Anoplius nigerrimus. The sequence continues at coordinate 11,802,120 of OU612088.1, read as the reverse complement.
GTACCGCTTATTGTGAACATAGTCTACTTAAATTAACAGAAAGCCCGTTTTAATTCCCTTTCTCATTATAGAAGGCCTCCTAGATGATAATGAATAATAATATCACGTTTCACGTAGACTGTTTTCATGATTATCAACGTATTTACACTCAAGCAGATTCTCCTATATACTTGAATAATTCCCTAACGATTTCTAGTCAGCTCTACGGCAGATGTCACCAATTCATGTCTCAGCAACTTAAATCTGATTTTTAGGTCTAAAATTATACCTCTTTAATAGCTACTTAATATTACACAATTTATTATCACGCAAATTGAAATAAAAAACTAAAACGTCATTTCAAATAGACAACTGCTGTACCCGACAAGAACCAACTTCATAATTAGACAAAAAAGAACTTCCGCAATCATCGCATCAACGATCGTGTTCACCATAGAACCGTTGGAAACGCTCTTGATCACGTCTCCGATTGAAGGACGTAACTGTAACCCCGAGGTCAAATACTTCGACTGTCCCGATTCCTTCTGCTCTTGCACATGAAGTATAATGCCCAGGGGGCAGGAGTGTAAGAGCAGTAATTGGCACACTGCCCATCCAAGTCGCAAATGTCGGCATCCAAGATGTGCACGCGCGCGCGCTTGTGCCAATTGCTTTTCAAGATCCGATCCAAATTTCACCGACGATGCGTTCTACGCTTTAAACGGCAGCCTCCCACTCCCGAGGGGATGGAGGACGGGTGAAAAAATGCCCGACGAGGATTTAAGTATCCATATTTATCCGACGCGAGGCCTCTGAAAGGAACGGGCACGTAAATAAATCCGCGCTCGAGGGTGCGCGCCGCTTAATGAGGACGAGCAAAATAAGAGCGTCGCTATCTCCTTTCACTACTCTCCAACCCTCCTTTGTCCTTTTTTTCGCCGCGCGCACGCGCTCGCGCTCAGCTCACCGCCTCGTAATCTCGTGAATCCGGAAGGAGGAAAAGAGAGGAAAGAAAGGAGAGAAAAAAGAGGAAGGAGGGCTGCGAAAGAAGGGAGAGGGTGGTTGCAAGGGATGAAAAGGTGGGCTCGGGGCTGGGTCTCGGCTGCGGTTAGACACGCAAGAAGGCGTATCCCGATGGGAGTGAAACAATTCGAACTCGACGCCAGGATCTGTGTCGTTGCGAACGTCGCGACAAATTGAATGTGCAAGGAAAAGTTCAGGTATTCGTTGAAAAAGAGTAAGGTGTAGGCAAGCGAAGAGGTAAGGTTTATGTAGAGTGTTTTGGGAAAAAACGGAGGAGAATGGAAGAGAATGACGCGAGGTTCTCGAAGTTCACGGTTTATGTGCGTCGTTCGAGACTGGAGCAGAGTGCGGTGTAATTTCAGATGCAAAGTTGGTCGAGTAGAGGTGTCAATGGATGGTGTGCTTGGATGTGAATTGTTTTGAATATAATTAAGCCACCCATTGCTATATGAATTTATAGACCGGAAGTTAGTTCATTATGTTTCTTCCGCTTGTATGTATAATTTGAATGCCTTTTAGTCTCAACTTCTATTCAGTAACGTGCACAGGCAATATACCAATAGAATCTCTTTCTTTGTCTTTGGTTCAAACGATTCTCAGCCTGCCCTAATTGACGGCCACGTTAAGGGAGCATGGCAAGATAAATAGATACGACTGTCAAACCCAGGCGTTTAATGATATGAGAAAATAAGAGCAGTGCCGCCCTGTAGTTGGTTTCGAATTCGAGGAAAGGGTCGGAAAAAGCACGGCGAGGCAAAGGGTGGGAGTCAGCTTCATTTCCGCCTTGTCGTTTACAGAACTTCCGAGCGGATTGGATGCTTTTTCGTGTCGTTGGCTACGGGCGGGCTTTTCCCGAAAACTCAAAGACATTTTGAACGAATCGTTGAGATCGTTGCAGCAACGCGATGAAAAGCAAATAAAAACATTACGCTAACGAATCCAACCTTAATTTAGCCCACGGACAAATGCAATGCTTATACCAACCTGAATTCCTTTATCGCGAAGCATCAAATAAAACCCGAGCTCGTAGAAAAATGATTTAATAATAATAATTACTGCAAATTATGGCACAACTGCGTTAAAGGCGGCGCATTTTCGCGTGGCTTTCCGATCCGTGCGAAATCCGAAGATACCGTCTGACAGTGAGTGCTAATGCTAATAACGTGTTAACACCCATCGCAAGTCTCGACACGCGAATTCGCGTGTTCAGGAACCGTGCCCTCGAGTAGACACACGCCAAGCCAGATTCCCATAGCGTATCCTCCCGTACATTAACAGCCCATACAGACGCAGGCTGACCATAAAGTACTTTCGCTAACCGTCGCGGTCCTAACAAAGGGCCCTGCCGAATGTATCTCATTGCACGGCAGCGCACGATCGGCCGTTACCTTCGATCAAAGCGCAACAGCGGCCAGAATTAATGGACCGAAAATGAGAAAAGGGAGGAGGAGCAGGAGAAGGAGGTGGAGTAACAGTAGTCGAAGGATGATGGCGGCAAAGACATACGAGCTATACAGACAGCGATCGGAGATATTTCGCTGAGCAAAGCGTAGGTTCGAGACCCTGCTACCAACCCTAGCTTTAATGAACCTTCGCCTGATCCTCTGCGTATCTATCAGCCGTACGTGCGCATACGTGTACCACTCACGAGCTCAATTTCGCCGCATCGAGCGCGCATCGACTCTGTCCCGCAATTGCATCCGGATGCAGGTGCGGAGAGACGGAGGCTGACGGGCTCGGAGAAGGAGAGCGAGATTGAGAGAGGCACCTCGATCGGTACGCGGAAACGTATTAGTGCGAGCGCATTCCCAGGTGCGCGGACGATTTTACGCGAAACTCGGTCTATTCGCTAATTCGGCCTAGCGCGCCGGGTTGAAAGCCGCAAAAGGCTGAATAGGTGGGAAATTCTACCCTCCCTCGCCTCCGTTGCATGTGTGCATCTGTGTGTGCGACAAAGAGAGAGGGAGAGAAAGAAAAAGAGAGAGAGAGAGAGAGAGAGAGAGAGAGAGCGAGAAGCGGCAGCGTTAAACTGACGGGCCACCGTAGCCCGACGCGCAATTTCATTCGCAAGCATACCTTATCGCTGTCCACGTAACATTTCCGACCTCCCCATACGTGCGGGCTCGTCCGGGTGCGCGGAAATGAAAGCACGGAAAAACGTGAATGCGGATGCACAGCAGCGTGCGTGACGATGCAGCGTCGAAGGGAGGGCTCAGGGTCGAAAGCGGAGTTCGTCTATAGCGGTACAAGGGAGGAGGGAAAATACGTAGAGGAGTGTCACCCGCAGGGATGAAACGCTGCCCGGAAGGGGGTGGGCAAGAAGGGTGGCGAGGAGGAAATGAGAAGGACGAAAAAGGTCGCGAGAGAGTTGGAGAAGACGAGAGGGACGAGTGGAACATGAAGAGTAGAGACAAAGAATGAGAGGGACGGAGGCAAGAATTGTGGAAGACCGGAAAGAGAAAGGAGGGAAGAAGGGCGAGCGAGAGGGAGAGGCGAAGGGAGGAAAGGTAGGAGAGTGGGAGAAGCGAGGGGTCGCATGCATATGCAGATTTGCGGCACGTCGAGGACCGCCGCCTTGTTACTCGTGTCCGGGCCAAAGGCCGTGCGCATCCAGACGGTACCGTGCGGTACCGCACGGTTATAGACATTAACTCAATATTTGCGCGGAACCGTGCCACCGGAACTACCGCATAAGGACGCCTGGGATTAACCTCCGCTGCGCCCGGCGTTGCCGTACATCTGGAAGGCCGCCGTCGGCACGAGGGAGAGCGAGAGAGACGGGGAGGGAAGTGAAATCAAGGATGGCGGACGTGAACCGTAACAAGGGTCCGATTTGCTCAGCGTTCAGGGAAGAAATGCAGAGTACCGACTCTCGAATCTTCCGACGTCGGGGCGGTGGAAGAATCAAATAACGGCAGCCTAATTATACGGAATCGCGGAAGGCCATGTATAAAATATACTCTAATGAGTCGGGTAGGTAGGTGAGCGAGGCGAGTCGAAGAAGAAAAAGTATGGAAGTAGCCGGGTTAGGAACTCCGAATAAGGAATCTGACGCTGGAAGTGCGCAGACTTCCGTGCAGGCTCGAATCTCTAACGAGCGAAGGATACATTGGTCTTCGCTACCGGCAAACCGTTAAATAAAGAATGAAGACATTAAGGAGTCAGGAGACATTCTCTCGCGTCGACTGCAGCCTCGTTAACTTCGAACTGGCACAGTCGCTTCGACGGCTGAAGCGGGAGGGGTGGGGGTGTGGAGGCGGAGGCGATACAACACGATCGCAGAGCGTGGAAAAGCGGATTTGGAACTGGCCGTGTCGGTGCCATTCGATCGTCGAGCGGGAATAATGCAGGAAGACGCCGAATTGACGAGCAGAAGAACCGGGAGGCGGCTTAAATCATTTATCGGCCGATTACGTCCGAGGGCGAATTAGCGCATTGATCGACGGGGTCCGCTTCTTAGCACACTTCTCAATCCCATCGATCCTCTTCGCACACGTGAGCGGGCCACAGACCTCAAAACCTCGATACCTCCGCATTCTTCCGACATTGGCGACCGAGCATCGAGCGGACGATTAATATCCCTGCTCACCCCCGACAAATATTTATTCCGCGGACGGCCTGTAACGGGCAATTCTACGCACGACCCCCGTGCGCCCGGCGCTGGAAATCGAGTTTTTGGCCAGACATAGGCGTCATACCGACGAGTCGGAATGCCGGGAATATCCGATACCGCTGCGGTATGCGCCAGTATGCGCGGGTGCAGCCCGTAAGCGTGTAAGGCCCACTTGCGGGCATACCGGCGAAACGAACGTGCACACGTGCGTACGCGCATGCGTGCGTGCGTGCGTGCGTAGCGTGTGCGACTCCGACCGCCGAAGGAACCGGGTCAGCGTGGATAGCGGCCCTTTGAAAACCGGTCCCACGAACGGATCAACCCTATTTTCCGGCCGGCGAGTCCAGCTACCGGCTACGGTGCTCGACGACGTTACGAGCGTCGGGGCGGCCTGCGTCGGATTTACAATCACGCTGCGCGCGTGTCTCGCACTCCGGAGTGCCACTTCACGCGCCATCGATAGCAAATTCGCGAGGCAGGCGAGTGCCGATGGTTGCCGTTCGTTCAAATCGATCGAGATCCTTCGACATCGTCGGCGTTCGATATCGCTCGAGATCGCGACCGCTCAACATAGGTTGAAATCGCGATCGTTCGATATCCTAGTCCAGCCACTCGGGTGACATTCGCGGAATGAAACGGTTGTCGGACGGATTTCGATCCGCCGATTGCGTCGGGCGCGGTCGCTTTTACGACCGGACGTTTTATGGAAACTTGTAACGTCCCGCCGATTGGGAGTGAATTCCGGGGAGCAGATACGAGGACTCGATTCTACGCCGAAAAGTGCGCACACCGTCATGCAGCGAGTGACAATAGGGAGAGCAGCATGGTAGGAGCTGATATTTGCAGGTCGCTAATTTCGACTCGCTAATATTTCGAGAATTAATGTTCATGGAGACCATGGCCGGGCCGATTCGTAAAGCTCCATAAAGGGATGGAACGAATTGTTCCGCCAGAACTGTCGGCTCGCGGAATGCGCGTAAATAATTTGCTCCGATCGGACGGGTAAGTTGACAATTGCATTTTGACCATTAAGCAGCTTGCACGAATTCCAACCGGTCGGCGCATTTTGCCGCGCACAATGTTTAACAGATAAATTTGGTGCCCGGAGTAGACGGAAGATAAAAAGTGCGGACCGACGCGTGGAATTCCATTGTTTCCGGAGTACAACAAATTCTACATTGACAGGGAAAAAGTTTCGACGCACTGCCCCGACACGAGCGGGGTGAATAACGTTAATCATTTCATACCTGTCGCATCGTGCCGACCGCTTCGCGAGACATCCATCATCTTAACATCATTTAGAAGCGCCTGACGCGTTCCATATTCGTCTTTGTCGCAATTTTTCGTCGTTTACAAGCACGAAACGTCAGGCGAGGGGGGTGGGTAAAGTCCGGCCAGCGGCAAAGTGAGCGTAAACAAGTTCCGACATACTCATCGTTCATCGCGTGCAAATAGGAAAACTTTGAGCCGCGAGGGGTGGAAAAAAAGAATAATAATGACCGTAGCCGTAATTATAATCGTAGCGGAAGGTTGGCTATTTAACGCCACTTTACATATTTTACCACGCCGTACCCCTCTGCATCACCCCCCTCCCGCAATCCCCTACAGCGTTATTCTCCCTTAATCCCCGTCCCTCGCGCCAACGAAGGCGGAAAACGAATTTAGCCGCTCCTCGTGTCGCTCCTAGTTTATAAACAAGCAAACTTTCGCGACGGATAATAACCGCCGCCATAATTACGATTACCGGTATAATTATGTCGGACACCTCGTAGCATCCGAACAATTCGACGCCGTCATCAACGCGCTCGATTAAAAGAACAATGGCCAGAATGAAAACGGCGTCTGCGCGAATGCATACGACCGGAAACCGTACCTCGCATTTCACCGTCAATTTCATTCTATTTAGCATTTCGGTCGTGGACTTTTTAATTGCCTCAAAACTCTTCGCTCGGGATATATACACGCAGAATGTCGTTTCTGCCGTCGCACAATTTTCTGCCCACTGTGTGTGTTGGCTGTGCTCATTTTATTGCCGCGGGGAAGGTATGTGGAGAAGAAAAAATGAAGGCTAACTCAAATTAAACGTTCGGCGAAATTAGGCTGACGAGATGAAATTGGCTTTTGCCATCCGTATATTGGCCGTGCGCTACTTGCGCCAGTTTTTTTCGTGATTAAGAGCACTCCCAAAGATACGACGAGAGCGAGGTAAATATAATCGATAAACAGAAATTAATTAAAACCTGTGCCCTAGACGGGCCAATAAATTCAATATCGCACGCGCACACCAAGACATCGTCAGATCAGTGGACATAAAAACAGAGAATTTTCCAATTATTGGCAGCGATAAATATTTAACATTTCCACTGAAACTGATATATCTACGACCTAGCCGTATACGGCGATGCGCGCGCACACGATCGCGTCGGCATTTTTCGCGCAATTATTTGCGGAATGGAACTGCAGAACGGGAGGGTGGGGAGGGGAAAAAAATACTGGGCGCAGCAAAATAATGCGAGCCCATTAAACCGTTCACCGTCATTATTATGATGGGAGAAATTGTTGGTAAGAGATCGCCAATTAAAATGCGCCTGTCATCGACCGGCAACGACGCTATTTATCAAGATTAAGCGGGAAATCTACCGAAAGCAATCAAAATCAGCGTTTCACAATAAAACGTGCACTTTTCAAGTAATAGCCATTTGTACGACTCAGGAACGATTTAACGACCGTCTAATCTACCGAGAGCGCTACTTTAAAAGCGAACGACTGTCCGCCTGCCTTCCTACCCCGGTCATTCGAATGTGCAGCATCAAATGCCGATTACAATGTCATACGCGTCGAACGACTGCATTTATCAGCGCTCACCGACGTTTGACATTAATTTGAAGACTTGACGAGCTACTCTGCGAACGAACGCGTCGGCGAAGAATGGATGCCGCACGCGAAACATTTTCGCAGCGCGAACGCATACCTTGCGGAAGTCTGTACCGAAATGAAGAGAAACGTACCTCCCGCTGACACTGCTTACGAAAATAGGAAACATCGCGGCGGCGCGCGTTTAACTATCCGGAAGTCGCTGGGCGGGTTACGTCCATAAGCGCACAATTTTGCGAAACGTGGGAACGCATAAATCACCGTCAAAACTCGTTGCGTAAAACCGCAGTGCGCGGATAGGTGACGATGAGCGTTCGATCATTTCAAGAACCTTTCGGCACAGTGACGTCCGCGAGAAAGATATCGTGCCGACTGACGAACGAAACGCAGCGGGGATTAGAGATTTGCGAGTGGGCTCGTTTGACGACGAGACTTTATGACCGATGGACATTTACGAGCCGTGCGGCCGGAAAGAGTCAATCGAGTCTCCGTGTCTCCGCGTACGACGTTCGCATCGGCGATTTCGAGGTATCGAGCGTCAGGCCGAGGATGGAGTCTAAGCGTTTAGTTGAAATACAACGTTGGGCGTTTCGTAAACAAGCGCGCGACATAAGAAACGCTCGTTCGACGTAATGAAACGCGTTTGTAGAGAATTAATAACCTGGAATACTCGACGTCCACCATAAATCTTGGCTGGCGCAAAATTCAACAGTACGTCTACAACTTCCACGAAAAAACTTATCAGACCATTGCGAAAACCACTTAGCGGACATGAAAGGGACTTAATGGAGAAAAAAAATGGAAGAACCTAGCAATCCTTCCTCTCCTACCTAACGGTTAGTAAGTTAATTGGTGATTCCACGTAACGAGATCCATTGATATAGAAATGGAGCGTCAAGATCTGTTAAGAGAGGCTGGATTTCGACACGGTTCCTTTCGTAACGGAACAATTTTCGTACTGCTGCCTGACCACGATGACCGTTCTCTAATCCGGGGCTCTTCTAAACACGCCAACTTTTGCCGCCTGACGATGGCTTTCACTCTCGCGCACGTCTCCTGCCAACTTACCTACACGGTAGATACATATCGATTCGTCCCACCCGCTGTCGTATTTCTTGACCGCCTGTCGGGTTTCAGATCAAAATTTCACGATTTACGAAGTGGAAGCCTTTTTTTCGCTTCGCTGCTCATCTATCAGGACGTGTAATAGGTTCTACGGGGAGCATGATCGATACAACGAGCGTCCATTAGGACGCGAACGGCAAGTCGGAAGATGAAATTGAAGTCCGTGTTACACAATGCTACGCACACGCTCGCTCGCCTGCCGAGAATAGGAAGTAAAAATAAATATGCACCGCGGGTAATACGCTTTCAGCGGACTTTCCTCTGCGCTCGGGAACTAATAACAGGCGATTTCGCCCGTTGCCCAGCTGTAATAACGTCACATCGCAAGATATTAGAAGTATGCCAGAGCGCGCGCGCGCATAATGCGGACTGTTTCGACGGATATTAATATACTTCCATTTAGCGGAACGCTCGCCGGAACGAAAAACGAAAGAACCGTCGCTCGCGATATTACATTATAATACGATTTCGCCTACTGTAACGTTTCGGATATTAAACGAGTGTCGCTTAGCACTTTCAAATGAAGCCGGGACAAGGGAGAAGGCTGCACAGATACGCGGGAAATGATTTGGGAGAGAAAGAATACGCTTATCATCGGACCCACCGACAGTTTATACATTTTATTTAACCGGATTTGTGGGAGTGTCACGAGTTAATGTCCGCACACGCATTAAGTGGAAGTAAACTAACTAAAATTTCAATAAGTAATACGCTTGACGACTTAAGAGTCATTATTCAAACTGGTCAAGCCAGCCAATTTGACATGTTTGACAGTTCTGGTGTTAGTGTTCTGTATGATCGACGAAAACAGAAGCAAAAAAACACGCTGAGGTCAAGTGACAACCCGACACCGAAGAAAACAACCGCCGCGCAATAACCTGCGAGCGTCTAATCGGGGCCAATTTACACTGCATATTGGCTGCAAACACGGGGAGCGCAGGAGTATTTTCCCAAGATCGAACGTATCCTAACTAAACAGTAGCCGTAGGAGGTTGTTCTGACGGGTTGAATGGACGGTGCCAGCTGTTTGCAGTTGCGACCGTCACGGTTCGCAGCACGTGGCGCCTGACGCATGGCGTACAGTAAATAAGTCCGGCACGAGGCATTTACTCCTAACGTTCGCGGTGGGCGCACTTGAAAGAGTGAGCGTCGCTCGTATGTACACATTCTGGTTTCGTTTGCACTTCATCGTCCGGGCAATCGTTCGGTCGCGAAACGAATATAATCGAACGTTCCGAAACTCGCCAATGTTTCTACTATCTACCTCTTCCCTCTCCCTCTCTCGCTCTCTCTCTCTCTCTTTCTCTCTCTCGCCCACTCCCTCCCTCTTTGTCTCCCTCTTCCTCTCTCTCCGTCCTCGTTCCCTCTCTTCCTCTCTCTCTCTCTCTCTTTCCCTCTCTCTCTCTCTCTCTCTCTCTCTCTCTCTCTCTCAATCGTTCTCTCTCTATCCGACAGATCGTACAGTGAATTAACGCGGAAACATTCTACGGTTACTGAATCAACGTGATTCTCGCGATTATGCCTGGCGGACGATCGTTTAAACCGCGATCATTACTACCGAAACTCGGCGCGATTCGCTGAGCTATCGGTCCCATATCGATTTCTGCCCGATGACATTTAAGTGCAGATTATGGTGGCGGGCGTGAGTTACAAGTTTCGAGGCGGGCGATTGCACGCGCGGGGCGTTATTTACATTGGCGAATTCGATATTCGCCGGTGGCGAACGCGGTTTGCGCTGCAGTGCGGAAATAGTGTGTACGACAATTGTCGTTCTGTCGCGGATTCGCGTCATTTGCCCGAAGTCAGTACAATCGCGTCAAATTTTCACTGCAGCGCTGTAGAGTCTCTCATTTCCACGGAGGAAATGAGCCGGATTTTGCCACACAGCGACTCGTCGAAGCTATCGAATATCAAGTGGTGCGAGATTACGACTACGATAATTGAATTATGTTTCGCGGAAGTCATCGATTACAGGCTCATCGGATATATCAGCTTATTTCGAATCCGCGCCTCTTCGGCCGCGAACCGGTTTTTTCGCGATGAATGAGTTATATCCTCCCATTTAAATTTCTATCAGCGTCATTTAATCTCGAACAACTTCCGCAACTTCAAATTGAAACGCACTCACTCAAATTTACCCGTTTGCAAAACAAATTCACCATATATTATATTTGAAAAAAACATCAAATAATTAGATATTTTAACCCATGTTGATTCTCCTATAGTAGTTTGTGTGTGTTTTCATCAGTCAATTGTACGCAGTCAATGAATCGTCAGAAATCGGTGACACCAATAAAAATACGGCAATGTCCATTACCAAGCAATACAGGAAAATTTGTGGGTTGCTAGAAAATAGGCGGGATGGTAATCGGTCTCTTAAATTAACTCTATTGATATTGAACAAAATTGTGCAAATAATTGAAGAAAACCCTTCTATAACTTTGAAAAAGATTAGTAGAAAGTTTCTAGAATCTGAACGTACACAACTAAGTACCTATTACTTCCATTAAGAGTGAATTAAACGGTTGCGGATTACAATAAAGTGTGCATCAATAGTAGTTGATCGTGGTAATTCTCAAAGAACAATTGCGGAGCGCAAATATATGCAATACATTTTCTCACAATGCACGTAAAAATAACAAAACATAATATGTATTGATGAGTCGGAGCTTAATTGCCATCTTCGGCGGACAAAGGCTCGATCGAGAGTTAATGCACTAGCTCGCGTGATAATGCCAACGGCTACAGGATGAAATGTTTCATTAATTGCGACATAATTATTATGCAGAGAATCGTATATATATATGTATATAGTTTATTCAACGTAATCCACAGGAACGATGTGCGTGATGTTGTTGGTGCCAGGCACTCCCTACTTTTTCTGCTATCATATTCTCCACTGCTAAACCCTATCGAAGAAGCCTTTTCGAAAATCAAGTTGAGAGCAAGAAATATATTAGCTGATCGTTTAATTCGCCAATCTTCGTAAATGTAATTAATAACTCCGTGTGAACTATTACGCCTACAACCTGTTATAATTGTTAAATGAATATGTATGATAAATTACCAACTGCTGCTGCAGGAGAATCATTATACACATGTGTAATACATACATTTCGAATTATCTGGACACATTTTTCACACATACTTTCACCTCCACATGTAGTATGTAGTTGTGTGAATTATAATAAAATTTTTGAAATCTTACTATGTAATTAACATTATTTCATGTTTTTTTAAATTTAATATATATGGCGATTTTGCTTGCCAGAATATGACTTCAATTTGCAAAAAGGTGAATTTTATTCGAAAAAGGATGAATTCAATATGAAAACCCCGTACTGCACGTCGGCAAGGACGATTAACGTTTGTTTCGAAAAATCAGACTTGAGCATCGAGCTCGATCGTCAACGGTTGACGGCAAACAGGTAAACGTCGATCGAATCGACAAAATCAGAATGGTTTGAGAGGTGGATAACGAGAGTGTATCTGCCAGGCGTGCTAATTGAGCTGAACACTTGTACATGTGCCAACGACGATATCGTTTTTCGGCCTCTAAAGGAAGCTCTGCTGTCACACGAGAGCCCCTGAGAACACGACGCGCGCGGAAGATCGCGATAGTAAGTCATACAATGGCCTCGCATGCGTGACAAGGCGCTGTAAATTTGTATACGTGAGAGCCTTTTGCTTCCGCGGTTTACCCGCGAGGGACATGAGCGTGCGAGCTGGGACAGCACGCCATCGAGAGCATCGGCGAAGGAAGTGTGCAAGTGTGTACTCGACTCCATGGGCCGATTTCGAGGAAGTTCGTAACTACGTGTTTCGTTCGATCAGCGAGTAGGCTAAATAAATGCGCATGAGCTATTGCTGTTACATGGCTCGAGGAAGCTCAAAAACGCTGGAAAGGCAACGCGCCGAGGTGGAGTTGAAATGAGAAGTTGATTCGTGCTAATGGCGATCAGCCACAAGTGATTTGATTGCATTTATGCAAATTGAGTACTTGATTTTTACGATGGAGTTAGTCCTAATTTATTTTAGGTAGTGAACGCGAGTCGTCAAACTGTACACGATTTTTGGTCCACCTGCGTGTTTAATAAAGTAATGTATGTGCAGGAACGTTTGATGGTTAACTAGCAGTCTTACTTAATTTGTATCATTTCGCTATTAGGCGTGGGAGTTTACGTGACGATAAATTTTTCCTCGCGAACGGTGAGCTAGGTAATATAGACGGCCGATAGGAGTCACGCATGTTCTTTGTTACCCGGTATACTGGGAAAACTGGAGTAGATCACGAAGTATTAACCGACCGATCTGCAATGCCGTTACACTTCGTAATTCTATCATTAACCGAACGAATTCGATTCTCGCCTGTGGCCCTTATCGCACGGCGAATTACAGTAATGAAATTATCGAATAGTTATCGTAGCCGATCTCGCCCTCTAAACAGTTAAACATTTGCGGCCAATATCATTGCTCGTAACTCTGCAGAAATAGGACCCATCTCTCTCAACATCCCATAAAATCGGTACGAGAATCATGAGAAAACACATTACTACCGTAGTTCCGAAAACTCCGCCACATTCCGAAATTAAATCATCGAATAGTTATCCATTCACAACTTGTATCAAAAACTAATCCCACTTCCCTCCCCAAAACCACCCAATCCAAATTTCCAGCCACATTCAACCCTCCCAAAGTGACCATCCCCCATCCAAATGACATACGCACAAAACTTGATCCTCGGTCGCGCAACATCGGCGGATTCGGCAATTTCAAAAGGGTAATATCCGGGGCAGAACGGTTCTGGGGGGTAAAGGGGGTGGCTCCGGTCGTTGAATTATTCGCGACACGCCACGGGCCATAGTTCCCGAGACGGGCGTGCCAGGACCCGGGAAAGACAAAACCCCGGGCTTTTGCCCGGGAATCTATAGTCCGCCTTATTAAAGAGCCCTCCTGCTCGTCGAACTTTATTACTGCGGCAGACCTCTGACCGAGGTTGCGCGGCAGGTCAGACGCCCTCCCTCCGCACCGAGCGAGAGGGAACCCTACCTCCCCCGCGTCCCTAACTTACGATAATGCGCAGCTAACAGTAGGGGAGATTTTTAGTTCGCGCTCGAATCGCACCAAGACGCTCGTTCGCTCGACAGTCTGCGAATGTTGCAAACTTCGTCGTTACGCAGCGACGGACGCGGCCGAATTCGTGGGAATGGACTTACGGCATTAGACGCCGTGTAAATGTGTGCCTTGATGACTGTGTGCCGTTCGGCGGTGTGCGTGTGCGGGTTTCGCGACAGCAGCATTGTCGGCTGCGGTTAGCGCGAAGGAAGTCAGACGAATTGTTCGGGAGAAAAAGTGTCGGCCGACGCGCTGGAAAGAGGAAGTTTCGCGAGGTGTGACGGGATTTAAGTTCGAAAGTGACGTAAAGGAGAGTTTTTTCGCGGCTGAGAAGGGGCAGAAATGAAAGTCGGCGGAGATACGAGGACGCGCGAGCCGATCGGGATAATTGCGCAATTAGACGATTACGCGCAAATTGGAGTCTGCGTCGGTATAATCTGCGTTTTCGGAAACCGAGCGCGTTTTCGGGAAAATTTAAACATCGACGAGTAATGTAACCTACTCGATGGAACTGGATTTACATAATCCCCAAATATCACGTCCAGGTCCCAACGATTACGATTCCCGAATTACGCGAGTGTGTACAAATTGTACGATCGTCGCGTTTCACTCGAAAACGAAACGTGGACGAGCCAGTCAGAGCGTAAAAGGCAACTTTGCGGAGAGCCACGTGAGTGCCGATGGTAAATAACTGCACGCGAGTCAGGTTCGTTCATGACTTACTCGCCGGCCTGCCAACAAATCGCATATGAGCTAGCTCCAGTCGCATGAATGCACGCGTAACTGCGGTCGAACGCGCGAATTCATTCACGACGTCGGCGAATATGTCAGCCAATCTTCGGTGGCTTGCGCTCCTCTGATCGTAAGAGTCGGAGGGATAATCGGCAGTAAGCTGTTTGATGCTTGCCTGCGAATGCTTCGTCGCACACGAATCGTACGTGGCAGAGCCCCGAAGACGTCACGCGATCGAAGTTAAGCAAAATGCGCGGCGACAGATTCCAATATCCACCTACAAAGCTGCCGCAAGCCAAATTGCATCTTATATTATTCGTAGCTGAAAATATTTCGGCAGAAAATTTTTTTCGCTTTTTCTTTTACAAAGCTCCCTGAAGCCAAATTGCATCTTATATTATTCGTAGCTGAAAATATTTCGGCAGAATATTTTTTTTGCTTTTTCTTTTACAAAGCTCCCTGAAGCCAAATTGCACTTCGTTGTGTTGGTACAGTAAATACCTCAGCGCAATTCTTTCAATTTTCTTTACTTTTCTTCTTTCAATTATATGGGTTCGCAAGTAAAGAAGCGACGGATTAGGGTGAAGTACGGAAGCGGATAAGTAGATTTAAGAGGCGGCTGATGGCGGTAATTGATACGAAGATTAATTGACGATTCTATGGAAATCCACTGGGAAAGGTTAAGTCCGCTCGCCGGCCTGGCTGAAGTGAGTGCGTTCACGCAAAGCAATTCATTACCTGCGCCGTTTCGCAAATGTTGTTTCGTAAATCAGAAGTTGGGAAATTGCAGCGTTAAATTTTGCCCACCCGGGCATCGCCAGGTTGAGAAAGTGCGGCCGTACTGGCCGGACTCGTGCGACAACGCGGACAAGTATTTAAGTCGTTCAGGGCGACATTGCTAATTTCTTGCCGGATTTTAATGCCCCAGTTGCCCTATCATTTGCAAGCGTAAAGTTCACATTTAGGCAGACTTCCACGGCACGCGAACCAAAACCGTCCTTCTCGAGAATGTCGCTCTCAATTACGTTTTTAATAAACGCCTCTTCTTGTCGCCGAATATGCCCCACTTTTGTCACTCATCGAATTATTTCGCGTTGTATAAATTCCGGACCAGAAGAGAATCGCCATCAATTTCCTTAAATGAAACACCTGAGCTCACCGGAAATCGACTAACATTACTTTTGTGTACGTAATCGAGACTGCATTTTACTTCCTCGTCCACTCACTGTGAATTTCTTGGCCGCGCGCTTACATGGTTGTCGCTTTTTACAACTGAACATATCAGTAATGTTAAGTCATTCAATGTTCTCCCTTTTGTCGCGTTCTCGACGCCTCTCAGTAACGTCTTTTTGTGCTTAACTTTAATATAATTTTCAATTCCTTCATGGATGTTACGCCATATAGCATATACTTTCTTGCGTCTTTGATATCGCTAAAAATGTATCATACAATACAATAGATATAACATCATTAAATGTATATGTTTGACTGGTGGCCGTTTTTTCTTTGCGCCAGCTTCAGATGAACCCTGTCCCTACCGAGGCGCTTCGCAAATTCGGATATCAATGTTCAAACGTCATACAATCCCGTGCACAGAGGAACGAAAGCCTTTGGCGAAGGAAAGAGAATAGAAAAACAGGGTAGTGAACAAAAATAATACGCGAGCTAGAAGTCGCTTGGTTTCCTTACACCAGCGGCCTTCGACTTTCCCTGTTATTTCGCCGAGTTATGTCGGGGGCGAGTGTAAACAGTGGCGGTTCATGAATAAATGAGAATGAAAAAAGGGCAAGCGAGAGTAACTACGCATACAAGGGAGGGCTATTTACCGGAATACCCGCGTCCCTCGCACAATCGACGGTCCCGAAATAAAGCAGGCGTACGCGATTGGCTGTTTGGCACGCGATCACGCGGAAGGAACGATTCCGAATGATCGCCAAGATCACAGTTCGATACCCGACGCGCTCGTTACTTCACGTCGCGTTGAACATTCGTTCGGCATAGCATTACATTCATTTCAGGCACATTTGCCCGGCCCGGACCGCACGTCTAATGCGGGGACCGAATCGAATGGCGTTGTCGAGGCGAAACGAAACGTATCGTCAAACTCGTATTTATGCTCACGAGCCTATTCGCGACCGTAAGCTACGGAAATTGAACGAGAAGGTATGACTGTTTACCCTACTGCGAGCTCGATATCGCCAATTTTACTGACGATGATGGGCGCCCAAAGTGTCGCAAAACGAACACGAACAGTAATTTATGCGCTCCCCCGATGATATATTAAGTATGCATATTTTTCCGGGGTGAAATCGTGTGCTCGCCACCCTTTGTGCGCCATTTTTCGCCCCAAAAATTTGCACGCCGCAATTTCTGCATCGCGCGCGCTTCACAATTTACGCCGGCGAACGTTGCCGACGCTCTATAAAAATGCAAATAACCGTATCGCACCCACGAATGCACTAATACGTAATCTTCGGAGCCTGTCTCCTATGGGAAAGAGAGCCTTTGAAAAAAATGTTTCGCAATAATCCCCATAACAAGGGATTGTCGACGCCGCGTGACGATCGTGCAAATTCAAAATCTTGTTCCCGCGCCTAATGACTCATCCGCGGGAAACCGATTCAAATTTTATCGACAAGGATTCAACCTCCAAACGAACCACGCCAACCCAGCATGGTCCGCTTACCCCCATGCCCTCCCAGTATCAATTTACCGCGAAAAATTATGGTTTCTTGCCCCAAAGGCCCGGGATTGCACTCGTAAAGACGATAATCATTGCGTTCCTGTCTCAATTCGAAAATGCAGTACGCGTCTGTCTCATCGACCCGGCACGAGTCGCGGGAGCTGCCGTCGCAGGAGGCTGTCAGAAAAAGCGTGGGAGCGTCTTACCTTGGTGTCGCGCGACGTGTGATAGTAGTAAACAAAGGCGAACATCCACGCGCATGACAGGAGCAGCACTATTTTCACATTTCGCCGCATGTCTGTGAGTCCCTCGGACGGCTGCCGCTCTTTCGTTGCACGTTCCAAACTGACACACGTTCGAAAACTCTGGCACGCGCGCACTGACGTCCCGCAGGAATCGTTTGCCGACGGTAGTGTACTGTACCACGATGTCCCTCAGGCGTTATCTCAGAACGAACGGCCTCAATCGCGAATGAGAGGCATGCACACCCGCGACCGAGTGCGCGGTGCAACAATCCGAAACACTACCAGCAACGCGAACCTACCGGCAGCCGAAGCCATACTGTCGAGGGTTAACCGGGATGCGAGCTGCTACGGTCTCTCCTGTAACTCACTCACGCCGGTCTCTGTCTCGGGAAAATGCCGCCAGGCGGCACCTCGAATACGGCATCGACGCCCACGAAATGACGACCGCGTATTTTCGAACTCCGCGAATGATGGGCTGCAACAAAAAAATAGGATTTGTATGTCTGGACGGAACTGAGTTCGTTAACTCGAAGTTAATGTGGTGGTTTCGATAAGTACAGTGGGAGTTGGTGGTTATTGACGATTTGCAGAATATTGGAATGTGTGATGTAAAATATTAGAACTGTTCGGGTTAGTCAACAGGAGTAAGATTATTATTTGTATTGTTTCCTACATGTGATATTGTAAAAAAGGGATTGTGTGTATAAAGTAGGATTATATGATGAAGTGTTGTAAGGTTGCACTGATTAGTTTTGGTGACGTTCTGTAATGGTGTATCGTGTTAACAATTGAATGCTGAGGTATTGGAGATCTGATGCGTCATTTTTGCACATCTATCGAACGCTACGTGATATCTCACTGCGGATCAAAGTTCAAAGGTGGTAAATGATTCGTGGAAAGCGAATTATCCATTCTTTGAAATAGTTAGTGGGAATTATGCAGATCGTGATTAAACTGACGTATATTGTACCTTAATCCTACCAAAATTGTACAGTATGAAGGAACTCCATAGGCTTGCGGTACTTATTTTTCGGAACAATGTCACAGATTTATTCAACGTAGCCATCTTACGGATTTTAATACCTACAAAAGATCATGTCAGTGATTATCGGACGCTTGTAAGTAATCAGTGGTGACCTCTGTATGATATCGCCATCAAATCAGTTTGTGGCATTTGAAAATAGATGTCTCTGTCACACTACCGGAAGTCTTCTCGAAAGATCTGCTTTCGCACGTCGTTTAACTTCAGCATTCATATTATTAATTCAACTAATTATTTACAAAACGGTAATAGCAAATTAATGTGTTTCTCTATACAAATAACATCTAACTAGGTGCACTCTTAATAAAGGACTGTGACCATAGTGAAAATCAACTATAAGCAAAACGTTAAAGAAACAGATTGCAAGCGACCATTCCCGCGACCGAACAATTTGTACAATGTCGAAGTCAGTTGTATGTTTTAATAAAAAATATATTGCTCATCTTTATTACGGATTAAAAGAAAATTAAAGTGTACAAAATCAGAACTTAGTTAATACGTAATTTCTCAATACGTGGGGTTGAAATAAATACATCTGGTCTCTTGTCATTTGACGTTCCGTAGCCTACTTCTCTTCCCATGAGGAGTGTGATGGTTTGGAAAGTACAGTAGCACTTCGTCAATTTTCGTCGCCCAAAATCGTCGTATATCTGGTCCGGAATCGCAATTCGTTAGGTCATCATGCCGAAGAATAAGGGTCAGTAGACGTACAAATAATATTCTATCGCGTACCGTTCGGTAAATTGTGTTTGCGACTAGACAGTGACTGGCGTGATTTACATTCAACAATGTGGTTAGTTTGTTCTAACCTGTTTGTGTCAACCTTGGTCCAGAAGTGCGCGGAATGCCCGACGTCGTTCTACTCCAAACGCGAAAAAAATTTTCTGTAACTTTTGTATTTTACAGGAAAGGGAGGTAAAAATAGGAGGAGAGGTAAGAATGAAAACGAAACCGAAAAGAGAGAATTGGTCTTCAAGGAGGATGGTCAAGGTGAGGGATTATTTGTTTCAGAGCTATGTTGCTTTCTCTATTGCACAATTGTTTAGTCACATGCTAACGATTGTATGCCATTTTATATTTTCAATTGGATAAGTGGAATTATCGTTTTTTTCGCAGAATATGCTCAAGTAACAAAAATGCTTGGTAATGGGAGGTTAGAAGCTATGTGCTTTGATGGTGTCAAGAGATTGTGCCACATTAGAGGAAAATTGCGTAAGAAAGTATGGATAAATCAAGGAGACATCATATTAATTGGTTTGCGAGATTACCAAGATGCAAAAGCAGATGTTATATTAAAATATACATCTGATGAGGCACGTAATTTGAAAACATACGGAGAGTTTCCAGAAACCGGTAAGATACAGAGTCCTGTGTTCATGAATATTTGTGAATTTATTTCAATCTGTATGGTCAATGATATATGTTTTGTTTTATAGTGCGTATCAACGACACCGTCACCTTTGTGGAAGATGGCTTTGACGAAGACATTGAGTTTGGTGACGAAATTAGTGATGATGATGAGGATGATGTTGACAATGTAAGTATATAGTATTTATTATCATATTTAACATGTTTTTTTATTGTAATAGTAACAATAATTGTAAATGCTCAATAATGCAATTTGCAGTTAGTGGCAGATATTTTCAAACACTTTTGAAACCTTCATTTTTACTATTCTTTGTTCATCAAAAGTATTTACAACAGGAAAATTTAAAAAATGTCTATGTTACAATTACATAATTGGAGTACCTGATATTAGTCGCATATAGCTTACTTCAATTTTGTCTGTATTTGTTTGTCCCAACAGATCTGATGACCTGCACTGTAAGAATGTATAAAGGTACGGTACAAGAGTGCACGCGAACATTCGTTCGTTTCATAAGATACATCTACTCGATGCGCAATGAGAATTTTACCGTTGCTTTGGATTAGTAGCCAATTTCCTGTACCTATAAATAAATTTCCACCTTTCTTATCGACAATTTTGTTTTCGACGAAAGTATATTTATGTTTCGTTGCCGCGAACCTGCAACGTCATTCGAGAAAGGTATATGTTCGTTTCCAATGGTGCCTAAATGATGTAGAAGTATTACATGAAAATTGACATATTCACCGGAATCATAATTAGTATCGAATGCCGTCTGAGTTGTGCAAAACATACTAATAGGCGCATGTACGTTTATGCGTGCGAAAGACTGACCCGCGCGCTATCCTAATTTTCGTTCTGTATCTTTCATTCTACCATTAAAAATTGTACCATTCGAACGTGTGCAAACGCATGCCATCAACAGCAGAGAGATAGGAATCAGCAGCACCGTGTACCGCAGCAATACTTTCATATGTATTGAAGTGCGTCAGTTGTCTATTATGAAACGTCTGTGTAACGATTTAGAATAATTCAGTTACTTGCATGATAATACATTAAAATAATTCTGCGCGCAATATTAGGATCATCGTGGCAGTCACGCTGCATAAGTTAACAAAAAATAACCAACTGATCTTCGATCCTAGTACACTACTATCTGCCAATTTACATTCTGTTCATAAATGTGCGACCGATACCGAAACGGTCCACTACCACCGGCGTATTATATAAGTAATGCAAATGCAAAGACAAGATCAACAGCGTGTGTCATTTGATTTAATGTACACTAATTTACTTGTCAGGTATACAAATCTTTGTTTATACTTTAGCGACCAAGAATAGAAATGAAATATGTATGGTATTATGTAATGCAATTATTTTGCAGCTGTGTACTACTCCGAACTTGCAATATTCATATATATTCAATCAAATGTCCGTTACTGTATGTTTAAATTATTGACATGTTGATTTTTGTAAGAAACGATATTTTCACGAACGTGTAGAAAATTTATCGGAACTTAAATCGTATTATTATCGACAAGAGAAAAGAGTGTACATGATTTAACCGTTTACGTTTACCTAGGGGGAATCGAAGAGTATTGATGCTATCCCATTTATTATAATAGTAGAGTACTGATGTGAAAGGGAATAGAAATTATGAAAACACGTTACAAAACTAAAATTTTGAAGATCCACAATGTCATCTACTCTTCACAATCTGTTCGTGAATCAGAATTACAGGCGTTTAAATAAATTATGAAATGTGTTTTATTTACCCCGCTTACCCATTTGTTTCTTACGTTATCAGTGTTTATTTCGACTATACTTACCAAGATAAATACTGATTGCTGCATGAAATAACAAAGGTGAAAATTTCATTCAAAACGTAATAATAATGAGTTCATGAACTGAACATCTAATTTGATTTAATAATATTCGGACACGAACGGAAACGTTACAACAAACGATTTTGTGCAACATATCGAGCTATAAACAAAAGGATGAGGCAAACTTTATATTAGGTTGAGTCATAAGTAACTTCCGATGAGACAAACCAAGAGCGGGACGTCCGCCCGACTTTGATGAAAACCTTTTAAAGGCAATATTGGAGCAAAATCCACGCCAATCAATATGCGAAATAGCAAAAAGGTTGAATACCTCACAAACAACTGTTGACAACTGTTAACTATGGGTACCTCACAATCAGAGAGAACGGAATAGAGAAGATCGCATGTCAGTCGCCACAAGTGTGCTCTCACGGGTAAAAATCGAGCCATTTTTAAACAGGATTATAACAGGCGAGGAAAAATGGATTATTTAGGACAATGTCGTCCGCAAAAGAAAGTGGCTTGATAAGGATCAATCACCCCTATCAGATCCGAAAGCAAACACTTATGGCAAAACAATTTTACTGTGTGTATGGTGGAATTGTCGAGGCATTATTCATTACGAGCTATTGAAATAATATTTAACGATTACTGCGGATAGATACGTCTAGCAGCCGAAAATGTGCAAGAGAAACACCATGAAAAACGTCTTGCACTCATCAATCGCAAAAACGTCATTCTTCTACACGACAATGCGCGACCACATACAGCAAGGGTGACTCAAACAAATTTCTTGAGCTTGGATGGTCTATTTTACCACACCCACCTTACTCCCTGGACCTTGCCCCAGAGACTACCACCTTTTCTGTTCCTTACAAAACTTTTTGAATGGAAACACCTTCAATTCTGAAGAGCAAGTTAGTCAGGCTATCGAAAATTTCTTCTAGTCCAAACTAACCACATTTTACAAGGAAGGAATTGATAAACTGCCAGGAAGATGGGAGAAGGTCATACATAATTTTGGCGAATACATAACAAATTAATATAATTCTGTTATTCAATGAAAGCCAAATAAATGTCTGATAAAAAAACGGAAGTTACTTATGACTCAACCTAATATATTCCCACCCCCTCCCCAAAAACCTTCGCACAGGACATACGCAGACATTCAAATTATAAGAATTTGCGATGCAACATTTTATTTATTATGCTGTCATTGATAGCTCTATCACACAATAGTATATACTAGGACATACCCTCTTCTCTTCATTTTTTGATATAATAACGCCATGCAATGCCATTACAACGTTAACGTAATGTAATAGTTTACGGAGAGACATGTAATTATAGCATATAATAAGACGGCTGCTGCTGGCTGCGTGGCGTGTCATGTTGCCCACAAAAAAAATACGATTAACTGTACAAAATTACGAGAGTTTTACGAATGGCGTACAGATGCGATACTGAAAATTAAATGTCTCTCGGATCTACCCCGTGATTACAATGTTCGAGTCGAGAAAAAACGATCGTAAGGCGCTGGTGTCGAGAAAGATAATTCTATTTCGAGGAGGGAAAGATCGTGTGCGCATAGATTATCGATGTATCTGAAAAAGACGTCACTTGCATCCGAAATAATTCGTGATCGTTGAATATAAATAGCCCCCGGGTAGAGAGTGAGACACGAGTACGAAGTTTTCGCTCGTGCGCGTATATGGAAAATACTTTGTTTGCAAGTTGCAAGGTCCTGTAGTAGTCCGTTGTACTCAGAACATTTAAATACCAGTATCACAACGTCCGTGACAGATTACACTAAATGTTACAGTACATGGGAGCGTATATTTCATTTTGATGCGCGCATGATTGTGCCTTTGGTCCTTAGGTCAGATAGGCTCTAGGCAAGTCTATTAAACGTAGGTATAACAGTCATTATAATTAATAATTTATAAACTTCAGACGTGTAATCATCATATCTTTTCAATATATCGTACATTAATAGAATACCTTATTTAAATTCTCGTTTTTTTTACCTTTTTAATACATACTAGATGATCTTGCTGTGCCTTTTAAAACTGTGTCATACACCGAAAGCTAACATTGCTTATGTATTAAAGATGGTTTTCCTCTTTAAATCATTAAAGTTTTAAACAATACATTCTTTTTTCTACAGTCACCAATGCTATTCCCATCTCTTATTGTTAATTTACACAGTCCGCGGGTGACAAATACGTCGTGTCTCCATTCATCTGATCTTACAAATTTAATGCGCGTAATTGTTCATCCAATGACTCCATCGCTATATAAATAAAATATTCTTGTTATAATTCTTGTAATTATTACAATCGTATAATAGTACATTTTGTATAAGTTATGCTAAGAAATTATTATATATACAATTAAAAACTGTTAGGAAATATTCTTTAAATAAGTTAAATTTACACTGTATCCTGATCCATAAAAACGTTTGCCTCTCGCTGTTAATCAACGACAAAATTGAAGTGGAGCCTGGCGGCCAATTGCATGCCGCTTCGGTCCAGTTTTCGATAATTCGTTTATTTGCCGCTAAGGTCGAATAACACCGAGAACGCCATTATTTTTGTATGCCCTTTAGAATCTCCGTGAAGTCCGTTGTTCGAAAACTTGAATGAAACGTTGCCGACCTACTCAAGCGACATAATAGCGTAGATAGATATACAATCTCCTTAAGCTAAAAACAGACTGTCGAGTGACAATGCAACGGGGGTGGATCTGAGTCCGCGAGGCAGGCTCGAATTAATTAATCAATAAATTTCGTTAAATGCGCGCCTATTGTTACACGAGGCCGCATCAGTAGATTCATCTCTTCAATATAATTTATTTTCGACCGCGAAAATCGGCAGATCATTCGTTCGAGGAGAAGAACGCCGCTTTTCTGTCGCCAACCACTCTCTGTCTGTTTCTTCATCTATCATCCTCTTCTTATCATCCCATTCGCATCTCCCGCCGTATACTCGGACTCGGTGACAACCTATCGGTCAGCAAAGCCAATCCTATCGTTCCCTCGACGCAGAAACGTCTGACGCCTCGCTCGCCTCGAACGCAACACGCGAGAAAGGCTTCGCACATGGACGGGTTGGCATAGTGAGGACTAGCGGGCTGGCTAGTCGGACTAGCAACGACATTACGATTACGAGCCGCGCGCAGTACATACACGGAATCGCGAAACATAAGGCAACTGAACGGAACGGAAAGGCAAGCGAATCCGAAGCGTAGGCCATGAGCGTGGTACAGTAGTAAGTAGTAGTAATAACGGTAGCGGTAATAGTAATAGTAGTATCATAGTATCGTAGTAGTACATCGTCGTGCATGCTTGTGCGGCTTCTTTTTCCTTCCATCGCTCTTCGCTTGCTTCCATCTGTTCGTCTCTTCTCGATCACTTTGCGTTGAATCGGCCAGTAAGGAGAAAGAGGGAGGGGGCATGGGTAAAGATCAGGGAGGAACGTCGATCTGTTCGCTGGATCGTCGCGAAACTTGACATCTCCTCTCGTCCGACGCTCGAGGACGCGTCGGATTCGAGTTCGTGCCGACCTTCAGTTCTGTCCCCGTGTCTCCTGTGCACCTAAAATGTCGGAGCGCCTTACGATAGTTGCCCGCCGATCTTCGGGCCTGCGCGCAATCTCATGGTCGCCACTCGTTCGGATCTTCACTGCCCTCTTCGCTCCTCCGTGACGAACCTATCGACGATCTTGTGCATGGATTCCCTCACTTCGTCCGTGCCGGCCGCACCCTCGCCCGTCACCGACGGCATCGTCATCGTCGTCGTTACTACCTGTACGGTTCTCGTTATTCTGCAAATTGATTCTCATCAGTGATTGTGTTGGGATGTGCGCGCGCGCGCGAACATCGCATACGTATCGCTCTACGCCCTTGAATCAGTCATATTATGCACGGGTGTTGAGAAATTTGGTACTTAGGTAAAGGGGGTGTGCGTCTACGACACTGACCGAGAGTTTGACAAAAGACATCGAAGGGAGTAATGACGATTATGCACGTGCTATTTCATAGATACCTTTCCTGCGTCTCGGGATCCACCTCTGTCGTGGTCGTTTCCATGAAGGATGGCTCGCTATGTTGCAAAAAGTCAGATTCTGCGTAACAAAACAAGGGACATCAATCAGACGGGGCGTTAGGCGGATCACTACCGTACAGTTTCGTCGTACTATGTCGGCTCTCTCGCACATATCATATATTATCGATGAAAGAAATGAACGAAAATGATAAGGAACCAAAATTTCATAACGAACGAACGGAAGAAGTAGAACAAGTACCAATCGTATACCTCTCAATTTTTACATCATGCCCAAAAACAAGGGATAATACTAGACACATATAAAAAAAGTGACAACATCGCTAAACATTTGAGGCGAATACATAATGTATAAATACGCATTTTCATTCATCCAGCCAAACTATATGCAACCGCTTTATTCGTTACACTTCACGCAATTATTCGCAACGATCGCGGGA
This sequence comes from Anoplius nigerrimus, assembly GCA_914767735.1. NCBI lineage: Eukaryota > Metazoa > Arthropoda > Insecta > Hymenoptera > Pompilidae > Anoplius > Anoplius nigerrimus. The sequence goes on along the minus strand of OU612088.1, from coordinate 11,775,994 downwards.
CAATCGCATAATTCGCATTGAAGATCTTTAGGTAATTCGTGAGAAGAAAGTTGGGCTCAAGATTAACAGACTTTTAGCTTTTCTGCCATTTCGCTGCCACTGTCATGTACTGATCATCTACCACGCGACGCTATCTTCATCATTGCAAATGGTGAGATAAACTATCGTGTATTGGGTATCAACTGTTATGTCTTTAGAATAGGATAAAACGCTAATCGCGGAAAACATAGGATGAATGCTTAAGACTTGTGTGGAAAAATATTTGAGCGTTGCTTCTCGCTCATTATTGCCCCTCGATCCCAATCAACGGCTCAGTAGCGAAAATCAATTACTGAGGCATACTGTCGAGATTAATTCTCGATAAAATTGTGCTGCACGCAGCGGGCTCGTGTGAAGCGCTGATAAAAGCTGCTGAATAAAGCATTTGGCAGTTAGTCGTAAGAGATATTCAACGTTCTCGGTACAACGATAGAATATCAACTACGGTGAAACACGGTAGAGGAATTCTTCAGTGGAGAACGATCATCGAACGATCATTGTGCGATTACCTATCTGTACATTATATTATCCTAAGAGAAATAACGAAACATTATCATATTATTAATTGCCTTCCAATATTTCAATTACAAAGAGGAAAAACATAGTCCTTTAAATCATAATTTTCCAGTAACTAAATCAAAGCTACATTTAACGTACTATGATAGCAATACCATAACTGTATATTGAGAACCGATAATAAAATTGCTTGTAGGCGGCTCTACCTTCATCCTTTAAATGAATAAAATGTCAACGCACAAACGTTCGCCGTTTTCTCACCGAGGAAAACATTCTCCGATTAAAACCGTAGCTCTCTTTCCGGATATACTCTATGTAATGGCGAATAAGTTTAAAGGGGCGCGTACTAACTACAATAAGTTAGTGTTGTTAGACGAACGGTCAAGTAGTACTGGACAATATTAGCTTCATCTGGGAAAGGAGGAACGTGTTCACCTCACTTCTATGCATGGGGTTACAGTTAGATCGTCTAAATAGCGGTAATGTACGGGGTCTACTTTGTTGTACAGCGGAATCTAACGTGACGTCGATTGGCAGGAACTAATTGTAAGCTTATCGTCGTACGCAGAAACGTATCGGGTCGGGATCAAAGTTCCACTGAGGGTGCTACAATAAACAGCATTACTCTATCGCCTCCTGAACAGTGGTCGCCATTTTTATTCAAACTGAGCGACATACAGCATACTCTCATCGACATCGCAGATCCCAGTAGACTTACTTTGGCGTCGCACGCAGCCTCTTTTTCATGTACATACATACACGCACAAATATATGTACGTACATAGATTATTACTTACATGACGATTCGCCTAACAATCCTAACGTGACTAGAACACGATTGTTGGTCCCTCTACACTTTAGCTTTATCTTGAGTTGCTTATTGTCAGAAGAGCTAGAAGGGTAAAAGTGAACTAGAGGATGCTTTAAAAAAATGTATATATATATATGTATATATATGTATATATAGATGTTGAGCTGTTTTGTCTAAGTCTGAGAAACGTGCACTAGGCAAAGAAGGTCGTTTTTTTTTATTGTCTGTTCTATTGAAGAAACGGCATGTATTCAGTTTGCCGGTCCACATTTACGTAAGCCCGTATAGTATATCGTGTGGACGCTGCAAGGAGCGGAAGGAACAAACTTAAATCTGCATAAATGCAACAAACTCATGCGATATTCAAATTGTACAATCATGCAAGTGATCTCGGGACGTCCCGTGTTAAGAGGCGTGTTATCGACGTATCGGAAAAAGAAAGCTTGCATCGCGCGTGTCTTCATTCAACACATCCTCGTGGTGGCAAACCGCTTTAGCGGCTTGTCTCTTTACCTGACATGTCTGTTACTCTGTCGAACGTCATCTTCGACCGTAACGCCTACGTAGTAGAAACGTCATGTACAACAAAGAAAAAAAATGGAGACCAATCATATTACTAAAGCATCGAAGACCTCCTGAAACGACATAAAAACAGTTGAGGAAACGACCTTATCAGTATCCTAACATCCTATTCCACTTGCACAGTTTGAGCCTCGGGACGATAAAAGATGGAATCCCTGACTTCGAATGTCGGTAGGGCGACAAAAATTGTGTAAAACAAAATTCTTATAAACAAGTAAGTAAAAATGAAGGATAACCGTACCCGGCTTGCCTTGGGACATTGTTAGAGAGGGTGTAGATGGCACGCTCGAATGTACGTGGCTCCAGGGCAAGTATAAGCGCCAGTATGGCCGCCAACGCAACCGCTGCCAAGCTCATCCAGCATGAGCAGGTCGATCTACCACCGGCGTTCAGGATCCTAGGCTTCGCCTCTATCAGACTGCGTCGCACGCTCGTGCAAACTGACCGTACCGTATTGCGCGTCTCTGTCACTTCAATAAAGACATTACACCTTCCACAGAGTGCACACGGGGCACGCACATAGTCCGCCGAGCGGAGAACATCATAAAAAGTAAGGGACAACATGATTCGGCCACCTCGCGAGAGCAAATGAACGACCCCACGCCTTGATTAGTATTAATGAAGAGGAGCAGCGAGGATGAAGTAGAACGATTTAACAGAGATCGCCCCGGCGACAAAGCTGCGCAGATGGACCATTCGCATTTTGACCCGGTCCGAGCGGAGATGCACGTTAGTCCAGGTAACGTTGACGACACTAATGTAGACAGTACGATTCTCGGCGATTCCGTTGGTATTCTTACTTTAAGCGTGAAGCACGAAAGAAGTTCGGCCGGGTAGGAGAAGATGATGATATAAGAGATACGATCAGCGCCGATGCGCAGGGACAATACCGTTTCTAGGCGTTTACGTCGGACTAAGCAAAACGGTACAGGTAACGATCCCGCCTCTCTGGGAATGTTTATTTGTTTGTACAGAGCGTCCGAAGGTAAGGTCCCACGAGAGGACAGTCCACCTCAAGCGAGTATATTAACGTAGGTCCTGTAACAAGGTTTCATGACACGGGCTCGATCCCGACGAGAAAGGCGCGTATGTCTGATCTGTATGCAGAGAGAAGGGTTCAGGTTGCGTGGTCTGTTGATGAGGAAGAAGTATGCGAGTCCCAGAAGCCCCTGATCACAACAAAATCATCCATCGTGTGTAGCCAAAACCAACGATACGGCATAAGATTATGTTTCCGAGCCGACCGCCACTGTACCGCATCTCAAGAAATTTGAAGCACATTGATCTTGAATAGCGAACCGCTCGACATACATGTCGCCCATGTCAGTCCTTCATGATAAAAGGATGAGCCACGCACGCGCGCACACACACTCCCACATACAAGTGACGCAAGTTCACGATGAAGAAGAAGGCTCACTTGCCTCTCTCCCTCTTTCCCTCTCTCTCCCTCTCCCGTTTCACAAGCTTTGTTTTTCTTCGCCATCGACATATCTCGCCGCTCGCGATCGGCGAATAACAATTTACTCGGTTAGTGTGTGCGTACATGCATATAAAGCTACTGTCGTCATGCGTGCGATATGAGTCGTGCAAACCCCAAAGCTACACGTAAAAACGGTGCACACTTAATCATAGTCGTTCTCGCTCTTCGCCAATACAGTCTCAGACAAGCACTAACAATAGTGACAATGAATCTCTCTGAATCATCCACCTGAAAACAGACGTCCGATCTGAGTGCGTAGTACGAAGAGCGACATCGACGAGAAGCGTCCGTCTGAACAAGGTTCGAGGAAACAGAGCTGCCGGGTGCCGTGTGTGTCGCTGAAGAACAAGGTAAGCGGGATGATGTCCGACATATAAGCGTGGTCTGTTTCGCAGCAACCGTCAAGATACTCGTGAGTCGAGAGTACGCGCGCACATTATTCGGGCGGCGGCGAAGGGGGCGGGGGTGGATAGAAGGTAAGTAGCCGGATTACTTTTGTAGCGGGATATGTACATTGCTTACTTAGAAGGTTAGCTGTGAGTGCGGTACCTTGGTCGTCCTCCAACGGGGACAGCTCCGCACCTTCGTGCAATGCTACATCCGACCCGCTAGAGCTGCCCAACGTACGCCTCTTGCTCGGCGATCTCCTCCTAGGTTGTGGCGAGCCGTCACTGTCAGTGTCGCTGTTCAAATCGTGCCTCGAGCCGCCGTTCTTGGCGTAAATGTCGCCGTTCCCCGAGCCGGGCGACGTGTCTAACGAGAACTGGGTCTCCCACTGCTCCGGACGCTCGTCGTTCGTCGACGAACGATCCGTCGCCGTCGCCTGGCTCCAGGAATCTTTGTCGACACTGACAGGCATCGAGCCAAGCTCCGGCAGGCTCATCAACGCCGCCATCTGGCTACTCTCCCCGCAATCGGCGATCATCGTCGTCGTTCTCACGATCGTCCGATCCTTGTCGGAAGGGTCCGTCACTTCGCTCGTGACGCGTCTGACGGTCGTCACCGTTCGCACGACGCTGCCGTCGACGGATTGCTCCTGATCGGGCAGGGCTACTTCTCTGGCCTCGCTCTTCAGCGCCTCGAGGACCTCGGACATCTTGCTGGGATCCTTGAACTTGTCGCGGTACTCCGTCTGAAAGGTGTCGCGAGGTAGTTCGACCACTCTAGTCTCCGTTCGGATCAGACTCTCCGGATCCTCTATTATGGGCTCGCCTTCAGTCGTCGTCACTGTGGTGGTGATGGTTCTCGTTGCTTCGACAATGCCGCCTGATCGGAGGAGGTCTTCCAGTTCGCTGGGGTCTATACCCTCTCCTGAGGTTGTCACGATAGTCCTCGTTATTCTTCGGACGTGTTCCGTTTCTATTTCACCGGTCTCGCTCTCTTTTGTTGTCACTGCTTCGATAATTTTCTCTGTTCTCGAGAGATCCTTGTCAGGGTCCGTGACTGACTTCAACGCGCTGACTATTTCTTTTGGGACAGAGTCCTTGGGCTCGGTTTCAGGTTTGTCGGTTGGTCTTTTGACGGACGGCGGCGAGGCACGCTCCTCAGCGAGTTCTGTCTTCTTCTCTGGCTTCTCCATACCGTTCTTGGCGGAGCTCTCTTCGTCGACGGTCTTCTTTACCATCACTGGGATCTTGCTCTTGGGGCTGACCTTCTCCGACGAGCGCGACGTCTCTCTGAGCTCTAGACGAAAGTCTGTTTTTGCGGGCGACTTGGTGGAGTGACGCGGGGCGGGAACAGGTTGCTTTGTTGGAGCAGAAGTAGCATGCCTCTCTACAGTCCCATCAATCTCAGCCGAATCATGCCCTGACCCATCCAAAAGGACATGGACAAGAACAGGAACAAGGACATAAAGCACATTGATACACACTAAGAATCTCAACTCTAGCCCAGCTGCGAAAGTTGGACTAAAAATGGTTCAGCGTGTGACTGCCTCACATAAGGTATTTTGTGTCAAATGAACGCGCATACATAAGAATGCCGGATAACACGCCCGCGCGCGCGCGCACGCACGCGTGCGTGTAGTGTGCAACTTTCGTATGTGTATATCTCTCATTTTCTCCTTTCATCTCATAGCTTTTCTCAGTCTCATTCAGCTCTCTCAACCTCTTTCTCTCTCCCTTCCTCTCCTTCTTCTACTTTTGCTCGCCATTCGGCATTAGTGTTATCTTTTGTCTCGTTATCGTACGTACGCGCGTCTGTGCGTCGCACGTCTACGTTTATAAAACTTTAGTTAGTATCAATACTGCAACAGGATTAGTTGTCGTTTTATAAAAGAACACACTCATTAAAAACGGTGTCTAAATCGTAGCGCCTGAGTCTCACTAAAACACGTACCGCAGTCGGGAGGATCTGATAGGCTCGCGGAAACGTGAGGTCGAATATAATAACGAGAGAAGGATTTGTCGCGGTGAGGGTCGAATGGCTGCTCTTTTCTTTATTCGCTCTTTGCACAGAGATTTCAAACAATCGCAACGAAGCACACCCCAAGACAGAACACGCGTGGCAAACAAAACGCGTCACGGCAACCCTGAAGCGGCAATTTTCACGTGATGCTGAAAACTCGGGCACACGGATGGAACGTTATTTACAAACTCGTTAACACAATGGATGTGAACACGATGTAATGGTTCAACACGGAATATGTTCGATAGACAAATGTATCCCAGCGTTTGCTCGTGATATCCGTGATGCATACTGGTAAGTATTTAGTAAGAGACATGCGCACAATATCAGTTAGTGTGAAAGCGTCGGCAGGTGCTAACTATGGAAGATAAAGCTAAATATAAATGAGGGCACCAAAATAGAATCTGCTAACGTACTGATCTTCGACCTGTGATCTTATGTATCTTTTACTTTCTCACTTTCTCACTCTTTCTCACTTTCTTTCTCTCTCTCACTTTCTTCTCGTTTGTGTTCGTGAGTCTCATCTCGTTACGTGTCGTTCGCTGTTACATTACCTGGTTTCGTCGTCGGTTGAGTTCGATCGGCGAGATTTTGCACGTGCCTCGCTGCCTCCTCCGTGACGTCTGAAAAAGCAGTACGTTGAAGATTGAATAAGGCGAGAATTGACTTATCGAACACTTAAAGCAATGATTTAATTAAAGATTAGATGAATGATGTTTCCCTGCATGGCATACCTCGGTTCATGCTTCGCTAGTTGTTGTCTTCCTGTTAATTTCAATGATATATATAGAATATACATAGTAGAGGTATTACGGTATAATAATAAACATGTGACTCTCTATGGTTATGCTATAAACAGAGGGAATGCGCAGCGAAAAAAAGGTAAGAAAACGATTGCGTTCGAAAAGAAAGTCTAGACATTTACCACTGGCTGTATTTTGTGCAGCGGTTCGTAAAGGTAACGAAAGTTGCATCGAAAGAATAAAAACCTGGAAAGGCATGCATCGAAAGAAAAAACGTTAAAGACGATGTTAGATACGCAAGAACTGAAAAAAGAGAATCGCAACAAATAAGTAAAAGGTTTGAGAACGCTCGTGGTAGAAAGGGCGGGAAAAAAATTGAAATTATAGTTGGACGGCGGACCGATCAAGTATACTTTCATTCGGTGGGCTGTTTTCTCCGTTTCGTCTATTGCCATCTCTCGCGTTTCCGTACGCTTTTGAAGAGACAGCCAAGTCGACACATTGTCCCAGGTGCGTCGAACTATAGAACTTGAGGCCGGTTGTTAGCTGGCAAACAACGGCGAGGCCAACGACGATCGCCATTGATCGAGCAGACTCCGGCCAGTACATTCCCCATTATCACTGAATTCACACAATTCCCGAACTTCCCACGTCGCATCGTTAACGTCCCTCTCTACTGTCCAATTACGTCGAATTCGTACTTGATCGGTAAAACGTGGCCGATTATAGGCATTAATGGCAAAAACGGTGGGTGTTACAGAGATTAGAGTGTTAGGCTTCGGATAATTATTATTATGGATGATTAAAAGAAAGTGCATTGAAAAAATAAAAGAAAAGACCGTCTCCTCGGCCCGGAGACGTGTTCTCCCGGGTATTATAGAGACGGCTATACTCGGCAAAAAACTGAAGTTACAGAAAAGCGTCAACTTAATTAATCATGTTACACACAGCTGGAATGTAATATGAATAACGCAATTATTGCAAGATACCTTTAATTCTACTGTCAGTGAACTCGGCGAGACTGGGTGGTGGGGTCGCTGCCGTCCGCACAGACTTTGTTACGACTGTGGTGACGGTCTGGCGTGTGCGAGGCTCGAGGTGCTCTACCCTACTAGAAACGACGACCGTACTACTAGTTGGGTCCGCGATAGGACTGGTCTCGACCCCTCGTACCTCCTTAGGCGGACTAATTTTTTGTGGAATGCGAGAGACTTTCTTCGTTCTGACTACTTCCGCGCCGTCGCCGCTGGCGAGACTCTGATCTAGCGCATCCTTAGCTTTCGCCACGCGAAGAAGATACGGATCTTGCGACGCGTCCCTCAAAGGGGATGTCTCAGACGCTAAACCGGATTCCGTCCGACTACCGACCCTCTCCGTATAAAATTCTTTCGCCTGCTCGCGAGCGAGAGCTTCTTGCTGCGCCGCTTCTTGCCTGGTTCTCTCTAAGAATTCATTTAAGTCGCCCGATGGGCCTTCGACGGATTCCTTGGAGGTTTTGAACATGCCTGACAAGAATCCCGAGCCTTTGTCCTTCGCTTTCTTGGCCTCTTTCGCCATTTTGTCTGTTGCGGCGCTGGCGCCGTCTACGACGACGTCCGTGCCTTGGACCAGTTTTTGTCTGACGATTTCGGCGTCTTCCTTCACTTCCTTAGCCACTGCGTCTTTGCCAGTCTTTACACCCTCGACTACTTTGTGAGCGGTGCTACCTACTTTCTCGCCGACAGACTTCACGCCCGATGATACCTTTTCTCCTGCGGATTTGCCGGCGTCAGAGACTCTTTCTGTTGCGTCAGATACTTTTTCGGCAACGGCATCTTTTGCGCCTTTCACTGCGGATGTTGCTTTGACTTTTGCAGCCTTTGCGCCTTCTTTCACATCAGTGACGGCTTTGTCCTTGGCCTGTTCAACGTCTTTTGCAGCTTTGGCAGCTGCTTCCTTCGCCCTGGCCTCTTCCAATGCCGCTTCCTGTTTTGTTTCGTCTAAGAATTCTTTCACATCGCCCGCAGCCTCGTCAACTGCGTGCTTTGCGCCCTTGATTATTCCAGAGAAGAAGCCTGTTGTCTTATCCTTTGCTTTCTTAGTTTCTTTCGCTGTCTTCTCCTTGGCCGACGATGCCGTGTCTGCTACTGCGTCAGCACCTTGGACTAGTTTCTGTTTCACGGCTTGTGCGTCATCCTTAACTTCAGTGATTACAGCATCTTTCGCATCCTTGGTACCTTGTGCGACTTTTTGTGCCGATGCATCAACTTTCTCGCTAGCTGACTTTATGCCGGAGGATACTTGATCTTTGACATCCTTGGCGGCATCTGCTGTTTTTTCTACCCCATGAGATACCTTCTCGGCCACTTTGTCCTTCGTTTCTTTTAATGCGGATACTGTTTTGTCCTTTGCTGATTTTATGTCAGAGGTAACTTTGTCGGTAGCGCCTTTTACTTCGTCAGCAACCATGTCCTTAGCGTGTTCCGCATCTCTCGCTGCCTTCGCAGCAGCTTCCTTTGCACGAGCTTCTTCTTCAGCTGCTTCTTGCTTTGTTTCTGCTAAGAATTCCTTTACGTCGTCGGATGCCTCTCCAACAGCGTGTTTCGCACCTTTCATTATTCCCGAAAAGAATCCTGATGTTTTATCTTTTGCTTTTTTCGCTTCTTTGGCTGCTTTGTCTTTAGCAGCAGACGCAGTATCAGCGACAGCTTCCGCACCTTCAGCGACCTTCTGTTTTACTGCCTGTGCGTCTTCCTTCACTTCTTTGGCAGCTGCGTCCTTTGCGTCCTTCACACCTTCACTCACTTTGTGAGCTGCGGAATCAATCTTTTCGCCTGCAGTTTTCACTCCGGATACTACTTTCTCTCCAGCTGTTTTTCCAACATCAGCGACTTTATGTGCACCGTCGCTTACTGTCTCAGCAACTTTGTCTTTAGCGTCCTTAACGGCAGTTACAGTTTTATCTTTTACGGATTTCACGTCCGAAGCTACTTTGTCCTTCGCCTGCTCTGCCTCTTTTGCCGCTTTTGATGCAGCCTCCTTCGCGCGAGCTTCCTCTTCAGCCGCTTCTTGTTTCGTTTCTTCGAGGAATTCTTTGACGTCACCAGTGGCGTCGTCAACCGCATGTTTTGCGCTTTTTATTATGCCGGAGAAGAATCCTGTTGTTTTATCCTTCGCTTTCTTCGCTTCTTTCACCGTCTGATCCTTCGCAGCTGCAGCAGTGTCAGCGACAGCATCCGCTCCTTGAACGATCTTCTGCTTAACAGCTTGAGCGTCTTCCTTGATTTCTTTCGCTGCAGCGTCCTTAGCATCTTTCGCACCTTCAGCCATTTTCTTGGCGGTTTCGTCTACTTTCTCTCCAGCTGCTTTTGCTCCCGACGCCAGGTGATCTCCAGCTGCTTTGCCAGTGTCTGCGACTTTTTGGGTGCCTTCAGCTACCTTTTCAGCAACTTTATCCTTCGTGTCCTTAACCGCAGCGATTGTTTTATCCTTTAACGATTTCGCGTCTGACGAAACTTTTTCCGATGCGTCCTTGACATCTGCCACAACTTTGTCCTTGGCTTCGTCGGCCTCTTTCATTTTCTTCGCTGCAGCTTCCTTCGCACGCGCTTCTTCCATAGCTGCTTCTCGTTTAGTTTCGTCCGTAAATTCCTTTACGTCATCGGTGGTCTCGTCGACTGTTTGTTTTGCCCCTTTGAATATTCCGGAAAGGAAGCCCGATCCCTTCTCTTTAGCTTTCTTCGCTTCTTTAGCTGCTTTGTCTTTAGCAGCTGCGGCAGTGTCAGCTACGGATTCCGCAGTCTCGCTGATTTTTTGCTTGGCAGCAGCCGTATCTTCTTTAATCTCTTTAACAACCGTATCTTTCCCGTCTTTAAGACCTTCAGCTACTTTTTGAGTCGACGACTCAACTTTCTCGCCTACAGTTTTTACACCGGACGCGACCTTATCCTCAGCTGCCTTTCCAGCGTCAGCCACTTTCTGAACGCCATCGGAAACTTTTTCAGCCACTTTATCCTTTGCATCTTTAACGGCTGTCACTGTCTTGTCCTTTGCAGATTTCACGTCAGTAGCTGTTTTGTCAGCTGCATCCTTGATGTCAACCGCGAGTTTGTCCTTCGCTTGCTTCATGCGTTCCAAGTCTGCCTCAGCAGCTTCTCGAGCACGCGCTTCTTCTTCTTTAGTTTTTTCCAAAAAGTCCTTCACGTCATCAGTGGCTTCATCAACTGCGTGCTTGCCGCCTTTAAATATCCCAGACAGGAATCCGGATCCTTTTTCCTTAGCCTTTTTCGCTTCCTTAGCTGCCTTGTCTTTTGCGGCAGTGGCGCCATCTACAACAGCACCAGCTGCCTCCGATACCTTTTCCTTTGCTTTCTGGGCCCCTTTTTCGGTCTTTTCTTTGGCCGTCGTCACGGTGTCAGCTACTGCTTCTGCTCCTTCAGATAATTTTTGCTTCACTACTTTGGCATCTTCCTGAATTTCTTTAGCAGCTGCGTCCTTTGCATCTTTCGCACCATCTGCTACCTTATGCGCTCCTGTATCGATCTTTTCACCCACTGTCTTCACACCAGACACGATTTGTTCTCCGACTGCTTTCGTAGTGTCAGTAACTTTCTGTGCGCCATCAGATACCTTTTCTGCAGTCTTATCCTTGGTATCCTTCACTGCTGACACGGTTTTTGCCGATGCATCCTTGACGTCATCCACAAGCTTGTCTTTGGCATGACCCATATCCTTCGCTGCCTTTGCCGCAGCTTCCTTCGCTCGGGCTTCTTCCTCGGCTGCTTCCTGTTTAGTTTCTGCCAAGAAGTCCTTTACGTCGCCAGAAGCTTCCTCCACTGCATGCTTGGCGCCCTTTATTATTCCTGAGAAGAATCCTGTGGTCTTCTCTTTAGCCTTCTTAGCCTCCTTCGCTGTTTTGTCCTTGGCAGCAGCTGCCGTATCCACAACAGCATCCGCACCTTCTGCTATTTTTTGTTTAGCAGCCTGTGCGTCGTCCTTGATCTCCTTAGCTGCCGCATCTTTAGCGTCCTTTACTCCTTCAACAACCGTATGAGCTGCTGAGCCTACTTTTTCGCCAACAGACTTGGCACCCGATGCGACTTTCTCTTCGGCAGACTTTCCTACATCAGCTACTTTCTGGATACCTTCAGACGCTTTTTCTGCAACCTTGTCCTTAACATCTTTGACTGCAGACACTGTTTTGTCCTTCGCATCTTTCACGCCAGAAGCAGCTTTGTCCGTTACGTCCTTGGCGTCAGATGCAGCCTTGTCTTTAGCCTGTTCGAGATCTTTAGCGGCTTTAGCAGCAGCTTCTCTGGCGCGAGCCTCTTCTTGTGCCGCTTCCTGTTTAGTCTCTTCAAGAAATTCTTTGACGTCATCAGTGGCATCATCAACTGCATGCTTCGCACCTTTGAATATGCCTGACAGGAAGCCAGAACCTTTGTCTTTCGCCTTCTTCGCTTCCTTGGCAGCTTTGTCCTTTGCTACTTCTGCACCGTCAGCAACAGCTTCTGCTCCTTCAGTTATTTTCTGTTTAACAGCTTGCGCATCTTCCTTCAGTTCCTTTGCAACAGCGTCTTTTCCATCTTTGACACCGTCAGCTACTTTGTGCGTTGTAACCTCGATTTTCTCGCCAACTGTCTTAACTCCTGACACAACTTTGTCGCCAACGGCTTTGCCAGTATCAGAGACCTTTTCTACGCTGTCGGATACTTTCTCGGCTGCCTTGTCTTTCACATCCTTCACTGCAGAAACTGTTTTGTCCTTTGCAGATTCTAATTCCGCAGCTGCTTTCGCTGATGTATCCTTGACGTCAGAAATGACTTTGTCTTTCGCAGATTCAAGATCTTTCAATCCTTTTTCTGCGGCTGTTTCAGCCTGGGCTTCTTTTTCAGCAGCTTTTTGCTTGGTAGCATCGACAAGATCCTTAGTGGTGTCAACTGCTTCTTCAGCTACGTGTTTCGAGCCTTTGAATATTCCTGACAGGAACCCTGACCCTTTTTCCTTTGCTTTTTTCGCTTCTTTGGCTGCCTTGTCCTTAGCAGCAATGGCGCCATCTACAACGGCGTCTGCAGCTTCTGAAGCCTTTTCTTGCGCTTTCTTAGCTTCCTTAGCAGCCTTGTCCTTCGTCGCAGCTGCAGTATCAGCCACAGCACCTGCACCATCAGCAAGCTTTTGTTTCACTGTTTCAACGTCTTCCTTTATCTCCTTGGCTGCCGCATCTTTAACATCTTTTGCTTCCTGTGCAGCTTTTTGGGCTGCTGCATCTACTTTGTCACCTGCTTCCTTGACACCAGTCACGACTTTCTCCCCGACTCCTTTAGCGGCATCGCCTGCTTTTTCGACGCCGGAAGATACTGTCTCGGAAACTTTATCCTTAGCATCCTTCACCGCTGAAGTCGTCTTATCCTTCGCAGAGACCACTCCGGCAGCTGCTTTGTCAGCTGCACTCTTCATGTCCGAAACGACTTCATCCTTGACTCGTCCAGCCGCTTCTCGTGCGCGGGCTTGTTCCTCAGCAGCTTCCTGTTTGCTTCTTTCCAGGAAGTCTTTCACGTCGTCTGTTGTGTCATCAACTGCCTGCTTGGAGCCTCTGAACATTCCCGACAGGAAGCCAGCTCCTTTATCCTTGGCCTTCTTTGCTTCTTTCGCTGCTTTATCCTTCGCTGCGACTGCGCTATCTGCAACAGTGGTCGAGGCATCCACGATCTTCTGCTTCGCTGCTTGAGCATCCTCCTTTATCTCCTTCGCAGTTGCATCCTTTGCATCCTTAACGCCGTCAGCTACTTTGTGACCAGCAGCGTCGATCTTTTCACCAGCCAATTGTGCAGTTGATACGACCTGATCCTTGGCGGCTTTCGTGGCGTCGGTAACTTTTTCAATACCCGCCGAAGCCTTTTCAGCTAATTTATCTTTCGTGTCTTGAACAGCAGTAATCGTCTTATCCTTTGCATCGTGAACTGCAGCAGCCGACTTGTCCTTGAGAGCCTTCGCCTCAGAAGCAGCTTTGTCCTTTGCTTCTTCTGCCTCCTTCAATTTCTTCGCCGCAGCTTCTTTCGCACGTTCCTCTTCCAAGGCAGCTTCCTGCTTCGTCTCGTCCAGGAATTCTTTGACGTCGTCAGTTGCATCTTCCACTGCGTGCTTAGCGCCTTTGAACAATCCTGATAAGAATCCAGATCCCTTCTCCTTTGCTTTCTTTGCTTCTTTGGCTGCTTTGTCCTTAGCGGCAACTGCGCCATCAACAACAGTGTCTGCTGCTTCGGTGACCTTGTCCTTAGCTTTCTTAGCCCCTTTCGCTGTTTTCTCCTTGGCTGCGGCTGCAGAATCAGCGACTGTTTCCACACCATCCGTAATTTTCTGTTTGACAGCTTCGGCGTCTTCCTTGATTTCTTTAGCTGCCGCGTCCTTAGCATCTTTTGCGTCCTGAGCTGCCTTCTGAGCAGCTGCGTCAACTTTCTCACTAACATCCTTTACGCCTGATGCAATTTTGTCACCAGCCGCTTTGCCAGCGTCGGCTGCTTTCTGTGCACCGTCAGTTATCTTTTCAGCGACCTTGTCCTTCGCATCCGTAACGGCTGATACAGTTTTATCCTTAACAGACTTTGCATCGGACGCAACGTCCTCCGCAGATTTCTTAACGTCAGAAACCAATTTGTCCTTAGCTTTTTCTGCCTCTTTCAATTTCTTAGCTGCTGCTTCCTTTGCACGTTCTTCTTCCAAGGCAGCTTCTTGCTTCGTTTTGTCCGCAAAGTCTTTGACATCCTCAGCTGCTTCATCGGCCGCATGCTTGGCTCCTTTGAATAATCCTGACAAAAATCCGGACCCTTTTTCTTTCGCCTTCTTAGCTTCCTTCGTTGCTTTGTCCTTTGCCGCCACTGCTGTATCTGCGACAGTCTCGATGCCTTCACTGACCTTTCGTTTCACAGTTCCAGCGTCTTCTGCAATCTCTTTCGCTGCTGCGTCCTTAGCGTCCTTGGCATCCTTCGCCACTTTTTGAGCGGCTGAGTCTACTTTCTCGCCTGCAGTCTTTACACCCGACACAATTTGATCACCCACAGATTTCGTGGTGTCTACCACCTTTTCTTTTCCGTCAGCAACTGTTTCGGATACTTTATCCTTGGCGTCTTTAACTGCTGTTGCAGCTTTGTCAGCTGTAGCTTTTGCGTCAGCAGCAACTTTATCCGCTGCTGCCTTGGCATCATCGACAACTTTATCTTTTGCACGTTCCATGTCTTTGAGTTCTCTTTCAGCCGAGGCTCTGGCACGAGCTTCTTCTTCCTTCGTTTTCTCCAAAAAGTCTTTCGCAGTGTCAGCAGCTTCATCAGCAGCATGTTTAGAGCCTTTGAATATACCTGAGAAGAAGCCAGACGCTTTTTCCTTGGCCTTCTTGGCTTCCTTCGCTGTTTTATCTTTCGCAGCAACTGCAGCATCAGCCACAGCGTCAGTGCCATCCGCCACCTTCTGTTTTACAAGCTGAGCATCGTCTTTGATCTCTTTCGCTGCTGCATCCTTAGCATCCTTCGCACCTTCGACTACTTTATGAGCTGCGGTGTCTACTTTCTCGCCTACTGTCTTCGCACCAGAGACAACTTTCTCCTCTGCAGATTTACCTGCGTCAGCAACCTTCTGTGCACCGTCAGAGACCTTTTCCGCGATTTTATCCTTCGTGTCCTTAACAGCGGACACGGTCTTGTCCTTGGCTGAAGCGATACCTGAAGCAACTTTGTCAGAAGTGTCCTTGACGTCAGAGACGGCTTTGTCTTTAGCGTGTTCAATGTCCTTCACTGTTTTCGATGCGGCTTCTTTAGCGCGAGCTTCTTCCGCTACCGCTTCTTGCTTCGTTTCATCAACGAATTCTTTGACATCATCGGCAGCGTCATCTACTGCATGTTTGGCGCCCTTGAACAATCCAGAGAGGAAGCCGGAGCCTTTCTCTTTCGCTTTTTTCGCTTCCTTCGCTGCCTTATCCTTAGCAGCAACAGCACTATCTGCAACTGCGTCTGCTGCTTCTACTACTTTTTCTTTAGCTTTTTGAGCTTCCATCGAGGTTTTATCCTTCGCTGCCGACGCAGCATCTGAAACAGCTCCGACGCCATCGGTTATTTTCTGTTTAGCAAGATCAGCATCTTTCTTCAGTTCTTCTGCAACTGCGTCTTTGCCATCTTTAATACCATCAGCCACTTTATGCGCAGCAGAATCGACTTTCTCGCCTGCTGTTTTGACGCCCGATACGACTTTTTCTTCAACAGCTTTTCCTGTATCGGCAACTTTTTTTGCACCTTCCGACATTTTCTCACCAGCCTTCTGCGTGCCATCGGTCACTTTCTCAGCAACTTTGTCCTTTGCGTCTTTAACAGCGGACACAGTCTTGTCTTTCGCTGCTTTGGCATCAGCAGCAAGTTTGGCGGATGTATCTTTCGCGTCACTGACAGCCTTGTCTTTGCCTTGTTCCATTTCTTTCG
The DNA here is from genome assembly GCA_914767735.1 of Anoplius nigerrimus. Taxonomy (NCBI): domain Eukaryota; kingdom Metazoa; phylum Arthropoda; class Insecta; order Hymenoptera; family Pompilidae; genus Anoplius; species Anoplius nigerrimus. The sequence continues at coordinate 11,759,977 of OU612088.1, read as the reverse complement.
CTGCCTTCTCAGCTGCTTCTTTCGCTCGAGCTTGTTCCATAGATGATTCCCGTTTGGTCTCTTCGAGGAAATCTTTGACATCATCTGTTGCATCGTCCACAGTGTGCTTAGCGCCTTTGAAGAGGCCTGAAAAGAACCCTGATGTCTTCTCTTTCGCTTTTTTGGCCTCCTTAGCTGCTTTTTCCTTGGTAGCTGACGCGCCATCAACCACACTGCCTGCTGCCTCAGAAACTTTATCTTTTGCCTTCTTTGCTTCCTTTCCTGCCTTGTCCTTCGCAGCAGCAGCGGCATCAGCAACTGCTTCAGCACCTTCGGCTACTTTCTGCTTGGCGAGCTGGGCATCTTCTTTGATTTCTTTCGCTGCAGCGTCCTTGGCATCTTTGGCACCTTCTGCTACTTTGTGCGCTGCTGTGTCTATCTTTTCACCCACTGTCTTCGCTCCAGTCACAATTTGTTCTCCAACAGCTTTAGTGGTATCAGCTGCTTTCTGCGTTGTATCTGAGACTTTGTCGGCCACTGCGTCTTTAGCATCTTTCATTGTAGACAACGTCTTGTCCTTTGCCTGTTCGGCGTCTTTTGCTGCCTTTGCAGCAGCTTCCTTAGCACGTTGCTCTTCCTTGGCAGCCTCTTGTTTTGTTTCCTCAACGAATTCCTTCGCATCGTCAGCTGCATCGTCAGCCGCGTGCTTAACTCCTTTAAAGATTCCAGACAAGAATCCTGAAGTCTTCTCCTTTGCCTTCTTTGCCTCCTTCGCTGCCTTGTCTTTAGCAGCTGCCGCTCCATCTACGACTGTGTCTGCAGCTTCAGATACTTTTTCCTTCGCCTTCTTGGCTTCCTTGGCAGCTTTGTCTTTTGCTGCAGCTGCGGTGTCTGCAACGGCATCGGCGCCATCGGCAAGTTTCTGTTTGACAAGTTCAGCGTCTTCTTTGATTTCTTTAGCCGCAGCATCCTTGGCGTCCTTTGCACCTTGCGCTGCTTTCTTCGTAGCATTATCTGCTTTCTCTCCAACAACTTTAGCTCCAGCCACTACTTGGTCTCCAGCAGCTTTGGTCGTATCAGACACTTTGTGTGCACCGTCTACAACTTTTTCTGCGACCTTATCCTTGGTGTCTTTGATGGCTGACACTGCTTTGTCCTTTGCCGACTTTGCATCGGCCGCCAATTTGTCCTTTGCAGCTTCTGCGTCCTTCGCTGCCTTTGCCGCAGCTTCTTTCGCTCTTTCTTCCTCCTTCGCAGCTTCCAGTTTCGTTGCTTCGACAAAGTCCTTTACATCATCGGCTGTTTCGTCAGCTGTATGTTTAGCTCCTTTAAATATTCCAGACAAAAACCCTGAACCTTTTTCTTTCGCCTTCTTAGCTTCCTTCGCTGCCTTATCTTTTGTTGATGCTGTTCCATCTGCGACTGCATCTGCTGTTTCAACTACCTTTTCCTTCGCTTTCTTTGCTTCCTTCGCTGCTTTGTCTTTAGCAGCGACTGCAGTATCAGCTACCGCACTAGCACCATCCGCAATTTTCTGTTTGGCCAACTCAGCATCGTCCTTGATTTCCTTAGCCGCAGCATCTTTAACATCTTTCGCGTCTTGAGCTGCTTTTTGAGCAGAAGCATCCATTTTCTCACCAGCTGCTGTCACACCTGCAACGACCTGATCCTTAGCTGCTTTGGTAGTATCAGAGACTTTTTGAACACCTTCCGCTGTCTTGTCCGCCACTTTCTCCCCGGCCTCTTTAACAGCAGCCACTGTTTTATCTTTGGCCGCTTCAGCGTCCTTCAATTTTTTCGCTGCTGCTTCTCTCGCTCGCTCTTCTTCCTGTGCAGCTTCCTGCTTCGTCTCATCCAGGAATTCCTTAACGTCATCTGTCGCATCGTCGACTGCATGCTTGGCGCCTTTGAACAATCCCGATAAGAATCCAGATCCCTTCTCCTTCGCCTTTTTGGCCTCTTTAGCTGCTTTGTCTTTAGCGGCAGTGGCGCCATCTACCACACTGTCAGCTGCTTCGGATACTTTCTCCTTTGCTTTCTTGGCCTCTTTCGCTGTTTTGTCTTTCGCCGCAGCTGCAGAATCAGCCACTGCATCGGCACCATCAGAAATCTTCTGCTTGACGATCTGTGCATCCTCTTTTACTTCTTTAACAACGGCATCCTTACCGTCCTTAACACCATGGGCTACCTTTTGCGCAGCATCCTCGGTTTTTTCACCAGCTTTCTTCAGTCCGGCGACCACAGATTCGCCGGCAGACTTTGTTGCGTCGGCTGCTTTTTGGACGCCATCAGATACTTTAGTGCTGACTTCCTTTTCCACCTCTTTGATCTTGTCCAGCGGTTTCGTGTCAGGCCTCTTATCTGCCATTCCGTCGTAAGGTTCTGCCATGTTTCTAGTGTCGTCCAAGAACTTCGCAGTTGCTGCTCTTAATTCTTCGTCACCACTGTCTACGACTTCGACTGAAGGAGTCTTCTCCTTCGACTTGCTCCTGCTTCTTCTGGTCTTCGGACTACGGAACAAGCCAAAGATGCCGCCTTTCTCTTTCTTCGAAGATTCTGACTCATCCTCAGACGACATTCCTCTTGCACTGTCAGTCAGTCTAACCGGTGACTCAGACTGCCTCTTAGCATCTGACTTATCATCCCTGACTGGACTTTCCGTTCGCGGACCCTGAAGAGTATCCGCAACTTGTTTTGTGTCTTCCAACAATTTTGCAGTGGCCAATCGAACTTCTTCATCACCGCTGTCGAAAGACGGTTCCTTCGATGTACTTCGTTCCCTGGATCTACTCTTCTTTCGACCCTTCAACTTCGGACTCTTGAACATCCCGAAGAATCCTCCTGATTTATCCTTCTCTTCTTCCGATTCCTTACCATCGGCTGCCTTTTCAGAGTCTTCCTTTGACTTTGCGTCTGTCTTATCCGCGTCTACTTTACCATTCGTAACTGCTGAAGAAGGTTTCTCGTCGTCTTTCAAAGCTCTCTGCGCCACAGCGACGTCGTAAGAGTGCTTGCTGAGTCTGTCTGTCGGCATGTCTGTTGTTAATCCCGTTTCGGCAAACGTCTGCAACTTTTCTTTCGCTGCCTCCAGATCTTTCTTCGTATCATGCTCGGGAATGGTCGAATCAGTCATTTTCCTGGTGTCGTCCAGGAACTTTTCTGTCAGAGTACGAATTTCTTCGTCCCCACTGTCAAACGAAGTTTCCTTCGACTTACTGATCTTCTTCTCCCTCGACTTTGGACTTTTAAAGATGCCGAAGAAGCCACCCTTCTCCTTCGAACCTGAATCCTCTTCCTTTTCGGTTGACTTCTCCTTCTCTGCCACTGGTTCAGAATCGATGACCTTCTGTGTAGTCACCGTGGTCTCGACCACAGGCTTTCCACCGTCTCTAGTATCTATTTTTACTTGAGTGGTGATAATTTCCGTCACAGCTTTGTCGATCGTCTTCACTCCGTTCTCAACTGTTTTCTCCACTCTCTCGGCTTGCGGAACAACAGCCGGAATCATAGCAGGCACTTGATCCTTCACCTTCTTATCCACCTGCTTGACATCCGGTACTCTCTGTCCGTCCTTCGTTGAAGCGTCGTCTGTCGTTCGCTGACCATCAGCGGCAACATACTCAACGACCTCCGCAGGCTGATCTTTCTTCGGTTTAACGCTTTTGAAGAAACTGGAGAAAAATCCTGTCTTTTCCTTTTCCTCCGGCTGACTAGTGTCCTTCTCTCTCGGCGTGTAAGGCGGCTCGGTAGACTCCGCCATTTGTCGAATATCGTCCAGGAACAACATCGTCGCATGCTTCATATCCGGCTCTATTATAACCGGTATAGGACTGCCTCTCGAAATTCTAGAGTCCTCGTCGCCACTGTCGAAGGAACCCTCCTTGGACTCTCTGCCCTTGAGCGCCTTGGACTGCAAGACACCGGACAGCACCTTGTCCTTCTTTGAATCGTCCTTCTCAGGCGAGCCTTCGCCCTTCTGAGTGACGTAAACGTCTTCGTAGACTGAAGCCTGCTTCTCTTCCGGCTTCACCTCCGGCTTTACCTCCGGCTTCGGCTTGTCAGACTTCGCTGGCTTTTCTTTCACATCAGGCTTCCCACCTGACCCGGCCAGTTTCGCGTCAGTCTTCGTATCAACTACCTCTGGAGGAGTCGCTCGAGACTTCGCCCCCTTTGCCTTTCGTGGCGGCGGCTGAATCTTCTCATCAACCTCCTTACCTTCCGTCGACGTTTTTTCTTTCTCGCTGACCTTTTCTGTCTTTGCGCTCGGCAAATCTGTCTGCTTGGCAGGATCGATTTCTTTAACCGTCGTCGTTCTACTAACGACCGGCTCGCCTAAACTCGGATCACCGCTTATGGTGACGACCGTTTTCGTCGTTACGACCGATACCTTCGGATCGAACTTCTCGCGTTTTTCCTTAACGACAACCGGCTCGACGACCGGCACGCGCTCGATCTGCTCTACCACTATCTGTTTACCTGGCTTCGGACTCCTACCGTCACTCTCTAAACGTACGCTAACCGAATCTTTCCATAAAGCACCTCTTGCCTCTTTACTGTCCCGCGCATCATCATCATGATCATCATAAACCACCGACCACCCTTCCTTCGCTAACTTCCCCTTCTCTTTCTCTGCGTCTGCTATTACACCTGTTAATTAAGTATTATATATTTTAGGCATCCTGTAAACGTGGCTAATATAATAGAACACATTTTTTTGTAATTTTTGTTTGCTTATTGTTCGTTTGTTTAATGCTAGTTTCGTCATCATTAGTGTAAGCCGGCTCGCTCGACATTGCTCTTTAATCGAACAGCGGTTAGACTGCCGTGTGGATTGTGCGTAGAGTGTATGTGCTGTGGAGCAGCTATCCTTTCGTTATCGAATGTGTCTAGTGAGAAGAAAATCGTGGAAGGCTGAACTAAAGAAGGAGAAGAGCAAAAAACGACATTGTAAACCGACAAACGTTAACTTCTATTGAACAATCTAGTTTCATTCCTTCGCTAAACACGTCTATTAATGTGAAGAAATTTTGCGCGTGAAAGGTATCGTACTGAAAAGTTGATGAGGAATGAGAATTCTATTAAAAGTTGAAATTAGAGAAAAAATCCACACTCAAGGACACCGAGTGCTCTCGTTCTCACGGCATCAACACTCTATCGTCATATAGATACGTAGAAGCGAGGGGTAGTTATATTATATTAAAATTACTTTAATTGGCTATGTTATTTGACGTAATTAAATTATTAATTGTTAATTGTCGATTAATAATCTGTAAGCGAGTAGAAAGAAAATAAAAACTAGACCTGCGATGATTATTATTAGCTCTAACTTTTATTGGCTACTCAGCGGTTTTAATATCGATAGCTGCTCCGTGCGCCCACACAATTATAGGCCACACACACGGACCTGTTCATGCAACGCCAAATAATTGCAGCGAAACCTTGCTGAAACAAATTAATCGGATGTGATTGTTGAAGACAACGAGGATATTAGTGGGGGGAAGTGGGTGGGTGGGTAGGTGTGATCGAGATGAGACATAGAGAAAAATTCAGTATATACCATGTACAAGTAGATATGAAGAGCGGTTGAGAGGCAAAATGAAAATTAAATCGTTATAATATTTGTCGAAAAAAGATAGAAGCAAGCTGAATAGAGTTCGAAGATAGGTCCGCATCAGCTTCCAGAACCTGCTATAGTGACAGTAAGAAACAAAAAAAAAAATGACCAGGAGGGTAAACTATAGTGTGCTCGCTTGCGCACGGCATCTGCGCGCCGTGCACCAAAAGGTCGATAAGCGCAAGAAGTATTTTAGCACATAGAGTCGGTTATCGTGTCCAGAATCATACCACCGGTTACGACCGTGTACGCAACTCGCAGGTTACGACGAAATGCGCGTTATCGAGATCCGATGTAACGCGCGCAAGGCCGCGAGAAGTTCCTTGACGCGCGGCTACCGTCGTTCTGTGCGTGAAGAATTTTTTCGATTAGACAGAGAGAGAGAGAGTCCTACTACTCTCCCATGGCATGCGTATAAAAGAGACGTACGATGAAATCATGCTGCGTGGAGCATTCTCACGGGACGAACGATCCTCGAATATGTAATACGAACATCAGCTAAGGTACGTGTTCCTCTCCGTCGTCGGGAATTGAAATTGACATTACGTGACATTCAGCGTGTAGAACGCGATGCGAATGCGCAAGATCTGCATACGAAGCGAGATCCGCCGTAGTCCATCGTTCGGCGGATAGGCATCGCACCAAGGTGCCGATGACGAAAATTGCTGACCGGCACAGTTCTTGATACATACATCTATGTATATAACTATGAACACGATAGCGCCCGAAAGGATAAATGCAACATCTTATACATAGGTTCGGCTGTGCGGCACCGCGTACCGGACCGAATTAGGCGAGTGGTTAATGGAAATAAATTGGTATCCTAGTACCAAGCGTGCAATTACCGCACTGGTATTCATGCTGCCGAGCTGCCGCTTAAAAAATCGCCCGCTGACTGCCCGCGATACAATGTTCGCTATGCACCCGCGCTCGCGGTGCATCTGCGTATGTATGTATGTACGCTGGGGACGGGTAGCGTTTCCGTATCCGTCCTCCAATCGCTACGATTAAGAAGCACGGCCCCTCAACCCGCCAGTTTCTGTTTGCATGTTAATACGAAAGCAGTTATTGTCTGTGTCACTTACCGGACACTATTTTGTTGGCATCGGCAATCACCCTCTGCCGCTTTCTATCCTCGTCTTCGGTATCGTCGCGTGATTTTTTAGACATTGAGTCGGCAACGTGACATTTGTGCTCAAGGAAATCGGCCATCATATCTCCAAGTTCTTTCTCATCGCTCGCGTACTTGTCTTTGACGGGGGTCGAGGTTCCGTTGAAAACGGTGCCGTTCGTGATTGTGACATGCTGTTTCGCTGCGAAAGTGCAGAAAAAGGAAACGTGTCGCGTAAGCAGCGATATAAGAATATGACGAATGACGGGAAGTGATGATGGGTCGATGATATGTATTCGGATATGAAGGGGAGTACGCGTTCGATGAATTATGCTGTATTGCCAACGCGACTGAAACGATTATCCTTGTTCCATATTCGTCATGCTATGACGCCTTTAGAGCTTCCGGCGTCCGCCGCTTTCACGTACGACACACTCGCGAACGCGCTCACCATCACTGGTACTCACAATTCGGCGTCCACTTAGCGGCGATGTTTCGTAACAGGCGTGGCGCGCGCGTTAATTGGCAAACTTTTGACCGGAACCGCGCAGTTAATCCTTTCAAATGCAATCTCCCGCTGACATTGAATTTGTGTACGCTCGTCGAGTCCCGACGAACGTTAATGCGCTCGTCCTGCGACGCGAAGAATCGCAGAGAGTGGCGTACTAGTTCGCGTGACGCGCCGTGCGTAATCTTTACCGTGAAGGAAAACGGTGCAATGCGAAGCCGAGAAATCTCATGAGTCGGTGTAGGTCGCGCATTAATGACGCGACCGGGTGTGCATCACTCATTGAAGAATCAGCGGGCAGTGACGTCATGTATCATCAATGTCGCAACGTAATGAATACAGACGGCCACTGTCGTAGCACGAGATCTCTCGTACGAAAATATCCATTCGTGAATAAAAAAGCCTCTATTTATATCGGCGACGTTCCAACCGCGACCGGGTGGGCGCATATTTACATTGCACAGTTATCGAAAGCGCACAATGCAGTGATGCGATAAAGAGTAATGTCAATGCGAAAGAGTCGTTGGACCTTCGGGTGTTGAACTACTTACTTCGTTTGTCGTGCGCACCGCCGGTCTTACTAAGATCCTCCATGGATTCAGAGTCCTGAAACGGAGACGGGGCGTTTATTATCGCGGCAATTATCAAGCGCGTCTAATTGGCCAGAAACGGGGCTAATGAAGACAATTGTTGAGCGTCGCCGTCGCCGCCACGATTACCATTCCGCGCTATCAACCACGCAATAAGATGCACCGAGTGTGTTTGCTCAGCCTCGATAATGTTAGCGGCTAGTTACCGCTTTACATTATACATGCGACCTCTGATTCACTCAAACTTTTTGTGCCCGAACAGGAGCGGTCATCGCTATTAAAAGTTCTGAATACGTACCTTCATTCTGTTAGGTTCTTCGTAATCGGGGTCCATTTTGGGATCCATGGTTGCGTCGCGACGGAGCGAGGTGTCCCTTGAGGGACCCAACTCTTCCTTGAGCGAATCGAAGCCGGGCTGATCGAGCCTGACCCTCGCAACGGCCTTCTCGACATCGTCCGTCACCAATTCCACGTTAAATATGCACTTATTCACGATGTCGTCGCGACCAATCTTGTTCAGTGCTTTCTCCAGCGTATTTCCTGCGAGACAATGCAAATGAGCGTCAGTGGCACGCTAACGAGGATCGGTGTCAACGAGTGGGACGATTAAAGACCATTTCATAATAGACAGCGTTTGAGGTAGCCGGCGTTACGCAATGAGAAAGTAAACTCCAGCTTTTTGCCTCTCCGCGCTTAACGAACCGAGCTTGCCACTTAACACGTTACGAACCTTGAGCAACCGTGACACTCTGACTTGTAGAGGGTGATCTTCGAAACACTATGCGAAGCTCGCTGACGTAAGAGTCAGTCGAGCGACTTTCGTACTCCTGGTACAGTGTTATAAACATCGTGCTTCTTAACGAAAACTATCTAAGAACGTAATGACATGTTACAGAAGCACTTGAACTTTGCCGCCAACCTAGAGCGTCAAGTCTTTTTCGCGCTAACACTGGTTCGCAGAGGCCGATGTCTGAAGTAACTAGGTTTCGCCAGAAAACAGTCGATCCGGCCCGTTTGGCAGGAATGTCACGTATGCCGAGTGAGATAGAAAGAATCACGCACAGTATTCGGTCACTTTCGCTTACATGCTCGTCGAGCACGTACTGAGCCACTGCTTCTCAAATCTCCTGACGATTGCAGCGACGAAGGGACGCGGCGGAGGTAAGACGACCGCGGACGAGGGGACGTGTGAACGATTGGTATTGGCAGAGAGGAGAGGGGACAGAGTCCATGAGCTTATGTCAGGCATAATAATGCATGGTGAGATCATCAACTGCGCTGCTGCAGAGATTCCACGCGTCTGAGTCAACGATGGCACGCGAGTGTCTCTTTAACTGACCTTGCCTTCGCGAAACTAGTTTTCCTTTTCTTCGTTTACGGGCGGATATTTATTTTTCGCGCGCGCTCGCGTTAGCCTCTATACGTGCAAATTGTTTCCCTTGAACGTGCGCGGATTGGGAATCCGGCGTATTTGCATCCTCTGCGTCCGATGCGAGGAATCTGTGCTATCGGATGGCGCCCAGTTTCTGCATTGCCGAGTGCTTGCCGGGATTGTAAACAATACGTATATGTCTGCGACGTATGGCAATTAGCCGCTCTTATTCTGCGCCGCTGCTTTGATGACCCTGACATGTACGCGGAACGTTCTGTTCAGGAGTTCCGAACCACGAGATACTCATTCGGAGCTTAGTAGATTATCAGGAATACGCGTGGGTACGAGAGTTCAGGGAACAAGATGAACGAACTTACCGGTAGCTTTGTTGCCATTGTTCTGCCAGACCTTGAACATGGCTGCCGCTTGCTGTGCGGGCTTATTCGGGTATTCCTGTTTGATTACTGACACGTCGTTTGGCGGTATGCTTAATTCTTCGGCTAGTCGTTCCCAGTCTTTGTCCAGCAGATTAGCGATGTCTGTTAGACGAATAGTGGCTCTGTGTATGGTATCTGGTCGACCTAAGAATAGAATACACACCATTATTACGATGCGTTGAATGGCATTTGAATACATCGGCAATCTACGTTTGAGAAAACAAAATATCTTGCAGGCGACGCTTACGGTGGTGTTTGTACGCAAAGTTGAAAATACTCACTGATGCCACCGTCGCGCAGGAAACTGTAATTCTTTGAGAGCTCCAGTAAGTCAAGCTCAGAGACGGCGGCTTCTGGCGATATCTTTTCCGGCAATAAAATGTTCAGTGTGCAGATCGGCGTCTGCGGCAGTTCGCCCTTGGGAACCTTCGGCTCGCTCATGAACATGATTCGACCCATCATATCAGCGGCATCTGGGTCCTTTATTCTCGCAGTGAACGGCACTCTGTTCTCTTTGAAGGCTCTGAACGGCAATTGAAGTTGCTCGCCGCTCTTCAAGACGGGCACCAGGTTACCCGTGAATTCCATGTACTGTGTCTTGCCTTCAAGGACCTGCACAAAATGAAGCAGTCATAATATTAGTTACATGTGCACACAATGAGTAGCCTCCCGTTTAGCAAACTATAAAATTTACCTCAACGTCCCGACTTTTTGCAACTTCTGTAAAGTGTTCCTGGTGTTCCAACGTTTTGTCTTCCTTATCGTCTGTCATGCAGAAGACACGCAGTCTTGCTTCCAACGGGTCAACCCGTTTTGCAAACACTACGAACCTGGACGAAACGAATTCTATTAATCCACTTTATGCCAACATTCATCAATTCTCGCATGTCCCAACCGATTTTTCAAAAGTAATTGCACTACGAATTACGTTAAAACTTGAACGATATGTACGAATTATCGAACGGCAAATCAGTGTACCGATGGTTCCAGACCGTTAAGATCAGCCGATCTCGAAACATACTTAGCCATAAAGGGCACGTGGGTTGCGTGTGTGTAGAGCTCCGTGGCCATTTTCGTAGCCTCGGAGATATTCCGGCAATCCATTAACCAGAATCGAGCCGACACTGTCGTGGTGAAGGAGACGCAATCTTTGACAAAAGTCAGTGGCGTCGAGCCTGTGACGTCCTCCCAGACTGCCCGAGACTGACCCCCTGAACGACATACATGCCAAGTCCAATAACATTATTAAAATATGTCCGTGCTGCAAATGCGCAGGTAGCAGAAGTGAAACATGTGTGATATTAATTTCGGTGCGACCGAGATTAAGTACAGTCCGGACTGACGATTACTGGGGAGGATGTCGATTGTCGATCGACTGTACATTTTGTTCGTTAAAGTGATGACCTTGCGATCGGTGCACAGGGAACGCGGGGGTGTTGGGGTTCGGGCAGTGTCGGTTCTGATTTGAGAGCACTTTTTGCCATCTGGAAATTGTTTACGACGTCACCGTCGGCCTGCTTGCGCGTTCGCAATCACATACGCATGTACACATTCAGGAAGGAAGGATGAATGCCCAGCACTGCGATTCTACTGGCACTAAGGCGTTACTAAAGCAGCTATGTCGTTTGGCTTCTAATCGTACGCGAGCAGCAAATGTTCGTTACAACCTAGCCGACGTATCTTGCGTATATGCCTGGCTGCAGAGTCGAGGAGAAGATTATTCTACGCTAGATAAACTGTGGAACGCATGAGACATTAGCACGTTGACTGTCATGTTAATCATTAGTGAATGACTGGTTGACGTCGTCAAAGTGTGAATGTTCACGTCTACCCTATGTTCCAACAAAATGTAAAAGTATTCAGCGCGCGATTTATTTATATTCGACTGATCATATTCATGCGTGCAGACGAATGTGATTGACGCTTGAAAAATGGGCAAATATTTTTTCGACACGTCAAAGGAATGTTGGAAGCATACTTGTATTTAACATCGGTCACCGCAAGTGCGTTGTTCATAGGTGCTCTTACGTCAGTGTACAAGTATAAGGAAAATAATTACACGCCCTCCGAATGATAATGCTTGCAAAATCAAGAAAAAGCGTCCTCTATAAATATCGTGAAAGAAGCGACGCACGCATGTGTAGGTATTATAGGCAATTAAGCAACAACTAATCGCGTGACTATTACATGATCTTTATGTAAAATCGCGCTGTCGTGTACATCAAAATTGAGGATACTCCGTTGAAGGAACGATGCTAATTTGCAATCTCCAGCCGAAAGAAATATGATATTTTGAATAATTCACGAGCAAACGAAACGTTCTGAATGAAATTGGCGTGTATATAGTCTGCATATAGTCTTGCGTACAAGAATAGACCCGTTCGAACGTGTAAATCAGACTTAATAATAGCAGTGTTCACCGTGTATCACCCGATCTTACATGTCAAAAAATAACCTAAATTGTACATGTATCATATAAGCACAATTTTATATAAATGGTACATTCTATTACGAGACTAAGATCGAAGCGATTACCAGTCAAACGAATGTGCTGAAACAAAAACTTTTAAGTTAACGCTTACAATGAGCTAGGTAGTAAAAACTTTATCTACTTTAATTAATAATCCATACCTAAATGACTCAATCCTAACAATATGCAAGCATTAACAATGAATCACAACAAGATATGTATACAACAATGGTACTCAACGAAATGTTTCTATGAAACATGCAGCTACCATCTCCCTTTTAAATCTCTATCCGAAGGTCTCCGGGATACTGCTTGTTGTGTTCCCAACGAGCGATCACTTAAAATATGTATCTGGCCAATCGGTATGTCGTGCACATGTTTCAGAGAAATCCGTGTGAGAATCTTTACGTTCGCCATTAACGCTTGACCGCCGTTACCGTAGTAGACAGGCAAAGACAACGAGGAGAAAAGAAACCTATGTACACCATACACGCCGCGGACGTCATGTTCACTATTAAGTTTCGAGTCAAGATCTCGTTTCTCTTGAAAGCCCCTCGGCAAATGCGACGCATCGTTCGCTGCTATCATTGGCGATTGCCAGCCCATCGTTACACTCGACAACTTACAGACAGACTCACGCAGTCCCGACGACCTGAGAACAGACGAGGTAGCCTACCGTCCGCGCCATGCCTTGCTAAACTACATATATCGGTACATATCTCGAATGCGTAAGAAATTGCCAAGAGCGTAATATGTACACCAAAGGTGTGTTGCGGCGTATAACAGTATGTTCAGCATTGTTTTAATCGGTAAGAGATTCTCCAGTAAGACGGTACGCTGCTCTACAATGTTACGTGCAAGCATATATTACCAGTTATGCTGCACAGGAGCCTCAACGTCGGGGCGTCTCCTGAATATTGGTTGATCATGCCCTTGTTCGCGGCCTGCGGCACGGGAATGGTCAAGGTTATCGGCTTGTGGAACTTTCTTCGTCTAGGCTCCACGGTCACGATCGGCGAAACGGCGACCCGATTGCCGAGCAATTTGGCAACAAGGTCTACAGGAATTGGATGAGCCTGAAAACAAATGAAGTCGATTAGTGAAGGGTTCGGTATTCAATAACGATGTATGGGACGCCTGCTGTCGGTGATGTTGAATACAGATTGTTGAACCTACTTGAAGGCCAACTCTGATCTTCTTGGTTAAGGCTGCCGGTGGGAATACAGCTTGGACTTGCGGAACGGCGGATGAAGAAACGGTACCACCTTCCGGCCCGACTGCGTGCACTTCCTGTCTGATGCGAGAGACCACAGCAAAGTAGTGTGGAAAGTCTACGGTGAGTATCCTCACGATTCGGGACGTCTGGAGATCCTCTAGCTGGCTTAATTCTAAAGACAACATAACTTGACGTTAAGTCCAACGTGGGTAGCGCGACGCCATGACGTATAGAACAATATTGTACCTTCTCCCTCAAAGCTCTCATTAAGCACATCCTGGACAGCCTCCTCGCTGGCTTCCAAGGTGTGCTCGCGCCAAGTTTCTCCATTATCCGACCTCAGTATAACTATCTCACGTTCCTTTCCTCGCAGTGACGCGAAGTGTGGTACCTCGATGATGACGGGTCTGTTCCACAAGGGCGGAATGTCTAAGGTCAATCTTCTCTGAAGAGAGTAAAATGTAACTCACCCTAAGAATTTTGCTCCAACCGGTCCTAGCTCGAGTATGCGACTTGCCAGTGCCTCTCCCTCCATGAGAGGCGGCGGATTCGTCAGTTTGTCTCTCCTCAGGTACCTGCAGGTCACTCTCATCGGCATGGCCGCCTTTCTTGGTGGAACAATAACGCGAACTCCGCTGTGTCTGCATCCGCGCATTGCGCCTCCGCGCGCATCAACCAGGAACGAAACCAAGAAGCTGTCGTTCACAAAATCGTCACGTTAACATCATCCCCGAAGAGCTTAAGGTCTCTTAAGCCGGATACGGTTTGGCTCGCCGTTTTTTTCGGGGGACTGTCAAAAATATCTACTTTCGGACAGATACGCCGGAGAAGACGCGCGACAGAACAGGGAACTAATAATTGCCTAAAGCTTTTTTCCTCGTGAAAAGGATTCCGTTGGAGAATTGCGCTAACTGTAAGTATTAATGCTGTTCGCGCTGGGTTACTGATAGAAGTGTAGTAACTTCGATGACGGTGCGATCTTTCAGAAAGTGGTGCCTTACACATTCTGTGAAAGCTGGTAGTTAATGTTGAAGCTCGTTAACCGTGCCGATGATTAATACATTTTTCAACACTGAGGTGGGAGCAGCGAATGATAAAGACTCGTTTCTTCAAGTTCATGGCGTGGCATAAGACGATGCACTTTTGCTGACAGTGCGGAAGACAAAGTTAGATATCGATATTAGGCAATGTGCATAGGCAAGACGACGCGTGCTTAGAAAAATTGTCCCTCAAGACGTGAGAATTCCTCGACAACAATGGATACATGGGCGTCGGGAGGAATTTATGATCGTGCTATCGTCATCCTTCCTTCACCACAGCTCTATGTCGTAACATTCAGGCTCAAGGCGGTCCCTAGATCTCGACAGTACGTTGTCTAGGTCATCGTTGTCAGCGGAAGGTCACGGTCGAGGCGCGGTCTCTCGCGCTGTTCTCGAGTAATATACGGCAGTAAATGTCATCTTCTGCACAGTTAGATTCATAAAGCCACAAACTCGACTGACATTGTTCGACGTAAACCACCGTAAACGTCTATGATTCGACATATTAACTTCAATGCGAACAAATGACTCATTGGCGCGTGTTTGACACTAAGTTAACACTACTAATCGTCGTCGTCAATTCTCACAGTTGTGCGTCGAGAAATTTCACGTCTCTGGCAAACGCATCGGAACAATTTTCAAATACATTCATTTCTGAAAGATCGCCGTCGCAGTCTGATAATGCTAAGTTCTTCTCCTATCGGGAAGGGATTCACTACTCTCTCGCCATAGAACCTTTTCAGTTTGCATAGCGATCGCGTTAATTAATTCCATACGAGGCGCGAAAACGAACTGCGTGCGATCCTTGGCCTTAATCGTCCGTAGATCTTTACGATCTCTGCGCGCTAGATTACGGACGTCAGACAGGCGCAAGATCAGTTCGTACTGAAAGCGCGCAAAGCTTGATAGCGATATCAACGAAACTATCGAAATCAATCGACTTCTCAAAACTGCGAGCAGAGGATCCATAGACGTTACTGCGAGAGATTTGAAGTTTCGACTAATATTTCAGCGCGCACGAAACGATGAGCCGCTAGTATGTAAATGAACGATGTCGCGTCACATCGGTGAAGTGAATCGGGAGTAAAAGCGGTTTCTAGCGAAAAAGCCGATGGAAGCCTCGTACTCTACTCTGTTACTCTTCTACGATACTATAATCCGTCGCAGTGAACGAACGAGCTGTTCCACAAAGACTATACATTGACAGAAATGGCGAAAGTATATTTAATCTACGTGAAAGAAACAATCTTGGCGAGACAGCGTTACATCGAATAACTGCAGCTGGACGAAAATTAATAATGTGGGGAGTAGATATACGGGAGTATGTAAGACTACTACTTGAGCGTCGAAAAATTTGGAGAGAGACTAATCTGTGTGTGTGTGTATTTGTGTGTGAGCTCGTATCAGGCATTCGTTGGACAGGCATTTTTGTTTATAGCTGCAAGCGCCGCAACGAACTAACAGTTAAACATCGAGATGGTGTGCGACGTGTGTGTTTCATTCAATTCTATTCTTGGGTGAATTTGTTGCGCGTCCACAACACGACTCGCTTCGCATTTCGGCCAGACTACACAGCGGTTGCTGAGGTAGAGATCCGCTTTTCGACGGCTCGTGTTACCCACACAGAGGCGATGAGCGCGATATGTACACAGCGAATACGATGCAGACCCAATGAGCAGAGTTTCCAATTCGGTTACGAGCTGGCTCGTAACGTCACTTCCTCTATCACATTCGGAAGCAGAGATTTGGATTTCGGAAGCTGACACTTTTCGCATACCTACCAGTCAATTCGACTATGCAACGTTTCTGGCCGACCTCTAGCGTGTCCGCTTTTTATCTCGAAGCGAGAAATAATTTGAAAATATGTATTCGCTGCGCAGCACATCTCGTCTACGGAGATTCTATGAAATCAGCGACTACAAGGTGATATGGTGGTGGTGGTGGTGGTGATACTGGTGCAGCGAGAAAGATAGGTGTACATCGAACATTAAAGTAGTGATAGAAGGAGAAGGTGAAAAAAAAATGTTATAGGCGAGAAAAACGGCAAGTAGCGGAAGCTAAGATTTCAAGAGAAGATCACTTACTTTCTCCACTGTGGAATTCTGCGGAGTAGCGCAAATAAAATAACAGAGAGGATCGGAAACAAAACAAAAAACGCGTTAGTATCCATTCGTCCATAATGATGACGATGAGAGATGACGACATAGATGAAGTCGAGACACTAGTTCTCTAGCGCAACTTTACAGATTTTCGAACGTTCATCATGATCGTAATAGGGGGATACTCAATTCCGGAGTCCCCCGTCTCGTTTAATCACACTTACATTCATTTACCAGCATTACGAATCGGTTAACGGAAAATGCGTGAATGCTTTCTTTCCCGCGAATGAAATTACGTCGATCATTTCGAAAACCCGCACTCGTCACACGCAAGCCACTTCTCTATTGTACAGACTACGGAGAGAAAGGGAACAACAATAATAATCATGTATTATAGTATAGAGACGCGCTAGACAACACACCATTCACACTGTGCGAAAAATAATAGGCATACGTTAGGAGAGCAACGTAAAGGTTTTGGAATCGTTCCGAAATCTGCTGCGATATGCTGCGTACGTCGTGTGCATACGTACGCAACGTGGGCGTATCATCTTTATGGGATCGCTCACATTTCGGGGTATCTCTCCTGACAAGACAAGAAAAAAAAAGGAAAATAAAAAACAGTACGGGACAGTTGTCTTGCGGATCTTTGGCCGTTGACCTTTCGCCGATGAGGCATTTTGACATTCGTCGCGCGACTTCGGTGGGATCCTGGTGAAAGAATTGGGCCGATTTGCCGTACAGTCGACAGATTTCGGCACGCACGCAATAAAATAGCCTCACTCTTGAACTGATTACACGGAAAAGAACGCCCGCACGAGCAGCAGCCACTACGAGAAACAAGTATCCTACTGTCTATCGTCGACGCATGGGGTAAGGGCGAACGATTCTCTTTTGCCATCGTGAATAACTAGCGCAATAATTAGTGTGATCGAGCGGTTCATGGATTACGCCTACGTAATCGCAACTACTGTGGCTGTGTGTGTGGGGGTGTGTATGTGTGCGGCTAGTTATGTACACAGTACGCTAGCATACTCCTGGTGACACTGCGGTGAGAACCGTCTCGTTGTCTTTCACCGCAATATTGCAATACGCACAGTGAGCTGTTCAACAGTCTTCGTTTCCCACGAGCATGCACTCTCACATGATCGTGAGTCCGACTGCTGAACAGAGTGAACACTTAAATATTCTTACGAAGACTATCTCAGTCAAACCTTATCGATCCTTTCGCCTGCACGAATAAACATCGCATAGTCGGCAAAACTTATTTTATCTTATTTACAACGCAGAATGTGACGATCGCCGCTCGCATAATTTCATTCTCTGCGCAGCTCCGGCGGTCAAACTTTATCCCTCACAGTGTCAACTCTGCAAAAACGGGAGGCGCACAACCTACTGGACTCAAGATTGGCATGAAAGGGGTTGGGGTTAGCACGCTTCAAACTATGAATGCAGCGTGCGATGGCGTAGTGGAACGAGCGACGTTTCGCATTATTCGGTCGATTTCTTGCGCTGATCGGGGCTGGACGGGCGCGGAGTACAAACAAAAAATGGCGGAAAATAATATAAAAAGGGTATAATGGTACCTGTCCCTCCACATTCCTTGTCCTTTTGGCACGGTACCGAGGGCCGCCAGCGATGTGTCTAAGGACTCTAGAGACGCTCTGATCTCAGAACAAAACCGAGGTTGTGATTATCATTGACAATGTTCCAAATTCATGCTCTCTCGTGCTTTCTCGTATTCCTTTCAATCGCTCACGGCGTTAACGTGCAATACAAGTATCCCTCCGCAGAGTCCGTGCGTACGCGGACGGACGTCGACGGCGTCGGATTTTGCAGTCGGAGGCATTGGAGGGTGCAAGAATCGGAGAAGGAGAGTGCGCGAGAGAGAGAAAGGGCTCGTGGCTTGCAAGTTGTTAGCCACGCGGACCGAGTGAAAGGTGCTTTACGTGCACGCGGTTAGAGTGCCAAGGGTAGGATTAACTCACGACCGTTATGGAGGGTAGGCATTTTGGGAGGGGTTAATTAGCCAAGTACGGTGCTAAATTTTAATGACTCCCCAAGCATCCCCGTCCGCACGGCGTTAATGGAAAGGCATTTTACCATATTACGTTAATTGAGAGTAGGTTTTTCATCGCTATACTTCTTATGTTATTGTAATTTAATCGTGCGAGTACAGTTGGGTGTGATAAGAAGTAGATGGAATTGACTTTGAGTCACAGATCGACGTTTCCGAATTCCGTACATACTTGGCTAATTATCCGTTACGTGTGTCAGTGACGTAATCTTTCGAAGCCAGCGGCGGTTGGCCGCCCCTGGCAGCAAGTGCGGTGAACGCGAAATAACTTTCACTTCCTGTCATCGAGTCGCTAATTCTAGCGTACACACGCGCGCACGCCTAGTCAATGTCAATATCAGGAATGAATCATCGATGACAATGTACGAAATTACTCCGTGAACGTCACTGATACACGCGTATGGTACGCCCTGGGATTTTTCTACGGTGGTGGCTTACAATCCAAGTTTAACTTGATTGCAGGAGATGGTGGTAACTCGCCAAAATCTATTGTAACTCTTGTATCACGAGCAACTTACAGTCACGCGGGGCTCGAAGTTGATGCGTATTAGTAACGGATACCCGACTTCATTAGGACGAGATTATTCACACTGCCAAAGAATCGTTCATCCCAAATATCTCGTAAACGACATGCTCATTATCTCTACGTAAAAGGATCTATCATCACTACGAGCAAGACAAATTGCAAATAGGACACCAAGTCATGGGCGCCAACCTTGATACGAGGACAGAATGACATTCGATTAGTGACAAAAACTACCCTTATTCTTAGAGTGAAATCTATTTACTTTCTATCGTTATCAAACATTAGAACATGTACAAAAATTATCTTTGTCAACGAATTCAATCTTTGTACGGTAACTAATGGCTACGCAATGCATATAACTGCGAGTTGATGTTGTAAGAAATGAATCGTGAAACAGTCGTAATGGCATTTGTCCGCGAAAAAGTGACGCCCATGCACCAAGTAACAGGGATGCAAGAATCGACTTAAACGTTAGGCTCTTGTTTAGCTGGCTGACTTGCTGGCTGGCTGTAATATTCGGACAAAAAAAAAATCTTCGCCAATCGTGACGAGACTCACTAAAAGTTTCGAACGGAACGAGTATAATCGAGTGCGCGTGAAACTCTTAACAACCGCGTCGTTTTTCTTCACGCGATTTCATTTACACCGCGTACAGTTCTTTTCCCTCGTTTTTTTCATCTTTCTCCCGCTCGTTTTTACACATGACGACAGACCCGCCGCGCTTTAACGTTTACGTCTCGATGCATTGAGAAACCGATGCACACAGGCCATTACGTAATCAGTCAGTACGTAGCACATTCTTCGCTGCGCATGCTGTTTTTTTTTTCCTCCTTTTCGCTTCTCTTTCATTTCGTGTAACATGCCTTCTCTCGACGTTACTCGCATACGCGTCGGAAAGATGTGAAAGAGAGATAGAAGCTTTCGCCGAAACGAAGAAGACACTCGCAAGACCTTTTTTGTTTTTATCGAGCTGATTTACATTACATGTCCGTGTACTGTCGGGAACCTATATGCGACCGCGTCGTCGTGTAAACTTCGTCGATTTTTCGGATAACGGTCTCTTGATAAGCCTCTGTACCGATAACAGTGCGGTGTTACACAACGACTATCGTCAACGTTTGAGACTGTGATGAATGGGCATAGCTGATGATATGAGGCTGACCGATGATGATGATGAATCCTTACGCTTTCGCTAAACGCTCGATATAAATACTGCATTGAACTGCTAATGATAATTCAAAGAAACATAAACAATATATCGTAAAAAAAAAAAGTCGCTGCGAATAAGTAGTATGTGTTCGTATGTCCTGTTACGGCATATAATACGTCGTTAAAGTGCGCCAGTTTAGATCGTTTCATCGGACTGAGCCTCGATTAAATGTTACTGGACGTGACATTGATAATTCAATCAAACTCGTTTGCTATACGTAACGAGATAACGGCTATCCATAATACACACCGCCAATTGAAGAGTTAAGAAAGTGGACGTGAGCTAGGAAACGAATTTGCGTAGCAGCCAATCATTTAGAGCAGTGTCTCTCAGCGATTCACGGGTGATTTAAGGAACCCTTGCTTCGGTAACATAACAGTGCCCAAATTACATGTTAAAATCAAAATCAAATATTATATTTTTTGTAACGTATCGAAACAAAATAATTTTTTAAATAGTCCCGTGAACTATTGTGCTCTCCTCCATTGAGAAAAAAAAACAAAATTAAAGAAACGTAGCGACTTGTGTTATCAATGTAAAGAAAGAAGAAAAAGATATAAAATAAGATGAAAATGTAGATGAAGCAGGGATCTCCTCAAAAACTGTACTGAATCGCATTTTGAGAAGCACTGATCAACAGGATTAATTACAGTGGGATACTTTCACCAATGCACACCGTGTCACACTATAATACACAACATTATTGTTTCGTAATGCCGAGATACATTATCAACTGACAGCGTACACTCTGTACGCCGGCTGCGTAACTCGTAATCGTACGCAGAGTCTGCTAACTGCCAAACACTGAGTTCATTGTATACAATCTTTATCGTCCAAGGCTGTCTTACTTAGCCCACAATAGATAGTAGGTTGCCATGTGTACGAAAGCGTCGAGCATGAATCACGTAATCTCTATTAGCGGGTAACGATCGTGAATATTTTCATCGAGGGTATGCGCGAGACCGTTCTTGTTCCGTGGAATCGCGCGAAAGACACTCGATTAAAGTGATAATTGTCCGCGATCCGCAAACACGTCGACTATGAATGAATAATACTCGCAAACGGCATTGAAAGGACAATCGATCGGGCCGAACCCCGATGCTCTCGACACGTATCGCCGAACGCTAAATCTTCGAACGCACCAAGGCTGCAGCGAGTAATTCGATATTATTGTCACCGCATGTCATCGTTCTATGTATAGGTGCGCTCGTCATCCGATCGTAAAATCGCGCCCGTTTCCTAATTTTACGGCCCATTCCGCGAGCAGACGGCCTGAACAAAATCATCCCGATCCCGCAACACGACGAGGTGTTCGTCCTTCATCACTTGCGCGAAATATTCATTCACGGTAGAACTGGCGATTCGACGGAGTCATCGGGATCCCGAATTCATTCCTTCCGACGTTACGCATGACCGCGTGTGCCGAACGTCTTCAGCGTGTGACACTGATTCACGAATGGGTTCGAGGAAAACCTCGTTCATCGTTCGAGGACATTTTCATCGCGACGTGCGGCGGAGGGAATTTTCTCATGTGGCACGCACAGTTTCATAAGGTCGGAAGAGCAGGCGATGATAATGTTCGGCGACTTCCGCGATAATTCGTGCCAAATCCCGGGATCGAGCGTGAGTACACGCTAATCAGAAGACACGCCCTCATCGTTGCCGGACAATCGATTGACGCGCGTATGTCGACATTACGCAAGCTCGACGATCGTGAATCGACGCTCAGCTTATTCAGTAGCCGGCCACTTCATTATACTCGACGCACACTAGCGCGTCACTCGTAGGTGAGCGGAGGCCGTGTTGCGAATAACGTTTCGAGGAAGGAGCATTAAATTAAGAAATGAGCTCGACGCGTCGACCGTAATTAAAAGAACGTTCGATCGAAAATATCGTTCAAGGATATGTGTACTTCCCGATCGAAATAGAGTCTTGTCAGGTCTGAATATTTTCCGCCCGATGAACGTACTATCTCTGTACGGCGTTTGAATTTACTTGACCCCGACGACGTAACTATTCCTTGTTACTCGACGCAGAGAGTTTGGTATAATGAGAGCGTGCACTCTCGACGAATTTGTACCCGCGACAGTTGGCGAACTTTCGGTACTCGCGAGGGTAAGCTGTACAGTTATTAGGCCCCGGTTAAGGTGATTAGACCCAGACTACATGCTACCCCGACAGTCACACGGTGATTCCGCGGGCAGAATTCGTTTGTGCATGGTTTGTTCGCCGCCCTTTGTGGTGTATCTCAGACAAGCCGTTAACAAATGTTACCCCAGTCGCGTCGTAACCTGTCATTCCAACAATCGTAAGTGTGCCGCGTGTGGTGTTCGGGCCGTTCCAGTGTTAAACGCGGGTTAATAATCGTATAGCTTATCCTACGTTACGTGAGCTGTTTCTGAACAGACAAGGAAAGTAATTCGTGATGATAACAATGATCTAAAATGATGTAGATCGGTACATACCCGACGTGCACTGGATGCCTGTTGATGTCGACATTGTCGGGCTTCGGGTTCGCGGCGTTGGTACGTTGATAGTTCTCTTTTGTGATCATCTCGGTGATGGTCGGCGCTGCAATTTTGCGTTTTGAAGATCGGTTAGCGGCTGGCAGATGTTCAATGAGGGATACATTGCGCGCAAGGACTGTCACTATCAATCGTGTCGATCGTAAATTCGAAACTTTCGTGTCCAGCCGGGACAAATTTATGAGGGCTAATCGACGTACAATGCAGAGAATACACGCGATGGCAGGTGTTAAATATAGAAGATTAGTGACGATGTCTGGATCGAGAGACGCTTACCTCCGGAATGTCGGTTGTCCCTTTCGTCGTCGGTCACGTTGACGCGCATCGAGTCGTCTCCCATGGATTTCATATCGTCAACAGTCATGTATCGATACTGCTGTTGGTCGCTGAGCATCGGATCCTCACCTATGAGCACAACAACGTAAATAATCCGTTGCCGGTCTTGCTTCCATAGCCTAGCCTAACGCGAATAGTGAAATCGGCAAGTTCCATGAGAAGTAATGTCTCGCATCATGGGGGTATCGTAAAGCATCGCATGATCAGATATATGTAAACTGTGATCAAAGGTAGAGAGCGAGATAGAGATAGACAGAGAGAATAGAGTATGCACGAACATTGGAGTTAGGTGGTAGTAAACTTCGAATAATGAGCCTGCAAAGGAAAAGAGAAAAGTCATCGCCATGAAAATTATACGTATTGCGAACAAGCGAAAAAGAAGCTGACAGACTTTCTTCGGTTATTCGCGGATATGGGGGAGGGGGTGACGTTTGCAAACCTTCCAGTTACTCTCGATGGGCTGCGATCGAGTCGGAAAAACTCTGGCCGCTCGTTTTTGGCGCGCACGCATTGAGCTTCGCGGAACCGAACGATATAAACTAAACAAAATACGTCCGGCCTTTCGGATCGTATTAAAAGGTATATTTTCAGACCTTACGCATAACGCTATTCTCGGCATCGTCGAGTGCCGTATGCTCGAGAATATCGTTTAACGTTATCGGCGCAATAGAAAAACGTATGGATCCTAGCTCATGTTGAAACGCGACGCGCCTGTGTTTGTCTGTGTGTACGTGTGTCTGACGGACGAGAGTGTGAATTCGGTCTCGACCGTAAGTTATGATCAACGCACCTGTTTACGGTATTATCTTTCGCTGCTGCGAGCCGAATGAAATGTCTGTTTTCGTAGGCTTTTCGCTTAAAATATTTTCGGAGCACACGTCAAGTCGCGAGTTTGCGATGCCTATCTCACGCTATCGACTGCAGATAAGATGCACTAAACGACAGTTTTGTAGGCTTAACGGATCGATCGAGCCGGTAGTGATGATGTCACCAAAAATGAAAATTTCACCATAGACACAAGATCGCGGTAGGAGTGAAACGACAGTCCAGACGGATTCAATGAGAGAAGTTCGCGCGAACCGTATCACATTTTTGGTACGACTGAGAGTCCGGCTCGCATTTGCGATCATCCGTTATCAGATATTCCAAGAATCTAGGCCACAATTATCCAATGAATACTCGGCCCACAAATTCGCTGCCCACGTTTCGCGCGTAACGAAACGCCATTTAAACTGGGAGGATCGGCCGAAAGTGTCGGTGCGCAGAAAATTCATGGAACGTATCGATTCGATACGTGCACTTCCGTGTCTCGTTAAATTCTCACAAGTCAATCCTTAAATTATCTATGTGGTAAGACAAGAACAAACCAAAATCGAAGCAAGACAAGTTTCGAACTAATCTAAAACTCTTCATACAGCGCACTCCAAGTTACATAAACACAGAACACAATATGTACACATTTTATCTGTCCGATAATAAGGATGTCTCGTAAAGTGCCGGCTTTTCTATGTCAATTACGTCAAAGGTCATTCCCACCCTCTCTCTAATTTCTCAAATTTCCCCCTTGCCAAGCGTAGCCCTCAATGGGTCGCCAAGGGCGTTCATTGACAGATAACCCCGATTGAACGGAAGGGATGTCCCTCAACGTTATCGCGATCCAAGCCAAGGTTGCTTGACCGGTAGGCTCGTTCCAAAATTAATATAACGTATCGCCGGCAAATAAAGCGACGACCCGCCGTATGGAGGAACGGCATCGGGCAGTACTGCTAATTTTAACGACGTTCAAGGACAACCGTCTCGAAGCAATTCTGTTACACATTCTAAGCCGCCTCTATCTGCGAACGCTTGACCTCATAGGCAGTGACCTATATCTTGCCGAACGTGTGCGACTTGTACCCTGGCAAGCGACGCGCGTAATATAAACATTTAGCTACGCATACGTGTACGTGTACGTATAGCACCTTCGCTCCTCAAAAAACTAACCACGGATACGAAAACCGACTGTGCGCAATCACGTTCGAATATCTCGAGCGGCAAGTATGCGCTCTCCGCGGACAGGCGGTCCGTCATGGACGAGAATAGTTTCGATCGTAATCGGCAGAGCGTCGTTACGCTTCTCTTAATTCCGCACCGGCGCTAATGAAGTCCGCGATCCAACGTTTGTTGCGCAATTGCGACGAGGACTGTTCTGCCGACCCGATGCGTGTCTGTCGATCATAGACAGCGGTCGCGGAATTCTCTACCTGTTGCCCGGACTGGCAGCCGTGGACACGGTTCCACGAAATTGCACGGGTATTGGTGCGGACCTCTGGCAATGTGGCGGATAATCGTCGGCGATACATCGTGCGAATCGCAGTTGCGCGAGTCAATATAGATGTGTCTCGAAGTACCGCGGTGAACTGCACGTTGTTTTACCCAATATAATTATGGCGTAATCTGCAGTTGAGTATTATATATGTCGTATTTCACAGTTTTTGTGCCTCTTTTTACCATATCTCCGGAACTATTGAATTTAAAATACTCCAGTTGCAATTTTTGTGATTCCCTTTTGATCGTCTTTCATCATGCAAAGTCACAAGTGGATTTGAAGACTTTAATTTTTTCGCGTATTTTTTGACCCCATTTTTTGACAGTATTTTGGCTCAACAGCTCCGTAAGTTATTTTTGACCCCGTACAAGATACAAAAAAGGGTGTTTCGATCCACCGACCTTCGGTTTTTCGCCCTTTACAAATTCATAATTTTTTTAATTGGCTGTAATTTTGAACCAGCGATCAAAACCTATGATTATCAAACACATTTTTTGTACCTTTCAACGCGTAGTTTAAAATAGGAATATCGCCAAAAGTCGATCTTGAAATACAATTTTGTGCACCTCCGAAAAATGGCTGTATCTTCGAAAATATTAGGAATTCGAAACTATGCTTGCGACGAAAAATCAAAAACAGGGCGCGTGAAAATCTATAGGATAGGATACTTCAAACTCTAAAATAAGACCAAACCTTTTTTTCCGTTTTGTAAGTATTTTGAAGGAGGTGTCGTGTTTTGTTAAGGTTCGAGTTATACCAAATTATAAGTATAAGTGACTGAAACGTGCGCCAAAATGGGGCTGAAATGGCCCTTTGTCGAGCAAGATCCCAAAAAAGCTATTTAGACGAATTTATCTATATAACATATAATAAGAATAAACCAATTAGGTATGTGTTAAATTAGAGCTAAAACGCACATTTGTCCTGTGCGGTAAAAACATATTGGCTAAATAACCCTTAAAGATAGTCCATGGCTACCTATATCGTTTTACATAACGTCAAACTCACACTTCCTAAACGTAACTTCAATTATACAACTTTGTTTGAGAAACTGAATACGTTCATGTAAGGCATTATACTTTGACCATCCATCGGCTAACTAAAAGAGTAAACCAGCGAAAGAACTCTTAATCCAACCATCAACCTGCTAACATGGCGTACAAACGCGGAATGAGTTCCGGAAAAGCAAATTCCACTATCGTGTGAAAAAGTTTGCGCTCAAAAGTGCCTTGGCTGACAAAGAGGTGGAAAGAAACGCAAGGAGGCAACGGGCGATCTTTATCGTCGCGGGTCACGTGAAATCTTCATTAAGATTCATGAACAAACGGAAATATGATGAGACAAGTTTCTCAAGCGGCGAAACGTCACAATGAGACGTAACGAGACATTACGCCTTCCCTTAATTCTCCACTGTCCACTAATCAAGTCGTTAACTTTGCAATAACAGTTGTCAACCTATGCGCGGCGGGTATAATAATCGGGCAACGGTAGTCCGTGTCACTTCTCGCCCACTTGCGACACGCGCCTGTTACGTGGTAATTGCTCGGAACAATTAAAAAATTCGAGATTGCCGGCAAAGCGGCCTGGTCGTACCTAATTGCGAGAGAGAAATAGTGTAAAACGTTGGTCGTAGTGCGCGAACAGGTGACCCAGTTCGACCCTCGCCTGCCTCTGCGTTCTCTGCGGCGTTTGATTGGTATATCCTGTCTCATTTCCATGCGTACGAACACAAGAATATACAGGAATCAGCCACTGTCGATCACTAAACTTCACCTAACTTCATTGATACGTTCTACTCAATTTGTTGGCTTTCACGCTGCGATTTAAATCCTGATTACCAAATCCTGATGCGACCAAAAATTTCGGACATACAAAATGCCCCGTTTGCATAACCTCGCAATCATTGCATTTTGTGCATTGTAGCAGCGCGCATCGCTAATTTACCGCATTACATAAACACAACCTGACACGGCAAATATTTGCAGGACCGCGCGTCGCTCGCAGCCGTTAATGTTTGATCGCGTCAAACCGACCGAATCGAATCTGTCCAATGTCTAACGGCGCACGTTCGTACACATACCTACACCAACCGCGACGGACAATCAACATTTTACGGTGCTCAAACTTTTCACGGCCCAATTCATTCGGCCACCCGCGCTATAATCATCTCATTTTGCGCACAGACGATCGAACGTTTGAACAGCGGCGAGGAAAAATTCGGCAAAATCATTCGGAAATAAATTCGACAAAAAATTCTGCGAAAAGTAACGGTCGTAAGCGGCGGCATTCGAAACCAACAATTCGAAAAGCGCTTGCCGAGGAATGCACCGGATGATGCACGCTTTCCGAGGAATATTCACAGAATTTTCGCGACCCAGTTTATGATGGCTCGCCACGTTGTAATCATCGTCGTACGGCCGCACGTCATTGATGCGTCCCGTGTCTCATTGTCATGTCGCATGCACCCAAGCCGACGTCACGCCCGCTGAGTCGCTCAATGAAACACAACGAGCGGTGCGTATCCCCCGTTCGTGCACGTATTCGCGCACGTAGTCGTGACCCGCGATGCCGAAGAAGCCTCGCTTTTGTCGCTGTTGTGCCATAATCGGGCCGCCTCAAAGGCTCGGTTCAACTACCTGACCCAGTTCCGTGACGTGAATGCTTATCACTTCCTTCGCGAAAATGCGCCCGATCGACGGCTAAGGATCGGGCGAGGACCCGCGAACTTCGATTCCTGTTCGGTTTGCTTCTTTACGCACCTTCGAGCACCAAGGAACGCGAGACTTGCGAGTGGCTCGGCTTCGAGGAACGTCGAGCGCGCGACTCGGAGAGACTTCTCGTCTGTTGGCAGAGGCGTATCGCGAGGCATCTATCGAATATATTTTCGACCGGCGTCTTTGCCCGACCGACAGTTCTCTTCTCGGAATGTTCCTCGGCGAATCGCGGCATTTCGAATCTCGGAGCGTGGGGGAAGCAGTGGATAAAAAGTCGAAGCTGTCAGCAGAGATAATGTACTCGTATTTAAGGTTGAACGATCGTTTCAGACATAATGCTTCCTAACATGCGTCGCATTCTTAATCTTTCCTGCTTATGACGGAAAGTTACTGAATTGTCCCTCGTTGGCAGTCTGAAAAACATCAATTTACACGACCCGCCCATATGCATTCCGAACGAGAGGCAATTGTCAAGATGCGGATGATAGAAAAGACCCGCTGAGACGTAAGTGCACACCTCGGCAGTTTTGCAACTCGTACTCATCGTTTCACGATCCTCAACCGTTCGTCGGGCCTAATGGAAAAGCGAATCGTCCGCGTCAAAGGCTGGCGAGGACAAACGGTTCCGCACGACGAACGGGGCGTGGATATCGCGTGGCAGAGCTCGGAAGATTGCATTGTTTATTGTCGCGGCGTCGTTACGTGGGCAACGTGTGGCCTACGTGTGTTCGCGCGCGCGCGCGCTCGCGGATGCGAGACAAGGCCTCGGCGGCTGTTTGAAAAACGCTAAGGACGCGCTATTTTCCCGCGGCAGGTCTCACACTTTAGCTAACCTAGGTGAAACTAAGCGCGCGAATATTTAACGTCCATTAGCGAGTTTGCGATTCTGGAAGCTCGGCGCCGCGCTGGGTTTAAAATAAAACAACGGCCGCGTTGTTTCTGCGCGCGAGCTTGCACGCCTAGCTTTGCCGAGCTTGAAATTTGATATACGACGGGCGCGGACGAAGGAGCGAATCGATGCTCGAGAATCATGAAGGGTTAGGAAAATTTCGAGTTCGTTCTGCGATCTAGGATTACGGATGAATATTATAATTAGCTTTTAACATTTGTACGTTACAGGCTACCATGCACTGACAGGTTCATTGAAATTAATATGTAATTGATTACAAATAAATGGTTCAATTTGCGAATTCAATGGAGGGATGGAATGACTCTGTAAACTTGGCCGAGAACGCAGAGGCAACTCTGAATGGACAATGTTGCAGGAAGTGAGTCGTTTATCGCGACGACACCCCAAACACAGTAGCGAACCGTACTGTTTGCCCGACAGATAGCAAATACTACGATGGCTAAGACTCCGTCTACTCGACAGTGACGCGCAAACAAATTTATCTTCGATCATCGCTGTCCTCCGTACGGAAGCGGAATTAAGCATCGATCCTCAGCACGCGTCATTGACAAACAGGGCTCGCGCGGTAGTTACATTGACTGATGTTCATATTTACACATCGTGTCGCTGTTCCTGCTACGAGCACACCCGCAGCACGCCATCCTCCTTGATTCCTTCCCCTTCGTACGTCCCTTGGCCATCCTCAATCCTTTTCCTCGATTATCGACGACCGAAGCGAAGCACACTTCCGATCTTTATGCGTATCGGAGATTCCTCGATCACTCCACCCGACTCTCTGTCGAACCGAATGCACCCACGTGCACTCGAAGAATGCTTCGCGCTCGACGACGCTTGACTTTGTTGGCCAACGATCGCACACGTCTCGATCGTACGAACGTCTACGCCGAACTAATTACAGGCCGAGCCCAATTACTCGGCCCCGTGCGTAAGTGCGTTGCCGAGCGAATTCGCAATTAAACGCCCGTCACCTCCGCCCAATTAGCACCGCAGCTTCCTTCTTCCTTGGAACAGAAGCCCAACAGGTCGCGTCGGCCGAAACTCCTGTCTCGCGGGGCCCACTTTCGAGGCTCCTCTTGTTTATTGTCCGGCGCTCCCCTTTTCGACTGAATACCTCTCACGCTGGTCTATTAGCGCGTCGGACAGTCGGGACCGACGTGGGTGACGCGGCGTACACTTTGACTACTGAACGCTTGACAGCTCGCGAACGGGCGAGGCACGGAGTACGCTCACTTGATTAGATTTAATCCGTTTAATTGCATTAAGCGCCCGCTGAATGCTCCCTCTCTCCGCTCCGCTTCTTCTCTCCCTCTCTTTTCTCCTTCCACTCTCTCTCTATATATATAAATGTGTGTGTCTATATTCTTCGTTTTAAGCTTTTCCGCTCCTGCTCTCTCACTCCCTCGTTCTCATTCGCGCGTGAGGATCTTGCTCCAGTTCGATTTCGCGGCACACTCTTTGAACGCGCACCGGCGGGGTCAGGAACAGCGACTGAACACGCTCGGGCAGATTGATATTGGATCGACGTTCGCGGGACCCCCGACGGACGGCTAGAAACGTGACCTCATTCCGTGAATCACCAATTTTATAATAGTATCCCGACCGCCTTGCCCGCGAGCTTTTACGCCACTTTATTTACATCGCGAACTCGCCGGCTTTACGCGCGCTCACAGTCGCGCATGCGCTTCCCACGCCGCGCCCTGGAAAATTACTCGCCAAGAGAGATCGGGGGAGTAGCGGATTTTTCATTAGGAGGCGAGCGGCCAGCGGCGGAAGTTGCTGCTTCGCTCGGATCGGCGGAAGATCGCGGCGTCGGACTCTGTTTCCCAACTCGCTGTTATTTAGAGACACCGAGAGTCGAACAGCTGGTCGCCCGAGGCGGCCAGTTGACGTATGTATCGGGATGATGTCATGCGAGGGTAGCCTAAGTCACGTTCGGGATCACTAACACCATCGGCGATCGAACGTAAGTGCACTCGATAAGCGCATCGGCTCGCTCAATCGGACGTTTTACGAGTATTCACGACCGAATGCGTACGCACTCGTTTGTCGGAACTCGTGTTACCGCGATTCACTCGACTGCCAGCTGTCAAGGAAAATGAAGATGCCACGCTAATGCCCGTACGCGTTTCCACGAGTCATCGCGCCCCTCTTTTTTCCGGAAAAAAAGGCGCCACGTCGGGACGATACGTTATATAAATTGGTGTATTTCAGTCTTGGGTTCGTATTTGGCACGGTGCCAACGAAGACGGAGGGTTGAACTAACTGCACCCATGATACGAGGCCCGGGGCGAGACGCACAACACTCCTCCGTTGCATAACAGGTAGCAGTGCAGGCGTGCGTTCGGATGCAGATGGCCAGGAAAGACTAGGAGGACGCGAGCGGAACACGTCAAGGCAGACGACGCTATTACGTCCGGCAATGGCGTCCCTTGACAAATGTCACTTGCCGACTATCTGCCTAACTACCCTCTTATCAATAGCGCTTAGAACATTGGCGATAATTTCGCCTCGCGTGAAAGCTTGTGAAAATACCGAAAACGCGCCAAGAGTACGTTAAATGAAATTCAGGCTAGATTTGCATCCGATCGTTTAAGTGCACGATCGAAAATAATGCGTTGACTCTTGGCACGTACGTGTGCATACTTCGCATGACGTGTGCATGCATCGTACTGACTGATGGCGGCCCAACGCGTACGGTGAAGCGCCGTACATCGGGCATAATAAATAACATCGTACACATTAGACATTGTACCGTTCGCATCGGTCATATGCACGCCCCTGCACCGAGACTGGTATAATGATCGCACGACTCATTATAATGCAAATTGCATTAACAGTGCTAACACGCCCTATTTCGTACCGTATGTAAAGTTGTACCGACGAGGAGGATGTGAGCTTTAACACACACGACGAGCTTCACATTACTAATTACGCGCCTCTGTTATTCGTGACCCGCTCTTAACGATCAGACAGAATTTGCGCCCGCTTATCCTTTGAGCGTTTATGATATTCATTGTTAAAGAAGGCCCTGCATTCGACGTTTGCCTAATATTGATGCAGACACGGAATCGTTGAAAGACTCTCTCATCGAATATTCACACAGACAATTTCGGTGCAGAAAATGAAAAAACACATTGACGGCGTACAGATATAAACTGTGCTGTCCACACATGGAGAACGTGAACTCATATGTGGCCGTGGAAAGAAAGGAATACGTAATCGGTGAATTGTAGTGAAAATGGGAATAATGGTGATCGTGTATGCACATGAAAGTTGAAGGGAGACTACTATGTACAATATTTCCGATTCCGATGGAACGCCGAGAGAAAGAAGAGAATAGGGTCAGTGAATATGAGAGAATGTACAGTTTGCATCGTAACCGTTCCTAGCAGCAAACCGAAATTAATAAAGAACACACGCGCCTCTCGGTGTAGCCTGCACGTGACCAGGCCTACGAAATACAGTTATAGACTATCAGTCGTGGAGGACAAGTAGAACAGGTATAACGGAAGTCGACGTTACGGCTAAACTATGATCAATGGGAAGAAAAGATAAGAGGAGGACAGCTTGAACCGTGTTAAAAATTGATGACACACAAGTGTACGTATAATGCGACCTCAATATTAACACACTGACTGCTACGCGAAATTAGACGAAATTACAGAAAATTAGTATCGGCCTTGCGCAAAGGACGCCCGATAAAGAAAAGCTTTGAAAAGTAGTACGTGCCACAGTGTTAAATGTGTTACTTTGGTTCGTGTGTGTTATCTTAATACATGCGTTGAACTAGCATCAATGATCGTCTGCCTAGGGGTGATTGAAGTCGGGCGAAATTGGGTTGTCGATAAACTTAATTTATATCTCAATTAGATTTTAACTGCTCATACGTTAGATGACACGATTATTCGTGTACCCCGATGTTCATATGACGTGCGCACACTCCACGAGCGCAATTTGTGGCTTTCGATGCTGCCGTGGACGGCAAACAGTATTGGCCCGTACATAACTAACGCGGCAGTCAATGTGTTAATTAACTTCTGGTATTATACAGCGTGACCCATGAGTAGGAGATTTTCAATGTACACTGGCGAGGACAAACGATTAAGTGCACGCAATGTTAATATCCCGATACCGCCGACAATTCTCTTTACGAATATTCCCATTCTTTTTCGGCGTTGCGCAATCGAGGCCGACGAATACGATTACTTCAGATCGACGGTATGCAACTGCAATTACACCAATTTCTGCTCAATTTGCTCGGGCCGATGTAGTCATAGCTGAACTCCGCCGCCCCATTGAAGCAAACATTTGACCGTTCAATTACGCAATGCGCCGAAAAGTCGGGGGAGGGGGGGGGGGGCACGTCAAGAACTGAAACGATGCCTCCCATTTACCTGCCCGTCACTGTACCGCGAATGTATGAGATGACCCACGGACACACGGCCGAGTGCGAGTGTACTGTGCGTACAATCTCTAACTCGGATGATGTCAACTCCGCAACGAACGCCCGTCGAAACGACGTATTTCAATTTGCACTGTCATCTCTCGAAATCACTTTGCAATACGTACGAACGTTCCAAACATAGCGTTTGCATCGTACGTCCATACCTGCGAAACGCGCGCGCCACTGACTGTATAAAGTTCCGAGCCGATCGTCGTAGGGACTCTACAGTCGCGGACTGTATTTTGTAGAATATTTATAATGCGTCATTCGACCACAATGCAGACGCTGTACCGTCTATTCTCTACGATCGAGACGCTATATCGTCGGCGAGCACGGCGATTACGAATTGTGAATGCAACACGTAAACTCTATATTTGCAACGTGCATATGTTGTATAGCGGGGATCCGTCGTAGGATTGGCATCGCCCGAGCTGGACATCGTACGTGTTTTTGGCGCCACGTGTGTGATATGCGAAAGAGTGACAGAAACAGAGAACTTACGGGTATAGGTCATTTGGCCCTGGTAGTAAGAAGGAAGGTACACGTGTTGCGCGTGTGGAGGCTGCCCGTACACATTCATGGCTGCCATGCCGATTTCGTCACCACCTACATCGCACGCCGTCGAGCAAAGTCACTTTTTACTCCTTTTTTTTTTTGTCTATTTCTCGTCGCCAACGAGTTTCATATATATGCTTTTTTTTTAAATCTCGTCGCTTTTATCAAAACGCTAATTCTGCGCCATAGACAACGTTTCTAAATTTCATTATCACTGGGTTGTTGCTCCACCATTTCTTTTCTTTGCTCACCGCGAGTGTTGACGGATAGAAAAAGATAAGGTGCGAATCCCGAGAATTCGCAGTCTCGCCTCATCACCGAAGCTGAATAAACCCGTGCGTAATGACACTTCTAATTTTCACCGTTAATTAGCCTGGGCATTTTGTATGGACTGAGCTGATATTTATTGTCTCAAGTAGCTAGAAACGTCCGATCAACGGTTGAACGTAAGATCTGTACTTGTTCCAATAACGTGTTCGGTCCAAGCAACATAGCTGCGACTGATCGAATGAACCTGTACGCTATGACGACAATGTGACAAGCTACAAGGTTCGGTCGTTGAAGCTGCGGAATGGATATCAAAGTTGAGCCGCGGAATGGATATCAAAGTTGAGCCGCGGTTCCATCGAACAGTATCAATACAAACGAGTTAACGCGATTCGGTGAAGCGCAAATCGCCGAAGGGTTATAATTAAATCCGTAGTCGAACGATATCGTTTACGTACTAATGGCGTGTCTTCCCAGCACCGTAGCTTCCGAATGGGCAGTTCTGTTCAGCTTTGTTTCCACTTAGACCCGGACAATTTGCATCCGTACGCCCGGATCGCGCCGTTATTACGAACGATGATCGAATGGGTAACGCGTTCGGTTCAGAGAGTACGGTCTTTAATAATGCATGATACATTTTCAATTCTTACGTCAGAAGCATGTAACGCGGAATATCGTGCGACGGTATAATTGGAAATCATTTATACGACCGGCAGTTAACTGGGCTATCGGACGCGAAGGGAAGCGCTTGGAAACAAAAACACTCGGCCGAGTCTAAAAATAATGACCCGACCATGCAAATTTATTCGGAAGTTATCGATCGTTTGATCTTCAATATTGTCATAAAGCGGCGACGAAAGGTGGGAAAAGAAAATGTAAGTCGCGTACATCATCGAACCGACACAAAATTTTGACCTTTCTCGCGTATGTCACCGACTCTCGAAGTACGGAGTGTAACAACCCAGTGACGATACGCTATATACATGCCCTTGCAAACTGAATGCAACATGAACGCAATAAAAAAAAAGACAAGCAAATAATATTACCAGTTAGCACTTTGATAACAACTTTGGATATTTGATAGACAACTGCTGACACTAAACAACGGCTCGGAAATACGCGCCAACACGCGTTCTCTTTCTTTCGCCTCAGCAAACGCCGAGTATTAAGGTATCCCTATTGCTGTGTAACCTATGCCATCCTACCTATTTGGCCAGGGAGAGGATTCAAGTTCATAGTAGGATCGTCGATAATTCGAGTCGCCAATACATTTGCGCTAAAACCTGAAACTATACGTGTACGTCTTCATGCCGTGTGCACATGCAGATATAACCTCAATATACAGAGTGCAAAGCCTATATACTTTTCGGCACTGTTGGAACGATCTTTATCATACACTACCAGGTGGTGGACTAAGAATCCGAAATAAAGAGGGGTCGTGCTGTGAAGAAAGAGCAACTACCAGTGACTGCACTACTGTCAGTCGAAACTTGATATAGAGATAAACGCTTATTAGAGCAGCCTGCTACACTACATAAAACTATTCGATACATAAGGTCTAGCATTCGGCGTCAAATCTTCAAATTTCCTATTCGCAGAGACGAAATATTCTCGTTTTCTATATTGTGTATAAAGTCTATAATGGGATTCAAGTGGTCTAATCTTTGCAGTCATAGAATAAATTGAGGGCAGATAAATTTTACGTTATGCTTCGGTCTGACAACCGTCGTCGTATAATGAGAAAACAAACAGTCGATCGCAAAGTGTAATGTCGTAAAATAAAGCGTTACCTTAAATCCATAATTCTCTTTTCCTATTGCGAAGGCTAGTCATGCAATATAACTGCATATAAAAATATCGCTTTAAACGTCTGTTCCAATTCATCATGCGTACGATTTCCGACGTCGTTTAACTTTATCGTACATTACCGGATCGTAACACACTGGTTTGCGACCAACTACTTTCGGTCGCGTAAGTCATAAAACTCGCGATAGAAATCGATACGTTGGCTGTTCGTGCCGGAGCACGCGTCATTACAAAAAACGAACTATCAGTCTAAAATGCAGCACTAAGGTGCACAACTATAAGCGATATGCGAAGCATTACCAGCGAAACAATTAAACGTTATGACGTCAGAAGGGGACAAAGAATTTGACACGGTCAAAGTATGTATCTCGTGTGTACGAATATGTTCACTGGCGTTATAATTTGACTTCTCTTCTGACATCAAACACCATCGACATTGCAATGGTACTTATATCATAATTATACATTAGCAAAAAAAAAAACGTAAAAGAAACGTTATTCCTGTAAAGAGGCGATTAAACGATCGATCGTAATCAAACGCAACGAGTTCGAAAGGCACGAGTTAGGCTATAAATCCGTAAGAACTCACCTCCTTCGTCCTCGCTGTCACTCATGAACGTCTCCTGCATGGATTCCGGCGCCTGTACTCTGTACTTCTCTTCGATGGTGATCGTGTGCGTTGTGGTGATGATGGTTTCAGTGACGACTTTCAGAGTTTCGATGACACTGATGTAGCCAAGCTTTTGTGCAATGTCGAGTGCTGTTTGTCCATTCTGCTGATCAAATGAACATCGTAACAACGTTTCCGTACTTTGCCAACACGCGTGGTCAAACATAAATTATCAGCATTTACTTACATTGGTGACGGCGTTCGGCTTAGCTTTACTTTCCAGCAACAAGTTAATGACAAGCGTATGACCCTGTTGTGCTGCTTGATGTAATGGCGTGTAACCGGCGTTGGTGCTACTGTCGACTTGCGCGCCGGATCTCAAAAGAAATCGAACCATGGCTGCTTGGCCGAAGTGTGCCGCCACATGCAACGGTGTATATCCGGCCTGTCGAAAGACAAAAAAAAAGGTTGAATCGATCGTGCCGCGTAAGATGACGTAACGATCGAAAATAATACGCTATATATGAAAGTAATAACGTGTACTTTAACTCGACAAAATGCTCGTGGACATGGGAGACGATCCGTCACGCGGGACAGCGTAAAGTTAACTACAATGGCTCGTTCAGACGTATGTTAGTTATAATGCGAGGTAAATAAACCCGCGCGATGTAGGTAGACATTATACCCATCGCGTTAATTGAATTATACGTTGAACGTCGACGCGACGGTTATGGAACGTATGATAGATCGCGCCTGGATGTGGAGATAAGTTCGATACCTTAGTTTTAGCGTCAATCTGAGCACCGTTCTTCACGAGGATAGAAGCGACGTTGACTTTATCCTCTTGTGCGCATAAATGAAGCGGCGTGAGACCATTCTGTGGAAAGAAGAATTCCGTGTCAGAAGGTGGACACAGGGTACACACAGTGGCTCGAGTGACATTTTATTGGTGATACGCTTACCTTTGCCTTGTGATTCGTATCTGCTTTGTGCTCGATAAGGAGTGTTGACATGTCTGTATGGCCCTCTTGTGCACTCAAATGTAGCGGCGTAAATCCCGCCTTCGATTCCGCGTTTGCCTTCGCTCCGTATTCCAACAATGTGGTTGCGATGTCCATCTGACGTAAATATAGGCGTATTGAACATTGATTGCGTTGTGGAAGAACTTTACGATACCCGCAATCGTTTGTTAGACAATATCCGATTCTTAGGAGAATGGAGTTTAGTTGACTTACCTGATTCTTACGCGCTGCAATGTGCAGAGGCGTGTGACCATTCTTTGCCATAGCATGAGGCGAAGCACCCTTGTCGAGTAAAAGTAACGCCACGTTTTGATGATCGTAATGAGACGCCACATGAAGCGGTGTCACCCCATTCTACAGTTTGTTAGCACAGTAGGCACAGGTATTAGGAAATAAATAGTGTTACGGGATCTCTTTAAGCGCCACTATTCGATTAAATTAACTATCTCGCAACGGTGACAATATTAAGGCGAAATTACCTTTCCTTGAGCATCAACCGGCGCATTCTTTTGCAATAATAATCTGGCTACGTTCATGTTACCATATTTAGCTGCCAAATGTAAGGGTGTGAAGCCTTTCTTGGTCGTTGCAGTAAGCGACGCTCCGTTTTCCAGCAAAACGGATGCAACCTTGTAAAAGAAGTAATATTGTCATTAATCAGGTGTCGTATAGAGCACTGATCGTGGAACATAAATTGATAACCGACGAACTTACTTCCTCTTGGCCTTCCTTAGCAGCAATGTGTAGTGGAGTGTATAAGTCTTTCGTTGTAGCATCAACGTCGGCACCGTGCTGAAGTAGCAACATCACGATGTCGACATTGCCCAAGCGAGAAGCAACGTGCAGCGGCGTCTGTTCCTCCTGCAATGGCACGAAATCGTGCAAGGAACAAAATGTCAGTACCCGTCAAGCGATTAATGGCACATTCCTATCAAACCATCCAATAGCTCACCCTCGCTCTGGCATCGACTT
This sequence comes from Anoplius nigerrimus, assembly GCA_914767735.1. Classification (NCBI taxonomy): domain Eukaryota; kingdom Metazoa; phylum Arthropoda; class Insecta; order Hymenoptera; family Pompilidae; genus Anoplius; species Anoplius nigerrimus. The sequence goes on along the minus strand of OU612088.1, from coordinate 11,721,259 downwards.
GGGCACCATTCCTAAGTAGTATCCTAATAATGTCAGTCTGATTCGCTCTGGCAGCTAAATGCAACGGTGTTTCGCCTCGTACTGTCGGTATATCTGGACTAGCTTCATGTTGTAGCAAGTAAATCACAATGTTCATACATCCCATGAAGCTTGCTACATGCAATGGAGTTAATCCAGACTGAAACAGGGGAAACGGAAAATATTATATAGGCGTATGCGTGCTCGCATTCGAAATGGCGCCGGAAGGAAGGAAAATACTCGACACACATCTTTCCTCGGCTAGCGAAGTATGCCCCGGTGCCATTAAACTCACAACAGAGCGCACTTCACCCGCTGCCGGGAGTGGTAGTTACGATGCCATTCGTCCGGCAATCGCAGCCGACAACAATGACACTCACCTCCGTAGTTGCCTCGATGCTAGCTTTGTGCTTCAAGAGGAGCTCGACGACCTTTATTCTATTCTTCTTGCAGGCTATGTGAAGAGGCGTGAAGCCGTTCAGTGCCCGCGCGTTCGGGTCCGCGTTCCTGTCCAGAAGAAGCTTCGCGACCCGTACGTGGCCACAGTGGGCAGCCACGTGCAGTGCCGTCAGATAGTCGACGGTAACCTCGTCGACCGGCGCCCGGTGGTAGAGCAAAATCCTGGCGGCGTCGACGTGATCCCCTTGAGAAGCCATGTGCAACGGCGCAAGACCATTCTGTCAACAGAAGCGAACGGTGCGCACTAATGTCGAGCCAGACAGCTTCACCTGTACGGGCCAGGGGAATGAGCATTATCGGCACCTTTGTCTTGGAACCGATGGGCGCGCCCTTCTCGATGAGAATATCGACCACCTCGTGATGTCCGGATCGGGCGGCGCAATGAAGCGGCGTCAGACCGTCCCTCGTTTTCGCCTCGATGTTCGCACCCTTGCTCATCAGCAGGTTCACCATCTTGATCTTACCCCATTTCGCAGCCACGTGCATCGGCGTGATGTTGTGCTAAAGTTCAGGGCGAGAGAGGTCGAATTTGAAGAGGACGTTAAATCATAAGAATTATCTTGACGCACGATGAATGCCTCTGTCAATTAAGGGAGTACAATGCCCGGTTTGGGTAGCATAAGATTAATTGCAGCGCTCCGCGGGCACGTATGCCTGTCTGACGTCGCCTTCCCTGGAAGCTTTTCACGATGGACTGTTTGCAAGTGGAGACTGTAGATGACGAAGTTTATAATGCACGCGCTCTATTATGCAAATTTCGCACGGTTAAACCAGTGTAGTCGCGGGCTCCGCATTTTACAATGGCTGTTCATAGAGAGGGAGGCAGAGAGACAGGGAAAGGGAGCCAGGGTAGACGAGGCGGAGTATAGCACAAGGAAGGAAACGAGTGGTCGTGTAATGGAGACAGTCGCCACGGGCCGACACTATACAATCCGGGCATTGCACCGTACCTGGGAGGCTTCGCTGACAGTGCGGACCGCGGATCCGCGGACAGAAAAAAGAGGAGGCTGCCTACCTTAGCTGCGAAATTCACGTCTGCGCCTCTGTCGTAGAGCAGGGACGCGATTCGATCGTTGCCGTAATGAGCGGCTATGTGGAGCGGCGTGAAGCCACTCTTCGACGTTACGTCGGGATTGTGATCGTTCTGCGTGACAGACGGAAACGAGATAGGTCAGTGAAAATTGAGTCGGTCGCTCGAGGGGAAAAAAACGTAGACGATTCGAAAGAGAGGCCTGACTGACGTACTTGCAAAAGTAGGGCGGCCGCCTTGCAGTCGTCCTTCTTGGCGGCGATATGCAGGGCGGGCAATCGAACTTTGCCGCGGGTGTCGTTTTCCAATAGAACCGCCACCACCTTATCGTGACCCTGTTGCATCGCCACTGCCAGCGGGGTAAAGCCATCCTATAAATAATAATCATTGCGTGTTGCGAGCGAACAGGGTGATTGATCTCCGCAGACGAGGTATCGATTTTTTCCCCGAAGAGAAACGTAATCGTTCTCGGGAAAAATGCCTCGGCCGCGCGCAGTATTTCAGTAACAAACCTCGGTGGCAAGGGTCTGATTGGCGCCCTTGCTGAGAAGGTACTTGACCACGGAATCGTGATTCTCCTGGGCAGCCATATACAGCGGCGTGAATCCATTTTGCGACTGTGCGTTCACAGAAGCACCCCGTTGGACGAGCAATTGTACCACTTCCTCTTGGCCAGCTGGAATGACATATCACATTCAGGGTGCCGTTCGTTGGCATGTCATTCACACGCTCCTTTCCTATTCGCGAATGCGATTCGCATCGTTCGCTGTCAAAGCAGACTGACGTTTGGTCCCACTCGTACGCTTATCATCGTTATCTAACGGCATCACGTGCTATCATCGCTATCTCTCGCGTAAACGACCAGTACGTATCGCTACCGGCACTGTGGGTCCCACGGATAGTGTTACGTAACACAAAGTTCGCAAAGTCCATTACAATATTGTCGGGATGTTGCGGTAAACGTTTTTTTCGCGCTCGCGTTCGCGTGGGGTCAGAAAAACGTAAGGACACGAAGCAGGTGGGGTGAGAGGGGATAATTGAGCACGCGATCGCGACTGATACATCTAAATGTACGAACGTGATCATGTCCCTCGAGGGAGGGGAGTAATGGAAACGGTAACGTTCACTTACCAAGAGAAGCGATGTGCAATGCGGTATTCCCCTTTTTAGTAGCAGCGTCGACGATGGCGCCGCGGTTAAGAAGTTCTCTTACGATTTCCAAGTGACCATCTTTGGCGGCCAGGTGCAGGGCGTTCAAGCCGTTCTGCAAAGGAGACAGGTGGATTCCGTCTGATCTCTGATGGATTCAAACTAGGAAGGTCGCCGATCAAAAGCGGGTCGACCGAATAAGATTGACGATCGGACTCGGCAACACGTGCTGAAAATTGACGCGTCGCGGAATTCTCGCACGGCGGTCGGAATAGTTTGGAATAAAGATATTCTCAGACGATCGTCATCCGTATAAAACAGGAAAATGTAACTGCCAAAAATAGAAACTACCGTGTTTCATCGTCGCTTTTAGCCTCCGCGTCCTTGGCCCGTTTCTATGCGTTGTATGCGACGTAAAGCGCAAACTTTCGCGAAAAAGTCTCATGTAGCTAACTAGCTTAGCAATTTATCGCGTCCAGAAAAGGTGGAAAAGGACAAGGAAGAAGGGAAGAAGTCGTTAATGAAAAGGTAACGTGGCATGCTTTGAAACATTTTTAAAAGACGACCGTCAGATTACCGAGGGGAAGAAACGTGAAGGAGGAACGGAATTGAATGATAACGTATTTAACCGAACAAAAACAAGGTGTGAGAGACTCACGGCGTTCGAAGCGTTAATATCCACTCCGGATTCCAGATATTCCAGGACCTTCTCCAGCTGACCGGCACGGGCCGCCCTCAGAAACGCGGTGCTGGGATCGCTCTGTAAGAAGAAACAAGGCGGGAAATTAATTAGGTGTCATCCGACGCATTCTTCAGGGCGCAGCAGGAAAAGCGTGCGCGTCACAATCAACGAATGCAGCCAGGGTTTGAATGAACATTGGCCAAGTACCGCAAACCTTTCCTTCAAGCCTTTCGCGACGACGACTGAATCGCTCATCCATTGAAACCTTAACGACCCTAACTCATCCGCGCCTTCTGTCAGCGGCGTACCGACGAAAGAGTCGCCACTTTAACCTATTCTTTCCGGAAAACATTTCCAACATACTGAAGAAAAACGCAACCAGCAGGACGCAAGAACACGTCACATTCTGGCCAAGAACGCTGCAGATGCCTACGTCACGCTGACCGTACTTCTAGTTGCATAAATCGACATCCAGCGATTCTCTAGCACCGCCTCGACTTCCGCGGAAGGTAGCTTTTTGCATTCGATCCGTCCGACCTGAAATCCGCCGCGGACGCACGCCATCGTCACAATACGTACATTGTGATCGACGGCAATGCAGCGATGTAGGTGTGTCATGCTCGTTGGCTAATTCCGGATCATATTGCGAGCTAGTTGGTAATTACGCGCGTAGCCCTAGAGCGTGGGGCGCCGTGCAGTCTGTTGCGACGTGAGGTGACGGAACCCACCCGCACTCCCACCCCCCGCCCCCTTGCACCCTCGCACTCTTTCCATCGCGCGCGTTCTCCTTTACCTCGGGTGCCCCTGCTGTCGTTACCCGCGTCGCAGACGAGCTCTCCGTCCTTCTTCGTCGTCTGGCCCTTCGTCTCCTCGCTCGCAACCTTTCTCCGCCCCCTCCCACGCGCCTCTCTTTTTCACCGAACTCATACCAGTCTTCCTACAACTCCCTCCGCTTCGAAAATCCTCTCCCTGCCACTCTCCACCTCCCGCGTCCGCCCACTCGCCTTCTCCTTTCCCTGACTTCATCGTCTGGCAGTTCGTCTCCCCGACTCGTCTCCTCTTTCTCGCCCGACACTTTTCCCGCGCCCTCCTCCTCTTTCGTCCGACAGTTTCCAGTCTTCCTACTTTCTTGCCCCCACCGCCACTCTCGATCCTTCTCTCACTCCTTCTTTCATTCCGTCCCTTTCGCTGTTCTTCCTGTTCTTCTCTCCCTCGCACGTCAAGCCGCTTCTCGCTTCTACGTTCGATCTTCGCGAGAGGTGTGGGTGCAGTCTCTCCTGCACGGACGTAGGCTCGTTCCGAGTGTGTGGGTTTTGGAGCAGGCGCCTTGCACGGTCGCGACCTGCAACTGGTTTATAAGCCACGCTGGCCTCGCAGGCGCGCACAGGAATAAACGCCGAACTACACCTGGATGTGAAACAGTCGACGGACGAGACAAGCGGGCGTCGACGTTCGAATATGAGGACGTTGCTTCGAGTTCGGGACGTGAACCGACGCGGCTGTCACGCAAAGGGTGCAGCTATTAATTATTTCGAGCCCTTTCTTTGCCCGCTGCTGCACGCTTTTTCGGCTCACTCGAATTATTGCCAGATTAGCAGCGCCGACGCGTTCGTGTTTCCCGCGTCTTTTGCTGGCTCGTTTAATTAAGCCGAGAATCTATTGGCGAAAGAAAAGCACGGGCTTAACAGTTAACTTACGCTTCGCGCGGTCGTTTAATCGACGGCGTACGCTCGCTTCTGCCAGGCGATGCGTCAGAGAGAAAAAGGTAGTATGTACGTACGTGCGTCTGTACTACCTTACGAGCGTACCTACAAAGTATCGTTTCGCGGCGTACAGCGAATCGAACGCGGAAACGGTGTTACTCCAATTTTCGAGTTGCTGCAATCGAGATGCGTCCGCGAATTCATTTGTCTTGAATAATGCAGCACGCTTTTCAATTCTAGGCTGTTGTTCAAGATCGTCTGTGAGATACGCGAGATAGCGCGGTCTGTGGGCGTAGTCGTATGCGAATGTGGATCAATTGTGACACGTTCTCCTTTGACGTATGACCGTCTGAGATTTCTCTCGATCGGGAAGCTCGATCGTTGGGACGCGCAATAGAAGTTTAATACGCCGTGAAACGGGACACTCGGACATTTCCTACGCTGGAGACGCACTTTTGGTTGGCATCCTCCGCTGCTCATTCAACGGTTATTTATCGCGTGTAATCGAGTTGCGGGTGAGAAAAGGTACGGCGGAAGCCGATCGAGTTACTTAACAAGGCATCGTATCAAACGTCGCACGTTCGTACGCCCAGGTATGAATTTCAGCCTCTCGACTCGGCCATCCGCGTCAGGCTGTGTGCAAACGAGCGGCTATTTTTCTGAATACCAAGTACATACTCTGGCCGGATCGCGCATATGAACATCCAGCCAACGTGTTACGAGTCCTGCCAAAGAATGTCATCCCGATGATTCAATAACGCCCAACGACGAACATATTTTCTTCCCTCGTAAATTCCTACCACGATTTTTCTGAATACCAGTCGCTTAACCGACATAAACCAAAACTCATCCTTGTTGATTCCTCATAAAAAGTAAGATTAGTGGTCTCTGCCGAGGTTTGTAGTTCGAGAGTGCGAGAGCTCGGAAAATGATTCGAGTAAGTGCGTGTCTTGTTCGGAACGGTTTAAGGACCCCTGAGGTGCTTAATATCGGACAACCGATTGCACATTCGTGGGTAATATATCTTTGCGAGCCGGCGCACATACGCACCGGGCGTAAAGAGTATTCTGCGCCTTGCCGACCACTCCGGTTCGCTTTAAATAATTCAGCGTCCCCGTTACACCGACACGTGAACCTCCGCGAGGTCTCTCTGTCCTCCTCGTCATCCGCCTCCTCCACGTCGTCATCCTCATTCTCCACCTCCTTGCTTTTATCACCCTTTCCCTTGGTCGTCGGCCGTCGGCCGTCTTAAGCTACCTCGTCGGCAACGTTCGTCGAGCTTTTCTGTAAGGCCAGTGTGCAGGTCTCGACGATGAAAAACTGGGATCGACGGAGGTCGACGCGGTGGTCTCATTACTTTCTCTTGATTACAAGGGCGAACCGTACTGTGTTCGCGTACAATGTTCGGCTTTGATGCTGACAGCCGTGCGCAAGTAAAGTCTGCGCAGTGAAAAAGGCACGCAACAAAATTGATACTTCAATCTTCACTATTTTTTCCACCATTTTCTATATACGCATATGATGCGAGGAATCGACGAAACTCGTATACGATGTTGAAGGTAGGGCCGAGGATAATCATAATTGCAATTCCGCGTAGCCGGAAGCGCAACTCGCCGCAGAGTTCCGATTAAGGGTTAACGGTAGCATAATCGGCATCGCGCAGAGTGCAACTCTGGACGCCGTAAGATTCTGCCTCGTTCCTAACAGAAAAGCCTCTTACCGAAGTCTCTTACGTCTCAAGGAACCTAACCCACCGCCGGCTGGCACTTTCTTCGAGCCGCGGATCGCGCAACGCGACAAACTTCTCTCCATGTACAGTCGCGCGATAAAGCGTTTCCGCCTTAAAAGGTTCGCGCTGATTGGACACTTTCCTACGGATATTGCACGCTTCCCCCGAGTGGCTAATTGCAAAAGAGACTTCGATGAAAGGATTCTCTCGTAATCCGTCGGGACGGCAGAAAGTGTCGTGAAAAGATTCGGCCGAGCAGCGAAGTCGGAAGTAGGCCGAATGTAGGGCCGCGGTTACGTAAATTAAAAGCGTAGCGCGAGTGGCAAAGACAACGTATAAATATAACCCCGGTCGTCGCTCGCGTGTCCAGCTTGTTCAGGCGTAGCCGCTGGAGTCGGATAGGTAATAGTCGCGAGGGAAGTGACTGTCTTCGAACAATCGTACGTCACGCACACGAGGCTGACGTCGATGCCGGCGGCTGGTCATGATGTACGAGCGCTTAGGCCGACATAGAAGCGTCTTCGAGAACCGGATTGCGCGGCAAGTGAGCGTCCTCCTGCGGCCAGCAGTACGGGAATCTTTATTCCATCCCGGATAAACGACCGCGAGAGCTCGGAACCGGCTGGGCCCGAGCTGGAAGAGAACGGTAGCACGTTTTCGATCCTATCGCGGGAAGAGGATCTTCGGAAGGAAAAAGAAAGTTAAGAGTCCGACGAGTACGGCTATCCGTAAAAGCGGAGCTTCTCGGGAAACTCTTCATTTCGTCGGTGCTTTCTATTCGCGCTAAATCGTCGAAAAAAGCGCGTAGGCACTCGCTCGAGCCTCCACGAGGAGTTTGTTTCCATTTATAGGCTCGTCGAGCGAGAGGAGAGTCGGGCGCAGGTTCCTTTTCTTTCGCTTCTCAGTTGCCAGCCGTCGAGCGTAGCGCGTATGCGATGCGCTTAATTACGCCGAATACAAACCAGGGCTTATTATTATATTACGGCCTCATTGTGCGCGGAAGAATGCGCGCACGAGTGGGATTTTCAGCCGGCGGGCGTTTAAGGATTAAGCATGTAAACTCGCACGACGCCCGGCCCGAACGTATGTATACGAGCCTGCCTGCTCTGCCAGCCAACGAAAATATGTATTCTCCCCGGCGAGTTAGGGAGACCCACTTGAAAAACGCCTCTGCGTCAAGCTCGTAAGCCGTAATTACTTCTCTCGCCGGAATAATTGCCGATGCCCTCCTCTGACGAAACTTACGATCCAATAAAATTCCTCGTCCGTGCCGTATCGCGCATATTTACAAGCGCTGTATAGGCGCATCTCCTTCTGTGTGCGGCGACTAATTACGCTCGCCCCGTAACCGTACCGTGAATTAAAATTATTCGGCTCGTCCGTATTCCACGCATTCCACCGCGAATGTACACGCTGGTGCATCGTGCGTTATTTTCAACGAGACTTCCTTCGAGATGTTCTCCAGCGCGGCACGCTAACGTAATCTAAGATTAAAGAAGGCCTGACCTGGGCAATTCGGAAGCTCGTATGAGAAATCCAGCGAGATCGAGGGAGGCGAACGGTGCATTTTTTTTTTACGATCATCGATAGGTAATTCGGTGGGATGTGCAGGCTCCTGCGGTTTTTCCATTTCCATTTAACGGCTCGTAAGTTTTCTGCCGGCGACGTGCCACGAGCATTCAATTCTTTAGGCGTATCGATGTTGGCAGGAGTAGCTGAAACCGATATCCACGAACTATATCGGACGATATCGAGTGATATCGGTCATGGCCCCGATACGATCGGACCAGAAACTGTTGCTCAACCAGCGACGCCGAGAATGGGAAAGCGCCACTGCTTATCTCGAACTAGCCGCGTATTTGCGCATATCACGTTGAGGATATTCCGAGATGAAGCATTGTTATCGCAGGATGTTTATGCTTTCCGAAAATCCATCTTGCGCCTGGATTGGCGCATGGGAAATCTCGCGATTCATCGCGAGGCCAAGCGAGACAAATCTCACACGTCCTTATCCGCAAAATTTGAATGAGACAAGATACGTAGCCTCCATCGAAGATTACGATTCTACGATCGATCGTTTCGAATAATTAATGCGCAAATTGCACGATTAAGAAGCTTATCTGTCGGACGTATTATCTCTTCTTATCGAGCGTAACGAGTTCAATATCAAAGCCACTCGAGCTTTGATATATTTGTACGTTAAGTCTGAGTCGAGATTACCTTTCGAGGCCGACTTCCCAGGTAGGATTTATCGGACGACCTGTTCGACGGACACTGTTTGACATATTGCTTCCCAGGGAGTTCTAAATCTGTCAACTGCCGGCAAGTGTAATAACGGATGTGCGCACGGAAACCACGCTATCATGTCGTTTTGTCGCGGAAAATTATCGACGCACCAGATGTCTTTCGTGCGATAGGCAGAAGCTCTGCCGAATTGAATTTTTCATTAACCCTCGGATCGCACGTGAGCCGGCGGGATGCTTCGATTCACCTAGGAAGAACATCCCATGGAAATAAGTGTAATCGCTATGCGCCTTCCTGCAATTTCTGGCCGCGCACCAAGCTAACTATAGACGCACCGCGCAACCAAACTGACTACTATAGCAGCAGAATGCATTCGGATGACCGCGGCAGGGTTCATGTCGGCGAAGCAAGAAGAAAAACGACGTCCAGAAGACTGACGAGCAGTGATCTAATGGATACCAGAAACTATTTGTAACCCTGACCTTACCAACCGCTCCATCCCACCCTCGAAAATATAAAAAGCCACTTTCATCGAGAATCAGCGAATGCAAGATGCTGAACATCACTGGCTACACCCAATCCGTCAGTCTCGAAAACTCTCTTATCCCATCGTCAGAATAATGCACCGTGCGAGATACAGCCAATTATACTCCGTTACCGCCTCGGCGCAAGTGGATAACGAGCGCAAAATGGTCAGGTGCAAATTCGCATTTGTACTTCGGCCCCCGTTCGTCACATCGAGCTGTCAGGGTTAGAAAATAGATCGGATCTCGACCCGGCTGTCCCCGATTGGGAAATTAATTGCGCGCGTGCGTATGTCGGAGTCCGACGTAGAGTCGGTGGGCGCAAAAGGACAGTAATTAGTGCCACGACAATGAAGAAACGAGGCCGGGTTCGTTGACTGCGTAAAGACGCAGCGTAGCGATGATAGGGGAAGGATAATAAGAGGCGGGAGGGAAGGAGGGAAAGGGATAGAGAACGAGAGAGTGATAGAAAAAGAAAGAGAGACAGAGAGCGCGAGAGAGAGGGAGAGGGAGAGGGAGAGAAAGAGGAAGAGGTACGCGAAGGGGAGGCGGATGGGAAAAAAGACGAGAAGCGGCGTAGGCTTCGGAGCGTGACCGAGGCGAGCAAGCCAATCGGCCTGGGCATCGTGCTCTCCCGTGCTCCGATCGATGAATTACAGTACACGGAAAATATCGGCCTCCCGGTAATAGAGGCCGGACGACGCGGAAAATAGGCCCCATTAAATCATCCCCGCGATAACTTCGGTAATCGAATACGTCACGTGCCGGCTTCTCTCTCGCAACTCGACGGAGTCGAGTCGATGTGAGTCGAGCGATCTGCCGGATCGAATATCGAAAACGTTATAACACGGATTTCCATCTCATGCAGAATTCATACAGCGACGGACGGATGGACGTATCGAGAATTTGGCTACGTTTTGCGTTGGGAGGTAGACCGACGCTGTGAGAATCGAAACGCTGAAACGATCGCGTGCAGAAGCTACCCTTCGGCACGGTTCATTAGCATCGCACCCCGCAAACTCCGGGAGCGTACGCGGAAGGATGGAATCCCATTAGTAGGCTTCATCTGGCGGACTTACGTGCAGGCGCCTGGCGCTGCGCTTACCTCACACGAAGTCCCTTTACGAGCGAGTGAAACTGGTAGTCGAGGCTAACGGGCAGTCGCCGACGAAGACGTTCGTCGTAGGGCCAGGCCAGGCAACGCACGCGTCCGAGAGCCGAGTTAAAAGCGGAGTAGCAATTTCGACCGGTACCTACGGCCGCTGGAAACCGGCCTCAGCCTCGCGCCATCGCGAGATCCGACGTGGGATGAACTCGTCTTACCTGCGGCGCAGCGCACAATGGCGCTCGTTACAAAACGTGCCGGGGATATCGGTTGGAATGTCAAGGAGTTCAAAGACCGGAGGGCGCTGAGGCCGACTTGGCCGGCCTTCCACGTTCGATCGGACGTTTCAGTCGAAAGGAATCGGGCCCTACCGACATGCCGCAGCCATCGGGAAATCCTTTGACACGATCTGCCTGGGGTCGGAGGGAAGAGCCGCGAGTCGACGTGGATACGCACTCAAAGGAAACTGTCCGTAGTGCTGGAAGTCACTTTAACGTCAGCGGCGTCGGAATAAAACTGACAGAAGGAAAGTGACGGCTCGTTGAAATCGAATCACGTGTTTCGAATGTGTGAACGTCGCCTCGTTTTTCTCCCGTTCGTTTTACTCTCGAGAACACTTACGTTGCCCGAAGTAATTCGGCGATCTGTTCAGACGGAATTTGTCCCGGCAAAGGATTCCCCTTCTCTCTCTTTCCCTCCCGATGCGTGTCGATGACCTTTTTTTGGATGTTCCCACTCTCTGCCGCCCCTCGAGACAAAAGCGCCGAAGGGTCTCCCCGGTACTTTGCGCGCCTCGAGCTTGAGGCTTCAAGCGCAGAGGCCCTGTAAATTACGACGATGCGCGTTAAACGCCCCTTCGGATCGCGGCGCCCCAAGCACTGTCTCCCTTCGCGACCGTACCTTTGGCACAGCCCTGGTTTCCGGTCTGGCGACGTTTCGGCGGACGTGTTGCCGACAAAGCGGCGTGCAATATCCAGCCCGGATGATTTCATCCCCACTACAGACCGCAGACAACTTCCCGGCAGAACTTTACCCCCTTCATCTGACGTGTGAAAAATTGCGGAAGCGCAAATCCGTAATTCCCGTCAGGGACTCGGCTCGATCGTTTCTAACCGATATGCTATATTGTGCGCTACCGCTGGACGTAATTCTGCCACGCGGGGTATATTTAGTGAGAACAGTACGCGCGCGGCAGGCTTAACGGATTGGCGGGCCAGGCAGCTTTGTTCTCCGCGAAAACAGCCGTTCGCAGTCGGCCTAATGTCATTCAAACTGTATGTCGTACGACGAAAGGCACTCCGGGGCAGAATCAATCTGAGAGCCGAGGCCCTCTACTATTCCGGCGTTCCGTGCCAAGCGACGCAGGCTCGATGCGTGTCATGTCGGATCATTCCGGGGCACACGCTGGAGAACGTGTCGGGATTACCGGAACGTCCGACGTCCTGGGGATTGCCACGGAGAATGGAATCTACGAGTCCATTGTTGCCCGCCGCCCCTGCGGCCCAGCACGCTCGACTTTTCTCTACGATCAATAAAGGTGCACCGTGAAATGCACTCCATTCCAGCTTCGCAGCCGCGAAACAGTGGCTTCGGTTCTATTTCGGGACATCGACAAATCGACGCAATTATTTCGTTAGGACGCGAATCGAAGCGAGAAAGTGACAGATGGAGGCGCTGGGTTCGGTTAACGAAAAAATGAAGAGTGAAGGCGGTCATGACCGCTGATCGTTACTCAGTTGGCAAATTGTAGGTTAGCGAGGTGCGAATGACAGAAAGGCACGCGACGTCTTCGGGAGTCGTTTGTGAATCTGCCACCGGTGTCCGCACCTGCTTCGCTCGGTCAGTGGAACAATATCAATGTCCGATGGGCCCATTCATCGGGCATTATTAACGACGAGCGTCTTCACGGGCCATTGACCGTCAGGGCCCAGACGCGAGAGGGGGCCCAACTTCGAGCGTGTCAATAGGCAGGGAAGCGCGCGAAAGTAGACGGAAGTTGGGCTCGTAAACGTCTTACATCCAGCGTTTAAGTGGATCATCTCGGCGAGGTGGAGAGATCGCGAAAGTTGTCTTCGCGTTGGAGCGAAGGATCCACGTGTACATCCTACATCCTACATCCTGAGTGACCGCCGCTGCTGTCCGAAGACACTTTGTCAATTACTGTTCCTACAACTGGTTTAACTAGGCAAACGAACGTCCCAATTCGTCGGCGAAGTTTCACCGAGCACTCGACCGTCGTAATTTTCGGTAGTCAAGAGTTCTGTCCGAGAATCTTGAGACTCTGTGCGAGACGTAAATCAGGCGCGAGATCGAACAGAACGGATTGACGCGTCGAAATTTGAAAGACCTTCGAAGTGCTCTTCGCTTCTAACGAATGCTCGTAGCGCTTCTAGGAAACTCATTATTCTAGATTCCGAGTTCGATCAAGAAGACGTCCGACGATCGTCCGGAGGCGGTACGGTAGTTAAAAATACATTCAGTCCCGCACTTCGTTCGATGACGACTTTCTTACGCAACGCATTATCCTTCGGACCGCTGTTTTTCCTTCGACACATGCCGACGTCGACTCCGGACAAGAAAGCAGGAGAACGAAATGGATGAAAACGCAGTCTTTCCATCGTTCCGGCCGCCTCGTGGCCCAATTAAATTGTATCTGTTTCGCTGAGAATCTTCCTGTCCGTAGGTTCCCGCGAGATGCATCGCAGGGCCAACCTTCCCACGGGTAAGGAGGTATAAGTGTCTCTCCTCGCCCTACTCGACGGCCCTACGGACGATTTTCTCCCCGATAATCTCGGTATTGTCGCGGTATCAAGACCGCTCCCGCGTTTGCTCCTCGTTCTCTTTCACTCGCCCGATTCAAGCGTGCAATTTTCTCCTCAACCCCTCTCCCTCCCCTTCGACTGAATCGAGCCTTCGCCCGACGTCCTGTTATCCGCTGCTACCTTTTTGCGGTAACAATTTCTGGGTCGACGGAGTCTGAAATAGTTTCACCGTTTAAGCCGCCGCTTGCCGCGGTAATTGATTCAAACGATTAAGTCATTTGCCATCCCGTCCGTGACCGGTTATTCCGAAGATCCAGCAGTAGCGCGTTTTCCCTGCTTTAATTGTGGAAACGGGCGTCATAACGCATCGCGTCTGCCGGCCAGATAGGGAGAGCTGGGAGTGTCTATCGTCGGCATTACATCACGGCGCTCGTATCGGTCGCTGCTTTCAAGGCGATCCAAGTGCGAAAAGGAACAATGCGAGAACGTGAATCGATCGATTCGAATGGTCGGATTTGGGACCGGCGCAGTATTCCGTAAAGGCCAAAGAAAGAAGAGTTATGCACCGTGATGAAAATCGGCCATGAAGTGAGAAGCGATAGGGGTGGGGCGAATAAAATAAAGAGTAAACGAACGTAAACGAACGATACCAGTGGCACTATCCCACCGATCGAGCCCCTGCCATTCGCGGCATTATGCACGGACTCGGTCTTACATAATCCCGGCGCATTACGACCGACAAAATGACATCACGCGCGAGCGTTGAGGTCATCAGGTGCCGACTTGTTCGGATACTACAGGTTTTTACGGGCATTCTCGCGTGGCCTCGGTTCGGCGAGGGTGACGGCATACTCCGTATACGCACGCTTACATACGCAGCTAACGGAGATTAAGTTTAAAAAAAAAAGCCGATCGCCGAGTCAGAATCGAGAGAAATCGTTTTGACGCAAGCTAGCGATTGACTCCAATTACGCGCTCCTATCTGCTAATCGTCGTCGTTAACGTGTGGCCGAAAAACGAAACGGGTTTCGACGAGCCGACAATTCTTCCGATTCTCATCGACACTTTCTTCAGCCGCGATTCACATCAATTTCCTCTTCTGGCACCCGGCTCCATTCTTCGCATCATCATCATCGTCATCATCAACATCATCAACGACGCGCGCACTTTACGAGGTATTGTTCAGCGGCCGAGCACTTGAATTTTCTCGGCGATACGGATCGCACTCTATTTATCGCGTGCCCTTTTTCAGTTTCGCTAACGATCCTTTTGTGGCCCCGCAGTTGGAAACGGAATTGGAGAGCATTGTACGTAGTCGAGTTAAGCCGCGGCTTAAGGGGGTTCACGTTTAATTGCTAACAGCTCCGTCCCGATCCGCATCCGCGTACGTGTTTACCAGAAGCGGCCACTCGTGCCCAGAATGTAATTCCGTCTAATTAAAGGCTCGACGTCGGTGCGGCAGGCAGGAAAGAATGGCCGGCCGCTGCGTTTGTCGAGCTGCGAACGATCGATATGCAGAAAGGTGGAGTCTGACTGGCACGCAAAGATCTCCTCTCGCTCTAAAACTCCGCCGCAGTATACTATGCGAGAGTCCGGGGAAATTTTGTTTACTTCCTTAAATAGGTCTGGATGGTGGCCAAGTACACGGTCGCACGATACCGACGATGTCTGGACAGCTTTGAAAAAGGCCGAAAGTACGTGCTCGGTATGACGTAGGGATCGATCGCCGATAAGTACGCCAATGTCATTGGTCTTGTGCAGCCGTTCGGCAGGAAGTACTCCCGTTAAATGTTTCCTCCCGTCTTCAATTGAGACATTCACAGGCGCTGGTACACATTGTCGACGGGCTGTCACGTACAGCGTTCGGCATGGATGCTCACGTTCTCGACTCCTGTAAGCCTCGACGACCGCTCGCTCGCAACGGCGTGTATGTATTTACCCGTGTCACCCTGTCGCCCGATTGTATTATCTTAGCGGTTTGGCCCGAAAATCGGATGTAACGAGGCTGAGGAAAGCGTCATGTGCGCTCGTAACAGCAAACGCGTAGCGGATGTAGGTGTACATCGGAAATTGGACACAGTACGTACAACGGCAACGATATATGTACGTACGTAGTTGCACGAGAGCGTTAACGTACCATGTACAACGAATAGGTGCGATTCGGAATGTGTTCGAGAGACAGTTCATGTTCCGTTCTGTGTCTGCGTGTGTAAGATCGTTACCATCGAGAAGTATACACTACGCGCAAGAACAGTTTGTCACGAGATTTGTGAAGCTCTTCAGGTCTCAGCTTCGAAGCAACACACGGAACGTTCCCGAATATGAGCCACGTACGAGTACGTAACGGACCGGTCTCGTCACTCTTTGACGGAAACGGGAAAAATGACTGGGAGCCTCGAATGAACGCGTCATTACAGCGGTGAGAGCATAAGCGCCCGTAACGAGTATGTACGAAAATTAGGAGCGCGTGGCGTCGAGCTGTCCGATTACCGCTCGCGTCCCAATTTTGAGACATAATCGCGAGTGATGAGAATGCAGGCGTGAGTCACGCATACCGTCATCGCGAAAACTGTACGAGAGAGCGCGCGCGCACACACTCACACATGCTGTGAAGCAAGCGTTATTAATCCTCTCTCGTTCGGTGCGTTTCGTTCTCAAAATGTCGGATTTTCTGCGGGTACAGTTAAGCGTCCCACTCGACGTATTCGAAATAAAAGGCGTCCGGCCATGCGACGGTGATTCCAACTTTTTTCATGCCGGCCGAGTGCGGAAAAAAAGAATGGAACAATGGCTCTGCCGGCGGCCGAAGGGAGCAGCGAATTTCTGCGAAACATTTTTCGCAAAAGTGCGCATCCGACCGAGTCCGTACGAGCGAAAATGAAATCTGCGAAACGTCTGACCCGCAATGGTGCGCTCGTGGAATTCGTCGCTGTCCTCCAATTGAGCGCAGGTTGGCAATTGTGCGTTCGAGACGCGAGGCAAATTACCGAGACAATAGTGTGGAATAATAAATTGAGCCGTGAACTTAACGCACCGCCATATCACGGTCTATGCCGATCAGCAGAGACCGGTGCCACGCGCCAACTACATGCAACGTCCTTGTACGAGTAATCACATTGTCATTAATTTACCCTTTTTTCATAGCCTTCTCGCGCCTTGTAGATCACGAGCAATGTTACAAATGCGATAGGCTCCTGTCTGAGGCGGTGACGATCACGCCGTGAAATGACGTCACGAACTATCGAATAACTAAATGCATAGTCGCAATTTCTCAGCGCAGTTTATCATGTCGTAGAAGTTATTACCCCAAAATTCAGCAGCTGATCGTTTCGTCGGGCAGGGCACGTGTTAACACAGCCGGCGGTTACGGCCAGCTCGATCTTACGAAAGTAGCAGTCATTTTCACGGCATGCTAATCGTCCGGTCGTCAATATTCATGCTCTGCACGCTCGTCAGGGTCGCCAGTTGCAGCGTGGAAATGTTCATCGCTCCTATCACGAGCCGGCGGGAAACGCTTACCGTTACCGTGCCCTAATCGCTCCACCGTCCATGCATCTTCGCGCGAAAACTGTCAAAGCGGCAGAAATCCCAGCAGGACGCACAATTTCCTACGGCCATTCGAGGAAACTGAAACGGCGCGCACGCCACCACGGAAGATCCGCAATATCTCCCATGCGAGTCGCGCCGACAGCTGTTTCGATGCAAATAACCGACGCCCCGGAACGAGGCTCACATAAATCCTGGACCGCAGTCGTCATAACGAATGGCCGCCGAGTACGGCGAAACCGTGGAAATTGAAAACGCCCTCCCATCCGAAACCTAGAATCTATCCAAGCCAGGCCAACAATGCGCCCAGGCTGTACGATAGTCGCGAAAAAGAGCGGAGCATCCCGATTCAGGCGGAGCAGAAAAATTGTACATTGGAGTCAGGCAGTTCGGCGAAATCGGAGTATATGTGTGTCATTCGTCGAGTCTCGCCGACGGGAACGTAATCGCTGCATCGCCGCCAACACGTCCTTTTCATTGGGGCTTAATTAAATGTACCGCCTGCACACGCCGGAGGAAGCGAGAACAGGAGGGCCGGGGGCCCCCAGGCCT
This sequence comes from Anoplius nigerrimus, assembly GCA_914767735.1. Classification (NCBI taxonomy): domain Eukaryota; kingdom Metazoa; phylum Arthropoda; class Insecta; order Hymenoptera; family Pompilidae; genus Anoplius; species Anoplius nigerrimus. The sequence goes on along the minus strand of OU612088.1, from coordinate 11,703,756 downwards.
GGGGCCAATGAGGAGAGCTCGACTGAAAGGGTCGAGGTCGCGGCTGTCGGTGGCTACGGAGGAGAACGGAACACATTTTAGAGCCAGCTTTATCCCCGCTGCGCCTCACAATTTGCGCGAGCGCTCTTACCGTAAGTCGAGCGTGCGCCTCCGACTGAGAATCGTCGCGTTCGATATGCTGCCTGCCCGCCCGACTGCCTACCTTTCTCATATTCTCGCGCAAAGGCCGCGTCGTCGATTCTTCAACTCCGCATCGCGGAATATCCGAGGCAGAAACTTGCACGCTTCCGAAGCTTCGTGCTCTCGTACTGTTGCAGGCCAAATGATCGAAGGCCATGAGCGTTCGTTACGCGAAATCCGCATAGCTTGATGCAGGGGAGCATGTATTTTCATTGCGAGCATAATGTGCACGTGAAGCGAGCAAATCTTTGACGACATATGATTTCATCCCTGCTTGGCAGGCCTCTGTGCGTCGTTCGACAGAGCGTCCGCAGGAAATGTTCGCCGAACACGAGATCCCTTCGGGCTGAATTCCAGTTCCGCGATAGCGGTCTTAATTTTTCTCGCGGACACGCAACGGACGAAGTGAGCCTCGCCGATTTGCGATTCAAATTGAGGGAAAATGCGGGGCGCGATAAACTCGTTACTCGGTCAGACACGCCGCTCGATATATCGCCCCGAAAATGAAGGCGGGCGAGATGTCAGTCTGACATTTAATATGGAAGCGCTCGAGTCCGAGAGGCCGCCTGTTTGTCCTCAAACATTCATTAAAACCAGCCCCGCGCCAAAGCGGGTCGGTAATACGCTCGTAAAACATCGAGCATTTCGCTCGACATTCAGCGTCTGACATTTCCGAAATTTCGCCAACTCTCTCGCTCGCTGATCATGGGACAGGGAGTGACGGAGGATCCTCCACTTGCGACCAATTTGTCCAACGCAAACGCCCTTTGCCCAGATACGAACTTCGGTAGAATGAAATTTGCAGTTCAAACGGCCTGAACCGACAACATTGCAGGCTTCGTGCACCAATTTGTCCTGTATTTTAATGATTTCTTTTAACTGAGCATGGTAATAATCATGGAGCGTTGAGCTCAGAGTTAAAGAAAGAATTGAATTATTTTTATGACGTCATCGTGCTTTGCATTGTTCCCAGTATGTGCTGCCGCAACAAGCCCTGCATAATGCTCGACAGTGGGCACTTTTACGAATCGGCCAGGTACGTAACTGGGTTAGTGTTTGCACGGAGATACATATTTATCGCTAAGCATGCGCACATCGGCATCGCGACGACTGAAACGGTGCTGCATCGACTGCCGTCAGCGCGTTATCTGGACAATAAGTTGTCCTCCTTCGCGCGTCACGTCAACTGAAAAACTGTTCGTAAACGAAAATACACGCCAACGGCAGTTCAACTCTCATATTCCACCGTTTTCGAAATCGGCACCCACGATTTGGAACAGTACTTTAATGACGAGCGTGGTCCGGCGTCGAATAATGAGACTCCGCCTTGCGTAAAACGAAATGCTGAAGAAAAAACGGGCGGTCATCGCACACTTTATTAAGACACGGCTGACTCACGCAAATGCTGTATCATCGTTCCGCTCGTCCCTCGACCCAGAAAAAAGACCAATCGTTAGACAGCGCGCGTCCCTTTAAAACTACATAACGGACAGAGCCGTCGCCAATTGTGATATTCTTTCCTCAGCTGATCTCCGAAATAGGAAGCGTCGAGAATGATTTCAAGGCTTCGCCGAACGATTCTCGGCCGTGTGTCGTCACTTTCGTTCGAGATGAAAGTCGCACAATGCGTTCCCGCGCTACTGAAAACTGTCGCGCAAAGGTTCGCATTGTCGGGCGGATCGCATAAAAGCGTCGCGAAAGAAAACTGCTCGGCATTGTGACGCCGTCATAATGCATCTTCCCTCCGTCTGCCCTTCAGGCAGCCTCGTCGTCCGACGCATTCTCTTTCGTCCCGCGAGACTGGCATAATATGTGACCGTTTACGCGAGCAGACGTGCCCAATCGGGGATGGACACCCTCCTTGATTTATGCGGAAGATCAGAAGTCCTCGCTAGCATCCAGTCGGCCTATTTACGGTGGATGTATAAATACTTCGAGGCGCGGGGTGGATTAGAGGGGGTGGCTGGGGTTGGATATAATAAAAATGCCACGGAGCAACCCTTCGGATAATACTCGCTCCAATTAGAGCGAGCCCCGCGCAGACGCGAAAGCGCGTCTCGATAAATATTCCATCGCGCGGAGAGCAGACGAGGCTGGAATGGCAATCTCGGCCTGAAATGATTGGAACGATGATCGGCATGATTCGAAGGTACTTAGCCCTGCCGCTTCAATTAAACGAGGGAGGAGCATGTGGCCGGCTGCGTGCATGTGCAACCGCTCATCTACATATTGCCCGAGCCCTGAATGCACGAGATCTATTACTCTATTAAGTGCGGGAGAATATTATTACGAGTAGAGATACCGTCGACTTTCAATAGCTTCCGTGCATCATGCGTCTGTCATGCATCATCGTCGATCGAAAAATGATTGGCGCATTGAGTGCCGGGATAGTTATTTAGGTATATTTTCGTAGGTCAGGAGAACATATATGATACTGAGGTCAATTTTACACCTCAGGAACCATGACAAAAACAAAAGTTGTGGTCAGCATAGTAATTCAACAGTCATTTCTTCGACTTTAAGGGTTAATTAGTTTAGATATTCTGATCGTACCACTTTTATCATGCTATAATACGTCATTTCACAGTGTTTGACCTTAGTTTATGTTGTTGCAACTCATTTTTACGGCGCATTTCAATTATTTTAAGAGTTTTTGACAACGAAAATGAATTTCAGCACCGATTTGACACACGTCCGACTGGCTTATCCGTATAATATGACATGGGGTAAACAACAATTGATGATACTTTAATATAGCTCACATCTAGGAAAAGATGATTTGGCCGTAGAAATGGCTTTTCTGACGACTTTAATCGACAATGGAGCATTGTGAAGTCAATTTTACATATGTTTCATTGGTTTCTCCCTATTATACGGTATTGGGCGACCAAAGGAGGATACTTTCGCATAACTTGAACATACTAAAACACGATAGAACCGTCAAAATACGCAAAAACCGGCAAAAATCGTTCGGTCTTAATTTCGATTTATAACTATCCCATCCTGTAGAGTTTCACTCGCTCTGGTCGCACACAAAATTCCGAATTCTTAATAGTTTCGGATATATAACCGTTTTTCGGAGTCAGAGAAAAAATTGTTTCAAGGTCGACTTTTCGCAATGGTTCTATCTGAAACTACGCGTCTAAACCTTCGGTAAAATTGTATAATTGTTGCTTTCATCGTTGGTTCAAAAGTTACAGGTAAATTAAACATTTAAAATTTAAAAGTTAACCCTTCACATTTTTGCAAAAATTCGAAGGTCGAAACGCCCCTTTTCTATACTGTAGTGGGTCGAAAATAACTCACAGACTTATTTGCTGTTTGTCGAAATTTGCATTAGTTTCGGAGTTACAGCCAAAAAACTGTCAAAAAATAGGAGTCGAAAAATACGTGAAAAAATCAAAGTCGTCAGATCGATTTGTGGCTTTGCATCATGAAAGAGGATGAAAAAGGAATCACAACCAGAGCTTTCTAAACCCAACAGCTTCAGAGGTATGAGAAAAAATGTGTTACAAGATTCGTGAAAAACGGTCACTTTATGGCCTGGACTGTACACCAACCCCTGCAAATGAATAAGTTTGCCCCATTCTTCAAAGAAACATAAAGTACGCTCACAAACATTGCAACCAAACTGTCCCGTGCGCAATAGTCTCGAAATTATGAGCAAAAACCTATCAAATAACGGACGCCGCACCCGCGCCACAAAATACAGTCGCGAATTAATAATAAGCTCACCCGTAACGTCACCGATATTCGTAAGACACGACCTCGACAGAAACGCACAAATCATCCATGCGTGGGCGACACGACGCTCAATGTATCAACCGAGACGACGAATTCCATGAATGCTCTACACCCTTAACGAACGTCACACGACATCGATTTCAATGCCAAACTTTTGAGCCGTGTTGTACGGGTTTGAATGATTCCAGGCGGCAGGGGGCGATATTATATAGGTGGGCAAGTAATAGGTACGTGTATATGTACGCAGGTATATGTGGGACAAGCAAGATGGAGTCTCCGGCTTCGCGGATCGATATGAACGCGGCAGCGCTATTGCAGCAAACCGCCCCCTACTCGTTCCTCCACAGAACCCGCGACCCGACGTTCTTCTCCTACCTTCTTCTCCCTGCCCCATCCCTTATCTCGAAGTCGTCCTCTCTTTTTCCAACACCCCCCTACCACCCCGACTTCCTCTCACCGCGCGATCGTATACCGAATCTGCATTCTGCCGATTTTCACCCCCCGGCGGTTGCCAGACGAGCGAAGCTCGAACAATTGCCTGTCGGGGGCAAATCTCTATTACGAAATCGTCCAGGCCTCGATAAGCGCCACGCCATTTTCGGCAGCTCGTTAATATTAATGGCAACTAAGTGACGGACAGTGGCGAACTTTTCGGGGGGAACGTTTTGTCAGCCGATAAGGGAGTGAGTGTGATAGGCACTGTGTACGTCCAGTTCTACACGTGTCACGTCCATTATCCGCTTCTCCTCCGTCGTTCGAAGAGGAATTGAAGTTGATTTTTTTTACACGTTCTCCTATTGTTAGTAGAGCGTGAAAATAAGGGTAGGTTATCCTATGGCTGCTAATATTAACATTACACGTTGACGATACAAGCACGAGATGCATAGACTCTCTGGCCTCCGACAATGTTGTAACGACAGTGGAACGGTTTTTTTGCCGGTTCGCGTCATCTTCGATAATATCGTCGCGTTTAGTTTTCTGCTTTTGCCCCGCGACGCACCGATGTGACACGCGTACGCTTGCGTCAGCCGTAGTATGCGGGAATTAAAAGGTCAGAGAATGAAGGAGGAAGATGTCGCGTGTACGAAATATCACGAGTCAGCGTATGACTCTGATATATGCGACATCTGCTCGCCTCTTCGTTCCGCTCGAGACTTTCTCAGGCGCCGATCTCTCTCGAATCGGCGCTTTCACAATGAAGAGGGACCCACCTACGATACAATGGCACGTTCGGGTTACGATGGCTCAGCTGTTTATACGCAACGCGGTCGCACCTATCCGGGGAGTAGCCCTCTGCAGGCTAAGTTTATTCATGAGCACCGTGTCACGTACCGAGACACCGGAGAGGAGCGCGGTAATTAAAATATATCCGTGCGACTTTTATCCTCCTCGGCCATCCTCGAAACGGCTGGCTCAGCGCTATTTCGCGCATTCATTTTTCTCGCTGACCTAAGAAATGTTTCCTTACCGAGAAACTCGTTGAGCGAGGCCTGTTCTGTAGGCTGATCAACTTCGCGGAACGAAAAATAAAGGCGAACCGCTACTTTTACGACGCTGGAGGGAAAGGGAGGAGGATAGATTCATAGAAAGTTTTGCGAAAAGTTGGTTAGGACTCGCCGGAGGACGAGGAATGTTGGGACGGGTGAATTCTTATTTACGGGAACAGGGGCTGAACGGCGTCAATCGGATGAGTAGGAGACGCGATCGATCGTTCCACTTCCGGTGGTTTCCGTGGTGCGGAACTATTACCGGTGGACCCTGCGGGGCAAAGCTCATGGGAGAGAAATGCGGGAACGGAGAATAAAACTATCGACAGTCGCAAGATTCAGCGCCACTCCGCCTTAAGCTGTTTGAAGAAGTAAAACACATTACTGGCACTACTCTAACTCTCCAGGCCCGCGAAATGGAAATGGAGCCGGATTATCCGGCTGACGTCACAAATCGAGGCTTTCGCTTTCGTTTCCGGAAAAAGGCACTCTTTGCATTCCGAACTTGTCCCGCATTGACGCCGGTATTCACGATCATTGAAAATTAAACAAGCTTCACGAACTTCAAGCCCATGCGAATAATCAGTTGCCTTTCAGAAAAATAAATGTAAAATCTTGGAAATCAGACGTTATTAAGACATAGCAGCGCACATTCCTTTAGAATAAACGTGTAAGATTCGTCGTTCTTGGTTTATCTCGCGGATAGGCGACAGGTAACATGAATTCTGAAGATGTGGAGTCTGAATTAACCCTCTAGTCTGGGTTCTTATTCTGCTCTTACCTAAATTAAATGACACCAGGAGCGGTGTGAACCCCAGTTTAGCCGGGAAAGGGTCAGGAAGGGGAGATACCCGGGTTACCGGGTCGAACGGTCGGAAGAAAAACGAAGAGGGAAATATTGACGATACAAGGATAGGGTCGCGCCCTTGCGCCAGCCACCCCCGGAACTCGTTACTTTTCGAGCACACCTTCGCCAACCTACAATCCGCCTCACACGCTAAGCTCCACTTTTCACGCCCCGTTAATAATTATCCCACTGATAACTGCCTAAGCACACTGATTCCGATGGCCATGACAGCAAAGCTAATCACAGAATCCGGATATCCTTCGGAAACTATAAAGCACCACAGTGCACGAACGACACTGTTTTTTCTCAAAGTACAGGCCAAATTAACATGGGGCACCCATGAGAAGAGGCTGAAAGCGGTGATAAAATAAAGGTTACATCCTGCTTAGGATTACATTAGAAGTTCATTACGCCCCGATGCAATTAGGCACTCCGCTAACCCCCGCCGTAAGTGGTGCGCGATAGAGTTTAATTGAATTTTCCAACGTCGATGGATGAGCGGAGAGCCATCTCCCACTTTGATCATTCGACTAATTAGATACAGCGGCCCGTCATAATTAGAGTTATGTGAGACTCTAACATAATCCGGGGCGATGCACGCTTCCTGAAAGTTGTGTGAATGGAAAAGTCTTATCTCGGTGCTTCCGACGTGTGCGCACGGCAAATAGATGCATACGTGGGACGAGATAAATATTTAATCTTCCCAGCTGGCGCGCGCACTGAAATAAGTTGAACCGATATAACGGATCAATTGACTCGATCCAGGCGTAACGTAATAATTGATACGGTCGCTCGAACAAATATTTTTAACGGCAGCACATTAATCTCGGCTAATCGTCGTGGATCCCTGCCGCGGTTAAACGTTCTCGTCGTGACTCACTTTTGCTAGCTCAGGCTCCCCGTGCCGAGATAATTAAATTAGACACATCTCCAGTACCGCAGCATGGATGCCATTACGGGCGCGTAATGTCTCCCACTGCTTCGGTCACTCGGAAATCATATTGCACCGGGCAGCATGAATCAGAAGAGAGACATTCGCTATCGTTGGCCGCGCACGAATTATCGCGCATCGTCCGTCAGCTCGATCGTGCGAGCCTTCGTACCTCGTCCAGCCTCGTTAAACTTGACATTTACTTTTTCAGGCCTCCGCCCGGCCGAAGGATAACGGACGTCAAAAGGTACAATTGTCAAAATTGGTAAATTAGCCCCCAGCTTCCAGCTAACTTCCTCGCGGAATGAATCATTTTTTCGGCACGCACGGACCGTCAAGGTCGTGCCCACGGCACGACATAATCAAATTAGGTCTTTTGTCGGACGAAATCGTGGCCAACCGCCACGGTCAATGAGTGCGCTCCATATCAGCGAGCCTTTTAACAACGGTGCCGTTTTACGAGACATTATTAAAGTGGGTCAATCACTGGCCATTCCGATACTGTAGGTCATGCGTAAGAACGTATCTAGGGCAGTCTGCCAAATCCCGCGGGTTTCCTCCGGCGAGGGAAAATTCTGCCCGGTTCTCACGGTGTTTTCCGACTCGTCGATTCCCGGAATCCGACATTCGTTCGAAAACCTTCGCGGCACATTCAACGGCGACCTAGCGATCGGAATGCTCCTCGCAATATTACGGATTCTCACGGCGGTCCGATATTAAGCGCGGACGCCGCTAATGAGAAAATTCTCGCGCAAAAATGTTACACCCTCGTTAAAAGCCGTAACTCCCATACTTTACAGACGTCCGAGGTAAAACGCTCGCGTATCGCACGATAAAGCGTTACCGTTCCGGGGCGTAAATTTTCTCATTCGAATTCTGGCGTCAACCGCGACCCGCGATAATTTTAAACATTTAACAGACTCGTAGTAAACTTCCTTACGCCCCGCAACCCTGTGCCGTGTGTCGGCAAGTACGTTAGTCATTCGTACGATCTTAAAGCAACGGAATTCGCGATCGAAATCGCAGTTCGACTCATCTCGCTCCGTGCAGATCTCGTCTCTCGACCTATCTCACTACCAGAAAACTCATCGGCCGACGCAGGGTCGAAGCCGAGGTTCAACATGCTGCTCTCTCGGCCGGACGATACTTATCACGCCCACCGGCCGCACACGCACACGATGCCGTTCGTTGGTCGTAAGACGAGCCTCACGTTCTGCGTTCGCAATCGGCGACGCCATTGCGGCAGCGTGCCGACGCGAAAACGTTTATTTTCAGTCCACCTTTACGCCGCTCGGCAGGGGTGCCGCGGACTCGTGTGTAACATGTAAACGCGAGCCGCCCATTGCCTATACGCATGTGCCTATGTATGCGTCACTACTTCGATATGTCCAGTGTAAACGTATTGGTTCGAACGTAGGAACCAATGCTCGCGTGTACGGAACGCGAAGTTGGGGGCGTAGGTACGCCTGTGGGTGAGAGTGCGCGCGCGCGCGAACGCGTCTGCCCCCCGTGCGGTTTCGCAACCCAGTTCCATCCGGTTCGGAATCGACAAATGGGAAAAAGGAAGGCGCGTTTGCGCGTGACGGCCGCGTAACGTGACGTATTTCGGATGGACGAACTTCGGCATGCCGATGTCGCGATGACACGATTAGACGGACGGAGCGGATTGGAGCCGGAATTCTTTGCGGACGTCTCTCGTTCACGGTTCGTTCTACGCGACTGACGGCTGGCAGTTTTTATGTAGGAGAGTGTCGATGCGGTTCAAGGAGTTGGAGACGTTTTTTAATTGTCCGGCTTTGTATTTTGTGTAGGAGGTAAGGTTGGTAAGAAGACTGTGTTCGACGTACTTGTGCCTGATTATATTAGATGTTGGGAAGTAGTAGACTTAGGTGAAGAAACAAGTTGGATGACTTCTGCTGATTAACAGTTATATGTTCGGTTCACGAAACGTGTCCTGATTAATACTGGCTGAATTTACATTACTTGATAGTCCACTTTTATATTTTGCTATGTGTGACGTGTTATTAGATTCAATTTTGGGAGATTCACAAATGAGCGAATGAGACAAATGAATGACAGGACCTCGATCTGATGAGCAGTTAGAGGTCTTCTTCACGGTACCTATCCTGGTTATTATCGATGACCGATAAGATATAGCAACGCCCAGTGATCAATTGGGTTACACGTTCGGGAGAAACGTGATATTCCAATTCCGGCTTCCCCCAATATACACTTTCGACGTCGATGCCAGACACTGGGGGATGCGCGATGGCGTGCCTATCGTATTACTTTCTCCGGTAATACGGTAAGTATCCGGTTAAGTATCCTGCGTCCGCACGTGAACTACGACGGCGGCGTTACGTCTCAGTGAAAAAGCACCCAGCAAGTCGCGTTCGCTGTACATCGCAAAATTATACCGAAACACGCAGCCAGAACAAACCCCACAGCAAACACAACGTCGCTCGAACGTGCGCCGAATTGAATTACGAGTCTCACCGACGTGAATTCGAGAACGCATTCGAACTAAGCCTAGCGACGTACGTATTAATCCATTTCGGTGCACGCGACGGCCGAGAAGATGACGGCAGCGGTAAATCGACGACGAAATTGAAAGCTTCCGAGCGCGTCACGGTTAACGAACCTACTTGACCGTATTTTTAACCGGCTCCGATAACCGACCGCTATTTATTCTTATGCCACTTCGGACGTCCACTCTCGAGACTCGTCCGAACGCGCGCGCACGCGGGCGCGATAGATCATGGCACGTCAGCCTCTGAAAGAGGAAGTGCAACCTTAGTCAGCGCGGCCCGTGTTATAAACAATTGCGCCTAATTGAGCCTACTCTTAATTCGGTCTTATCTCGACGCGTTCGTCTTTATCGTGTCTCACACATGCCATCCTGTCGTGGGCAGCGACGGCAGCAGCACAATAGCGCCCTAAGAAGCCGGCTACTCGAAGCTGAACTCGAGTTGGCCAGGAGCTGAATGTCACGAATCGTCCGGACGTGTAACGCTCGATGCTGTAAATGTAAATGGCGTGGGTGACCTATATTCCGGCGGTCATCGGCGGCCGTCACGTACGCCGTGCATGCCTTACGCCCTTTTCGACATTCACGAGATCGAATTGGGTAGGATCGCGCCCCTGACGGTCAGCGAGCGGCGAACGATCGAAGCTGGGCCGGCAGGAGTCGAGCATTACGAATTCTAGTCTCAAGGTGGACGGGTGAGCAGAAATGAGCGTGTGGGCGCGATGTTTTCATTCGCATGACTCAGAATTGCGGTGCTGAGGGCGAAGCTCGTTGCCTCTTGGAAAAACAATTCGAAAAATGCCCAATGTATCGACTCTTACTCTCGACAGTTTCGGCGGTGAATTTCGCGCGAAACGACCGTGGAAAATTTTCGACATTTTATCCGATCGTCGGATCTCGCGTTGGTCGTTGCATCTCGAGAAATAAAACATCGAACGACCGAAGGACACGGCACCGTTACTCTCTTTCCTCCTCTCTCTCTCTCTCTCTCTCTCTCTCTCTCTCTCTCTCTCTCTCTCTCTCTCTCTCTCTCTCTCTCTCGCTGAGCAATGCAATACTCCGGAGTATACGACACTGTGATGGAGAAAGATTCTACTATAGTAACCGTGGCCTTAGGCCCAATGCCCGAGCGCGAGGTCCAGTGAGAAGAGATTATGACGCAACGAGAGGCGAGTTCAGAAAGAAAGATATACAGTTGAAGCAGATACACGATGGCACACGGCTGACAGAAGCTGGACGAATGAATGATAAGAGGGCAAGTGACTATGCGGAGCATTTATGCAGTTTATTTACCGCAGTATCGGCGAAGGATTGCCAGACTGGCAGAGTACGCAAAGAAATCAACCGAACGTTGCGGAATAACCTGTTAGTCGGGTGAATCGTGTACGCTCGCCTCTGCAGACGCTTTCTGCGTTAATTAAGCGAAGGATTTAATGGCAGGCAAACAAGTTTACGTAATGCTATGCGTCTGAACTACAATCCGCGGATATTGTCGTCCGATTCTCTTTCGGATTCCTGATTTGCGAAAGACATCCTGTCGTATCTGTGACCTTTGGTCGACGGCAATAGACAATGATTTTTATAACGCATACTTCTTCTTCTTAAAAGTTTCTAAGCCATATTTAACTCTTTACAACGTATGAAAGTATTGATGCAGCCTGCGTTCTATATTTTGCGAAAATCTAACTTATTAACGTTCTTCCCTGCACTACTCGAGCTGCCCATGTCATTATGTCAAACTCTGTTATACTAAACATACTCTCTGTAATGCTACCCTTTCAGTCCCACCTACAATGACCTTATATACCGAGAACCACGGGACGTCGATCTACACGTGTAGCCGCTCAAACACGCTTACGAGAATAGTTTCAAACTACAAAACAGCGGAGCAGCAAGGACAGTTTTGTGAACCTCGCATCAATAAACCAGTCTTCTAAGCTGGCCGCCTCGCGTAACGGCAAACGACTCCCGTGACAAAGAAAGCCCGCGAGACGACATAATACGATTCGGATTCCGATCATCGATTCGCAAGCCTCCCGGCCGGCATATCGATTTTGTCTCATCGCAAGTATATCGGACCGTGTCAGCCCCGAAACAAATTCGCCGGCCGACTCGGCGTCGACTCTCAAAATCCATCGGCTTTATTCAATAGAGCCAGCTGTCACGCAAGCGCACCATTCAGGATAGACACGGCTCACCTTTTACAAATCGGCGCCGATATTATCGACAAGGAGCGTTGCGTCAGTGTGAAGCACACTTTACAACCGAGTACAGCTGCACCGACCCCACATTTCCCCTCCTCCCTCCATCCTCCCCTCATTCCCCGTCATGCCCACTCCCAGCGACAACCCTCGATCGCACTACCACCCACACTCAGGGAAGTCGGTGAGAAAGTAATGGACGCACGCGTGCGTTATCACGCACTGTTCGTGCATCTTGTCACCTCATGTTGGCGGACTCTCCGACGCGCGTACCGTCAAGCAAAAGAGCAAGCGACACTTTGCTCTCCCCCTAACTGTACTCCACGTCCGCGCCTGTTAGTAAATAATTCGCGAAACGTCGAAACACGGGCCGCTGACAAGCCTTAACGCACGATTACGTTCTTTCAGGTTCGAGGAAAAGAGGCGAAAAAATCAAACACGCGTGCGTGCGTTATCAGTCCTTCCGCGTGCACCTTGATACCGCATTGACATTAATCGACCATCCTGATCATCCGCAAGGCCGAACTAACTGCTCTACCGTACCACACATACTACGAAACAATCTACAACAATTACGTCTACAATCTTCAATCGAATAAGAAATTAGTTAACGAAAAAGGAACAGATCACGTCACGCCCATGAATTCCCATGTAGAACAACCTGTAGAAGGTGGCATGTCACACGGGCGTGCAAGGCTGTTCCGCGGGGCACACGCGTGAGCGGTGCGATTAAGTTCAGTGTTACGCATCGCGCGGCGAATTCTCAACGATAGGAAAAAGCAGTTACAATACAGAACGCCCACCGATCGGAGAGCTGTCCTGAGCGAGACACGTACCTGTTTTCCAGCCCGCGGCAGAGTCTCGACATTGGTGCCTCCCACCATCGGCGCCTTCTCGTGGCCGCCGTTCTGCTGGCTGACGCTGATGTTGGCGTTGACATTGGCGTTAACGTTCGCGTTAATGTTGTTCGCATTGTCGTTCACGTTCACGTTCGTATTCGCCCCGGGCGCGTCGCCGACGACGCCACCGGGCCCGCACTTTCCGTCCTTTCCGTCCTTTCCTTCCTCGCCCGTCATCTCTTCGATCTCTTCGCCGTCCTCCTGCCCTTCTGATCACACCACTACGCCCCGACCGAACTGTCTCGATCCTTTCCGCTCGTCAGGGCTTCGCACCGTTTTTCTACGCAGCCTCCCCTCTCGACGACGGCGACGACGACGACGGCGACTACTTCGACTCCTGTCCCCCGTTCGGCGTCCGCTTTAAAACGAGACGAATGCGAGATGATGAAAATTCGGGTCAAGGCGGCGGGAGACGTCTTAAATATTTAAGTGATTTCGCGACGCCGCGGCGGGACGTTAAAACGCCGAAAATCCACTTGACCCAGGCAGGCATCGACGACCGACGACGCGCACACGCAGGCCTCAACTGTGGCCGAGCGGTAAGGATAGCGCGCAAGTCGGCCTTCGGGGAGGTTTAGGAGGGAAACGATCGTGGCGGAAGGAGCGCGCGCGGCGAAAAAAAGAAAAGGGGAAAAGATAGGAAGCGACCGGTCCGCGAGATCGCGAGCGTAAATATTGAGAGTATCCCCGCGCCCAGACGAATAGCGGCGAGAGTTCGGGATGGAGTCTTCGACGCGTGCCGTACGTCGAAGAGAGAGTCCGAAGGCGCTATTTTCGTCCTACTTCAATGCGGTTCATCGGGAACGCGCATAGCTGAATTACTTTCGTTGTTCTTCCAGCGGTGCCTATTTATAGTATTCCCGATGCCGGCCGTAACGCCGGCGTGTAACGGCCTGTGACGGGACAGTCTCAACGTATGTACATGCCTGGGGGACGTTACGCTCGCAGGCCTCGCTCGCTCCGAGTCAATTCGAGTCAATTTGAGCCGGTCGATTCGCAGCGGGATGAAACGCTCTCGATTACGTAAAGCTGTGCGAGCTTCGCGTTCCTGTGACAACCGTTTCTCCTACCTGCCTTCGCTCCTCTAGCTACCGTCGTACACCGCGCGGGCCTGAAACTTGCCACCGAAAGGATCGCGTTGCGACGATAAGGGTAACGGAGTCGCGAGAATGCTAGAAGCGGACTTCACGGGACTGGCAAAGCGCATTGACCACGAATCTCGGCAGAGCGATCGCGAGAACGCCTACTCGCGAGTGCCATGCCGATGACACAAGGCACAGAAGAGCACGGAGGCCTGCCACGCGAATTTCGCACTCGAGGTACAAAAATTACACGCGACTTTCCGCCTAGCGTTTGACCTGTGGGAGTCCGTACTACTGTGACGACGCGTACCGCTGTACGTTTCTGTGTGTGTGTGTGGGCGTGTGGGTCTGTCCGTTGGCGTGTGTGCGTGGCTCTGTGCAGTCAGCACGAAAGCACGGAAAATCGATTCAACCGTGTCCGTTCGAGCTCCGGTGCCCGCCTCCCGAGCGTGCGACGAGTCCAACGATGATAAAGCCAGCCCGACCCGCTGTCGGGATCGTCTGTTTCCACTTGCGAATTCGCGCGATGCGCGCGGGAGTAACGGAATTTTGACAGGCGACCCGGTGGGATTTCGAAGTAATTCGTCCCGTCGCAAGCGGAGCGTAAGAGGCGAGTAGCTGAGATGATAGGGATTGGGAGTGGGAAATTGTCGGGATGCGGGGCGCGACAGGAGGAGCAAAAAGGGGAGACTTCCCGAGTAGGTTCGATGCCAACTCGCCGGCAAGGAGATGAAACTCGAATGCGGATGCTCTTTTTGCGGGAACGACCGCGCCTGAGGATGCAAGTGCGCCGTGTACGTTTCGATAGAGCGCGGTAAAATTATATCGAACAATGCCAGGGGACGCCGCGAATATTTAAACGGCGTGCGAACGGGCGCGGACGAAAATAAAATTTGGCACCTTCGGTTCTCTCCATTCGCTAGGCGCCTAGCGAACCGCTCTGTTATCGATACGGATTCGTACACAAAATATCGAGTCGAGTGACGAACCAGCCCGCGAACCATACACACCGTACGATTTACCGAACCGAAGACGCTAGAGCAGCAAGGTCCCACGGTTTAAGGATAGAACGCTTCTGTTACGGGAGGAAGAAATAAATTCGCGCATTTCATCGCAGACAATCGAGTGCGGATAGGAGATGTTCTCTCCAAAAATGCCGTTTGCTCCAAAATGCTATACTACGCTCTCTCCGGATCAATGTTTTACGACCATCCATCCCGTGCTCTAAACTCACTCTCGCCCACGGCAAAGCCGGTGGATGCGTATCCGAGAACTATCACAGAACAGATGCAAGCCGCGCAAGTGGAGTGCCGAAAGTACGAACATCCGTAATGCGCCGGCGGGTAGGGAAGCACAATAAGAGAAAAACAGAAGGGCAACTAACCAGAAAGCCCACACAGGGTATCGTGACGATAGTTAGGGCCTCCGGGTACCAATCACCGTGTACCGAGGCACTAATCCCATCGGGTTGCGCTTTCTTCACTGTCAAATCACACGGCGCGCCGTCATCTTTCGAGCCGGGCTTTAACGTTTCTGCAGCCGCGACAGCGAACCCAGTCTCTACGTTCAATCGAAGGGATTCCGTGCAACGAAGAAAAGTACCGCGCGTAACGCGACCACCCTCCTACGAACTCCGTACGGCTTTGATCGGCTTCGCAATTTCGATGGCGACCCCACCGCCCGATGCGACATCTCGCGGTAACGTTTGCCTCTTCGCCACTGCCCCTCCTCTTCCAGCCATTTCTTCCGACGGGACACGAAGGGAATGCCTGACGCCATATGTCGCCGTTCGAAATGGGTTAGATTCATGGAACTTCCGAGACACGCATGCCTGCCAGCTTGAACGGAAAAGAATCTATGAGCTCTTTTCGTCCAGCCAACTAGTGTGCTTCGGTCAAGCGGACGATCAGATTATGCGAATAAGTGATGCTGATATGTCCTTTTTGTAAGATGCTTTCTGCAGGGATGAATATGAGGAGACAGTGGAAGAAAAATTAGCGGCAGCTGGCGCCATCCTGTGGATGACAGCGCGGTTACCCGGAAACCAGTTTTTCTCAATTTCAAAGATTTTATCCGTTGAAATTTGAGATTTGAATTTGGAAAAGACGTCACAAGGAACTGTAATGGAAAAGTTATACTTTATTTCAATACTTCTTTTTGTATAAAAATTGGAACGTTATAAATAATGACCGTACAAGTGTGATACTTTAGATATGCTAAGAAACGTTAATGGTTTTATATACAGTTGTATAGATTTAAATATATAAATGGTAACGCGAGATAAATTCAAACGATTCATTCTTCGTCTCTCCCAGACAACAGCACCATTACTTTTTAAACGTAGGTTTCAATTAAGAATTTGATAACAATGACATAATTAATAACTAACAAACATAAATGTTTGCTTTCGCGTAATGTATTTGTTGTATGAATGCGTATCTCCCAAATTACACAACAGAACAAGTGCACTCCAATTGTATTCTGTAAAGATAACATTTTCCGGCATTATTGATAATTTTTTTGTAGCAAATTAATAAATAAATGTATACTTAAACAATTAAAGGATCTGCATATATGAAGACATGCCAATGTTATTCGTGAGTAAATTACCTAAATATGAGCAATGGCAAAATAACGTATTTTAGTACATTTTATGTGTCAAAGAATAGCGGATGACAACTTTTTAAAGGGTAAAAAAATTCTCATTATTATTTCAATAGTTGAGCATGTGTATTTGCACATGCAGAATCCTACAATTTGTTTAAAACGAACATAAGAAAGCATGGCCTAGTATCAGAAATGAGTCGTTTTTCTCCGAATCCTCGAGCAACTTTTCATTTTAATATGATGTTGCAGGGCACTGTTAGTAGCTGCAAACATGTGACATTCTTGGCATTTAAACCACGGATATGTAGCCTCATGCGCAGTCAAGATATGGTACCTCAAAGATCTTTCATCGTCAAATATCTTGTTACATATTCCACAATTTTCTGGGCCAGATGGTGATACGGACGGCATTAAATTGGGAAGCAAAGCATTTCGAACTGTGCTCGGCATACATTTTTTATGAACTTTTACCATATGTTTATCGAATCGTTTGACTGTCAAAAAGGCCTTCTTACATGGATGGCATGGAATTCCAAAACCATGATGGTAACCTTCATGTATGCGCATAAGCGAGGCTCTTACCGCTGAGCCACAGATAGTGCATCGATGAGTATCGTGGCATCTATCGATATGACTTTGCCGCGTCTGCAATGTCGTGAAACTCTTATAACAAATGATACATTTATACTCTGCTGTATCCGATGGATGCATGATGGCGTTATGTTTGTCAAATTCCTTAAAACTCTTTGTTAGAGTATTGCATCTGTAACAAGAAATGTAATTTGTCGACAGGTCAAATGGCTTTCCCACGACTTGGCATACGTGACTTTGATAAGCGTCAAGGCTATGAAGTTTTATCTTGCAATATCCGCATTTTAGCAGTAATGGATGGGTCTGTATTACATGTCTGTGCAATGACATAAAAGTGACGAATTTCTTATTGCAAGTGCACACAATCTTAGGATTTGCGGTAGCTTCTGGTTTGGCCGCTATGTTTGAGACGTTCGTTCTTGTTAATGCACCAATTACAGATTCAAATGCTACCTTATTTGTTTCAAATTCTTTCGTTCTATCAGTTATATCATCAGTTATTTCTGTTCTGCGTTTTGTTGTACTTTGTACGGTTGATTGTTTTCCTGGGCATTTACTTGAAGTTTCGAAGTCTGAATCGTCTTCAATATTAATTACGCTATCTTCTTCACCTGACTCCAGCTTCAAAATAATATGATCTTTGCTATATTTATGAACTTCGTCAATAATTATAGCGTCGTCCGTAGAATGCGGGTGATTAATGTCTAACAAATTTTCGGCTAAATCATCGCCCTTAAATTCCCTAATATTCTCCGTATCACCTTTATCAACGCTATTTGTATTAATTACCTGATACAAATGATCCTTTTTCTTAATGGTTAAGCTTATACCCGCGCTAGAATCCGTGTGGGTAGTATTTTTCTTTTGGGCATTATTTGAGGTAGTCATTTTACTTTCACCACATTTGACATGGTTTCTATGTATAAATAAGTTATATGCAAAACGGAATGATCGACCACATATACAAGTAAATCTTTCTGTCGATTTAGCGTTTGCAGATGAATTTTTACTTGTGCAGATCGCTGTTGTGTGCCTTCGTTCTTTCATACTTCTAGTTTCTCGCATGATATTTGGCTCACTACTGTTTCTGCTTTCGGGTACTTTAGTTCGAGTTTTTATGGGACGATAATAATATAATGGGGAATTTTTGTATACGTTCCTAAATGTGTGAAAGTTTTCTTTCGTTTCGCCGCGAATGTAATGTTTATATGTGTGTCTATGAAATGAACTCTGCTTGTCATATACTCCGTGGCAAATATCGCATTTATATGTGTTACTACCCGGTATACCGTTGTCACTGTTACCGCTATCCGCATCAGATGCATGAAGTCGTATACGTTTTCTGTATTGTCCTATACTCAAAGTAGGCTTTCGTTTTCGTTTATACCTCAAAATTTCTTCTGCTGCATTAACATGCTTCAATCCAGTATCATTAAAATTATTTTTAGTTAATTCATTATCGTTATTGTTCAGTAATCCTGTACTTTGTTCAGGCAAAACTTCTTCGTTATCCTCCTTTTCAGGCAGTGATCCTGTACTTTGTTGAGGCAAAACTTCTTCTTTATCCTCCTTTTCAGGCAATGATCCTGTACTTTGTTCAGGTAAGACTTCTTCTTTATCCCTCTTTTCATGCAATGATCCTGTACTTGGTTGAAGCAAAACTTCTTCTTTATCCCCTTTTTCGGATAATGATCTTTGATTATCAGATATTTCAGTTATAGAGAAACATTTTTTTAGTTCTGCCAATAAAATATCTGTACAGCAAATCTTATGATAATCTTCAAGATGTAATTTTAAATTTGTCACCCTATTTCTACATAATGTGCATATTACAGAATTATATTTGTCTGTTTGCATTCCTGTTCCTTCTTCTGCTGTCGCAAGATAACTTTGTTTTGTTTCTGTCTCAACAACTTTTAATTTCCCACTCTTTTGTATTTCAGATTGTGTAGGAATATTCTTCAGTTTTTCACCACTGACTTTAAATGAATTTGGAACCACAGAGTCTTCATTACCTATACCTTTTGTTAAGGTATCCTCCACAGCATCCTTCTTTTTGGTCCCATTATTATTAACCGATGCTTTAGATGACTGCGTTGCCTTTACTGCACTTTTTTGGTGTGATGTACTTGAAAGAGGCTTTTTGACAGATCTCTTAATTTTTTTTTCACCATGTCTTTCTCTACGATGTGCTTTTAATTCATATGGTTTTACATATGTCTGTCCACATATAAGACATGAAAACAACTCCTGTTTATCTTTTACTGCTAACCTAAAGCTTGGCAACACATTATTAATGCTCTCCAACACTGGTTGATACTTAATATAAGATGTGCCAGACACATTCTGTGAATTTGGCACCAATTTTTCAGGTTCATCCCATTCTATCCCTGCATCTTTCACTCCTCCCTGAACTGACTTGACCACTATTTGTGATAAATTGCAGACTTCAAAAGGTTGTTCCTTTTCTCTAGATGTTTCAAGATTTGTTACTTCAAGGAACTTATCACATCTCTCTAATACAATAATAGGATCCTTTATTTTATATGGTGTTGTGAATGGAATTATAGTATTCACAGGGTTTTCCTAGAACCGAAAATCAGAGCACTTGTTCACACATTTCATTCCCGGTACATAAACCGGAATAAATAATTGTGGCAAATATAATTATGACTATTTAACTATAATGAAACAAAGTTAATGCTTACAAATGCTGTGGTATCCTCAAACGAAACATTCCAATCAATCGGCTCTCTTTTGGGTATGAGCGGTAAATTAGGTAACACGGATACGTCAGGTCCATTTGGCATTGCGTTCATAATACTTCCATTATCCATATCATACTCAATTGTTGCTGCTGTATTACCCAACATTTTGATACGCCACGAAACAAAGACAGTTAACTTACAAATTTACAACATATAACGTTCATACGTTATGTGTACACCGGTGAAGCCAAGACGACATTTTGTCTTTATCCCCACTCTGTCGTCGGCATATAAGACTATCACCCTGCTCTTCCCGCCTAATACCTTTTTCAACTATTTCCATGATATTTTGTAAACACATACCACCCTATTTCAAATAACGTATTCCTTTCATCGAAGGAACTTAATTGTTACAATGTTTCCTACGTGGTTTGACATCACACCTTTAACTTACATCTAATCGTCCATCATTCACATTTACCGTGCTAGAAACAATGTGCATTATATGAATGCGATAAACGTACCCTGATTATTTGAAATGTATTTGATATCTAAGCACGAAGTTGACAGAATACACGATGATGTAATTGCATCATGGAAAGCCACAGTCTATTTGACTTAACCGGAGTCAGTGGACACCAACAGGGAAGATGGGCTTACCTGACAATGAGATATAATTGGAATTAAACAATACGCTGTCATACAAGAACAACAAATAAATCGTTTGCAAGAATATGTATCTAAAAAAATTTATAATTTGCTTTAAATATGGAATGTTATGTATTTGGTTCAATTGAACTTAAATGGGGTTTCTCATACAAGCTCAAAAGTTCATACAAAATATATGGCCTGGCAAATGTAACGGACATTAATAATAGCATGTGTGCCTCTGATTTTCGAACAAATAGATATTCGAAATGAATTAAGTTCACAATGCTTATAGAAACTTGAAGTACGCAAGCTCTGGCGAAAGCTGCATTCGTTTCCACATTTCGTAGACCACAATATATTTAGGTATTCTTCGAATTTATACACTTATTGCAAAGGACTTGTACCTTTACAATGTATATGTAATATTATGATCATCAGGATATTCGAGGGGGCTCTATTAGCAGAAGGAGAATGAACAAGGCCGATGTTGTTCAGGAGTACAATGCAAAAGTTCCTCGATTTCAGATAAAATTGTCGCTCTAACGAGATCGTCGCGGCATGCACTTCCGTCCGAAAGTATATAAAGGCATGCACGGTTATACAGCACGTCAGATTGTTTCGTTGAGTGAAAATGTGGGTGCCGCTTGTTTTCCTGTTTATTATTACCTGCCATTCCTCAGCGTCACTAGGAGTACACAACGAAGGTGTTAACATTGTGTGTTTGACATTGAAATAATATAAGCTCGCTTATGCAAGTAATTTTTACAATGTATACGTGTTTTAATGCTGTCAAATTTTTTTATTTCTAAAATTTCCATTTTGCACACATAGAATTATTATTTGCAACTTACGTGCTTTTAGTTATACCTTTGCTGCGATACAAATAGTAGTGATGTGTCGCTAATGTTTTCGGTTACCCATTTATACTTCTTGGCATTCATCTTTACACAATTTTTTTTAAGTTGCGGACAAAGCGCGTTATTATCGTGTAGCTATCTGCATGAACATATTTTAGGAGACGCTGGATATCGGACGCATTTCCGGTCACCCTCTCAATTTGGCGAGCAGGCCAGAGACTGGCTAAGAGGTGTCAAGGAACGATTTATAGGATGGGTACTTCGAATTGTCACGCCGAATATGCCAAGGTTTGATGTGGACTTTCGCGATTATGGATATTCCGATTACGATTACGGTTACCCCAAACATACAAGAATAATACCTGATCCATGTAAGTCATATTTTGGAGAATATTACAATTTTTCATTACTCTTGACCGATCTTCAATTATTGTCATTACTTGTCATTTGACCGTTAGTGCAAAACAGATTGTTTGTTATGCGATACATTTTACAAAAATTGTGCAGGTAACTGGAATAAACTGCCGACGGATGAAGATGAACCAAAACGCTCAACATTTGTAGTCGATTGGTCTTACGATTCTGGATCTGCACCGGAAGTGACGAAACCTGTACCAACCGAATCGACAACGGAATCGTTGTATTATGATCCTCGTGAAGATACACGTGACGATGTTGAACCTCTATCTACCACACCAACAGTTTTTACTCCTCGTTATGAAGAAGCTGGAACGGTGGTCTTTGATACCACTACACCTGCAAGGTTGACAGAACAACCGCCCATTTCGACCACGTCTAATTCTCCACCAACCATACAATCTGTATCTGAAACAACATCGGCGAAGAGTACAACAACAACGCAAACATCAGATTGGTCTTCATTCGATTATCTTGAACCTGAAACAATAACATCTACTGAGCCAATTCAAACGACGCAAACGACTACATCAAGCAGTTTACAACCTGATGCAATGACAACTGCCTCTGTGCAACCATCAGAATCATCTACATCCACAAGTTTGAAACCTGAGTTTATTACGCCTGTACCGGTACAAACAACAGAACAGACTACAGTCACGGCTTTGAATCCTGATTCAATCATGACCACTATACAAATACAAATAACGGAGCCGTCTACAGCAAAAAATACAGAAGACGTATTATTGCTCAGCACAATAGGAACCACGGAACCCGAATTCTCGTCTACTACAATCGAATCATTATTTAGTACTACAGAAAACGTAGAATCCGAATTAGTATCTAGCACAACAGAAAACGTTTTTAAAGATACGGTCACATCGGTCGCAACCGAAGCTAGTCCTACGTCGTCTGATCTTGGCAATACGCAATCTGCACCAATCACAGTAATGATAGAGCCCACATCCTATTCACCTACCGAAGAGACTGTTACCTGGAATGATACACCTCCAGTAACCGTACCAGTGGTAGACTATGACAGTGACGTTGATCTGAACAATCTTAGTACGACGACGCGCGCAATTACAGACTTAGCAGCGGATGATGAGGATCAAAATGTTGGCTTGGAAATGACCGACTCGTCTAACACGCAAGCACAGTTTCCAACTTCAGAAAATGCGAATGAATTTAGCGTAACTGAAGAACCGCAATCTTTACCGAAAACACCTACAGAAAACGCTATAACAAAGGACGCAAATGATGGAACTTCTGGCACTACAAACTTACCACCTACAACGACGCCTATTGCTTTCACGACGAAAAAAGCAAAGGTAGAGGACAATGAAGTATATAAACGCCGTACTTCCCGTAAACCGCCTCGGCCTTCATCCGTGGAAGTACTCTTACCGTACTAATTTGTGGGTGCGACAGATCTTACGAATTACATGCTTTAACTTATATTATTATTCTGAATTTGGAGTTTCGCTGTCCCTGCTATAGAACCAATCGGCTATGTTTTTGTACAATGTATATTGTTGTCAGGTGCCAAATAAATAAAATAATGGTTGATTTTTGTCATCAAGAAGAATACACGTTTATTTTGTAAAACTTATCATACTTATTACCCCTAGGGAACGTTGTAAAGTTATAATAATTTTTACGACGATGATGTTGATTCAGCCGTGGTCTTCAAGATGGAAAAATGTTTTACTGTAAAATAGAAACAACACACAGTAGAATTAGTTAATATCGAAATCACTGTATCCCTGGCAAAACTAGCGTGTTAAATAGCTTGTCACTCAGATAAAACACACACAGTATTAAACAAATAAAAAATAATAGTTATTTTAATCCTGTAATACTGAATTATGGGTATTACATTAATATACATAGGTCTTCCTTCATTGCTACTGTTAACAAGATGGAATTATCAAAAATAATATACACCTGGAACCCATTCATTCTGGATTCAATTGAAGGATATGATTCCAGGAATATTTGTTGAATTTCACTAATCAAGCAAAAGCACTTACAGATCCTGAACGAAGCCAAGCCTTGAAACAGCAGATATTTTGTACTTCATATGTACAAGATTGAGGTACAAAAAGATGACTATGTTGAACATGCATGTTAGTTAAGTGATGGATTATCCAATTAAAGATGTGTGGATGAAGGTTGATTGTCTACAGTCTCATGAAGACAATATACACAATTCCAAAATCAGGATACTACTCAAAGATAGATCCACATAGGACTATTGACATAAATATGATAACTATTTCTAAGGTGGAAAACTACTGCAAGGGACTCAGACAACTCATTAACTAGAACTAACTACCAAACAGAATCATAAACTGAAAGGTATGCATGCTGACCATATGTAACCAAAATTATGATACTGTTCCCTCTTGAGACTTGTAGTGCAAATGTTGAGCATTTGTCTACTTCCTTCCCTAGAATATGAATAAAAAGCGTATACCACTGTACATGCGTAATGTAAATGGCACATAATCATGAGTATGAATAATTAATTCAATTGCTCCATATAAATAGTAATTATATTTGCTTGTTAATAATATAATAAAAAAATAAAATAAAATGTATATTAGCATTACTTGAATGAGAGCATGGTACCCATCCATGCATATAAAATGAATAATGTTCCTAATTATAATTTAGAAAATCACAGAAAACAAAAATACCATCACCAAATAAATTTTTTTAGCATGCACCTGTTGAATTTCATAAATAAGTACATTCATGGCCAAAAATGTCCTTTTTTTGTATATATAACAATACAGTTATAACATTCAAGTAATAGCACCTGTGACAAGATGAGGCAAAAGGAAAATGACCAGGATTATATTATCTTACCTTTTTAGACGCAGCTCCAACCTTGCTCTTCTTTGTACCTCTAACCTTCTTCATTCTATTCTTACGCTCTTTACGTTGTTTCCTTGTTTGCTTGTGTTTCTCATAGAGGCCAGATCGTGCTAACCTGTGTTTTGGTTCAAACTTTTTTGCGTAGTCCAAGGTATCATAGATCAGTGCAAATCCAGTTGACTTGCCGCCGCCGAATTTCGTTATCAAGCCGAATACAAACACGACATCGGGCGTTACTTTGTACATTTTGGCCAACTTTTCACGAATTTCGCTACCCCGAACGGACGGCTGACCTGGATGAAGTACATCCACGACCTACAACATCATCAAAAACACATGAAATATATTTGCTCCCTAACTGTAAACAAGATTATTCACAGGAGAAATACATACCATTTGTTTTCGACATAATAGCCGATTGGTCATAAACTTTCTTGTCCTGATCGTAGCGGTTCCTTCCGTCTGTAATCAAACATCAAAACACACTTGCAGGTTATGTTATGTGACACACTGACAACGACACAAATGCGATAAATATTATGAAACTCATATTATTCGAATAAAAGTCACAAAAGATTTTCTTAAGTATCGCTACAATTTTGTTATCAGGTAAAAATGATTTTAGCGGCATTTCACATAGGCATGATACCATGATTCTGAGGTTGTGATCAGTCACAATTTACACTCATTTTAATATCATCGTATTAAATATTTCGACGGCATATTTATATTTCTGTGAAGCCTTATCATTGATTGTGCGGTTTTAATCGAATTTTATTCATTTTTAACAATGATTAATTCACAGTTTTTGGATAGATGATACATACCATTTTGCCCGATTACCGTAGCACTTGGAAAAAGACATTCGCGGAAGTACGCAGCGCTATCCACGGCGAAAAATTGTATTAAGAATCCACATACCTCACACAAAGTTACTAAAATATTGAATGGTGCATGGAGTTTGTAATATAGTTAATACTCACGCAAAACCACTAGTGAAAAGTATCATAACATTACTTTATTAGGCAAAGTAATGGAATGATGCACCGCAAAACGTCAATATTCAAATATTGCGTCTTATGTATTTTGAGCTGGGGATCTTGAATAGGTTGGCTACATTTTATGGCGCGGTATATAAATCGCATTAAAGCCACGAGGTCCACTGTTAAGAAATATACAAAACCTGTATTGGGTATTGCGGTTTAGGCTTAGATCTTAGTTATGTAAGCTATTGGTATACGTAAACATAACATCATACATAAATATGAGAGTATTACCCAAGAATACAATACTAGAGCGGTATCAGATAGTAGTATACACTCGTAAACTGTAATGATACTACAAACATTTTTCTTCTATTATCGCGCTTAGAGCGATCATTTTTTGTACACTCATGTAATGGACATATATTAATAAATCACATTGACCTCGCAGCCTACATTAACGGAGGTTGCGACACCATTGTCCATAGCTCGACGTATACCCCAACAATTACCCGCACTTGTCTCGAAGGGTACAATTGCAACAAATCAATACCGAAGCAGGGCGTGGTTTTAAGAAATGCCAAGCCGTCAAGCAAATCTGCATAATATCATTCCTGCTGAATATTTACATTGTAAAGAGTAAAAGGTACAGACACAAGTCGAAAATTTCTCTGAACATCAGTGGTTCTGAGTCCTGAATCTGTATGACCGACAACATTTTTGGTCAAGTATTCGCCAGTTTGCAAAAGTGACCGCCACATTGGCGCGCGCTACCGGCGCAGCAACGTAAACCTGATTGGCTCTCAGTCGACTAACATTCACTACTCTCCTAGGAAGTTTCGAGAACGAGCGAGCGGTAAATTGGTGGGAGCTCTACGCGTTTACCGCAGTTCGTCAAATTCTATTATTCGAGGCGAAGCGAGCGTCTACATCGCGCAGACACTATCCCGACGAGCGGCTCTCTCTCTGCTGACGCAGGTAAGACGAAAACTCGAGAAAAACGTCGCTGAGGTCCTGGGTAATATCGCGAAACAAGCGGAAACCCTTCGTTCCGCCCCGTTGACGAACGTCGTTTTGCCGTATCACGCGATCGATCGCGAGTCGACTATTTTTTTTCCTCTCCACTTCTCTCTCCGTTGCATCGTTTCAGCCTTGGGAATCACCCAGAAATCTTCCGCGGCGTTGTCGAAGAAAGGAAGTCGTTGTCTCGCGTCAGGAAGGAAAAGTGCTCGTGGTAATGTCGCGCATCGTGCTCTCTAGAGACACCGTCCCGTTACGGTTCTCCTTTAAGCGACCGAGGAAGTGGTCACCTGAAGGTTGCGCGGACATTTTCGCGTGTACGGCGGACATCGTAACGTTACGAAATCCGCGTCGTCGCCGTCGTTGTCGTGGCCGTTGGACGTTTCGCGAGGAGAAAACGCGAGTTCTGACTCTGATAGTTGCCCAGCCGTGACTTTGGGCTCGGAATCGAAAAATGGTGGCAACTCTCGGTGCCCGTGCTGCGATGTCAGTCGGGATAGGCATGCGGACAGCTAATGCCCATCGCATCTGCCACTCAGCTGCCCACGCTCATGTCCGCCGGAATCGACGTTCGCATGGCAGCACGATTATATTTTGCGAAATGTATCGGGCGGACCCCCGGAGATTGGCACTTATCGACCGTTTGCTACGACATTTTATGCGGGCCGTCTTCACCTAGGGGCCACGACCGAGAGAATATATTCCTAGTCCTGAGCGGAACGCTCTAGAAAGCGTGGAGGCTCTTTGTTCCAACGGCGGATAGCGAGTTCGACGTGCTCAACTCCGTTGAGTGGCCGCGCTTTAATTTCCTCTTCCGCGTCTCTTCTAAATTTATTTTACGGCTCTACGGCCGCGTAGACGCCATTTTGAAACGGTGCGATCCACATGGACGGTACATTAGCTACACCACCTCTCCCTCGTTCATTCGGGCCACATGATTATATGTCCGCTTAGAATTTTCCACGCGCCCAAGTCCCGTCAACGTTTGAAAGCCGTGGGCGGATTGAAAACTGCGCAAATAAATAATCGTCCGCCGATTGAATATTAAACGATGCGCGATTTCCGAAAACGGCTGCGGCGGCTTTTGTAGGCGGTCAAAAAAATGTGTCTCTCGTGTTGTTATAATTATTTTTGCACGTCATGACGGAAGCGTTTAGCGCCCTGTGTTTCCTCACCGTTGTCATGCCGTTAATTTTATTATGCTTCGTACGAAATATTGGATTACGGCGATTAATAACGATAAAGACGATTGACTTTAAAGGTTGACAACAAAGAAAATTGAGTTAGTGGTTGTGATTCGTCGTGTATATGAAAGTTACTGCGACATTATGCGATAGAATTTTAATGTCATTGCGTGACGCATTGCTCGTCTAATCAATTCGGGACTGTTGAACTTACCGAGTTTCGGCCATTTTGGTTCACGAATTATGAAATAAATATTATAACTCACGCCTTGTCATGACACAAATCTGACATTTATAGTTCAAAAGGTTAACCTGTAAATCGATTTAATTAATAATTAATAATTATTTGTTAATTGTTAATTACCATTACATTTCGTTAATGATCACTGTATTCCCACTGTTTTGTTTATTTTTTTGTATTAACTTAAATATTAACATCACATTTTTATTTATTATCAGCAGGAGCAGTTGTATGACAATACATATTACTCTGTAAACCGAATAAAAAGAACACCGTACGAAAATGGTAAAAGAAACAACCTTCTACGATGTTTTGGGTGTGAAGCCAGGGTGCACACAAGAAGATCTGAAGAAGGCCTATAGGAAGCTTGCTCTGAAGTACCATCCCGACAAAAATCCAAATGAAGGTGAAAGGGTTAGTATTCAAGGGCAAATTTTGAATAAAATTAATATTTTTAATTGATGTATTATTGTCAGGATTGTGATTGACTGAAATTAATTTCCTCTCCTAGTGTAACATCGTTGGTGTATTATATGTTTTAATACATTTGTGATAGAATTTAAGAACTTTTTAGACGTATTTATTTTAAGTAAATATTTAATGTCAAACACATCTTGTATTAGAAACATACTGCACAACATTGCCCAGTACAATTTGATCAACAATTAAGTAATTTCTAAATGTTATTTGAAGTAATTTATAGTAATTTTCGGTATCTGCGTTTAAGCAAGGCATTAAACCTTTGTTTTTAAAATATTTGATTCCTCATATCTACAATAGTTAATGATAGTACTATTTTGACCTTATAAAATTTTAATCAAACAAAAAAGGACATATAAAATTAATATAGCAGATTGTACAGAAATTTTTGTCGTAAAACAAGTAATGACAATGGATCTTAACACTAATGTATTGTATTTGGTTGGACTTTTGCAGTTCAAACAAATTTCTCAAGCTTACGAGGTGCTATCAAACCCGGAAAAGAAACGCATCTATGATCAGGGTGGTGAGCAGGCCTTGAAGGAAGGTGGAATGAGCGGCAATGGCTTTTCGTCGCCCATGGACATTTTCGATATGTTCTTTGGCGGAGGTTTTGGCTCAACTCGCGGACGAAGAAGGGAACGCAAAGGCCAAGACGTTATACATCAGCTCTCTGTCTCCTTGGAGGAACTTTATAAGGGCACTGTTCGCAAGCTAGCATTACAGAAGAACGTAATTTGTGACAAATGCGAAGGTGACTATCATTGAAGAGTGCATTATTGGAGTAGTTGAAAAATTTGTTATGTACCGAAAGTTTATTAGCTGTAAGTTTTCGACAGACCTGATTTGATGTTTACATAACAATGATAACGGTTTCTAGGCGTCGGTGGAAAGAAGGGATCTGTAGAAACATGTTCAACATGTCTTGGAAGTGGCATGCAAGTGCAGGTACAGCAATTGGCCCCAGGCATGTTGCAGCATCTTCAGTGTATGTGTGCAGATTGCAAAGGTCAAGGAGAGCGTATAAACCCGCGCGATCGTTGCAAACAGTGCAATGGTAGGAAAACTGTTAGGGATAGGAAAATCTTAGAGGTTCACGTTGATCCTGGTATGATCGATGGACAGAAGATCGTGTTCTCCGGAGAGGGCGATCAGGAGCCAGAGTTGGAGCCGGGTGATATTGTTATTCTTCTCGATGAGAAGGAGCATGAAGTTTTCAAGTAAGTGACTTTATTAGGTTCTTGAATCTATAAAATAAGATTTCCATTTGAGACAATGAGATGTCCACAACGCGAGAAAATTCTTCTTTACAGACGGTCAAGAAACGACTTGATAATGCGAATGCAATTGGAACTTGTGGAATCACTCTGTGGATTCCAAAAAGTTATTCGCACTTTAGATGGTAGGGACTTAGTCATAACTTCGCCACCCGGGACTGTTACGAAACATGGAGACCTGAAATGCATCTGGAATGAAGGAATGCCAACCTACAAGGATCCGTTTACCCATGGCAAGCTTATAATTCAGTTTCTCGTAAATTTCCCTCCAACGCTCAGTCTGCCAGTCGTACAAGAGCTTGAGAAATGTCTACCGCCGAGAGAAGAGGTTATTATTCCAGACGATAGCGAAGAATGTGTACTGAAGGATTTGGACACTGAGCAGGAGGGAAGGCAGAGAGACCAACGGCCAGCATACGAAGAAGACGAGGGTGGTCCATCGCGAGTCCAATGTGCCACGCACTAATCTAATTACATTAACCCTATAATAAACATGGCCATTTTTTCATTTTAAAACTTTCTGTCCCATTCGCTCGATTCTGAATCACATGTATTAACGAAAAATAACAAGACAGGCGGACTCGGTGAATTAGAATTTTTCAAGGCCAGATAAAGAACTTGAAAGATAAATGTTTCGGAATACGCGCACGTCTGTGAGGAATAACGAATATATAGTGTGTCGTGGGACTATTTCTCTTGTGAAAGTTGAATTACGAAACTGATTGATGTATGCTATATATACTGATCTATCGGCAGTTCTATTCAATGGTATATCTGTCAGCACTTCCAAGCATCAGTACTCCCAAATTATGATGAAAGTTGTAATTCGGATACTCTAGTTTGCTAACAGTAGGAGACTATTTGAAGAGACGTACTTATTAAACAGGTTGGTAACACATAATTACCTAACCGGCCAACGCGACATCGTTTGAACGTTAGTACGCTGAAATTCACACGTAATTGCGGAAACAGTTGTAAAACATCGAAGTGGGGAATAACTTCTAGCTACTCTGTAATCGATTATTTCTTTATTATTAACGATTAGCTAATCACACCGGTGTTAGTACTGTGTGATCGCTGAGCATTAGAAATAAAGCTGCGTAAGTGTTTAAGCTTAGTTCGTGCATTATCTATGTACACAATTCCTTCAGGTTCTCTAAAATGACTAGTGGCGCTTATTTACACATTTCCATATCTTGAAAGATTTTAGTATGGTTCGTTTATTAATTTCTCCCTCGAATTTTTACGTTTAACGAAATGAAAGATGTCAATGAAAATTAATGTCGGACGATGATTTGTAGAGAAATTATAACTGCACTTTGTTATCGATCATAGTAAAGATCTCAAGACTCCTCTTAAAATGGGACATTATTCCAAATATAGTATTTAATTCTTTTCCAGTGGCTTTTATATACTGGCGTATGGCAATTTACCAACATTAAGGAAATTTTGACGGAAAGTATGTATGCACGTATAGCCATATGCATCGATACTTGCATATGTACCATGCGTGAGATGGCAACACGTTCCTGGTGTGTGTATGCGTGTGTGTGTGCGTGTGGACAATGGCGCGTATTCGTAAAGTCATCTGTCTGTAATTTTCGTGTCGTAGTTTCCAGTGTCATATCTGTAAGATTCATTGAGATCTCTAGAAAAGCAGAAAGATGAACGACTCTTTGGTATTTATTCCGGAGAAGAAATAATGAGAGATACCGTTTTTGTTTTTGGTAGCAGTTTTAAAGAAAGAAAAAAATCTTACGTCGTACTATGACAAGGGATGTATGTATAATGTTGAACAGATACGTTTTATTCCTTTAATCGTCCTGAATTGCAGCTATTAGTAACGCGCATGAAAGAATGTTGTTTTAGACGATCATAAGTCCGTGTACTATATTAAATTAATATGCCTTCGATACATTCACATAATTTACAATATACAGAGTGTGTTTATCACTACGAGGTCGTTTATTCGTCCGCTGTTACTATAGCGAATTTAAATAGCCGCATATGTCTTGTAACCTTATTTATTATAGAAAAATTTGGTGATTGATTAGTACTTTTTTGAGGCATCTCAAATAAATTGGAGAAAGTATAACGATGGAGTCAACTTTAGCGCATATTTCTTTCATTACTGTACAATAGCACTCCCTTGCGCTACGACCTTGTCCTACGTTTGAGAATAAGAAAAATGATAGTTCTTCTCCGCACTTGGTCGTTCGAAGTCCCGTTGGATGATGAGCTTCAGTCTCTTTCTTCGCTCTACGTCTACTCTCGCGCAGTCTTCCTGATAGCTACAACGTTTGACGGCGACGGCAGTGGCGGAGGCAGCAGGAAGCGTTATCGCTTCAATGAGAACTTTTCCGCCGGGTGACAACGGCGATTAGCCTTCTCTCGTATAAGGCGCAATAGGTTTCCATTTTTGAATCGATCTCCCGTGACGTCGCGAGTTGAACTGCACGGCGGCCAGATGGCGGCCCCGTCGTCGGCGAGGGTCAATGTTTTCACGTCCGCACATAGATGACTGCCCGAAAGCCAGCCGTGGAGATGCCGCAAAGGTTTCTGGGTATGCGGAGGGAGCCATATTTTTCCAATATCAGTTACGCGAAAACAGCGTACGCGTAGCATCTGCAGAATGGAATTTTCGATCGGTGCCCTGCGCTGAGCCCGTGTAGGTCGGGAGAAAGTGATCGTGGATCGCACGACGAGGGATCAGCACTAGGGGCCGAGGGCGACAGTGCCAGTCACGAAATAATAATCCTCGCAGCGTTTTCACGCGATCGAGAAGTGAGGTTCGGTGAAAACGAGGAGCGCGGCCCGCGCAGGTGTTCGAGTCGGAGAAGAGGGTTAGTTAACTTAACCCGAGTTCGTAACCGCGGTTGGTGGTAGTGGTGGTAGTACTAGTGGTGGTGGTGGTGGTGGTGGTGGATGGCAGTGGTGGTGGTGGTGGGCCCGCTGCCGCTGTGACGATGACACAGCGTCATAACACGACGTTCGTCCGTCCGTGCGATTTAGCGCGAATCGTCGTTACGTTAGCTTCGTGTGTTTTTTGTACCGAGAGTGAGTTCGCGCCATTACCGATCGAGTAAGTCGTGTTTCAGGCATAATTAAACCCGTGTATACACAGTGTCAAGAGATAGATGGAGGAGGAAAGGCAAGCCTTGCTCGTACAGTGAGTATAGTAATACAGTGAACGAAGAGGATACGTGAGAGGAGCAGCGTGCTTTTTTTTCCCCCAGTGACAGTGGCTCACGATGACATAATCGAGTGTCGTCCGTCTGTGCGTTCGTTCGTTCGCCCGTTCGTTCGTCCGTTCATTCGTTCATTCGCTACGTGCGTTTTATCCATCCCAAAGAGAAAGAGAGCGAGGTAGGGAGAAAAAGAGAGATAGAGAAAGAAAAAGCGGGTAGGTTCGTCGTGATATGTGAAAATCCAGAAGAAGCAACCTCACGACTGAGAGAATACCAGGCGTACATGCCATACGAATGGTGTTACGGCAACACACAAATAGTGGCTGTTACGAACTGCGACCGTGAACACAGGCGAGACGAGTAGTCCATGACAGTGACACAACACAACAGTGGCCTCGACGTTGACTTTGTCGAGATATATTTCCCGAGTTAACGAGCGGTGCGCTCCTTGCGTCCTTGCCTGTCGAGGTCGAGTTGTCGTCGTCATCGTCGTCGTCGCCGTCGTCGTCGTCGTCGTCGTTTCTGGAGCACAGAAAAGAAAGAGAAGAAGAAAGAGAGAAAGAAAATCGGCAGTCGTGCGCTTCTAGTGCGGTCTCGCCGGATTTTCATCGACTACCGGCGCAATTTTTACTCGACGACGCACGCGACCACTGAGGAAGAGGCGCACTACTCCCCTCAACTTTTTCCATTCCTCGCTCTCTGTGCCGCGGTGTCTGTCGCGTCGGGAACCGCGCTCTCGTTACGACGGAACGAGAACAGTCGGATCGACCTTGCACGCTCGCTCGAGGCGCAATTTTCTAATAAACATACCCCCCCACCCTCCCTGCTCTCGAACCCCCTCGCTCCCTTCCTGCCGCCTACGTGCACCCGTCTGACCGGCACGGACTATGAGATTTTCAAGGGAGCACTCTGACCTTGCTCGTCGTGCACCGATCGATACGTCGCGATCTTACCGCGGAGACACGCTTTGCCGATCTGACGCAATGTGCAACGAGTCGGTGCAACGGTCATTGTCACAGCGAGAGTCCGAAAAAATGCCGCCCATCGGTACTCGCCCGTTGCCGAACGAGAGACTCCCGATCGGCAATTGATCCGCGCCGAGCGAACGTCACGTCTCTTTTCCCTCTCACTCTCTCCCTTTCCCCCACCTTCCGCGTTCCTGTTCGAAAAGAGGCTCCGCGGCGCGCCGGTTGTTTTTAAATCTAATGCCAGACGTCGAACGGAGACGTTCACGTGCTTCGCCGCCGCGACGATTATCGCGCAACATTCGTGTCCAGTGAATACATTTGACGTTCAGTGGGAGGAATTCTTGATGGTTCGCAGCGCGAGGTGTTTCGGAGTGTAGCCGCGCATCTTACGTCATGGTTTTCGTCGTGCCCAAGAGGTTATCCGGTCATTGACCGCCGATCGTTGGCAAGGTGTTATCAACGAGTATTGCATCGGAGCCGGATCGACCTTTCGACGCAGTGACAGAGACGTTGACGTTTGCTTAACGTTGTCGTCGTCAAGTGGCTCAGAATCAGGAAGTGATCGCTGTAATGAGTGTCGCTTTCCATTCTCGCGTGCCATAACGTTCGAGTAGCAGAAGAATCGAGTACGTCCGCTGATCCTTTGGCATGCCCCGCGCTGTAAAGCCGAGGATGTCGAGCTACGTTGACAGTGCGCCGAATAAAACCGACGTCAGCGAACGGAGCAGCGTGAGATACAGCGGCTTTGGCAGACGTTCACCTGCAACAAGACAGGAGACGTCGTCGGCGGTGCCGGTCGCGTGAGATCAGTCGTTTCCGCTCGCGGAGGATGCGGCAGGGTCTGGAGGCATCTCCATGTAGGCGTGCGCTCTGCGTTCCAGTGATGTCGGTGTCAGGGTTACCTGCAGCGCTGCTGGACCTGGACCATGACCGGCAAGCCTGAGCAGCCGTCCACGCACCCTGCTCCCCCGAATCACGGTCACCATCATCACCAGCAGCCGCAGCAACAACATCATCAGCAGTCGCAACAGCAACAACAACAGCAGCAGCACCAGCAGCATCATCATCATCATCATCCGCAGCACCATCACCAGCAACAGCAACATCAAGGTCACCAAGCGCAGCAGCATCAGCAAGGTCACCAGCAGGCGCAGCAGCAGGTGCAGCAGCAGCAGCATCATCAGGGCCTCCAGCAGAACAGCGTTCTAGTCTACGTATCCGGGGAGAACTTCGCGTACGCCACGGCGGTGGGTCAGAATGCCGCTGCCGCTGCCGCCGCCGCTGCTACCGCGGTCGGCTATCAGTCCCCACAGCAGGCGACATACGCCGGCATCCTGCCGCCGCAGGTGGCGACGGCGACGTCGGCGTTCCCCGCCAAGACCGCCGTATACTGTGCTGACAACGGCGGCGTCGGCTTCGACGACACCAGCAACTGTTGCCGACTGAAGTCCCTGGAGTACACTGCAGGCAACGGGACTAACGGTGGTAGCGGCGGCCTTCCCGGTAACGTTGCCGGTGCCACGGTGAGCACCGGTGCTGCAAACGTCAACGTGAACAACATCGCCGGTATTGTGAATGCGAGTCAGGCCTCTGCGGGCATCAATGTGAGCGCGAACGTGATACCGAGCGTGATACCGAACTCGGGCGTCGGCTCGAATGTGAATGATGCCGCGTCGATCGACAGTGTCTCATCCAGGTCGGCGCGCGCCTCGATGGGCCCAGCGAACAACGACGAGGACGAAGATTACGGGACTATCGTCTCGAGCAACGGCCTTCTTTACAGGCAAGCTGCTGCTGCCGCTGGGGGCGTCGTGGGTCAGCCGAATTCGACGGTCGCCGCAACGACGCCGGGCGTCGTCCTCGCGCGCGACAAGACCGCTGGCAGGGCATCCATCGAAAGCGACCCGACGTCCGAGAATGGCATGGTGGTCGAGACGGTCGCGAGGGTGGTGGTGAACGGTACTGAGATGCTGCCGGGGAAGCTCTTCCCTGCGAGGCTGCACGGCGGCGAGTATCAGGGACAGAGATTTGCCGAGGTCTATTCGGGGAACGGTGCGGGGAACGGGATGATCGGTGAGAGAATGACATTGGTGGGCAGTGGCGGCGGTGGTACCGGTGGCGTGGTGGAGGGTTCGTGTGTTGGGATACTCGGCGAAGACGCGTGTGGCAACGTGACCTACGTCCGGCAAACAAGTGATCAAGGTCAGTCCGGAGTCTTTCATCAGCAGGCTCATGTTGTCGAGCAGACGACGCTGGACGACAAGGGCCGGCAGCAAGACATTTTCGATGGTCAGGCCGGCTCGTCGTCGCTATCGACGTCTTCGTTGTCGTCGACATCGTCGATGATCGGTGGGATCGTTGGCGTGAACGTTGCCGGGAGCATCGCCGGGAGCATCGCCGGAAGCATCGCCGGGAGCGTCGCGAGCTGCGACTCGGTCAGATCGGATACGGGAGAATCGTCGACCTACAGCAGCCTCAGCAGTCCGGAGAGCCAGAGTCAGTCAGCCCACGAGGGCCTCTCGGCCGGCGCGATAAGCGCAAGTGTTGGCGGTGCCGGTACGTGCGCGCAGCAGGCTGCGCGATCCTCGACACGCGTCAACAACAATAATAATAACAACGGCAGCGTCAGTGGTGTCGGTGTGGGTGTCGGTGTCGGTGTTGGTGTTGGTGGCGGTAACAATGGAACGAGCAATAGCAACGGCAGCGCGGCCAATGTGCAGCAGCATAATATTGTGTTGACGATGAACGGTAGTGCGGTGCTCACGCAACAGCAGCAGCAGCAACAACAGCAGCAACAGCAGCAGCAGCAGAGCGCGGTGAGCGTGCCACGTGGATGGAAGAGGATATGCACTAACGGGGTCATCATTTATATCAGGTGAGTGCTTTTACGTGCTTTTTATTTATGGCCGCCAGGAAAAGTGCCGCTAAATCGACGGCAGCTAGCCGCGCCGGACTGATATTGCCGTCTGGCGCTGAAATATTCGGAAGGCCGCGCATTGTGCGCGATGCATCAGAAGTGACGCGAGATTGTCGGGAGAAATATCGAGTAGGCCGGGGAATATGTATACGCTTGTCGGCCATGGCTGAATGATACAGTTTACCCGTGCGAACGTATTATCGTGCCTCTCGATTGTATTTACGTATGTCCGGTTCTCAGAAGAGGAAGGGAGGAACGGCGTGACGGCCTTTCCTAGTTTTAAACGTATGACAGCGCGTTATTCGCTTATCAGTCCATTGTCACGCGATGCTATAACAGCGCGCAACGATGCTGAGGCCCGAATGGCCGGGGCGAAATGAGTCGGGCGCATTGTTTGCTCTGTTAATCCAGCGCCGGCGGATTAAGCCGGGCAACTTGATTAACCAGGTGTAATGGAAGACCGTTAATGCGACCGCTTCTTTCCCCACAGCAAGACGCCAAATTAATTACGCCGGCCGTCCGGAGTCGTTGATGTAACTTCTAGGTCAACGCGTGCGCGCCAGGGTACGATCCCCGTGTAATTAATGGGAGCAAGCGATTGTTTTACCAAGTAGTATCAGATTTTGGCAAGCGGCCAGTTTTGTTGCCATTACTATTATTTGCATAAATAACTCACCGTGTATCTTTGCCCGTGACGCGGCGAGCATGATTAACGATCCGTTGCTGTCGTTACTCTTTGCCGTGCTCCGATGAAGAAACATTTGAAAGTTGGAATATATGCATTTTAGAATTAATACTGCAGTTGCCGTGAACTTGATTAAAAGCATCGAACTGCCACGATACCGTAAATTCTATACGCTCGACGCTCGTCTGCTGTTAGGACTTTCAAATACCTATTCCGACTCGAAGTCTAAGAAAGTGACGAAAGTGTTTCAATCGAATTTCCACGATCGCGCCGGCCGTGCAGAGGACGTGAAAGAAGAAAAAATCAGCTGGTTTCACGGGCAAGGAAAGAAGCTCACGCTGCCTCGGCCCTCGCCCTTTTGTAATCTTCTCACGCGCTCCGAATAACAAAAGGAAGCCAGGCACTTTTTTGCGAGCTACGCTGCAGACCTTGCGTCGTCCACTTTTTCCAGCGTCGCACACAGCACGTGGAAAGCGGGGAGGGCATCCTCTTCTCCTAACCCCTCATTGTATTTTTATGGCTCTTTTCAAGGCCCCCGAGTCGAAGGGCGTTCTCTCATCTGTTCCTTCACGGGTACCCTTACCTAAGGCCACTTTTATCACGCCGTGCCAACGCTCATCCTACCTTTCCTCGCCCGATACTGACGATGAACAATGGCCCCGTAATTTTCGTTTCGACCAAAAAGTGTCGGAACATCCACACGCGCGCGCGCGCGCTTGCATTAGAATGCGAGCCGTGGCGCGAAATCAAGCAAGCGATTGTTGACGGGATCGAGGAGTCAGGCAGATCGAGTAAGGAAATCGGATGTGAGCATTCGCCGGTTAGGGACTGAGAACATGAAAGCGAAGCGTCTGCCCCTCGCCACCCTCGCAACAATCACGTAATGTGATTTCACACGGATCAGGCGGGATCAGCAGAGTTGATACGCTGCTTTCCCTTTGTGTCGCGCGAGGTAAGGGATTTCTCAAGATCCTGCAACGGAGCAAAGGGCGACTCGCATCTTCAACATTGCCGAAGAGAGACTCATCTCTCTTTTCCTTGGCTTCGTCTCTAGACCATCGGCACGGTACACGCTTCCTCCACCTCGGATTCGGGCTTACGTTGTTCGGCATCTTTCTCTGTTCTGCTGCGCGGGCGATCCGGGTCCGGTCTCTTACCCTGTGCCTCGTTAAAACGATCCTTTCCGGGTTGGCAGGAGTCACGGTTTAAATGACGTTTAAAGGGCCGCTGACAAACAATGCTCCGGCTAGCAAGACCGACTGACCCTACCGTCCTCTCAGCGGACCGCCGCGCCGTCCCTTCGGGCTGAATCAACAGAACACGTGGGTCACTCTTCTTTCTTCCTTCCTTTCTTTTTCCCTCCGCGTCAGATATCCTAGGGATCAGGCGCCGATTCGCTCCTTACGAAACTTCTGCCATCTAATTGGAGTGTCTCATGCCCGATGCTCCAAAGGTTTTTTTCATCTTGATTACTGCGACAGGCGAATTATTTGTGGCGCAAGCTATTTTTATAGAAATCGTTTTGTGCGTCGGACCCTTTATTCGGAAGGTCGGCGGAGATAGCCTTTGTTAGAATTCGCTGGTACGAAACAGCGAGCGTTTCCATAAATATTCCTCCGTGCTCCGTACCTACGGTCGATTTTTCTACAACGTCGTACACGTATGTCTCCCGGTCACGACGCGCCTCCTTGTCCCGTATCGGAGCCAATAGCCGATAGTCGTGATCGATTTCATCCACGGGACGACGTATCGGCGGATTCTCACATCGGCGCCGTGGACAGGAAGCGAAGGAACAGTCGAAAGGAAGGGGAGCACATACAGGAAGGCAAAAGGAATTTCGTCGAAGCGGCGCTGTTCGTGCGATCATTGATTTACGATGGTACGTCGTAAATACCAACGGTGATGTACGACCATGGCCACCCTGTTCTCTCTCCCTCTCTCCTCGCCCTCTCTCTCTCTCTCTCTCCTTTCCTCTATATCTATCTCTTCTCCTCTCTTTCTCTGTCTTTCTTCAACGCTCACACTTACACGGTTACTCTCACTCTCTTCTTTCTCCAGCATCTTCTTCCCTTCGTCCAGTCTTTCTGCGCAGCCTCTTCTTCCTCCTTCTTGCCTCGCAACCGACGTTCCCTTTACAGACCTCTCCTTGATTTATAATACCTACAGGCCCCTTGTCTCTCTCCGTCGTCTTCGCCCGTACATACCTCCTAGGTGCCTGGACTCTTACTCCGCCATCTCCACCACTCCTCTCGCAGTGTTCCTTCTCTCGCCGTACGTTCCATCACCGTTTGCTTCCTTCGACCGAAGTTCACCTTGTACTTTTTCCTCTTCAGCCTCCTTTGCCTCCTCGCCGACCTTTTTCCGTCCGCCACCTACAACGATTCCGTAAGCACGTAAACCGAACGCTTAAGTACAACCTCGTGACCTCTTACGCTGCACTGTTCAGCGATATTCTCAGACGTCGGAACTTGATCTCGTTCATGCTCGTGACTCCTTGGTCGGCCAGAAAGTTATCCGTCGCTTAATGAATGGTGCACTCCTTTTTTCCACTCGTCTCCGCGGAATTTACATACGCGGCGGTGTGGTTTTCTTTCGTCTTATAATTTATGACGGCCGCCGGGCGTCTTCGTAACAGGCGATGTCGCCAGTATCGTTCGAGTGGGTCCCGATGCTGGCACTCCGGAATCACTATTATTCCCGCAGACGCTCCTGAATATTCATCGGAATCCCCGGCTTTGCATAGTGTCAGCGTTAAACGCCGTCGTGAAATCTCTAATTGCGCGAAAGGGTTAAGGATAAGTCTCCGGGCCGAGCGAAGGCTAGGTATATAGGTATGTAGGCAGGTAGGTAGGTAGGTTCGTGCGACCCAGAATGCACTCGAGGCTGCGTATTCCGATTGTGCGGATTATGCGCTGCACTTTTTGCCACTTCCGGCCGCCTCGCAGGGTGCGCACTGGAATCGGGACGAATGCATGAGAAACAGCCGTTTCCGGACGCGAGCGCTTTCTGGCCGGCCTCAAGAGTAGAGTGCTGCTCGCCTTACCTCTCAGCCGCTTATAGCATCCAGCAGCCTCGCTTATGGTAACCTCTCCTCGTATTTATAGTGGCGTTATACTTTCTCCGAGCTCGCCCATCAGCACGCGACTCGGCGCCATTCCCTTTCACTCGTACGTTCGTGCGCAACGATGATCGCGCGCATCGCGCAATGCGTGCCTTCGTTGAGTGCGCGTACGACAGGCGACATTAACAAAATATACGCGATCGATCCGCCGGTTTCCAGGTTCACGGTCGCTAAAAAATGCGCCCCGCTGCGCCGACACGCGTTTCCCGCGCGTTTAGTGCGCAACAGACGCGCATGCGCACTACTGGCGGAGCCCAATGCCAAATAATCCCGATGCGTTGCATAATGAGATTGTAAATGAGGCGTACGATTAACCACGTGGTCCGTTGCTGTTGGGTCTCAGCAGGGCAAACCACCGTGC
Organism: Anoplius nigerrimus; assembly: GCA_914767735.1. NCBI lineage: Eukaryota > Metazoa > Arthropoda > Insecta > Hymenoptera > Pompilidae > Anoplius > Anoplius nigerrimus. The sequence continues at coordinate 11,662,719 of OU612088.1, read as the reverse complement.
TGAAGAGCGAAAGAGAGAGAGAGAGAGTTTGGGAGAGCACGTGCCGAGCGGAAGATTAAAGCGCACGGATCGAGGTGCTTCGACCTCTGAGAGAGAGAGAGAGAGACAAAGAGAGAGCTTATGGTCGACTGTTCGTAGCTCATCCTCCTCCGCATTTATTTCTCTTCAGCCATGCCTTTCGTCTTATCGCAGAACTCGATATCTTGGACCTTGTGCCTATGCTAGGCCCTCTTCCGATTCATCATTTTCTGTTTTGCTATTCTGGGAATTTGTTTTGGGTTTCAGATGTATTCATTCGCTTGACCTTCGCTTGGAGAGTCAGTTTATGGCTTCGGTCAACGTTGGTGTATCTTTGCTATCATCAATATTTACAATATGACATCGATAATAATGATTTTTGAGTTCGAAAACAAATTATTGACCCGTGTCGGTTTTTAATTAGTCTCGGGTTCGCATGAAATCAGCGTGGTTAGAGTCAGAGTGATTTCGGGAAAAAGAAAATTGAATCCTCGTTGACAGCGTAACACTTCGTTCGGTCGGCGATCGAACATTTTCTAACGAACAGCGTCGCTCGCCATTACGCTCGACTGGTCACTTTCCATCGGTCTTGTTCGACAATTCCTTTTTCGAGCAAGCACACCCGCGATGGCGCTCTGACGTAACTGCTTGCTCAACCGGGGACCGAGAACTCGTTCGTGCGAGCCACGGCGAAGAAAAATTAAGGTTACCAGCACGCATGGTTAAGCCGTGGGTGCCGAGATGATTGGGATGCTGCCGACAGAGAGTGTGTGTGTGTGAGAGAGGGAGAGAGAGAGAGAGAGAGAGAGACGTTGAACACCGATAAAAAGAGCGACAGAGACGAGCGCGAGAGTCATATAACCGAATACTGATGTAGATCTCGTGTTTCACAAGTTGCGCTGTACAGATTCCGCCGGCATACGCGCTCGCCGCGCGATACAACAAACAGTTATAACTGTACAGGCCCCGTTCGCAGCGATTTAAGTAATGTAACGGGGCGGACAATTTTTCATGACGCGCGCGACACAGCGAGCGAGAGACTGTCGGACGTGTCGAATATTCAATTACGGCCGAGCGCAAAATGACAAGATACGCTCGCGCGTCGGTCCCGATAACGAGATCATACCGGTTGACCTAAATAGTTAATTGAGTTCATCTATATCGAGAGTCGGGCCGCTCCGGTTTGAAAAAACAATCACGTGGGAGAGGATGAGGTCAAGGCAGCGACGAGAGGCGGATGGCTCTCCCGTCGGCTTCCAGGCAGGTAGAAGGTACATAGAAGAGGACGGCTGGCCAGGCCAGTAGGGTTCACCGGCTTCGGAGGCAGAGGGGACTCTGCCGGCGGAGGCATCGGATCCAGGAGGCGGAAGCGGGGTGGAGGGAGGAGGGAGGGTTGGAGATGGAAGAGCAGAATGAGCGATAGTTGCGCAACCGCGCCTCTCCGCCTGCCGTCGAGCGGCGATTACGCAAACGTGATAATTAATTGCCAGTGTTCTCTGTTTAATGACTCGTCAAGTCGTTTGCTAAATACGCCAAATCGCCGGCGACGTCACGAAAATCGGCGTACAGGTGCATCGTTGCGTGTCGAAGCTGTTAATTCTCCAACGCTGGTTGCGCAACATTGCGTCTAGGTTTCTGTTTTTCCGTTTCTGCGTCTCTCTTCCCTACTCTGTTCCGCGGTCGTACCTCTCTGTCTTCGATTCTTATTTTTCTTGCTCTAGCACTGCGACGCTGACTTCGCTCGGCGTCGGAAATAATGGTGCGGACGACGACGGCGGTGGCGGCGGCGGCGGCCGAGGAGGAGAAGCAGGCGGAGGTGGAGGATGATGATAATGATAAAGTTAATGATAATGATGATGATGATGACCGTGATAGTAATGATCAGTTGACTCGCGCGGCGCATATTCGTGGCGGTGTATTTATCTTGGCAATTTGCGCGACGATATCTTGCATAATAATATGTTGCCGGGTAACCGTGGGCCGATTGTAGGCGATCGGTAATAGCGATAAGCTGGCATTATCGGTAGTGGCAGTTTCGACGTTAATGTGCGACGCGCGGATGTACGCCGCTTCGTCGGGCGTTATCGGCGCCTATTTATTTCGATAATCTGCCGATTTCAATTGCCGATTTGTTTCCGACGTTACCGCTGTTTGCCGGCGGTCATAAATATTGAATGGTTACCGCTGGCGTAAATGGACGGTAAGCTGCCGAACGTTTGAACGATTACCAATACAATCGTTCGTGCACAGGCGTTCGCGAGCTCTATTTTAGTCTGACGGCGAATAGTTATGGACAAGGAAAATTCTGCGCCCGATCTGCCGCATCGATTTAAAATGTGCGCAACACCTAAGAGGCCTTAACTATGCTCGGTCACGTATAACGTCGGTTTGTCCTAACGGTGAGCGTCGCCGCTTACGAAACCGACGGGCCCGGGTTCAAATCCTGTCGGGGTCATCGCTCGGCACAGGATTTGAAAGTGGGTTTTACGCGTGTTTATCTTCCGAATTCACATTCTTCGCACTCTCGCGTTATATGCCCGATGATGAACGAACTATATACAGTGATAATCGTGATCAGAGTCAATCTAGCAGTATGGGGCTTACAAGCACGGGGTACGTCGGTTACCGCATCAAAATCTGCCTCGGGAAGGTCTGAGAAGTGGTCGATCCTCACGGATAGACGCTCTAGAAGGGCGACCCTGTAACTGGGGTGTCAGGAAAACCAGAAAGAGCGACGACCGTAGCTCTCTTAACCGTGGACGCCAGATTCCCTCTTCCTTCCTCGTGTTCGCACAACTCTCTGTCTTCGTCTCTGTCTACGATTCTGTCCGGACTCACGTAATACCGCCTTGTTCCTCCGCGTTTCGCTTCGAGAGAGTGAGAGAGAGAAAGAGAGGGGAGGGGAGCGTGTGTGTGCACGAGTGGGGAGAGAACTGGCAGAGGTCGGCTCGGTCATGTCGATGGAAATTCCCGCGACTAGCGATTTCAGTACAATCTGCAAGCCGGCCCCTCCAACGCGTCTCCTCTGTCTAATACGGACGCGTTTCGAATACAACTTCGAAGGCGCGCACACGAGCTCGTCGGAGGAGGGGGCGGAACTCAATTCAGACTACTCTGACTCTGGTCCGTTATTACGAATAGCTGAGGGCACTTTTTTTTTTCCTTTCTTTTGCTTCCCTTCGTCCTCTCCCTTTTCCCTGGCATTTTTTTGTTGTTGTTCTTTTCACGCGTACGATCGCGATTGAATGGGATACTGTTTCGCTGGGGTTCGTTTGTAAAGCTGACGCTGAGTGCTCGAAGTGGAGCAAAGATTCCGGCGCACGTGTACGACGGACAATTTAGCGTCGGACGAGCGATTAATAGAGCGCAGAGATCGTTTTATGATTCAGATCGCTTTGATTGAATAGTACCGCGCAACTTGCGGCTCAAGCATTTATTTAGCACGTCCAGTGCTGTCAGCTACGTGAGTTTGACAGAGCGAGCATTTCTGAAAAATGTGGGATTTTTATTTTCCAATGTGAACGCAGTGTTATTAAATTTGATACAGACATTTTGGCAAGATGAATTTTATATAAGTATTGCTGGCCATATTTGCCGAATATACTATTCTTTGAATGATTCCAGCTCAGACTGGAACTCGCATGTTTTTACCCTTTATCAGACGATAACGAAAAGTGTACTTACATGCGGCGGAAATACGACGGTCATCGTTTAAAAGCTGTTATTTTACAAGGCAGCCAATGTGTTAATTAGATAACAAGGTTGCGTTGCCGGCTACGACTGTACCTGTACCAAGAACATTGTAAGACGTATTACGTGTATCAGCGAAAAAGAGTACTGCGGCAAACACGCGCAGTCAGGCACGTCTCTCGTATCTTTCCTAAAAACGGTGTCTGGCTATAAATAGTCAAGACGCGCTCGCTCGCTCACGCGACAAAGATAGATCGACGTGATCCGCCGACAATCAATTTTCACCAACGATCTTCCTGTATTCAAATCTAAACCGTAAAGCGCTCGTTTCGATTATCCCGAATAACGGCCACGATGACGTTTAACTTCATAATTCAGAAGACGTGCGCTCGTCACCTTAACGCTATGCGTTAAATGTAATGCGTTATTTCGTTAACGTCCCGTCTCATTTGTCGCGTCGGATTAATTGAAAGCCAACGACAGTCGACATCTTCCTCGAGAGAACGATCCAGCGTCCGTACGCTCGGCTCGGCGCGATATTTTCGTCGTTCCGAGGCCTTGGATCACTTTCGGGCCATTCTCTATTGAGTAATGGGCTAATTATAGTTTTCACTTGTTTAGAGACTCTCGGCTGGCATCGATCGCCGAAATACGTATTTTCGAGCCGGTCCCATCAACTTCGGATTATAAATTGGTCAACGCCGACGCGGCGAACGTCCATGTCGCCGCGTCCGCTTTGCTGCTCGACGAGAGAGCAGAGTTCGGAAATCGAGCACACGTACGCCACCTCGGCTGCTGGCTCTCGCACGATTAATTATTCGGCGCACGGTCTATTTGTACGCGATTCCTTTTTCGCGACAACAGCGGCACATGCTGGTACTTCGACGCCCCCGGCCTTTTTTTCAGTCATTAACCTCGCGGTCGGCGAGCGGACCCCTTTTTTTATTCCCCCACATCAGGGAGTGCGCTCGCGCGCGCGCACACGCGGAACGGTCGCGTATATCTTTTTTAGGCTTTCGTGTCGCGCCGAGATCTCTAACGTTCAAGAACGCGGCGGCGGGGTATAATTTATAGCTCGGCTGATCGTACGCAGTCGTGTGGCGTGTTTCCGAGCAGATAGCATCGTTGAATACGCACCTGGCTGTGTTGTATTCGATGTGCCCGCGTGGCATGTAGTCAACGGTCCCGCGCTGCGCTCTGATTAAATGAAGCTACATTGTAAACATTGTCGGCGATAAGTCGTCAAACACTCGGGGAAAGCCTTGTTTGCGGGCGTTTACCGAGGGAAATATTGTTTCGCGATTTTACATCAACCAAGCGACTCTTTCGAATGCACATAAACGAAATAGTTCGGCTACGTGCGCCTAGATAGGGGAAGGTTGCCTAAGTTGGACCACCGCCTAATTTGGACCACTATGATATCTAAAGACTGGTGAAGTTTGTGCGATTTTCAATAGGTATCTTGTTATACGTAGATGTAGGCGAAGTTAATGCAATCGTGTTTGCGAAAAAACGCCTTGTGGTTACATTGAGAGAAGCGTTATTTGTTTGAGTAAGTAGAAGATTAGTTATTTCGACGTAAGAGTGAAAGCCGTTAATTCGTCTAAACATAAGTAATCACAATTCTTTTTATATTGTCACAAAGCTTACTTATTTGTCTATAATTTGCAGTAACAATTTTGAGAAATCATGTTATATTTAGGTTTTTGTACAATATCAAACATTACATATTCAAGTTGCCTAAGTTGGACCGAAAAGAGTTGCCTAAATTGGACCGGTCAAATTTCGGCAATGACATGTTTTTTATAAGCAAATTAAAATTTAAGAGATATTTTCAGGGTTACAATATCAAAAAGAGGACACTATGGACAATGATCTGACAATAATTTATTGTTAGCTATTGCAGCATACAAAAATAGTCATTGCGGTTTGAATGAATGCAATCGTATGCATGAAGTGCCTAAATCAACTATCAAGAGACATTCTGATCAAAAGAATTCCGTTCCCAATAAAGTTAAAACATTTTTGGTTTAAAAATTAATAGTTTTTTCGTTTAAAAATTAATATTTTTTTGGTTTAACAATTAAGGAAGTCAGAAAACTGGCTTTTAATGTTGCAGAAAATGATGACTTGCTACATAATTTCGATCGAGATACCAAAATTGTTGATAAAAAATGGTTCTACACATTTTTCAAACGAAATCCGCATCTTTCGCTTTGGAAATCTGGAGAAACCTCAATGGCAAGAGGCAGAGGCTTTAATAGAGAGAATGTCAATAATTTTTTTGATCTGTTACAACGGATTGTCGATGAGCATAAATTTACAGCCCACAGCGAAAATGGGAAAGGTTCTTTTGTTGCAATTTTCGTTAAGAAAGCTAATGGTCCAATTTAGGCAACCGGTTTCCTAATTTGGACCGATGACACCATTTTTTCGAGGTCATTTTTCACGGTTATAAATAATTTTTTAAATTTAACAGATGGTATTGTTTTGAAGGTACACCTAGTGAGTTTCTTTTCTGCTACTTAATTTTTATTGACACTTCTTATGTATCGCTATATAATGAAATTTATAAAATCGGTCCAATATCGGCAACCTTCCCCTACAGTAAGTAGTACGGTCGTAGGTTATAATGCGTCTTTTAGCGTCAGCGGAATTGATTATGAAGTCGTTTCAATGGCAGGCTAAACCGGTAACTGATCGAATGACGTGGGCTTCCAGGAAAGGTGGATGTCACTCGTTTGTGGGTGACGCTCGATGCGCTAAACGCGTAGGAGCTAAGGTAATTTGCGCTGATAACGAGCCACCCACGTAAACACAGGCTAGCATTGTACGGGCCGATCGGCTCTTAGACACATTAATTCCGACGTAACGATAGAAACCTGTTATTCGTCGGAGTCGCGCGCGCGCGAAGGCCTATCGATTAATTCCCCGCAGCGCGGCACGGGGCGGGATTATTTTGATTATTTCGACCTCGAGTCCGCGGAACGTGGAACGCACTCGGCCGATCGGCCAATAAAAGTACTGTTCAAGATAGCCGAGGCGATGTTCGAGCAGAGGCCGGACGACTGAATGGCCATGCGTAATTTTAACCCGACCACATGACCGCCGATCACGTGCGATCTCCAATAGTCACATTCGCGGAACCAATTTGCCCAGCTCGCGCACGGCATTGTTAATAGGGCCCGTAATTGTGCGTTTAATCAACGCTCTCGATTCCGCAATTGACGTCGAGTGGATGACTTTAATTCCTGCGACACCCACCCCCCCGCCTGCTTCTCTCGCCTGGCTCGAAAATTAGTACGCGATCCACTCGAGTGTCGGACTCTTTTCTCCCACGGCGTCTTACGCGGGGGGGAAATTAATGACGTTGACTTTTACTTTCGACGAGCTTTGCCGCGCTGACGACGCGTGCGCGCGACCTGGGGAGGAAGTCCTCGCCCAGGAGTGGAAAATCATTCAATTATCTCGCGCGGCCTGGGGTGGGAGCATTAAGCGTCGGTCATTAATTTTTCGAAACGACGCCCGGCTTCGGTTTAAAGAGGATTTCACGGCGAACGCCTGACGGGCCCGCGCACTTTCGGGCGGAGTAATAAGTCGCGGGGACACATTTAGGTGCCAGGGACTCGTTTAAATTTATTCCTCGCCGACCCCATGCCAACGTGGCAGCCACTCCTCGTCCTTGTTTCTTCGATGTTAACGGGTCCCGGCTAATTTATGAACCTCGCGGAATATAAAAGCCCGAGTTACGGAGTTCGCGTGTCGCGAGATAAGGCACGACGTTATCCTCCTCGCTTCCTACTTCCACGATTAACTTCGGCAGCGGCGGCAGTCGATGCCAATCTTTTTAATTTGTTTTCGTCGAAGACGCCCGCTTCTTACGCGCCGAACGATGGTCTGCTAGGATGGAGCTCGATTGAGGTTTTCGCTTCGATTAACTGCGGATCACAGATTCGCGATGCATCCGATGGAAGAAAGCTTCGCTCCCGCCTCGAATATTTACGAAAGGTCGTAAATTCCGATCGGAATCGATGGGGAGCGAGAGACGCGGAAACTATCGGAATCGTTCCTGGAACGGGTCGAATGATTGGCGCGGACCCTTCACCGTAACGGTATCACAACGAAATTAACCGAATAGCCATTTTATCGCGTGCCAACTCGATGTTCCGCTAGATTTATACATAGTGTTTGCAGGCGAGAATAAGGAATAGGGTTATAGCGAACGCCGGAGTTAGAGCTGGCCAGGCTCGAATGATCGACTACTCACTTTTTCAGTTCGCCCCGTTTCGAGCGATTGGAAAGTTTCTAACGGTTCGGCAACCTAAAACCTCTTCCTTATTATACTTTTTATGCCGTGCGGAGAGGCCACGTAGAAGAGAGCCTAAGCCGTACGTCGAATTATTGTCCCGAGCTCTCTCGGCGGCCCCCACTTGCCTCTCATTGGCCGAGCCGGCCGAAGTAGTTCATCTCGGCGTATGAACGGTGCCTCTTGTGAAAGACTTTAATGACCTGTACATCGATTAAGGCTGTCGTTAAATTTTATCGCCGCGATAACAAAGTTTCCGCGTGTCGCTTGCCGGCCGGCTTTAAATACATAGTTTCTTATCGGCGATACCGTGAATTACGATACGAGCGTGTGTATCTCTGCGCACAAGTGGATACTTGTGCTAATACGGAATTCCGATACTCCGGGCTATCCGCGATTATTTTCTCGGCAATGCATCGACTCCGGTATCTATGAAGTAACAGGTTCGGCGCGCGCGTTATTTACGGTGTTTCTCGTCGTAAAGCGATCATTATCATCGCTCCTCTTGGCTTATTGAGCCAGAACGAGTGTGTGCGAGAGCGAACTCTTTTTTTCCCTCCTCCTTTCTGCAACAAGGAGCAGGCTTGCACTCATTACGCGTCGAGTTCAACAGCTGACAGAGGAGAGTTGGAAGCCATCGAAGTTGGCACACGCGAGCTCTCACCGTTCGAATCGCATTTCATAATTCATAACCGAATGGCCCGACGTGAAAGCCGAGGCCGACGCCGTTGGTGCTGCTACTCATGCTTCTGCCAGTGCCGCTGCAGCATCGGGATTTCTTATGGGCCAGGCACACTAGAATGCAATTTAGCTTGAATTGGCATACGGTGTGTCTCTTTCTCTTTCCGCTCGCCCGGCCGCCTTTCTCCGCCCGGCAATTTCGATTAGCCGCGCTCAACCCAAAAGCATGATGATTGCGCCCGTTTTGGCTCGTATAAATTTCACTTAACCCACATTTTCGTCCGCTTGCAACACCTCCGCGCGAGCTCGGCAGCCGAGGCAAAGTACCCGTACTTCTCCGCCTCGTAAATCGTCCGTTACACGCTGTCGGGGCGCCGGGGTCCCCTTTGTTTCTATAAAAGGGATGACTCACGTGCATTCCTAGTGCGCGGATTTTAAAATGCAACCTCCAGCCGTCGGACTCTCGACGCTGCGAGCGTTCGAAACGACACCGACGCGCAGTCAAAGTCAGCACTCTCGAAACGCAACTTAACGACGAAAGAAATGCGAAACTTCACTTTATTTCTTTTTCTCCCACTTCCAGCGAGCTGGAGCGAGTCGGACGCGGTATCGCTCGCAGAAATAGTTTGGAGTGCATTCAATTCCGTGGCGTGACGAGAGGTCTGAAATTTTTAAACTTTACGCTTTGTTGTTCGCGTTTACGGCGCCATGAATAACGCCCGCGTTAAGACTGACTCTACCGACCGCTTTTCCGCGGAACGGTATATAAATACATTACGCGCGGCCAGCGCAAGGATTAACGCGCGTGCACACGTACGCAGAGTGGCGCACACGGTCGTGGTACTGGGGGCAGCACAATTTCGCGGCTGAGCTGCGCCCATTTCTCGGTTCCACGTGAGAGTCACCAGACGCTATTTTACCGCGGCCGCTCCGAGGATCACGTTATTTAATAACTCGAAACAACCGTGCGAAACTTTATCTCTCTGGCCGTCTCGGACCTCGACGCGTTCTTCGTCGCCTGCCTCTTTACCCTCCTCTGACCTCGCACCCTTTGCGCACCCACCTCGCCCGCGTCTCTCACCCTCCACCATCTTCTACCCTTCTTCTCAGCTCCATCGAGAGCAGCGTTAGCCGCGGAAAAACTCGGAGTGTCCACTTTCTCGTTCACGCTCGACGTCTTTTTTCTCCTAGCGGTCAGTTTTTATCAAACTTCGCGTGGCGCACGTGACAATTTTGCGCGAGCGAACGAGAAAGTTCGACGCGACTTCGCGGGTGGAGAACGGAGTCGTTCGACGATATTTCTCTCTCGTTTCTGGCGCGCGCGATGAGAAAATGAGGGGACGGCAGATGTTTCAGGTCAAGGGAATGTCGCCTGTGATTTTTCTCCGTGCTCCTTTTTTCATCATTTTTAAATTGTCGCGGAACTATTATCGCGCGACCCGCTTCGCGGGCCGGCGTTTCAAAAGATATTTAATTAACGCGCTGTAATCAAGGAAGTATACCGACAGAAACGAAATACCACTGGTGTGAACGAGTTTCAGCCAGGGCCGCGGCGGGCAGAAAGTGTTTATTACATTGTGACATGCCGGCCGGCTGCGGAGAAAATGGAAATTCTGCCAAACGTAATTAACACGGTAAACTGACCTTTCAAACGAGACGACGAAAGGTTCGGCCCTCGGCGCGCGCGATAATGAATCATGCTCCGCGGCAGCGAAACTCATTAACGCGTGGGAAGAAATGTTAGGAGCAGTTAAATAGCACCTGTTACGACTACCGGGGCAGGTAGTAAATAACTATTACCCCGATCGCAGCCAACCGACGAACCGACCTCTCGCGGATGCCAAATTGAAGTTACATCCTTCCCCAGCCCTCCCACTTCCCTTCACCAATCAAAAAAGGGAGCTGGGACGAAATTAAAAAATCCCCACCCATGCGCGGCCACTCTTTCTCCCTTCAGCGTTCATTGCGCATCGACGCAAACAAAGGACGACGGAGGGAAAAGAGAATCAAAATTCGACGAGCAAAAGAGGATAGGCTCTGAGTAACGAGGATGATAACGCGGCGGTCGATCTAGGGACCCGGTAGAGAGAAAGAGAGAGAGAGAGAGAGAGAGAGAGAGAGAGAGAGAGAGAGAGAGAGAAAGAGAGGAAGGGTTGGCCGGGCAGATAAAGAGAGAGGATATTCTGAGGGGGTGGAAGTTGGGGGTGGGTAGCGAAAAAATACGTCGTAAAGCCGGATTAATCCGCGCCGGTCTCCGGGCGCCGCCGCCGGTGCTCATTGATTGCATGAAATCGGGCTTTCCTGCTTCTCCATTGTCACGTACGGCGGCAGAGTGACGCTCACGCGCGTTGTTTTCCGCCTACGGATAAATTGGCAAGTGTGCGCCCCCGTAATCAATAGGCAGATCGGTTTTGTATAACGGGGAGAAGGGGTGAGCGCAAGGTCGGCCGCCGTATAATGCGCAGATTCGCATACCTGCCCGCTTTCCGCTCACATACATTCCTGCGAACACACGTGCACAGGCCGGCAGAGAGGCTGATTGTACGGTTCGATCTTCACGTACGACATAGCACACGCCCGACTTGACGCGTGTGGGGAGGCGCGCGCGCGCGCACGGCCTCGAGCACGTTTCAGCTCACGTACTTGCTCTGTGCAAGAGTGAGAGCGTGCGCGTAGAAATTCGCATACGCGTCCGTCAGCGGGCGCTTGTGCAAATTCGAGGCGCGCACACGTGCGGAGAGCGACCGACAGGTTCGAGTGCGTTCGTATTCTCTCGCCTGTGTCACGTATCATTAATACATATGGGAGCCCGCGCGCGCGCGGGCACTCTTTCGCGCGACGCCGCACTCGTTAAACGCGAGAATATCAACGCGTGAAATTACATGGGCACACGTGCCTCTACAATCGACGCTCGGCCCGTAAGCCGTAACCTGCGGATGTGTGCGGCGTGGGATGATTGATTGGATTCTCTTTAATGCCGGCCCGAAGACCAAGAGTCGCAGAGCTCGAGCTACGTCGGGGGTCCGGGAAGGACGATGTACAATTTTTCGCTGTACATAAATGTATCGCTGCGGCGCGACTTCACGCGAGCAGAGAACGCGGTGAAAAATATTTTCGCCGACCGTGCCAAGTGTCCCGTAACACTCGGCAGCGTCCTTCGCAGTTTTTAACGCATACACACTGAGCGCGTGTTGCGGATCGTGATTTCCGTTGATTGATTTTCGTAACGAAACGCCGGCCGGCGGCAGGGTATTCCGTCGTTGTCATACATTTTTCTTCCGCCAGAGCGCTCGTAGCGGCGCGCACGCACACGGCGACACTTAGGCGCGTGCGTGCGTGTGCAATAAGCGCGTCACGATGGTCGATTGCATTTTCCGTGTTTTCTCCGCTTACAAATCCCTCGCCGCTCTGGCCGCCAACGGAGCCGCACGCGAGTCTGCTTGACAAACACGGCGGAAATAAATCTCGGCGAGAAAATAAATCTTCCGTTTTGTCACGTATTTCATTTGAGCAATGGATTATTCATCGTGGCACCTGCAGCGCTACCGTAGGCGGCCTGAATACTATCTTGGGGGCTTAGTAAGTCGAACTTTATAAACGATCATTCGCGCCGGGGAATACCAAGGGCGGCGAGGGGTCCCCACGTCGGGGAATGGAATTAATCTGACAATACAAATCTCGACTTCTAAATTATCTCCGGGATCCGCGCACCGACGTAACGGCGTTGCGTGCCTCGCGTAATGGCACGGTGTCGCAGAATGTACAATGCGTTTGTGAAATCTTTCTCGCAGTCATGTTACTCGCTAACGAGCGACCGTTTCAAAAGTTAAGAATGGAGCGAAAGATAGCCCCGAGTCCGAGCTCGCTCCCGGGGATAAACATGTTGTCGATTTCTGGCGAAAATTATGACTCGTTAAAATCTTTTTTTACGCTCCTCTTAGGGAGTTGGCCGCGTGTAAAATGTTTGCCGCATTATCGTATCGTCTCGCAGACAGGCCCGATCCGAGAAATTCAATCGGCTTGGCGGGCCGATACGTGCATCCGCAATAGTTTTATAAAAACAGATCTGTGTCTCCATAATACTCGAACGACATTGACACGCTGGCATCAAATGTAAGACTTTGGAATGAATTTTTGTTAAGATTTACATCATCTTTGATTGATGTATCATTTTGTTATGCAAATGACGGATGTGAAGACTGCACTAGGGCATATTTAGTGAGTTAGAAAGACGTATTCGTGTTTCTTGCGGTTTTACAACGTATTTAGCTTTAAGTTATTTTAGGTGAGGTTTACTGGATTTTTTACAGTGGTTTATATTTGAATAAGAGATAGAGGCGGACATTGACAATAATTGTAAGCTTTTTGACTGGTTTACCGATATCTTGCCGCAATGGGCGACCTTTGGAGTCTGCTTTGGTATAACTTGAACCTATTAAAACACAATAGAACCTTCAAAATACTTAAAAAACGGCATAAAATGTTTGTCTTATTTTGGATTTACGCTCATCGCATTCTATACAATTTAACTTGGCTTGAAAGGTGGCCGCACACAAACTTCCGAATTCTTAATGGTTTCCGAGATACAGCTTTTTTTGATGTCAAAAACGAATTTTTGTAAAATTGACAGAGAATGTGTAATTATCAGAGGTTTTGATCGTTGGTTTAAAAGTTACAGCTGACTTAAAAAAATCGGGATTTTTTTTCATTTCTGCGAAAAAACGAAGGTCGGTGGATCAAAATGCCCTTTTGCTACCTAATAAGGAGTCACAAATAACTCACAGAGCTGTTTGCAATTTAACGAAGTTTGCATTACTTTCGGAATTATAGCAAAAAAATTGTCGAAAAATAGAGACCGAAAAAGATGCAAAAAAGTTCGAGTCTTCAGATCGACTTGTGGTTTTGCATGATAAAAAAAGATTAAATGGGAATCACAAAAATTGCACACCGAGCATTCTAAGTGCAATAGTTTCGGAGATACAGTCAAGTATGAAAAATTCCTGAAAATGCGATTTATTGTCGACTATACTCCAAAAACAGCGGATATGCTAAACTGTCTATCCATCGTAAAAGACGGTTTAGTGCAGATTCAGAAAGTCGCTCCCGCACTCTTTTAAGTACGATAGTTTCAAAGGTATAGCCAAGAATACAGCGAAAACAATGAAATATGCGCATACCGTCCGTCGACTCGTAACTCGACGCGGTAACTTAGGCGTATAATCAATAATTGCTGTATAATCATGCCGCGAAATGTGTACATATTGTATCTCAGCGTTCTAAAATATTTATGCGGCCAGTGATAGAATGCTCACACGGTAGTGAGTGCGGCGTTAATCTGCGGCTGGAAATCAGTGTGCGAGACGATCGGCTCGGGCGGCCGATAATAATTCTGGGATCGTCGGTTCTCGCGGCGTTCGTTAAATCGGCGCACAGTTCGAAAAGCCGGCTTCGACGGCGTGCGCAACGGGCGCCTGTCGTTCCGGGTGTGTGCGTCGGACGGGTTCCGTCGATTGGCTGACGGTAATGTCACTCGGTGCTCGTCGGTCGCCGCTCCCACGTCGGTAATGGTTTCTCTCCCGACGGCGAATCGACATCGCTCCAAGTGCGTCTCGTATATTGCAGTCGAGGTAAAGCGAGCGGAGCAACACAGGCGCACTCGCGAAATCGCACCCTCTCCCCACCCCTCTCCAACCCTCTCGACCCGCTCACCCCGAGCTCGAAGCGTCCGCCACCCCGCTCCCTCTTTCTCATCCGGCCGACTCAGATCTCTTTCCACCCCTTTCCCACCCCTGGCTGCTCTCTATCAGTCCCATCGTTTCTGTTTCAGCCATTCGCTATTCCAGATTTGGCCTCTCTCTCTTTCTCTCCCTATCCCTTCACGCCGAACACCCGGCTAAATTCTCCTTGTTTCGTTGATCGAGGGTCTTCCACCCACCCCCGCTAGCTTCGCGTGTGCGTAACACAGTCGTCCGTTCTCTATTGCACCATCGTCTCTCGGTTATTCCGCATCGAACTCCTCTCCTCACTTTTGCCCCGTCATCCCCTTCGCCAGCTTCCACCCCCGCTCCCGCCGACGGGAACGACGACGACGACGTTAATGCGATTTTCACTCGAACGCAAAAGCGAACTGGAGATCGTGCGCGGCAGAGATGCACTGTCGTCTCTGACGACCTCCGACCACGGGAAATGGAATACGGTCATTAGCGTGTCGAGGGTCTCGAATCCAATTAGTCCTTTTGCGCTCGAGGTGAGGTTTTCGCGTGGATTACCGGGAAAAATATCTGATGTCTGAAAGAGCTCGAGATGGAGAGGCGGAGGAGGGGAGGTGGGGGAGGAGAGACGGAGGTAGGGGAGGAGAGGTTGAGGTCGATCGGCGCGCTGCCAGCGGCAAAGTTCGTTGCCGGACATCTTGCGGGGGTGGGATCAATTGCTAGTCGGGGGAAGATATCGAGCGGGGCGCACTCTCTTATTCGCATCGGCGATCCCTGATGCATAATCGCTCACCCGCCGCACATTGTATGCATCCCTGCGGGCATGCGCGCGGCCGCGGCGATAAATATTTATTGATGCGAGGACGCGGCGAGGAACAATAATAAATGTCTCGTCTCGCTCTCGCTCGCTCATCTTTTCCCTACCCCCCATTCTCTCCCGCTTCTTCGCGCACTCGCCTGCAGTCTCTCTGTCCCTCTTCCTCTCTCGCTACCTCTCCCTCCCCGCCGCGCGTGCGCGCGCATCTATGTACGTGTTTATTGATGTAACTCGAGACGGTCGCACGCAGTTAACAGCCCGTAAACGGAGAATGCACCGAGAATATACGAGTGTTTTTCGTGCTCGCCCCTGGCATCCACTCGTAGCGCAGTGCCACAGCGCTTGAGATTTCTTTATGACATTAATCCTGGAACGTTATGTATCCACTGCGGAGAGAACGCGCGCGCGCGCGCGCGCGGACGTCGGGGTCTTTGCACCGAAAGCACAAGTGGCATCAGCGGCCGCGGATGATAAAAGGGCTCTGGTTTCTCTATTAACGATCCGCCGGGACTCCCGGAGACATTAAATGCCCGCAAAAAGGTCGACCTAATTGAATGCTAATTTTTACGCCTGTTCGCTCTCTCGCCGCGAACGAAACGCGTGCGCTCGCCAGCGAGCGAACCTCGGACTTCGCTACGAAAATTTTCCGGGGCTTCGTTGATTTATCATCGCCGGCCGACGGTATAAACAGGATGGCGGAAAAACAATTTTCGGTCAGTGCACCCCTCCTCGCACTTGGCTTCCTTCCCTCCGGACGCGGAATTTATTCGTCTCGGAATCGGCGCTTTATTCCGAGGGCGTGACAGCCTATTTTCGTCACCCAGTATGCTCGCCGCGGGCGGAAAGAAATTGACCTACAATTCTCCCCGATTATACGCGCCGGATCGCGTTTCCGTGGCTTCGGATGTTTTAATAATGCCCACCTTGTTGCCCCGGCGCGAGGCAAACAGCTGCCATTGAGCATGACAGTAAAAGACGTATCGATTGGCCAGGGGAAGGAAACGGAGGATCGATGCGACTCCGATTACGCGCACGTTCCGTGCGAGTTTTGCGCGGAAGGGGGTTGAAAATCGGAATAGACGGGCAGGTGACTGCGTGTGCGTGTGCGCGCGCGCGCGCACGGAGAAATAAGAGGTGGCAGACCGTGGGTTTCCCTACGCTTGCTCACAATAGGCGCGATTTCGCTTCAAGGGCGAGGAGGAGCGATATAAACGAGTGATTTAACGCCGGATTAGGTACACTGTTTGTCCGCTCGTCCGTCCGGCGAATATTCCCTATATAGGCGGCCAACCCCGCTCGTCCCAACTATGATTCCACATTTGTTCACGCATCCGTCCGTCCGTTCGTCCGTTCCGCGAACGGATTCGCTCGGGATTCACTGATCCGAGTAGTCATCGGAAAATCGCCTCCGACCGACTGCTGTCCGCTTAATGCACCGACGTCGAGCGAACGTAATATCGCTCGTAATTTCCTTGATACGCCTACATTTCTACCTTACAGCTGGATCTCACTTTGTTTAGCGAGGGCGAGTACACTCTGATGCTGTACAGTGAGCATGTACTTACCGTTGAGTGGCATTAGGTACCTGAAATTGGGATTGTTTCATGGGTTGATAATTTTTATCCGCAATCATCCTTTTAGAGTGCTCAACACTTCAACTGACTTTGATTCAATTAATAATGTAACGACATAATGAATTGAACGTAATGGCACATAAAGTTTCTTTGACACACTCAGGTTTGTTTTTATTTTAAGGGACGAAGTACAATTCGGATAAGGCTTAAAGGAGCTTTACTTGCCTTCAACAGCAATCAAATCCTCGAAATCGAGACACTAACCAGTCTCTGACAATTCTGCTCCGTGGCCAATTTCTGGGCCCCGCGAACAGTCGCACTGATTCCGAATCAGTCCTCGACATTCGCCCGATTTCTTTTCCATTTCCGTACATTCGGATCGTGTATCGTCTCGTTAGGGGCTCATTGATTCGAGCGCTCATCGGGACATCATGCCGAACGTGAGTTGAAACTAAGATCGCACTACGGACGACATCGATGCCGTTAAATTGAACTCGCAGACCCCGTGCCATAGAACGGTTGAGCAGAGGTCCGTTAAAAAGTGTTCGATTGAGCACTGCGCATAACGTTTACCAGGTCGCACTCGCAATTAGACTTTATAGGATCGTTTTACGCCGTAGGGCGCGCATCCGCTGTCTGGATTTACTAAATAGGCGACCAGTGGTGAAGTAAATGCTGAACTCTGCCTGGCCGCGAAGTACGCATTAAAAGTACGCCGCATTATGTTGGAAAACTCGTCCATTCCGTATCGCACTTCGTAGCTTCCAAATATCACTTCAATCAGGGTCGAGAGTGGCACGTAAAATGCGTTTCGACGCTCGCGGATTCCTGAAGCTCTGCGGTAATACTCTTGACGCCTGGAATTTCATCGCGTTTCTCACCTCGCCTTCTATTCGAAATAATGACGCTGAGCCAGATAGACAGTCCTCTTGAAGAATGGCGCGAGACCGGCGAGACACCGTGACATTTTTCATTGTCCCGAGCGTTTGCCGTCTAGCGCCGACCTGGGATGATAACGATTCCCCGTTACTCCGCCCCTCTGAACTCTCGCATATTACTCGCGCTCGAAATAAACTTTCTGATCCATTACCGTTGTCGCGGGCAGCCGGCCACCATCATTTATTCAAACGGAAGATTTCCAACCCCCCCTCGCGGGCCGCGCGCGTATCGACATGGAGGCGAATTAAAATATTTACCGTCGACATCGGATCTTCCTTCTCCCTCTGTCCCTCTCTCCCTCTCTTTTTCTCGTCCCGAGCTACTGCTAGACAAACATTTGCCGTAGCACCGATTCCATCCCACCCCGGCAGTCATCAAACATTCAGAAGATTTGCCGTAACGCCGGTATAGACGCCGCGCGCGGAGGATTTGCGCTGAGCCGAGCTGTTAATCTTTTACGCGCTTATACCGCTTTTCACGACGTCCAGACACGGAAACCGTTGGAGGTCAGTGACGTGAACTTTCGCAGCGGGCACTTTGTTACGTTCCAAACGGTCGCTACGTTTCGATCACGTCGCTTCTCTCCCATCGCATATCTTCCCCGCTACCCTTCCGAAGTGAGCGCACTCCTCGTTTCTCGTCTGGTCATCGCGTACACACGCTGGAACACACGTTCAAACACATGCTCGAACATGCGCTCATACACACGCACATAGTCACGCTCATACACACGTTCGTACACAGTCTCGTAACGCGCGACCTATTCGAGCTCCAACCATGGACGTTATAGTCCGTGCAAGTTAAATTTCAGGGTGAAGGTGAATCACCGACCGAGAATATTCTCGCTCCAATACGAATCCGACGAGCGTCGACGCGCCGAATATCGGGGCAAATTGGTCGCGTTATTTATTCAGCCAGCTCGCTGGGCCGAATATTTCAGGCATATTCCAGCATTCCGATGTCATTGTCGGCCCGGAGTCGTCGACTTACACGGCCAAGCGCCGAGACGTGATTCCGTTAATGCCACCCCTCTCTCCTCACCACTTTCCTCCCTCTCCTCTTGCTCCTCCTCCTCTTCACGGTTTATCGGCGCGTTTATTCGCCAGGTTACGTCAGCGGACGTACGGTAATGCACCGTTATCAAATTCATGACTCCGCTCTCTTGCACGGTGCGCAGGTAGAGTTTATCGATCTCGTCCCGGCGAGCTCGTCTATAACCGCGCGCGACAACACGCCGAGAGTGACTCCGCGTTAGGAGAGAGATCCATCCCTGCCTCGTGGAACTCCGAAGTTTCGCCGGGTAGTTAATTGGCAAAGTGACTTCGACTATATCCATATCCACGACGTCGCTGGCACGCTATACCCTGGCCGGCTGGCTGTGGACCTACGTTGCGAACAAAGTATGATTGACCTCGACATTACAGTCGACGATGGCGTATTCTAGGAGCGCTGCATATCCTGTGATTTTATCGTGCGTCGGGGGAAAGAGCGAGGAGAATAGAATATTGCGGCCGAGCGAGATGACTGAGTAACGCTGAAGCTCGAAGTGCTCTCGATGTGCTCGAATTGCGGCGCGGAATTTATGCGGCGATGATGTCAGCTTCTTTATGGACAAACCGTTCCTGCGGACTGTAAACGCTGCGCTCTTAACGTCGGATACTCGGTTGCCCCCACTTCGTTTTTGATGCCGGTCGACGAAATCGTTTCTAGAACGAATTATAGTTGTTCCGCTGTCGGTCAGCGCGGCAGCAAGGTAATTAATATTCAATTATCAGTATCGCGTAGCGATGATACATCACGACCGGTGTTGTTAATAGGTTCGCCGACAATAATTTGTAGTATCTATTAGGCAATAATACTACAATGTGGGTAAACGTACCCGCTGCGCGATCGGTCGAAAATTAATGTCAATTACGAGCCATTGGCGGGGTCGTTCAATTATACGCCGCTTACCAGAAGCTCAGCACGGTGCGACACCTTTTTCTACCCTCCGTGTGTCAGCGTGGTACGTTAAGTAAAGTAAATCAAGATGGAGAGGGTGCGGAGAACGAGACGTTTAAAACGGCAGAAACAGTCACAGTTGGACAGTTAACCTCATTCCAGGCCGAGCGCGGGGTACGGATTGCGCGTAATTTGTCGGACTCGTTTAATTGTCAAGGTTTCGCGCGGCGCTTTATCGGATTCGCGGAACTCTCGGCCTCGCCAGAAGTCTGAGTCGGTCGAGGTGGGCGGTAGTAGCTTGCAGAAAACAGAGCGTCGTTTCGTCGCCCGGTGGGAGGGGGTCCGAGAGGGAGGGACGGAGACGGGGGGTGCCCTAGGGTACGCTTTACAGTCGCCCGATCGATGCCTGCCTGAACTTGTTTTCTGCTTGTTAGAAAATCATAGAGGCATCCGCCGCCGCGCTCGCGATGCAGGCCGTTCAATCGCGCAAAGTGCTTACTTATCGCGCGCACGTGCACGGCATATATATCCCAGGTGCGGCAATTCCCGTATCGCGTTTCGCCGATCAATCCCGCGATGCGTTCGATTATCGTTCAATTTTTCAGCGCCCCGCGCTAACCGCCAGACGCCTGCGAGTGCCCGAAGACGACATACGCCCACGTATAGGCCAGATAGGAAGGACGCGCGATGAATAGGAATCTACGTAGTTGCCGTTCATCGATTCTCACTGTCGGCAATCGCAGGTTGAGGGGCGGCATTAACCCTTCGCAATCCGCGGCGCGCACCCGCTCGAAATTGACTAGCCAAATCGGCAGGATCAACGAGATCGGAGCTGCTCAGTATCAGCCCTCGTTAAGGGCCAAATTGATTCGTAACTAAGCGAACACTTGGAGCTGTCCTAGTACCTGGACCGTGGGATAGTATTCACGGCGCCCAAACGGAGACAGTCATATGCACTTCCAGGACCGGCAATTGACACCCGAGCCTTAGTCCGAACCGATAGGTCTGTTTAGTCTCAGACACTCGTCACCTCGCTTTCTTCTAAGAAGGGACTTCCGATAACTCAGCTAGAAGGTTTAAGGGGGTCAGTACATGTAAACCGTTCAAAAAATCGATTTTTTTATTTTTGCATAAAATGTTAGTATAATGTCTTAACAATATGTCAGCGAATTTTTAAAACCCAAATCAAAGTATTTCTCATGTTATAACGTATAAACGTGACCCACCTATACGTTGCGTTCGAGTCAGAGGTATAGTTTAGCGGTAGACTTTGTCTACCTGTTTTTTAAATACAAGATATAAATCGGTATGGTGACGATTTTCAAGTGGTAGAAAGTGAGTGTATTGGCCACGTGCAGAAGAGGATGGCCCGTCGTCTCCGAAAAGTTGAAAATGATCCGAAACTTACTGGAAGGGGAAACTAACCGAAGCTCTATTGAACAAATTGTCATTATACTACAGATTTGTTATTCGGAGGAATGTCAAGAGCCTCAAGGATATGAAGAAGGCTGTAACGGCCACTTTCTATCATATGTGCTCCGCAGATAATAATCCAAAATATGAGTACTGTCCGGCGGGTCCCGACAGCTGATAACCAACAAATGAATTGCCAACGTGTAAGCATGGAGCTCGAGTGATTAACGGAAAAAATTGAACAGCACATCCGGCTAATTTACGAAAGGCTTTCCAAGGAAGAACTTTTAACGCGGTGTTTAAGCAGACATATGCAAAATTCCAACGACCTGTTCAATTCGACTGTGTTGCGGTTGAACCCAAAACATCTAAAGTTAGGAAAAAAATCGTGGAATTGACTGCCGACTTCGCTACTGGGTTGTATAACAAAGGTTATTCATCTATTTTAATGGTTATGGAACTGCTGGAGTTGAAAATTGGCCAGAAATGTAAAATGTTCGCGGATAATGTCGACAAGAATCGAATCACAAGACAGGACAAACGGCACTCACTCAGCAGCAAGGAGGCTAGAACAGCAAGAAGACTGGAAAAAATTAATACAAACGAGATGTACGAAGAAGAAGAAGGTCTACTATATGGTGTAGAAATAGTGACTAGCCGAAAATTGCTGTAAGTAACCAATAATTCATAGTATCAGCATCGAAAACTTTAAACGGCTTTTTCTCCACTTCCTATTCTTGCGTTTCTTGAAAATTGGCGTGCATGATTAAACAAAAACTATTTAACCGATCGGAACGATTCAAAGTTTATTCTCTTCAGCATGAAATTCTCTTCTATGTGAACCTACAATTAGGTAAAAAAAATCTTTTTTACTATTTTTTACAGCAGGCTGAAGTCAAATTTTTTCCCCGGAAATTCGCAGTTTTCGTTTAAAACTGCATAAAATTTTTATTTCGCGATTTCTTCCGCGTTTTTGAGGTTCACATAGAAGAGGAACCTTTGTTCTTAACTAATAACTTTTGATTTTTGATTTCAGACAAAAATTACGAGCTGCATCATGCACGCCAATTGACAACTACGAGGACGAGACGCTCTCTTAGGAAGTCCATAAATCCGCCATTTTGTAATATTTTTTCACAAAAAAATGTTGGTGAGGTCTTCGATAGTACTTTTAAACATATCTACAATTTCAGGAGGATTGCTCCTTTCTTTCCGTTCAAAAAAAAATCGCGAAAAACAGCTCGATTTTGAGCGTTTACATGTACTGACCCCCTTAAGACAGTACTTTGAACTGCGTTGCGATCTCTGATTGGTGGAGCATGGAAGAAAAGCATTTCTCCATGGTCCGGAGTATGCACTCAAAAACAGAACACACAATGCGCCAGTGGTTCATTCGCTAGCTCAATACTTTTGACTCATTCTTCTGTCACTACTTGTTACGCCAGTATTCTACATTGTATTAATATTTTATAATAAACTTTAATTATATTATTTTGTGTCGTTATTGGGAACCGCGCATCGCGATATCACCCGCTCGCACGACATAAAATTGGTGGCAGCGGTGGGATACTCCGTAAAGGAATTTACCAGTGAAGGTGAATTGTGCATCAAGAAAGAAGACTATTCTAGTTGTGCTAGATTCAACTCTCTTGAAAAAACAGTTTCGGCTCGTACGCAGTCTAAGACTGGCACAGGAAGAACCCACAAATCTACCATACTGGCAGAAGACGCAAGTAAGTGGACAACGTATCGCATTCCGAAGTCGACGATCTCCTCAACTAACTCGACGCGAACTTCTGAAGACGAAATCCCAATAGAAACAATGTCACGAGCAACGTCTCCTTCGCTGGGTGCGGGGAACGTTCTTTTTGACATAAGGGAACAATTCAACTGCATAATGGAACAATTGAATAAACACGATGAGTTATTAAAAGTGCTGCGATCAGAACCCACAAAAACTGAAGAGGAACCGGCCGAATATACTCGCGACGATATGGAATATAGCGATATTCGTGCAAAAGATTCAATTGGGATGATCGGAGAATTCTGTGGTGTCAATTGTGAAAACTTCATCGCACAAATAGAGGACGCTAGAAGACGAACACATCCGAGGGAGAGACAGATTCTTCTACGGTACATTCTGGCCCAAAAGCTTCGAGGAAGAGCCGATGGATCGATCAGGTCTGATATGGTAGGGGAATACCAGGACCTGTACGTTCGCCTACGGTTCCAATTTGGAGAACGACAGAGCCTGACCTCTTTGGAACAACAACGGGACATGTGCGTGATGAAACACAACGAATCAGTGGACGCTTATATCGGGAGATTCGTTAAAATCACCGACTCCATCCGTATCGCCATCGACAACCAGAAGGGATGGTCCATTGAGGAAGTTGGATACTACCAGCAATCAAACGCAAGAAATTCATTGAGGGTGTTCGTACGGAATCTGTCAGACGAACTCTATCATCACGTCAAGCCACTGAAATCCCAGAATCTCAACGAGGCGATCCAGGCAGCCATAGAAGCCGATACAGAGCTGAAAGAAAGACGAGGACGTGCAGGCAGATCACAGTTCTCTCAGGACAAGTCATCGTTTGGCCCACGACCTACACCAAGGCAGCCGGCAGCGAGACAGCAGGTACCACCAACGCAACGTACTATCCAGTGTACGTACTGCAAGAAGATGGGGCATGAGGAGCAGGAATGCAGAACGAAGAGGTACGACATGAACCGGGATTTTCCGCCACCAAGGCCTCAGATGAACCCACCAGGCCAAACGCACTATATGCGGGAATCCACCAATTACACACTAAGGGCGGAGTCTCCAGAGAAGAAAGACTGCGAGGAGGAAAACTATGTATGTTACGATTAAGCATGGCAGGTATCAAAGAAAGCAGTTGGTTAATAGATCCGGGTAGCACTATAACTATAATTAAAGAAAACCGTTTGACCGCTCCGCATAAGAAATGGGAACCCGCGACTGTAAAGGGAGTCGTAAATATAGGCGTGACCGCGAAATACTCCATAGACGTAGAACATTTTGGAAAAATCAATCCGATACATGTTTTTGATGACAACTTCTCTATCCCGTGCGACGGAGTAATAGGAATTGATTTTATGAACAGACATGGTTTCGATTGGAGTTCCAAAAATCAGACATTAACAATAGGTCCAAGAACTTTTAAAGTCCGAACGCTTAAAGCTTCTAACAATGAAGTTATGATCATGTTTGAGAATAATTTGGCATGTGCGACTAGATTAGACCAGCAGGGAAATCCAATTCTACCACCTCAGCTTAAAGAATGGAAAAGTACAAGTATTAGACCATTTAATCGCTGTGATAAAGACTTTTTTGACAGACAAGTTACGCAAAAACGTACTCCACAATCGCTTACAGTAGACAGGGAAAATTTATTACAAGACAATACGAGACTTGACCACATAAAAGACTGTAAAAGTGAAATATGGGAAATAATTAAAGAATTCCATGACGTTTTTACTTTACCAGGGGACCCTTTACCACTAACCGATTTGACACAACATGTTATACATACGCTAGACAGTGTCCCCGTCAATACAAAGCAATACCGTTACCCGCCGTGCCATAAAGAGGAAATTCACCAACAGGTAAAAGAAATGCTCGAAAAGGGGATTATTCAGGAAAGTAATAGTCCATATAACAGCCCATTATGGGTAGTACCAAAGAAAAAAGACGCTTCGGGAAATGTAAAGTGGAGGATCGTGATAGATTTTCGGAAATTAAATGAAAAAACCGTCGCGGATGCTTACCCTTTACCAAATATAGATGAAATTATCGATCAGCTAGGTAACGCTCGATATTTCTCCGCATTTGATCTTGCAAGTGGGTTTCACCAAATAGGCATGAAACCAGAAGATCGATGCAAGACTGCATTTTCTACACCCGACGGACACTACGAGTATAATCGCATGCCGTTCGGATTGAAAAATGCCCCTCCGACTTTCCAACGTATGATCAATAATGGTTTAAAAGGTCTTACCGGAAAGATTTGTTTCGCGTACATAGATGATATAATTGTGTACGGAAGCACCTTAAAACAACATAATGAAAATTTAATAACGCTTTTAACTCGATTAAGAGAGGTTGGATTAAAATTACAACCGGACAAGTGTGAATTTCTACGACCAGAACTAGCATATTTAGGACACGTGATATCAAAGGACGGAATCGCGCCTAATCCCGATCGTATAGATAAAGTCAAAAATTATCCGGCACCTAAGAATCCGAAAGAGATTAAACAATTCCTAGGGCTTATAGGGTACTACAGAAAATTTATTCAGAATTTCAGTAAAATCGCTAAACCCTTGACAGATTTACTAAAAAAGTCGGTGGAATTTAAATGGCAGGATCGTCAGGAAAAATCATTTTCCGAAATGAAAACATTACTAACGACAGCACCAATCCTTACGTATCCTGACTGGACAAAAGACTTTGTACTGACGACTGACGCCTCAAACTTTGCCGTGGGAGCTGTCCTTTCTCAAGGAGAACTCGGAAAGGATAAACCGATAGCTTTCGCTAGCCGCACTTTAAATAAAGCCGAACAAAACTACAGTACATCCGAAAAAGAGCTATTAGCCATCGTATGGGGAACCAAACACTTCCGACAGTATCTTTTCGGGAGGAAATTCAAAATTGTAACCGACCATAAACCATTGATTCATTTAATGAATGTAAAGGATCCGAACAGTAGATTAATGAGATGGCGACTAAAATTGTTAGAGTTCGAGTACGAGATTATTTACAAAAAGGGAACGCAAAACAGCAATGCTGATGCGTTATCACGTATTTATATAACAGGCTCGTCAGAGGTAAATGAACCCATAGCCGGTACATCGAACACGGAGCGATTACACTTTGTGCTATCAAAAACTTTTAAAAAATCGGGATATACAAATTTAGATTCGAGACCAGGTAGGGAAGAATGGGAACGCGCCCTTCAACCAATTAAAGATAAAACGAAAAAATGGATAATTCATATAGAGGGAAGCGAAAGTTTTGAGAAATCCGGTAGCTTCTATAATCTACGAAAGGTGGTCAAAAACTTTAATGACCAGGCAACGTACGATTTTAAAAAATTAAATGTGACCGCGACCCCCAGCACTTCACAAACACCTACGACAATTCGGGAGATAACATTCAAGCAAGGACTGGGTCCGAGTCATATACCCACATATCAGCTGACCGATAAGCCGCCGACAGACGAAGAAACACATGTTACTTATATACCGCCTAACGACACTTTAGACGAACAGCTCAAATTATTTGAAGGTCTTACCCATGACAAGATACAATTTATAGTAGACAAAGACCGAGATTTACAAATTAAAATATTGACAAATAGATTAAATAAAGACTTGACTGTTTTTACATTGAAACGAACCGATACCTTAGACAAACAAGCCATTCTAGAGCAGGCTCACGGTAGTGAATTTGGAGGTCACTACGGGGTCGAGAAAACTTTGCAAAAAATAAGACGGTTCGCAAATTGGCCAAATATAACTAACGACGTAACTGAATTCGTAAGAAACTGCGAAATATGCCAACGAACCAAAAACACTCAAAGACAAACTTATTTCCCCCACTCGACTGACGTCCCTGACAAAATGGGAGATAAGATCTCTCTTGACATTATGGGACCGTTCGACGAGACGCTGAGCGGAAACAGATATATCCTTGTCATACAAGACTACCTCACTAGATACTTAATAGCTGAACCACTTATTGACAAATCCACAGCCGCAGTCATTGAAGCACTGTGGAAATATTATATTCGTTACTTCGGAAAGCCATTGACAATTCTTACTGACAATGGAGGCGAATTCACATCTAATGAATTCAACGATTTTTGTGCACAATTACATGCAACTCATATAACGACGTCTTCTCATCACCCTCAGTCAAACGGAAAAAATGAGAGATCTCATTTAATTTTGAAAGAGTATCTACGTCAGTATTCCACCAATAACGACTGGGATATAAAACTGTCGCGTGCAATGCTCTCTTACAACACGACGATAAATAGACAGACGGGTTACTCCCCCTACGAATTACAATTAGCTAGGGTACCACCGACGATATTTAAAACCGACGAACTAACAGAGACTCTCGATGACAGACTGCAGGATAGAAAATTAAACTTAGAAAATCAGTTGCGGGAAGTAAAGTCTAAAGTACCGATACCGCCTGAGGAAAACGCATTATCACAATTGCAGCCCATCGAAGAAGGATCGTTAGTACTCGTTAGGAATTTTAACGCTGGTCCCCTCGAAGATAAATGGATAGGACCATATGAGGTGAAAGAAAAGATTGGCGACGTCTCGTACCGCATCAGTAGGGGTACACAAAAAATAACATATCACAGAAGTGACATAAAATTATTTTACAGCAACCATGATGCTGATAATCCTGCTCCTGTCGATGGTCCTCATGGGGAGCAGTAAAATGTATTCAATTTAACCGTAAATTAAAGATAAAATTATGTATTTACAGGTAACATCTTAAACCAAATCAATATTATAGTAAACGAAATAGCTTCTATGAAAACTCGCAATAACGTAATTCAGACTGAAGCAGAAAGCTTCAACGCACAATTTCTTGAAACCTTCAAAGCCGTAAAATCATACAAATTAGAAAATAAAATATCAGGATTATACTTAGATAACGAACAAATCAATCGATGTACTAAAAAACGATACACGGAAGTTGCAAGATTTATTAGTCGATGGTAGAAGAGGGATAATTCACCCTCATATATTGCCCCAAAAGATTTTTCGATGCCTAAAAAAAAAAAAAAATATATATATATACGTATAAACAACTTCCCTGTACCATTAGAAGAGCGTTACTATGTACTCCGATATGTTAGATGTAAGCGAAATTATCATAGCAATGCGATCACTTGGCTTTGTATTCTTATGTAAAATAGTTTTTTCGAGCAATTGTAAGAACCAATATTGTTGTACCACTTGTACCCGCAATCGTTATATTTCACAGAGCTATACCAGGATTTTAGTTTAATTAATAACAAAAATCCTAAATGGCCGTGGGAGGTGTCCTAGTACCTGGACCGTGGGATAGTATTCACGGCGCCCAAACGGAGACAGTCATATGCACTTCCAGGACCGGCAATTGACACCCGAGCCTTAGTCCGAACCGATAGGTCTGTTTAGTCTCAGACACTCGTCACCTCGCTTTCTTCTAAGAAGGGACTTCCGATAACTCAGCTAGAAGGTTTAAGACAGTACTTTGAACTGCGTTGCGATCTCTGATTGGTGGAGCATGGAAGAAAAGCATTTCTCCATGGTCCGGAGTATGCACTCAAAAACAGAACACACAATGCGCCAGTGGTTCATTCGCTAGCTCAATACTTTTGACTCATTCTTCTGTCACTACTTGTTACGCCAGTATTCTACATTGTATTAATATTTTATAATAAACTTTAATTATATTATTTTGTGTCGTTATTGGGAACCGCGCATCGCGATATCACCCGCTCGCACGACAGAGCATCCTATGGCGCGCTCTAGACTCCGAAAATATTCCGCCGGCAAATTTCGCCGGGTCGAGAGTCGCTCTCCCTCTTCTTCCCCCTCCCCTCCCCTTCCAAATTCCCGTATCGTTACAAACCAATTACAACATGTACCGAACCGCCGCGCGCATCCGCGCCGGTATTATTTGCCGATCCTCGAGCGCGCTTTGCCCGCTTGTCAGTCGCGGCCAATTGAAATTAGATCCGACGGAGCTTAATTAGCGGCCAAATAGCGCGGGGAGCTTTTAGCTCGATGCCCATGAGGCACTTTCGCACGGCGCGGTTTCCAGCTGAAATTCTCTCCGTCCTTCTCTCTCCTCTCTCTCTCTCTCTCTCTCTCTCTCTCTCTCTCTCTCTCTCTCTCTCTCTCTCTCTCTCTCTCTCTCTCTCTCTCTCTCTCTCTCTCTCTTCCCCTCTTTCCCTCCTATCTCGCTCTCTCTCTCTCTCTCTCTCTCTCTCTCGCTGTCCCCCACTCCCCCTCCCCAACCGCCTTTCCCGCTTCTATCTCGTGTCGACAATGATCGCAAACGCACGGAACGCACGCGCGCCTCCGAAAGGGGATGGCGTGAGAAAGAGTGAGATAGCTCGCTGATGCACTTTCGTCGGCGTAATAGTAATGATCGTCGCGCTTTTCCACGCTGCTGTTCCATCGATATAGGCGCGGACAAGTGTGCGCGCTCTTAACACGTGACGTCGGATCATTCGTGTGTGCATGTGTCTGTGCACCACCGTTGCTAGCACCGCCGCCGCTGCTGCTGCTTTTGCTATCGGTGTGTCCGTGAGCGCGGATTGAAAGAGGAGAGAGGGATCGGCGCATATCGCGAGCGAGAGTGGGACAGGGAGGAGGGCGAGGGTTGAGAGGCGAACATCCATTAACTAAATGCTAGGAAAATGTTATCGCTACTCGCATGAAATAACCATCTACCAAAGCGTTCGACGTCATCCGCCACCAGACCCCGCCGCTCTCGTTCCTCTAAAATCGTCCAACCTGCCATTACCCCCCCTCCCCCTCCCCTACCCTCCGCCCTCTTTCAATCCTCTGCACTGGCCTAGCTTGCGGGGGTGGATTCTAGTTACTTCCAATGCCCGCTTGATATAACGGCGGGGCTTAGTGAAATAGAGAATTTACCCTCTTACCTGTTTTTCACTCCATTTTCCATGGTTCCCATAATTCTCATATCGCATTACAGACCTTTTCTGTATCGAGTTTATCGAAAGGTTATTAGTTGATTTATGTATGGAGCGGCTTGAATGGTGCTGAAAGTCACAATTCGGGTAGGACAGGTTCTGTCCTGCGATCGTGGCTTTTTCATCCCTCTCCGCTTTCATCCTCGGTGTCGTTAGCGTGACTCAGCGTGGGCTTTTCTAACGTCAGCGGGTTGTGACGTAATGACGTCGGTTCCGGGCATTCTTGCACAGGTTCCACGTTTCGATCGGGCTGGGGCAACGATGTAACGAAGTCGCGCGATATTCGCGCGGCTCGCACAAAAAAAAAGAGCCGCTACTCCCGGCAGGGTTAATAGAGGAGCGCGAGTGCATAAATTCTCATTTGCGCACCGCGCGAGTGTCGTCGACGTTTAACGACTCTCTCTCTCTCTCTCTCTCTCTCTCTCTCTCTCTCTCTCTCTCTCTCTCTCTCCCTCCCTCTCCCTCTCCCTCTCTTCCTCGCTCTCTCTCTCTATATCTCTCCTCTCTATCCACGTACATCACGCTTTCCATCGTTTTGCAGCAGCAAACTTGTCACCAATAGCGGCTATCGCGTCGTTAGCGCTCGCAACGATATGACAGCGTCAGCTGGAAGATGGTTACTCGTTGTGTCGCGTGATAATTTCGCATCGTCCATTGACGCCACTCGACCCCGCGTCTCCATCCTCTGAACGAACATATTCACTCGCGGACTGTCGACTTCGGCCAGGCCCGAGTTGCCTTATTGCGGCATATGTAAGATGTGTAGCGAGATTGAACGGACGTCTCCGTGTGAATGAGGTCGTGGGAGACGATCTTTCGCTCGGGGAAGCTACGCGTTCAAGTCAACGACAATCGAGCCAATCGGGAAACGTCGACGAAACCGATAGAAGAACGACGGATGGACGTACGGACGTATGGATTCGCGTATTGATTATTCGGGGCATCGCAGCGGGATGTCGGCGAGTTAACATCCGCGAGACGGGAAATTTATTCGCGCATCGATAATTAGAGTTCATCGACATGCAAATCTCATTAGTCCCATATTGTTAAAATGGCAGCGGGGATATTGCGACACGGCGAACAGAGACATCGAATAACTTTCTCCGCTCCGGCGCGGGCCCGCTAACTATTATTAAATTACCGGCACCGACTGCTATCCGCTTTCAAATGCGCGCGGAGATATAAATACGCGGGAAACTGGGCCATTAACAAACAGTCGCGTCCCGCTTAATCGCGCCAATACGCGACAGCGAGTTAACGTTTCTGCGCCGGTAGGAATATATTCCGGTCCTGGCGATTAAAGTTTAGCGACACAGCGCCTCTCTCTCTCTCCCTCTCTCGCAATTCTCTTTCGCTACGTACGCAAACTCGGGCCAACGTGGACCGTTCAAGATACAATAGCGTTAAATTGTGAATTCTTACGCAACTTCCAAAGCTTGCCACGGGCTCTAGTACACAAGGTGCAAGCGAAGAGGGTAGCAGTCGTCTGAGGGGTTGGGCGTGCGGCGAAGGAAGCGGGAGGCAGAGGAGGATCGACTGCTGCGAGACTCGGTGGAGAGAAAGAGAGACGGACGAGGTGCAGGATGAAACGATCGATGCACCGTCCCGGCCATACGGCGATGCCTGAGGAGTCAGCCTTTCGCGAGCATTGGCCGACGGGATTACGACTGCGCTCGTTGTAGGAAGAGCGCGCTTGCGGCGGGACGAGAGGAGAGGCATGCCGGGTGTGCAGACTGTGCGAGCGGGGGACAGAGATAGAGGGAGGAGCGGGGAGAAGGACGGAATCGCTTCCGCCAAACGCAACCCCTGCAAGTGCTGGCTGGTTACCGCCGAGGGAAGTGATGTTCCAAATGAATATCAACAAGCGCGGCCTCGCAACGGGGCTGCAAGGTGTGCGAGGGTAGAATGAGTGTGTGCGCGTGCGTACGATGCTGAGCGTGTGTGAGGTGGCGTATGCGCGAGGGGAAGGTGGACAAATTTTATTTCCTCGGGCGTGGCGCCGAGTGCCCCGAGGGGTAGTTTTTCCTTTCTCCTATCTTCGCCCGCTTCGATCCTCTCGCCCGGATGCCCCTTCCGTTCCTGTTTATATCTATGGCGCTCTCTCCCTCCCTTCCCTCTTTCTCTCTCCCTCTCTCTCTCTCTCTCTCTCTCTATCTTCCGCTCTCCTTCTCTTGGATTATTACACATTGCCCCTCTCACTTTTCAATAGCCCCGTTATTCCCTTACGACGCTCCGTTTTCTTTCCCTTCGCGCGCCTCTTGCACCCCTTTGTTTTTCTCTCGCCCCATCACACGCGTCCCCCGGCTAAATCCGCACCCGCCATTGTCGTCATCGAGTTAGATCTTGAGGGTAAACGGATCCCAGAGCGAAGGGCCGAAGGACCCGAGGATCCGGCTAACGCTCGGATCGGCCATCCCTCCGCCCTCGCCTGGCCGGCGGCGTCGATCGATGTCCTTAATTCCGTGCAGCGAAATATTTTGAATAATTAAGGGCCGCGCTCTCGGCGCTGATGGCAGGGGCGAGGATCGGAAGGCAGCGAGGCGGGCGAGAGAGCCGCCTGTAGAGCTGACTCATGACTTAATTTATCGATCCTCCCTCAATTACCTTTCCCCACTTTTTCTTTTCCCGAGCGTACTGGGAAATTAACCACTACCAGCCCATTATCCGGCAAACACTTAGAGCGCGCGCGCGCGCGCAGTCCGACGCTGCGCGTACTTCTCTATTACGTCCAACGTCTGCCTTGAGCGGACGCTGTGGGTGGAATCGAGCAGGTATAATCCGCGTCTGCGACGATATCGGTAACCCTGTACGATATTTGCCAAGTTTATCTGTCATGCAAATTATTCTCGACGCTCTTACGATAAATTATACAGCCGCGTAGGCGGAAATCGATGAGCCGATCAGTCGTAACCACCCGACGTCGACGGATGCACACCAGCTCGGACGTGTCCCTGTCCCTCTATGTATGCGGATACATACCAATGCGAGGCTTCTGGTTAAACCGTCCCTGGTGGGAAGGTCGGAAAAAAATTCTGGACACCCGGCCCGCGCGTCACGAGATCGAACATGTCCGCGGGGCTTACCGTCGGGGCGCTTCTGATATATCTCTGATTTTTATGAGTTTTCGTATAACTCGATTCGCTCGCACGAACACGCGCGCGCGTCACTTTCGGGCAGACGCATAAACCCGGTGCCGGGCAAATATCGCGGACGCGGCGCATTATACGCTACCTCACGTTCATATTCGGGAGACCATATCTGGCATGGCGAGCCGCGGCTGCATGACAGACAGTCCGGCCGGTAATTGCATCGGGATAACGAACGGAAACGTCGGGGAAAACGGCTCGATTTCCACCTCCTCGTGCCAATTGGTCCTCTAGTAGGGGAGGACGGTTGACAAGGACGACGAGGGTGGAGAAGGGGGCGCTCAAAAGGGAACGGCCGCGGCTCCATGGGCGGAGGGGGGGTGAGCTGAAGAGGAATTGAGCCTGGAAGGAGTGCGAGGGACGCCGAGGTGGCGGGAGAGAAGCCAATTAATTTTACGATGGCAAACAGTGAGACTGTCGCAACGCCGTTTCTGCAGTTCACCGAAGTAATTAAAGTTTAAATTGTTTTGAAGAACAATAACGCCCCCCTCGCGTCCCTTGCCTGCCGTCTCCGCCGGCCAACCCTCTGCCCACCGCGCCGTGCCTGTCTATTCGAGGCTGTGTCCTCGACGTATAACAAAGTGGGGGGGAAGGATGGAGACAGAGTGTTCGTAGGTGCGCAACGTCTGCTCCCCTTCCTGTTGGCTCCGCTCGCGCTGCAAGGGGGGGCCTCATAATGAGATCCAGACAGAGACGTCCCGGAAGTCGAAGGGAGATCGCCCGTTCCGTGATGCTGTTCACGTCTCGCCACAGTATCCGCAAACACACGCTACCCTCTGACACTGACTCCGACCGACTCCGCTGGCTCAACTTAGGACGCATTCTCGCACGGCGCTGAAATACGGGCGTTTAGATGTATCTATTGACTCCGCACGTTGCGCGCTCCACCCATTACATGCCATATCTGTAATTATTATCCCGCTTCTCGTAACTTTAGCTACGCACTCTGTTTACTCCCCCTCCTCCTCTTCTACCTCCCCCTCGCCCTCCCCCCGTCGGGACAGCTTTGTGCGTACCACCGAGGGTGGCTTATCTCCGTGAACAGGGGTGCAGTTAGCGCTGAGACGGAGGTGATGATTAAGTAAGAGCCCCTGTCTGCGGTAAATTGCAGGATGGTATGTGTCACCGGTGTGCGAAATCTGGGCATTGTGCGCGCCGGAATTGTACAGAGCGATGGTTTTGCACCTAGCTGCAATGTGACGTCGGCAAGTGTTGGTAGCCGCATCGAGGTCGGTGGGAAGCAATTAAAAATCGGGGGTTGATGCGGTTTTATTTTGATCCGGGAGTAAAACTTAATTATCGACCGTTCGACTCGAACGAACAGTAAACCACCTGGCGCTGGAGAAAACGAACCGCGCGCGTGTGTACCGAGAGACCTTCGTATAGTTCTCGCTCGGGTATCAATGGAGTCGCTCACTCGCCGCGCTCGTATATACTGTCCAAGTTGGGTGCGATCGGTAGCCTCGAGGATCGGCAATAAAATACTCTCGCCGCGGTCGGCCGTAGGTGTCTGTGACGAATTAACTGTTGCACGTCGTAAACCACCGGATGACTAATTATCAACGGCGACCAGTCAACCATTAGAACTCGCTTTGACGACTTAATCAGCGATTCCGTAAGGTCGAGCGCAGCACGTTTTCAACTGTGGCCCACGGACAGTAAATCTCAGTTATCTTAAGTATATTTCACTTTATTCGCCTCAGATATAAACGAACGGCGCAATGCCTGCAGCACGGCGAGCACGAGTCCGCTTCATTACGATATTGACGCCGATAAATTGTTAATCCGTCGCCGGTGAAAAATTCAGCCCTCTCTCCACTTTGGTAATATTCGACGCAATTTCAATTGCGGGCATCGGCCAGTAGCGGCAGGGCTTAATGCACACCCCGGCTATCGTCTCGTCAATCAGCGTCCTCCGGCGCAGGAAATAAGAGCCCATCGGCAATCGAACGGCCGGCTCTCGCAGGTGTCTGTGACAAATTAGCGGTCGCACGTCGTGAACCGCTAGATGACTAATTATCGCCATCGTGGCGATCAAAGGACCGGAAGACCGGAGCGGATCGCTGGAAGGAGAGGTCGATTTCGGGCCGAAGCGAGACGCACGAGAGACGTTTGGCTGCGGCTTGCGCCCTGCTCGCCTATACTCGCAAACTCATTACCCGGCTCTCACTTCGACAGAGATCCCAACACCCGTTCCCTTCCCTCGGTCATCCTCGGCCCTTCCCCTTCTCTTTCCCGTCCCTTTCCCGACTCGCCAACCCCTTCGCCCTTCCTCCTGCCGCACCTGACAACACGGTCTGCTCGCCTGTTCGCCTGCCCGCCTGCCTGCCCTGTCCGGCTGCCACTAATTATAACCGTGATCATGGCGTGCATTAACTCTCCTTGTACAGTGATTGTTAATGAGAGCGCACGACCGATCGCATTACTACGCTCGCTTCCGTGAGCCCCGCGTTGTAATTAGAGTTACTACCCCCGTGTCGAACGAGGCCACCCCATTTTCTCTCTCCCTCCATCCTTATTGGCGAGCATCCTCCTCGCTCGCCCTTTCGACGTGCGTCTGCTTCCGTCACGGATAAAGACGCCCTTTTGTACTCACTCGTCACACGCTTCCTGCTCCCCTGACACCTTTTCTCCTTCTGTCCCCCCGGCTCCTTTGTCTCACGATTATCTGGGATTAACATCGTTCGGGGGCTTTATCGACGAGTCAAAGGTATCCGCACCCACTCATCCCCTGCCCAGGGGGTGTGAATTCTCCGCTGGAATTAGGTGTGCCGGATTTTATTCGGGGTCGTTTAACAGGTTCCGCTCGGGAGAGATTTACGGCTGCCACCGGATCGGGCGTCATTTACATTAATTGAATTACGAGAATTTACGTTTGCGCTTCTGTGACTCGGTGATTCATACCTTGCCCGATATATCATGGCTCGCATTGTCGATTTACGTATGCTCACATATACTTTGTGAGAGCAGCTTTTTCGAGCCTTGCCGCAAAATTGGTCGAAATTGCGGGGAATTGTAGGAAATTCCGGTAGAAAAGAGTTCCGCCGCGTTTTGCGAAAGGGTGCAACTTTGGCAATCGAATTGCGTGGCAAAGTTGCATGCTCGAACTTTGTTCGCCCGACTCGATCAACTCCTTCGCTGTTTGCTGTTGCAATTCAGTCGCTTGCCATCCCGCTTCGTTGCGGAACGTGCGCCACGATCGGAACGAGAAGACGAACAGTTTTATCGCGCGCTCGGTCGCGATGGTCGTTTGTCCGATGCTCGCAATTCTCGCATGCCGTTTCTTCGTGCATCGCGACCGTTCGTTCGACGTCGCGTGATCAATGCGAACGATGCCAAACGTTCGGCAACGGGGCAATTCGAGCCAGCCGATCCGGTTTCTCCTTGACCCAGATGCGATCGCGTCGATCCATTGTTCGTCATATCGGGTTGCACCGGCTCGCAACTCGAGCGCTGACCACCTTTCGAGCTGATAAATCGCCGAGTTCGACGGGCATCGATTTAACGCTTGCGTCGACACGTTGTCACTAATGGCGAGCTGGCAAAAGGACGATGAACACGCTCGCTCTTGAGGTCGCCGTTCAATCGACTAATCAAACTTAACGCTACACCGCGGTCCCACTAGAGAGCGTCACCGGGTGAACACTGCTGTACGTTCCTGCTCTCTTAACACTAAACAATTTATAATCTTTCATACAATCACTCCGCATACAGCGAGGCATGCTCATTTCTGACGTCATACCGACTAATAGAACTCCTCTAAGAATGGTATAAATGTAAAAAGTCATGATTTGCATACTTACCGTGTTTACATGATACTGTTCAGATCAATTTGCAGTCATGAGTAAACATCGCGAACGCAAGAGACCGTCGAAGCGTACACGCTGTCAATGTCGCTTCCGCTGTCGGGTGCAAAGGGTCACGAGCTAATTAGGCTTCACACCGGTGCAGCAACGACGATAGGTTCGCGACGAGACGCTTGTCGGAGGTCGAAGCTCGTCCGCTCGTCGGTCGCATGACAAGGAACACGACGATGTCCGTCGGTATGCGCTCGATTCTAATATTAGGCGGGCTGAGGCGGCATGCATAGCCAGTCAGATCAGAAAATTTCAGCGCCGCGAACTGCCGTCGACAGGAGAGCCCGGCGCACGAGAGCGAGCACGACGATAATCAGCGCTAACTCGGCTCTAACTATTCATAGCACGTGCGCAATGTCGTGCCCGGCACGTTACCCGGTTCAGGCGTCAACTCGTAATGCAGCTTCTGCTGACTGCGTTCACATACGCGGCCTCCGACGAACGTCGGGAGAGGCGCAGGTGCGTGAACGCACGTATCTCGACGTGGGTGTCACGTCGGATGTCTATCAGTCGGCCATGTCGATTACATTCTGCCTATGGTGGAATCCGATCGCGTGTATGAGTCGATTTGTTTCGATTGTCGAGGCAGAGTCATAAAGGGAGCGCGTTAAGAAACTCTTACGGAAGTGGAATGCTCGAAATTCTGATAGGTTCGCTGATTGGGAATTTGTTCACGCTTTAATGGAGGTGACTTGGAATTTGGTCGCATCGCGTAGGTTTGTATTAATTCCCAGCGACATGGGAGTGTTGATCCGATGAGAAGTGCGGATCGGAGGCGGATATCAAAGTGATTCGATTTCTAGTACAGTGACACGCCTCCAGGTGGCGCTGCTTACCTTCATGGCTGCACTCGAACTTCCGCGTCGCGAATTTATCGCCCCGTCGAAGTAGCGAAGTTTTGCGGTTTCCGCAAGTATACGTGTCTGGCCTGTTGCTGACGCTGCCACCACTTCGTCGACGGTAGTTATTTTTCGCCATGCCAATAATAATCTCGGGCCACGGCCGAAACCTGCCACGTCCGAAAATATTCTGCCAACATCTGAAGAAATCATCGATCGTACCGTCCGATTACCGTCCAAACATTTATGCCCGACATCCAAACATAGGTACGGACATTCTGATTCGACCCGCGCTGGTAAATGCCATAAAGCCGCGGTGCGTCAGTGGCCCTGGTATGCAAGGGTGTGCTTCTTGTCCCTCTCTTTCTCCTGCTCTGCCCCCTCCCAAAAAAAGGCCGAGTCTCTATCCAACTGCATCTTCGAGAAACTCGCCCCGGGCCGCGACGAGAGCAATTTGCTCGCCTTGAAGTCGCCAGTAAATCACCTTGCACTCCGCGACTTACGATCTTTTAAGCATTCTTTTTCTCTTCGCCCTCCTTCCTCCCGCGATCCCTGGGGAGTGGACAGGGAAAGGAGGCGTCTCGCTCGTATGTCGCTCGACGCGTGTCCCCTCCGTGTTGCCGGGATATCCGACGTAATCTCGTCGTCCTTTGATATCACGAGCGACGCTCAGTCGTTGGTCGGATTCGCCTTGCCGGCAATTTGCTCACCTTGGGTACGTGTCCCGATGTGCCCGGCTTTGCATGTATACTGGGTGACACCGAAATGGCCGGACAAACTCTCGAACCGCATCCCTACTCAGGCTGATAAAGGGTCACTCGAACGGCAGCCCGGAAATACTTCTTCGCTGAAGTACAAATTTCCGGACTCGATACGCGATCCCTTTTTCAGCCTTAGGTAGCGTCGAGTGCGGCGGTAAGGTCCAACGCTGATTCCGGTATCACCTTGTATACACTCAAGGAACGTCAGTCGCGCGGGCGCAAAGTCCGCTTCGAATGCGTGGAATAATGTCAGCCCGCTGCCACTTACGATTATTCCCCTTCACGGCGTTAATCTTTTTTCTCTCGTCGCTTACTCCGCGTTACGAACTCGGTTTATCGCGGTCGCATGCATTGTACTCTTACATTTCGCGTTACGCTCGCGCGCTCGGGTCCGCGAAGGAGCGAGTGCGTATTAATATTTACAGGAGATAGCCGCGGGGAAGCATAAACATCGTTCTCGCGCAACGTCACTGAGTGTTATAAGATAAATGTACAAATGGAGAGGAGTGCGTACCTCAGGAAATGGTTAGGATGGACATAGCGTGAAGTCGTTCTTGTATGGGGTCTCTACACTCGCATCTTCTGCGTCCCATAAACGCAATCGACGCGAGTGCGTGGACGTGAGAGACTGGATCTTCTATTATCGCTAAATACGTTATCATTACATAAATTGGTTCCCTCTCGAGGACGAAGAACTCACTGTTTCTCTTTCCTTCGCGTTCCCACCTCTCTTTATCGTTCTCGTCCGGCTGTTCTGGTCTTCGCTGTATTTCCTCCTGGCGCGTTCTTGCCTCGCGTGTACGGTCTCGGACGGTAATAAGTTTTGCGCAACGTAATGATCGAAGTGTCGGCGGCCAACGGGGGCATTTTATACGCGAACTGAGTAGTGCGGTGAGTAAAAGGAAGAGAGGAGTCGTTCGGTGCGGGGCTCGGTGAAGAAGTAACGGTGGGTAGAGGGAAGGAGAAGAATAAAGGGAGGTGGGCAGTTATCGTCGTCGGAAGACCGGTCATGAGAATGCGGGGAACATATATTCTCCGCATTATCCTACAAAGTGTCAATTACCCGTGGCGACGAGCGCGCCGTAAGCGTTACATTACTTTCGACGCTGGCGAGAGACGCCTGAGCGCGAGAAGGAGAAGAAGTGGAGGAAGAGGGCGCGGGGGAAGCCGTCGGGACAAAATGGACCGTCTTCCGACAGGAACGTTCCTGCCTCTTTCGACATGAGCGCTCCTTAGAGCGCATAACAATTGTCTTTTTTGCCATACCTTCCTTCGCTAAACTTGCGACTGTGATTTTTACCCGAATTTATTATCTCTCCAAGTTATCGCGTGAGAATGGACGGCGTAAAATCGGTAGGTGTGTCCGGTTGAGGGAACATTTTAATGACACTATATCGAGTAAGGTTTATGCAGTCGCACAAGGATACCTGCGACGACCCGCAGACGTTTAATCCATGAGGTATCCCGTCCTCGCGATCGGTAACGTGTAATTGATTCTTCGCTCGCCTAGCCTCGATTCAGCGCGGATAACACGTTACGAAATAATAATACGCGGTGTTATTTCGACGATTGCGGTAACGCTGAATGTCAAACGTAACCGATCGATGCTCGCCAAGCGTCGGGCTGAATTGCAAAAATTGAGACTGATCGTCGCGGTCGAACGTGCGAGCCATCGGACCGTTTAACGTATACGTCGTTTCTCGTTTCAAAAATCAGTCGTCCACCGTGAAAAATTCCTCATCCGTAACATATCGAACGCCCTCCGTCGAACGACCGCCTCGCCAAAAGTGGTTCCAGCGTGCGCAGGCTATACCGCTTATCAGTCTGCCGACTAATTTGCGCAATTAATTGTCGCCGTCAATTCGCCGGCGGTAATGCATATAGGGACATTACGAGCACGCACGTAAAGGCAGAGCTGCGCGCGTCTGCGCACGCGCACGCCCGCCAGTTGCACACGGGACACGAGGCTCGGCCGGGAAAGCCAGGAGAGGCTGAGGACGATCGTAGTTATGCTAACGAGCACGGCGATTTGCGTTCCAGTCTGTTTATCGTCGCCGTGCCGCAGTTCCCTCGAACCGACGTGCGATTGGCAGAACGAGATTAGAACGGTCAGGCGGGTGTACACGATAAGCCCATTGTTGCCCGCTCTCGTTCGCTTTTAACGGCGTGCATAAAAGTGCCTGACTCCGCGTCCACCTCCCCAGCCCGCCTCGCCACCCTTTTCGACTCTCTCGACCTGCACGTGTACGTTTTCAGGATCGCGCGCGCGGATTTTACGGCCCCGGCGCAAGAACGCCGACGGAAGAGAGCAGAATAATGACCCTCACCTACCCTCCCCGCACTCGCACCTTCTAAGCTCGCAAATTGTCGCGAAGGGTGGAATGGTGCGGAGCCCGCAGACGCGGTAGCTCGATTTAGAATGGCAGGGCCAGAAGTTGATGTTGCCTTTATTCCACGCTGGCGCGGTCTGCGGCTGTGATTTCGATGGACGATAGTGACCGAAGCTGATGCTTGATGGCTGAGATGGCTGATGGCTGATCAAGAGACCGGTGCGCTGTTTACCTTAAGTGCAGTTAACAGTGTTGCAGCGACGTTCGCGCAGCGCACTCCATGCCACTCTCGACGCTAAATGATAACCGGTGTATATCACCTTCCGGATTATACCTGTCCATGCATTATATTATCACTCCCACGGAGTGGCGTCGATTCTCTTGAGTCGTCCGGCATCCTCGCGTTGTGCGCAGGAGAGCAGAGCTCGGCCTCGCTCGGGACGCTTTTTGCCAGGCAGGCCGGCTAATGGTTTCCGTGATACGATCGAAGGATCGCCCGAGGTCGTATCTTTATAGCGCGTGCAATGACTCCTTTACCCGGCGTGCACCGCATGCACTGCCCTCATAAATCCGTCAACCAAACATCATTAACTCGGTGTTATTGGTGCTTGCTCGCGACTGGCGCGGCAGTCCTGGCAGTTGGAAACAGGCCTCGCTATTCTCGACTCGTTTGCCAATGAATCGAGACAGTTCCGAAGGCTTTGGCCGCAGCCGCGGAGTCGCTTCAAACGGGACGGACGATGCGCACTTTGTACGGGCGTGAGCCTCGAAGCGCATGCAGTGACGTAAAATATGAGCTGCACTTTCTTCGTCCGTCCTCGCGCGATCACCTACGCCCACCGTACGTTCTAACCTTGACATCCATTAACGTCTGTCTCTTTTGTGATTCCAGGTAAGCCGAGCGAGATCATGGAAGGACGCTATAAATTGCCTGGCGAGA
This sequence comes from Anoplius nigerrimus, assembly GCA_914767735.1. Taxonomy (NCBI): domain Eukaryota; kingdom Metazoa; phylum Arthropoda; class Insecta; order Hymenoptera; family Pompilidae; genus Anoplius; species Anoplius nigerrimus. The sequence continues at coordinate 11,620,994 of OU612088.1, read as the reverse complement.
TTCATGTGCGCAGTCGTATAGGTACGCCATGGGTAAATTATGCGTCGGAAGGGACTGTAAACGATAAGAGAATATAAGTTTGTCTTTCAAAATGAATCTACCTCCAAGTTGCTCAGCCGTCGGACCGCCAAGATGATCGAACCCCATCCATACTAACGGCTACGCGCAGGAGGCTATACCGCTCAGTCACTTTACGTCGCATCGGGTAATATTCAAGGTCGATCGTTTGTTCGAATTTGCAACTTGACACTAAACGGAGCCCACTTGAGCGAGATTGACGGGAGGGTATCACGAGCTCGTAGTCGTTCTCACAAAGTATTTTCCATCCTGCCCCTATCCGCACCCCTACCCCTCCCCCTTCAACATCGTAAGATCGATGCGCCGTGAAATACGATTTCCGCCAATCGTGGCCCTCTCTCCGCATTTTCCTTGCTCGATGCTCACTCCCACATAATGTGACGCCCGGATAGGAGGATGCCGATATATAACCAATAGCGATCCGTGTGCTCAGACGCCGCTACGGACGTTTCTCGTGGTGCGCGTACCGGAGGATGCGAGAGCAGACGGGAGGAACGGTGGCAAGGAGTAGAGCGAGCGAGATGTAAGCGCGTACACACGGCCGACGGTGCGCGCGCGCGCGTGAACGGCAAACGATATGTTATTTACCGGTGCTTTTACTGTGAATTGTTGACGTCTTACGATCGGCAGTAAAGCGGGCGATAAACTTGGCGAAACGGCGCTGCGACAGGGCGCGCTCGTAGGGGCGTACAATCGAAAATGGAAGTCAAACAAGGGGCGCGGGGGCATGCGTTTTACGGTCAACCTCGTAGTCGTGCCTACCTATATACATATCTCCCAGCCGCCGCGTGAGCTCGCACGAACTCGCATACGCATAGCTCTTCCGTCCTCCTCCTGTCCCTCCTTCCTCCCGGTCGTCTTTCGCGATCTTGAGCGCTCCGAAACACGTGCCCGATGATGTACAGGGCGTGACAGTTAATGCTTAGCTCGACTTACATGCGCCCCGTGCGTGTTCCAAAGACCGCCTCGGCGAGTCGTGCAGAACGTCTACGTCGATAGAAGCGGCCTCCCGGACGCAATGAGCCAGGAAGTGAACGCATGTTCGCGTAACGAAAAATCGTGATACATCAATGGTTGTCGAATATAATTCCCCTCGGTCCGCGATGATGGAAAAAGGTGAATTTTTTCAATGTTCCCCTCGGGAACGATTCCTGTTCGTTGGGCAAAAAATGAGATACATCGATGCGTTCGTCGTAGCTCGAATCGAGTAAGAACGAAAATTTTTCAAGTGTCCGCCGGCGAGACACGGCGCACCGAGAGTGTACAGCTTGTAGACACCTTTGAAAGTCGCCGACGGCGGTGGTAATACGCGGCGTGACGAATGTACGTCGGCATTAGGTAGCGAAAGGTTAAACGAGCCATGAAAAATGGACGTAATTGGAGATCGGGCAGGAAGTTTCAGCATAGAAGTCAATCCAGAAAGTGGTCGTATAGGTCTCGGCGGCAGCTATGAGGGGAGCACCAGGCGGAGGGGGAGGAGAAGGTAAAGAGGAGGTAGATGGCGGGCGGGGAGTATTCTAACAACAAGGAACGAACTTGCGCGGCCGGTGAAAGCCAATTATTCGTCTCGAAGGAGAAAGTCGGAACTCGGGTGAGCGGGCAGGACAGAGAGAGGATTGCACCGACACGGCGAGAAGTCGAGCGTGCTGCGGGCGGACTCGTTTGATCGAGAAATCCAGGCGAAAAATCGTGTCGCCTCTATGACTCATGCGACTCATGCCTGGCTGTGTGCATGTACGCCGCGTATGCCGGTCGGTTGCGGGATCCGCGTGGCGAGATACCGCCGGACGGAAATTGTTAGGCACGTTTTTTGCGATATATGCGCCTATTGCCTGCGAAAGTCAGCACGGCCGAATTAGTCACATGAAGAGGCCTTCCATCCCCCTATACGTCACGCGCGGCGGGCAATTTTTTTTATATCTCGCCCACGCATCGTTAAGTTACCAATATGTTCGCATTGACGTACGCCGTTCTGGTCCCGTCGAAATGGGCAATATCCCGTCGAAATTGCGCTTCGCGTATTACTTTATCGACATATACCGAAGCGACGTCGCGCACGTTGAAGGAGGGAGCGGGGCAGGACGCGGCGGGAGAGGGAGGGGGTGTGGTCGAGCACGAAAAATACGTCGCTATAAAAATTCTATTGCCGGCTGGCACTCGTCCGGGGCATTACTCATTGTTCCAGGCCCTGTTTCCTAACGTATTCTAGCGCACACGTAACGACGATTATCGCGAGTATTTGCTCGGCTAATAGAGCCACGTAGTCGCCAGTTTCAATATTCGCACACGCCGTCGCGCGGCCATACACGCGTTCGAACGCCGCCACATTGTTTTTCTTCCTCGGGGAGGCACGATATTGCGTCGCTCGCGGAACGCGACGTTCGCGAATTATTACCTCCAAGAGTGGCTTCTACGAACGGTATTCAATTCGCTTAACAAACGCTTGATTGACGCTCTGTGGAATTCCCATTTTTTCCTCATTTCTCTCTGCTCTTCCCCCCATGCCACCCCTTGCCGCCGCTGCCGCCTCCCTCACCCAGCTTTTTCGTTTTTTTTTTTTGCTTTCGTTTTATGTAGCCGTATCGAATGTTGGTTTATGCATTGTCTAACAATCGTATCGCGTCGCGCGCGCGCGGGCGCGTGTATCAGAAGCGAGTTACATAATACATCGCGTTGTATTTTTTTCCAACCCAATTCGCCGGGGACGCGACGGCGCGCGCACATAGGAACTTTTTATTCTACGCCATTGTAGCCAGGCAAATTTACGATATATCCCGCCGAACGGTCGTTCCTCTCGTCATCGTCTATAATTAACCAATAGTCCCGCGTCCCTTCCCACGTCGTTTCCTTCCTCCGACTTTCCACTCTTTTTTTCCCTCCCTCTACCGCCCTCCTTACCCCCTTCCCCACCACCTCCTCCTCTTCCGCCCCGTCCCCGGGCCCGCGACGGCACGATATCATCGCTAATAGCACGGCGACGTCGTTGCTGGCGGGGACGCGAGATCGCTTACGATATTTTCTCCGGAAGGTTTTAAGCGAGTCGCTGGGGTTCTGCGGATCGATCGGCGGATAACCGCGCGCGATAGACACAAAGCATTGTGGGTAGGACGATGCAGAGCAACGGCATGCAACTGAGAGAGAAAGACGGAATGAGATGGGGAACGACAGGCTGATAGAGCGAGAGACGCAGAGAGAGAGAGACAGTGAGGGAGGGAGAGAACGGGGGGGGGGGAGGATAGGAAGGGAGAGGAAAGAGAAGAGAGCCAAGCGCAGTACTCGCATTCACCAATACCTTCTCCAGGCAAACAAAACGACGAACAAATGCTCGATACCATACTGATCCGGAGCTCCAGGGGCGGAGCGAGTATTTCACGTTTTTCGCGATCCGCTTGCCTAACCGCGCGTTCTCGCCACGCGGAAATTCGCCGATCTTTCTGTGGGTCCATTCGAACTCCCAACGATCGATGCGCGCGTCGCTGACGTCGAGGACCGATCACGGGATAGCTTTCGGGGTTGGCGCAAATCGATCATTAACGCGACATTTTCGCACCTACGGGGGCGAGAGCTTTTTTTCGGCGTATGCGATTCTCGCACGTTTCCGGCCTGCTACGTTCGACTGATTGACAGCGCAGCGAAATTGAATCCGGTCGGACGCGGGGCCGAACGATGCGTGTAATGGCAAACTAGGATTAGTGCGGAAACGTGGCACCGGGAGGCCGTGAAGGTTTGCTAGGAGTAGCGTTCGTCATCGCTGGTCAGCACTCCGGTCACTCGTGAAATCTGGCAGTGAGCGCGCGCGCGCGAGTTCGTAAAATGCGCACTCGCAAACGATCGGGCTCGATCTACTTGAAACTAACACGGGCACGGTACGTGTTCCCCTCGAGTCGGAATGATGTCAGCTTCTACTCAAACGATTATCTCCTCGCGGTTCCCCCTCTCACATTCTGCCTGTCTCTATCCATCTATCCGTCTGTCTCTCGACGCAGTCTTCTACGAATTCGCCTTAGGTCTAGTCGTTAGCATCCCCGATACGATCAAAGATGATTTTACAGTGCGCAGTTTGCGAAATACCCGAAGCTATTTCAAGAACGATCCGTGCCTGGTTGCGGAGTCCAGCGCTCGGTGATGCACCGCGGTCTCCATTTCTATCCCTCTTTCTGTTTCACATCCTCTGTTCCTCCCCTCTCCCTCCTCTTCACCTCCCGCCCCGCCGTTTTTCTCTCAGTCGGCAGAGAGCGTTCGCGTCGTTCTATTCCAGAGCTCGTTATTGAATTTGTGCGTCGGGCGAGCGAACCGACGGTATCGCCTTTCAATATCGCTTCATTTGGCTCACGTTCATTCGATTTGCGGGGAATATCTGACTGCCTACCCAGCCCCCCTCCCCCCGTCCACCACCTTTCAGCTGGCAGCAACGAGCGACAGGCAACCCCCTGCCACCCTCCCAAAGCTCAAGCTCCTTCTTCCTCGCACTTTGTACCATGCCGCCACCTCTACATCCGTCATCGAGCACCTCAGACTAATCCTTTTTAAATATTCCATTCGGAATCAAGCGGAAATTAATCGGATTCCCGCTCCGCAGCCGGCGAAGGAGCAAGTTGAGCGAGAGGAGCGCAAACCGATTCCGACTGGCTTACTTCGAACTGTCGACGCGTAATAAATTTTCGCGGTTTTCGCTCCGCATCGACGACGTCTCCGCGCAAATGACCTCCCCATCCCGCTGCCGGATTGAAAATAATATTTCAGCGGGCGCGCATTAACATTTTACGACTCGCGCCAAAGCGATTTTTCATCTCATGCCCGGCACACGCTTCTGCAGAGTGGCTACAGTACTCATTCCCGCGCCGTAACGGTCGCGTACGTTAATTATCGAGTAATTCGTATTCAGGTACGTCCGGCTCTTATGAATACATAATTTTCCTAAAACCGTATGCAAATGCCTCTCGGTCCCGCGGTCTTCTTACGCGTCCGATATGCCCGCCTACCGCGATTGGAAAAAACGTGGGGAAAAAAGGAACGAACGTCGGATTTCGCAAGTGTGCACGAGAATGTCGAGTCGCGTATACCAACCTGCCTGCCTCTGGCAGGCCTCTGATTTCGCAACGGTTCGCCAATACAGAAAACTCCGCAGCCTCAGTGGGGCCCGTCGACGGTAATTTCTCGCGTGCCCGATAATCACGCCAGACGGAAGAGGCTAAAATTGTTTCCACGATCGTACGACATCTGTATGCATGAGAAAGTGCGCCCCGCGACTTCGCGTTCCGCGAAAGTCATCCTTGAAAGTCATCCTCGAATCGGGGGGATACCGTAGACGTCGCACCTGGACGATTTCTCCTCGCTTCTTCGTAGACAATGCCTGAATACGGCACTGACTAGCGTACCTTTATCTCGGCACCGGGACTCGCGGCACTATCTTAATTACCTAACGCTCTTGGCCCCGCGACGATGTTACGCGATACCATCAACCTTCGCGTCATCGTAATGTCGAACGTCGAACGCGCGTTTTAACGTCCTCTCCGGAGGCCCGGGTAGCCCCTCACTCGTAAACCGGCGAAATTTATTCGCCGATAAAAGAAAAAGGCCGCCAGTACGGCCGGGGATATTTTCGGTACGCCTAAGTGTGCTCTCGCTGACATTTTTGCGCCCTCGATCGACGCTCTTATCCTTGAAGAGACGGACGAGCCGGAGAAGACGGACCGGGCAGGTCGTAGGCGTACGTTAGGCTTTCACGATCAATTCCTTCTCACACCCTCGCCTCGACCTCCTCGCAGTCGATCCGTGACCCATTGATTCCTTGACCCGCATACCTACTTTCCGCGGAATTAGCCGAGCCCTCCCAATTTCTTTTCTTGCGGCCCAAATGCCGTGCGAGGCACTCTGCTTCCGATGGAATTTGCGGCGTGCGTGTTACGGCAGAGTAACATTATACGCTTAAGAGGCGCACGTCTCTCAGAGTGGTGGTGCGTTGCTTAAATTCAGCGCGTACACGCCTGAAGCTGAAGTGACGCAATCTCGAGAGCGAGTTCGAAAGACAGGAGTAAGCGTCTGGCCGTGCGAATTAATAGTTATCGTAATCGATCAAGCTTCATTGTCCGCGTCACCGCTTCGTCTATTGGGCAGAGTTTATTAACTAAAATTCGACATTGTACTGTCTATTATTAAGCGAACTTCGTCACTTCGATAAAAGTAGAAATTTTTTGTTGGAAACCGACATATTTCGGTATAAAATTATACTGCGTCAACGATGTAGTTAAATGTCAGACTTTCAAGATAATCTTGCGCCGTTTTACGTTGAGAAATAATTTGAGGCACGTTATTTCGTTTCTGTCTCTCTCGCCACCCATCAGGATCCAGGCATATGGTTCTCATATCGAGGTTGGCCGCTGCATGCTTCGACGTCGGATCGGCGACGAATTGACAAATCTCTAGCGGTCGTAAAAAGGCAATAGAAAGTACGGATGCCGGACGCGTTGCAAGAGTTTCGGAGGACAGTTCTTCCGGGGGCCGACCGAACGCAACCAGCTGTCTGTGACCGGCCATAAACGACCGGGCAGAGTCGTGGAGACTTTCTCTGTGCCGCGTCGTGATTTCACCGCGAACGTACGATGAAAACCGTGATCGTATATTTCGCGCGTATCGCCGGCGACAAAAGTTTCAGCGGATTCGAGATTTTCCACCGCTCTCTCGCTTTCACATTTTTCGAGATGGCAATCGCAAATCGCGATCGGGATCGATTCGTGACTCACCGCGTCCGAGTTCTGGACCCCGATACCTCGACATCGCACTTTCTACGGAGTTCAGCACATAATAACGTCCGCATGCGCCACTTACTCCGCAGTGAGCGAGAAGCTGCGCCGCTCATCCCGTAAACATCCATTTTACGGCAAGGCCCGAATACAAAATAAGACACAACAGATAGGCTGAAACCTGTTATGTCCCTATATAGCGTATTTGAAGCCGCGTCTACTTTTCACGTCGAACGCGCCGACAAATTCGACGCAGACCTCGGATCGTGTCTGGTTTCTGATGTACATCGCGCGTGCGGTCTCGCATCGATAGCATTAAAATCGAAAGTGGATCCTCGGCTGGAAAGGGTATACATCGCCGATCGCAGTCGGTCTCCGCGTTTTGCGAAGTCGATTGCGAAAGTGCCGACAAGCACATCGGGAACAGAGATTGGCATACACTTTCCTGCCCGACTGTATTCGGGCGGCGGCGGTGGCGGCGGCGGCGGCGGCGGCATATCGATATACTTGTACGGAGTATACTCGTTGAGTAATTGCATGCTCTCGGCGCAGCTTAAGCGTGGAAACACGGCTCGCAAATCGGGAAGCCAGATACACGCCTCCGTTAATACAACGGAATCCAATTTATCGGAATGCCGCGCGCTCTCGAGAGGTGCCGGTTGCGCGATTTCTGTTCACACGATGTGTCACTCTGGGCGGGCGACCTGGGTGGACAGCGAATTTGAGGGAAGAGTTTCGTAATCGAAGCTATTTGCATGATAAAGCGCCCCGCTCCGCCGTGCAACATGCAATTGCGCCGATCGAACCTCTTTCAAGTTTCTCAACCGTATGTCAATTTTTCCTTTTGCCTCTTTATACGGCGCGACTAAACAATTACGTTTCGATCATTATACGGATCGGCTAAACGATTGCAGTTCGATGTCAGAGCTACACCTCTTTCCGCCGAAAATTCCTCATTTAGATCCGTTGCGAAATCGAACCTCGCCATCGACGTTCTCTTTGACGCTTCGACGTCTGGCCGTCGTTTTGGCAAAAGCGAAGTTTCTCTCGCCGCCTTGCGTAACCCGACATCTTATAGAGCGTCACGACGCAAAGGATCAATCACGCGAGGGATCCCGTTGCCTCGGACTTAACGTCTTCAGTTCGCCGAGACGCGCCGAGATGAAGTGTACATAAACGGCGCAGGAAAGTGGGCCGAGCGGCGCGTTACGCTCTGCGTCTTTGATGTTGAGACGGTTAAGACGATTTACTCGATGTAACGCGCCGTTAAAAAAACGTACCAACCGCCGACGCGCTCGCGCTCGCGCGCACCGGCCACGGACTTTTAACGGGCGACCTTCGATATTATTTTTAAGCCGCACGCGCCGCTCTTCTGAATATCTCCTCTCGGAAGACGATTTCTTTTTGCGAGCAAATAGGCGGCCGGGCAAACGTTGGTATTCACGATACGCGAGAAAGAGATTGTATTTTGGCCTCCGCGTCGTGCTGAGTACGTAAACAAATTTTCGGGTAAAATAGTGGGAATGCACGGTAGATGTAAATGCGATTCGTAACGGCGCGTGTTTGAGACTGCTTGACGTGTTTTCTCGTTCCCTTTTGATCTCGATCACCGCGTGCGAGATATGCTTTCGTGCCTTCTTCCCCTTCGCTTCCCTGAACCAGCAAATAGCGGCTGAGCACGACTTAAGTGGGCTCCTCTATTTCTGGCGGGAAACGACGACGAAATCTAACGTCCTGCGTATTCACGGAGATACGTGCTATCCTGAGCACGCCGCGACGGAAGTTTCGCAAGCTCAGGCGGTCGGAAATTCTCATTTAGACACGGTGACTGAATTTAACCGTTTCCCAAACCGTCCGTCAAGTCTAACTCAGAGAACGACTGATTTAAAAATATTCATCCTTAGCGTCTGATACCAACATCCTTAATAATTCGTCGGTAGAAACGATTCTTTAAGTGCAAACGGTCGATAATGTCCATTGTCCGTAATCGTACGATAACCGTATCCAATTTAGCTGACGTGTCGGGCAACACGATATTTTGAATGCACAGTTAGAGTGCAGGCGACGTCGCGAGACGATCTTGGAAATAACGGAATTCGCGCAGTTTGAACCCGTCAAGCGCGTCTCTCGGCTGAAATTCAATCTTGCCCGTGTCGGTGCCCGGTCGAAGTTTCCTCTTTTCTCTCGCGGAACAATGCGCCAGCAGCTCGCGCGCAGCAACGGCGGCACTCGTGTGAGACTGCGCCCGCTACGCAAATGTCAATCTGTCTTTCTCTTAGCAATTCTTGTGCGCCTCTGGGAACATCGCCGGTTAACAATTGCACAAGCCGCGATCGTAAACCGCCGAGCGGTAATGGCGCGCGTATATACAAAATATATACGTACTCATTTGTATATAGACGCACACAGGTACGTGACACGGATAAAGGCATACAAGCGGCGAGGAACACGGTTGACTTTATCGCCGTACCTTCTTTCGCCCCCCCCCCCCCCTCCTTCCTTCCCGCTTGACGACGATTACGCGATTACGATATGTCCATTTGTGCCAGAAGCAAGTCGGGGACCGACCGTGAGAATGATGGCGTCGCGGCGCGATAAGGAGAGAAGGACAGCGGAAAAGGAACAAGCGTGGAAAAAGAGCTTTTGCACCGTTCCGTAGAGAGAAAACAGCGCCGGCCACGTTTGAGCCTGAGTTGTTTGCGACGCGGTTATCGGTGGGCCGGATTGATTGTCGCGATTGCGCCCGCTGTTATGTCGTACGGTTTACTTTCGGTGAATAACGCCGGGAGTACGTTAAACTCTGCGCCGCGCTGTTTTACATCGCCAAACGGCGAGTCGAATATGTTTCCACGCGATTCTCTCGGTACCCTTTGATGTACCGATAAAAGGACACAATGCTGCGGGGAGAAAAAAAAGTGTCTAGCCGGAGGAACGAACGTTAGTTCGGAGTCCTACGTGAGATTTCAGCGACGAGGATCGTCGGCGAGCGATTTGTCGCGCGATAGAAAGGAATTTCGAAAGTCAATCGCGGACGGAAGCGCTTTCACGCGAAACTTTTTGCTCCGTTTTCGACGTTCGCATTCCGCGCGGCCGATTAGAGTCGACGGCTCGAGTCGGATCGGGGAACAATTATGCGATTAGCGATTTCACGGCGAGGCGGCGTGATCGGGGCGTAGGAAAAGGTCGGAAGGAGGAAGTCGAGCGTCGATTGGCCGACTTCCTGGCAAGATCGAGACCTCCGCGACGGTGCGGGCCGCAGACCAGATGCGGAGGCGCATTGCTTTATTGCCATACCTACTATAAAATATATTACTTACGCTTTACAGCCGCGTTATTGCGTCGTGAACATCGACGACCACCGGTGTTATTGCCTGCCTCGGGGCACGTTCGGACGATCGACGACCCTCTCTAAAGCCCGCCCGGAGTACCCCATCCATCCTCTAACTTTCTCGTTCCGCGAGATATGCACGCTCTCTCGCGCAGCTTCGCGCTCACGATCTTAGACGCGAACAAAGCGATTTTCTTCCGCCGGTTCTTTTGGCCAACGGATCGGGCACGATCGACGCATAACTCAGGCTACGCCGATGCGTCCGCGGCCATTGTAATTATTGGCAGTCCTCCGTTCGGGCTCTCGTTATTTATAGATTACCATGGCAACGGACGCTGATTTTATGATAACATTAACCGCGCTGTTCCCAGTATCTGCGTTTTCGCTTCTGAACGTCTCTGCTGGGAAAGAGCGTCTGAGAGAGGGAAAATGTTTAGGGACATGTTAGAAGTGGATCGCGCAGAGGGAGCCACACACACGCCCATTTCGTAGATCGCTGACTCCAAAGAAGAGTCACTCGACCGCGACAGTCGTTGATCCTCGACGGCGCAAAGAGCAGAGTACGACTTCTCTCCCGCACCCTACCGGCTTCTACCTCCATTATCCGCAGGCCCCGGTGGCGGGGGTGCAAAAACCGTCGGATCGCAGACCCGCGACACGGGGGCGTGCGCTGACAAGAATGGCAACAATGCCGATGTGTACTAATGCCCCGTGCACTTCTGTCTTTCCATTTTTAACTCCCTCTCCACCCTCCTTCGCTTCTCGCCCTCTTCCTTCTGCCGCGTTTTTTTTTTTTGCTCCCCGCGCACGCAAGGTGCACAAACTTTTTCCAGCGGTGAAAGAGGCGTCGAGTGTGAGAGCCCGGGTGTGCGGATTTACCTCGTTGGGAGGAGGGGATAGCGGCGGAAAGCGGCCGAGAAAGGCAGGGGTAGGGCTTCGAGACACGCGGCCGCTCATTGTTGCCGCAAACGCGCTTTTCAAAAAGTCGCCCGCTGCGCTTCCATCGGGGAAAGAGCCCCTCGTCCTCTACCCTCCCACCCAGTCTACCCTCATTCCTCTTTGTCGCGCCAAGGTGAGAAGCAGTCCGACGTACGGGACAGTCGTCGTTACATTTGCTTCTGTTACGTCAGTCGACGCGTCGCTCGTCGACTGGTTGTGCCGTTTTTTGCGGTTTTTTTATCCTACCGGCCACTTTTCCTTCCTCGACGAAGCAATTTCGTTTGCCCTCGCCCTGCACTAGATGCGCACTACCTTCGTCTGGCGAGTGCGCGTGTTTTCCGTAATGCGCACTGCGGAAAATTTCCTTTCACGGTGACGATCCGCGAATCTGCAAGCGGCGCACGTAAGGTTCCGCGATTTTGCGCCGACCACGGGTTGCCACGGCGACGATAAAGCCTTTTCAATTGACACATATTACCCCGTGTGTCGTCGGGCATGCTCGCGCGCGTATGAATGCCTCCGCTGTCGGCGACGCTGCCATGCGCGGTCACGCTTGGCTGTTACGCGATTTCATTGTCCACAGTGTGATTAGCGAAACCGGGTCACTCGCAGCGCTGCACAATACAATCATTTCGCATGCAAACTAATCTTCCAGCCACCTACACCGCACACGCCCGACGCTGGACGCGCGCGCGCGCGCGCGCGCTTTCTCGCCTTTGCTTGATATCGAAAATTGTTGGCCGAATTAACGGATTTCAATCCGTACTTTCACCGCGCAAATTGTACGGATATATCTCATATTCCGACGGTGATGAATATTTTTTCCTCAGTCAGCGAGAAATTGTACGTGGCCGGCGTAAAAATTGTATGCTTTTGTTCTCGGATGATACAGGTTCTCTCGCCCTCCGTGCCGAGTTGGATGAATATCGTTGGGAATAAAAGGAATTTATGGAAGGATTATTTGATAGTGAAACTAGGTGTTTGCATTTCAGTTGGAACAAGATCGTTCGTCACCCGACTGAGGCGCGAGGCACCTGCAAGCTAATACGATGCAGTGACCTTTTTCCAAGCGGAGAACTCGCCGCCCGTCGCATTGAATTCGCCTCCTCCCCACGGCAACCCCCTTCCCCGACTCCGCCGTAATGTTCTTCTGTATGCAAATCCGGCCGACGCCTACCTACGTGGCGCTTCGTGTCTTATCTTCATCCCCCAACCCTCGGAGGCTCACCATTGGAATAAGATTGCGTGCAATCACCTCCCTCGTTCCACTCCTGCTTTCGCTTGACTTTTTTCCATCTCTCCACCTTTCTTCTGCCTCTTTCCTCAAGGTTTCATCCGCCCGAAACGATTCAACCTATCTTCGACATTTCATCCTCGACCGTCACACGACACCTTATTAATTTAACGGCAACAGAAATTCCGCTGCAGGTCGAGATAGTCAACGAATTGCGTAAATTAATGTATCGTTTGGTTTTATTTTAGCCACTTATCGTAGCTCTCGTGCGTCTGTAGTCGTTTCCCGGAGAAGTTCCATTGCCCGGGGGATCGACGACGATCGGACAGATTAGCCGAAGACCTCTTTTTATCGTTTAGCGGATCGGAATACTTGGCAGAGTTGCGGGCTCGAAATAGTGGACAAAGAGGAGGGCTCTGCAGTGGACAAATGAGTGTAGCGCGTGCGGCACATAAAACACGTCGCCGCGTAAGTCCAGATAACTCCGCATCGGGCTTACGAGCGGTGAAAGAAACAGTTGCGCGCGGCGGTAATTGCGAGAGGCTTTAATTAACAAAGCACAATGGAGGGAGCCGCGTGCCCATTGCCACCCTTATTGTCTTCGCGTTAGATCTGTTTTAGGTAGACCCTCGGATATATACAGGGTGCCTGCCGTTTATCTGGCTTCGGTCTACTTCTATCTTTCTCGCTTCTTCCATCCACCTTCCTTCCTCTCTTCCTTTCTCCCTTCCTTTCTCCCTTCCTTTCTCCCTTCCTTTCTCCTCGCACGCCCGCTTCGGCCCATCTCTCGCCACGGTCGATTATTTAGCGCAATTATCCTACGTTCCTTCGTGTACCGACTCTCTTCCTCCCGTCGAGCCTCTCATCCCTACCCATTCTTCGCTCTCTCGGGCTCCATTGTTTCTTCCCGGTCGTATCGATTCGAGATACTGGTTCGACTGGTTCCTGTCTGTTCAGGATGAAAAGCCGGATGGCGCGGGCGTCCCCGATTCGAGCCGATTTTTTTCGCTCCAAATGTACGAATCGAGAACGTGCGATTGCTTGATTCAGAGATAAAATAAAATTGCCTTTCTTCCAGTCTTTTCATACGCAGCGTATTTAGACGCTTAATAAAAGAAGCAATGGAAAAATCAATAAAAAAACTGGTATCGTCATGCGCGCGAGATCCTTACGTTTACGGATAACGATAAGGATAGGATCGCTGATCGCTGCTAAGCGGGAGCGAACTGTACAGAGTCCAGTATCAGGACGGGCGATTAGGCGTAAGCGGCTAGCAAACGACTGTTCCCAAGGTTCGCCGGAACCTGGACATTACTTAGCCCCGCCGCCTGAGATTGCAGAATGTCCGAGGCGCTTGGGCAAGGCGTTTTCAGGGTAAACTTGAAAGTCGACGCAGTTCCGAGATAAGGCACGTTCGAAAAGATACCCCTAATCGATACCGCCCGGCCCATGGGTACGCACGCCGGTCGGTGTTACGTAAACAGTTTCGATCCAGCTCACGAGGACGTAACCGAAGCAAAAATTGCCTGCTGGCCGATCGAAAGTCGGAGAGTCGCAGCTTTGGGGCCGAAATTGCCGTGAAAAAGAATCGTCCTGCGCGATCGCTATTCACTTAGATAAGGTCGTTTTAAAGTCTCGCCCGTCGGTAGAGGCGGGCAGAGTCGTATTCCCCGATGGCCTCGGCGGATAAAGGAGAGCTGCAAATGGTTGTTGCCGGGATCGAGGACACTCCGCCGCAGATTCTCCCGTCTGGGGATGATGGTAATAGCATTAGGGTTAGTAGCGTATCTCGAGCGGTTTCAGCCCCGGGGGGTGGGCCCGAAGACGGCGAGGTGGCTGGAGGTGGCTGAACTTCTCGGGTCGTGGAAATCTGAAAAGGCAAAATAAACAGATGAGACGACTGAGACGGAAGGCAGGGGGACGTCCCGCTGAAAAGAAACGGGACCGCTAATAGCGCTAATAACGAACGCTGTTCCGGCCCGAGGGCCGCAGGGGCTCCATTAAAGATAATAATATTTATACGGGCGATTAAGTCAGGATTGCGAAACGAGTCTGAGGCCGTGATGGGAAGAGAGCTCGGGACGTTTCTTGTTTTCGATTCAGTTGACGGTCCGCGTGTGTAGGTAAAAGAATTACGTCCTGTTTCATGTTGGGTTGGATGCATTTTCGATGATCGTTTGAATTCGAGATAGGCGTTAGATCGTTTTTATCTTGCCGAGAAAGGCCAGTTGCGATACGCCGGAAATTTCCCCATATTCGATTAAAGTACCTGGAGAAGTTTCGCGCCGGAGTCTTTATGGCTCGAGAGGGGTTGCCAACGATCTACTTACGTCTACGTATTTCGTTTTATACACCTTTTCCCCGCTCGACTATCGACTTAACGGCGGAACGAGTCTGACACGCGTCGGGAATGTGTGAATCGAAACTCCACGAGTTCTCGTTGGCGAAACGTCAGCCGAACGACGCGTGTCATCGGAAATTTGACGAAACTCTGCCGGTTCGCCGGGATATTTCTTCCACCCCGGCAGCGTTTCCGGAGGGAACGATCTCGTCGGTATTGCGGGGCCACGGGATTCTTGAACAAACGATCATATCGAGATCGTGATAAGCGCCTTCCGGGCGGCATCGATCGTAAAATTGAATCTATCCCCCCTCTCGCGATAAAGGATCAACGACGGACCCTAAAGTGACGTCACACTACTTCTTGCTATAATGGGTGCTTGGAATGTCTGTCACCTACATTTTCTTAACTTTGTCGTTAAATTAAATCAGACCTGCAACTTGTATATCTAAAATATGCAACAGAGGCATTTGATGTTTTTTTCTTACTAGCTTAGTCGATTCCACCTGCCCTCCTCATCACCGACCGCAAGACGCAAAGTATCCGAGCGATTAGATTCCTTTCCAATATGTCCCTTATCGCCACCCCTACCGTCGCACCGTAAGCGAAAATCATGCGCGCACCGTTCCGAGGTTCCGTCGGAAGTAGCGGGGGGCGGAAATCTTCGCCGTGATCGTTCCTTTCCGAAGGGCTGGCTGTAAACAGAGCCAGCTTATCCCCGTCGCTGTTTCGTGCGGAGGGTCGAAAAGGGCCCACCCCTGCCACGATTTCTTGGACCGAAACCAAACGACCTCGTCGATAAACCTTAAGTTCCGCCGGCGGATACGGCCGACGAAGCCAAAACGAGGCGAAAGGAGAATGGGCGAGAGACAGGAGCGTGCCCCGTGTATTCGACGATGTTTCCGGAGTGGTGAGGGAGGGGGCGGGAGCGGCGGAGGGGCTGGCCTCGGTCGTAAGTCAACATTACCTTCCTAATCCGGCGAACCGCGAACGGGTGCAAGAATTGTTCCGCAACAGTGTGCGACATTGCTTCGGGATATATCCCGGAATGACAATTTGCGAAGGCATTGTGCGCAGCCGACTGCCGCTTCTCTCCCATGGTGAGTCGATCCGAGGGTCTGGATGTTAATCAGTCGCGGAATAATTCATTAGAGCAGCGCCGTACGGCGCCGAGGTGTTATCACTCGGCGAAGATTAGAATTTCTGAAAAGCATTACGGCACGGCTCGATTGTTGGGTACTGTTGCAATTTGACGCCCGACTGGCCCGAACGGAGTTTACATAAATTTCGCATTGATTTAATGAGAGGCACCGGTTGGCCGCTGCCGCCGCCACCGCCGCCGCCGCTGGTTAAATACGGAGGGAGCGGGGCTGGAGGTGGATTGTTTTCGCGTGCGAACGCGCGAATGATAAAGGAATAACATTTATTAATTGTCGACCGAGCTGGCGAAGTGGATTGTAAGGCAGAGGGACGGTATAAATGATGTCACGGCAGTGTTGATAGTAGGACGTCATTACGGGATCTCCGGGTGAGCTTAATGAGAATTTGAGAATGGACGGTTAATGATTCATTGTCGCCGCTCGGGTTCATTAAAAAGCTCCGGGTGTCAGCGAATTGAGCGATAATTTATCGCGGGCGTCGCGGCAGTTGGCGACGGCATTGTTGAGATCGCGCCGGATATCTTGACGTGATAATTTGGAAAATTAGTCGCGTCTCGCCCGATGAGGAGGACGCATTGTCGACTCGACTCGATTCACATGTCTGAGCGTTAATGGCTCGGGAGATAATTGCGCCCCCGGCGGATAGACGTAATCGTCCGATTCTCCGGGAAAGTTCGGATATTAATGAGTTCGGACGTAATTACATCGTTTCGCGTTTTGCCGCGGTCGTTAAATACGTTGCGCTGCGCTTCGCGGCATTAATGATTCGGAAAATCGGATTCGCAGCAGCGATCATCGCGCGTACGGTTGGTCTCGCTGGCTAACGCACTTCCTTGAGGGTCGATTTCCGCCGAGCTCGACGAGGTTCGCCGCAGTGCCCGAATGATGGCGAGCGCGGCACATTATAAAAGTATGACCGCGATCTCGCGGTCACGGCGGCGAGTTTTCTTCCGCGGCCACCATAAATCTCTCCTGCGTCTAATAAAATCACCGATTCGCGTAACTCAATTCCTACCCCGCACCCCGACTCCCCCCTTCGCTGCGAAGGACATTTATCACGCGAGATATAAACTCGATACGTTTTCGGGACTGGCGTCCGTTCGCCAGCGCGCGCTCGATCGTCATTAATCAATGGAGTCATTAATTTTGCCCGGCCTCGATAAGAGTAAACTTCGCCCGTTAAACTTGACGCGATAAATTCGCCCGATTCACCCTGGACAGCATCCGCTGTTCAGCTCTCCCATTTTCCACCCATCCCCCGTCGGCCGACACTTGACATTTTACACGCTGCTCAATTTAACCCAAACATCCTCCACTCCAGAGACATCCGGCGCACCTCGCTTCGTTCGCCATTTTGCGGCCTGTCGTTGCTCGAGGATTCCAACGGAGATTTTGACTGAAATTCACGGCAACGTTTGATGATCCGATCGACGATATTCCTTAAAAGCCACGAGCTCCGCTGTCTGCGGCCTCGAAAATCCCGGCAAGTGATCTTTCATCCCTCGGCGTGACGCGGAACGAGCGACAAGAGCTCGCTTGTCACATCCCCGGCCGCGGGGTGCGTCCGGGGGTGTGTCGGCGGGGTAGCTAGGGGGCGGGAGGGGGTGGCGGAACGGGCTCGGGCGGCGCTCAGTGTTAGCGGCACGATCGATGCTGGAATACAAAAACAGAGACTTCCACCCACCCTGCTCGCCGAGGCGGGGGCCGCCGCCTTGCCTTACATCGCAGTCGCATTTCCGGATTCCTTTAGTCGGCGATGCGCGGGTAAGCCGGCGCGTTGCGGCCGTGGAAACGGACTGGTGGGGTGGCTGGGGGAGAAGGAAGCGCAGATACGATCGTGGGGTCGCGCGAGAAATTAACGGTATGCGGCAATGGCATTTTCGTTCATGCGCGAATTCTGCTCGTCGGTACTGCGTGAAGATGACAGGATTAAAAAATGAAGGTAGGAAGGACGAGGTGGAATGCGAGGTCGGCGGATTCGGGAGCCGATTTTGGGAAAAATGGATGGAGAGGACGAGGGACGGGGAGTTTTAGTAACTGCAACTTCGCCCTGTGTACAGCCTTTATCGTCGTCCGCCGAGCGTAATTCCGATCGAGCCCGACTCAGCTTTTGCATAACCGCAGACCTGTCTCGTGGGAGGGCGGTGAAAAGAGACGAGCGAGACGGTGGCTCCGGAATTCATGAACGGGGGTGAAGGGGTAAAATTGCCGTGCGTCCCCGTTCCCGGCACTCTTCTCTTCTTGAGCATGCCCCTTTCTCTGTCTTTATATCTATGTAGATCTCTACTCCCCCGCTACTTTCTCGCCCCCGCCCCTCCGCGGATCTCATCCTCCTTCCCTCGAATATGCGCGCATACGGACGCGCAAAACGACGGGCGGGGAGCGAGAAATACAGGCGCAAGAGGAAGAGAGGAAGAGAGAGAGACGGATACAGTGGATGAGAAAAGGAGGGGGAGAAAGAGAGAGAGAGACAGAGGGAGAGAGTGGGCTGAGGGAGATTCTGACTGAAACTGAAATGAACTCATGCCAGCTCGCCCACGTCTCGTCTCTCATCTCTTCTTCTCGCGCTCGGCCCAAGCCAAGGGAATCAATAACTCCTCGCGACGGAGTCACCCTCTCGTTCTTCCGCCCTTAACCAAAGGACCCTACCCATAACCCCATAAAGCGTCCGCGGGGATGACTGGCATTGTGCTGGAACTCGCGAGATCCGAGCGGCCTGTTTTTTACTCGCCGGCCCACGACATCCTCGCCCCGGGAATTCCGACGCGGGATCCACGCTTTGTGCCGAGGGTCGGCGAAGTGTTTGGTAAATAATCGAACGGGCGAGGGATTGACCGGGAGGGCGGCGCAGCTCCGAGTTTCCACTTCGTTACGCAGCGGGAATCTACTGGCCGAAAGTCAAACACCCGTTCGCATACAATTTTTGAGGACTCGACTTTCACTTTTATTGATCGAATGAATTCATTAGCTCCGCATGCGAATGGCCAGAGGTAAAAATGTTAACTTTCTTTGACATTAACTTTGTTCCATGCCGCGTTGCATGCAATTTCCGTCTCGCTGCAGCGCGGTGCAGTTTCTTGATCTATTTCAACGTCACGTCCTCCTGTGATTACACAACTGAATGATTCGATCACCGTTCTGTGTCGGGATAAAATGAATGTCGGCATGGCCGGGGAAATAGAGTTACACGGACGAGTAGGTGACGTTTGCTAATTTATTAGATTCTGAAATGCGCACTCGTAATCTCATCGATCGGTGTATTTGTCCAGCCGAGTGCGCCCGTTAATCTCGCGCAAATGAAATAATGGTTTCAGGCTTTATCAGGCGGATAATGTATTTTAAATCGGATCAGGCTGCATTCATTTCGCGTTCGCCGTTCCGCGATGTCGAGACTCGACTGGAAATTAGATTGCTCTTTCTCTTCTTCTCTCTCTTTCTCTCTCTCTCTTTCTCTCTCTCTCTTTCCCCTGTCTCTTCTTTTTAAAGACCTGACTCACGCTCCTATGTGACGGGAAATAGCCTCATTAGTGCTAAGCAAGGATTCGGTCGCTACCTCTCACTCGTCCAATTTCATGTATTTAGCTATCCGTAGCCAAACACATCCATATGCATTTACCTCTCTACAGCGGCAAGTGTCAACACAGATGTATCTGGCGATCGAGCACAGAACTCCACTTTGTTGATGAAACCTCTAATACGATACCCGCAAGAATAAAAGTCAACGACCGTTTCCGATAATCTCAAAAGCTAAAAACTTCAGGTTCGCAAAGGTGGAAGTAGGACACCTAATTGGCTGCCGTCATGTCATGTCTCAGTGCGAGCGCATTAGAACCGTATATTCAAACCCGATTTTAATACTACCTCTCAGACTGCACTGCAGTCGAAATCTATCAATCGCATATCCCGACGCGAGCCTAGGCAAGAGGCGAGCGATCGAACCTGGTCGCTTTATTCCTCCTTTTATCTTCAGCGATATTGGTAAAGCTCCGAGTCTCGCGATTCCATATCCCGACGGTTGACACAGCTTTTACGCTCCTTTATGGCAGGGCAATTTTGCGCAATGGCCTGTCTCTCTCTCTCTCTCCCTCTGTCGCTCACTCTCTCACTCTTTCAGTCTCGCACTCCCTTCACTCCGTCCTTCTTTCTCTCTCCGTCGGTAATGCGAATTTACGTACCCGCGTCGCTGCTCTTCTCATAACTCTCCCGCGTCCTGTTACTCCACCCCCTCTTTATTATGATCCTGGCAAACTGTCGGCACGTAATGATACTTTAACCGGGCGCGGCGGGAGGGTGGCGTCTCTTACCCGGAATCGTTTTGACTATACGAATTCATAAGTATCCGCAGCTGAGTCCCGACGAGACTCGTAAAGCACCGCGGCCGGCTCAGGATTTTCTCCGGGATCCTCACCGATCCGATTACGATAGTCGAATTTATGCCTCTCACCGTAAGAGAGGACGACGCGCTTCTCGGCGATTAATTCGTCGAGGAATTTGCATAGAGGCAATACACGCATTGCGGTCGAGTGTCGCCGTCTCATGGCGACTTACGGACTTTTCGCGAGCGAGCAAACGAAAATCCGACTGTTCGGAAATGATCGATAGATATACCCTGCGCCTCTCTGCCTCTTTCTCTACTGATCGCAGATTATTTATTCCAGGCTGCTGTATTTAAATAAATTCCGCTCGAGGATCGCTCAGTGCCGGTTCTACGTTATCCGAGTTTAATGAAGACAGGTGTGATTTTCGGATTAATTAAATTGATCGCGATTTTCCGCGTTCGGTTACGCCCGAATTGATGGGCCCCCACGGAGGGTTAAACTGAGTGTTTCGCCCGTTAAACGATGCTGGCCCGCTCGAGGGTGTGTGTATCGAGTAATACGGAGCGGCAATCAGCGCGATAGATCCGTTCCGAGGTACGAGAGGGAGGTTCAATTCGGGACGGAAGTATGGCCGTTCGCCGATCCGGGGGTAGATTTGGATGTCGAGTCACGGCGAGGAAACGGTTACTCGTACTTGTATCGCGAGGCGGTCGGATCGAGGATAACCGTCGGGATGTGTAAGAGTGAGAGAGGGAAAGAGGGTGGAAACGGGGGTGGAAAAGGGCGAGAGCGGGCCATGTTAACCTAGTTTCTGTCCGAGTGATCAATACAACAACGTTCGTGCAACGCCGCAGCCACTTATTCATCTTGAAAGCCTTACGCTTTTGCTTATCCCTCCGTGCGAACGAAATTGAATCTGACCCCGGCGACGAACGATAATGCGACTTTTACGGATAAAACGGGAGCGCATGCGAATTTTCGATGCTCCGGAAACGGGTAGGTAAAGGCGGAATATGACAATTTCGAGGGGCACGAAACTTTATATCCGAGACACCTTCTGCCCGGGCGCGTAACTGCTATCGTTACGAGCGTTCAATCGCGCCCTTAAAATCGGCCCCTACAGTTGTGCCGTTTTTACCATTTTTAGGTATCCATTTCGTTGGAACGCGCGGCATAAAGCGAGAATCGTGGCGACATTATACGGTTCGCTCACGTACGGTGATAGGGAAGTTCCCGTCTCCGGGATGTCTTTTCTATTTTTGTCGAGTGCAAGAGGCGAAACGTAGGATGCGAGCGGATCCGGAGCGTTCCGTTGGAAATCATGCGTGCCCGACGTTATCGTTCGACGGCGTCGCAAAGGATGGGGATCTCGGGTGTACGTGGAAGTCTGGTGCGCGATCATCGAAACGGCGCCGAGCGCTGCGAGCGATCGAGCAATAACAGTAAACCAGCAATATTGTTTCGAAGAGGCTCATCGTTTACGCCCTCCGAGTGAGGGAGTATGCACGACGACCGGAATCTCTTATGTATCACCGTAGTTTACGTCGTTACGTCGAACCTACGTGGCTAAAATCACATCCTCCACCTTCCTCCTCCTGGCTTCTCCGACGAAATTTCTTCCCTTCATAAGCATATTGCACGCTCTTCCACCTTCTGCCTCCTTTCTTCCGCCTTGCTTCCTGTTCTTTCTCTTTTTCTTTTTGCGGACTCTTCTTTCCCGTCTAGGCTCCCTCATTCTTCATCCACCCCTTCCCCACCCCCAACTTCCTTATCTTCGGCGACCCCCCTCTCGCACGATACACGAACTTTCTTTGCACGGGCTGAAATTTATCGGCGCGCATTGCACCTGGCACCATTCCCGGACGTCGTCACCCTCTATTTGTCCGTCCAGGGTGCCCAACCTCCATCTACACCCCGCGACGAGGCGTCTGACGCGGGTGCGATCGAAAAATTGGAAATCTTTCCCGCCTATCGTGCGTCATTGCCGCTAGTCGCGAGCAAATTTATCCCGACGCCCCCGATTCTGTCGCAGGTTCCGTAAGCGAATGAAAAAGAGTCCGGTCCAATTTCAGGTCGAGCGAGAGTCTCCCGCTGCGCGAGTCGAGTGATAGCTAAGCGCAGGTAATGCGCCAGCGTTGAAATAACGGGTCGGACGAGGGGAGTGACGCGATAAAGCTGATTTCAGAGTGAAAACGCGCCATCGGCGGGAACGGTAACGACGGAGGCGGAACGAGGGGAGTTCGGAGTAATGACATAACACGCCGACCTTTAGTCGCTCGCGCCGGATCTCTGCGACAGTCTGTATCGCGGATGTGGGACGCGGGGCGTTGTCGTTCTGCGAAGGAAAAGGGAGAAAAAGGAATCGGCCGGCTCTCGCGGCCGTCGTCGACGTAACGTGGGCATAACGATAAAGATAAAGACGAAAGAGGTGGCCCCGCGTCGTTGCCGAGGATTATCTTGGCCATTTCTGTGCCGCGAATGCGCGGAACGCTGACTGCTCGAACGACACCCAGTTGCCTCCCCTCCCCCTCCCCCTCCACCGTCGTTCGCTGCTTCTTCACATTCTTTTTCCCTTTCCTCGTTCACCCTCCCCCGGGACGACCCTGGGCTTCCTCTTGACGCTCGATGACAAATATTGCTCCGCGCCTGCCCTTTCGTCTCTATAAACACGTGGCGACCCCAGGAAGCTCTCGCTTTTTCACGGCTGTGTGTTTTTACGGGGGTTGTTTATGGGGAGAGGTCTCGTGAAATTTGAGGGGATTGAAATTGCGAGGGGTCGCGGACGTAATGGTAATAAATGTTGGTCGATTTTTGCCAACGAACGTTCAACAAGCACGGGAATCTTGATTGCAGTGTTCTTAATGGGGAAACAGGACAATTCGAATCAGTATCAATTGTCTCTGCGCGCACCCTTGACTACGCGAGTTCGAATATGTGCCTCTCGAGTATAGTAGTCCCTTAATTAGTCAGTTTCATCGGGGCCGGCCGGTTCATGGCTATTTAGGCGTAGTAATGTTATTAATTTAACGCGAACTGTTTTATCGGCTTGCAATCCAGCCGCTTAGTCAATGCGCGACCAGTTTCTCTCGATGTCATTTGAGAATAATAAGTCAATCATTTGACCCGACGTAATCTCTAATTGACGTTTGCGAGTGTAAATTAATAACATGCAACGCCAGATGCTGATGCATGCTAATTGATCGTTACTGCGGCTCTTAACGCGCAAATGTTAAAATGGCTGGCCAACGATAAGGCATCCCAGAAACACAGAGGCCGGCCAAGCGGGTGGCGGCTAATTTCATGAATGAGAAAAGCCAAGGAGTGAGTAGTCCTAATTAAGGACCAGGCGGTCTTAATTAATCCTTAATTGTTAGCGCCAGCCTCCGGCCCCACTTGCCTATAATCAAGCCATTCGTCCCGGATTATCTTTGCTCAATCTGCTCACGTATCGTGCCTAACGCCTGCCAGCGTGCGTCTCTATGTTCGTTTGTCACCCGATAATCAACCCGTGGCATATTCAGAATTTGCACTCCGACATGCCGCCGTTTGGTTGGGAAACGCCCAGCCGGCGAGAAAATTAGAAGAAAGTTCAACTTTCAATTTCTCGTCGTGTCTCGCCCACCTCGTTTATCGCGAACATTGCTGAACGTGGCCGGATAATTCATTTCGGCACGCCAGCGGCGCAGAGAATGTCGCATGCATACCGTGCAAAATTTATAATGGATCGCCGAATAAATAATTATTCGGCAGGCGTTATTAACGTTGGGCATAATCGAATTGTCAATGATAGTTTCATGATAATGCGTGTGTTTACAAAATGCAGATTGCTTTGAAATCACATTCATAACGTCCGGTTATTTATTGACGATCCGGCATGGACGTTTAATCTGATATCACGCCGATGTCACGTAAAGCTATCAGGAACGATATCCGCGCTACATTCGATCACCTTTGTTACCCGAGACACTAATTTTCGGACAACGCTCTCCACCTCCGTGCCAAGTACACCTAACCGGCGTGCCTAAAGCGGCCGGAACCGATTGCGGGTCAGGAACTCTTGCGAGATACTCTCCCGGTACTCCGTTCCAGCCGATCTCGTCGATTCCCATCCCGAGAGCCGTAAATTCGCGACACGATCGACGAAAGTTCACCTATCATACCCCCGGCGCGCAGCGGAGGCATAACTTCGCAATTACTTCCGCGACTTTCAACAGTTTACGGACGATCGGGCGCAACTTTCGATCTCGAGTCAGTCAACGATGCCGCCCATCTCTCTCTCCCTCCCCCCTCTTTCTCTCTCTCTCTCTCTCTCTCTCTCTCTCAGGCAGCCGATTTGCAACGAGCGAACGGGCACCGGCCGTGCGCACACTCGTCGTTGTAAGTGCACGCTCGCAGGCAGGCAGGCAGGCAGGCAAGCAGGCAGGCAAGCAGGCAGGCAGGCAAGCAGGCAAGCAGCTTGCCTGACTGCATAGATGCGTGCACGGATCCCACTGACGATCGAGGTGCATGCGGCCTCGCCCAAGCGCGCCGAAGCCAATTAACTGTAACCCGCGGGATCTGCTTGCCAAGTCAGGCTTACCAGAGTAATGCCCTACGAAGCCCTTCGTCAAGAGGGGTTCCCCGGCCCTTGCGAGATGTAAGGCCAGACAAGAAACAGCGTGTTCGGTTTACCGTGCTGCAACGCCGGGTAAAGCCCGTCACCGGCGTGCGCGACGTGAATTTGATTAAGTCTCAATAAACGGGAGGGGTGGCCTCGGCGTTTGAGGCGGGCACGGATTATGTGAACGGTGATAAACGTAATAAAGCGAAGCGGAGTAGGAGGGGGGGAGGTGGTGACTTTGCAGGGTAGAACGCGAGGTGAGATGCGATTCCGAAAATTAGATTGTGTCGGCTAATTGTGGAACGACGTTCCGAAACGTCGGGTGGCTATCGGTTCTTAAGTGCTCGCTTACGTGCTGGATGGAGGTTGAGCGGATAAATAGCTGGGGTCGAAATTGCGACGCGTCAGAGGAGATAAAAGTTTATTGCCGCACTGAGACATCTCGTATGTTCATCAGAATTTATCTATCGGCGCTCGCATGCACGCGGGCGTACGAGCGTACATCCATCTCGGGAAACGAGGCGGCAGATCGCGTGCGGACAATGATCGCGAATTAGCGATGGTTAATTATTAACGAGGCACGCGGCCAGGCGTGACCTTTGTCTCTGTGTCATCGGCATCGACCTCTTTCGTATGTCCAAAGTACACGTATCCGACGAGTCCCCTGACAGTCTCGGATTCCATTCACGGATCCGCCTCGCGCTCTTCAGTCCCCCTTGCCTTCCTTTCGCGGCCATTATTCGACTCGAATAATGTCCGCCTCACGTTTGTTCCGCGAAAAATTCCCAGCGCTGTCGGCATCATGCTCGATGGCTTTGAACTGTCCACTTTCGGTGCCTCCGCTATCGTCGTAAATTGCGGGTGATTGGCAGGTATCACGAAGGAATTCCAAGTCGATCGACGTATGCAATGACATAACGGTACGCTTTCTACCCTGTGATCTCCATTTTTTACGAGCCTCGCGCTCTATCGACCGAGAGGTGTATTCTTCCATCGGCGGCTTTCCCGTAACAATTTAATTTACCGACTATTATCTTCTAACGTGCTTTCGCGCATTGACAACGCAGTCAGACGTCCGATTACGTTGCACAACGAGCGAATCGTGTGTCTAACACCGCTGAACACCCTAGCATTGCCGCGATCGGGTAACGATTTAATTTAGCGAAAGGTTATTTCTAATGTAACGCGGACGGCGTGAGCAATGATCGCGGATTTTCTGCGGAGCATCGATCTATCGGAAAGACGTCGCTTTCAGCGATCGAGCGACGCGGGTTTAAAAGGCCCCGAGGGTACGGAGGTGCGCTGGTGAGATCAAGAAAGACACGGGCGTTGGGTGAGTCGGAGGAGGAAGAGGCCACGTAAGGTCGCGAGCGAGCGGGCAGCCATTATGCACCAACAATAGCCTCATTGTCCACTGTTTGCCATGTGACATGCCTAAGAGACCTAGCCAGGCATCTCAGATCGTATCGCGCGATAATATTGTCCTGCATACGTCTCGCTGCCGTCTCCGCCGCTCTTCCCTCTCTAACCTTTTCGCTTTTTCGGTTCCCATGCCGGAGGGCCGCCGCACATCCTCATCGTCTCTTTCGTCACGTGGCACCGAACATACGTCTTCGACTTTTTCTCGCGTCACGTGACAGCCATTTCCTACTCGCACACAAATTCACTCCGCGCCATCTCTCAATGCTTCGACGTGCAGTTTCTTTCTTCCCCCTTCTTTCAGCCTCGTCGGCCGCATTTTCTGAATGCTAAACACTCGGGCATCGTTCGCCTCAAACTTTTCACCCTCCATTCACTTTTCCTTCCAGTCGTTACTTGACCGAACTTTTATGCCCCGTATAATTGCTTTCTGTTTGCATTCGTTTCAGTTCTTGTCGTTTACTTGGAAGCTTATATTTCCCTCGCTTCTCTCCCCTCTCTCGCTGGGATTCCAAGCGTTCGAGCCGCGATACGGCGCCTAATTACCGCGCGATCGCGCGCGAGACACTTTACGAAAAATTTATCGCTCGTATAAACCTCGTCCCGATCCGACCCCGACGGTCTTCGCCGAGATCGCGTACGGATATCGCTATCGTTCGCGATGCCGCCGAGGGCCACGCTCGTAGAAAGTCTCGGAGGGGGATGAAACGAGGCCGAAACCGAGACCGAAGCCGAGGCGATAATCGTCCTTCACATCTCCGCGAAAACCATCGCGGCCCCGCCGCGTATATTCCGATGTTAATTACGTCATATAAAGCGGCATTAAAATATCGTGCCTCTAATTAAGGGTTCAACTCTCCGGTGATTTTTGCGCGCTCCTAGATAGGCCGACGGAAGGTAGAGGTGGAGGGGCTGAGGTAGAGAGATAATGTGGCTGACAGCGCCTATTAACCGTGTCCGAGGTGATACGCTGCGCGAGCGTAAAATATCGCGCCTGAATCTAAAACTCCGAGCGCGCTTGCAAAATGGCATTCCTACGTGACAGTTGTGCCGGGCCGCAGGAAGATCTAGATCTCGTTTAGCAGCCCAGGAACCTAACCTCCCCCTCCTTCCTCGCCGATTTTCTGCTGCGTTTCCTCTCCTCGTTCGCTCTCTCTCTCTCTCTCTCTCTCTCTCTCTCTCTCTCTCTCTCTCTCTCTTTCTCTTTCACTCTCGCTCGCTCGCTCGCTCGATACCGGTCGTCTGTCCCACCTTCGAGTTCGTAGGTACAACACACAGGCTAGCACCCACACAAACGTGTCCATGTACGATCCTCTCTCCTTCTCGGTCGCGCACGTTAATAACTCGCGGCCGAGCGCGCGCAGCTGGCGAAAGGAGTGAGATCGGAATGCAGTTAGTGCAGGAAGTGACCGATCGAGGCCCAGCAATGATCTCGAAGCGGAAGTGGACGGAGTCGCGGCGATGATTGGCACGGTGTCGTTGGTAAGTGAATGAAGGCAGGAGGGGGTGAAAAAAGAGAGGCACTGCGCCGATCGGCATAAAAATCGTATCGCGTCGAATTTCGCCGAGGATGTAAATCTGTAATTTACAGCGGGTCCGACGCTGGGATATCTTGTCCGTTACGTCTGCAACGAAATTATAACCTGCCGCGCATCGGCCGTAAATTTCAGTTTTATAACGTTATCGCGCCGCTCGCTCGCGGGCGCGCACCACGGTGAATGATCGCTGCTTTGCGGCTTAAGCTTAATTACGAAATTTTATACGCCAATAAAATAATCCGACGTATGATTGATTAAATCCTTCATTTATCAGGCTTCCGCGTTAGTCCGGCACGCCTGGGCGAGCATAATATTCGACAGATAATACTGACAAATTATATTATATTCGACTGGAGTGCGCGCGCGCGGCTGGCGAACAAACAGGGCAGTTGCTGGTTTCACGCCGGCCGGAAAACAAAAGTCGCGCTCTATTCGCGAACAATACGCTCTCTCTCCCATTCTCCCTTCGAACTTTCCGTCGGTAATCTGGATTATTTTTGCGCACGATGAAATATTAATAAAAATCGGCCCCGGTAATAATAACGATAATAGGTATGATTCCGCTCGTTAATAATGTCGATTATTGTTACCGTACCCGGGCCGCCCCGAGCTGATGACCGATGATAATTCTCGACTGGATTAATTGAAATCGCCCATCCCTGTACACTCCTGCCTATCGTTAGCAATCTTTTGCTGACCGGTAAAGCCAAAACCGAGTAAGATGGTCAAACGTGCCCCTAAACTGATCGAAATTCTGAAGGAATCTATCGACAGCCTCTAAAAAAGTAGCATTTGTATGAATATTCACCTTTGTATTTCGACCGTGGGAGGTAGGAAAGACTAAAATGTACTCTCTACTTCTCCCGTAATTTTCTTGAAATTTAGTGGAAACAAAATATTTGCGAAAAAGTCAGAGCTACATCTGGTAATACCGTGCACATTTCAGATTTTTTTTTCATGTTTTAACTGAATATTTAAGGTATTGATTTTCCACCATTTTTTTTTTTTTTATTATTTTCTCATATTTTTTTACTGTTTCTCCGAAGCTATTACACTTTGAAGGCTCCGGTTGCGATTATTATGGCCCATTTTTGGTCCTCTATCAACATACAAAGCCACAAGTCGATCTAAAGATTTTCATTTTTTACTCCATTTTTCGACGGTTTTTTGGCTGTAACTCCGAAACTAATGCAAATTTTGGGAAACAGGAAACGACCCACCTACAGAGGTACCAAAAGGGCGATCCGATACGCTGACCTTCGATTTTTCGCAAAAATGAGAACGTTCGCGATGTTTTTAATCACCTGTAACTTTTGTACCAGCAATCAAAATCTATGATAATCATACATTTTCTTGAAGTGTTTGTCACGTTCTTTCGGATACGATCATTGTTTTTACCTACTAGATTCCGGGAAAATAGCGAGAATGCAGGCCGAATATTTAACCCTTCCCCACTCCCCACGATCGAGATAGAAAGTTGAAAATTCATACAAATACTTTTTTTTTTAGAGACTATCAAAAGTCTCCATCTGAATTTCAATTGGTTTAGGAGCACTTTAGGCTATTTTATTCCACCATGCTCTTTGCGTCTGATCGAGTAAAACGAAGCGGGAAGACTTATGAATGTTTCGGATGCAAACTCAATAATTTCCGCGACGTCTGGGACGAGATGTAGAACGTGGAAGCTAGCAGGAGTGAGAAAAAGAGGAAGAGAGCGAGCGAGAGGGGGGGCATTGTGATCGTTCGGATCGCTCGATCGCGCTTGATCGCGCTCCGAAGGTGGGCGGCGCACTATTCTAAATAAGTTTAGCCGGCCTGGGTTATTGCCCTCCGGTGAACCTAACGGCATGCCGACCAGGCCGGGCATTTGTGACATTGTGATTGCACCGGTGCACAGACATCGCGAAGCCGAGAATGCATTGCGGTCTCTCTCCCTGACTGCCGGCACTTCGCGGTCTTCCGTGGATGCGCGTCGATCACTCTTCGCCAGAAATACGACCGTTCGACCAGAGGTTCCCCTCTTTTTCCCTCGCCGACCGCGTACGCTTCTCTCATTCTTCATCTCGTTCCCTCTTATCTTCTCTCTCTCTCTCTCTCTCTCTCTCTCTCTCTCTCTTTCTTCTCTGCCTCTTCCTTTCCTTTAGCCCGCTACGTTGCTACGAACGTATTCCGCTTAGTACAGTAATGGCGTTCGCGAGCGTGTTTGTGGAAGAACTTACGTCAGTACGTTTCTGCGCGCAATATTCTGCGTATTGAGCGATTCGTGCATTAGTCATCGACCGTTTAGTTGCCCTCCAATTTTATTCGACGTTTATGCCAATTGCGGATAAGCCGTCGAGACCGGCGACGATGTGTAAATGATAATGCCTAAAATTGGTTATTCTTAACTTGCGGCAGTATCAATTTTTGCCATCGCCCATTTTAATTTCTGACGTGTCCGTCAAGCATTGGCACGCGTCATGCATGCGGCATAACCGTTCGATTGATTCTTCGCGGGATAATAAGATATGAAGAATGGAGTCGTTCGTCTTTCAGGCTTGCAAAGTGTTCGATTCAACATAAAGTACCTGCACACGCTGCTCGGCCCACTATGCTCTTTGCTTCTATAGCCTATGAATACATTTTGTTCGCCGACCTACGGTGCTTTATGCTTAATGCTTGGCTCATTTGGTCATGCACGCTCTGCAATGCAATCGCGTGCAATGTAAAAGGTCGTCGAATCAAAGATGACAAACAAGCCTTGCGCTTGACAAGACAAGCTGCGGCACAATGTTACGCTTCTGCATCGTAATCCAAATTATATTGCGGCAATGTCAAACACGCTTAGGTCTCTCCGACCTCATGTTCGCAGGTAAATGTCCTGGAACCACCTCTTGTCTGCATTTGGACATCGTGTAATTTGACTACGCATCCGACATGTGGCGAAGGAACGCGAGAATGATATTTCCACGTTGCGTCGACGATCGTAGAATACGAAATTTGAAGGATCTGTGGAATGTGCAGTCAAAACTCCGCTCTTTACACTCGGCAAAATATTCATACAATCCCGTCCGACAAACACGTCGTGTGCAGAAGGAAGTTCGAAATTGGGATGGCTTGGCCAAACATTCCTTAACGAGAGCCCGAGACAATGAGCGCCGCCAGTGATTCTCCGTCGCTGTAAACAAATTCAGCATTCTTGTCCCCGATCAGGCGGCTTAGGAACACCATGGCGAACATTGGGCCGTCGACGCCGGTGTACGCCGTGAAATTAGCGTCGGGCCGATAGTAAACACAATTATGCGACAAAGCAAAGGTGCGCGGAGGCAAACACTAATTTGCGGCGCAAACAGACGCTCGTAGCCGCACTAAGCCTCGGGATAAACACGAAGGTGTACGCTTATCCAACTTAACAGCTATTATATATCCATTTACCGCCGCAGCCTGGGGTGTGGATGTGCGTAGACACACGTACGGGGCGTACGCAACCTATCGTGCGATCCTCGGTACGGTGGATGCGACGGAAAAAATCACCTTGGCTCGCCTCATTCTCTCGAGCAAGCTCGTCCTTCTGCTCACGGTAAATTTACGTCTCTTCCGCGAGTCTGCAGTACCAAGCGTGGCGTGTCTTGACCGACTGCATGTATGTACACTCCGTCGTCCACATCCATACGCCCCGCTCCCCGCGTACATGTACGAAGTCGACGGAGCGG
Organism: Anoplius nigerrimus; assembly: GCA_914767735.1. NCBI lineage: Eukaryota > Metazoa > Arthropoda > Insecta > Hymenoptera > Pompilidae > Anoplius > Anoplius nigerrimus. The sequence goes on along the minus strand of OU612088.1, from coordinate 11,589,603 downwards.
GACTACTATTTGGCCTTTACGCCGATTCCCCACCCGCCGGGACCATTGTTCGCTTATTGAATTTCTCGACAAATCCTTTTATCGTTTTACGACGCTCGGCTGAGTTATTAAAGCGGCTATAAGTCCGGGGGGCGTCCGTGTATATACGTCCCTCTGTGTGCGTTCACGAACGGGCGAACGAACGAACGAACTGGGCGAGCGAGCGAGATTCGAGCGCAGCGAGTGGCGATAAGTGCCATTCGGTGCTCGAGAATTTTATATCGGATTTTACGTCTTGCCGAGAAATTCGCAATTCCGATGGCGCCCAGCTCCCCGTCGGCCGACCGGAGAAACCCTCAAATTTCATTGGAGGTCCCTGCCGGTTATACGGCTGCGCCTTTAACGCTTTATAATTTACGCGTCGCTCGATTCTTGACTGAGCTAACCCTCTCCGGGCCGATCGAACTCGTTTGTCGAGATATCGACGCGAAAAAGGTCACGCCTGTCCGGGGGGTGCCTTTTTCTATGGCTAGGACACCGTCGGCCAAGGCATAGGGCGTTCGATTTACATTGGAACGCGAGCCGTGCCTGATACATTGTCATATCGGCGACAAAAAGGTCTCCGAGCCTTGGTCTTTTCATTAGTCCTGCATCCCTTTCTCTCGCCTGCTCTCATTCTCTCATTCTCGGCTTCCCGTCGGCTCGCCTTTTGCCTCACACATCTGGTCGCATAATAAATGCGCGTTCGCAATCTGGGTTTACAACCGGCGCAACCCAATGGCCCATTTTTAGGCCATTTTCCTTTCGTTACATATGTATGCGCAAACACATGCGCGCGCGCACATGTGTGTGTACGCGGTACCCTGCTCCGGCCAGACAACGGCCCGTTCGCAAAAAGTACAGCGAGAGACCTCGGTTTTTCGTCCCGCATCGTACGTCGTCTTCGTAATTGCCGAGCCTCGTCCGCGAACTTCTTTTCAGTCCGCTCGTTACGGTGCCAGAGAGCGACCGTTCCCGTGCCACATAAAATAATCTGCCCCCCCGACAAGTAGACCGTAACGATATCTCGAGAGTGAGGCTCATTCAATGCGGTCGAACGTTTATTTCGCCGCTCGGAATATCGGCATTGTCCAACTATCGACGATGAGAAGTCAGAGGTTGCGAAACGATGTTGAAGTATCGATAGGGTACGGACGTATAAACGCGCTCGTACGCAAGGCTATCGTATTGGTACCTCTATCGTATTCCGATAGCGACAGAAATGGCGTGCGGTAAGAAATGCGGATTAACGCGCGCATAACGTAACGCGAACCGAACCGGGCTCGTTAGCGTGTCATGTTTATTTGCGCCCTGCTTTGACACGCTGTAATTCCCAGTTCTTACTACCGGCCTTATCGCGTCGATTAGATTCCGATCGCAAAAAAGATTAATCTGCGAGTGGAACCGGCGAAGTTTCGCGCCGCCATGACGAAAAGATCGCTCGAGGGGTTCGCTCGACTGCGAAGCGAACGGATAATTGAATATGGAGAACGAGAAGTCGACTTGTCGCGAGCGATGCGCACGCAAGCGGTCGGTCGGTAAGAGAATGCCTCCTCTCGCGGCGTCAAATAAAATCCTTGCGGTTTTCACGCCGATTTCACTCCGGCATTCGGTGAAGCTTGCCTGGACGCGCGCGCGCACTCGCGGGCTCCGTTGTTATGCGCTTCCGCATTCCACAGTTTATCGGTCCGCCGTTGTGCCGGTCAGCGCACTCGAAAAGAAATTTACTGCCGGCCGTTTGTATCCACTACTCCCGAGTCGCGCGCGCGCGCACGCGGCTCCTCTCTGTTCAGATTAGCCGTACGTTTTAAACGATGCTCGGCCGAATGTGTTCCCGATGCCTTGCGCGCTTTTAAATTGGGAAGGAACGAGGAACGGAATTAAATCGAATGAAATCGGTCGAAATGGGGAAGCTTTATAGCGTGGAAAAAAAGAATCGACTCGGTCGGCCTTCCAGGCTCTTTTTATGCCTCTCTTTCTCTCCCTCCTTTTCTCTCTCCCCGTTGTAACACGACATCGTGTTGCGAGCAGTCGCAGCAACGTGGCGCTGGAACGCTGTAAATTTATGAAAATTGGATTCCTCCCGGAGTCGGGAGGGTGGGTCGGTGATTGTCGCGGAATGAATTGTCCGCGTTTAGCAGTCCGTGATTTACCGAGAGTTGCCCCAGTGACTATCTTCACATCCCATTTCTCTCCCCTCCCCCTTCTTTCGGCAATCGACTAACGGGATTAGCGTAGGAAAAAAAACACGAAGAGTAAGATGCACTCGATGCGCCCGATGCGCCGGATATTTTTCCTCTTCACTGACATACGTTGGAGAAAGTAAAATTAACCAGGTGCCAGGCTCCAAATTAACGTCTTCCATTGAGCGCAAAGAGGAAAAAAAAGCATGCAGCCGGCATCGGTGAACGTCATCTCCTCGTCTCCGTTCTCGAAATGACAGTAATTTGGTGCGATCGGCGGCGCGATAAGATGATCGTCCGACGAAGCGGAGAGAGAGGAGAGTAGGCTAGTCGGCGACGACATTGAGACGAAGGTTTCCTTTCCGAGGCCCTGATTCGTTCGTTCCCCTCGCGGGCTTGTCGCTCTCGAATTTAGGTCATGGCGCGCCCGATACACATTATTCTCGATTCCCCACGCTTTCCTTACGAGCTGTCTGGCCGCGCAACTGCCTTTGTGTCAATACGGGACCGTGGCAGACACTGATACCCTCGGCAATGCTCTGCCTTCTCTCTATACACACGTGGCTAACGCACGCTCGTCTGCAAACTGACTGTGTGCGTGCACGCGCGCGATGCCCCGCACACCCACGTGTCGGGTATTAACAACCTGTTTAGAGAAGCACGTGATATAAGCCACCCGTCGATGAGTGTCAATGAACGAGCAGCGACTCTGTTGCCTCATTCGATAAATGACCGTCGACTGCTGGACGGCATTTTGCGTTAGTTCGGAGATTACAGTATTATCTCGAAGACTCTCGCGGTCGGTTCGGAGTACGATGACGATGATTGGAGGATTCGCCGGAGAAAACCGTGGCCACTCGCGGATGCAACTTGTGTAGCTGAGCATGATTGGTACAGGGATCGGGACCAGACGCTTGCAAATCGCGCGCATAATGTGAGCCATTGACGTTAATCTGAATGTCGGTCGCGCGTGCAGCCCGACCCTGAAAATATGAGCCGAGGTGTACGATCGTTCGAGCGAACAAAGCGGATCTATAAACGGACCTTAAGGGTAATTCTGCGCGGCTTCGTACGTAGGCGGATCTAACGAGCGATTTCTCATTGAGTGCAAATGTAACTGGCGCGATTATAAATTTTTCATCGACATTGACCCCGACCGCGTCGGGGGCCGTAGAAAGTGCACCGAGTGCATTAAAGACGCACCGCGGGCTTGAAACATTTAATGCGCAAGCAGCCGCGGGCGGCTTAGCTGCGAATGACGTCCACGCACGTCAATGTGCGGAGAGTGTCCGAGGCGGAGAGCCGCTGACGCACGACTTAGTTTAACTTTCTCCCAGTTGACACTCGGCGAAATGCGCACTATAGTCTATCACCTCGACTCGTAGGTTGGCATTATTCTTTTAAGCAGTTCGATTGCGTCGGCTGTTAGGAAGACCTAGGTGTCAGGTGTCAGAACTCGCCGTGGAAGGTAGGAAAGTGCTGGAAAACGCATTTACCGCGGACATGGTAGCGAAAGCATCAGCCAGCGAAGGGTTAACGACGCTTCGACGTGGCTCAGGCGCAGGACGAAAGGGAGAGGAAGCGAGAAAGGGAGGAAGGGAGAGGAGCGCCGTGTGAGGCGAGAATGCGAGGCTCTCGACGTTACAGAAACACGTTTGTAACCTACCCGGGCAGGTTTTCGACCGAACATTTGTGAGATAACCCGTCCGACGGCATACCCAACGGTCTCCTCGGCCTAATTCTCTCGGTCCTGCTCCTCTCCCGCTCTCTTTCTCTCATTCACACTCTCTCCTCCTCTGTCCCCCTCCCCGCTTCTCGTCGCGGACGGTGAAGCATAACCGTGCTCATCTAATAGAGCTATACGACGACGTGGAGCCGAGCCCTTTCACCTCCGAAACTGCGACACGTGACCCGGGATACGAATTTGGACATCCTCAGGTCGTCATTAAACGCTAATTCGACCATTCTCGGCCCGTTCTCTAGCGCTTCGCACATTCATCACTGTCGGCAAATTAACTTCGACCCGCCGCCGTCCTTTGCCACGGCCGATCCGAACGCCATGCAAATTGATCGCCGTCGAAACATTTAAGGAGCTTAATTGGCTGCTGGCAAAACTGCGTTCCTTCACCGACGACGTCGTGGCCGATGTAATGATGCCGCAAAATGATTGCCAGAGTTTTGTTCTCCCTCTTTCTCTCGCGCGCGCATCATTCATAAATCGAACATAACGAGTGAAATCAGCACGTGCGGCTTTGATTAATTGCTGTCGAGCGGCACGTGTTTCCCTGGAATATTCGAACGGAAGTTTTCGGCGATTTCGACGAATGCGAACAGTAATTTTAATTGCCTGAGTTCCCATCCGCCGACGTGTGCGAATGAACAGCGTGAACAGCGAAAAGCAAACGTGTCAACGGAACTATTATTCGGAGTATGGAGTGATAAATTAAGCCGATTCGAATCGAAGCCTCGGTCGGCCGGCCTTTTAGCCGGTGAGAAATAATGTTCTGCTCTTCTGCGTTGAAGAATATAATTTCTCCGTTCGTCCCGAGGTTCGAGATGGCCAAGGGATCCTCTCAATGTCAAACGAGATCAGATACCTAAATTATGACTTACGACTTGTAATTTGCGCGACTCCAGCGCTTGAAGTCGCTTCGCCCATAAATCAGAGTTCTGGCACTTTTGCCCGAAGATTGGCACGTCACTCTCTTTCTTTCTCTCTCCCTTCCTCTCTCTTTTACGTCTCTCTCCCTATTCTTCTCATGCGCATTTCTTGCGACGTCGCGGCCAGAGAGGAATCGGTTCGACAATTTGAATATGTCCTCCCGCTTTCTCCCCATTCCGTCGTCCTTTCTCATACTTTCGGCGAGTCGTCGCACGGCGTTAGGACAAGCCCGCCGTCCCGATCCATTCCGCTTTTTCGTGGCTTCGCCTCGGCCACCAAGGGCATTATCATAATAACTGGTAGCCCCATAAAGCGGCGGGGAGTCTCATCGAACCACCCTGCTCGTGCGTGCCCGTATCCTTCGTGCCTCGTGAGACTCGGACGCAGAAAGCCAGAGCGAAGGACTAGAACTGGTTTTCTGCCCGATGATCACGCCCTAAGGCTTGTCACGATCGCCCGATCGTGCTCCTCGCGCGTCCTGAAACACCGAATCGAAACGAGTGTCCGTGCAAATCGACCCGTCATATTCGTGGATAACCTACGGAATTCAATAAGGACCGCCACCCAGCCAAATCTTGCCGGATCAAATTCAACGACTCCCCGCCGCCTCCTCCTGCTCCTCCTCGGCAAATGTCGCCCTGAATCTAGCTGACACCTTCGAGACAATTACCGAGTCCGCGCTAATGAACGAAATTGCCGGGTCGACCGGGAGAGCGGATCTCGTTCCATACGTAACCGAAAGGAAAATAGGATGAAGCGGCAGCTAAATGGGCCAATTATACGCGGCAATGGCTTGGCCCCGCGAGGAAGGAACGCACAAAGTGCCCTCCGTAGGGCGGTAATGGCGGTTTTGCGGAGTATGGTCGAGGCCGTCGGAAAAGTCCCGGAAGGGTCCAAACCGGCTGGAATTATGACATCCGCCCTGAAATCGCTCTGCAATTAATTCGCCCGTAAAGAAACGGGTGTCAGGATATAAACCCTCATCTGGCGCGCGAGATATTACGACAAAGCCTTCTGGGGCGGGAATTCGAAAATAACGAAGTGGAGGAGAGGAGCCTCCGACTCCAACTGGACGTTTAAATGCACGCGACGGGAATACGAAATCAGCTCGATAAAGTGGAATCTCTGATCAGCGCTTAACGATTGATGTCGTCTGACGTGAAACGACTATCCGCCTACAACCTTCGTAAAAGTTGGAGGACGCATTACGAAAGAGGGTGGGAATCACAAGGAAAACGGTCAACCCAGTTACCCAACGGGGTGAAAAGGGTTAATTAATGATTGTGGAGCAGAGTGAGCTCAAAGTCAGAATGAGAGAGGGGCCGAAGGAGTGGGAGACTGATGGCTGGGTATACCGTTCTTTCTCGGCGAGTGCAGCGAAAATCGCGCCGCCTGACGTAAACGAACCCCTTTGAAAGGCAGTGGCGCAAACGCGTTACGAGCGTGCGACCCGCGAGATTAAATTGCTGCCGTTTTAATTACGCGATAAAACGCCCGGAAATTTGATGAATCTGTAAAGCGGGGAATTTGTAAACGGCCCGCGCACGATGTTGCCCAGGCGCAGTATTATTAATGGGATGCGCGAAGTGTCGGCGACGCTTGTAGGTCGAGCGTCACGATTGTTTCATTAAACGAATGGCGTGCCGACAAGGAAAATCTCCTACGTGTTTGCGCATGATAAAATTAGAGGTTACCGTTGCGCGGTACCGATCGGTTATTAATTGAAGCGTGTTACCCAAGAGCTCGCCATTTCATTCGCTTTCGGCATCCTCGTCCGACTCTCGCTGCCTTTAACAGTCGGCAAACACGGCGAGCGGGTCGTTAGCGATCGATCCCAGAGACGGGCAAATAGCGATTATCCTCGACTTTCGGCTCTGGGAACGTTAAAAACCGAGAATTTTGAGCGTTACAGTACTCGATGCCGTAAATTTTGCCAACGTTGCCCGCGGTAATAACCGCGTGCCTGTCCTTGCGAGAGACTCATTTCGCCTCCTGAAGATCTCGCTTTATGCACACTGTCATTATTCCATTAAACGGCGTGCCTTAGCCCGTATTATGCGAACGTGGCATTTCTTAAGTACTCGCGCTTAAGCGAATGAGGTTTTTTTTTCTGACATTTTTCCTCCCTGCCCTCGGCTATGCCTCGGAAATTGCCCGCTGCTTGCCGCACACTGCGATCTCGCGGGCAATTTTTAATCCCGGATATTATTCCGACGATAATTACGAAAGACTCCGATTGCTGGTGTCGTTAATAAATATTCGTAGTGCCATCGGAACGAATTTCACCGTCAGGCGTAATTTTATTCATGCGACAGTTACAGCTCTGTGCTACTCTTGTACATAGGACACTCGAAATGTCCACCTGTTCTCACCTAATATCCCATCCCAAATTGTAGCGTACATTGGACAGCGCGCGGTTAACATAGGTACCCGTTCATCGCGCCACGAGCATGGCACTCGAGAACTATAATAATTCAAAGCCGATAATAGTCCATCGGGCGACGAGACAGCGCCCCTGTTAAGGGAGAGTACGGCCGGGCAAGGTCGACAGCAATTGATCTCGACCGTAATAATCTGCCGCAAATTAATTGTCATCGCGACGACGTGCGACTGTCTGCCAACCGAGTTTGACAATCGAATAGCGCGACGCGAAATAAACCCACTCCACTATGAATACCAGGTACGCCTGCGAGGCTTAAATCTGAAATATAACCTCATTCGATTGCAGAGCTGAAAAGATGACATTCCGCGCCGACGAACGCTTCCAGCGTACGACGAACATACGTTTCATTTAACAAGGACGATGGAGCCTTCTTCCGACCGATTACAAAAACATAAGGATCGCGGCGGCTGGTTGCGAAAAATGTCCGCGTCTCGCAGAATCGATGCCGAGCTCACCTTCTATCCGACCGTTCGCACAATGTTGCGCCGATGTTTCTTGTCGCCGGACTCGAGAGTCCACACTCGAGCAGAGGTTCCACACGAGCAAGAAACCGCTCGTTCATACGGCCGGATTCGCTCGTTCAGGTCCCTTTTCTTGCGTCCGACCGTCGAAGAACGATGTCTCGCCGAGCAAGGAGGCTCGAGAGGATACGAGAGGATACGACACACGAACGGAGGAGAACCAAGCTGAAACCAGAGTCCGGCGGGTACGAACTTGAAGTTCGACGGGAGGAAAGGTGAGAGAGGGAAAAAAATGCACATCTGCCGGCTCACTCTCATAGCAGCGACGGGTGTGATTACGTGCAATTACCGCCGGAGCATCTTCGAGGATCGATGAACGGGGAGGGGGGGGGGGGGGGGGCAAGGGACCAAGACGGAGGATCCTTGGCCCGCTGAAAGAATGAGAGGGCGACGCAGGTGGTAAGGACGCCGAGAGGATTCGACGAGCGGGGGTGAGGTAGGGTGAGAGCATGAAAAGGAGTAATCGGCCGAAAGGCGGATATTTGCGCGTTGCAGAGGGCCAACTCCGTAAAGACCATGACGGTTAAAACATTTTAAGCCCATTGACCTTAATAACAGGTCTTCGACCGCCGCTACTTCGGCTACTAACCGATCGGTGCGCTTTTAGCGCGCAGCCATCTTCAGTTTGTCCTTTCCCCGTCCTCTTTCCGTACTTAACTCATCCTCTTTTACCTTTACTTCCTCGTCGGTCTCGCATGCCATTTTCTCATCGCTCGTCTCTGTGCGCTTCGCGTAGCGTGCGCACGGGAAACTCTCGGGAGTCGATATTTAAATCGGAAGTGACGCTGAATAACGTCGGGATTGAGCGAAGTACGTTCTTATCCGAGCGTGGCGGAATGTCGTCAGGGGAGGAGAGAGAGCAGCGACGAGGCCCTTTTGTGGCACGCAATTGACGTTCAGAGACGTGCGGCAAAGAAGCGGGAGATGAAGAAGCGCCATTGATCGAGCTTAATACGCGTTTGACTTCGCGGCGCGAATTACTTCGGCTCCTTTGACGTCGCTGACGAGTCGACGATCCGAGAATGTAAGAACTTTCCTCGAATGGCGGCATATTAATTCTCCCGCAGGTGGAACCGATCTTACCGGATCAATCCCTCGTCAAATACGCGCGGTCCTCGACTTCCGCACATAATGGGCTCGTGAAAATGTTGAATGTTCGAAAGTAGAGGAAAGAAAAAAAAATGCTTCAAAAACTGTGTTTTCAATTATTTATTTGTCAATATGTATACATAATGAAGTTAACAAAGCGTATTTAAGCGCTTGTAAAGATGAATGAAGGCTTCATTCATACTTTTAACCGTCAAAGTCTTGAATTTTTTTTCAGTTTCTTATTCCTCACTTTCACTATGTATTTAATTGTTGCTAAATTGTTGTTCAATTAAGTAATCATCTGACAGAGGTACTGAATGAGATACAATGAACTCATTAACATCTTAATTGTTGACTTCCACGTTTACTTCATTCATTAGGTTCACTACTTAATATGTGATAGTTTCCGGTGTGTCTTCAGAAGTTGAATTGTTAAAAGTGTGCCAAATAGCGAATTTTGCGAAAGTGGAACGTGCAAATGTCAAGGGATGGTTGTAATAACTGCGCTGAAAGGGCGAGCCTAATCGACACTGCGACGCTGCTTTGACAAATATTTCGCGAATGCCCCTTAATCGTAAATGTTCAAACGAAGTGATTAAAATAGAGTATCCAAAGTGGACGCATTAAATATCGCTGGAATGTTACAACGCAACAGGTCCCGGCAAAATTGTCTTCCTACGAACTATTAACCTCGTCAGTGACGTCGCTGCATCCGCATAGGAAAAACGCATAAAGACAGATGACCTCTACGCACGTAAACAATGAATGGCCGTTTCTGGCCTTCGTCATTGTTGCCTCGCGAGCGAAAAATGCAGATCCTCGCGTTCGCTCATCGATCATCGTCGTGGCCGGTATTGCGGCATAAAAGTAGCCGCACGATAATACCATGGCGCGCATTTATCGTCGGTGTTGCCATCGCGTTTCGTTTCCTGGGATAAATCCTTCGGCCGAGGGCTTGCCCTGCTGGCGAGTAAGAAAGGGCGCCCGTGAAAGGAGCAGGACGAGGAGCGAAGCAAGAGAATCGGGGAGAGGAGGAGAGGGACGACGGAGTGAGAGAAGGAGAAAGATAGAAGGAAGAAGGGGAGCGTCGAAGGCAGCCAGAGGGCAACCAGTTCCTCTCATCGAGCGACTCTCGAGCAACTGAACATCTGTCGGAGTGGCTTTTCTGCCCTCACAAACACGTTCTGAATCACGCAGTCTAGCGTGACAGGGTACAGAAATCGAAGGGCACGAAAAGGGTCGAAAGTTTCGCCGTAGCTCTCGGGAGAATATAAAAGTTCTCACTCTTCGGGCACCTTTCCCTTCAGCCCTCATTCTTACGTCTCCTTCCTTTGTCTAGCTCCCTCCGTCTCTCTCCGTCTATCTCACTCTCGTGCGATGTATCTTCTTCCGTCTGAAACGAGTCAACCTGGGAGGTCGCGGAATACACACGGCAATCGCGGATCGTGGCGCAGTTATTTTTGGCACGAATCTCGCCCCTCGTGCTCCAATGAATATTCGCCGAGAAGATCGTCGCGCCCGTCTGGAAGGTATCCGTCCCATGAGATTCTCCAATTCTTCCTTCCCCCGAAAACGTGGCGCGTTGCGGGGAACTGAATAAGTCCCGATACGGATTCATCCGTATTATGTAATCACGACCAGTAAATCTGGCAGCTCAAAACCGATGACGTAATCTAATGTATGTTTGTGATCAGTTCTCAGCCGCTCGTTCGTCATCCGTATGTGAAAAGAGCAAGACGATGCCGAAAATCCAGTATCACGTGTAGCGATCTGCATGTTAACGATAATCAGAGATTTATCGTCGATTACACGATTAATCGGAATGTTTCATTTGCATTGAAACGAGTCGCGTCAGATCGGGGACATTAACTCCCGTGTCTCAATAAATGCCCCTCTTAAGTCGGGCCGTCGTTTAATTGTGAGTGACCGAACGCCTTTGATAATCTCGTTTGTACGACGAAATGAATCGTGAAGGGCTGCGCGAGAGACCATAAAACCAAGGGCCCGATTTGCTTTTCTCTCAGAGCTTTATCCGGTCGGCTCATGCTTCAATGTGAGATCACGGGACGTAATGGCACCCAACGGACACCTCGATAAGACAACGGATTACCGACAGGCTTAAGGCTCAACGCGAGTATAGAGCGGTGAATGTGTGCGTAATATGCGTGGTAAGCCTAACGTGGTGTACATTATGGAAATATACATTGTGACCCGGTAGACGGAAATTATTCAGATACACCCGTTCTCAGTTACCAATCAGGAAATGAAGTATAAAATTCAATTATGAATATGTAAGAACGCTTATCAATATTTCACATATGCAAAGCTATAAACGGCAGTTCTCCCTTGGCAAGAAATTCGCCACCGGCAAAAAGTCCATAATTTCTTAGCACTCCGAAGGTCGAAGAAAGCGGCAGCGAACGACTTCAATTGAAGATCGTCATGAAAGCGCGACCCTGAATCCGTGGCTCAAGTGCGTACAAGTGCTTAACGACCGGGGCGCGTCCATTTACGGGATCGCAAGCTTTTTACTCCGCCGCGCGCGGCAAAGAACAATTTCGGCCTGGGGTCAAACAAAAAAGTTATGCCGGGCGATAAAGTTAAGTGGCCCACCCTGTATATAGACGCATGCACCTCTTTGTCGTTGAGGTTAGGACCGGAATGGAGGTCGGAACGGAAAAGGGGGAAGATGGGGAGAGTGCTGGATAGACAGAGTGAAAGAGAGAGAGAGAGGGAGACAGAAGGAGTAAAGGGGGGCTAATCCTATTGTAGGGGGTATAATTGGATCCGTCCACCCCCTGTCCACTTCATTCCTTTCCCCTTGTAACCCTGTGCAGAACAATCTAGTCTGGTGCCAACTCGTCTTTCGCCAGGACTGCTTAGCCCTTTGTCTAATCCTTCTCATCCCCGGTAACTTCGTTAGACGACCTTTCAGCCTCGCGCACCTATCAGGAGAACCGACGATGTCGGACACTTGCCGAAAAATCGATGGACGGGTAGTTCGCTATTAAGTGATCGCCGTGAGATAAACCTTTTCAGGAGGGGCGAGCGAAAGGGAGTGGGCCCGGCGGCGGAAAATAAGCGGCAGGAAACGTTGCCGAAGAGGGAATTAATAGACGTTCCTCGAGGACCGCTTAATTCGATGCTATTTTCTGCGGCCAGCGTTTCGGCGAGAGGGCTTGATATAAGTGTGTTTCTGAGAATAGACTCTTCGTATAAATAACGACGGTAATGGATAGCGAGCTTAAGTGATAGTACACAGCGCGGTCCTTGTGCGATTCTTAATTCAGAGGCGTTAATTCTGTGTCGAGATACCTTCGTCGAGAGCTTTATTCAAGGCTCGGCTGAGATTGCGAGTCGTGCGACACGCGCGAAGCTTAACACGTCGGCATCGACGCCTCAGACACTCTCGGTCTGGCCTATTCTTAGCCCTTTATCAGATGTTAATTAAAAGCGACTCTCGTGTGTTCAGAATCCGTGTACCTGCGGCCGCTGTAGGGGCTAAAAATGGCTGGTTCACGTGGCGGTCGATGCGTTAATCAAACACGCGAATCACCGCGAGTGTCTGGCAAATTGTCGTGGCTTGTAACTCCTTTGTGGTTATGACAGCCGGTTATCTCGACATTTTCGTTAAGACTCGGGTCCGTTCTTCCTACCGTCCGCTAAACGATCGCGCGCGTAGACGAGATAATACGCCGGATGAGGTACGATTAAATTTGCTGAACAAGCGGTCAGGGGTCGTGAGATAAACGTTTCAACCTCGACCGTATCAATGGCCCGACGTGAACGGCGGGACTGAAAGAGAAAAAAGTCTCTGCGCGAGTAACGTTAACGAAAATGAGATTCCTCTCGCCGGTTACAAACGAGCCGGGAGCGGAAGTCGCTTTTTTGGCCACGAGCACTCTCTCGATCGTGCCGCGAATGTTAACATGATCGGACAGGCCGTACTAATGTAATCAGCCGAGATCAGAGACCTCGATTGAAACGATCATGGCCTCGTTACATGACTCGGCCGTAATCGCGACCGCTGGTAGGTACGCAGAAAACGAACGTACTCGGACGGCCCGAGACAATGTCGCAATAAATTCTCGAATCATAATCGTTACGCGGGCACGTAACGATCGCGATAAATCTCCATTGGAAATGGCCACGCGTGATTAGGGTACTTAGCGTAGCTGGATACAGGGAAGTCGTCGGTAGATATCTTTTACGGGGCCGAGAGATGAATGCCCGCTTAGTCTAAGCATCCTCATTAGATAATTCCTCGGCTGACCGTCCATTATGGACTCCTTCTTCTCTCTCCTCTCAGCCCCCCTCCCTCCGCCCCGCCCTTCACGGTCACCATGGGCGGTCTTCGAGGCTCTACGAACTAACGGGGCTAGTGTTGAAAGTAATCGAATTAAGGAACTCTCGCGTCACCGGAGCCTCGTAAAATCCCGACGACCGTTAGATATCGACGATCAAACAGCGACGTTCCCGGGCATTCCGCGCATCCGCCGTCGCGCACGTTGTTACGTCCGTTATTTACGACGCGGCACGCTTTTTTTCTTTACAATGCCTAGCTGGCCCGCCGCTTTTGAAGCCGATTTCCACACCGCACCAGCCGTGGTAGCATACCGTGCGGCCGGCGGTATATTTGTGAACGCCTATTTCATCCGTGTAACCGTTTATTAATTTTCGACCTCAGACGTTGCCCGCCGCAGGTCATTATCTGTACACGACGTATTAACGGGCATCGTAAATGCTTCTGGACTGGTAAGCGAGCGGGACCGATCTAAACTATCCGTCCAATGGGCTCGCTGACTTTTTGCTCCGACACGTCATCATGCGCGTATCGATCTTCGTTACGCGGGCAAGGTAGAAACAGAAGTATCGATTGATCGGACCGATGTCTCATTATCATATCGAGGGCCGTGCGCGCGCGCGCGCGCACTCGCGCACCGTCGGGAGACCGACGTTTGATCGGCCCCGAGCGACACGCTCGCGGTATAAATTATTCGTCAATGCCATAATTATTTATCCCCCGGCGGCGCAGTGAGTGCGTGTCGCTTCCACGAAGCCTGATTTGAATATTTCGAAAGTGGTCTTTCGTTTAGATGCCCGGACACCTTGTTATTAAAGCTATACCTTCGACAGCGCGAGCGGATCAGGGGTGTTGGGGGGAGGGGAAGAGAGAAAAAGAAAGTAACGGGGGAATAAATTACAGGGCACACACGTGGATCTCTCAGGTTGGTATGTAAACAATTTATATCGACCAATTGGCGGTACCTGTCGCAATTCGGCGATTTTAATGATCTCAACGATCTAATTACAAAATATCTTTCATGTCCCACGCATTTATTGGGGGGGCATTATTTTGGAAAAATTTGCATGGGTCACATCTTTCGTTCCTTCGTCCAGACGACACGGGCAGTCAGGTTGCTGGTCCGAACTGCGGTCGTAAGCGGTGTTAAGTGGCAATCGTTTGTCAACGAGTTTCGAATACTGAGAATCGTTATTATTTATGACGAGATATTAAGCGGCTAAGAGATGGGCGATGTTGTCTCGTGAAATTATCGCGTGCGGAATGCGCAGGGCCTAACCTGGCGGGACACATGAAAGAGAGGTGCAATTTAGAATCGGCGGAACACGCTACCACAGACGCTTATTTCATATTTCTCAGCGGCAAAAACATCTCGCCCGGCCGAGAATCTCGCGGGACACTTAGGGGCATTATGCTAATTCCCATTTTACGCGGCGCTAATTAATTAAACATTCACGGGTCATTGCGTGTTCGGTTTCTTGTTTACCGACGCACTTCGCTCGTTCGCGCGGGCCGCGACGAATATTGGCAAATTCCCTTCTTTTCGCCACCGTCACGATACGCGCACCGGGCGGCCAGCGAAATTTGTAGCCCGATAAGCATCGGCTAATACTCTCTCACCGGCACATACATTACCGATCGCTGACACTGTCGAGTGTCGGTGCGATCGTTACAGGTGTCGGCGAAATCGGTAGAAATTCATTGGCTCGCTCCCTCGTTCGCGGGAGTTGAAAATTGCTAAAGGCGAATGGCTCGTCTTGTAATTGGAAATAATCCGATCTCGGCGATATCTCACGTATCTTATATCTTCGCGCGGCACTCCGCGGATCTCGAAGCGGTGCGTGGATATGGAAAGTGAGTACCGGTTTCGCTGATGAGAGCGACGACCGCGATAAGCATTAACAGTTCTCATTGCGATAGGCCCGACGACGAGAAAATATAGGAGTGCGCCGCCGGTCGATCATAGTCGTCCATCGGCCCAGTCGGTCCAGTTCGAAGGGAAATGGAACGATGCTGGAACGATGTTGGAGCGATGCTGGAGCCAGATAAGGACTGTCGGGAGCTGAGTGGCGTGCTCTGGGAAACGTCGGTGGCTGGCGCGAGAGGGGGCCCACTACTGAAAAATCGAGCGTAATAGCGCGCGAGAGATGTCTTATCTTCGCGAGCAAAGGCGCTCGTTTGTATTAATTAGCCAAGCGACGGTGCCTGATTTCTTAGCGTCGTCGAGATTGGAGTTAAATGAACCGCATTAAGGCAAGGCTTCCAGGACTGCGCTGCGAATTATAAATGATATGCGAATCGCTATATACCATCGAGCGTATGCGAGAGACTGGAGTGTCCATTCACAGCTTTCCGCAACTCGGCGAATCGCATTTTTCACTTTCCGAGGAGGAAAGTCGTTCCCCGACGCCGCCCATTGGGCGCCTTAATTAATTCAACTCCCACGGGATTGTCCGTCAAATATTTGAAATATTCACGGTCGCGAGCGCAAAGGGGAAAATCCTTACACCGCCTCGAATCTGCCGGATTAGCTGCCTTGTGCATGCCTCGAGACATCAGGATTACCGCGACGGGTTTTAATTACAATTATTTGTCTTCATAGTCTTGTAGCAGCATAAGCCCGAAGGATTAAATTCAGGTTGCCTCGTCACTCACAAGGTCACCCTCGTTCCGCACTGTCTCTCTCTTATCCACTTAACTCCGCCAGTCTCTAGCAGAGGTTCTCATTATCCTGCGCGCGGATTAATTCCCTGCGAAATCGCGCCACTATCCAGCTCCATCTCGGTTAATTAAAATGTATGACGGAATTACTGGACGCGAGGCTGAAGCGCCCTTTTGACGCAGATCGCGCGTTTCGCCCGCAAAAGGACAACCTTCGCCACGGTTAGAGAAGTCTGAGTAATTTCGGAATACGTCAAGGCCCTCCGCTTTTAAAAAAAGTGGAGATCCTTAATTGCCACGACGCGGCTAATCAACGCCCAAACTCGAAACAATTTCGAAGAAGGGTCGAACGCACGGGAGAGATAACATCCTCATCTGTCACCGTTCGTCGAGGAGGCAAGCGTTCAATGTCGAATCCAATTCGAAGGACTGAGAGCCTCGTCGATTTAATATTCCATCCCACTGAGCACTGTCCCCGAAAGAAAATCGTTCGAAATCACGACGGTCCCTTACCGTCGCCTCTAAAGGAATCCACCCCCTCGGCCTCTGTCAGCGGTTTGCAAAATTTATCACTCCTGGAGGGTACGTCGGTGGGAAGGGTGTCGCAAATTTGGATCTGCCGCACGGGGGGTGCGAGAAAGGGGGTTCCCGTGGATGACGTGGATGGTCTCGTAAAAAAAGGAGAGAAAGAAAGGGGCTAAAACGCACGGCCTCGTAAAGGATGAGGAGGAAGATGCGTCGTTTCGATAAAGCCCGCAAACTTCGAACGACTCTCTTGTCATTGGCCTTATATTATACGTATACATCTCTCTCTCGCTTTCTCTCTCTCTCTTTCTCTCTATATATATACATATATATATAATACCATCTCGAGGCCGTCAGTTCGACCGTGACTCGACGAAAGATAACCTTCTCAGGAAAGTTCCTTCATTACCCCCGCGTAATTGCATCGCGCCGGGGGTAAGGAGGTGTGTGCACACTCTTCGTGGACGGAAAGGACGGGGGGACAGGTTCTTCTTCATCCCCAACGACGTTGGCGTTGTCTCGCGACGAAAGAGAAACTTTAAACGAGCGCGGTCGCCTTCGTCTCGATTTTCCGTCCCGACTTAATGACGCATGTGATTATGCGCCGATTTACCCTGCGCAGCCTGCGAACGAGTGGAGGATCGCAGGAAACTTCAAAGTCCTCCAGGTGTTCGCCTTATTGTTCTTCTTCTTCATATTTCTCTCTCTTTCTCTCCTTTCATTTTCGTCCGGCTAATCAGCTCGTGTAGATATTACTTTGTCGAGGAAAATTCGCGTCGATCGAGTTTGTTCCCTTGACATTCTTGCGAGGATATGAATGGACGGGCAAAGAGAACGAAACTCATTGGCTTAATTGAATGCAGTTACGAGGAAATGAATCTCACCCGATCGATTTTGTAGTGTGGAAATGCTTAAATGCATGCATAATGTGGGAATTACCAGTTTAAGTGGTGCAAATTTGATGGTTATTCAATATTAATATTCAAGAATCTGTTTGCCGTTACAACAGTTTTAACGGCATTAAAATGATCCACGTGCTTTGAACATTTATAATGCAGGGGAACTGGAACGTGTATGTTAATTTGAAGACAGCGCAAAGTGTAGCTGTCAGTCGATTGCAGCACCCCAAGCGGCGTAATGCGGCAACATTCAAACAGGAGAATTCAGTATGACCACGGTATTCGTGCTCGTTGCAAATTTCATTGCTCCGCCCAAGTGAAGTGTATTTTAATCCGTCGTAATTAACCGCTGAAAGTGAATCTTCCGATTTGTCTGACATACTTGTCTGCGATATATTGCCTCAATAATAATTCCGTGAGTATGCTTGGGCGTTTTATTTATTATGTGGTACGCAATTTATCCATTAATGTGAGTCGATATATATCGAGGCCAACTTTTTGGCCAAAGATAATTTTTACCATCTGATAGTACCCTCACACGCCAGTCAACAAGCGTAGTTCTTTATTACTTTCTACCCCTCTTTCAAAAGTTGGTTTGATCCAAATTAAATGTTCGAACACGTCCCTTCATTCTTGCCATATTCGCCACTTTGTAGAGGTTAGGAACTTCTCACTTCGCCTGACAAGCCCTAGACTTGGATCAAGTTTGTCTTGATTTGGATGCGAACCAAATCTAATCATCTCCGATAGATATCTTCTTATCAAAGCCCTTCTTGTCAGTATCTGAAGAACCTCCCACCTTTATCACCCTTCAAGCTCAAAAAGTCGCATCGTCACTTACGATCCTTCCATCGACAAGCTCGGCACTCGCCAATGAAAAATGATCACTCTCCTTGTAAATAGAATCGGCCGTTCGCGAAAAATCATGGCGTCCGTTTCTTGTCGATCCGGTCGATCTTCGCTTATCGATTCGTAATGGCCCAAAAGCCTCGGATATCGGCTGACTGTGGAGGGATTTGGAGGGACGCCAGAAAGCGATACCCGGAAATCTGTCGGACAACTCGATTTCGTCTGAGGCCAGAAGGGGGCTTCGGAAGGCCGTGGCGGGGGAGAGGGGCGGCAGCGAAGGCGGGATAGGCGGGTGGCTTGAACGCGGGGTGGACGGAAACTTGTTTACCGCGCTGATAATGGTATTTCGCCTGGTGCGGCGGTCATGTCTCTCCCGGCACTGTTAATGGACTTAGGACGAATCGGGCGGGATTTACAAGGGATTACAAACGCGTTTGCGACTAATCTCTGCATGTGTGACCGGGGGTCACTGTCGTTGACAGTCATTCTCCGTCTCACTTGGAATCGCACGCCTTTCGCTGAACCTCGGCTCACATCTCTTTCGGTTCATCTATGTGTCTCTCCCAACGCCCTTGCTCTCCAATCGCGTGTGCTTTCTCTTGGCACAGCACACACCCCGACATCGCTCTGCGCGCGCGCGCGCGTCTGTGGTTTCAAAAGCAATTTCCGCCAAGATTAGCGGTTTCGAACGTGTGGCGCGGTCTCCAATCAGTGGCGCGGATTTCAGTCCCCGTTGGCCATCGGTTCGTGCGGGGGTGTAGTATCGGGGTGCGTTTTTGTACGCCTCGCGCACCGCGACGAGCGAGACGAAATTCGGAAATCGTCACGTAATCGTTTCGCTCGGCGAAAATTCGTTTATCGCACCTCGATTTTTGTCCCGTTTTCTTTTTTCCGCTCGCCTCCTGCCTCTCTCGTGGTCGATTCATCTTCCTCGTCCTTCCGCCCGCCAGCTTTTCGTCGCAATTTCGACGCCGTTTTGTAAAACGTGCCGAAGTTATGATTTCGCCGGGAGCGGATTGCGTGCTACTTATCGTACGGCTTAATTACCCTCCTCGGCTAATTGCAATGGAACTATTTTGCGTGAGCGAAAGTCACGAGAGGTTGTCACGATCTCAAGTGGCTCGAATCAGCGACAGGTCAATTTCGATATCGATCTCCGAGCGGGTCGTGCCACGCCACGTTTGGCAAGGAGCCCTCGTTAAATCTTGATCAGCGATTTTCCGATGTCAACCGTCGATCGGCATTCCTGACCTACGAAAGGAAAGCGACGCGACACGTCACGTAAGCCTGTACGGCAGGCTTTGCCGTTAATCGGCCGGCAAACGATCGGCATTAATTTCGCCTCGTCTCAGCTTATCCGCCGCTAAACGTATCGTCGTCTTCCCCCCTTGTATTACCAGAAGCGGTAGTTTCTACGATCGGGTAATTTGCTTGCATAATGCGCCGCCCACGCAAACGCCCACGCCACGGACTCGCCCGGTTGAGAACCCTCGTTCGCGTTATACCGGCCATTAGCGATAATTTGCAAGATCGACGATCGGCCACGATTATACGCACGAAAGGCCTTCGAGATAGAATACGAATGGCGAGCGGCTTCTATGTAATATTTCATTTACTCTACTGAAAAATAATAAGCGACACTGTCCTTTTCCTCTCTCTCTCTCTCTCTCTCTCTTTCTTTCGCTCTCTCTCTCTCTGGCTGTCCATTTCTCTCTTTATCATGTGGCCAGAATGAATGTTCGACGAGGGCACAGGTCGCGATAATGTTTCAGTAGTTGTTCACCGGGCAGACTCCGGCAATGTTGGCAATGCAATTAGCGATTCTGCGAGTTGAATTTATCGTGACGAGCAACGTTACTCTCTCCATTTACGAGTGCAGATTTCCGTCGACGTCGATTACGACTCAATTACGACTAAATGCGCGAATATCGCAATGCGGAGGTGTTATTGTTCGAGAACGTTCCCGATTGACTTGGCCCAATTAGAGTTTCGGTCAATACGAGTGATTAAGAGCATTGTTTTAACGCGCTTCGTGGCTCGGCGCATCATGACAGATTTCCGTTCCCGATTAATTGGGAGGTTCGTCGTTGAAATCATCATTATCGCACGTGCCGTAAAATTATGCGCGCGTCGGCCTCCGCTTCATGTAGGGCGCGGGGAAGAAGTACTCGCCGGCTCGCAGTTACTCTCATTCGTGCGTCGAATTCGCTCACGATTTCTATTGATGACTTTGTTAATGCGAGAAGGATCGTCGAGTCGGATCGTGCCTTGCCAGCATGACACCGACGGACTCGACAGAAGAAAACATTTCCTTCGCGCTCGCATCTATCCCGTCCTCCCATCGGCTCCTTAGCTTCTTCTTAGGGCTTCATTCCTGAAGGTCGTAAGGATAACGTGCGTACCTTTTGCGGCGCCTTGTAGTCACTTAACGAGATGCGTGTTCTCGCGCTTGGAATATAACCGGCCGTGGCAAACGTTTTCTTACGATCAGGTTGCGCTCGAGGCCCCGCTCGCCGTCCGTACAGTACCTACCTTTCTGCGATTCTTGCCAGGCAAACGGCCTCAGGGCCGTATCGCGTTCGCCCCTCGAGCAAAAATTACTTCTCGCCAGTCGAACGAAATCGTTCCCTCCGGTGAGTCTCGGCCTGTCGCTCCGCCGATGACTGATGACGGAAACGCGCTAAATACGGGATCGCTTCTGTGCGGAGAGGGAAGGGGGGTCATTTCGTAAGAGCGAAGATTAGTCAGAGTGCTGGGAATGAGAAAAGATGGACAGAGGAAAAAATTTGAGTGAAGGTACATTGGCCGCAATAAATATTCGGAGCGCGTATTTGGTAATGAAGATTTTTGATTACGTCGGTCTTATGAAAAAAGGGATAGCGAGCACGCGGGCTATAATTTACGTGACTAAAGTGGAAGATAAAGTAACAGGGTAAAATGAGTGCATTGAGACCGTAATTGCTATACGAGAAATCTTAATTATTCATGAGACCTGATTCGTACGTTGAATTCTGATATAATTAAAAAAAGGACTGAGTCATCGTACGCTGCATACATTAATGAGGATCTTCGGGTTCTAAGCGGCGAATTCTGACTCCGAAAAAATGATAGATTGTTTAGCGCTACTATCTTGCTATCGTCGTCTCTCTCACAGCCTCTCTCTCCTGATAATCAAGTCTTACATATTTGCTAGCGGCCGATCGGTAGAGAAATTACACGCGGCTCTTATCTGATCCCGTCACGCCTTACAAATTAGCCTCGTTATCGACGCTAATTACGGCGCGCTGCGATTGGCCACGTTAAATATTTGCACAGAGCGCGAGTGCGCTCCAAGATTTCCGCCGCAACACTTTGTTAAACCGTAGAAACGAACTCTCGTACGGCCCTGAATCTCTCCATCTCTCTTCTTCTCTCACCCACCGCGTGTGTCTTTTCTTCACTCGCGTGTAAAGCCCCCGGGTCGCGGAGGTGATTTATCGTTTATAACGACGACACGGTACGATGCGATTAACTTCTACAACTGTACAATGGCACCGCGTGGACCGTGGGAGGGTCGGGAGGAGAGGGACAGAAGGGAAAAGCTAGCAAAATGATCGGTTCGCACCGATACCCATCGCGGTTACTGTCGGCCATCCTTCTACCGACTGGTCCCTTTGTGTTGCGTCCGCCGATGGAGAGGTGATTTTGTGAGAACGAACGGCGGGCGGGGTTAAAGAGGACGGCGAGGATCGAGAGCCAGGCAGAAAGAAAGGGAGAGAAAGAGAGAGAGATTCACTCGAAGGGTGGGAGCCACTTTCTGCGGTTATTAGACGAAATCATCCGACTAATCGCCTGCCGGAAGTCACCTGGACGATTCACCTGCCGCAGGTATGCAACCTGCCGGGAAACAGGCTTCGTCCTTATGCGGAGACAGCATAAAAACGATCAATAGTATACCTACGTTTCTTTTCCGACGCATTCATGCGAAAGTTTTTACGCGCAGGGATTAAGGTTTTGCTGCTAAATTTCCGGTCAAATTGGACGCGAGCTTGAAATCAGTTAATGCGACGCGTGCGATTAGGGGTTCAATTACGGGGATAACAAGGAAGAGCGTGAAACTGTTACAATGCGCGTAGCGGGTGTATCCGGACCGTTTCTATCATACGCGCAATTACGTTGAACTGATCTTCATGAAGTATTAATGCGCTCGCGTGGCGGACTAACTAGCGCGTGTCCATTCCTAAACACGAGCCTCATTAACCGCTTTCAGCCCAAATTGGCTCTAATGCCCCGAAATAATTAATTTCGGGGAACGAATAACCAAAAGTGTTACAAACTATTTCAATGCATGTCGGCGATCAATTTTCAATGAGCGCCTTTGAATAAAACATATTATATGACTCGAAGGCATTGAAAAAGCGAATGAGCGCCACTCCGGTAAGTTATAAACCATTATCGTATAAAGAAACGACGACTAGCCACTAGTGTCGAGATTGAAACGCAATGCGAGCCGCGATAAAAAATTAAATTGCCGGCAGGTAACATGAGCAGAATATATTTTCATAGTGCGTACAAAGTGCGACGGTGACAGGGTATCATTAAGCCGAATGGCGGCTAATAATATGAATTCATCAAGTTTAACAAGCGGTACCGATACTCGATCATTCACGGCGATAGAGCGTATATCGTGACCGATCGATGGCCGGATCTCGACTCCTGACGCCAGTTTTCTTTGTTAAGCCGCGACACGCAACCAAGCTGAACGCGCGGTGACACGAAATTCTCTCCCGTCAGGACTCGACGTCCCGAGGGTCGGAACCCTTTTCTTTCGCCGGGGAAACAGCTCGGCCGACTTCGCGTTTAACGCTCTTTCCACGCTCGGAATTTGAATATTCAGTGGCCCCGCGACGCCGAGAAACAAGGCACCGACCGAGGGAGGAAGCCAGCGCTCCGTGTACATTGGCTTGCCGGGGGTAGCATAAGCCGAGTTGAATCTGACGTACCTCGTTGGACAAGCAATTAGCAATTTGTATTTTCCGTTCGACGAGTCCGACCGAGAACGCCGCGAAGCTGATCATCCCCTCTTCATCCGCGTTGAATTATTCAGCACAATTGCGCTCGCAGTAAGGATGAGATATTATTAAGATAATTAGAGCTCGAAACGTGTCACGTTGCCAAATGAACAATGTACCGTTGACGTGGGAGAATCGGTGGAGGTGGGCCGTGATCGATTCGTCCGCTGGGCGGTAAGGTGCTTTTTCGGTTTTAAGCACATATTCCGCTCGCGACACGGAAAGACCAATCGGGAGAAGGGGCGGTTCACTCGGCTTTGCACCGCAAGCTACGACCTCATTTCCATGAAATGTGAATTACACACGGCAATGTCATGCACCCATACGCCCTGGGCCGCGTTCGCGCACATGCAAATCCGTATACATAGGTGGAGGCCAGAGTGGGGCGCGGTGGGGCTGAAAGGAGGCGAGAGGGTTGGTTCGTGTACACGGGTGCAACTTACACACCTGCAGCTTGTCGAGAACGTGCTCGGGGTCTCTTTTAGCGGTGCTTTCAACGCTTTTTCCGCGGAAGCTGCTTGCCTGCTCAAATATTAAAATAAGCGAGCGGGAGAAGCGGAAACATGCGCCGGCTTACAAAAGAGATTTTCCACTTTGCCCGTGGCGGGGTGGGACGTGGAAAGGTTGGCGGGAGGGGGGGGGGGGGTTGAACGGGGGCGGTCGAAAGTGGAAGGTTGGAAGGTTCTCGGATAGGTCGGTGCAGGTTCCTTCGTTTCGTGCTTTCGCAATTTTACAGACGAAGCAAATTTGCCGTGCGAGACGCGACCGGATAGGAGTTATTGAGCGATGAAGTTTCGAACCGTAATTGCCGATTAGGGGATTCCTTTTGACGCAGGCAAGGTCGCTCGAGTTTCAGTGGCTGTTATCGATTTCTCCGAACCGTTTTACGGTCGAGAGACAACATAATCCTCATTACCGTTTTATCTAAATACGAACTGGGCTAGCGCGATACTTTAAACGGAAGCCACTGTATTTATTAGCCTCGCTTTATCATTTCAATGGAGGCGCCAGTATCGCGCTTCCTTTAAGAATACATGGAACAGCTTTAGGGACAGATAGCTGGCGCGTGATTAAACACTATTCCGCAATTGTGTGCAATCACGTCGCACCCTTCGCAACGGTCGTTAATTATTGCTCGCGCTTGGTAAGAACAACTTCTCCGAGCAGCTGTTATCGTGGAGGCTCGACGGATTACTGTTTACGGTGAAAAGGCAACGAGAGTGAAAGATGAACTTGTTCGTAGACGCATAAACTGCGTTATTACACGCACCCCGGGACCGGCGAGATTACACCGGAATAATTGTCCGAGATCCCATCGTGGCCTTGAGCGTCCACACACTCAGCGGCGAGATATGATCGTTTTCGTTTTCTTTTGTTACAGGTACGTTCGCTGCGTTTTCTTCTCAGGTGCGTTTCGCCGTACCTTGCCGTGTGCGAGCCGACGATGGTTATTCCCACTGCAATCACGTATGTATCTCCTGCACGTGTGCAACGTGTCGATATTAATAATGAATGAAGCACCGGCTTTCGTGCCCGTTCGGAATCGCGAGTCTGCCAGGCTCGTTCCTTCGGGTGCCGAGAACGTTGCTCGTTTCTTCAAATCGACCCGCCGCTCGCTGGCCGTGTAATTACGCAAATCTCTTTCGTTTACGCAAATTCTCTGCAAACACCGGATACGTCTGGGACGCTCTCCACGGGCAAAACAGCAATCTCGAAAATTTTGTGTAACGAACGTGGGCAGGGCGGATTTTACTATCGCGTGAAGAATCTCGCGCTAGTTACATCAAACTTCTTTCCCTAACGCTGCACCTGTCTAGATATTAGATATGTTAATTGTTGGCACATTAGCGCTAGCTGTCGCCTCATTTCTTACGAACGATGAATGTCGTTTGTGGATTAGTGCGATCGCGTAATTGGATTTCTCGGCCTTATAAGGTAAATCGTTCGTACGAATACTCGCGATTACCTTTCGACCCTCCCCGTTCCCGAGTTTTTGTCACCCATCGAGCGAGGTGAAGGGCGAGCGAGCGAGAAAAGGTAGCGACGGGTGCTCTCGGGCTCGTTGGGGTGAGACGCGGGGAGATTATAAGTGTCCCGTTCCATTTACCACTCCTACTCGTCCTTTTTTGCCCAAAGAGGTTTTTACGCTCGACTTCGGCCCGCCGTAATATCCATAACAAAGTCCTCCGGTTCCTCTTCTTGTCTTCCACGCCGCGCAAAGTGCCGTTAAATAAATCGCCCGCGAGGGGAGAGGGAGGAAAGAGACTAAGGTATTGAGTGTGTGTGTGTGTGTGTATGCGAGAGAAAGAGAAAGACGATGAGAAGGGGAAGGTCGGTGGGCCGGTTTAAATTGGACCTGACGAAAATTAAGATAAAGGATCGTGCGTATAACGCTCGACAGACGTATCCCGCTGGTCATTACTATTTATTACTTTTCTTTGTCTCGCGGGTCGCTCGCGAGGACCGATCATAATTTCGTGGCCGGTGCTCGATGCGAGGGACTGGATGGGGAGAGATCGAAATTGTCGGTCGTCCCGAGATTATCGAAGTTAACGAACTTCCATCTACGGATGGCTTTAAGTACTCGTCGTGACGCGGGCTCGTCGTTATACATTATTCATTGTCAGCGTGCCTGTGGACGTAATTTATTTAACGCGAGCGATTTTTTTCAAAAGTCCTCCACGTTCGCGAAACGTGATCAGACAGGAGAACGGAAGGAAAGAGGTCGGTTCTCATTGACACATTAACTACCGTGTCCGCTGCATATGATCAAGAGTGTAAATATGTCGGAGAGCTATGACGGATAGCAATCAGGTTCCTTAACACGATTATACCGTAATTGTTAATTATATGTGCTAATGAGTACATCAAATTACGGCGGACCAGGCACGTACGTATTTTTCATCATTTTTCTGAGACACTAGGCGCGCCAGGAAGATAAGTGGGTCAGTCGAGTGATCGCATTTTTAGCTTTCACCCCAATACAACTCTGCGAGCGTGAGTAGAGAAACAGCCGACTTTGAAACGTAATATATTACATGACAGTCAATGGGTTAACTTCACGTGTCCCAATGTTTACCAGCGGGCGGTAATCGACGCCGAAACTCATGGCGCTCTATTTATCCAAACTTAGACACGCTCATCCTCCGATATCAATTAAGCCACTCTTACCAATGACACCGGAAACCGTTTCCGACTCTGGGCCGCGCGCCATTCGGGCAAAGATAAATCATCGACGCGGTAGTGATAATATTTATCCGTCGCGAGGCGGCTTCGGGGGGTAAACACGTAAATCGGCCAAACAAACAGGCGCTGGAATAAAAGTTCGCGTCCCGTTCGCGCAAGGGGACGCAAGCTGGGGTCGAAGGGTCGAAATCGTAGAGGCGCGTCCCCGGAGCTTTTTGGCGAGATCGCTTTTATCTCGGCACCCGATGTCGGACCCGATGAGCGTCAACCGGCTTGTTTACCTCGACCTTTTGTCGGCGAAGAAGTAGCTCCCGAATCGGGAGGGACACGACGCTTCTCGAGGGGGTGGAAGTCGACGACCGCCAACGCTTTTATGAGACGCTCGAGCGTGTTTTTGTGTTTACGCGCAACCGGGATCGTGTGGAAAAGCCTGAGGGGTGCCGAGGTAGCAGAGAATATCCAGCCGTATCTGTGGCAGTAAATACGAAGGTTATCTAGCCTGCACATGATACGGTCGAGGGTGGACCGTACAGAGTCCAGCATTGATGGTAGCCGACTGCGAACGGTCGCTTTCACTGTACGCCGCGTAATTGCATTCTGCTCGCTGGTATGGTTCATACGAAAATTTCATCTTTTCCGCTCATCTCTTGAATTTCACATTTCCGTGCAGAGGAAATTGGTATAAATTTGTGGAAACAAGAATAAAATTAGAAGAATAAATCTATACTTAGTTAAAAGTAAAAGGGACAAGGTAGCAGAGTTAATACGATAGATGCATTTCGACGTACGCGTGATAAAATATGATTGCGCTCGGTCGGAGAGAGGACAGCATCGACGCCGTTGATTGTACAGCAGTGACGGCATTGGGCTCGCAGGCGGTGGTCGTGTCGCCGATCTAAAGGCGGACTTATAGGGGTCCTGATAGAACGCTAAGTGCATTTGGCCGGCTTCCAGTCGAAGGATGCGAGCGTGTGCGGCTTTTCTGGACGCGAAATCACCGTGGCACGGTACTCTGCCTCTTCTCGAGCCCCCTCGTCTCCCCCCGCCTACATGCTTCTGTCACTCCGCGTCTTTTTACTCCTCTCTTCTCCCCCGTTCGCTTTTTCACTCGCTCCTCATCAGCCGGAGACCCCCCGTCGAATGTCGATGTACGATCTTTCCGGCGTGCAATCTTCTCGCAAGTTTTTCTCCGCCTCGCCTTTCCCCCCTTTCTTTCTCTCCCTTTCTCCCCTTTCGTCCCCTGAGAACTCGCGAAAGATTCCTTATCCCGACTCGTCAGACCGTTCAGGATTTCTGGCGGAACGACGACGGTTTCGAGAGGATGGGGACAGCCTGTCGTAAAGTTCGGTCTGCGCAGACTATTCGCCGTCGATGTTATTCGTCGGGGATGTCTGACGGGTCTCTGCTGACTGCGAAACTCTGATAATCAGGTTGAATAGCCATTTTATTGATAAATCGACGGTTACCGTCGCAAGGCCAGATGCCGTGAGATATGCTTCAATGATAGACGCGAGGGTAATAATAAAAAAATCAATACTGCGACATGCATCCTCAACTGCCAATGTCAAGCGACGACCGCTCTTCTTCAATTTCACCTAAAATTAGCTGCTTTCCGAGCATCAAACCAATTCCCCCAGTTTTCTCAATTTTTTCAATTTGTCGACAACTTTCTTCCGCTGTAACGGACCGAAGATTGATCAAGCGACTTCTTCGCATCGATCTCCCGCCGAAGACACCTACCATAAAATGACTCTGTTCCGTTTCCTGAGTACACGCATCGGTTGATGCTGGCCGCGGAAAGTGAACTGTGGCAGGACGATGTACTTTTTCGTACAGCGGCCCGGCAAGAAGTACTTGAGTGGCGGAACGTTAAGGCGCGCTGAGGGATGCGAAAAAGCTTGCTGAGACACATTAGTCTCGGCAGGGGTCAACGAGTGAAAATAAATGGCCCATTACTTTGCCGAGAGGGCTACCTCAATGCCGCTGCTGGTCCAGGGCAAGGTACACGCGCCCCTTTTCTGCCCTTGGTGCCCTTCGGAATCTAACGGACCGGCAATATATACGACCGGAGGAGGGGAGGATAATAGAACGTAAATACCATCGGCAAGGCAACCTGAACTTTTACGTCGCGCTAAAAGAAAGGCTGGTCAGATGCAGACGGATAATAATACGGCCGATGGATTCTTTGCACTTTGTCTGTGTTCCCCGACACGACAGTTGCGTATTCCCCAAGCGAGACTGCGCAATCCTAGGGGCTGGTATTACCATATCGACGATCTACGGTAGAATATGTAACTCGGATAATGCTTTCCGTCTGTCGGACTTTCTCCTCGGAACTTGTTCTACAACGTGTATAGACGTTAAGGAGGCTACGCGTCGTATCAATTATTTATCGGACGTTTATAAGATAAACGTAGAACACCTCGGTAGATATCGATATCGTTTAAGCAATGGACACGTTCTTTACATCGTAATAAAAGCAGACGCAGACTACCGACTGTAACGAGATCGCTCGGTGTCAAGGCGTCGTGCACCATTTCGACGACGCCTTACGCGGAATCGATAAAATAACTCGCCTGTTTCCTTGAGTCATCGGGGCCCATCTTTTTTCGATTCCGGCAATCGCCGCGTCCCATTGGCGGAGTGGCTGTTCGCCGGACGGCCTCGCGCGTACGCTCGCGCACATGGCCGGCCGAACCTCACGGATTCCACTCACGTATAATTGCCGGCTGAAATTACCCTATCCCGGCGTGACGATCGGCAATCGGGCCGAACACGCTCGCCCGAGGAGAAGACTTATTTTGCCTTTGGACCTCCCGCGCGATATTCGCCGCGCGCCATATCCCGTCAATTCCGAGAATCGCGGAGAGGATCCGTGGCTTCTGCCTCTTTTTAAATTATTCATTTGGCCGCGACGTCGCAAGCGACACGCGCGATTCTCGATTCCTTCCGCACGCGACATTAGCATTCCCTCGCCTCTCGTCTCCCGCCCCCCTCGCCCTTCTGCGAACGGAAAACGATGTCGTGCACCTGCCGTGGAGGGAACGGCGGCTCGAAAAATTCGTCCGTGGACAAAAATCGCCCTTCTCCTCCATCCCCTCTGCCGTCCCTGCCTCCAGCTCCTCCTTTACCCACGTCAGAATGTCGGAATTAATTGGCGAAGTGAACGGACGCGTGCCCGGAATCACTTTCGCGAGGCTTTTTGTTTAACAGCGGGGGATTTTGATCGCGGATCGGCACTCGGAATGGCCGGAAACTGGTTGGGTCCGATGGGACAGGGACTGGGACCGGCTAACCGGGCTACGGGGCACCATGTCAGTGTGGGCTACCAGCGGTCCCGGTCGGACGACTTTTTCTGAATTGTTAACCACTGAATCAGTGCCGCGACATGTGCGTTCCTCCATTGGCGGACGCACGAGTCTCCCTGGCCTGGCATTGAGCCTGCGCGGCGTATTAGGTGGCTCGAGTTAAAAGGCCTGATCCGCGGATAACGTATCTTGCACGTATGGGGGATCGATACCTTTTGCTGTTGTGCGCGCGTCTTTCTCCCGGTGCTCCGAGGTTCGGTGGCCGAGGTCGTCGCGAAAAACGCTCGAAAATACTCGCCAGCCAGCGCCGACAGAATGAGCCTGAGCGCGCTGGGAACGGTGTCATTTGTACGGAACGATTCCGTCGGGACCTCGTAGCCCAGTGAGCGGAATTCGATTGTGCGCCTATCCGGCGTCTGACGTTCCGAAAATTGACCGTAAGGTTTTTAGTCCGCGCGGCTTATCGCTCGTTGTGGAACGTATCCCAGTCGCCGAGTCGACGGAAATCGAATATACTGGAACTGCTCGAGTGAATTCGCGTCCGTGACTCGATTAACTGAAAATTGTCGTTGCATCGAACGCGAGTCAAGATTCCCGAGACAATTTCGCACCAGTTTCTCCTGTTAATTTTGTATGAGCTACCTCCTTCGCGTCATTCGGCGAGAGTCGATTTCACATCGCGGCGGCGTATGCTTTTTTTTTTGTATTCGAGCGAGACAGGACTGGCGAGCGGTTGAATTAATATCGCCACGGCAAGGTGGTTAAATCGTGGCGCGAAATAAAAGGAGCTGTCCGGCGAATAAGTTATAATGGCCGCTTTTACTTCCGGCAGCCCGTCGGGCCGAGGCGGCCGCGCGTCAACGCCGTATTTATGAAATAAAAGGTATACGCGGCCGGGTATTGCGAACAACGTGTAACTCCTGCTTTCACTTCCGACAAGCTGTCGGTTTGAGGTCATCGCGCGAAACATTAAGGATATTTATCGCCGCCGTCGCTGGTGGGCAACGGCTTCCACCGGGAAGAGTTGTCCATTGTCGAGGCGAGAAAGTCGCCGCTAAGAGGATTTTCTGCGTCACCGGTGAGAAACGGATTTTTTTCTTCCTCATAATACTCGGGACGGATTGACGTGCGCGATTTACATGTCAGTTGGCACGTGGGTACCGGGCACGGTAGCTCGACTCACGTACGTTGGTCTGTATGTAATTCGAAAACCACCTGGTCTGCCCCAACTACTTTAGTAAACATCAAATTCTCAAATATGCCACATTTTGTAATACCTGCTGTCCACATGGTAGGAGACTGTAACGTGTATTTTTACGACAAGCTACCGTTATTAATTGCATACCGTTCCATACTTCATATGGTGAATATATGATGAATATTTTGTGGAACGTCAAACGGTTTATAGAATCGTAATATTTTGGATATATGAGCAATTAGAGTGGTATTGCCGATAAATTTGCGTGGCAATCACAATAACTCCTTCTTTAACTCGGTAGAAAGTTCGCACTTCATTCTACGCCCCGTTACATAAAAGCGCAGATGCGAGAATGTAATTGTACAACGGTTAAAACTGCTTTCGCACAATTTCCGTAAGGAGCGGGCAATAATTTACGGCGACGTTATAAACGTTTAGAGGTCGTGACTCTTAAATTGCGTTTAGCATCCTAGTCTGTCGCGGCGGTTGAGCGGGAATGAAGAAAAGTTTCATCGTACACGGGGCAAGCGGGGATGGGCCGGACTTTTAATTACGTTAGCCACATTACGCGTCGTTTCTCCCTTGTTTCGCGCGTCGGCGCTATGGGAACACCCGGTAAACGATGCCGTCATCTGTACAAAGTCGACCCTAACCACGTTCCACTACGACGGGATCAGGCCTGGCCTAAGGACTCTTAGCACCCTAGTCAAGCAATTTGCACCCCGTCGTCGCCTTCGATTGACGACACACGTAATAAACTATATTTTCCACCATTCTCGCCGGATGACAATGCTTAACGCCTATCGATACTCAAACACTCCTAATAGAACCCCTCAATTACCAGTGGCCAGCCTCGTACTGAAATTACATATTCTCTAAACATCAATTACTCCGCACTTCCCTTCGGCCGACAATCACAACGCGGCATCACAGACGTGGCATCACAAACGTGGCGGCCGCCCTTATCGTAATCACATCGCCCGCATAAAGTTAAACACGCTCCCATCGCCGCGCGACACGCCCAGTTTGTCAGCGTCATAAAATCATGAAGACAAAGACCTTATTCGGGCAACATCCATTACCATGTCCGGCGAGCGTCTCAATCGATTTTCTCCTTCTCCTTTTCATCCTCTCTTCGCCATTGTCGTCGTCGTCGTCGTCGTCGTCGTCGCCGTCGACGTTGCCGTCCTCGTCTTCTTCATCGGGGGGTAGAAAGAGCTGCCGCGCGACAACGACCGGTGTCGAGGCATTGCCCTGCCAGCAAGCCACCCCCTCTGTTTCCTCCACGCTCGCCCTTCGATCGCCCAGGGGCCTCCTTTTATCGTTCGGCGTTAATTTAATTCGGCCAGGTGCTAGCAGGTAATTTCCTCGTCGCCGAGCGTCGTCCCTCTCGTCCTCGTCCTCGTCCTCGTCCTCGTCCTCGTCCTGCTCGCACAGCCCTCGTCCCGCACGGCCATATCCAGAAGGGGTTGGGCCGCCGTTGGATCTCGAGAGGGCACGAAACGCGCAAATTAGTATGTCCGAATTAGTCAGATGGCGCGCCACGCCGTCACGGTGCCGAACGAGTGTCCGAACGAGTGTCCGAGGCTCTAATTAGACGGGCACGCCAGGCTGCTTCGCGCAGCAGATCGCAGATATCGCGACGGTTGACGGGCTGCTTTCGATGCCTGGCTCGCTTTAATATCGCCGCTTCGGGGCAGGCAAATTTTCGAATGACGGGGTTGCCTTGAATTCCACTCCAGGAATCTGGAACGCGGAGAGAGAAAGAGGGGGAAGGGGGGGGGGGGTACTGACAAATTTTTTGCGCTACGTAAAGATCGTAATACGATACTGAGATGCTGGGCTTGATAGGGCACTGACCCGATGTTAATACCTTTACCGTCCGCAAGATTTATCGGTACGGTCAAGCGATATCCTCGATGCACGTTTCCTTCCTTCGTTTAGCGTATCTGACACTCGTTCGACCCCGAGAATCACACTTTAGTGCGAGGCTGAGTGCAGAGATCCTCAGGGGCGTGGGGAGGCGGAGGTAGTTGATGCAGGGAGGAGCGGAGGTTGGGGGAGGAGAAAAAAAGCGGCGTACATGTAAGTGGTAACGCTTCGTGCATGCCAATCGTAGGTCGTACATCTCGCGGTACTTAGGTCGATCGTATCTCGGTCGACGGAGGGCATGCTTGTTCAGCTGCGGCGAGCAGCTCAGGACCGTGCGCTGTTGCGGTGCCCGTGGAACAGGATGTTCGGTTTTATCCCATCCGTGGCGGCGGTATCGTGAGACACAAATTGTGCTTTTAACTTACAACGACGGAACGCCTGGGATCATAACTCAAATACGACCGCCGATTTACCCTTCTCGCGGTGGACACTGCGGTCGGCCCGGTGCTAGTGTTGGTGCGTCTTGATTTTCGTAATCGATGCTGATGGGATAAGGTTGCATCGAGGTTGCTCCTATTTTACTTGCGATTAAATCAGATACGATCATCGCGTGATCCTCGGCTTGCGCTATTTATCACTGACTCAAGGGCCTCTTTTACTATCGGATATTTTTTCCATTCATCGAAGTTGCTTTCAATGGGAATAGAAGTTTCACGTATTCTGCTTTTAGCGTGGCGAACGATAGACGGCAAGGATCGTACCTCTCGAACCCCGACCGCCGATTTATCCTGTACGTCGCCAGCCTTGTGGTCACTTTGATCTTCCGCCTCCCCTCATATACTAGTTTTCACGGTGCGGTCATATTCGTAGAACTAACGATCTGTCCCCTGCGGTCAGCCGGATGCAACCTTGGGGCTTTCTCTCGCCGCAAGCGCGTGATACGGATTTTCAGATTTATCGGCAATTTCGAGCGGTGGCCTACGAAGTCCGCTTGAACTCGGAACTAATCGATGGAGCGGACTGTACATATTCCGTGGCCAGTCAAAAATTGTTCACATTGAGATCCGCGAGTATCGGGTATCGGCCCCTTGCGGCCACATTTTTTATAATGTGGCTCCGCGACCGTGGAAAACGTGACGCGATTAAATGACGGACGAAAATAAATGATCTGTCCTGCGTGACCCTGCAACCGCAACTTGCGGCTTGTCCCCGCCGCAAAAACAAGTCTGGGTTCACTGTACAAGCTTATCGCTAAGTGGTGCAAGCACGTGCTTAGGCAGGCACGTTCTCGGTGGCCGTAAAAGATGGCGCTGGCTCATTTGTCAGAGCAATTAATTCTCATATTCATGACCGTCATAGAAATTGTGCCACCTCGCCTTTTGTATCCCCTCTCCATTTGCTAATTCTGTACCCCGGGAATCCTGACACCCACCGGGAAGAGGTTAAACTTTTTTCTTCCCCCTGTTAGCTTTTATATAGTGACGAGAAGATGGCGATGGGAGTAGCTGCGGATCTGGGATGGTGGCCTTAATCCTCTCCATGGCAAATCGGTTCTGCCATGTTATCCGGTCCGAAAAGCTAATCAAAACGCTTCGGTGTAATTTACGACCAAAGTTCGGCCACTGTTCATTCCATGCCCTCGACCCCTTACATCGTTGACCGTGTGGCCACACTCTGACCACGTTCCCTCCTTCCCTTTTGTACCCGCTGACTCGGGCTGCCAGGTTTCCCCGGTGCGGTTACGCTCGAAAACTATTATTGAATATCGACCAGCTTCTTTTTTCTTCCCTTCCAAGACAACAATTTACGACGTAAAGACCGTTGCGCGCCGGTATATAGATTGGATCAGGGAAGAAATATGTATACGCGGTGAGTAATCTCGCGTCGTTCTCCTCCTGCTAAACGCGGCTAATTACTGCCATTTGCAAATTTCCTGGAAAACAATTAGCGGCCACGTTTTTTTTCTGTAATCTCGCGTCAACATTGTCACGCGATGCAGTAAATTGCTATTGATATATGGAACAATATTTCCTTTCCACGTCGCCGGCATGTTAGCGTAAAATACGCAAGCTGTTATTAATCTAACGACTTCGCGTTCCAATGCAATTTCGTATTTAGGTCGACAATTAAAAGAGTAAACAGGCACCATTTCCTCATTTTCACGCAATGCAAAGCCCGCGCATGCAATAATGGACATACTTTTTCTTTCTCCAATGGTATTCCGCAAACTCCTCATGACCCGTTCGCAGAAAAAGAGGATAATAAAAGCCGATCGCAGAAACGGAAATCGCGCATTGTCCTTCGATCAAGTGCTCGAGAGTTTGCTCACGTTAAATAAAGCGTCCCGTCCGTGCGCGTAATTCGAAGCAGACGAAAAGTGCGCTCGTCATTGTATCGTTGTCTCTCAGGCAAACTCTCTTCCTCTCTCTCGCTCTCCCTCCCAGCCGATCGCTTAAAGAAGTCAGTTCTGAGAATGGGCCTCGGCAGAGATCTCTCACCGATCGGCGTTTCACGCCCACGCAGTCGGAGCATAAGAGCGCAGGACAGGACTCGCCGACGCGCCGTTCGCGACCATAACTTCTTCGCGAATCGTTCAAGGTGAAACCGACTTCGCTAACACACATCACGGCCGAGCGAGGGGGGCCTCGGAGTCGTGCATCACTCGGTTTACCCTTGACTTGACAGAGCGAGCCCGCATTATTTTATGTCTGCCCCGCGAGTTTATCGGCCCTGATACAAAGCCAGCTTCAACCTCCAGACGATCGAAAGCATCACGCGTGCAGGGATAATTATGCTGGCGGATTGTCGGCCAACGCCGAGCGAGGGGGGACGCCCGGACGACTTGCTTTTGCCTTTTTGACAATTGCCGGTGTGAATTCTAGCGGTGCGAGAAGAGAAGCTATTTTCGGCGCCGGGGTTTGCAATTTGAGACCTTTAAAAGGTCTCATCGTTAAGAGAGCTCCCATCGTCGTGTTTGTTGTACGTTTTGCTCTCTTTGAAATTCGCGAACGTCTCAGTGAAAACTGGCTGGTTCTTCTGTCCGCCAGCTCATACTGGTTGTTCGTCCTTGGCCCGCCACTCGGCCAACCTCCAGACGACCCACTGGTATGTGTGTGTGTGTGTGTGTTTATGATTGTGTACAGGCACGTTAAATAAATGCAATCGTATGTCGGGTTGGGTCGTCAGCGTGTCATGTTCTTTCATGACCCGATTTTTATTCTCGAAATACCCTTGAATAATTACAAACGAATCGACAGCTTCGAGTGGCAAAAAACCCGCATTGCGAGTGCCTCGTCAATAAAAGAAAATCGACACTATATGTGTCGCTTGAGTATGCATAACGAAATCTCACTCGCGAAATGCCATTATCGACTGACGGGAATTAATATCATCTTATTAACCGGACAAAAAGTAGGGTCATTACTCAGGCCTGACCTTCTCACCTTTTAAACTCACACTCCGCCCAAGTAAAGGGTACAGAAAAGTAATAAATTTCCTTCCACCGTCAGAGTTTTGCCGACAAAATGTGGGAGCTCGGTAGAGAAGAGCGTAGTTAATTAGTTCGGCTCCTAAGAATCTGATAGAGGCCGTAAGAATTCTTCGCACGAAAATATTTTCGCCCCGCTCGCGTAGGCGCGAGGCAATTATTATTCTCCCTCGGCTTCCCGCCCGTTCCCATGAAAATCCGGTCGAATCCTTGACCCAACTCGTGGCAGCATCGTCGGCACCGTCGTCCGCACCGTCGTCGGCACCGTCTTACACATTTTCAGCGGTCTTGCGGGCGGCGGTTGGTTTCCTCGTCCCTGGTTCGCCGCACGGCTTAACCTCGAGACGGTGTCGCGTGTGTGTATCAGATGATGGGCTTGCTGGTCGGCTGCTCGCGCAATGTCAGTACCCACGAGCGAGGCCGAGAGTTGCCGGGGTGCAAAGCCACTTCTTCATTTTCTCCTCCTTCGCCTCCTCCTTCGCCTCCTCCTTCGACTCAGCCCGCTCTCCGAGCATGCTCGCCGCCGTCACGGTCTGATTCTCGCCGTGGAACGATTCTACTGTTTCTGAACTCACCGTCGGCATCCTGCGTGACACACTCTCGCCGTCTTTCCACCAGCGGAGGCCCACCGATCGTCACGGAAGTCGCGCGCGATTGATAGAGATAGAGATAGAGTGAGAGAAAGAGAAAAAGAGAGATCGTTATCCTCACGGCTTTTCGGGCTGCGAAATGCGATCGCTGTCATTGATGGACAAGAGAGCGAAGCCGGGGCAATGTATCGCTCCGCGCTCCTCTTTGTTCGCGGCAGTTTGAGCGAAACGATCGCGCGAGGCGTGCACGTTTCCACCGTCCGAATTTATGGCCCGACGCTGGGAACGTGTTCCCAAAATGATGGCACCGAAGAGCTTCGCTCGGAATCTGGTTTGAGGGACCGCGCGACGCGTCAGTCGACTCCCGTCATTAACATCGGAATTGATTCTCGGCAGAGTATTTGGAGCAAAAAGATATTTCAAAGGATGTTTTTTCCGTCGCTTCTCGAAATTGTCACCCGTGACAACGGGGAATTTATTCCGCGCCTCGATTCGACCAATGAATACGGAATTAATCGCGCGTTCGGTATAATTGAATAGGAATTCGTAGTCGGACGTTCTCTTCTTTTCTCTCTCTTCCCCCCCCCCCCCCTTTTTTTTTTGACCCTCCGCAGTCGATAACTGACGAGCAGCGGCGGGAGGATCAAGGAAAGACGGTTCGGGCCGTCGATATTTTGGCCACAGAGCCCGATCGTACTCGGAAACTCTGTCGAGGAACGCACGTGTTAGCGCCTTTTGCACCCATCGATCTTTATTCAGCGGAATAGCACGAAAGTATCGTCATACATTATCATATGATTAGCATCGATGAATTCGTGGAACTCTCATTTGCATTTGCCAGCCCGGCCGAGTGTACCTGCTGGCGAGCGCGTGCGGGTGTATTGCCGTGTGGGTGTCTCATGGATTCAAGGTGCGCGCGCGCGCACCGACACATCTCGTTCCGACGGACGTCTCCATCGGCCAGTGTGTTTCGTTTGACGATTCAAGGTTAACGGGGGACCGCCACGTGGCAGTGACACACGAGTTTCGACTCAGAGGAAGAAAGGCACGGGGACGGTGAGGGAAAAAATCGCGTGTCTATCCCTCGCCTCCTCCGTCCCTTTCGCGGAAGATCCACGTGTATTATTAGGTCAAGAACTTCCGCCTGTAAATGTCGCGCAATAACGTTTCAGCGACGATACGCTCCTATCCTAGGAGACGACCACAGAGACGCGCTTTATTTACAGGCCATAAAAGCTCGCGATATTTTATAGGTGCGCGTATATTTTATTGTGAGACCTTGGACCATGGGGGATGGAATTTGTTCGATCGGGATAAATAGTTCGGGCAATCCTCTCGGATTCAGTGGCGCTGAGTTCTGAGCGTTGGCCGTGTTCGAGTGCTCTGCGCTGCGATCGTAAACTCGATCGTGAAAGTCGTTCGAGTTTCCGACGTTCATTAGAGACGCCTAGTGAGCCTCTTTCTCTTCCCCGCTTCTGCCGCCTTCCGTCCTCTCTCTCTCTCTTTCTCTCGTCCGGCCGGTCGTTACGCGCACAACTTTGGATTATACTGACGCGCTTCATAAGCCATTACTCCAGTAACAATAGCCCGTTAAGATAGCCGCTGCTTCCTTTGTAGCCGTCGAAGATAACCATGCGTTACGTAATGGCGCCATAACAAGCGTACATTAATAATAGGTCATGCTCACGATTCTACAGTTAAGGACGAACGGTTCTTTTGCCTTCGGCGTATCACTCTTGCATCGGACGAAAAATATGCTCTCTCTCGGCGCAAGAAAAAGGTCGGCGTAGGAAGATGCGATCGCAAGGAAATCAATAAGCGCTGGCGGAAGGCGGCATAACGTTCGCGCGACTAAAATTAATTTCGACGTAACTTGCCGCCAGACTTTGGCTTTAGATAGGCTTTCTATTTTCTGCCTCCACGCTGTATTTCGCTGTACCGCGGGTCTGTTTAACTCTTGTCCGGTACACGCCATGTTCCATTGATCGACGATTATGTTACTCCTCAATTTAGACTTATCCTTATATAGACCGACATCGATCCGGTGACTTCTCCGCCGCAGTGAGTCAACGTTCGCCGTACCGAACTGCTTCTTAATTAAAGACTTCATTAAGTCAGCGAAGGAAACGCAGTCTCTCACGTCGCGAATGTACCCTTTCGCGTGTCAATGTTTTCATTTTCGCAGCAGACTCCTTCGAGCACCTACTTATTCATCATGCCGTTCTAAGCTGCCTCGATCCCCTAGTTCTTCCACAGGCACAAAACTCAGATCGTGGCTTTATTAATTCAGCAAATGCGACCCGGGGGAAGCGGTGGAAAGAGAAAATGAAGGAAGAGTAGTGGATGCCGCCCTTTCGCACAGCCTCCGCGTGCAAAGGGTAAAACAAACGTCCGCAAGGCGGCATTCTGCGGAAAACGCAAATGGCCTCGGCCCCGCCGTCTTCGCGACGCTGGCCGTCGTTCGTCGTTCCTTTTTGCCCCGGAGGGCAGGGGAGGCGAATTAATTAAGGCGGGCGCGAGAGAGAGGCGGCGGCAGTCGGTGGAAAATGGTCGGTCGGGTCTGCGCTTTTGTTTCGGGGCCGAGGGCCTCGCGTCGTCGCACGCGATGTCGCTCGTTATAGTCCGCCGAACGCTATTTTCGTCGAGCGTCGCCGATCCCACCGTGATTATGGCCGCGCGGGGTGACTCATTATTACCGCAGAGGTCACGCAGAACGCCGGAGAATTATGTTCGGTGAGAACCGCAAAGTCGGCGGTGGGTGCCTTTCGAATAACCACCGGGTGACCTCACGGGCTTAGAAGGTATACACATGCTCGGCCGCTCAGCCGAACACACAGATCCTTATATACATATATCCATGTACATAGATACATATACATAGATACATGCGTTCCGGGAGATCTACTCCTCGGTCGGTCGGTCGGTCGGTCGGGCGTCGTTTATTTCTTTCACGTGAGCGGATCGTGATTGGCGTACCGATTCTCGTTCGTAGAAAGTTTATACGCCAATCCAATTAAGGTAATTGAACATTTACTCGCGACCTCGCTCGTTCGTTCTCGCGCTCGCTCCGCCGGCATCGCGCCGTTTCGCTCTCCCTTTCTTGTCGGCAGAGTCGAACGGATCGGGACTTTATTGCGGAGGAGAGGCATCGACCTCGGCCGAGTTGGAAAATTTCGCGACTGTCGGCCCGATCAGCCCGAATCGAGGAGCGACGTCTGAGTGGGTGGAGGCGTCAAGTGGGATTTGTCCGAGTTACCCGTAGACGTCGGTAGCCTCGCTATATCCGATCATGGAAATTTCCAATCGTTCACCCTCGGAATCGGTTTCGGGTTAGATATGAGATCACTCGACTGCGTGCGCGCGTACTCAAACTCCCAACACACAGCGATTTCTGCTGCTCTTCGAAAGAAGTCTACGTTCTTCTCCTTTTTTACGCCGGTCATACGATCGAGTTTTCCAGTTGCTTACCGGGGTGACGAGCAAGTTGCACTAAAGCCGACGTCGCACATTTTAGCTTCTCGCTCTTCCTCCTCCCTCCCTCCTCTCTTCCTCGCGCGCTCGTAACTCGGAGCGCATTGACGAGGGGGCGTTCGGACGCGTGGAAAGACGTCGTAAAAATTTAAT
This sequence comes from Anoplius nigerrimus, assembly GCA_914767735.1. Taxonomy (NCBI): domain Eukaryota; kingdom Metazoa; phylum Arthropoda; class Insecta; order Hymenoptera; family Pompilidae; genus Anoplius; species Anoplius nigerrimus. Next base: position 11,549,134 of record OU612088.1, on the reverse strand, counting down.
CTCGCCGAGAGTGCGCCATTCTGAGCGCGACTGTGCCCACGTTGGCCGATCGGTATCGTTCGAGCTACCAGCGACTATAACGCGAGGCGTGAACTCACGATAATATGGTAATGCCGCGTCGCGATATCTTTATTGCGATAAGCCCGGCGAAAGAGAGCAGGAACACGATCGTAACGTTAAAAAGTGCGCGCACGTGATATTACACGGGTCGCGGGACACGCATGCCGCTGCATGCTGAAAATCTTGGACAGTCCTTTGCGCCGCGTACTACGCCGAGGAAATTGCACTCTCGCCGCACTGTTAATTCACACTGCGCGCGGTGCCGATAGAATTATGTCCGGCGCTTAATAGCATACCTACCTTTCCGACGGATTGTTCAATCCAATTCAACGTCGATACGCTATCGAGTTTCTCAGAAGCCGGATTGATTCATTTCACACATTCCATAGCTCCGAATTGTCGAGAGAGTTTCTGATACTTTGAACTTTTTATATCTTATTAGCTGAGTATTTTCGATGAATTCAGGAAATCGATTTTTTTTTATTGTGGGCAAAACCAGCGGATGGCCAAAGTCGAATGAAGAGAGTCGATAGTCGCGGAGAAGAGAATGAGGGCATAAAGGGGGACGTGTGAATTGTGAGCTCGTTTTTTCGATTCGATAGAGAAAGTCGCGGTAGTGGAAAATCGACGACCTGCCACGGACAATCGCGTGTTAAACTTTGTCGCACGATTTAATTGGTGAAAGTGACCGAGCGCCGTTAGGTTTGTGGACAAAAAGTCACACGGTAGGGACAATCGTGAGGCGATAGCTTGTTCAACCGCGATTCGCTGGAGAAAGTTGTCGCCGGATGGTTCAATATGTATGTGTGAATCGTTTGATGTCTGTCGTTAACGACGGCACAATTTAATACCTCAATCTCTCAGGCCGTTAATGATTTCCCAGTAATTCCATACATTTTCAGCATGTTTCGATTGATTACCTGTGACGTATCTCCATTATGCACGAAATTGCGCAATGTGATTCTGACCCAATTTTTTTCACGCCGTGGTACACTTTCACGCACGCTGACAATTTATCGCTTTATGATCACGATTTAATTAACTGTCGTTTTTACACATTCACGCTCCTCGACACGAAACGCTTACATTACTGTGACAACGCGGTTAACGGAAAGTGTACCATAATCGAAGGTGACATAATATACGTGCGATTGAGGAATTGCTCAAGATTTATTTCATTTCGATAAAAAAAAAAGACGACAGGAATATTCTACCGTGTCCACGTTACATAACCGTTCAATTGCGATATCGCACGCGATTTATTGATTCCAGCACCACTCGCGATACACAGACACATACATACGCACGATTCGATTTCTCGTTTTATGTAATTATAAGGCGTATTACGTGGAAGACGACAGCTAAATGTAATCTATATATCATCACTCGTGCGCAAAATTAACAAGAACATACGTTTATTCGTTGAAGCTCAACGAATATCTCCCAATATCGAATCGAGACCATGGCCCATTCGTATTTACACATCGCGCCCGCAACTTCCAAATATTCCAAACCTGTATTCCTCCCCCGCATACCTCTTCCGCCTAGCTGCGTCACCGGAAATCGACATTAACATTTCGCCGGCAGAAATCGACAGCGTCTGTCGTCAATGCGACCCACGCGCGCTAAAAAAAGACTTCGCCCCCGCTGCCAAAACACTCGTCTCGGTTCAGAGAGGCGGAAGGGGCGTAAAAATACGGCGTGCGCATCGCCCCGCGCGCCCCCTCGCGCGCAAACCTTTGAAAGACGATCCTCGACTACTATGCGGCCTCCGCAGCGGGCCTCGTCATTATTCGCTGAAGGGAAAACTTAGATACAGAACTCGTCCAGACGGTCGGCGAACGGACCGAAGGTTTGCCGAGGACGAGCGGTGGGGGGAAGAAGGCCTGCCACGACAGCATTCCATCTCAATCAGAGAGAATATGAATAACAGGCCGCACGGTGTGGGCCGTGGTCCAAGAACGCAGAAGCCAGCGGCGGATGTGCACGCACGCACGCACGCACGCACGCACGCACGCACGCATGCACGCACGGACGCAACACGCGAGCAGCGTCGCCTCTCTTCGGAGCCTGCATTTATTCAGCACGGACATTTACAAGTAGAGATTAATTCGAGCGGCCGCCGATGTGTAATCGATTCATTAACATTCGATCGGGTTCGAGCGATCTGACCGGAACGAATGTCTGTCTCATTATCTGTCGCTGGTTTATGTGCCTCGTTTATATTAACGGGTGACTCGATGTTATGGCACCGAGTCGCATTCTTCGGGCCGGTTATAGACGCACCGTCGATGATCCGATAAGATAGGAGGTTTATTTTTCGGTACGATACCTGCTGCTCCTTCTGCTCGACGACGCTTCTTTCCTGGTATTCGCTAGTGCTTCATCCGATGCGACTTCCCGCTCGCATCTTCTCCGTCGCGGATTCTACGCGTTAGTCTTTCTTCAGGTCTTCGCCCGCTCCCAGCCATTTTCTCCCTCGACTCCCTCGCTTCTTTCCCCCGGCCGCTTTCCCTGTTATTCTCTTTAACCGCGTCTCTCCTTCTCAGGAGAAGCGGCCGATCGTCATTATCCGCGGCTCTCCTTTATACAACGAATTACAAGAGATTTATGCCCGCGCCGTGTCCCGGGCCCCGCGCGCAGCCGGCCGGCCAATTATTTTCAATTAGCCCGCCCGTGCACATCGGCTCGTCATAATTCCCTAGCGCCGTTTTCGGTTAGGCCGTCTGCCGACGGAACGACGTCCTCGCGTCTTCCTGCCGACGTTTCTGCTCGTCGGCTATACGCCTGTTGCCATGTCGCCGGGCTCCTCGTTTCATCTCTGCGGAGGATGGCGATAATTGACGTAGGTACATCGATCGTCGTCGTCGTCGTCGTCGTCGTCCGTTGTCGTCGACGCATTCGCGTAATTTATACGCTTTCTCCCCTCGGCGAGTCCGTCCCAGACCTCTCCACCACTTCTCCGAGTCTGCTTAAGGAATAGTCCCGACTCGCACCGGAAACGTCGACGACAATTGGACGTTGTCCTCAGTCTGTCGAAAAAAAAAATGTCGCCGAGTGCAGCGGGGCGGAATTCTGTGTTGCGTCGCTCGCTCGTCCTGTGTCCTCGCGTCCGTGCACGTTAAGCGCCTATGTATGGACGACTGAGTAGGAAATTGCCGGGTATCGATTGCGGACGGGGAATATATAGTCGAAACGGGGTCGTGTACTCTGAAGCGTAAAAAGAATGCAGTTCCAGGGGAGGTGCGGGCGTTTCGACGCTCGTTCCTCGGCGTCGTTTTGACTTTACGATTTTTCACTCGAGCCTTTACGCTTGGCTCGCGACTGATTGTAGGTGAGCGCCGCTCGCGTCTTTGAACCTCGATTCACTCGGCGGCATCCACGCGGACGTTGACAGATCAAAGAGACTTCCTGTCAGCGGGGTTAATACGTGCGGGCTCGCATTAACGTCATTAACGAGCCTTTTGCCTCCGGTACGTACGACTGTCGGCCCAGTCGATCGCCGCTAATTGGTTGTGCATCGACGAAGATTATGAAGTCGAGCGCCGCTATTCGCCGGGCGACGTTTGAAATCGTATTAAGCACGATTCGCATTTCCACTGATACCCGGTACCTATTGGGCTACAGACGCACTGAACGCCCGACATCGCTCTCGCTACTCCACTTGCAGACTCGAAATTACGTGGCGAATCGAGAAACTCATAGCAGTATAATTACCTAATTGCAAAAGCATCTGCACTCACGGTCGTGAAAAGTGTCAGAACGCCGTCAGGTCGAGCGGCGAATATTCGTCATTCCATTTTTTCATTCAATTTGAGACGCTCGCCGAGACCTCGCCCTGCCGAGAATTCCAGGCAGAAAGAGGTATAATTACCGACATCGCTCCGCGTAAAATCGTTAACCCGCGCCAACGTGTAAATTGGCAGCCCGCACCCGCTTTATGGTACTCTCCCAACACCGAAGGCATTCGCCGCGCTGTCAGCGAGGGGGCAGAGCGGGGGACCATGGGAAGGAAAAAACGTGCAAATTGCTGGAAAATCGCGGCTCGAACCTCTCGAGGAGGGTAGCCGCGGTGCGCGCGGGGGCCAATAAAGGAAGCGTTACGAGCGGCGGACTTGACGGGGCTTTAAACGCGCGCGAACTGCCTGTTTCCCGCCGCAGGCTGCAAATTGCCAAAGGCTCGTTCGATCATCGCGAAAACCACTTTGGGCGTAGAGACGCGACCGCTAAGTGGCCCAGCTCTCTCACTTCGGCATCGTCCACATTTCTCGCTCGCTCGCTCGCTCGCTCCCGCAGTCCTCTCCATCCGCCTCTCTCCTTTCTCTCTTTCCTCCTCTTTGTTTCGGCTCTCCTCCGTCTTCCTCGCTTCTCCTCGCCTTCCATCGCTCTTCGTCGGCAATGACGCCGTCTGATTAGCACCTCGGCGCCCTTTAACGCCCGCGTGGGCGGACGGTTTCCTTTTGGTGTCGCGCCGATGTGGGCGGCGGACGGGTGGAAAACAATATGGCGCGGGTAATGCAATTTACCGGACGCCGAGGAATTTCAAATATCCTTCACCCTCGTCCTCCTCCATCGCTTCGTCGGCGGAACGACTCACTCCGCTTCGTCTCTGTCGGCGGCGAGGATTGTAAGGCGTGCGGATCAGGCGTCGGTCTCTTTTCGCCCAGTCGACGATTGTGTCAGTGGTACAGTTTGGGATTAGACGCGGATTACGAGTGATTTATGATTCAGACGGTGGGCGGGATATAGCTCCCAGCTATGGAAATGATTCTGTTGCTCCATTTTCGCCGCCTCGTTTCGGTCGCGCACGTTCGCGTTAGGCTATACGCTCGTCGTTAGACGGCGAGTAGGGTAAAAGGAAGGGAAAGAGAGAGAGTGAGAGGGTCGTAACTGCATTTATGACAATAGGACAATTGATGACTCTATACGCTCGTTTGACTGTGGCGAGTAGAACGCGCGCGTCGCCCACTGTTTCTTCTACATTTATTCGTCACTATAATTATCAGGCGTATTTTCAACCGAGCGGCGCACAATGTGTAGAAAGAGATTTTTGGTGGGGATGTTCTTTGAGCGGAGAAGCGTGCCCGCTCGCTTCATTCGGAGTCGAGGCATTTAGGCTATTCATAAGGATCGCTTCGTAGAAATAGATTTCGCAAGGTCATCATCGGCTTGGTCCGTCTATAAAGATTCGACGATACACGTGTCCGTGCCGAGTATTCAATTCTCGCCCAAGGTGCGCGTGTCCCTCTCATTGTCAGTGTTACGGCAACCCAGCCATTGTCGGTAATACAGTTTTCTCGCGATGCCCACGCGTGTGTCGTCCGGGCTAGGTTGAACCGAAAAAAAAATATATATTTGCTATGTGCACGAAGGTCTGTTTTATGGAAGCGAAACGAGCGACACCCACACACCGCCGATCGTACACGCTTGGGAACACATGTAAACGGTGTCCTAAAAGTCTGCCCGACAACTTTACCGGTCTGCCCCATGGGATGTCGTTTTCAGGGCAAAAAGGAGAGCCGCATCGCGGTTTTCAATAGTCCACAAACTTCGCACACCACTGGGGTTCCGATTTTTTCACCCTCTATCCATTACACCGATACCTATCTCACGTTGTCCTCGCCTACGGCGGGCTGTTCGATTTACAAGCACTCCTCATTTGGCCAGGTATGGAAACGTCAGACGCTTCTGCGGCAGTTGTCCGTTAGCAACGGACACCTCCTAAGTAGCTTCCTCAGGACAAAGCTTTTCCGAGTAGACCGCGACATTCTACGTACCCCTGACATTCCGTAGTTACGGACACGCGCGCGAGCACGTCGCACGAACAGAAGCGTGCACGATGCGCCAGATGATAGCAACGGTAATACCTAAGTCTATCCATCCACGTTCGGTCGCCAGTATATCTTCCCATTAGTCTCTGCCCACGCTCGCCAACTTCGCGGCACGTGGGTCGTTGACTTTGACTCGTCGCGCTCTCTCCTCGACGTGTTTCGCTTTAGTGAGCGCGCGTGCTTATTGACGTGCGGGCACTCAACATTAATTACGCCCGTAAGTCCGTTTGAAAAGTTATTTTGCCGCGCGAACGGCATTCTCCTCCTCCGCGTCCTCCTCACCCTACCCGTTCTCTCCTCATCGCTTGGCAGGGGTCCGACGAAGCGTGAGCTTTACGTTCCGGCGAACTCTCGAAACCGCAAGAAGGCCCTTTATTGAATTCCGCTGAAGGGAACGGCTATTTATTGCTCTCTCCGCGCGCCAGTGGAAAAATCTCCCGACCCGGGTAATGGCGGCAATAAAACGAGCGCGACGACGGCATTGATGATTCCACGGAATCCGTCGTTGCGTCTTCCGAGTGCAATTGACTCGGATGTTGCATTTTGCGCCGCTTTATATCCGAGAACGGAACGAACGTCTGAATAAGATAACGATTGATCGTCCGCAAACTTTATTACGAGCGCGTTCGTTCTCAGAGCGCACGAACGTTAAATGTCCGCTTATCTGACATTTTTGCCAAACGTGCCTTATACAGACGTTGTTTTGTGAAATGAATGAGACTTGTATCATCGCGGTTTCATAGATTGAGAGATTTCTTCGGCGTAGTGGGACCCACCGTAATGAATGGAGATTATATCTTTCAGGGAGGCGAGCGCGCGAAGGTGAGGACAGATGCCGTGAATCGTTCTCAGCCTTCTTTGTCCGCTCCGTAGCGTGGAACCGGACAAAGGCGACGGGCGATTTTGTACAATTCGATTCTGCCGTCGGCGGGCAAAGTGGCACGGATTTCGCACTGCGCACGCACTATTATGCCTCGCAAACGAGCAATTCCGTTAGGCGACGCTGTCGACCACGAGGACGTCTCGTGGAAGGCGCAATTTGTTCGCCCGTCGCACGGCCATTGGCTCGCCTGACGCAATTTAGCTTTCTTCTTCTCTCTGTCCGCAACAACATTGTACAATCGCGATGACACCGAAAACCACTAAACGCCGCTTAAGTCATTCGTCGTACGAGGACGGGAGCGTTCATCCGGCAAACGGCCGCAGCTCGTAATTGCACGACATTCCCGGCCTTTCAGAAGAAGAACCACGGTGCACGGCTATTATACAGGTGCAACTGCGTCGATACGCGATCCCTTCGCCGCACCTTCTGCCACTTTTTCGGGCCCTTTTCCTGTCGGACGGACGCTCGTTCGCGGTCGGCCGCGCTTCTTCATTCACTTCCTGTCAGCTCGCCGCGCTTAAAGGCTCTTCACGCTCTTGAAAACATCGATCCTTACCCACGTCGAAGTCGAACGATTTGAATGAGTCTCAGATTTTTCCTACGCTACTGAAATTCCTTACGTCACGTGTCTCGTTACCAAGCTCATCGTCGCACGGTACGCGACTTCTTTCTCACGACGTCATATCCACAGATTTCCATAATTTATACGTTCCCTTTCGACGGTTTGTGTGATTTTTGCATCGCGCAAGACGTCAATACGCCTGAGAACGGAATCGCGATTACCGCACAGTTCCGACAACTATATGCGTTTGCTCACAAACAGCATAGTTTCTCGCGAATTACCGAGACCCACTTTTCATTCCCCGTTATTCTTACAGGCGGCACAGAGGCAGCAAAGTCTACGGCCGTTACTGCGCGCAATGTGTAGAGCGACAATTCGCCGCCGTTACGGCATTTATATGCGGCATGGGTGTTGGAAAGTCGCAAATTATCGGTCACCGGCGGGGCAAAGAGACCTATCGCCGTCGACTTCGCTAAATATCGCGTCGGTGGGAAAAAGTCGATAGAGCGCCTTGTGCCGGGCCGAGCAGCGTTACGATTATAATGTCACGCCGCTATCGGCGTCCTCGGCGTACAGTGGAGGACATATAGCCTCGAACAGGTCGTTTCTACCGATGTAATCCATCAGCGACTGGCAAGTATATCCAACCATTATTACTGTACCATCGCGGAACCTGATACGCGTATCTCTCATACGTTAAGGCGCGCTACGTAATCGGTGGACGTAAGACAAATTCGGGCGAATTCTTTCGATTTCTCCGCGGCGATTAAAGTACGTCCACCGTACGAACGTATGAGTCGGCGAGAAGTGAAAGTGTCGCGCACGACTGAAACGTTTATTTCGTATCGATCGGGCGTCGTTGCGTGATGCTCGACATGATTAAATCCCTTCGAACGAACGAACGAACGAACGCGTGCAAACGCCAGCCTTAGATCACGATTTCGCGGCGGCATCGGGGAAAGGCGTGACCTATCGGTGGCGAACGCCGGAGGCGACGCTATCGTGCACAATGTTATAATTATCGCGACTTTAACGACCCCGGCGGCCCGACGCAAAAGCCGACTGACAGTGGGAAAAACATCGTGACTCGAGCCAATCCACGCGGCCGTGCGCAAATTAATGTTTCCGATGATGCAAATTGATCGACAGTCGGCGTCCGTCAAGGAATACTGAAAGTGACCGTAAATGAACCACTTGTTTATGGGCAATTACGTTTCACTCGGCGCGCGCTAAATGTTTAACGTCTCCTCTGCCATTCTGACAACCGAACTTACACTCGGCCGCGGATAAATACGTCAGCGTTAAAAAAATTATGATTTCTCCGCCGGCGAATGTAACGTACTAAGGTACGCTTCTTGCGTACGAGTGTGTGGAGTTACTTTGTTTTTTTCTTGAGCGAAGTAGGAAATACTGAGAAGGGTTAACGTTGAAGCTTATTAAGCTCGCGCATGCGAGGCCCAAGCCTGTATCAGCGATATTCAGCAGGCTGTAAAGCGGGGCGTGAATTCTCCTTCGAGCGATTATCGAACTCCCCCCGGAAGACGACGTTGTTGGAAATACGACGCGATAATTATAACGATGCCAACGAACAGGGTGGAGAACATGGTACGAGCAGCATGCGAAATAAAAGTGGCCGATATGAGAAATCACAATTAAGGGCATAAATCACGTCGACGGCAACGGCTGCCACTGATTGGTTCGGATCGGAATGCTTTTGGGGATACAACACGGTAAACCGACCCATTAATAGTCGGACTGATAGTTTTGTTCAATTGAAACCAATACGTTCGACGAGTATATACAATAATATCGATTTCATGCCCCGCACATAGAATAGGATATTGCGTCGCGCGTAGGCGCGCAATGTATTATACATTGTCTCAGCATTATCCGCATACGTTTCTAGCTTTCGACAAGCGGCCGAGTCAGACAGGGTTAAATCATCGCTAATCGCTTGATAATGCCAGCGGGCAGGTGTATGAGAAAGCCTTTTCCTCCAGTTATTCTTAATCTCTTCGCATTAAGCGCTATGAATATGTAGCGCTACCGAGCTTGATACGCATCGCACATTATACACATCCCCACGCGGAAAACGTCGATTGAGGCGGTCGTACAAGGCACACACATGCTATCGGAACGATACGGTGCATGCACGGGTGTAAAAGTGTTAATCACAAGACAAGCCTACGCAAACGTGGCCGTAGTAAAATCGCGCCCGGCATCGATAGCACCGTTTCACCACTCCGCGCCGACTTTTAATGAGACTTTCAAATGGGCTCGCGCTTACATCAAGATTTCGCCGGCTCCGCAGGCACATACGAGAGAGACACGGAGGCAGACACACATACGGCTTTCCGCCAAACGTCTGTCGCGCGGGAGGACGCCGCGAATGCATAATGCACTTTTATCGTACTGGCAAAATGACGCAATGCGTGGATAGATTTTTCGAATGCCGTGCGCGAGGGAGCTTATGAGAATCTTTCGCATTCATCTCGCATCCCCGCGGCGCGGCGGTTTAACAAGCGTTGCCATTACACGCCCGTGCGTGTCGTAGATTTGACGCGAGACATCGCTGCTATAGAAACGTCACGGGCACTTTGCAAAACAGCCGTCGGCTCGCTGTTCATTAGCTCGGCTAATAAAGTTTCTTTAGCGGGTCGCGTCGTGACGCTAATGAACAATGCGATAATACCTCGGGATGATATGTGGCGTGCCTCGCTTTAACGAGACGAAATATCGCGCGAGCGGCAACATAGTAGCGAACTTTCACTCGGCGGTGTGTAACGAGCGGTTAAAAAATTCCTCTACATTAACCTTTCGAATTACCTGGGAAGCCCCTTATTACGATCCCGTACTTAGCTCACAATGTGCCTACCCCCTTCACGCCCATGTGTTTTGATGTACGTCGGATAATCATAGGACGGGAGGCGCGGAGTGCATTGTGAACGATTCATTGTCCGAGATATTTTTCCGGGGCCGTGCGCATTAGGCCGATATACTGGAAGCTTCGGAAGGGGTTAGATCGCGGGGTTAGAAGCTGGCAAACCTCTCTATTACGGGCTCACGATTATCGCGCGACAAGCGGGCTCGCCTGGCGTGTACCATTTAAAGCAAAATTAGACATGTGCATGCATGCGAGAGCGGCAACGCTCGGAGCACGATTTCGCCTCTCATTGGGACAGGCGTGACCTATCGGCGAACGCTTACCGACCGCCGAAGGCGATGCCTTTTACGTGATAAATTATTGTTCGATGTGCTCAACTCGCGCTCCTATCTCATTACGTATGGCCGATCGAAACGAGCCTCGTTCTTCCGATCACTCTCGATCACCTCCTCCTCCTCCTCCTCCTCCTCTCCTCCTCTCAGCACCCGTGGTCTGGTCGCTTTATTTCCCACCGATTCAGCTTAGTCGACTTTCGTTCTCGCCGCATCACGCCCCTCCTCCCCTCCCCCTTTTCTCTCCTCCTCCTGCGGAAGCATTAATCGCCACGTTCGAATCGTTATTATTTTGCCCGCTCGCGAAACTTCCTTCGACAGGCCGATAATGGCCTCGGCCTGCCCTCGATCACGGGCTTTGCCTTCCACCAGCACGCATATTGCCGGGAATCATTAAGATCGAAAGGAAATCGGCCGACTAACGAGGCCGTACCGCGCTCGCGCGCTCACCGCCGTCGTTATTATTATTTGTTCCATCGCGAAATCCACTCTTTTAGCTCGGAATACGCGACGAATACGGTCGTCGGGTGCCGATTTCCTCGTTAAGCCGACGGCAAACGAGTTTGTTACGGGCGAATCGATTTTGGCGCTGGATTCAATCGAGACGCTTAATTACCCGAGAGTTTTACAAATGTCGGGGGGCCGTGTGCCGTTTAAACGTTAATGTTCAATAACGGGGGCATCGGGTCGCGGCCATTAATTACGCGCGAGGATTCCTAATGAGCGATCGCCGACAAATTTATTCGCGCTCTGACCTTAATTATTTTCAGCCGCCGGTGTCCGACGATGAAAACCCGGCGACGAAGATCGTGAAAGCAAACTGCCACCTTCCTGCCAGCACGAGTCTCGCGAGCCGGCGGGGAGAAATGGTTATCAGCGACCGGCTGATTTATTAGTGTGCTGACCTATGCTCGAGATAGTTTAGACGTCGTATTTCACGCCGTCCGTCGATTATACGTTATTAGCGTATTATATGAGCGGAGTTGCGTAACGCTTAGCTTTTTCCGTAATTGAAAATGATGTATTCAATGGCTGGCGCGATAAAGGCTTAATTGATTGATTGCCGAGCGATCGAGCGGCGAATTACTTTCGAGAATGAAAAAAATCTTAAACATCGCCCGTTACCCCGAGCTATCCGTACTCTAGGCTGACACGCCGACGCCGACCAACGCGATCAGAGTCCTTGGCCGAAGCTGCACTCCGGTTAGCCGAAAAATCGTGCCTTTTCGGCGCATGACACGCATCCCTGCGTCCCTTAATGGCTCCGCGATCACACGAGTTTCCGCGCGATCGTGTCTGACGACCTCGAAGTAGCTCCGTCTCTCTTTCGCTCGCTTCCTCGACGACGTTTCGTGCGCACCGAAAAAAAAAGCCGCGCGCGTACCCCTCCGTACACATAGAGGCGCGGAGGGTGGGGGAGGGGCGGAAGGGTAGGGGGTGAGCGCGAGCGTGCACGCACGAAAAGAGAATCAAGATTACGTCGTTAAACTGTATTCAGCCGTGAACCGGCGTCGGCAAGCGTCGGCAGTGGCGGTGAATGGGTACTTTAAATGCGAATTTGCTGGTGCATTAACTCGGGAAAAAGTGCGCCGCTAATGTGGCATTAACACTCGTGAGCGCATGCACGGGGTGCAAAGCCCAAGAGCCGTGAATCAGTCGCGTGTACGTGATCCGTGTACTCCCCCGTATGTCGCGCGCACATAGGCACACGTACGAGACAACGCGTGTACGTACGCACACGCTGCTACGTCGATGGTGTTCGTTCGTTTCGTCCCGCACGTTTGTATACATTGCCCGTATATCGGATAATATGTAAACGACGTGCGACCGCCACGATATTACGGGCATGTAAATCGAACCGCGTTTCGACGGCAGAAGAGGGAAGTCATCTGCGGCGGTGGTAGGGAGGGTTGGGGCGGAAAAAAATATCTTACTGTCGAACCAACGGCCCGATATACGTTGGGCTACCGTACGGCACCCGGCTCGTTGTCACGTAAAGTTTTAATTACGAGCGTACGTGGGACTAATGTGCTTAGCGGACCGACGCGAATTTTGTTGTAGCCTGGCCTGTGCAGCACGCGAGACACTTTGTCAGTCCCCGCGGACGCCTCCCCCTTTCGCCAATCGTCGTCTCCCATCGAGGGGTCCCCTCTTGTTACCTGCCGCTTTTTTTTTCATTCCCGCCAGGGCGACGTGTTTGAGGTGCGCGATGAGATTTTGCCGATTGGCGCGTGCGACGATTTTTTATGGGCCTACGTTGGTCGACAATTTGCGCCCCGAGTTGTTTTGCACCGCTCTTCGTGCTACCTTGTCGAGCTGATTAGAATCTCTCAAAAGATAACCGACATTGTACGTACACAGATTTCGCGAACGGCTAATGAATTTCACCGGCGAATGCAAAATCAATACGTAGAAATCCGCGTGGATACACGGCGCCGCGTTCAGCGCGGCCTCGTGGGGGTCAACAGTCGTGAGACAGGATTTTTCATTTGATCCCCATGAGATTTTCTATCGCCGACGCTTAAAGCCGCCACACACATCGCCGGGCTTCGACGTCGACGCTCGCCGCGCGGCCGTAATGACTACTGCGGGCTCGAAAAATGTTAAGATTGACGGGCGTCATTTATAACCCGGCGGGCCCCGGCGATCAGGCGACGATCATCGGCGGCCGAGACACTTTATTTCGACGGCGCTGATGCAGGCGGATTGATAGGGCCGATAAGAACGGCCGGTGTGCACGGCGCATTCGACGCGCAGTCGGCAATGCGTCACGATAACTCACCCCCGTCGTATGTCGGCGCACAATGCCACCGCGTTTGCCATATACGAGCAAACCCATTTCATTCCATTCCGTCCCGCTCCATTCCGCTCACACCTCGCCGCAATGAGCATCGAACCAACGTTATCGGCGTCGGGAGGGTGTGCTCGCGTAGACGCGCACACGTGCGTGCACGTCGTTCGATCCGTGTGAGAAATAGAGACGGATAGGGTCGGCGGGGTAGAACGCGAATGAACGCTGGGAGGGTGAGCGCAGGGCGAAATTAAACAATTCTCGTTAATTGGAATTCAAAGGACATTAGCGTGCTTGTTTGTTTGCTCAGTTTCTCTTCGGCGCGCCTTATCGCGGGATCGCGGAATAATTTATGCGCAGTTGTGACGTCTGTTACGTCAGCCGCGTGGGCGGGGGACTGTAAAAATGACGCGTCGGTCGGAATAGAAAAATAGTCTCTCCCCTACGGCTTGTTCACTTCTTAGGACCTCGGCGTGGGCGTAGGTTGAGAAGTTTAAAGGGCGCCCGTGTCAGACCCTCGGTGTATCAATTGTTTCGCGGAGGGTGAAGTCTCCGTCTTTACTGATCCCCCGAGACGAGCAGCGCGTTCGGCAAAGTTTCCCCTGAAGGGAAACGTTATCCTGACGAGCGAGGACCCCGTCCTATTGGGATACATCTTTTATGCAGAAGTCGTATTAATTATTTCAATGTCAAGCTTTTGCGTGTTCGACGTTCGCTCGCGCTGAATCATTGCCTCGGTCGATCCGCTTGTCTCATAACGTCGAAAACACATAAACTCTCATCAACTTTGAAAGTATCGAATTTTTGCGCACTGCACCCACGCTCGCAAAATGGGTACCTAATACCGCAAAACTATGATTCCGCATCGCACCAGCGTAAACGGTCCGAAATCGTTACAAAGTGCCGCCATAAAATATGCGAAGCGTCATAAAAGTTGAACGGCGCCGGTCGGAATTAAACGGAACGAACGCTCGGCTTAATGGCGTGCGATCAAGCACCCGCGCCCTCCGCTCGCACCCCTCCCTCCCTTCTCGTCCATACTAATCATGCGCGGATCAACGTCGCGGTCGGGCCGGGGGGGGGGGGGGAGGGCAAGAGGGGCAAAAAGGACGCGGCGTCGTCTATCGAACGAGACACACAGCTCTGTCGAGGAGGGGCTGAAGAGGATTCCGGGCGAGCAGAAGGAGGCTTTAGCACAATGAGATTTATCGGCGAGATGCGGCGAACCATTATCGCGGTTCAACCGAGTTTCCTTGCCTTTATCCCTCCGCGCCGAGAGCCGTCGATCCTCGTTTCGCGCAAGGTGCTCCGCCGGCAACGGGGACAGATCTAATCCCACGGGAAGAGAGAAGGGGAGAGGGAGAGAGAGAGAGGCTCTCTCTCGGCCGACAAGTGTCCCCGGGACGATCCATCTTCAAAGAAACTGCTGCCTCTTTTTGCGCCACGCGACGCCCGGACAGGCCGCCCTTTCAGGAGCCTACTCCCTGAAACGCGCAGTTTCTTTACAAACGTCCGAGGCACCCTGCGCGGAGAGGACGTTTGCCCGTGCAAAAAGAAGCAAAGAACAGCAGGCGCGGAAGGGGTAACGACAAAACGTATTAGAGCGGCCGACTTCTTTCGGGAGAGCTTCATTATTGAGATGCGCTATTCATGAGAGGATCCTGAGGGCGATTCTTTCGCCGCGAGGGACGTAGGGACAAATTTCCGCCGGCCTCGGGGTTAAAGGAGGAATCGTCGGCTTTTTAAATATTTAAAAACTTCTTTCTGCCGGGCTTCGCTTGGGGAGGGAGTAGGGGGTGCTCGGAGTAGATCAATCGTTTCGGGACCTTGTTTTTTTCCCTTTGTTCTACGGTATGTTCGCGGGAGCGTAAAGTTTGAAAGGCGGTGTATCGCGCGCGCCCGCGCGCACGCGCGTGTTTTAACGTTGCTCCCCTTTGCCGACGTCCACTTGGCTCGCTCGCGCGCTGTAATTCAAGGGGGCTTTTTATACGTTCTTCGCCTCGCGAACGTGCGCGCGCGCGTATCGTTATGCCGCCCCGTTGTAACGGACGTAATTACATCGTTTGGCGGTTGAACTGGTTGCGCAGCGACGGAAAAATGAACTTCGGGAACTGCGCGTGATTGCGGACGTACGTCGCGCATTTCGAAACTCAGCGCGAGCTGGTAATGCTGTAATTGGCATGTTGTGCGAGTAATACGTGCCACTCGAAAGTGATTTGGCCAAAGCGGGCGGGGTATCGGTACATTAACCCAATATCAGATTTCAAATATTCCCCGCATTTGCCGATTAATGACGCTCGCATTTCCATAACGGGAGAAATTAAAAATTCGTTAATGCAGCTGCCGGGTTAAATTGACAATCTGTTGAAGCCCATTAAAACATCACTATCGGCACTTCGGTCGCTCATAAGTCACACTTTGGCAAAAACAGTGCTCATCGCACAAAGTAACTCTATTATCCGTGCATATCGTAGCTTTAACTACCGTTACGATCGGAATATGGTGATCACCATAAATGACCCATCGGCTGTGCAAGAATCATGTCCTTAATTAGAAAAGTAGTCTAAATCAAACTAAACAATGAAAAAATAGACCATCAGTAATTGCCAGCGCATTTGCTTCGATGTCGATATGTTCAGATTTTTCGGCCGACCTGCCGCTTACCCTCTCGCAGGCTACACGTGTTCCCCCGCATTTTTCTCGTTCCATCCCCGTTCCGTTCCCGTTCCGCGAGGCATCCAACGGGCCATCGGGGGATTTATTTTCGTACGTCGAACGCAGGGCGAGACTCGCGTTCCCGCTGTCACTGTTACGAGGCCTCTGGCGCCGAGCAGGCATTTTCGTCCAGCGGCCGTCTTGCAGGCACGTCGGACAAACGACGCTCGTGGAATCGGACGTGCCTAAAAATAGGAATGAACGAATTATGAGACGAGTGACTAACGCTCCTCTTAGCTTCGGCCCCGGGCCGATTCTCCCCGCGGGATCTCGCCGAGCTAGACGGTAAGAGGCAATAAATTAGCCGACGCGGCCTCCGTTGGCCACCTCTTCAGCGCCGATGAGCGATCCCGGCAAAATCGATTCGTCCTTCGAATTCCCCAGGACGGAAAAACATACGCCCTTTTGCCGGAGAACTTGGAAACCGGTCGGTTCAATTAACGCTCGGCTACCGTAGTCCGATTCTGTTCGCGCCGCGTTTTAAAGGATGACGGCCACTCTCCTCACGCCACGGCTTAAATATATCCTTGAGGAATGAAGAAAAGTGGAGAATTACGGACGATCGGAAAAACGCTCGTCCTTTGCCGAGAAACCTGAGAACGGTCGGATCAATTAACGCTCGACCGCCGCCGTCGATCCCGTCACGGTAAAATACGAAGGTAGAGAGTTATGAAATGAACTCTTGAGTCGAGAGAGGGCTAAAAATATGTGAGCTAAATCGAACAGGGAAGAGTCGCGAGAGGAAGCGCGGCAACGTGTCTCCGAGATAGGATCGAAAATAGGTGAAGGATTCCGAATTCTTTCTTGCTTCACGCCTGCAGCGGCGGGTCGCTGGGCGGAAATACCGATAAATTCCGCATTCAGCACCCTCGTCACGCGTCGGGTATCAGAACTCCGGGCGAAATGTCTGTTATTTTCAGTCTCCCATCGGGTCGAGCGAAAGACGAGCGTATCGCGTCATCGGGAAGGAGTTAATCGTACGAGCGGACAAGAGGTAACAAGATTTTTATCTGCTCAACGAGCGCGCTAAATATGACCGACTCGCAGACGTGCATATACACACGTGGTGACAGAAGATGCCTGCCCCATCCCTCTCATCTCGTCGAACCGACCAGCTTTTTCGGTCAGAAGCCAGTCGGACAACGTGGTTACAAATTAGACGAGTCCGACAAATCTGACTTGATCCGAAGCCACGGCGGAAAGAAACGAGCGTCCGGTGTCCACACAAACGTGCGCGTTTACGGTAAAGGGAGGGGGGGAGGTGGGCTCGGACCCGGAGAGAAGCCGATGACAGAGGATAGGAGCCAGGTGGATAAACCCAGTGTCCCCGACGATGCGAACGTTAAACGACATTCACGCTCGAGACGGATTTAATCGACTGCTAATGGTAATGCGACAGTGACACGTACACGTCGGCCAATAAACTCGCGGCACTTCGGGGCGCTCGCGGTTTAGGCTATGAAATTCAATCGCGTTCGGGCGTCACGATGTTAACACAACCGGAGGGGGTTGGGCACGAATTTCGGATCGCGCGCGAGTGGCAAATCGCCCGGTAAATTCTAACCGCCGCCGCCCGAACGGTGAGATTTGTGCGTCTGCACAATGCGTGGCGAGAGAGAGGGAGGGAAGGGGTGGAAGGTCGCAGTGGTAGTGGTGACGGTGCGCGCACGTTGCTCTCGATATAATCGGAAGTGGTCGCCGGATGGGGGATGCGCGATGGTCAAGATGAGCAGTGTTAACGTACGCGTGAAATGATAACTGCCCCCGCGCCGCCGAATATTGGGAGAGCGGGATACCGTTGTCGTCGTTAATAAAACAGCGGCGCGTTAACGCAAATGGAAGCATTCTTTATAACCGTCGGCGTTTGTTTTCAGAAAATTGAACGTCAAACGCAGAGGGTAGCGGCCTCGATCGGTATTGCTCGTAAAACGCAGGCGCGACTGTCCGATTTTACGTAATCGCGTGACATTCGAGCAGAAATTGGAATGTCAAGCATAGATTTGGCGGGTACGGGCGAGACGAGCGGCCATTACCATACCTGTGAGAACGCTCGACGGAATCGCAATTGGCAGTGGCCAAAGGCAATAAAAACTCTCGAATGCAACGTAATAACGAGTTCTCACGCCTCTCTCTCGTCCGGCCGACCGACGCGCGATCTCAGTCGGTACGAACCCGACACGGCCATCAAATGGAAATCATCCACCGGCTCAGCCCCGCTCCAATTAGAATTCTCACCCCGATTACCTCGCCGCGCGGAAATGGGAATGAAAAAGAGAGGCAGCCGAATAAATTCCACAAGGGTACCCTAGCAAACGCGCGCGAGCCGTACGCGAAAGGTCAGCGGAAAGAAACGCATTGTCTCCGCCGAAAGTAGGAAGAGTGAGAGAGGGTGAGAGGAGGCGCGGAAGGGCGGGAGGGAGGACGGTGGGTATAAAAGACGATGGGAAAAGAAACGCGCAAAAGCAGGCGCGTCGCGCAGGAGAAGGAGAGGACCATCGGGACGCACGAGGAAAGGACGTCGGACGAAGACGCGGGAGGAGAAAAAGGTCATACGAACGAGGCTCATGGAACAAAGGCGCTGCTATTTTCGTACGAACGTCGGAGAGAAGGCCGTCTCGTTGCAAGCGTCGGGGAGGAATGGGCGGACGGGGGAGAAGAAGGCATAGAGAGGGGGAGAGAGAGAGAGAGAGAGAGAGAGAGAGAAGTTGGGCGTGCGAGTGCGAAAAAGAGGTGAAACCACGAGGAGGGAGAATGATAAAGAGAATGACGAGGCTGAGAAGTGCGGGAACAAAGGACGAGGAAGGAGAGACGGGAGTCATTGGTAGCGGACGATGATGACAGCGTGTCTTACCTGGTACGGATTCCCGCTTGACATCGACTCGTTTCTCGCTGAGACAAGACCCCCGATTCGTGGGCGGCAGATGTCTCCAGACGAGGTGGAAGGCGGGCAAGGAGAGTGGGAGAAGAGAATATGGGACGGGGCAGGAGGTAGAAGGAAAGACGGAAGGACGGAGGAGAAGGTTGGCGGGCGAGGAGGGAAGAGCGTAATTTAGCTTTGTCCTGTCAACTGTCTACGGCTAATGAGCCTCTCCTTCGGCCTTCCTTCAGTCTCTTTCGGAATGGCGGTTCTGTCACTCGTCACGGCTCGATGCCCGCCAATAAACCATTTAATTTGCACCGAGCCGCACATTGCCTCGCTGCGCCGCGCATCTCTTTTTATTCCTTTTATTCTTTTATACCTCCTTCAACCGCCGTATAATGTGCGCATCTCCTGAAACGATGAGATCGATAACGGTCTCGCCGCCACTCGATTCGCTCCCGCCTACGTATCGGCGATACTCAGTCATTCGCTCCCGCTCCTTGCATACAAAGTATCAATCCCGTCGGAATTGCAAAGTATATAAGAAACGATGTAAAGTACGGTGAAAATTGCGTCTAACAAGTTTTAAGCGTCGTGCTCGATTTCGAGCGTACCTTGCAATCATACTGGCAAACGGTTAATGGCGGTACCGTTGAATATATAGCCGGCAGTCGAAGAAAAATCAGTGGGCAGAGTGAACGATGGAGCGAATAACGGTGAGGGAGTACGAATGAGTAAGACGCGGCGTGCGGAAGGATAGGAGGAGCGAGGCGGGGAAAAAAAGGCAGCGGCGCAGTTGCACTCATTTACTTTCCCCGCCGGCATGAGTCACACTTGAAAGGGTCTAATCTCACGCGATCGCACGGTGTCCGGTGACCCCCGGTCACCTTGGGGACGAAAGGAGCCCCCTTCGTTACACGCATTTAAATGGCGCTGCTTTACATTTTTCTTTCCCAATATTATGTTTTTATTTCGCCCTTATCTGTCCGCCTCGATCTCTTCCTGCCACGGCGAACGCGTGCTCATTTATTCCCGAAGCCCTCCCTGCGCTCTGCCAACGTCGACCCGATATCTCTACAGGGCGATTCAAAGGGCTCGCAGATAATGTCAGCGGATAAGTCTTATTAACTGTTTGCTCAAATCTAGCGCGACGCCCATGCATTAAATTAGTATTCTCGCGAGGAACGGCACTGTAACGAAACGAAATTTGTTAAGATACCTTTCGTGCGATCGGTATCTCGAACAGCGGCGGAGATTAATGCGAACATTCAGCGGAGGACCAAAATTAAGCCATGGATATTTAAACGGAAATCGTTGCGCCGTCGCACTTCTTTTTCGTGCGAAATTGCCATTGACTCACCTTCTATGAATGTGTGTTGGTCGTGCGCATTGATGTGAGCGCATATTAAGCACGGCGCGATCTGTTGTTTGCGCTTGTCGTCTCCGTCTGCATATGAGATGTCTATCCCCCGCACGAGTTTCGGAACGGAAGTTACATAATTAATGCTTTACGCCTTGTTTTTCGAAGCGATCCTTTCCCCTTTCGGCCAACAGACGGCGAACCAGGTGAATTGAATCGGGGATACGGTGCGGTTCTCCGCTGTGTGTGTCTATGCACATGTGTGGACGAATGTCTGTGTCGCTCCCAGGCCCTCGACGGTAGTTCGTCTTTCGCGCACGTTAATTTCAGATGCCTCAAATGGGATCCTCATTTACCTGCTTTACGATCGCGTGTAACGTACCTACGTACGTGCACAAGGTGTTTCCGTATGCCGTTCCATAGCCCAAATGTGGAGCAAATTATTTTCGCATAAGATTTTTTGCCCCGCCCGCTCAGTCCAGCCGATATTACTAGCAAATTCTCCTCGAAGCAGTTATTACATTGTGACATAGCGGGGCGGATATTGTGATAGATTTTCCTGCCGCTTTCACTTACCGTTTTGCTGACATTTTGTTTCTTTCTTTGTTGCAGGTAAGGTGTAACGGTTGATTAGAACACGTCAAAAGTAAACCACACGCTCGCGGCAGACCAATCATTGTTCGTACCATGGAGAGAGGTAATCGAGTATAATTGCATAGCGGCCACTAAAGAGGAAATTGGTCGTTTCGACTGTTTCGCGCCCGCAATCGGCCCGCCCTCGATATATCGACATGATTCATTTAATCCCGAAACTAGAATCCATACCACGCTCCAAACTATGACATTCCCAAAACCTTTTCTCGAATTTAATCCTCCAAATCATAGCCGCCGTATACGCGCCCATTCGAGAGCGCTGAAAATGGGCCACAGAATATTCCAACGACTCTAATCTCACGAGATTTCAATTTCCGTCAGAAGACAAAAAACGTCCAGCTCGCTCGCCGCGGCGAGTCATTAATTTCATCAGTCCTCCACCCAGTAGCAGATCCGTGCCCGCGACATTAAAAGTTCGCACGCGTTTGTATAATTGGGTGCGTGGAAGGTGGCCGCTCGTTGCGTCCGCTCGCTCGGTCGGCATACGACGAGGGTACAGTTTCCTGTCCATTTTAATTGGGTTATTAACGGGTGCGAGCGTTTCCGGCCTCCTGTGACAAACCCTGGCCCAAGTCTGGTCCCGGGTCTCTCATTCGCTCTCCGTCTCTCTCGCACCGAACAGCTGCCGGCCTCTCGTCGACGTCTAACCGGCGAGAAACGCGCGCCGCCGGAAACCAATCTGTTCCGTTTGTCCTCCGCTCGTCTCCGCCGTCGCTCGCTCCCATAAATATGCATCGCGCCACTTAAAATTACGCCATGGACGCATAAACGGCGCCGGCAGCCTCCTCGGCAGGGTAGGGGGTGGAGGGTGGAGGGACGGGAGTAATGAGCGGAGATTCTTTTTAAATGAGCGCTCGCCTGCATTCCTGCGGTCGAGCGGAACGAGGCCTCTTTCGCGCGAGCCTTTTTTTCTCCCTTTACCCGCGACGTTTCGTTTGACATTCTGTTATCGAACTCGAGTACAAAAAATAAGGAAATATGTTCGTAAAGTCGAAACTCATGTACTCCGGACGGTAATTGTCGGGCGAGTACAAAATGGTGCGGTAATTGATGAGAGTACGATAAACGGAGGTGTACAATGATGCAATTCGAGATTCATTGGCGTGACTCAGGCCGGATCTGTCGACGGTGAAATTTCTTGCGATCGTATGGAAAAATCCTGAGCCACTTGAGATGCCGCTTCGGCGAGAGTTCCGACGGGATTCTAAATCCGTCTCTGGAATAAGCTCTCCCGTCGGGCGTGGGGGGAAAAAGTGGAGGGCGATTAATTTAGCGACCGGTCGCGGTTTTTGTCCTATCGCCGCCTCCCGCCGTCTTTGGCGTTTATCGATAAAACTCGCCCGTGGCTTTGACGTCTCGAGCGTGAACAGAAGGAGCAATTGACCACGTCGGCATCTACCCCTCTTTGCCCCGACATGCATATGGATCAAGACGCTCCACATCTCCTGCCTGCCCCGCTCGGCCGCTCGACCGTTCGGATAAGGTACAGGATGCGTAATCCTGGCGCGCAAGCGGATCATGTTTATTCAGGAACGTATCTATAGCGACAGAGGGCTCATTGTGCGACGGGATATCGGCTGCAGATATCGCGAAAAGTGGTAGACTCCAAGGTTTCAGCCGATCCGGGGAGGACGAGGGACAATGGGACGATCGATGGTCGTCCGTTTCCTTCGGAAATTCGAATAAAATGGCGCGGGCAAAGGCGGACTGACGGCTCGACGGGTACACCTCAATTGCATCACGAATTTTGCAACATCAAACCCTGTGCCCTTATCAAACCCGTGGCCCTAATTTCCGACATGGACGTGTTACAAGGAGATACCCCACTTCGTTACGAAGTATCCAGCACGTAAAATGAGATTCCGCGAGTTAGCGGATCGCTCGGTTACAGATTTCGAGAGAGGAACACCGACGAGTGGAGAATTTTTTACGCACCCTGTTCTCCGGCAGTCGAAACTTTTCCGACACTCCCTCATTTTCCGGCCATTTTTCGCCGGTCGTTAACCGTAACGCCGGTCATCATATTTCGTGCGAGCCGGGCCGCGCGCGCTTACCGACTCGAAAAGCGTACAGCCGGCACTTAGTTAAGGCCTTAAGGTACCCGTCGGATATAGATGCACCGCCCCGCATAGGCCGCGTATATGCACCGCGCGGGACAATGCATATTCATGAGGCGGCGTGCATATTTACGAGCGGCTGTTCAGCAGTATCCACGGCAGAACTTTACAGCGCGCCTCGGTTGGCTATCGTCCACCGAAAGGGACGCGAGGTGCAAGAGTGCCCCCCACCCCCACTACTCTCCCACACCCTCCCGACTCTTCTACTCACTCCCTCGCTTTCTCTCCCTTTCTCTCCCTGTCTCTCCCCACCCCTCGTCATTCGGCATTCTACCCATCCTCTCACCCTCCCCTGATCCGCGCCAGCTCGAACCCTAGATGTAAAACAATGCCGGGCGAACTGTATACGGGGAGAGGTTAGGTGGTTTCTCCCCAATGCACACCCTCGGGCGTTCCGAATTTGTACGCGAATTCGGGAACGGCCCCGGCATTATCTGTTTCAATCTGTTTGCTCAAATTGAGCCGAATTGGACGACGCGCGGGGCCGATGCCAACAGCGGAGCATCGTATTATATATGCCGCGTTGATCGTTGCCGTAAATGAGTTAATCAGGCTAAAAAAATATGCCGCAATATATTTGCGCGTTACGGGGATCGCCGCAGGTACGTATACGCGTCGCGGTTTGAAACGAGGCGCTCGCGTTATTAATGGAGTTACACGTGTATGTAATTTTGTGAATTTTCATTTCTGCCACGCGGACGGATTTAATCGTTGAGAGCTAAACGAGCGCGCACTTATGCAAGTTGTGCAATTTCGGACGCGATAAATTTCTAATGCGTCCCCACTCTGGCTCTGTTCAGGTATGATTTTCATGTATTTTATCTTCTCTTCGTAAACGCATATTTTGCTTGTGCAACTTCGTGTACCGGGCAAATGACAGAAGGTCTGTTCTTCATTATTTTTGTCATGTTCTTCATTAAATTTACAGTCCAATTGGCATTAAATAGTGTGTAAAATTTTACACATCCTCGAAAATTTTGGTCTTAGAAGGCTTCGTTTGCGATTTTTTCATTCCTATTTTGATCCTCTTTCATCATGCATAGCCTTAAAACGATCTGAAAAGTTTACTGTTTTCGCTTTCTTTTTCGACGTTTTTTGGGCTGTAACTCCGAAACTAACGCAAATTTTCAGGAACGGCAAACGGTTCTGTAAGTTATTTTTGACTCCCTACAAGATATCAAAAGGGCGTTCTGATTCGATGGTATTCGATTTTTCGCAAAAATGAGAAAAAATTTGCGTGTTTTTTAATTACCTGTACTTTTTCAACCAGCAATCAAAATCTATGATGATCATACATTTTCTTGAAGCTTTTGACGTTCACTTTCAGATAGAACTGTCCGCAAAAGTCGATCAGGAGGAAAAATTTTTTTCAACTTCGCAAAAACGTCGAAACTATTAGGAATTCGGAATTTTGTCGCCAACCAATTTTCAGGGCGAGTTAAAATATACAGGATAGCGTAGCCATAAATTAGAAATAAGATAAAAACTTTTTGGTGCCTTTTCACAATTCTGAAGGTTTTGTTACGCTTTAATAGTTGCATATAGCGTCGAAGTACCCTTCATTGGTCGCTCAATATCATATCATGAGGATACTGTCATCAGACAGCGGATAGTTGGGCTAAAATGGGTTTTCGTGGGTTAAATCACCCAACCAGGGCCAGTAATTGCCATAAATATAGATAAAATTATGTGACGGTCGTCTCACGACACTAAACTACTGGTATAAGGGACATAGAAAAAGCATAATACAGTTAGAGAGGCTTCACTTTTATTATAAAACCTACTTTTAGCACCTTTCGGTGACTAATCCAGCGTGCAATGTAAAATGATTGTAATATAGTATCATCGTGAGGGTTTCATTACAGTTTAATGGGTGTAAATAGCACTAAAGTATTGGACTTAAAGTGAGACACCGTCGACTAAATGACTCAAAAAATCCTATAGTTGACATAAATACTCATAACGTTATGTATCAATGATTTCTAAATCGTCAACTAATGGCGTAAGTGCGGTACAATAATAATATCTCAGCTAAATACGCCTTAAATCCACTGGACATGTCGTTGATTTGGTAGTCAAAGCACCCATCTTGCACGTTCTCACCATAAGTTCATTTACACTGGATATTGTAAGCTACTGTAAAGATCCTATCATAGTACATTGACTCCCTATTACTGTCGTAGCAGCATAAATCACTTAGATCATGTTTACTTGCAACATCAACTCCAATATGTGTTTCTTCATACAGTAATTAACGGCAAATAAATGTTTAACCCCTCAATTCATATCTGAAGAATTTTCGACAAGAAATAGGTGCAAATAGTACGTATATTGATTGCTCGATGTCGTATATGAGCTAAAAATGTAAGCATTTAGAACAAAAATCTCTAAAGTTTCCTTATCATTAGACATATTTTCAGTTAAGTTTTCGACACTTCTAATTACAATGTTCCGGGTGCGAATCTGTTAATATTCTTAATATAGTCTCGAATTAATGCACTGTTCGTGAATAGAAATGGTAGGAGAAAATTTTTTGATTCGACATGCTGCTCGCGTAACAATGTATTCACCTTCGCTTCACGATTTACGTCAGTTACGCCGTCGTGCCGAACGACGAAATCCCTGAATCAGCCCGCATTGTCGCGAGCATCTCACGCGCGAGCATCTCGAACTGAGAATTGGGTCAATTAAATCGTAGTCGTGATACAATTCGATACTGCACGTGGGTTCGCGTTTCTACTGTTTTACCTGCCCCTCCCACTCTCTCCCCCTTTCGAATCATTAGGATGAGCGAGCGACAAAGTGTTGGC
This sequence comes from Anoplius nigerrimus, assembly GCA_914767735.1. Lineage (NCBI taxonomy): Eukaryota > Metazoa > Arthropoda > Insecta > Hymenoptera > Pompilidae > Anoplius > Anoplius nigerrimus. The sequence goes on along the minus strand of OU612088.1, from coordinate 11,523,275 downwards.
AGAAAGACAGAACAGAAGGAAGCACAGGGACGATTGAAGCGAAGTGAAAGAGGGAGGCGAAAAAAGGGAGGGACAAGGACGAAGGGGAAGAAAGTACAAACAAACCGTCCGGCGAAACGCTGTTATTAATAGTAGCTAATTGCTCCTCTTTATTACCACCGCGGTACAGCTGGATGGGCGAGAGGCTGTTTTTCATTGCCAGAGCTAATTAATGATTCGCTGCGAAAAAAGAAGAAGGGAAAAGGACGGAGAGCGGGAGAGAGAGGGAGTGGAAGGAGGAGGAGGGGGAGGAACTTACAGGCACTTGGCGAGAGGCACTCGTTAAAGCGCTTTATCGTCGGATGCTTGCGGAGCAAACGTTGTCAAGTGCGCACTTTCAATGTATTTCTTTCACGTGCGCCGACCGGGCGGAGGGAGGATTCGTATAATTACGCTCAAAGGCTCGGCTGCGGATCGGTCTGGGGTCTCCCACACTCCCGACCTGCCGCGGTATTAATTATATCGAAAAGCTCATTTCCGCATCGTCAGCGCGATAATCGTCGGCGTACAGGCGCGCGCGCGCGCACGCGCTCCCAGACACCACACGGAAGATGCATTGTAACAGTTTTAATTCGATTATCGCTCGCCTCTCGAGCGCGCGAGTTCCCGATGCACGAGAGAGCCGAGTGCCAGGGCCGTTTTATCAGGCGGAACAGGCTGTAACCTCGTTGAGGGCTCGAACGAGCGTGTTTTATCAGCGAGGAATCGTTGTCGGAGTAACGCGAGCTGTTCTGCTGCTCGGCATCAATGAAAAGCAGACCCGAACGATCGAACGAACGCTCAGGGCAAGAGGCGGAATTTCGAAGCACGCGAGGGGTATAAAATGCATTTTTTTTCCGCTACGCAGCCTCCGAGGGAAACGTCGGCAAACAGTGTCGTGCGTCGCCCGCCATGCAATTTCCATTCCAGGCCGAGTGTTTTTCATTTTTCATCCGCGAACCGCCGTCGGTGGCCATCGGCACGGAACGCGGTCATCAATCACGCGCGGGCGATGTCGATGAAGTTCTGCATTAATTAGCGGCTCGGCATGAGAAAACATTCCCACCAAGCGCGATAATTTACTCGTCAACGGCTTACTTTCTCGCTGCGAGTCGGCGTCGTCGTGCGCGTAAGATGTCGAGACCTTGTTTCAGCGAAATTTCATCGCTAAATCTTGCGGGGAGGCGGATAACTTTTTACCCTTGCTTCCGTAACGGCGCGCGTCCTACAATTAGCCGACGAAAGCGGAAGAATTAATGCACCCCGCGCCGACGTTCGATATTAACCATCTTAACATCCGACGAGACAACAACAAAAAATCCCCTCGCTGTAAAGTCGAGGCAAAGGCCTGCATAGAGCCGTTGCAATCGCGTCACGAGTGTAATTACGTGCTTCTACTTGCGCGCGGCACCGAATTAATCACGTAACGGGGCGTCCAGGCATTCTCGTCGGCATCCGATGCCAACGTCGGCCGGTGAAAACGGCGATGGCGGAAAATTCGATTACCTCGGGATCCGTTATTCACCGGGCAGGAGGTTAAAAAAAAAATGGCGCCCTGCGTGATTATCGGGCGCACGCGATCCGGCTCAAAATTTTACAAACGCGTGACGATGTAATGCTCCCCTCCCTCCCCCTTCCCTTGCCCCGTTGGCGGCCCTGGCGTGTGTGGCGTTGGCTACCTAACCCGCTACGTGCAACAGAGTTGGTCGCTCGATAAGGGAGCACGACACGTTATCATCGATCATCGTTAACTCGCCGACAATTAGCCCCTTTGACGTGATCATAAGTCCCGGGCTGTGATACGCCGCGGTAATCCTCGATAATTACTTTCGAATACGTCATTAGCCGCTGCGTTCGCGGGCACGTGCTCGCTTATCGACCGATTGTTCTGCTGTTAATATCTGAAACTCGAGAATGATCGTAAAATCAGCTTATTCGACGTATATTCGTTTATTATTGTATTCGTTCATTGTCGTCGCACTTTTGTCCTTGTTATTGGGCTGACATCTGCTCTGCAGAGCGCGCGCGCGCACGCGGTCGCAATGGGCGAGGAATAAAGTTCTTCCCGAGCGAAGAAGTAGGACGACGCGGTTCGTCTCGTCGCTCTGCAACGAGAGTATAATGCCCATTATACAATCGACTATATTGCCCGCTAAATGGGTTAAGCTGGCAGCATTCAGTGGCAGCAATGACGTACGCAGATCGTGAATCACAGTTAGTTGGCGCTTAATGGAAAATTCGTTTTGCGTTACATCGGGGCTAGTTATGATACGGCCGATTCCGATAAACTGCTCACTCGAGAACAGGTTTCCATTTAGCGGCTTTCCGTGTCTATACGTATGCTCACGCACGCGCACGTACGCGCGCGCACACTCGCCAATGCTTCTGAGTCAGAGTCTGTGTACGTGCGGGGGGCTCTGTAGGCATAGTTCGCGCTCGTACGATGTGGGGTAGGTTGTATGCATCGTGGATTAGATGTCTGTGTGTGTGTGTACGCACATATGCGAAGGAGCTATACGAGCGGCGCTACCGCTTTATCACGGCGTTTAATTTATCGGGGAGCGAGCTGCGTTATCGAGCTCTGAGCAACAATTTGCCGGCGCGCCGCTTTGCTGTTAATCGAAATGTAGTCACGATAGAATTGACAGCGACGATCGAGGTGCGAATCGGACCCAAATCCATTCCTACACTAGGATTGGCGCACTAACCATTAGGTCCCCGTTCCGTATGCCGTCGTTCTACCGTACGGTTACCTGTAATTAATAACGATTTGCTTCGTCAATCGCATCGCTTCGCTGGCATTCCACTAATACGTTAAGCCGTCCTAAAGCATTCAAAGATATATTAATTCCCTAGTCGCTAGACATTTGAAATGCGTCCGTCAATTGTTGCTTCTCCAGCGCCGATTATCGGCCTCGTATTTTTTTATTATTCGCAGTTAAACTGAATAGGGTGGAACGTTAGACGAGCTCGGCACTCGACATAGCAAATATACGGAGTCGAATGGGAAAAGAGAAGAAAAAAGCGGGTGAAGTCGTCGGGTAATTGGATGTCGCACTCGTCTCCTCGTATCATCGACGCCGTCCTTTTTGCTCGATCCAGTTGCTCGCTATATTGAAACTGGAACACGATCCCCATTAACTCCACGACCCGATGGGCCGCACTTCTCTCATATCGTATGATCGTCGATCGTCGATCGTCGCTACTCCTTCACTTCGGGTATCAAAACGAACATGCGCTATCGGATTCTGAGTTTACAACGTTAATCGCGCCACGCGAGTACGAAAGTATTTTATCCCATCTGAAGCGACCATGAATTTTTTACTTCGGCTCACAATTTAATCCTCTGCCATCCAGTCAGCGCTAATTGGGTTGGACTTTAAAGCCCTCCTTTTACGTTCGGCGCAAAAATATCGAAAGTCGAAATGACCGGAACTGGCCTTTAAAATTCATCGTCGAGGCAAGAATCGTTCTGCGCCGTATCTTTCGTTTCTCCCAGGAACTGATTTATCAGTAACCCAGTTCCGAACCGCGCCGGCGAGAGTACGTCGGGAGTGTTCGTAACGGGCGGAAGTTTTTCTTGTGTCCGCGCACGAACGTCTACCGCGCCATTAAGAGGCGCAGTCTTTATGCCCACCCCTGCTCCCACCGGCTTTTATATTCCTTCCGTCTGAGTGCCGTAACGCAGAAACCATAATGCGGCGCCGGCAAATGAGCAGTTAACCTCGATTTAACGCGGCGCTTGCGCGCCTCTATCCCGGCACTAAATAATAAATCAATAATGCAAGCTAATAATACGCTCACTCATGGGAATCGCGAATGTACAAACAGAGATCGTCCGCCAGTGGGGAATGAAATCGGCGGACGGCAGGATCGCAGGAGAATCGAGAGACTCGATGAGCCAAGTATTTTGCGGGGGTGGGAGGGACGAACGATTTGGCTTCCCGCGTTCGCCATATGCTCCTGCTACCTGCCTTCGATAATAATTATACCTCTCCCTCAACCCCTTCCGTCTGCCTGCACTCCTGGCGTGTAATCACGGCGAGCGCGGCAAAACATTTCAGTAGAAGCACTTCGTAGACAAGCGTGCGCGCGCGCGCACGTCTGGCGATTATGCGAAATTAGCGGAGAGCCGCGATGTTTTTCTGATCCCCCATCTTCCGTTCCCTCGGCTCGGCTCGATCTCGGGCTCGAGACGGATTCGCGGACGATTTATTGCCTTCTTGAAATAATAGGCAGATGCGCCGGCCTGCAGCTGTTTCGCTCGCGATTTCTCATGTGCGTCTCCGATCGCGTGGAACCGCCGTACCGACCGAACTCCACTTTCATTTCTCCGTATTTCGTTGCGTAAACGTCTGCAGCAACGAAAAAATTCGAATGGCCACTCTCTTCCTTTTCTTTTTCTTTTCTTTTTAGACAGTGGCCAGGGGCTCGCGCAAAATGCACATTAATTTCTTGTCTCTGCTCCGCTTTTACCTCGCACGCACTCCGTCGCTCTACTCGCCGTCAATTTACAATCCTCTTTATAACAATACCTGCCACGCGGGTCCGTGCACCTGCCGCAGGCAGCGAGTTCCAGGAAATTGTGGAATCGCCGAGCGGTCCTCCGGTTATCGCGATTAAATCTGGGACACAATTTGCACGGTCGTTTGTCACCATTCTGGCGAGCCCGGTGGTTTGAATCCCGAGCGATTGATAAACTCCTCGGAATACGCGAGTCTGATGTAGAGGGTGCGTCGGGCACCTGGGCCCCGCGGTCGTAAACTTGAGCGTAAGCCTTGTTTATTGGCTACCGCGGCACGGCGAGAGAGACAGCGAGAGATCTCTTTTATTTGAGGAATGAGTTTCGAGAAAGTAAGGAGATTCTATTTGCCAGACGGGGCGGGGAAGATGGCGAGGGACGCCCGTAAATATGCCGCCGCGGAAGCCCTGGACGACTCGCGGAAGCTACTAAGTACTACCTTGTCGGTCGTCATTCTTTAACCCTCCGTGAACTATCGTGACTCTGCGGTAACGAGCTGATATTTCATTCTATCGAAATACACTTTGTTCGTTACCGACGGTCCGACCGTTGAACCGAGCATTCATTCTCTGTTCTGCCTTCAGCAGTCAAAAGTTTGCCTGCATTTATTGCTATATATGTAAGTAGTGGCCTTTGCATTCTTTGCAAATGCGTTCGTTCAAGTATAACTTTGTACCCCTAGCGGCGAATCAATTTGCAGCCAAGGTTCATCCTTGATCCCAGCGTAATTTGAAAACAATATAGCCGCGGTGTTCAAGTACAAGGCATCGTCGAACGCGTCGAAGACTCGCGAATCGCTCAGAGGCGGGTTTCAGGTCGCTGTGAGCAGTTTCTATCGAGTGATTCATTTGGCGATAAGAGGTGCTCACGCGCGAGTGCATGATTACGAGTGACTCGCGAGCTGCCGAGGTATCTGGTTCGTAATTCCTCAGCCGTTCGTGGGGATCTGAACGCCCGGTTACGCACTTTCCGCCTCGTTACGATCCTCATCTTCGTCGGGCGCCGAGCGGAGAAAAGATCAACGCCGACGGGGAGACCCGACGAGGTTAGAGAGACAGAGAGAGAAAGAGAATTCCGTGAGTCTGAGTCGAGTGCACTCTCGTTGCATCGACTGCACCATTGCGCCGAGTTGCAATTTGCGGTCGGACGCCGATCGGTTCGCGTGATCGATCGTTAAGTAGCCAACAAACGTTCCCGGTCCAACTCAATCGCGTAGCGGGGAGACAATTTCTCGCACATTCTTTCGCCTCTCGCTCCGTCTCGTTACGTCCGCTCCTTTGTTTTTCTTCGCGTGCATAGCCTTCCGTCTTTCCTTTTTCAATCTGTTTCTCCGCACCGAACCGCTCGATTCGACGTGAGTTGAGGGTCTCATTTTCCTTTTCTTCTCAAATTGGTCTGAGCCTGTTACGCGCTCGACCGACAGCGCTAATTAGTTTCCTCACGTGGCACCAGTGTTAACTTTTACGACGTCCTCCTCCCGTCGTTTCGTCGACAGCTTCGTGATCGGTTAAATTCGTGCCCACGCAGAAACATAGGATAGCGTATGCGTTCGTAACTCCTTCCACTTAATAATCGTAGGCAAAGGTATCGATCGGCGATTTTAGATTTGATCTCGACACTCTGGCAGCAATTTCGATCGTTCTTCAAGATTGCAGATTTCGCTCCGACGCGCAATGCGATATTGCGCGAAGCAACGGGACGATTATTCTTTCGCGACCGTTAGTCGTTCTCATGATTTCTTCGTTTCTTTTCATCCGGGAGCAGTTAATGTCAAGGGTCACGCGGGCGACGCTCGATTCCTTTCGTTCGTCTACCCGCTCATTTTCCCTATTAAGCCGAACGCCATTTTCGTTTAACTATCGTCTCGCGGCTAGTCAGCGACTACTCGACGCTCGAAAAGGCATCGAGAACAGACCGTAGATCCGTCAACCTCTAACCGTGCATTACATTTTCTTCGGTGGAGTTCACTGTGCTATCTATTATTGTTTTAGTCCATGCCCTCACTAAGAACTTTCCATACGCAGGTATTTCCATGCTCGTAACCTATGCTACTGTTCGGCCACGATCCACGATGCCTTGGCTTTATCGGCAGAAGACTGACAGCACGATGGCGATAACGTTATCTTGGCGAATGTGTCAGCGGGTAGACTCACTGCGTCGCTATGTACTCCCCTTTACTGTCGCACGAAATTTCCAACTAGAAACCGAAGCTTGCAACTTAGACTCATCATACTTTTAGATCGCATTCCTAATTTCTTAGCAATGCATTGATATTTGAAGTTCATTTTCCGAATGTAGGTATTTCAGTAGAGAATGCATAGATTCGATTCGTTTCACTGGATTTAGTATCTTGAAAGTTCATTGGCTAGAAGGAATGTATAGCGAGAAACTGTCAGTTTCTGTTCTTTCTGTGCAGTTTATCGGATAATGGGAGTCGTCCGACAGAGCGAAAGGCCTCGGCCAGCGACGATTGGCCGCATAAAAGCGAGCACTGCTCGTTTCGTTCGCATGTACGCCATGGCTCGAGAATGTCTCGGTCGGGGGGGAGGGTTCTTTGCCCGGCAAAATGCACGTCCTCCGTCGCGGAAAGCTTTATTCGCAACTCGGAGATTTTCCTCGATTCGACATGGCGTTTCGACGCACGGGTATATAACCACTTTCGTTTCTCCGCACGAGACGATTACCTGGCGTGCAATTTATGTCGGCAAATGACTGCAATCTGCGCCCGATCCAACTTGTGAAATGGTTCGCCGTCTCTCTCTCTCTCTCTCTCTCTCTCTCTCTTCCTCTTCCTCTCTCTCCTCCCCCTCCCTCTCTCGTGTATCTATCTTCCTCGCACCTTTCCTCTTATTCTCTCTCTTCCTCCTCGCATCGCCTCACCAATCTCTGTCTCTCACCCTCTCTTTCTCCCGCTTTTTCTCTCTTTCCGAGCATCGACTTACCTAGCACCCCTCTCACCTCTCCTTTCCCGACGTTCAGTTCACTCGCATGCATAAAAGTGCAAAACACCAAATGGAAACGAGCGGTTCGTGATGGGGCCCCGTTAACGTTTCACTTTTCGTGGTCGAAAATTATTCCCTCGATAATATCGTATCCGTCCGACCATGCCCGCGAATAGAGACCGCTCTTCGAAAGGCGTAATGGATACCGAAATTGATCGGGCACGAACCGCCGTTTGCCGAATGCCGATCATTGATTTCGCCGCAGCTAGCTTTGTCGTTTCTGCGGATTAAGAAAGTTAGTAGTAGTAGTTAGTGCGGCAGCTACCTCGGAATCATAACGAAATTTTTATACCGCGCGGATCTCTGCCAAAGAACCATCGATTGATCCATCAGGCATTATTCGCGCAGCGTATGGTAACGACAGTGGAATCTTTCAAATAGCACCGATCGCTTCCGGAAATGGGGGCGTCGGATTTCGCGGAACGGTATCGATTCGTGCGAAATTGTATACACACGGCCCTTACGGTTGATTAGCATTAACACGCTCGTCCGTAAATCCGAGCGCAAAGGATATAATGAAGCGTACATCGCGATCGGCGTATAACGCTCGATCCCGTTGAAATTACGGCGCTTGATCCCGTGGGAGGCGGCGGGGCTTATAAAATCGTCGACATTTTCGAATCTCTCCCATCCCGCGGCTTATCGGGGGTGGTTTAAAATTTGATTGCATATTCAGCGGTACGCGTTTGCGTGTGAACCAATGTACACTACCAATAGGAAGCCGATCACGTGCGCCCGCGCGCACGCGGGACGTGCATATGGCCAGTGAGGCTGGATAGAGAATAGAGAACGATAAAAGGGAGAGAAAGGCTCGGACGAAAACAGTGCGCGGCTCTGCGCTTTTCGGGCTCGAAGTATCGGGCAATTTCATTTTATAGTTAATCGCTCTTTATCGAGCCAGTCGGCCGCAGTTTCCGTCTAAATTATTGCTGTCATAAATTTATCCTCGATCGGTAATTATCGGGGTGAAGCCACCCGTCGGAATGGGCGCGAATTACGAGCCAATTCCGATTGGCGTTTCAGTCTATCTAGGCGGCGTGATGCAACCGTTTACGGCTGACTTGGACGATTTACTGCCGCTGATCTTCGTTTCGAAACAACGCGTACAATGCTGGGGTCCGTGACAATTACGGAATTTGTGACCGTTTCGCGGCCCGCCCGATGAATCCTCCGCCGGTCGTTTCGAACGTTCCGAGTGTCGCGATATCTCAAGCGAGGGGCCAAAACCGAGTTTTAGTTCGCGTTCGCCTCCCGCGCCATTCGCATTTTCAGCGTGTCTCCGACGTTCATCTACCGATTCCCTTCCCTTGCCTGACGGTGGGAAATTATCGACGCGGCAACGCAAATAAATTGTCGCTGGCAAACGATGCCTTATCACTCCTTCAAACTGCAAAGAAACTCTACCGTCGAACTCCGGTATTACGTATGATACACCTTGCATTATAATATAATCGCGACACCGAGGAAATGGAAGTAGGTAACTCGAGTGAGAATTCGCGAAAGTTTCGCGTATTGCAAACTTCTAGCGAAAGTTCTCCGCTCGCCACGAATTTGTCAGAGACAGAAACCTTCCGCGGCCATTAAATAATCACGAGCGTGACACAAATCGCTATCGACTGTCGGCCCCACGCTCGCGCGTCAACCTGATGACTATTGACACACGAACGTGCCAAGACACTTAAAGCGCAAATTATCGGCGCACACGATCTCGCCTCCGCGCTCATCTCGAAAGTGGCGTCGATGATGGGGCGTTTTCTGGGCTACGATTTGCGGACCAATCGATTGCAGAAGGGAAAGATGCGAGGCCTGATTGCACACTTTCGTTTATCAAGCGACTGACTACTCCGAGACAGGAAGAAGCCAGGCGGGCTCCGAACTAATTTGGACCGTTTCTCGTGATCGGTGGACACCGATTGCGAGCGTGTAAAACTGCCTGCGGCTGAAAATCGGCGTCAATGTGTACGCGAAAGGCGAACGAGTGCTCATAGATTAGGGATAAGTATAGTGCGCGCGCAGCCCGACGTCGGCATTCTCGGGCTTCGGGATCATATCCGTATATTGAGCACGTTTGTGCATAGTGCGCGTCAGAGGTTATGGGAACCTGGCCGTTGTAATGTCACGCCTTGTCAGTTGCACGCGCTCAACGTTTCTGCCGGCCAAAGGATTATAACTTTAACGCCGCGCAGGTAAGATCGTCCGTCTACCTGAATAAGCGGTGATTTATTATCGTCTCCTTGCGTCGGGCGACACCGTTTCCGGTGCTAAGAAACGACAGACAGAAAAGAGAATGGCGGGATTAAATGGGAATGAGAGAGTCGAGCCGGTAGGTTGAAGCAAGACGGAGGCGGAAAGAGGAAAGAGCAATGGCGCGCTCTTTGTATGCGCTCCTCTCTTGGCTGGCAGAACTGCTGCTTGTTAATTAACTTAATTAAAATGTCAAGTATCATTTTCGTTCTCTATTTCCTCCCTGTCCTCCTCGTTGCCGCCACAGAGCGCGGAACTGTACTCGAATACACTGTACGTTTAAATAAATCAACACTGCCTTCTTAGTTCAATTTCAACTTCGGTGCCCCAACGGCCGTTAGTCGCCCGAGACTGTAAAGAGTAATTACTGACCAACTTCGAAACTCAAATGTCCGTCTCAGTTTTACTCAGCCCAGTTCACTCGGCGCCTCGCTCTTTTTCCGTCCACCCCCATTGTACCGAATTGCGCCCGGTAATTACTGACAATTTTGGAAATCAAAATGTTCCCTCCCACGCTCCATTATGTAGGATGCAATTACTGTCCGAGTCGGAATATCGAGTTTCTCTCCCTGACCGTGCTCAATTATACGAAGTGGTTATCGACTCATTTCAAAAATAACAAATCCGCTCCGTTCCTTTCGTCGGGCCGCCTCGCGGCACACGATGGGATCCATTTTCATGAATGAAAATGAATGAGCGAAGTCTCTGACGCCATTAGCAATGCAACAGATGCTCGAATCCGACTTGGGAACAATTAATGCGGCGTCGCGCGCTCGTCGGACCGAGAAAAGGCCGGAAAAAGGAACGTCTGAGGTGACATTTTAAAGCGCATTGTGCGACGAACGGGGAGAGATGACTTTACAAAATGTCCCATCACGGCAAAATCCCCCGGCAAACTCTGTCACGTTCTAACAATCTAATAAGCGAGACGGGAAACGAACTTTCCGCTTTATTACGTCTCGCCGGATGACGGGAAATAATAATACCTACGTGTACGAACTGACACTCTAAGCGTGTATTACCTTCCACGGGAATATTGAAAGAAAATCCATTCATCTCCGTTCGGATCGTTTACATCGACTACAAAAATGCACCCCGCCGCCATTACGATCACCGTCGGGTTAAAAGAAGAAGAGAACGTATCTCTCATATTCAGCCTCGTAAATCGATGAGCAAAAAAATATTCATCCGCCAGACGGATCGTCACATAAATCAAGTACCACTACCCGCCGCGCTTCGCTTGAAACCGCGAAAGGACATCGTAGTTGGGACGACGGTCGGAAATCCACGGCGAGAAGAATCTGTCGCGATTAAGCGGCGAGGCAGGTGCGCGAGTGGCGCTGGAAACAGGAACAATTACCGCGGCGCTCGGTTCGCTGAAAACGAACGGCCGGAAAAAGGACCCGACGTGCGTCACGTGTGTCCGCCATCGCCGCGAGAAAAGGATTCGTTCGCGGCACTCGGAGCCAGCCAAAGAGACGGTAAAGGAGCAGAGTGCCAGGGCGAGAGACCGGGCGAGGTACAGAGAGAAGGAGAGAGAAGTCTCAGGCAGGGCTGCTCTGTCGGCTACCACTGCCGAGAGTTGCTTTATGAGGACAAGCAGCTTAGCCGGCCCTTTCTAACGTATAATTCATCCTGCGTGTCGCGCCCGGCGCTGGCGTCCTCGCTTCGTTCTGAACGCGCTTTCCGTGGAAGGTGAAACAAGTGGACGGCCTTCACCCCTTGCCACCCTCTTCTTCGTCTCTGTCTCCTTTCCTCCCTTAAAACTCACCCGCTCGCCGACTTCGCGCGGTCCTTATTTATGGAATCACAGCTGTGTATTCAGATTCGCGCCTTTCCTGCTTTGCTTGCCAGCCTGGCTGGCTGGCTGGTTGCCTGTCTGGTTGCCTACCCGGTTGCCTGCCGTACGTTCAGACAGAAATGGCTTGTCACGACATGCAGTCGCCGCCGCTGCGCGTTATCCGACAGATAAAACCAACCCCTTTGGCCTTCTTTACCTCCGTCGCTTCCGAGGTTTCCCGTCTTCCTGCATAGAGGCGTCGCGTGTGAGAATCGTATTTTTGCCCACCCTCTTCTTCTTTTCAGTCGTTGCGGTGTTTGAGGCAGTTAGCGGTGGCTACTAAAATTGTTTTTCTTTGCCAGATATTTGGATCACGTGGTATACGATACAGTAATACATTGACTACGTTCACGGAGTTTAATTGACAGTACATGTCTCCTTAACAACTAAGAAAGATGTTAACATTATCTGATAATTGCGAGTTATATATGTGAATAGCAGCGTCTAATATCAGTGGACTCGATCAATTAGGTATTCATTTTTCATAATTTCTTGGCACTTTTTTTTACGTATCTTTAAAAGAATTGAAAGTTTCCGAGGAATGTCAAGTTTTTAGATGACTTGTCGGCGAGAGCGAGGAAAACAGATTTATTTCTTACCTGCGAATGCTACAAGCGCCGTACGTGACAAGCACTTGAAAGATCAACGCGTGATACACGTAATGCGTAGAAAAAAGTCGATTGGAAAAGGCACGCGTGACAGAAATTAAGTGGGCAGGCATCAAAGGAGATACGCTGACGTCTGTTGTATTATTCGAAGCAAAACACCCTCCATTCTCCCTAACCCTTTCATCGCGGCGACACAACGAGAAACACGCGCGAGCTCTTATTTTCCCCGTTTCCCCATTTTCCGTCGCTCCGATGGGAATCTCGTGCGCGACTCACGTTGTCCCTCCGAATACAACCTGCTGGAATTTTGCATTCGAGACTCCTCGACAAGGAGATCGCAACTACGCGGCTCAAGATTCTTCTCGTGAGAGAATTCGGCGAACCGAATATACTCCGCACCCCTGCTCTTTGTAGATTCATGAAAAGAAACCAGACTGTCGCACAAACTTCCGAAGTACATTACAATTGAGCAGAAAAAAATCATTGTACCTTTTGAAAAATTACGTACCCGAATCAAGTTGCCGTCAACTGTAAAATATTCGATGAGCTTAAAATACATTTTATTGCTCACCGCAGTTCGAGTTAAAGTTTGTTATCGTCTACAAGCGCCAGACATGGCGCATTACGCTCGACGACAGCTCGAATCACGGGCCGCGCGAAAATACGTAATTACTCCTGCGCATCGCAAGTTCGAAGCTGGCAATCATCTTCCGTCGCGCTAATTCACGTCGTGCGACAGCGGGCGCATAATTATTATCGCGGGCCGCGAACGTCGGCGGGCATGCCGCCTGTATTTCATAACTCCGGCTCCCTCCGATGATGTAAGGACGAATATATATCTCCGCCGTCGGGGCCAAATCGAATACGGTGGCGCAAATTAGTACCGAGCCGGAACGAGCGAATGAAACGGATACGCGAGATGGAGGAAGAAAGAGAGAGAGAGAGAGAGAGAGAGAGAGAGAGGAGAGGCAGCGGGACGGAATTTGTCTTGTTGTCACGAGAAGTAATTGCCGTGAGGATACCGTTGATAGAGAGAGGAGAAATTGGTGGGAAGCGGGGGGGGGGGGGGGGGGGCAGGCTGAAAAGGGGTGGCGATTAAGAGAAGGACGCGGTGAAGAGGACGATGGGCTGAAGAGGGTCGATTCGGTGAATGTGCGTGGGGGTGAGGGAGGTGAGCTTGGCGTAGGGTGGGAGGAAGCTTCCCGGGGGGTTATAATGTCTGGATGAAGCGCCTCGGGTTATTAGTTTAGGAAGCTGCAAAGTACCTTGGAAACAAAGTCTCTCTGTCTCTCTGCAAGGTAATCAATATACAAGCGACCCTGGCTCGTCTCGGCTACTCTCTCTGCGAGCTGAAGAACGGCCCACCCCCATGTGCCCCGTAACAGCAACCCATCTTGCCCCCCTTTGTCTCTTTATGCCGATGAAACTGAATGCCGCGAAACTGTTCAACGGCGCGTGCTCAATAGTCTAATGGACGTAATCGAATTTCGGCAAGTCCTTCCTGGCTACTTTAAAAGACACTTCCACGGGCCAGTTTGTTTACGGCCATATTGCCGATTATTGGGTTGCGCTCGAAATAGGGATTTTATGGAGTGTATCGCTCTCGGTAAATAAGCTCATTTTATCGGCCCATCGAAATTGACAGGAGCAAATTATAATGCGCCAGCCGTAGCGCCTTTCATTTCTCTTGCCCTTCTCGTTACTTCGTCCCGATTTAGCGCGCCTTCGCTTATTGAGTCTGATCGCTTCGGGTTCGCAGTTTTTCATTATGAAGATTGCTTACTTTCCGAGGGACGGGACCTCGACGTTGAATTTAATCAATTTACCAATCACGATTTACCTCCCGGGTGAGCGGCACGAAGCGCGAAGGTCCATGCAAATAAATTTGATACGCGTATCTTTAAAACATGTCGAGCGACGTCCATCCTTTTTTGGGGTCGAATGAAAATGTATTGTGGCGTAAATCAATATGTCGTATCATGCGTCGTATAACGCATAAGTCTCGTCATTTGAATTTCATCGACCCCCCTCCCCCCTTCCCAGATTTTATCCAGCCGTTTTTCCGTCGACCTTCCGAATTACACGCGAGCTTTTCCACGATGACGAATCGTAAGTTACGGCGAAATTTATGTCCCCCACCCGTGACGCTGGGGTGAAAAAACGCGGCGCGCACAGGTTCAGCGCGATAAATATGCCGGCCCTGCGAATATTTTAAGCACGCTCGAATGTGCCTCAATATTGATGGACTTTTGACTGTTTCGTCGTTACTTCCTACTTCCGCAGTTATCTTCAGATATTGCGTTACCGTTTTTGACCTTGTCCATTGCCTTCGTCTGTCCAGCAGCTCGCGATCGGAGTATCGATCGGCCGATTATTTTTTGTGCAACCAATGTAGTGTTTGACTAATGCAGGTCCTTGCTTACGCAGTATACAGTTTACGTTGAACGGTAGAGTGCGTGATTCATGCACTGCGGAACTCAGCCAACAATTTCCCTTCTGTTTATGTTACAGTCCAAGCAGCACAGCGCTGGGTTCGCTGGATCAGCTGAAGGAGTACCTGACGACAGTGGGAACCTGCAAATGCGGTCTCGAGTGTCCGCTTAGGCCAGAGCAGGTCTTCAACTTCGACCCCAAGGTATGTCAGCAATCTATTTATTGTCGCGTACGCTTTTTCAAAGATTTCTTGTTTTCCGTCGGTAATCATTTTCGTTCTCGATTTGCTTGAGACGGCTGCCTTCTCTTCCATATTCATGCAAGCATAAGTCTTGATTACTTACCTTTCGTCTAGTCCTCATCCGCGAAGAGTCCACTCTCAATTTCATTAGCCGTGTACACTTCCAATGCTCCAGCTACACTCTCGTAAGCTCAAAACGAAAATGAAAAGAAAGGCAGCGAGATACCGTTCATTCGAGAAACATCGCTCCCAATTACGGGCGAACGATGCAATTGCCCGGAGGAATTCGAGGCGGCGGTTTCCTTGCGCGAGCGTCAGCGGATCGTGTAACAAATCACCGCACGACGAACGACTGCGTTCCTCTCGCAATCTGCCGAGAGAAATCTCTCGCAGTCGGCCGCGCAATGAGTCAATAGTCACTCTCGCGCGCCAGACACGGCGAACGATGCCAGCGAGCGCGCGCGTGCATATGCACATGCGAGCGAGAGGCGTACGAAGGCGTGTGCCACATTATCATTAAGCCAGGCATGCGGGAACGAGTACACGGCGATGAGACAACGTGCTTATTCAGAATGCGAGCTACGTTTTGTCGTTTTGCCATTAACGTGCCGCGCGGACGCATCAAGTCCGACTCGGACAGTGTCTCACTTTCTTTCCTCTCACGAATTTTAAGATTGACGTGCCCTACATGCCACTCCCACGGCCGAAGCGATCTAAATCTCACAGCGTCGATGCATTTTGACATTTTACACATATGTCACTATGTAAATTACGCCGACGTAATCATCAAAGACTAATAAAAAATAACGGAAAGTTAATTTTTTGCACGAAACCTGTCTCACGTAACAAGCATCGAATTGATATTACGAAAGATATGCCGTGTTATGCCCTGATAGATACCTTCGGCGATAAAGATGGAGCGGGCAGTACAAATTTCTCTTCCACGAACGGTCGGGAGCGATACAAATTAAGCTGGCCTTCGTAAAGATTCCGGGGCGAGATCACGGGTCCCCGAAACGTGATACCGGCTTACATGCCAAGCCGCGCGACGGACCAACTGGCGGAGCGCACGCATCAGCCGCTCGCACTCGTCGTGTTGCATCGCGTCGCGTCGTGTCGTGCGACGAGGGAAAGTCTGCGAGACAGGCTCCTCCGTTCCTCGGCGTCGCCTCGTTTAACCTGGCGCGCATAGTCACGGTTAATCGCCGGCAGCGGTTAGGCAGAGGCGCTTTACTCATTTTATCGTGCATTCGTAATTACGCCGCGCATTATCAGGCCGAGGAGAGCAGCGTGCTGGCAAAGCTCGGGAAACGTATCGTCGAGCTGTCCCGAAACGACAAGCGCCTTTATTAAGAAGTATCGCTGCGGGATGAGACCTCTCGACGAGAAATTGTCCCCCCTACACCCTCCTCCGCCTTCTCCTCCTTCATCCCTCGTTCACATCTCGCTCCCTCGTCCCCGTACTGCCTCTCTTAAGAGGACGGACGGCAATAATTATCGGCGACGATGTCGGGATAATCGCCGGGGAATTCGATCGCGTTTTATTTTTTATCGACTGACGTTAATCACTTTCTCAAGTAGGCTGAATTGACCCTCCCCGCCTCCGGATCTCTCGAGTCAATTTGCCGCCTCGGAGGTACTTTGATTCTCGGCGTCCGGGGGGTTGGAAAACGGGTCTCGTTATTGAGATCCTCGTTTCTTCTCCTCTCATACGATAGAGAGTGGGCCTTCCCGGCCGTACGTCGGCATGTAGTTGCCGCAATTGTACTTTGCGTGTACGATCCCTATAGGACGGCTCCTCTCTTACACCGCCTTCGTTCGCATTTTGCGTCCTTTTTGCCGTGGAACACGCTGCCGCGAGTGTAATTAATTTAACTAAGGAATTACGAGACGGTGGCAACGATATTACGGCGCGCCACGGTTCCTCGTTAGGAACCGCTGTTAATCCTTCCCGCGGCATGTACATTGTAATGTACATCATTCCCGTTAATTGCATTTTAATTTGGTGCGTGCCCCTGATACCTATGCAAATGTTTCCCTTAAACGTCAACCGGTTCGCGCATATTGTAATTACTTAACCGAAGTGTTTATTGGCTGGCCATTAATGTCGACAGATTACCTACTACCGGAAAAAATGATGGATCTTCGGAATCATATGCGAAAAGAAACTTAATATTTTAACGCATGAGTTGCCATTCATGTGCGTGGAAGCGCAGACTAACAGGAATGTCCTGGTCGGAGACAGAAAATATGCGATTAAAAAAATCGTGCATCCGCCGGCGAATGGGACGAAAAGAAGGAGACGTAATAGCGTCAATTTCGATGGGGTGGAAGCTTCCGTGCATAAATTAAAAATTGACGAAACTACCGTGAGGCCGTGTCGGTCTACGGTCGGGTCGACAGAAGGAGACTGTGCGCTCAGAGTATGAAGAGAAAGAGAGAGGGAGTGAGAGTGAGAGAGAGAGGGGGGGAATGAGTGGAGAGAAGAGGCCGCCCATCAGTTTTGCTTAATTATTCCGGTAGCATGCGACGATATATACGAGGAAAACGTATAATTATCCGCGCGCACCTGCTTGCTAACCACTCACTTCGCCGCTGCTTATACACGACCCTGCCCCGGTGTACGGTCGGTGCGTTAATAAGTTGCCTAATTAAAGTTTATCATCCTTCGTCGATCTGGGGGTTGCTCCAGAGGGCAGGGGTTGGCAAGGGAAACGATGGCTGAGAGGGGAAATTCATAGGATGCCCCTCCTCCTCAACCAATTGCTGAGGAGGCTAATAATTAATAATCGTTCACGTATATCTAATGCCGCCGCAAAGTGTTTACGACACACTCGTTTCAACGTTTTTATCTCAAGCCCGGACAATTATCGCCGTCGTTCGCCGGCGGCGTAATTTGAATATAAAGCCGCGCTGCGGCAGGGGTTGTTGAGCGTTTTCATAAGCATCGCCAAGCGACGCTTTCCATAAAATTCCGATTACGATCGCTCGCGACGACACGTTAAAGGAGATGGGTTCGCGTTTTAGTGGGAAACTGCTGACAATTTGACCCCGATGACATATGACCTCCTCAGGATGAAACGAATCATGAATCTTGCTGCCTTTATTATCTTGGTGTTTTTAATTTAAGCTCGATGCATTC
This sequence comes from Anoplius nigerrimus, assembly GCA_914767735.1. Taxonomy (NCBI): domain Eukaryota; kingdom Metazoa; phylum Arthropoda; class Insecta; order Hymenoptera; family Pompilidae; genus Anoplius; species Anoplius nigerrimus. The sequence goes on along the minus strand of OU612088.1, from coordinate 11,505,225 downwards.
TTGACGCACCATACAAAATTTCGTTCAAACGCGATCGTTCCTTGCTCTGAATCTGTAGAATGTTTCGATTTGGTGATTAAAACGGGTCTACTTCGATTAACGCCTGATCGGGTTAGGGACCTCTGGTCGAATACTCGCGCGATCTCACGTCACAGAAGCCGAGCGTATTTTCTGTGCCGGCTGCCGGTCCCGGGGCAGATTGTATCAGCGGCAGAATCTGCAATGCAAAGCTGCCATCTTGCCGCGGACAATGAGACTGCCAGTCTCGGGTCTCCGTCAGAGTTAAAGTGGAATGGCGTAGGGAAACGAGCAAAGACGGCGTAGGAAAGGGGTTGACGTTCGGGAGCGAAGGAAGTGGAAGGAAAAGGACGAGAAATAGGAGAGAATACGACGATGCAAGGAATGAAATTGGCTCAGCGTCGTGAGGACAACGCTTGTGATTGCGAAGATAATCAACGTGCAAGCGGACGCGTACTACTATCTACTGACCTACGCTGAACACTCATAACAAGAAATGTAGTATCATAGAAGGCCTTCACAGATCGTACTACCACGACGCCCATTGACAAATACATAAAGATGGAATGTATTTCGTTTGAGATTCAATCAATCTGTGCTATTTGCGACCTTCAATCCACTCTGTACGCAGATGCCGAAGACCTGAACTGTAGGCAGAAGAACGAGTTTGTGTGAGTTTAATTGTATCAGTGAGTGAAGTCCTTTCTTCCCGGACGCCATCTGTGAGGAACACAGCGACATTAATCAGAGAGCGTAACTATCCGGCGGATCTTGCGGGCCACGTTTATACACGTCGACGGGAGACAGCCCTTAACGTCTCTCTACCAACCTTTGATTTCCCTCGATTCTTTATCGGGCCCATTTGCCGTTCCAAGGAACACCGATGCTCCTTTTGTAAAACGCGCCGCCGCCGTTTCCGCCTATTGTTGCGCGTATGCGCGGGAATCGGCGGATGGAATCGGCCGAGAAGGGATCCTCAAGAAGTTTCTCGGTTTCCCGCGGATGTTCCCTGCCAGATGGCAGCCTTAGGGACGCCGTTTATGCCTAACGTCCGTCTACAATGCTCGCGATTTCGTCCCCTTGTTCCCTGTCCGACCTTTGTCGCTGCCTTGATTTACAATCCACGTGCGAGGCGCTAAAATTAACCCTTGCAGGCAGAACATTTGATATTTCCAAAACAACCTCACCAATGCGCTGATATAACTCCGTTCTGAAAATAGCAAATCGCCGGACATTTCGAACAAACACCCTTCGCGTAGTAGCGAATCTAAGACTCAGACCGACAGCTAACAGCGTTCAACGCAACGCGGCAAACGTTTGTCACATTTTAATTTAGATCGCCGCGCGTATCGTAAAATCCTTTTGAAGTGACCCTCATGGAGGAGGGAGGACGTTTCGGATTAGCGCTAATTTCGTTTCCGAGCCTCATGGCAAGCATGCTCGTCCTGCGCAGAGTAACGAGTTGCGAGCTGGCAACGTAGTTCATGCAGTTGTTACTATTCATTATCACCCTGGACTCTGTACGGACTTGTTCTCCGACGAAACGGTATTAGGCGAGCTGCTAAACGAGTGCACGAGTTACATCGCGATGTTAACAAAGGGCGAGGACCCTTTTATTACGGCGGTCTGTCTCCCCTTTAAAGCGTCCCGCGGCAAGTAACTTCCATTAACGATCCGACGACTATGTCGCGTTAACACTCAGATCGGCCACGGTAGATTTCGTGGAACTGATTACAAAGTTTCAATCGATCCCTTCTTCTCGTCATACTCCGAGAAATACGTAGTGAACGGTGACGGGGGTGGTAAAGAAAAAAATGTTGATTCACGGGGGTAGCGAAAAAAAAGGGTCGGTAGAAGAAAATAAAAGAAGGAGGAAGCAGACGGAGCGCGGAGTAAAGTTTCGCGTGGAAGAGACACCGTGCGTGGGTGTGTCACAAAGGAAGCTGCCCGTGAAAGGGCGCTCTTTTGCAATCGAGTCGAACCATCGACAGGGAAACGAACTTCCTCCCGACAAAGAAAGTAATCTTGCGCGGTGCCGTGGTGGGAGGGATCGTCTCGGTGTCTGGGCAGCCTCAAAGTTTCGTGGCGGACAAAAAAAGGGGAAAGAACAAGAGCGAGTGGGAGAAGAATCAGCGGCGGGAGAACACGCGCGAGAGAGAGGGAGGGAGCGAGAAAGGAACAGAAGCGAATTGGTCGGGAGAGAACGAGTGCACGGACGAACTTTCGGTCGCCGATCCTATCCGTAATTGTCAAGCCGTAAGAAAGGATGGGCCCGGATGACGAAAAGTCATTCGGCCGTAATGGAGCCGGATCTCCCAAAGTGATCCATAATGCGCGAACGAATTCGTAGCCTTGCGGTCTTAGCGGCGTGATCTACCGTCACGTTGCGTTAACATCATACTTCAACGCCTCGCTTCGCCCTTGGCCCGTAAGTCCATAAAAGTTTCTTCTCCCGACGCTTTTTCCATTCGCCCCACTCGCGAGATACTCTATAGTCGCGGACGAAATCGATACACCAATCCCCGTGAGCGTACGTCTAAGTAACGCGGCCGCGCGCTCGACGAACTTGTTGAGGGAAGTTAATTTAATCTTGTCCCGTTTACGGTACTTTACACTTTAGCTCCTCCGTACCGAGTTTTAATGAAGCAGCCGCGCTCTGCTGCGGCGACGCGCTTCGGGAGAGAAAGAGAGAACCTGGGTGGGTGTGGGGGGCAAGGGGGCGGGAGAGCTAAGGATGAAATATTGTTTCGCATTTTTAGAATCTCCGCGGAATTAGCGCTGCTCGCGAGGCGTTATAACCGACGAGCATTGTGCGGTGCTGGCAGTCGAGACGAGTGCTGCGTCAAAGCTGCGGCCGCTGGATTTTAATCCGTGCCAGCTAATTTCACCTGTAACGTTTCGAGTGTGACGCAGAGGAGAACCGCCGGAAGGACTTGACGTTGCAAACGGCGAACGGTACAGATCGGTTAAAAGAGTACGAGGGTGGGACAGAGAGAGTTTTCATCGGAGCATGTACGTTCTCACGGATACAACGAAGAGCGGCGATATCGTGCTCTCCCGATAATTCCGGGGATAATTCGATTTCCTCCGAATTGCCGAGCTTGCTCCGTTCAAATTGAATTTCTATTAATAAAAACGGGTATCGGATCGCTTGTGTACTAGCGCCTGCTCTTTCTCCGGCTCTTCTCTTTCTCTCGCTCCTTCCTCCTCCGCTCCCTCTGCAGGCTGATTCTCTTTTTGCTCTCGTCGTACCCTCTCCGTCCCTCTCTGTCCCTCTCCGTACAGCAGCCGCGATTCCGAAGCTCGCTGCCCTCTCGCTCTCATTCAATCTCCCTGTCTCCCTGCCAGTCTACCGCGACGTATAAATTTATTGCACTCATTACGTTGAAATATGGCATCGGGTACGTTCAAAGTTTATGAACGTTAATGCGACCGCGCGCGGAGCGAATAAGACCGGCGTGCGCTCGTTGCTCACGCGATATGAGCAGTCTGGCCCCGACAATCCCGAGAAATCCCCATTTGACAGCTTGACTTGCACGGATTCAAAGGATATCGCTCGGAGCGATGGCCGCCGCGTTCGTACCCGCTGCCGTAAATCGAATCGAGATATCGAATCGCGCGCCCGAACTCACTTAAATGTATTCCTGGCAGCATCGTAATTCCCTCGGCTATTTTTGCTTCGACGGGCAGCCGCTTTTACGCTCGCCAAATTACGGCCGAAAGAGAGAATAGGGTGAGGACGCCTTAAAAAGAATCGATTTCTCCCCCAATCATATTTTTGTTGCTTATCAAAGACGACGATCGTAAAAAAGGCGGGGGTGCCGTAAACAGCTAAATATCGTCCCTTCGGATGGATAACGATTTCATTCGCGATTAGCGGAAAGCGATAAATACAAGAAAGAGGGTAGAGAGGGCGAAGATATGGCGAGAAACGAGCTCCCACGGCGGTCGTTAATACGATTTTAGTCCCCACTTCTGCGAAGCCGCAAGATGGGGTTGTCGGTTAAGGGATGAATCGAAGGGAAGCACGGGCTGGGGGGATGCCAGTGCAACACTCGTTCCGGTAGGAGGAGAGCGAGAACGAGTTACAGTACATTCCGGAAAGTTCACGAGCAACGGAAATTCAGCGAGCTATGAATATTCCGCTGCACCCTTCTTCCTCACCCCCCATCAATCTCTCGCCAACGGAAAGGGGTATAAAGTGGAAAAACAGTGCGTTCCGCAAATAATTCGTCGGGCGGCGATCTCCCCCTCTTTCCTTTTTATTTCCGGCCAACTATCAATCAACGCCGAGTTCCGGAAAAGTTTCATAAGAGCGTCTGGGAAAAGTGGGTATAAGTTGGCCGGGCGCTTAGCGGCGGTCGTTAATACGATTTCAGCCGTTCCTGGCAGATAGCCGGTGGTGGTAGGTGGTGGTAGATGGTGTGAGAAGGGGTTGCGCGCCTCGATCCTGGAGGGGGTTGAAGGTGGCGCGGCGCACCCGGGAGAATGCACGGGGTGAGCAGGGCTGGAGAAAAGGAGCGTTGCAGCGTATTGAGAGAGCACGAGTAGTAGAGGAGGGTACTGCCGGGGACACTTGAGGTGAATGTTTTGCGAATGGTCGGTAGATGTCTGGTTTGCTCGAGGCTGATATCGACCTGGGTCTCCAGTCTGGAGCCGCCGCCTTCGACCCTCCCCGCTACTGTTCTCCACCGCCACCTCCACCGCCAACCTCGACACCACTACTACCATACCCCGCACCGTCACCACCGTGAACCTACTCCTTCTCCGCCTCCTTTTTCTCCTCCTCTTCCGCTAGTAATACCACCACCGTCACAGCCGACCACCACCACCACCACCGGTACAGCATCCACGAGAGTCTTCTCGTTCTCTCGCCGCGCTCAAAGTTCATGTCCGTTTCATATGTCTCACCTCGTCCCATCACAGATTCCGCCTCTTCGTCTCCCTCCCATGGGAGTCTTGGGCGATCTGCTCTTTGCCTTCCCTCAACCCCTTCGTTCACCCTACCTTCTCCCAACCTCTTTCTCTCTCCGGCTGCCTGCTCGATCACGAGCTCCCTCTACCTACGTATCCTCACTCTAATTTCACCTTCTCTGTCTCCTTTCCATTCTTCCCACTCTCTTGCCTTCAAACTCCTCCAAAGTCCCGGGACTTGTGAGTAGCGTGTCCCGCCCTTCCAGGAGCGAACGGCTTTCACCCCTTTCCCAACAATCCTCTCCTATGCACCTTTCACTCTGCTTCCCTCTTTCTTGCCTTCTCTGTCTCTTTCTCTCGCCACCTTATACATGCGCGCACACGTTCGCTCTTTCTAGCCTTTCCATCCTGCTGCCTCGATTCTTCTCCCATCCCACCGCTGTATTCCCGACAGAACCTCTGCTCGTCTGCGACAATACGAGCCACGCTGAATTCTGAAGGCTCACCCCCACCGATGCCAGGCGTTTGCACGGCTCGACGAATCCCCGGCACGAAGGGGGTTAACCTTTTCTAGCGGATCGACCGGAAACGGCAGGGGTGGCCAGGGAAGACTTCTGTCCCGGGCCGCGAATGTCGCGATGCATCGATGATTCCCAAACAACCGTAATTCGAAGGATACCTGCAAAGAGAACGATGATTGTTACAAATAAATGGAAAGACACGTTTATCTCGCTAATTCATAAACGCAATTGAAAAAGCTTTTATTCCCCTGTGCGGCGAGCGGGAGGAAGTGCTTGATGTTGACGGGAGAAACTGTGTAACAGCTGCTGCGTAATCCTTTTAGTCGGCGTTAAATCAATTAGAACGCGCCACGGCACGCGGCTATAGATACAGTCAGAGTAACCTTGCGGAATGACGACTGAAAGGATTGCGGCCGGTAGCGTATTACAAAACAAACAGGAAGACAATGTGTAGATTGTAACGCAGACCGGAAAGTAGAGAAGGAAAAACTCATATGTCAGCCAAAGTGCATCAGAATACGCCAGCGGGTCAAGCAGTGATGGAGTTACGATGAAATGAGATACATCGCGCGATACCGACAGTAGGGAACGCGCGCGCACGTTGATTAATCGATCGCGCCACTACGCCTTCGTCCAGGGTCTACACTCTATGGGTTGTTAGTTGCAATTCAATTTCAGTCTACTCGAGGGTCTCCTCCCGGGGCCCTCGCGTGAGAATCACGATTCGGTCGGATTGTTCGTAATCTCTGGTCCGTACCGGGCCGGCCCTTACGGTCGACAGGTTGGCTCACCTGCAGTTGGACCACCTCGCGGGCGGAGAAGGCGAGCAGGAACGAGCGAGTCCGGGATAGATACAGGGAAGAAGGGAGATACGTGGAACGAGTCGGGGTGGGAATGTACTGGCTAGCAGGAGACTGCTAAATCCTGGCCGTGGCCCCGGCCTGCCTGTGTAATTTATGACGAGAGGAGCGGAGAGCCAGGCGGGGAGGTGGCGGCCAGAAAGGTGGAGGAGTAGAAGAAGATAGTGTGCGCCCGGGAAACGGTGAGAGGGAGCGAGGGAGAGAGGGTGGAACCGAGAGAGAAACAGTAACAGTCTGCTTCCTCCCGTGAAATATAATTCCCGCGCACATTCACGGTTGGATAATCCACGTTCGCTTTGCATGAAAACTTATTACGTTCCCTGGTAGCTCTCTGCCTATCTCGCTCTTTCTCCCTCCCTTTCCCACTCACCTTCCCTCTACCTATCCTTCTCTTCTCCTCGAATACGCGCGAGCGCGTTACTGGCGCACGACCGACCCATTGTCGGTCCGCTCCCGTGACTCTCCACTTCAGCGTCGAGCATGACAAGAGCAATTACACTTTTAAATTACGTTACACGATATTAAGCCCTTTCTTTCCGTCGTGCCCACCACCTTCGGACGGCCGCGCGCGCGAACCTTTCTCATTATTTTCTATCCACGTTGCGTTTTCCCTCCCTCCGCCCTCCACCTCCCCGCCTCCTCGGCTCCCCTCGCCTACCATTTGCCGTCCGCTTTTCCGGCGCTTTTCCCCTTTTCACTTGCCGCTGCCTCGACCGCGTCGTTGCCGAGGTTCAACCGGCCATCCAATCTTCTTCTTCTTTATCTTCTCCTTCCTCCATTCCCCTTTCGCTTCTGCCTACGCGTCCCTGCCCCGTTCCATTCTCCGCTCTATTCTCCGTCCCATTCGCCGTCCCATTCTCCGTTCTGGGTCTACACTACTCGCTGCGCCGCAGGGAATAATAATTACCTTTTCACCACCGCCACCGCTGCCAACGCCGCGACGCCGAAGAATGGGGAAGGGACGGTTTTAATTATTTTATCGCGTGCCCGCCGGTGCACGCCCGAACTTCCTCATCCCAGCCGCACACCGATCGTTCAAGCCTACTCTATCTCCGAGCTGGCGAGGTTCCGCGAAATTGGATACGATCGAACGGGTATAATTCGACCGACGTTCCATTAATATCGTTACGTCGTTATACGACTTTGCCCCCTTGGCGTGGACGCGCGCCTGTGTGTCTGCGTGTGCGACTGGGAGCGCGTGTCCGTGTGGGAGGGCGGATATATATGTCGGGGGAAGGCTATTCGGACCTTCGCAGCGGTCGCTGTTGATCGATCTCGTTTCCGATTTCGCGGCCGACCTTACACGCGGTCCTGTTAAATGAACGAGTAATTAATGATCCTTGGTGTACGTAACGATTCGCGGTACGCTGCTGCTTGATACCTCGGTGACCCGGTGCCGCGATTAACTCGACTCCGACCGCCGCGGGTTATTTCAATTTTTCTCCGGTCAAATATTTCCGCGCGATCCGACACCTCCAAGCTGGCCGCGAACGCAGATTCTGACACCTGGCGAGGAAAGGGATTTGACAGAGGTCCGGATTCAAGATTCGACGCAGAACCGTACTTATTACTGTGTGACGGACAGTCGCTAAAGGCATTCCTGCCGCCGCGACGGGTCTGACGAAATTTTATTAAGCCCGGCGTTCCGGGTTACATGCGGATCAGTTATGGCACTTTGCATGGGGGTCGAGCGATGTAACGAAGCGCCGACGGGGAAGAGCGAGCTGCCCCTCTGTTTTCTTTGGCACTTTGTCCCCTAATAAATCAGCCAAAGTCCGGGCGGAACGTGCATGCGCTCTCGTACGGTACACTCGCTCGCGAGTTGGGAAGCGAGTGTGGAAGCGTAGTGTGGAAGTGAATGTGGAAGCGAGCGTGGAAGCGAGTGTGGAAGCGAATGTGGATGGGAAGGGGGGGGGGGGGGGGAGCGGGGGAAGCGCGCAACGGGTTATTCGTTGATTCGTTTCGCCGGTATTTCCGCCAGCTATTCAATTTGCGGGCGTTTCGCGCCCGACGAACCAGTTTCCCCCTCATCCTTTTCCTCCCCTCCGCCATCCTGCTCTCTCTCGCTCGCTCTATCCTCGCCACTCACGTCCTTTTTTTTCCCCGCTCTCAACCTTTCCCCATTTATCTGGCCATTTCTCTACCACCCGCTCTCGTCTTCCGTATCTGTCCGCCAGATTTGTCTCCGTCGCTCCCGACCCACATGTCTGCCTATTTATACGAGCATCTCGCTCGACACCGTCCATCCGTCTCGCTCGCATCCCGGACAAGTGATTTTACGCCGATGCTGCTCCCTCTTTAGATCGTAAATGTCGCTCATAGAGACGCGAAGAGTATCGGCCGTTGGGAGGCTGAAATGGTTAGGGGGAGGCGAGCGGATGTAGACGGGGTGGAAACCAGTCGGGGAACTATTGCGAGTTTAGAGCGGTGGAAAAGAGAGCTGGGAGTGAGTGGGTGGGAGAGGGGAGGAGAGGGGAGGAGGAGGAGGAGACGTCAAACGATCGCAAGAGCGAACGGATAGGCTCAATATTCGAACTGCACATCGGATACGCGGCTGAATATCGGTTTACTATCCCGCTCAATGCCGCTCAACGCCGAGCGTAGGATTCGCGATACTTCTGTATCCATCCGTATATTGTGTCTGACAATTTTTGCCGCTGCGCGTACAGATTCCGCTTCCTTTTTCGCGTGATGTTTGCTTCGCGCTCGAGCGGTGTCGAGTGTATTAAAAATAATTGAACCTTTCATTCGCTTCGGAATACCTGCACGGCCGTACGGCGAGCGTGCAGATTTATGTCGGATTAGTTAATGCGTTACAGCGGTCATTTGTCAATGAAGGTTTCGCGACGTAACGACGTGTCGTCTCAACAGCTCATCCGTGACGTTATCGTAGCCACGTCGTCACGTTCAGCGCCGTCGTGAAATTCTGGGGACGACGAGTTCTCGGTGCCAGCTGACGCTGTGCGAACAGTTGTCAAAACAGCTTCTCTTTTTCCCGAAGAACACTTTCCTGCTGAGCGTGTGTCGCCAGAGGAAGAGAGAGCGGACCGCGAGCGGCAAATTACCTCGCGCTCAATTCCGAAGCGAGCGTGGACCAACGCAATTTCCGCCCGAGGGTGTATTTCTGACTGTCGTCTCGATCTGCGGCTGTCCCTTTTTTCCTTCTACTCTTCCTCGATGAGGAAGTTTGCGCTGAGCAAGAAAGGAGGCACGATGAAACACGTACTTGCGCCAACACGTTTCAAATGCGTAGAGCGCTTGGGACGAAAGTTATAGATGCTTTCGTCTCGGTTTTAGAGGCGGTAAACATCCGACTTTTCGTAACAATCGAGTACAATGGATAGTTGCGGTTTGACTATGGCGTTAGGGTGATACTTATGGCTGCGTTTAGACGTTAATGTCGAATTCAGAGTTCCATCCCAGGAAATAGATGCTGTTACACACTCAGCATCGTCTCAATCGTCATTCGGTCTCATGCGTCTCGAGCTTTTTCTATTTAGTTGTGATATCTTACATATATAATAATTGATGCTTTTCTTTGATCTACGCGCACGCCGTATTAAAAAAACACGAAAACTTAACTCCGCATTCCTTTGCATTCTCCAAGCTTCGGGCCACGAGGACAACAGCCGCGCTCACTTTGCGCGTTAATTTGCGAAATAAAGGCTACGGCCCCCAATGGCGGCCAGGGACCGATGCGAGGCAGGCCCGTTAATGTCGGCGGCAGTTTTTTGTTCGCGGCGATACGGTCGTGCAACAACGAGCCGCTTAACTATTACGAACGAGTCAATTGCCAGGTGGAGTCCCGGCAATTGAACGTTCCGTCGCGTGTGCGACTTGTTGAAACGGCGAGCCCGCGGTAAGGGGGTGGGCTGCGGACGAGGAGAGAGGTTCCTTCATTCAGGCAAGGGAACAATGACAGTTGCGAATTAAACGCCTGGCGAGAGAGAGGACCTCTTCCACGACCGGTTTTCGCTCGGACAATGCGTCGTTTAGCGCCGGCCGCCGCTCAAACTCTTTCCCGATCTTTCCTCGGCTCAATTCGAAAGAACGGGCGAACATGCCTCGCGTCGCCTTCAAGCTCGCCGACTGGCTTCCTTTGAGCGTACGCGACGACAGGCTCCGTCGGAACGGGATAATAGGCTTACGCTAAGAGTGCTTTTTCGCATGAACGTGAAACGGGCGGGCGTTTCGTTAGCGGTTGTCGTTCGCGGAAACTTAAACTCCGTACTTCGCCTATTCCACGCATTTCTCGCCCACTCCCTCGCGTTTCGCGCGCTCCGCGTATTTTCCGTATTCCGCGTATTTCACGGGCTTTTCGCGGAAATTTCGTCGGTTTTGCGCGAGATTCCTTCCACCCGCGGTCGGGAATAAAAAAAAAACGACTGGAGGGAGGGATGGAGTCGGCTGGGAGAGGGAAACCGCTTTCTCTTCCCTATTTCCATTTTTCCCCCCTTACATTTCAGTACACCGGGCACGCGTATAAATATATATCCCTTCAGGTCGACCAGGCTTTTCGCGGGCTCGGGTTCGGGCACCCGTGGATACCATAATCCGGAACTGGCTCGGAACAGTGTCTCTTCGCATCCTCTCGCTCGCGCGCGTGTGTCTCTCGCGGAGACAGGACAAAAAAAAAAGGGAAGGAAACGCAAAAGCGCGCGCAATCGCATTGTGAGGCGAGCGAGCACGAAGGTACCGCAGAAAATGGAGAAAAAAAGATTGGAAAAAAAGGGAGCGGGCGGGAGGGAGGAGAAAAGGGAAAAATTCCGGCTCCGCGGGGGTGAACGGGCGGGCCGGGGGATGATACGTTCTCCGTTCGTGCGCGACTTTTTTGTCCGTTGCGAAACTCACCCCGTATTGTCGGGCGGTATAGGTATATGAGGACGTCGGTGAATGTCTCTGCCGCTTCGGTGTCTCGCGCTAGACGCCTACCGTCGCGGTGCGTACCGTTTGCCATACGTTCGCGTGCACACAATTCCACGGTGAACGCATGTCGTCCGTACTTCGCGCGCGCGCGCGCGCGCGCGCGCGTCTGCGTGTCCTCTGTCGAGAATGTGTCTGTGCGAGAACGATTCACGCGTGCGTAGGCACGAGAGCGCGAGAAACAGCACGTGCAGCATCATCGCATACCTTTTTCCGTTTCATACGTCGCGATATTTCCGGGACAAAGGGTGGAACGTATTGGCGTGCGTGTGAGCGTGCGGTTACATGGGCCGTCGGTGCAGGTACGTAGCTAGGAAGCTTCGGCGATATTGTTTTTCGGGATTTTTTCGCCGGCCGCGGATAGAATTTCGCGGGGGCGATCGGAGACAAATGTTGGATGCGAGAGTTGAGAGATCGTTACGGTATTCATATTTCATGTGCTATCGGCTTGTCGGACGCAGTTGATTGTTGATACGAAATTGGTTGCTGCAGCCGGTTGGTACCAGAACATTGTCAGACGTTCGAATTAGGGTACGTACAGACGGTTTCACAAATTATTGCACGATATTTATATCATAAAAAAGGGGGAGAGTTTTAGATGTTGGAATCGATACTAGGAAATTATCATTTTATGTCATGTTAATGCTTGACCTTTGTCGCAAAACTAGAAAAATTGAAACGAAAAATAGAGACGGTGATACAATTTTGACATTTCTTCGAATTCTCGGAATAATCTTGCACGAGAAACGTCGTACGCGGCTTCTATCGTACGATGCACCCGCAGCCACCCCTGCGAGCGCAAATACATGAGGATGCCGATACAGGGCGTGCACAGGCGAATACACAAAGGGAATGGGAGAACACGCGAGCATTCGAGAGGCGAGTGCACGTCGAAGCGGATCCGCTAGGCAGAGAGAGCGTCCTATTATTCCTCAGAACTGCGAGACGGTGGAGAATATTTCAATACGTTTGTATATTTGACTAGTTCATTGTACTGGAAAAATTGCGCGGCTCGGAACATGCCCGGGGAGTACTTTCCACCCTCGTCCAATGGCGTGCCAGCGCGTCGAGAGTTTGGCAGCCAAGAGTCGCGCGCGATTTCCATGGGAAATCCTGGCTCATTTTTTTTTCATTCCGCTCCGTCCGTCGCTTTTCCAAAGATTGTCCGGTCGCCGGTTGTCGTTAACGGCACTTTAAACGTCGCGCGCTACCACTTTCTCAATGTGTCGAGCCTGACATGTGCCATCGCGGTTTCCGCTTTCATGGTACGCAAATGGCCAGAGAGCGAGGTGTCGGGCGAAAGGGTTGAATTCCTGAGTTCGGTGAAATTCGCCTGCGGTGAAAACGTGATCAAAATTCATACGTCGCTCGGACTCAGCAGAACATATCTAACGCCAAAGTCAAATGATCACGTAGAATCGGTTGCAATTAATTTTGATCGTTTTTCAGTCTGTAACACGTTCGATTTAACATTCTTACCTATAGGTATTGAACCTCCCAGTCGTACGTTACTCCCGCGGTGGCTAGTAACATTTTTCCACGCACATCCTACTTTTGATGCATTAATCGTATCAGTTGGCGACTGCCGCACTTTGCGCCATTTCCTTCCGTTCATATCGCGCGGCCTCCCCTTTCCTTCCTGTTGCCGGCCGCTATTCCGATCCCTCCTCCACCCTTTTCTCCGGCGGACCATTCCGCGGCCAATCCACCATTCACGTACATTTCGAATTAATTGAACTGTACCGTTGGTGCCCGGGCACAATGTAACATTGTGCGCTCGAGATTAATAATACCCGTCGCGTGCGAAGGGGGTTGGCGAGGGACGGCGGAGTCTGGTGGGTGGAGAGAGGACACAGAGGGAAGAGTGAACGGGGTCTGGTACAGTAGTAGTAGTAGTAGTGGTGGTGGTGGTGGCGGTGGTGGTTCGATCGCAGAGGCGAGACGAAAGAGAGAGCGGCGAGAAGAGGGATGGTTAAGGCGAAGTTGGAGGCGGAGGACGAAGGAGACGAAGAAGAAGACTGCGATGGAGAAGAGGGGTGAGGAGGAGAAGAGCGGAGACGAGAGAAACGAGGGAATTAAATTGCTTTTCAGCCGTATGAAAGTGGTGTTTTACAAGGCACGGTGTAAGATCAAGTGCGCCCTGGCAGGCTGCCACACAGTCTCGCTCGATAATAAATGCTCATTCAAGAAAAGAGGGAGAGTGTGAGATGTGCCGGTCGAGAGTGAGGGGATGTGGCCGAGGGGGAGAGGGAGCGAGAGAGAGACCGAGAGAGAGACCGGTCGACCCTGAGACGTTTTTCTCCTATCGTGGTCAAGCTCGGCTATAAAGTGCAACGAGCCCGGCCTCGGTGAATCTTGTACTCGATGCTGTTCGGGCCGTCTTCGTGGAAAGGCTCGATTGTTTTCGATTCGCCAATTTAATGATCCGCCGGACGTATTCGCCGCGATTCCTCGCCGGGAATTGTGCGGCTGGCCAGCCGCGAACGACGAGCATTGTCCCGGCCGGGTATACGTTTAAATGCACGATCTCGCGTTATGCGGATGCTGATACCGGCTCCGGGAGATGCATTCATCCGCGAATTGGATGGTGTACATAATCGTTATCGGGGATTATCGCTTTTCAACCGTTCATTATGGCATATTAAATTAAGATACTCATTAGCCGTTAGCTTCTAAAGTGTTCCAACGATTTTATAATTCGCCTGTAATCCCTCTCACACGCGCATGGATGGGCGTGTATATTGATCTTAACAGGATTCGTACTTGAGAAAGAATCGAAGGACGGCCGTCATCATTGTCCCAAGGGAAGATGGGCTGGTAGTCGAGTGTCGTTCACATGTTAGTACCTTGGAACACGACTGAGCCTATTTTCTCGACGCAGCTATCCTATCGACGTGGACGAGTCTCACGTGCGGCGTAAATCATCCTTAAACATTCCGAGGCGAAATCTTCCCGTGCAGGTGTCGAAGCTCGTTACCGTTGTTGTCCATCATGCGGACAGGGAAATCCGATACGCCAAGCTGGGACCACGGTAACCAGTGATTATTTACCTCCGAGCAAGGGCGAGCAAGCCAGACAGAGTCAGAGAGCTCGAGCGCGCGCGCGCGCGTTCGTGAGGTGTTTTAATTAGAGCCTTTGTTATTTGGATGTCCGAGTGACTGGTGTAACGCTGCCGTCCGAGTTACACGAGTAATTATCGACGAAATTGCAGAATTTCCGCGTTAATCCGGCATCGAAGCTTTCACGGTGCACGCCTGTTGTTTCGCATAATTTTGTAGCCGCCGGTGATAATGGGATATTCGGGGAATCGATGAAATTCCTCGATGAAACTTGCGGAACGTATCGCCCTCGGATGCGATACTAAACGCGAGCCAGTCGGATTACGGTCGATGCATTTTTTTAATATCGCCTCTGCAATCCCGATGATATATAGCGCCTATTGTGGAGCCGATTCAAAACCTAACGACTGGCTATCTAATTGCGATTCCTTTGTTGCGCCGGAATCTGTTCCCCCTTCGAAATGAAATTCGATATCGCGCTCATGAATAATGTCCGGTTCAATTTTCCGATATTTTCGTGCCGAGTAAGCGAGCGTACCTTGACTTCGGCCGGGAACATACCTACCTACCGTCGAAACTGCATTCGCGAAATACTCTGCGCGCCAACATGGTATCATTTCGACTGGAGTTTAAGCAAACAATTTCAAAGTCGAAGATCGTCGTTTTCCGCTCTTCCTTTTACGTTCGCCACCGAGTACCTTCGAAATGGAACGGACTTCGTATGCTGAGCATCCGGAGTAGAAGGCTGCTTCTCTGGTTCCCCTCCGTGGAAGCGGGCGCAATTGTTTCCGATGCGCCAATTTAACGACCCTCCGATACCTCCTTTCTTCCCATTCGAGGTGTGAAATCGATGAGAAGGGAAACGGCCGGAGTGGGAGAAGGGCGACGAGGGGGATTAATGAACTTACTCCTCTATTATTTAATTTCCTCTCCGGCCGCGGTCAAGCGCTCGAAATTACAGGCGTTCCGGGGCTCGATTCTCGTCGAGGCGATTTAACAATTCCACGATATCTCTCTTCTCCCCCCCCCCCTTCGCCCCCTCCTCTCCCTTCCTGCGCTCCACCCCACCCGGGCTCGCCTTCGTTTTCTTCCGGCGGCCTGTGAAATCGTCGGGAATACCGATCAGCGTCGAGCAATTTCGAGACGCTCGTTGAATGCAATCGGGATGACAATTTGCATCAACGGATAAAATACGACTGCGACTTGACCTTCTGTCGAGTCTCCAGCTGAATCGACTGTCGCTGCGGAGCGTTGATTGTCAAAACGGTTCATGATTGAGGAAGCGAAGTCTTTACCGTCAATTTAGAAATTTCAAAAAATTGATCGGACGGAGTCGGGAACGCTTTTGTCGACGCGCGCAAATAACAGTCGGCCGGAAAAATAGGGTCGACCTATCTGCGTTAGAGATAGCCATTAGGGTGGCTTTGTGAGCGTCGACCTTAATAAACGCGAATAGGACGGCTCGAGTCAGAGAGATCAATGGGACACAATCGACAGCGTAAAATCGAATCGACGACTGAGCGTCGTCGGGGACAAGAGATACTCCGTCGGAACGGACGTCATTATTCGAGGGAGCGATATATTCCACGGCGTGCCCGCCGTGGCGAAACACTATGGCAGTGATCTAATTATCGGGGAAATTGTCCCGGGAGCATCATGGGTCGCTCTCCGTGGTGGTTGAACGATCGGATAGACTGACGGACAGAATGCAGAACGGACAGGCAATCTCCTCCCTCGATTCCTGTACGCTGACCGATTCTCCCTCTCACTCCCTCTCTTACTCGCCAGCGCTCTTCGACCCTCCATCTATCCCGCACAATGTCCAGTTTGAATAGTGTTTGTCCCAATACGAACGACTGTTACTACTGTGGGCTCAGTTTCTCCGGCATTGTGCCCCAAACTTTCGCCTCGACGTATCCCTATCTCTGCCCACTACGCCAGACTCCTCACACAATGCAACGTAGCATCCAAATGCGATTGATCAAAATTCCAAAAATCAAATTCAAGTAACGACGCAGACTCGAGTCCTTTAATCTGTAACATTTTTCCCCCTTTTATTCTCTCCGAAAAAATACATCGGACAGAAAAATGTTATATTGTCCGTCCGATTGATTTTTTGTCCAGCGAGTCTCACCCGTTTACCGTTCCCACCACCGTTAGCGTCGCGTATCTCGTATGACGGCCCGGAATTCGCACGTTGCCGAGTCCATAGGCCAACAGCGAGCCCCGTAAATTCATGTAGATCGCTGAACAGGCCTGGCGAGGACAGACGCGCGTAACGGAACCGACGCTATCCGAGTTGAACATTGTACGTGATCGTGTGTACGCGGCCGCACGTCAGCCGTACCCGCGTTGATTGGGTAGGGGAGTTGACTTTATCGAGATGTATCTGCCTCGCTCCTGGCCACCGTATACGCACCTGCCTCGGCAAACGGAACCTTCCATCGCGATGCGTTGTCGGTCGTCACCTAGTACACGCTGCGCGCGCCTCGCGCAAATTGCTCTTAAGACGGCCTGATGTCAATTAGTATTAATCAGCGCACCGACATGCGGGCTAGAGCTCGCGCTCGAAATCGGATATCGGAACCTCGCGCCGAGGGGCGCTGACGTGACAAACGACGCGATTGTACGCGACGAAATTGTTATACGCCCGATACGGCCACGATTGTCAAGGCTGCGCGCAAGGTCAATACACGCGGAAGACGATATACGCAATGTGCGCTCGCCAATCTTACGTGCGTCGATGCGTACGCCCGCCGGAAGTTTCATGAATTTGGCGAGCTTCAATTTGACGACCGGTCGAGACTGAAATTCTCGTCGATCGCCTGCCCGTGGGCGAGTGGTGAAAAAGAATTTCGCTTGTAATTATCGAAGTTCCCGGCGTCAATTACGCGTGTACGGTATTTGCGCGCATGTTCCTCCTCTCTACTCCCATTCTCTCTCTCCCTCTCTCTTTCTCTCTCACCCGCCCTCCCTCTCTCGCTCTCTTTGTCTCCATATCTCTTTCCTTCTCTCGTACAGGTCGGACGGGGCCCATCGGCAGCGTAAATATGAGCGTGTGCGCCGGGGTGCATCCGGCCAGTCCGCATTTAATTAAACTTGCACGATATATCGCCAATATTCGATTATAGACAAATTAGTTTAGTCCCTCGAGCGCGGTTAATTTCACGCGAGACGTGATGCGAACGGATTGTGTGTCCACCGTGTGCCGCTACGACCGAGGGAGACGAAAAAAGAGGCGAACCTTAATCGGTAATTAAAGGAAGTCGATATGCCCGCCGGCCATCGCGCGCTTTAACGAGATGAGCCTCGATTATCTCGCGGAATCGCGCGTTCTTTACGGGAAATAATTGGAAATCGTTATTGTCGGACGTAGCTCTTGTTAATAAACTCTTGAGTCGACCGTGGGTATCCCGAAGCACTATAACGCGTCATATACCTCACATACTCACGTAAATGTAATACATAATATTTTATTCCGTTCACTGTGCGATACTCGGGACACCCTGTACTTCAACTTCCAGCGTATTAATACCAAATATGTGCGCGCCGTAACGTATATACAAATTTACCTCGCTCGAAGTTCATATCTGCGTACCGCTTCCGCGCGTGAATCGACAATTAACCTTCGAATTATTAGGCGTTCCTTTAATAACGACACGGCAGGGGAAGAGGGTGATGGTGATTCATGGTTCCCGAATAATTTTGCCGGAAAGACAATAAGCTAAGTGCCGAGGCAGGTGGGGGACCCACTCCTAGCGCTTAACGTCATTAATTAACCGCGCAATTGAGTGAAGATTAATTGCTGGGAAGAGGGCGGGGGCGTTGCGCGGGGGCAGGAGGGGGTGGATGCGAAGGGGGAAGAAAGTGGAAAGATGGTCCGAGGGATCCCGAGGAAGAAAGCCTGTAAGCGGGGGCGAGGGTATACCAACAAGGAGATCGCTCTGTGGGATATTCGACCTTGGTCTCATGATAATTTGAACGCGTGTCAATTTAGCGCCAGCCTTCAAGGTAATTACACTTTCCTGTTGTGTCGTTAAGCATTCCGTCTGAACGGGGGAGGCAATTTGTCTCGGGCGACGTCGCACGGTTTGCCGAGCGCGGACAACGAAGATGGCGCATTTAATTATGCCGACGGGCAAGAAGCATAAACAAATTTCGTTTGTTTGCCGTCGGGATAACAGGAGTTATCAATTCCCGCTGGGAGTCAGGATAATTAACCGTCGCGTGACGCGCGAGAATATTTGGATGAGTGGAAATAATAGATTATGGTCTCATCGCGCTCTGCGATCTATAAACAGCTACAGAGCAAAGAGCATACTAAACGTTATCCGATATGACAATCCGTATCATTAATTGATTGACATTCCGTGTGTGTATTGACAATCCGTATTATTAAAACACTCGCTGCCGAAACGTGAGTCTTATCGCATCAGCTAACGAAGATGATCTCTTTTCTGTTACAGGTAAGCGTTTTCTGCGTGGAAAATCTGGAGTGGAGGCGTGCGTGCACATATTGCGGGAGGAAGTTTCTAAGGGTAGTTCAGGGCGGGTAGGTATAGTAGGTAGGACAATGAAACCCCAAGTAGGATCAGAGGGTTAGTGGCACGTGGGAGTTCCCCGAGTAAGCTCGAGGACCGGAGCGTAAGTGGCCTCCGCACTCTTCCTCTTCGCGTACTCTTCTTTATTTCGCTCGGAGACTGAGACGATTAGGCTCAGCGGGGTATACTTCAGCCAGAATTTTCATCCCTTTGTTCCCCGTCCAGGGGCGCCTCCCTCGACTTTGCTTATCGCTAATCCCTCACACTTTTCCGCTCGCAGCTTATTTTCTTCTTTACTTTTTAATTCGTATCCTGCCCAGCCCTCTACGCTTCCGTCTCGGACGGAGAGAGGCTTGACAATTAGCACGATTGTTTCGAATTAAGCTTCGCTCTCCTAATCTGTCGTCGAACGAGCGCGGCACGTTGCGAGCGAAAGCTAATTACCGAGGGAACGATTTTAAACGGTTTGCGTTTCACTAACGAGAGAACGCTTTCCCGCGAGTGGCCACGTTTATCCAGTATTCCGCAGTCCGAGCCTGAGGAAAAAAGTCCTGAAAGTTTCGAGATCTGAAATTCGTCCGTCGATTCGCGTTCGTCGCGAAAGTACCCGGGGGCTCTCGATTTAATTCCTCGTTAATAATTCGTCGCCTTTCGCGAGCGGGGCAAGTTATTTCGAGTTTCGCGCGCTCCGCTTTCATTTCAAGTTTCACTTTTGCCTGTCTGATAGGATTTCGATTGAGTTCAAGGCGTGCGAGTTGCCGGAGGGTGAGAGGGCGAGAGAGGGGAATCAGTTAGGGGCGGTCGTTGAAAAGTTAGAATTCCAGTGAAGTTCCGAGGCGGGATTGTAATGTTTGATGGAATTTTTACTCGACTCGAGTGTGCTCGGCATATGTAAAGTGGACACACGGCGTGGAATAGACGAGGGAGGGGTGGGTGCTGAGGGTGCCGGTGAAATGTAGGAAGGGGTGGAGCGGGTTCGGTTCCGTGGAAAACCGAATAAACTCGGCGTAAAGAGCATTATCACGCGGGAATTTCCGGCGAAATTCACCCTCGTGATTACAGGCACGGTTTCGTCGTAATCAGAATCTTTATTTCCTCGCCTCCGCCATCCTCTCCGCACCCCCGTTTTCCGTTGACGGCGCCACTTAAGCTCGACTGCCGTATTATTAATACCCGACTGTTCGCTCCGAGCTTATTCCAACCCCTTCAATTTCACCCACGCCTGACGACCCCCGTGCGGGTTTATACTTTTATTTAATATCCGACCGTTAAAGCGATACACCGGCTGCGATACCCTTCGCCGTCGTTCAGTTTTCAACGAGCCCGAAGCATTGATTCGCGCTGTTGTTCTTGAATTATGCCGTATTATTTTACGTGTGGAATCGATTATCAGTGGCGCGTGCATTATCCGTACTCGGGTGGCACCCCTGCGTTGTCGGCAGCCTCAGCTTCGTTATGGCGCCCCTTGTTTACAGACCGATCACGTACTTCACCCTTTGTTTCGTATAAATCTTGGATTTCGGCGGAGGGTTGAACCAGATGTAAGACGTGAAACCCCTCGCAGTAGCGATCTATCAAGTTGGGGAGAGAATCCCTCCGTCTTACGATCTTCGATTCTTAGCACCCAAATCTGCCACATGTATGCAATCTTGACATTTTCTCAACATACTGCTTTAAAGCCGATATTTCGCGTCCCAACTGCTGCAAATAAATTTGCCGTCTGACCACTCTGTTTCGCTAACTTCCACGTTATAAATATTTCAAGACGTCGTAGAACTCAGCCGTAAAAATAGTTACAAAAGTCTGAATTTGATCTAGACGGAACTACCGCGCTCCAAGATTTACTAAAATGTTTGAGATCGTATCTGCTTCTCCATTATTCTGAACGTAAGTCCTTGATACAGATTCGGAAACAGAATTAATTCTCCATGATTAGCCTCTATTCCACTCAACCCACCCCCGCCCTCCCCCGAAAAGCCGCGGACATTCGTAGAACCCCAGACGCAATGCAAATCGCAAATTACCGTCATGCGCGAATCTCCGAATGAAATTCCGTTAGCCCGACGTCGGCCAGAATCATCTCTTGTTTCCCATCTCGCCGATGCCGCGCTGCTCATTAAGGGCTTGCGAGCGTTCGCGGGCTCGTCGAATCACGATATTCCGGCCGAAAATCCGTCGCGACGCCAGGCATCGCCGAAACTCGGCGAATATTGGAAGCGACGTTATATCACCCGCAGTACAGATATACGCCCTGCCCATTCAGGCCCGCTTCTCAATGCATATTAGAACGATTCAACTCACGGGCCTTGGCTGAATGCAGTATTAGAGCAGCGTTACAGACGCTTACAGAGCACGACTCGCTGTTCATGATCCCGCATCTTAAGTCTCGGGCACGCTTCCCAATATCGCTTCGCGTGGTGACCCCTCCCGGATTCAAGTTACGGTATCACGACATAATGCCGCAAAGTGGCCGTCGCGAGGGGGGGGGGGGGGAGGAGGAGGAGGAGACTAGAGGAGGCGGCGGGGTCGCCCGAAGTGGATGGATTCATAAATCTTTAATACGGTCGCGGACAATTGACCGCGGAGATATTAAATGGTAATGTATCGTTTACTCTCTACCGCCGACTGCCGCCGCTCTTATCTGGTTAGTCTGGTTCGGCTCGTTCATCCGACGCGAGCGTCTGGTATAGAGACGTGCGTCGAGTCGGGAAAGAAGCGTTGCGAGGACGGATGAGTTGATTGGCTGTTTGTCTTGCCGCTGGGGATTGTTTTTCGCGTCGACCGTTTCTCGGGCGGATCATGAGAAATGGTCTCGGCTTGATTTTCTTAAGTGCCGTTTCCGCAGGGACGCCGGGAGTCGGACTTGTTTGCGGGGATGTACTTTTATCGACCCGACGCTCGTTTCGTCAGATTCGAGATTATCCGGTGTCGGCCGACTACTGCTTAGACACAGGCAGGAGGAATCTCGTAGATCGCGATCTGGGATTCCTGAAGCGGCGCGATCTCGGGATGTTGAGAAATGAGAGGAGATCGTTCGCTAGATCTTATCGGCGCGTTCGGATGTGTGATGTGCATATGCGTGTAAAGCCAGACCGGTAATGAAACATGACCGTGGCCGACGTTGTGCTTAGATAGCGAAATCACTTACCGGCACGTATAGAATAGCGCACGCAATAAAATTATTTCGCTCCCCCCATCGTTTGAGCGCTGGAAGTTCGCGAATTCGTGCTATTCGCCCGGCTAAGGGGGTGGTAAAGGGGGATGGGAAGGGTAAATTACCGAGGCCGGTTAATAGTAATAACGATGCATCGGCGCCGATCGACAAAACGATAGATGGCCCTCTCGCACTCGTTTTCGGCGCCAGGAATCGCGCTCGGGAAGATCGGCGGACGATAAAGCGGCGAATTTATTAGTTCTGCGGTTTGTACAGATATCGGGCCAATTCGCGACGCGGCCGCTGTTATCTGAAATTGCATTTGCCTAAATGGCGTTATCTGCCGCTTAATAGAATTTTTCGATTATCGGCCGTTACCGCGCATTTAGCGTACGGATGCCGCTGTCGGGGCGCGGAATGAAATGGCCTGGTGCCGCTCTCCCGTAAGGAAATAAAAGAAACAATTTCACGGAATTTCCCACCCGTAGAAGTAGCAACTACTCTCCACGGTATTTTAATCGGGTCATTTCGCACTCCACGGGCGAACGCCGCGCTCCCATTGCATCGCTGATACTCCGAGAGTTCATCGAAATAGTCAAAGTTCGCCGAGCGGCGTCGCGCCAATAGCACGTAATTAAACGATCGGTATCCGACAGGAATCTCGGATATATGGGCCTAGACAATTTCGTTGGAAACATCTGCCGCCGTGTCTCGTTGTGGATCTGGGTGCTCCGCGTCGTCGCTTCCGTACTCAAACTCGCTAACTCCCGGAGTCAACCCCGCCAGTTAATTACTATCCGATTGATTCAGCCGATCCCCATTGCTGCCAACCTACCCCCTACCCCGGTCCCCGCCCCTTCTCGCGAGATACGCCTCGTTAATGAGAATCCGTTCCGACTCCCTGCCCCCGCCCACTGGCAAACTTTAGTCCTGTCAATCGCAAAGTCTCTTTCTTCCGGTCGCGTTTTGTTCGGAATCCCGAGATCGTAGATCTTGCCTGTTTGCCGTGACGTATACTTCCCGCTTGACAATGGGCGCGAAAGTTCTTAGGTAGCTGGCTCCACGAAGAGAATTTCAATTCGAGGAGATTCAGGCAATCGGCACGAACACGACGACAATTTCCGTATCGCATTGTCCCATTCTACGCAGACTGTGTATGTTTGAGGCGTTCATATTATGCGTATTCTTACAGGCTATCTTTTGCTCAGCCTTCGTTCTGCGATAGATAAAACTGACAGTGGCGCCGACGTAAGAGTGAATTTCTCTGCGGCTCCGTTTTTGGTCCATTTCAGTCTGAACAATGGCAAAGCGAGTTCAGCGCTTTGAGCGATACTTATCGCTACGCCACTGTCAAGATCGTACGCGCGGGTCACGAAGGTGAGTCGAGAGATCAGCTCGCCTGAGAATCGAGCAAAGAAAGTCAGCATCCACGTTCCTCGCCTGGCGCGCTCCAATCTCACGCGTCTCTCATCGATCCTCTCTTTTTCTCGCCCCTCGCCTCTGCTCTCATCTCACTTTCTCGTTTCGCGCTTATACATACGCCTACTCCCGACGTCGCTCTCCCGATTCTCACGTCAATGAAGGAATAGAAGCCGTCGTCTGCTCGTTTCTTACCGGCCATCCATTATTCAGCTCGCCTTGCCCTTGCGCAGCAAAGTCGTCCTGTCTCTATGTCAGCCGGATAATCCGCCGCGAGAAAAACCGCTAGACGATAGCCAAGCCGGGAAAGAGCCCTTCGACGTTCTCACATAATCATTTGCTAGATTGAATCCCGAATGAATGCCGCGGTGATTATGCGACCGGCAGTTTGTCCTCCTCCGCCTGCCCATCTCTGTCTTTCTGCCTCTCTCGGCACTCTTCATCCTCCTCATTTTCCTCTTCGTCGTTCTTCACTTCGTCATCTGCCTGGCGCTCGCTTTATTGGATCTATTCCTCGCTGGTCGTGATTAACGAACATCCATTATTCAGTGTTTTTTCTTGCTCGCTTCCACTCTTGGCGAGAGTCGACGCCGCGAGGGGAGATTTTTCCTTTATCTCGTCCGTCGTCGAGTCGTTCGAGATGCTCGTTCAATATTTGACCCCATTACGTCGCCGTAGTGAATCAAATTTCGCTATCTCTTTTCTTTCATTCTCCGTCCCTCGATCAGCTACCTCCCTCTCTCCTGTCGGCGAGGTTTTTTTTTGCCTTTCCGCTGATTTTTCGCTCTTCGGACACTCTTATCGCTTATGAGTGATGTACCTTTCGAACATAAGTGTTCCCACGGTTATCCGGAGCCGAGCTGTCGTATGTCGTTAGGCGACGCGCATGTTTTTTTCTGGCTCCACGCTGGCAGAAACGTTTCGAGCTCTACTCGGGGGATGCTCGCTGACAGATGGAACATTACAATTTCATGACGCACCTGCGTTTTTGTCGGGGATAATTGTGAATTATTTGGCGAGCAGTGAACCGAACTCGCTCGGACGGGACTATTATGCCGAAATTTTCGGAAGGTCCGATTTTTCTGCTCCGACTCGATAGAATCGTCGACGCAGCTCTCCCAGTCCGGATCAGGCCGGCTTTTGTCTCCGAGTAGTGCCGGCCGAAGAATATGCGCATGTCGCGGAGCGGTGGGATGGGGGCGGAGAGCGGGGAAAAAGTGGAGATCGTTCTTCTTTAGCCTCCTTTTTATTTGCCCGTCATGTCGGGGCGAGCAAAGTGCGACCTATAAAAACACCGCAGACGTTCGCTTTGTCCTCGCCTCGCCCCGGGCCTTTACTCCACAGCGATGAATAATAAAAGCACTCCGCCGCATTAACTCGATGCCAGTGTCCTGTCCCACGTCTCGGCAACGGAGATCCGATCGAATCTGCATAATTTTGGATCGGTAACTTCGCCTTCCGCTCTCTTCCTCACTCGACCGTCATACTTTTTTCCCCCTTTTTATTAAACCTCCTCGGTCGCCGTTATTATCGTTCGCCGAGGTTTACCATTATCCAATCGGATTTACTCGCCCGCTTAAATTGAGTCCACCATCCTTTTTTACGAGCGCAATATAATTGTGTAATGTTCCTCCGAGGGGTTCGCGCTGCTTTCCCGTATAGAAAAAGAGACGAGAGAACATATTCGTGAGAAGAGTTCGAGAAGGGGCACAAAAGAAACACAGGAGCAATCAGACAGCGAGAGCGGGAGTCGGAACGTGAGGCCAGGATAATTCGCGTGATCGACAGCGATCGTTTCGAGGAGGTGGGGCGCGGAATTATATTAGCAGATCGCAGGAGCGCAGCGTGAAGTGGTAACGAAGTGGTAGCGTCGGAGAAGGAGTATGTACGCAGTTGCAGGCCGGAGCCGGCGTGCCCCTCGATGCCCCCACAATTAACCTTCAGTTCGTAGCTTCGAGTCGATTCGCGAGGGAGGGTCGAAATTGGCCCCTTAACCGTTTGCGCCGTACAATTTCCCACTTAAGGATTATCCCTGCGAGATATGCGTTCGCATGTATTCCAGAGACACCGTGATCGTTAATGCATTTGCCGCACTTGCGTTGTTCCCGCTCATCTGCTTCTACTAGAATGGTGTTGCAACAGACAATGGTGCCGAAACATTACTCGTCGACTCAGCCGGCATTCACTTTCCTCGCACACACACCGCAAACTTTCGAAGTGTCACACTTTTCAGACACTTTCGGTCGTTCAGATACAGGGGTGGCAATTCAATTTCTCTCCCGTCCCCTTTACGTACAACGCGTCTGACCTAAGTGCACAGACGGCACTACTCGTCCAACTCTACAATACACAACGAAATAAAAGGCTTTATTCCTATTACTCAACAGAACAGTACCGCAGTCTCTAACTTCGCCAAGCCGTTGTCTCTGCCTATGCTCCCAGAATCTATCAAACGCCAGAACGGTCACGATTAAAACAGAGCGCTATCTAAATCCGTCAAAGAGCAGACTGCAGGCGAGCCATTACCTCAGGAACGTCGCTCGCTCGTTTCGCCGTCGATTCTCGAAATACTAATTTCGTCCGCTGGCATCGCGAACGGTGAGCGAGGCAGAGCGCATGGACCCGCAGAATCGTCGACCAGAGGCCGGCAGCGAGGCAGAGAGGGGCTGACACCCGAAGCGATCGACTCTGTAGGACTTCGCGCTTTAATTATATAGATGGAGTTTGTTCGTCGCCATGCACATGAGCCAGAGAGGGCCGACCGCGCGTGGGTCCGATTACCGGGAAGCACACGGTCGCGCGGGCGACATGATTGGAAACTGCGGTCCGCCATTGTGATCTCATTTACGTGGTATTAGTACGGTGTCGCGTTGCACCGGCGTGCGAAATTAATCTCGGCCACTGTCCGACGATCTGACGCGCTCCGTGCTCTACCGGCCGGCTGTGCGTCGTCATGTCCTCCGGGAGAATCTCAGCGCGGCCAGTCCAGGCTCGCAACGGAACACAATGCGCCACAGGTTAGCGAGCACGGAATTCTCGATATGAATCCCGCTCCGTTGGATTAGATTTGTCCGCGGGCGTAACTTGAGTCACCGCGACGGAAATGGATTTACTTCCGATCCTGCCGCGCCCCTCACGATGCTTTCGGACGAGTTATCTTTGAGCCATCGTTCAGCCGCTGACCCGGACTGACGGCGTGTACGTGAACGAAATTGGAAATCCTGGGCGAACTGTGAAGTATGGCCGGTACCGGAAAATCTTCAACGAGAACGGCCGAGGGTCAATGTATCTCGTTAATCGCTCTGCGCTCAGCTGGAAGTGAGAATGAACGAGAGCGTTCATTTTTGTCCGAGTGTTCAGAGTCATTTTCATAATCGTGCTTGGAGGCCGGAACGTAGAAAGGATTTTTACCGCGCCCGGTTGGACGTGAAACCCATGGCGGTCAATTAATTCGCGTATCGCGGAGCAAGGTTTTCGCATTGGCTAATGTGGCTCTAAGTAGGCATGTACGGGTAGTTGAGCTGCGCGCGGGAAAGGATAAATCTCCGGCTTGCGCCGGCCTAAGCGCGTGCATCCTCCTCCTCCTCCTCCTCCTCCTCCTCCCCCCTCTGCCCCCCCCTTTCCGCGCGCTTAACATTTCACGGCCGGGTGGCGTGAAGGGCGTCAGCCGGAGGTAGGAAAGGAAAAGCGATGAGTGGGGTCTTAGGTAAATTAGAGAGAGCTCACGAGCGCTCTGTCTTGAGTCCGTGAGTGGCCTGCCGACGCGGATGGATAGGGCTATCGTTTCGTGCGTCAGGAGCGCCGATATGAGTATTTGTGACTAATCAGAGGCACGCACGGAGGATATTCATTCCCCCTTGCCGACAGAGGCCGAGGAAATTAGCTGTCCTGGACAGTGGACGGAATTAACTAATGACACAAGGAACTCAGTGGCCCTCGGCGGTAATTGAAACACTTGCCTTTGAATTAACGTCAATTTGTTTCTACATTACGCCCTTGCATTAAAAACGCAAATGACTCTGCTAGGAACGCGATCTATCTCGGGAGAGTTTCGAGCGCGGCCGCGAGAATTCCTCGAAACTCGTTCTAACGGATTTTTACCGTATTAAGCCACGGCTCAAGTGCGCGTCGTTACAAATGTTGCGAGGAAAAAACATTAAGAAGCGTGCATAGCAGTCGGAGGAGAGTTACGAGGACTTGAAGCGAGGCAGGGGGAAGAGAAGGAACTCTCGTGTCTCGGCTCGAGGGGTTGCTGACACGGATGTGGCTGTTGGCTCTCGCATTCAGACTGTTAATACGCACGCGGGACTTATGAACGTGGCGCAGAGAGCACGTTCATTCTCGTACACGACATGAGATAATTCCATTACCGAGGCAGGCCGGGGGACGACGCGGCATAATTTCAATTTCGAATCGAGGCAAGAGTAACTGAGGTTCCTTCCCTCCTCTTCTACCCCTGAACAGTCACTGAGGCTCTTTATTTCCTAGAAAATCCTCCCACGGTTCGCCGATGGCATTCCGCTTGCATGCAGTTTATTTATTTATGAAACACGATCGCCAATCTGTCCACAGGTTATGTCGCGATCGATTCCGTGCACATGAAGTTAAAGTAGAGAGAGAAAGACCCTTGTTTGGCAGGCAAATTGTTTCTGATCGCCGATACTCCCCCGTTGAAATTTTAATGGACAACATTTTGGGACTTGTTTCGCAGCATCATGATGCTAAACGATATCTTGTGATTGTCAAGTGACTTCCGTCGACACGTTGTTCAATTGTACTGTCTGGCTCTCCAACAATGCTGTTACGATGAAAATATCCGATAATTCGTTCTGATCATATCTGTCTGAGAAATGACATGAGCAAGGACATCGATCATTTTCTTCTCACAACCATCGATGTCGATAAGGGCAATAACTCTCGGCGTTCTATTTGAACGCACAGATAAGTGGCGGAACGCAAGACTCTCCACGCATTGCCATCAGCGATCCCATTATCTCCCCTTAATCTCAGATCCGGCGAGCAATTTATTTCGTTCTGAGCAGTTCGATATCGGCGGCGGCCATTATTCGCGCGAAATCGGTGAAGGTGGCGGGCCGGTCTGTGCACGTGCGAATTAAAGAGTCAAGTTGAGCGCCACTACGACGGCATTCCACGGTGCTGTTAGCCCGTGCATCCACGGTGTGCATCCATGGTGTTCGTGCACGTGCACGAGCATTCGATGTCGCTCGATGTGTGCGCGGCTGCGTGTCTACGTGCATACGTGTGCGCATCGGGTACATCGAGTAAACCGTGTCTTCGGGTACCAGTCGTCAGACTCCTTATAGTGGCCTTACAGTCAATACACGGTCGCCACTAAATAACTTGGAATCCTTCCACATCCGCAGCCCTCTCCTCGTTCTTGCCTGCCTTTTTCAGCCTCGGGCTCATTTTTATCAATCTTCTCCCTTCAGCATCCGTTAATCAATAAGTGGAAATTGACGCTAGACTCTAAACGTCAGGTTGTTGGCAAAAAAATTCGGACGTGGCTGATGCTTCACTGTACCGCTATTTCTCTTGATTGATTCCGTTTCCTCGCCATAAAGTTTCTTATCCCTTATCTTTTCCTTCCTCCTTCGGCTCTTTTTCCTCGACTCGCCCGAAGGATTTCACCTTCAACCCCCTCCCCCTCCGACCACTTTTGCGGCCGGTTAATATTCATTATGCGCGCGCTCCCGATAAATCGCACGGTCGAGCGGGAAATTTATGTGAAAGCCTAAGCACCGCTACACCCTTCATTTTTCACTCGACCCCCTTTCGGAATCGGAAGGCGTCGTTCTGTATTACCGGGAATCGGTATCCCCAGCGGACTCCAGGGCCGTAAGGGAAGAAACACTGAGGGGGGAATCGAAGGATTACGCTCACGGTTACGGGATAAATCGAGGTGACTCCCCATGAGTGGCCGCAAGAGGCAACGACACGAGCGCGTGCTCGCATTGTGTTCCAAATTTGGCCCGACATTCCTTTGACTTCGGCGAATTTCATCGCACACCTCTGTCAGGCCTCTAACCCGCAGAGAGGACCGACAGTAATTACGCGCAGCCGATCGTGCCTGATTCATTCGATCGAAGGGTCGGCAGGCTGGGATTAGAAATTGAGCACTTAACGCACGCCGGCCGACTAAGTGCTCACGAGAGGGAGTCTTGCCGCGGAAAAACATGATTCACCGTAAATTCTCCTGGAATACCCACCCCGTGCCTCTTCGTTTTCCATCCGTTCGCTTCGTTCGTCTTCCTCCGTTCTTTCCTGCGGAGCGCCTCCACGACTGGTTTCGCGCCACGGACTCTCGATTTCGAAGACTGGTCTCGAAGAAGCCAGGAGGTAGAAAGAGAAGCACTTGTCTCGTTTACGAGCGTGTGCACTGTCACGTGCAGAAGAAGAGTACGTAGCCTCGTGCCGGAGCTCGCGAGGGGAGAATAATAAGCGCGAGCGGGGCCGAGGGATATTCAATTTCGTCGCCCGACCTTTTGTCCCGGGGGCGGAAGGAGAACGGACACGGAATGTCGGATTTTATTATCGGCCGGCGTTCTTCCTGCCCGTCGGACAGAGCGCTGGTATTCTGTAATGCGAGCGCAATCGACGGACCCTCGGCCTGTTAATCCTCAAAGCCGTACGCGATTTAGCCGGCGATGAGCGAAGATTCCCTCGACGATTCCTGGTAGTCACGACAGCCGATCGGGATTACGTTTGGCTTCTCGCTTTACGGCGAAGCACCGCCCGTCCAGTGGTTGTCAGCTCGCGGATCCAATCTCGTCCACGGACGCCTCTCTGCCCGGATTTATTGCACTCGCCATTCAATCGCACCGCGTGAATATGTTATACCTTTCGCTTTTATGCTTTTACGGCGCAGAGTAATGGTTTCGGTGATCATTCATGTCGAAATAGTCCCACGCTAGGCAGATGCAGATTTATCTCTGACAAATCAAATGTCACCTTTTCGCTTCATTCGCGTCTCTCAGTCGCAAACCATGACGCTAGTTTTCTATTGTTCGATCTAATGGTGGAAGTGTACGTTAATTCTGGAGTATATCTAGTTGCGAGGCGAGCGACATAATTAAACCGGTTCGGGCAGATTCGATCTAAATACAATTGTTCTCCGTCGAACATTACGTGGCCGAGCGTCGTCGGGAATGACAATCGCGTTAGTCAAAGGACACTCGTTTCCGAATAACGAGAGCGGCCGATCTCGGAGGATCGTTAAATAGGCGTCGCTAAAAAGCGAGCGTGGCTTCTCGGACGGAGAATACAACAACCGTATTACTCTCTCGGCTTCTCGCGAGCCAATCTGCGTCGTGATCCACGTCCGCGTACGTCGTAAACCGCCGCGAAGTGGACGGAGCTCCGCTTCTTCCACTTCTCCTCCGTGTCCGTTCCTTCCTCCTCTCCCTCGCCGCTTGCCTCTTCCACCGTTCGGCGAACAAATAAATGTCGAATCGCGATAAAAGGCATGAGCCACGGCTGTATATACAAACCGCGTTCCACATTGCGGTGCAACGAAGCGGAGCAGATTCACGCGCTGCACGTAAGTGCCCAGCGACGTGTGTATGTCCGACGTACACTCCGCCATATAATTGCACCCGTCTGCTTTGTACGCGCGGATGATGCAACTGCATCGACATCAACCGAAGTCAACCATCGTAAGGACGATCAACGATTTAAAGTTTCCTCAACAATTGTTATATGTACGCATTCCATGTTTTAATGGTCAAGAACTGGTAGACGAAATCGTCTCATATATCATGTCCAAAATCCTTATCAAGTTACACGTTTTCAACTTCGCGTTTCAAAGGTTGAAACACCGCTGATTGCTACTCCGTTGCCATCCACTTTCACCGCACCCTGTAGGCGCACACATGGAGGGCCTGTTCACGTATGACGCGCACTTCTGTGCGTTTTCTGTACCGCAGTACGTACGAGTACACTTAAGCTGGGTTAGTTAGGCTCGTTCGCCGTAAAGTCCTCCCTCTTTCCTGTCTCCTCTTCATCCTTTTTGCGCTCGCCTTCCTTGCCGTCTCGGACACAGAGAGCCACAGACACACAGTCGTTTGGCTCATACCTGTGCACACAGGAGTGCACGCACGTGGAAGGTGGACGTGCATACACGTACGAGCGCGCGCACACGTTTGCCCGCATTTTCTCGTTTTCTGTTCTCTCGTTCACTCCTTCTTCCATCGTTCCCTACGTCCAGCACTCCAACGGGTGCTCTGCGATGCGTGACTCAAGGTCACCGACTCATGCAGCGGTTACAGAGTCCCCCGTACTCTCCGGTGCACACGGGATGCATCGGTGCATACGTGTAAGCGCATAATATTCGAGGGCAGCGGTATATAGGTACCTCTGCATATACAGGGTGTCTCGGCACGTGTGCTAGGCGGGCAGCAAAATTTTATGGAAAACTTTATTGGTCCAATGAATTCCTGCGATTTTAGTACGCTGGAGATGTATGGGCACTCAGTTAGTTTTATGCCGTCATTGACCGATGTGAAGCGATTTTGGCGGTAACTGAGATGTTTGCCCGAATGCCTTGTTACCTGTCATATGATTTATTGTGCCGGAACAACTCGGTCCATTTCGCCGTTGAATATATTTTTATTGAAATGTTCACCACTGCTGCTGCTTAATGTAGAATTCCAACGCGTGCTCGTTGAACTGTTTTCGCATATACATACAATTTTAACGAGGGGCAATACTTTTAACTATGGTAAAGAACGAGTTTTGAAAAATTTACGTGAAAAATAATTTATAACGCAGTTGAGTTTGTCAAAATGTGCAATAGCTTACGAAATTTAGAGCAGCATAGGCGAAACAATAAGATCAAACGCACACCATTGCGGCTGATTAAATATTCTGTTTTTTAACCAAAGTAGACCAAGGTAATATGGAGGGAAAGTTATACAGCTTGAGAATAATTCCATCGTCGCTGTTCAAAGTACAATTATTTCTAGGATATTGCTAAAACCGCGTGACAAAAGAGCGGAAAATAACCATCATTGCTCTAAAATTCTCCACTACCACACACACATGGTTGATTCGATAGCCAACGCCGTCATCAAAATACAGGTCCTCTGTTCGAGGAACTTCGTTCTATTTTTACCGAATTTTATTCTTATTTCATATTTGCGAGAATTTGTCAAGGTCTCCGGTCTACCGGCTTAAATTCCACTGTCAACAGGATATCGTCATCGTTCTAACCTCAATCAGAAACCACTTCTTTACCCTATCCTCCGCATCGTAACTCGTTGCCTGGACTCCTCCGGCCCATTTTCTCGAGAAACCCGCCGTCGTAAATTGTTTCGAAGTCGTTAGAACCATCGACGCGGCGTCTCATCCGCGTATATCGTTCTTCGGCGCTAATTTAATTACGCACACGCCAGTGACCGTGCATGTGGGCAAAAAAAAAGAGCTGCCACCTCGTATACGTTCGCAGAACAGTCGTTTGAAGCGAAGGGACGGACAGAGAGGACGGGCGCTTTGCGGATGAACAGATCGATGAAGATAGAGAAGCGGGAATCAGGGAGAGGGGCGAGTTAGAGAAGTCACGGAGATACTTGTCGGCGGGTCTGCCCGTATTTTACAAGCGGAGCCATTATAATGACATTTAAACCGCCGCGGCGCAGATTGCACTGGCGACGAGCATAACCTTTCCTAACCGGGTGATTTATTTGGCACGGCGTTGAGCCCCGGCAGCGTCATGAGGAATTACGAACGCGTGATGAATCTAATAAAATGCGCGTGCACTCTCGCCCCCAATTCGTCTCGCACGTCGTCGCCTCGGTCCTGAATACTCGGATTTTTAGCCAGGTGAAAAACATTAATCCCTGCCGCGCCGATTAAATCGTTCGCATCCGTCGAGCTCGCTTCGGCTGGCGACGATTAGGAAGTCGCGCGGACGGTTCATCGATGCGTATCGTTTCCTCGATTATGCAAATCGGCCGGCATTATGTTGCCTCGTAAACCGACGACGTGTGTAAGCTTCGTGCGACGCGCGTGTGTCCGACGTTAGTAACGTTTGCTCGAAAACGTGTATGTACAGGACGAGAGGCCGTGCCGCTCAGGTGCAACACGTGTAATACGTGTCTTGTAATATTTGTTTCATCCAGTGTTATAAATTGAAAGCATACGATAACACATGTCTCCCGTGGCTGCTCTCGCGATATCAATCAGCATGGGTAATACGCTCTGATCGCAACCGCCCTCTTTTTTCCGATACCTACAGTACCTAAGTTGCAAACCCGTGACACAGTTCGTGCCTTCGTTGACAGTCAAGGCTCGTCGAAGTGGTAAAGCGGTAACGTCGTTATTGTCAGCCGACGCGATTCGCTGGAATGAATGCCGGCGCACGATTTATTGCACGCTCCTTGTTAGTGCATCGTTAACCCTTGAACCTCCGCGTTGGGAAGTGTATTACCGGCTCGCCGTAGGCCGTATCATATTCGAACTCCGCCTTCGACGTTCTCACCGGCTCCGTCCGAGGTCCGCGCACTCGGACAATTTTTTCAGCGCAATCAATCGACAACGCTCTCCAATCGGGACGACTTAATTACGCGTGAGAATATGTTGCCTGTCGAGGTTGAGCTTCGATCGGAACCCGTTGCTTTCCGATTAAGTCGATCCGATCGTCGACCGGTGGTGGAATAATAATCGCAGCACATTATCTTATCGGCGGACATTAACGAGAACTACTGCGGCGCGAAAAGATGAGAGAACGTCCGTCTCTTCTGCCAGCGATGATTAGGAAGTCTCGCTGACGGTTCGTCGATGCGTATCGTTTCCGATTATGCAAATGCTCACGGCATTATGTTGCCCCGGTAAGCGACGACGTGTTGCCGGCTTCGCAGTTACATTATTTTTGCCCGCTCATTTGCATCGCGAACGGGCGCGACGAGTTGCACGTATATTTTCTGTCGTCTCGCTCCTTTTTTCATTCGCGCCCGCGCAACACAGCCACTGCCTCGCCGTTTCGCGAGCAAAGTCGAACGTTCAGGCCTTTTTGGACGATTGACGAGTCGTCGTCGTCGTCGTCATCGAATGTGCAGAATACATGATCATTCGATCCGTACGCACCGGACCGTAAAATGCAGTGATTATAGGTCTGCACGATCATATCGCCTTGTACGGTGCACATCCACAATTTGTCGAGAATTTCTGTGAGGAATACTATAATCCATATTTATTAAATTCCAATTACCGAGTTCACATTGTTGTAAGGATATATTTCATGCCTTTGTTGTCATCGAGGAAACGTTCGGCTAAATACGATGGACGGTGGCAATTACAAAGTAATCACATTGTTACGACCTCTGCGTTGAAAGGAGTGTTCAAAGATCGCCGATGTTACGCGAGGCCGCAATTAGCGGCGACGGTAGTCAAATCAGTTTCTTGTTTTTCCGCGAGCGCGGTTTCTAGCCCAAGGAAAAGCGAGTAATTAGGCGGGAAACGGTGGCATAAATCGAGAAAGAGGCAAACGATGGCAGAACGTTATTGTCTCGATCGAATGATCTCATCGACTGCGAGCGCGTGGAACAATTAGCGTCGTTGCCGCTGAAAGAGCGATAAACCTTGCGCCAAGCACTACCCACGCTACATAACCTGCCGTAATTACGGCAGATTACCATCGGAATTGCCGCCAATACCGACGTCGTGACATTGTCGCGGGAATAATGTCAGCGTCTTTCCTCTATCCTTCGTCGATACGAGACCGAGCTCTTATTTCGTTCGATTCTTATGCCGCCACGATTTTGCTTTACGCGCCTGCAATTACGACCGCTTCACGCCCGCGCTATTAAGGAATGCTCCATGAATATTGAAACGAAGATGCAGAGCGCTGTGAATCATTAGCATAAAGCGAAATACACTGAACTCTGATGAATACAGATACGGCCGTTTCGCATGGAACGTCGAAACCTTGAGAACAAAAATCGAGGATTTGCCGCGAATTGAGAGCGCAGAATGAATAGTGGCGGTGCGATGTGGATACGTTAACGTCGCCGAGTGAAAAAATTTATGACCCGAGCGTTGAAGTGAGGCAACAGTACATCACGTTCCGTCTAGGCGAGGCGAAGCTTCCCGGTATTGCACTCGTTAGCGCAAGAACGGCTTGCTTTCGGGAGCGCGTGATTTAGGGGCGTAGTTCTCGCGAAAGTAAATTTCTGCCGGACAGACCGTTTTAGAGTTCGCTCGCTGCTGCCTGATGTAACGAGTGTCAGAGCGGTTAAGCACGGTTTCACGGTGCAGGGACCGCGCAAGGCCGCCTGCAGCGAGGTCGAAATTAATGTCAACGTCGTGCGACCGTGAGATAGGCCGGTAACCGTCGCATCTTCGTTTTCCCCGAAAAAAAGAGGAAAGAGCGGAAAGAGGGTCGGGGGGAAGGGGTGCGGGGAGGAGGAGCATGCCGGCGGAACGTTTTGCACTGTGAAACGACTGCAATTCCGTTCGCAGCCCTGTCTTTCGCCTCGGCTCTCGGATTAATTACCTTAATTGCGCGCATCCTCGAGATACATACGGAATGTATCATCCGACGCGGCGTAACTCAATGTTCTGCCATTGTATCGTTTTATGAGACTCCAAGTCGCGGATGGAATTAGGTCAATTAGATTACCGCGTCGCTCGAAGTAAATTGCACGGTTACCGAGAACGCAGCGAGAGAATCGAATTAGCGTACGTGAAGAGTGCCACGTTTCGCTTCGCTCGGCTGAAAGCTAAAATTGAAACTCTAATTAAATTCGACGATTCGCGTTACGGCCCCGGATCGATAATATCCGCGTCTGCCAGTCAATCGGGACGTTCCGACGATTCGTCAATCACTGACAAGCTTCGGCGAAGCGGAGGCGAGCAAAATCCGTGGAATCCGAGTAGAATCCTCGTATTCCTTAATTCCCGTTCGCCGCGCTCGATTCCGTCGGTTTCCCGCTCGGTGCGCAAAAACGTCCGCGTTCAAGAAGCCACGGCCAACGCCGTGACGTCAAGCGCCGGTGTATCGGAATGTACCCCGGTGCCGGGTCTATAAATCCTCGGGACGCAAGCGTGCCGTGTAATGGAATGACGGAATTCACGGCGGAATAGAATCGGCTTGTTATTAGCACGTCCGCGCATAACTCGGATTCAGCGATGCGTGCGGCAGCGCCGAGGACGAAAGCGGGGACCTCCTCCTGCCAACTTTCAGCCATCCTCTCCTCTCCATTCCTCTCCCGCTCGCCGAGAGTACGCGAGAAATATTTATGGCCGGCAAAGGAAACCCCCTCGATCTCCTGCTACACCCCTTGTCGCTCGTCGACTTTCGAGCTTCATTCGCCGCTAATTACGAAACTGACCAAAGTAGAACGTTCGGTGAAACTTCATTATTTACTCTCTACCCTGCCATTCGCCGCGTTAAAAATTCGAAGAAATTGAATTAGCTATCAAGCGCGTCGATCGCAGTGCTCGGCAACGAAACGGATGATTGCAACTCGATTCCCTGCGTTTCTGATCTTCCCCTCGGATTCGAGCATGTAATTGGTAGCTCCGGAAAAAGGATAACGCGAGCGCGTATGTGCGTGAACCGAAAAAGCGAATCGGGAGGCGGGACACACACGCGTGGAGAGCGAGAGAACGCGCCTCGTTTTTCGTAATGGGATTTCCTCGTAATCGAAGGGGAGAGATTGCCGCTGATAGACTCGATTTTCGAGATAGAACTGCGCCAAGATTGCCAGCGCGCCAAATTCTTACCAGAGTCGCGTTAAACGACGAGGCCACCGGCTGCGGATTGTCGGAAGTTGATTCGACAATCTCGTTCTCAATCAATATTTCACTCTTCCCAGTATCGCAATCCGTATTGGTTATCGATTTCGCTTGAACGCGCGGACCACAAGCAAGAAGGTAAAACGTATCGGGAGCGTGCCTATAAACGTTCTGCCTGCGTTAACAGCAGACTAATAACAGCTATTACGGCTACTTCTCAGCTCTTCACATAATATTAAATAACAGCCACCGCCTTCACGTCTGTCGTCATCGCATAACAGAATAACAAGTTCGTATATCCCGCAAAGAGTGTACGAAACAAAAATGACATAAAAAATAAGAGAAAAACGATTCTGAACGTGACGAGCTGAAGAAAGTGGGAACGTATCGTGCAGGAAGTTTTATTTCTTTGGACTGCGCCATTCTGTCTATGTCGCTGGACTTCCGGCGGCTAATCCATCAAGCCAGCATCGCATACCGATAATCGGTTGCCTGTTCTTCATCCATTGCGGAGAACCACTGGCGCACCAGGGAACGAGATTCCTGGGCAGAAGGCACGGGCGCACTCACTGTAGAGGGATGGTTTGGTACGGTTCGCCACGGCATACCGAGTACACCGAAGGTGTCCCGGCGTCCCTTCGGCTTCGAGAAGCCAAGGAAGTCCCACCAAAGAAAGGGAGACAGATGTATAACGTTCAACTTGGATGGCGGTTTTGTTGCCGAGCCGCTTCTGCGCCGCGTGCAATCATTTGTCACGCTCCTATATCCTTACTTCCTACTCATCCCATCGACCACATTCACAGGGCACATAATTGCTGCGATTATAAATAAAAAAAACTCCCTCCCAATTCAGACCTACTCGACCTCTTAGAAAATCAACCATTTGCCGGTCGACTGTTTTTTCCTCACAATTATAAGCGTCTAAAGCTGTACACGCAATGGTATTAAAAAAGTTTCCTCGCCTTCGAGCTATCGTGATGCACGCACGATCCTGTCGAATAGAAAATCACACCGACGCCGGGCCATTGTACACCGTGTACACGTATTACCGGACAATAAAACGTAACCGCCAAGGCGATACACACTCATCGCGAGAGTTCGTGCCTCGAGACAAGAGCATTCTTCGTACTCTCCCGACTGTCCTGCAATAAAACGATCCCCTCCCAGCCGGCCTTACCGGTCGCGATCGGCCAATTTACGCCTTCGAGATCCGTACAACGTCGGTACAGGACGGCACTCTGGCAGTCCGTTCATAGCCGATAACTCCATTCCGACGTTGGGTCACGACTCGCTGGTAAGCTCCTCGTACCGAACCTCTCCTCCGCCTCCGCTTCGCTCCTCGAGTTGCTGCCCACCGCTCGACTCCTCTCCTCTCCTCTCCTCTCCTCTCCTCTTCTCTTCCTCTTCTCTCCTCTCCCGCGACCTCAGCCTGCAGCAGCTTCGTCTTCGGCTCCCTTCGGCCGTGGCTGTCTCTAATTGCGCTCGTTCCTCGGGACATGCATTGGCAATATTTATGCCGTCGTACCTTATTCGAGCGTGAGCCTCGCCGTCCGCGAATCCTTCGTGGCGTATACCTCTTAACGACACCCGTAAAGTATTCGTCGTTCGCTGGGTAGAATTTAATAATTTAATAAAATTACCGGACGGCACTCGCGGCAACGAAGGTGCCCGACCGTTTGAGAAATCGATTTTTTTCTTATTGCTTTTTATGTACTTTTAAAGCGGATGCAACTTTGAGAGTAAGCTGATATCGGTTGGGTAGACGGTTTCTGATTATTGGTCGTTGGAAATTTCTGATAGGGAAAATGTTGTATGTTTGATAGCCTTGGATGAAGAACGCTGGATTTTATATTTAAGGAATTTGTTATGTACGGTACGTGATGTCAGGTTGATGATCCGATATGAATCTAGCACAGGTATGAGACTGTATGTTTTAGCAATTCTGCTGGTATTGGTTAAAACTTAATTGTACCGTAGACATGTTTATCGATGATAAAATGAATTTTGGAAAGCTTTTAATGAGGTGTCTCCAGCTCGAATTGTCCCAAGTGCGAAATATCCCCCTAGTCAAGGGTACATTGATCGCGAAAGCGACTCCAAGGACATAGCAATTATTGAACAGATGCGCGTGACGACCGATGAGAGTGGGAATTCTTGATACGTGACTGCTGCGTCAGCAAAATACACTTTCTGCCGTGTCTGTTTCAGGAAGCCTTAATAGATTACATATTTATTCGGTGCCATGAATCTACATAATTACTAACAATGTTTACGAAGAATTCTCTCCTCTTACCAGAAGTGCGGCGGTTGCAAGTGCATTTTTCATAATTCTCCCACATACTTCTGATCGTATCTGCAAAACTATTACACCTAGAGCTGTACATTCGCACGGGGTGAATGTGGATAGCAGATATTAAAAAAAAAATGCTCCCTCCGATCCCCAAGGTCAGAACCATAAATATACACGAACTCTCTCACGTGTTTGACGTGCGTTTAATGCGTCGCAAGATATGATCGGATTACGAAGATTGGCGTCTTTATTAATAGCGAGCGTGCGAAAGTAGATCCAGACCTATATTCGAATGGCAAACATCGATTCACGAGTATCAGCTCCCGACAGTTATTACACCCGTGCAAATGTCGGATCGACATTTAGCGCGTCGTTCGTTTTGATGTCTCTCGCGAAAATAGATATGTCAGATGGGGAGCGCTCGTTACGTTTGTATGGCGCGGTTTATTTTACGATTCGAACAGTGAGAGTGTTCGTCGCTGTCACACAAATCGTTTCCCCCCCTCAATCGTCTTCCATACGTTATCATTCGACGGTTGACGTGTAAAAACTATTTGCTTATTTAATGCGGAATTTATTTGCGTTTTGGTTCGAAACGAATCCGGCGACTAATAAGGTCGTTCGACGGATATCGAACGGTATGTCGTGAACGAAGGCTAGACAACGATTATCAACGAGTACAGGAAGGTAGGGACGCTTAACGTGATGGTTCACCGCTGTCTATTCCGTCGCTACGTGATCATGCAGATCATTAGCACTCGATCTTCGTCGGGCAAGAAGGATCACCCGTACGGCATTTCAGGTCGGCGCAATTATTGCAGCCCGACTATCACGATATCCACGCGCACCGTGTAATTCCGCTTGTCTCGGGACTAAATGTCTAATGTCTAGTCCTGCATCGCACTGTCCGTAACTACGCGGTCGGTCATTTTTCACGCCACTTTCCCTTGAACTTATTGCCGCGGATGAGGGTGAACGGTCAACTGTTATTTGCCATTTCACTCAATTACGCCGATGGCGGAAAGGGGCATTAGTGGAAAATTACAGCAGAAGCGTTTCATCGTATTATGCCCGAGGAGTGCAAAGGCCATTTTCTGAATCTCGCAAACATGATACCGGTACGTATCTTCCGCGGCCGAACGAAAGTGCTCGTGCGAAGGCTTAAAAATTGATTTCGAACGTCTCGCGTCGTTTTGCCGGCAACAGTTAACGGCGTCGGAACTAATTCCTCCCGCGGGGCCTTAAAAGTGGCCCCTAAAGCGACGGAAAACGCGCGCTCATCTCCTCCGGAGTCGGACATAACGATTCAACCGTTTACGGGGGCCCCTTTCCTCCCCATTTTTCGCCGACACGGACCGAACAATTACCGGGAGCACTTTGCAGTCGGTTTTTTTTTTACGACGAGCTCGTCGTTGCCCGGCATTCGTCCTGCCGAAGACGTCGTTGGCGACCTGAAACGGGCGCGTATAGGCACCCTTAGTACTCCGCCTCGATCGTAACGCAGGATCGTACGAGAAAGGGGGGCAGGCGGCGGCACTCTTTTCCGAGTATTCTATAGAGCCGTAACTGCTTGGCGACGGCGACGGCGGCGGCCCTTTATGCGCCCCGTTTATACGAGGCGAACTGATCGTTCGACGATTTCTCCCGCGGCCCCGTCACTCACAATGTAACGACCGGCCGGACGAGCGTCAAGGCTAAGACGACGCTGGCCAATTTCGATCGGTGCGCGCGCGCGTGCGCAAGTATTCGCCGATGCAAGGCATTTTATTATCGCGCCGATGCGGTCGCGACAGTTTTCGTCTCCTTAGCGAATTACGGGAGACGGCGCGGAAATTGTGGTTTACGCTGCTCGGCGCGCGGCGTCTTTCTCGGAACTGTCTGCGAAGTCGTTTGCCGTACGTCGTCGTCCGTAATTGCCGCTAGCTTTGCGTAATTGCACCGCGTCCGCGAAAATATGCCAATATATCCAATAATAGAACCTGCATACCGCAACGACGTGCAACTTCTATCCTTACCAGTATCGGCAATCGTAACGATTATATCACTGTTCTTGCCGCTCGCTCATGAGGCGTACTTGGATGTAATTAAATCGGTCCATGTTCGTTCGATTTCCGCCGGTCTTCTGTCGACTTATTTTTCCCGCCGTGACGACATCCGGAACGACTCACTTACGCGAGCGTCATTAGTTTCGACCGCGCGAACGTCCGTCGTCACGCGCGTCACCCGGCTCCTCGACCTTGACGGACTTCTTTCGGCCGCCGCCCCGAGCAACAAATGCCAGTGTCGCCTCGCGCCGACGATGATGCCCGATCGAAAAAGCCCCGGTGCGTCCGCGATCGGCGATCCGATGGAACGGGGACAACGATTTTATCTCGTCGCCATAACTCATACCGGTT
Source organism: Anoplius nigerrimus (assembly GCA_914767735.1). Classification (NCBI taxonomy): domain Eukaryota; kingdom Metazoa; phylum Arthropoda; class Insecta; order Hymenoptera; family Pompilidae; genus Anoplius; species Anoplius nigerrimus. The sequence continues at coordinate 11,463,378 of OU612088.1, read as the reverse complement.
TTTCGGTTGTCGAGGGGTGGCGCGCGATTTCTTGCCAATCAGGCGACTCCGGAGGGGGAGGGTAATGGCGGTGGTCCGGCAACGATGACGACGACCGCGGCGACGATGGCGGTTCGCAGCGTCGAGCGGTGGCGGGCCCATCCGCTTCGAATCGATTAAAAGCGGAGACAAATAAATAAATCATGGCTCGTCCGTTTTATTCTCCACATTACCCCGACTGCTTTGCAGTGAGCTGGGTCTCTCTCTCTCTCTCTCTCTCTCTCTCTCTCTCTCTCTCTCTCTCTCTGTCTTTCTTTCTTTCTTTCTTTCTTTCTCTTTATCTCTCCCTCCCTCTTCCTCTCTCTGCCTCTCATTCCGTCCTGCCGTCCTGTCGCTCTTTTCGCCATTTTCGCCGGCTCGTTCCTGTCCGCCTGTCTCTTCGCGAGCGCAGTTATTATTGGCTGCGAACCGCGATCGAGCTCGTGCGATCCCACGGTATCCCATGGCATGGCACACGTAGCGCGCGTATATTCGCCGCGAGAACACTTACGTCCGCTTTGGCCGCACACTCCCGGCTCGTCGGGCATTACATACACTCCGGCGTGTGCTACGCTCATGTTCGTGTTTTTACGCGTACGCGTCGTGCTAAAGGCACGATTTTAATGCTTGGATATCCGGTTAATCGGTATGTGCCGCGCGTTCGGTATGATTTTTTCCACTTTTTACCTCCGCTCCCCGGGTGGAACAAATTTGAGCCGGAGCTATTGTGAGTGAGTTAGGGGGAGGAACGTCGAACGCTTCTTTGTTGGGCCGCGGTTCTCATACATTGTTTTCCTCTTGTCGCGACGTCGGTTGCCTCGTTAACGCGTACGACCCGTCGCGGTATAAACTATCTTCCGAGGCATGTCGCGAGTGTGTTACACGGCCGGAGCTCTTTATTTTCCTGTCACCCCGTGCATCGACGCCGCGACTTAACCTTCGACGTACGTACATGCACGCCGGCGAGCATACCCGTCGGAGTTCGCATAGTTGCTGGAAGATTTAATCGCCGGCTATCGGCGCGGGATAGTTACATAATTGCCGGCATCCCGCGGACCGTATAGAATCACGTTGCACGGCGGTTTGCGGCGATTTATGTTTTTCATACCGTTTCTAAGTCGGCCTTCTCTCCGCTCTCTCAGATTTTACCTTCCCGCCAATTTATGTCTCTCTCCTCTCTCTCTCTCTCTCCCTCCCTCTCCCTCTTCCTCTTCCTGTCCCTCTCTTTTTCTTTCTCCCTCTATTCTGCTCCCTTATAGCTTCATCTCTGAAGCCATGAAACGACGAGACACTCGGAAGCTGCATCAATTCCGCGTGCGCAGTAATTGATTTCAGATTTAATTGAATTAAGCCAGCGTCGAAGTGCACGCTGCTCTTTCAATGTCTGCGCGTCGCAACAGCGTTTCCACATCGGAGGCAGTGGGGGCGCGCGTAATGAATGTTATTACACACGCGGCGCGCAGTGTAAATTTCCAGCGTCACGACGCCCGACGTAGCGGAGGGCGGCCTGGGAAGGGCGGGATGGAAGCGACGAGGGAAATGTTGACGACTCCTTCGCGGCGGGCCTGCTCGTAAGCTTTTGCTAATTCACGAGTCCGCTTAGTTCATGAGACTGCCGAGAGCTGGTGCGAAGATTTACTGGGAGTTAAATTCACAATCGCTAGTGTGTCGCTCTCTCAACAATGAGCGAGCGAGCGCACGTTTTCGTTGGGCCGCTGTAAGTGGCATTGCCAGGAGACGAATTCCCGTTTGTTGGTCTTTACATAATGTACGTGCTATGCATCTTTCGAATCTCGGTACTGGGGTAATCATTAGGAATGCTAGGGTGGCGGAGTGACAAGGATGCATCGTACAACGGTTGCGATTTATTTATTTGATACGCGAGAGAAAGTTGGATATACTCTTCCGAATAAGTATATACCCGGTATTGTGACATAACGATGGTTTACAATATCGACATGCGTGATTCGTGCAATAACGGACTATAAGAGTAATAACAGCGGCAGCGCTTGATAGTACAAACCTTCTACCCTGTTCTTTGCCTCTCTTAAGCTCGGCAGAATAAGGCGATCGTAAAGCGCTCTGGGAAAAAAGGAATTCATGCTTAAGTTCGCGGTTGTTCTTTGAAATACGCGCGTTACCGGAAATTATGGTTTCCTGCGCAGGCTATAGGCCGACTGAACGGTTGACTGAATAATGCACGCGCCGACGATAATATCCGTCTTGCCGCGATGTCAAGCACCTAATGGCTAATGGGTAATAGTCTTGCGGTGGTATCGATAGCGGAGTAGAAAAAGAAAGTTAGCCGTTTGCCGCGAGCGCGACTTATGGTCGTTGGGAGCGTCGAGACGGCTTTGAATCGATACCGTTCGTTCCACGTAACAGCCTTGAGCGTACTGTTTGTCCTCTCAGAGGGCTCAACAATCACAACATCCACCGCCGAACAATGCTCGCCGATCGTACGCTCGTCTACTTCGTTAATTAGCCATTTTCTCCACTGAAACTATTCATCAACGAAAGTGTATCGCCGCGTCGAAAATCCGTCGAGTCATTGCGGAACCTTTTATTCCGCAGTCGCGACAAAGCCTTCTCGGACAGACATAATCGCGAAAATGACCGAGCCCCGTACAGTGCAAAGCGGCCGACTTGCTGCGAGCGACGGTTATCGGTAAATAAAGCAAAAGTCCGACAAACCGGGCAAACGCAGGCGGATTCGGCGCGGGAGCGAGTCGAGGTGAAAAAATCGACGCTCACCCATTTATCGACTCCTTTATTTTTGCCGCACAAAGGCCACCGTCGCCGCGACCGAAATAATTCTCGGAAGCGGAGCTACGGAAAGGCGATCGCCGATGGAGCCACCCCGAAATTCTTGTCCGCTTATTAACTCATTAACTTACCCCCGTGCGCGCCGACGACGAGAATCGTCCGTGTCCCACTGCACTTTCAACGTCCCACGACGCATATAACGGCGATATTATCGGCTCTGGCCACGGCGTAAAGTGCCTAATGGGCAGCGGGTCCCGCGAATAACGTGTATGGGGTCGAACTCCGTGTGCGTGAGTGGGTAGGCAATAAAAAAAGGCCCGCTTAGCCGTCGCCGTCGTCGTCGTGGACATACAAGCTTACGAGCGGAAAGGCGCGGGACAGAAATCGATACAGGACGAGAGAACGTCGTCCAGGTACATCGACTTTGGCCGCTCGACACCCGCGAGGGGGGGTGGCGGACAAGAGGGGTGCTGGTGGGAGGTAGGGAGAGAAGAAGGGGGTGGGTCAGAAGCGGGTACACGGTTCTGACAGCATAATGCGAGTGATAAAACGAGCGAATCGACCGGCACCGCGCGCCAGCCCCCGTGAAAGGAAGACGGAGGTGCACGATTATCGTCGCAACACCGTGGAATTACCGTCGATCGAGACGTGTGTTTTGCCTGTCATTTGTGGATATTAATATGCCGGTGCCGTATTTCCCGAATAAATTGCCGTCGCGAAATTGCAATTTGCGAGCATTTGTCCGTGACGCTCGACGCGGTGTTGTTCGTTATATATATATTCATATTATATGTATAATATATATATATATATTCTTTATCCAGTGTGTATACATATATTCGTGATTATTTAATTATCTATTTAGGCTCCGTATACATATACAGGCTCGTACGTCACGAGCTCCCGAGTAACCTACGAATGAAGGCCTAATTAGGCAAGTGCTCATGTACTTGCATGTACGGACAGGTATAACTAGTCGTGTACGTGGATCGATGCGGGGATGTGTACGTAGGCACTCTGCTAATTAAGGTCTTACTCGACGTGTATCCTCGTCGACTCTTAGTTTCTTGTCCACCGACCGTCCGTAGACTCGCGGACCGATTACGCTGGTCGTTTTGCGCGTCTTCCCTCATCGGAGAACAATAAATAAAGAGCTCGTATGGCGTTCGGGAGCAAATTGTTTCGGTCCCTCCCCTCCCTCCGACCGCATGCCGCGTACCTTAAGTAACGAGGAACGTTGCATGACGCGAGTTTTCCTCTTAATTAAGGCCCGCGATCGGTCCCTCGGCGAAGACGATAATTACTGGCTCCGTAATTGATTGTCGGCTAAAACTCGCGCGTCCTTCGCGTTTCGCGGTAATTGACGACGCGAAATTACGATCCAGGTAATAGTCCGCGGGTTTGGAGATTGCGCATCGGACGAAAGAGGGTTATTACGCGTCGTGATGCTCACTTCTTGAGCTCCCAGCGTTGAAATCGTGAGCCGGAGGATCGGCAAAATGAATTTTTGCTCGACCTGATATTTTTGGCCGATTACTTTATACGTTCGGTCAGAAAATGACGAGAGTTCGCTTGCTCAATTAACATTTGGGTGTCGCATTTTTTTCTTTATCCGAACTTTTTTATGGAGGATGAGGATTTCTTTTTTCATGGCGCCATCGACGGCGGGCGTCGCCGTGTTCCTCGAGTTCGCAGAAACGTCAGACAGGGTAGGAACATAAAGAGCCGTGTGGCACACGCCGGAGGGTAAAAAAGAGAGAGAGAGAGAGAGAGAGACATTTTTCCAAGCCTGTGCATGACTTACGGCCCTGTATTATCGTTACGATCTTCCGCGAGAGTACGAAAGTGGCCACGCTCGATATCGTCGCGAAAGTGAACTCTCACGGCGCACGAACTTCTTTTATTGAATTCGCGGAATCGCTTTTGCCATCCCCTACGTTCACCTCCCCCAGTTCCCGCACTCCCCCTCATCCGGAGAGCTTCCTCTGTCTTTTTGATCGTTTCTTCCCCGCTCGCTTTGTCCCCTTTGCTCCACACCGGGAGCGCTGGGAGAGAGGGAAAATTTGCGGCATCGATATCTCTCCGACGATCTTTACCCTCCGAGGGCCAATTATTCGGTCGCGTGGATTCGCGAAACTTCGCTGGAGGCAGCGAATTGAATTAAAAGTTGCCGCAATAAATTGGCCGACCGCCGCGCGGGATTCTCTCGCATTCGCGCTCGGATGCGTACTCGGCGTGTTCAAAAAGAGCGCATCTCATAAATAAGTAAAGTCTCCCGCCCGCCCCAAATAGCTCACTCGTCCTGAATTTATATCTCCATACCGTTTCGCCTCGACAATTTCTCCCTTTCCCGCCCGTTCCTCTCCGTCCGTCATTTCGCGAACGGAAATGTACTTCGAGCCGTCTCTCACTCCGGATCTCCTCCTCGCGCAATTTTTCCGCCCGCGATCTCCGGCAGCGCGGGGCAGAGCGGCGGTTTATATCTTATTTCTAATTTATTTCCACTCTACGCGTTTTTCTCCTTTTACTCGTTCGCGAGTGGCCGTAACTCCGTTTGCCCGTGCAATTACCGTCCGGCACGGCTATAATCTTCGCCTCCTGCGCGCACGGCGGCGATCGCGACCAACAACGGAAAGCGGGTATCTCAATTACTAAACCGTAGATGATCAGCCGGCGAACAAAGCGAGGCGAGCCGCCGAGCGGTAATAGCGCGTCTCCAAGGCTACGGAGAAACAATACCAGCGGTCTCTTGGGCCGGCTTAATCGTCGAACTGCGGCCCGAGCTCCCCAATTAGCGCGTCAAATATTCGCCGAGCGCGCTACGTCCCATTCTAAAACTGAAGCATGTGGCAAGCCGTTACAGAAATCTAGAGCTGAAACGAGAGTGTCAATCAACATTTTTTCATTCTCCTACATCACTGATTGGCGATCAAACATCCTCTTCTGTTCGTCAAGTGACCAGTTAGTTGACCGTAATCTGTCCCTCTCTTTTTCTCTCTCTCTATTTAAGGCGGAATGTGAACAGCTCTCAACAGCTGAAGCCTAACTCTGCGCGCCAAAGGAGCCGAGCCACGTGCTGCCGGTCTGAGCGCATTACGAAAGAGAGAAGCGTGCATAACGCGGCCTCTTCGAGACGTCGTGCGAGCGAACCAGAATGCGACAGAGCAAGAATGTAAGCGTGTTTGGCAAACGTGCCGTGAACGCCGGTGGGTGGCCGCCAAAAACGTACGAGGGTGTAACAAGGGTACGAAGCGGCTGAAAGGAGTGTGTACGAGAGGAAAGGAGAGGGGGAACAGAATAAATGAGCGAGCGGCTGCGCGCGGCAAGGGGAACGATAATGTGACAGAGGGATGGAGGGAGGATGTGACGGGAGGGAAGAGGTCCGAGCGTTTGAAAGCGACGCGGAAAGGTGGCGGGAGTGGAGCGCGATAAATTCCAGATGCGAAAATTAATGCCGCGACCGGGGCGATATTCCTCCGCGGACTGCATCGCCAGCCTCCCCCCTCTCCATCTCTCTCTCTCTATTTCTCTTTCCATCCGTTTCTCTTTCTGTCGCTCCCATGCGCCGCTCGCGATGCCGGCGAATACGCACAGTGCATACTGAGCGGAACATTACCGGCATTATAAATGGGAATCGTAAAACATTATGGCACATCCTCCTTCCCCCTCTCTTTCTCTTTCTCGTCCTCTACGTCCTCTTCCTCCCCGGTGCACGCTTCGACCTTCCCGGTCTTCCATTTTTCTCCTCCCTCGCTCGTCTTCTCTTCCTTCTTTCACGCTTCTCCCTCGTTCGAGATAAAATTACGACGCCCACGCATTGAGCGTCTGAATTATCGCTGTTCGCTGTACTTTTTCCGACCCTTTCTGTCTGTCTGCCACTCCTCTCTCTCTTTTTTTCTCAGCCGATCTCCACTTTCCGCGTCCACTGTATCTCAGACAGCTACCCTATCTCTCCTATCGCGTCCACTGTTCATCATCCGGACGTCTTCGTTCTCTCCTCCCTCGAGCATAGTCTCTCCCCTGGCTCGGTGCAGATCGTCTCGCTCTTCTTCGTCATTAGTCGCCGAAGAGTCAGAGAGACAGAAATACGCGGCGGAGCGGGCAACGGGGTCAAACGGATAATTAACGAGTCGGAGGACGAACTTACGCCTGTGATTTTTGCGTTATTCTTCGTTAGCGCGTAATTTAGGGAGGACTGTAAAATTAATTGCGCGCCGAGCGCCTGGAAAAGGCCAGAGAAGGCAACATGGACAGAACGAAAAAAGATTGGCGCACGGAGGGTCGGGGGAGAAGATTCAGGAGGAAAGGGAGGAAAGGGGGAAAAATAGGAGCAAAAGTGCTCATTCAATCAGCGCGATGCGTTACGGCGCATCGGTTCTTTGTAAACAGATGGACGCGGGCGTCGAGCGTGTACGTTTAATTATCCGGCTCGGCGACAGGTACGTACGACGCACGATCGGCGCCCCCACGGCGCATTATTGTCTCGAGAGCCAATTTGCGAGAGTCACTTTTCGTCTCCCTCACATCGCCCCTCTCCGTCTCACCAGCCTTGCCCTACCTCGCGGCGGGCCGGTGTCGCAATTAAAGTCATAAAATCGCGGACTAATAGCCTTGTTACGTTAATTCAGTGTAATGTCTCGCAATAAAGATGAACGTGCGGCCGATCCTCATGTGTGAACTTACGCGCATGCAGGCGCATACGATACGTATCCGCCGCTTCCCATATGCGTACGTCCATACGGGCGCACTTAAGAATTCATGCGGATGCTCGCGTACGAACCTGTCGACGTGCTCACGTGTACGTTGCGACAGAGGTTGGCATAAATTTAATTTAACAACGCCGTGGGCCCGGTCTCGAAGTCACGGCGAACCGGCGAACGGAGGGTGGTGGGGAGAAATGAGGCGGCGTACACGTAATACGGCCCTGCTCGAGTTGATTGGGCCCGGTCCCGATGTCCGGACTCGGCCGGCACGATGATTTACCTGTCTGCCGTAAAAAGCGGCGGGCTCGACGTGTTCGGGATGCATGCTTAAGTCTGTCGTGTACTCGTCCTTTACCATCGCACGCTTACATGTACCAGGGTGTACCGAAAATCGGCTCGTCGCCAACGAGAGTCTCGCCGAGCGAGAAATCGCTTTGAGCGAGCGGCTAATTTCCCCGGTTAATTGACGGCGTAATTAGAGTCGAACGTTGGCGGCGTTCAATCGGTCGTGACGACTTCCGATATAGCCGACGAACGGCCGAAACTGACCTTTCGACGATCGCATGATCAAAAAAAAAAAAAATAAAATAAAGATTGAACCGATCGCTCGAGCTCATATTCCGATTCTTTTTCAGCGCTGCTTTTGTATCATCTCCCGTTTCGACGCAGGTCACGGTTTCTGTCCTCTGTTCTTGTTTTCTCCGCTTTCCTTTGCCACTATCGACCATGATCTTTACTCTGAGATTTTCCACTTTGGCGGATTTGATATTAATTTGACGGTTCGACGAATTCGAGCGTGCCTACACTCGCAAAATAATTTGACCGCAACGTCAGTGATAATACGACCGCGCGCACCCAGGGACCGCGAACGCAATTTTCAGAGAATTATCAGGGACAAGAATCGTCCATTACGCTCCTTTCACGACCGCAGAACTTTGAGCGCGCGCGCCCTCGTTCATTATGAGAAAGCGATTACGATTTGAAACCCGGTTTGACGAGAGAATGCGCCATGCGCCAGTCTAGGCACTCATGAAAATGTCCCCCTTCAGTCATTGTCCGCAATTATTCGCGAGCTTTCCGCGAACTCGTTCGCGATAAGAGCATAATCTGTATTCGCGAATCAATTTTGCCGCGAAAAATGCGGCGGGGAGAAAGGGAGAGTGAGGGCAGGAGAGAGAGGGAGAGAGAGAGAGTTACGGAGGCGGAGTCGTCCGTAAAAATTCGCCTCTTCGCAGCGCGCTTAATCTCCATTAGCGAAATTACTTTATCGACATACTTTCCAATTGAATTCCGGCTCGAACGATTCACGGCGCGTCAAGAGAGAACGACACGGAGGAGGAGCGCGGAATTCGAACGAGTTCGGTCTTGGGAATTAAGCGAGTTTCTGCCTCTGTGAAACGCAGGTCACCTCGTCCCGTTTGACGAGGAGAAAAAGGATTTTAATCGCGATTTCCACCGGCCGCCGTAATTACACTCTCGAGCGGACATGTAGGACGATTCTGAAACGTCAAGAAAATCGAGAGAAAAAAATCGAGCGCTCCAATCCGTTCGACGACAAATCCTTCGCTGCATCTCAAATATCTCCGACACAATTTACGGTCCGATAAATTCCAGCGACGCCCCGCGGGCTCGTTACAATTTTAATCCGATCACGTGCCACTTCTGACGACGCAGTCGACTCGCTCGATTTAATTATAGAGAAACGCTGCCGACGGAATTCTATTGTATAGCCAAAATCGGAAGTATGACGAGCGCGATTCGTTAGCGATACAAGAATGGGTTGGGGTATTTACAGGGTGAGACGGAAAATCGCGTGTGGAAGAAAAGGAGAGAGAGAGAGAGAGAAACGCTGATAGTTAAGCACTCGGGATGCGCGCAATTTATAAAGTCCTTACGCGGTCCGGCTTAATTAACGCCCGTTCCGTTGCGGCGAATGTGAGTCTATTAAACTTCGTAGTTGATGCACGTGTGTCTTCGCAATGAAGGTCTCATTGTGTTTCGGTACTATTGGCAAATTGGTCGTCTGAAACGGATAGACACTAAATACCGTTTTTTCGGCCGTCTACTTTCTAACACATCGATTTCCACATAATGTACACTTTAGGCATCGATCTTACCTTTTTGGTAAATTAGTGCTGGTCTCACATACCATATTGGGATCTGTCTGAACTGACCAACAACAATATCTAAATATTATGCGCAAGCACATAAAAAAAAAATACACACTCACGATGTGTTAAAGTATGAATAATGGTTCCACACGTCGGACGCGCCGAATAATGAGAAATGCTGATTCAGTGCATGTATCGAACGAATTATTTTATTTATGAATGGCCCATAATGGCGGGTCGTGTTTGCGGTCGTAAATTGCCGAGAAACTTCTCCCGGGAGTCGGACACGTAGGCGCGCGCAGTGTCAAGTCCAGCTTGAGCACAGGACTTTTGCGCCGCTTTGCTGGGAGCAACGGCATTTTGCCTTTGAGCGGGTGCGATCCGTTCCGTCGCTAGCCTGGCAAAGGACCGTGTCAAGGCTGCCCGTTTTATCGGCTTTACGATCCGACTCTGACTCGCGCGCACTGTCGCTCCAGGCTCGAACGATTCTTCAACAGAGGATAAATTGATGCGGGGACTTTCGACTTTAACGATCGCCGTCCGCTCCGTCAGTCGATGCCTGCCAGTACATTTTTTTCCCGCGCGCGAGCGGGAGTACCGCTTTGAAGCGTAGCTTTGAAGTACGGCCTTGAAGGCGGTAATGTGCGAGCGATGAAAGAAAAATGGGCTGCAGCAAAAAGTGCAATGAGATTAGAATGAGGCATCGACTGGTGGCTCCATTAAAATGTGTTAACGCGTCCCCATGAGTTTGCGGTAGACGTCGCCAGCTTCCAACGTCTCTCGCCCACGATCTCTCTCCGTGAAGGAGTCGGGATGTTACGAAACAACGTTGAAAAATCGGATAAGAGTCCCGGACTCAGGTGCACACCCGAAAGAACGACGAGTCCGCCGAGTCCGCCGAGTCCGCCGAGTCTCTACCTGCCGCTTCGTTTTGTTCTCCTCTTTCCGTACCGGTCCGCTGCCCGTTGACCTTTTTCCATTCCCGCCACTTTCATTTCGTCTCCCTCGCTCCCCGATCCGCAGCGACTCGCTTCTTGCCGACGTCCGCCAATTATGGAAGTGCGCGAAATCGGCGAGGAGAGAAGGATTATCTCGCGTTTCATAAATCAGGAGCCGCCCCTGCTTCGGATCCTGGGTCCGTGGAACGGGTTATGTAACACGCCGACGATTCACGGGTATTTCCGACGGTCCCCCTCGCTGATTATTTTGGCTTTGTGCTTTCACGTGTTGCTCGCCAACGACAACGACACGCAGGCCTGTACGTGAAGTCCGTACGCCGCTGTATGGGCGGACAGTTACACTGTGTAGGTACACGGTCGCGCGCTGTTTTATTGCTCAGCCCGGTAGACAATGCATCGTTCCGATGGCTCGGGGGCACAGCGAGCTCTGTAATTGCAAGATTAAATTATAATTCTGCATGGGAGCGCACCTCGCGAAAATTGAACTTCCCGATTGCGCGCTGCAAGAAAGCACGGACCAGCCTCGGTAATGATATATCAATGGCCGAATGAATTTACGACACTGCGGATCGCTGGGACGAACTTGGCTAATGTCGCATGCAGTTCTGTGGATATTCCGGAGAATTGAATGAAAGCGGTCATATATTATGTAACTCTCTCGGGATCTGTGCGCGTTTCGATTTATGTTATTGCTTGTACTCTCAGCGCTAGATTCATCCTGCAGTCGGAACGACAAGTTTGGTCTCTTGTTACTGTTCGTTCTGAAACTTGTGCGTCTTTTTGTCACATCATTCGTATGAATATGTTGTCTGTAAGCTATGGTGTTTCCCGTTGAACCGAGCTAGATTTAGAATAACTTTGGTGATCATTTGGTCTATTTACCGTGACATTTAGTTTGCAAACAAAAACTTTGGATCACTGTTGAACAATGTATAACTGTGTCATCATTCGGATACGTCAAAATCGTACGTCGAAAAAACTATGAGAAAAACGCTGAAAATCGAGTATTTTGTTGGCTGTGTCAAAACTAGTTTTTTCTGTCCGCGGGGTGCAACATAACTCAATAGGTCGTTTCGTCTCTTTTATCACATTAAAAGTAGTTCAAAAGAAGCAGAAAAAGCCGAACCGGGCTTTCTAAATCAAATAGTTTTGAAGCTGTGACTAAAAATATGTTTAAAAACGACGAAAAATTGACGTTTATACACCATGTGGTTATATGGTCCTATTAATCTACTTACCTCTGTCATGACATCGAAAGAGGTTGAAGAGATAACAAAAAATCACAACGTGACTGTAGAATAGTTCTATGAGTAAGGCCGGAAATAACTGCAGAACTGACTAAAATTCAAATTTTTTGTATTTTCAATGCGTTGAGTTATTTTTATTGGACTGAGAACAGTCAAGTAGCGATTTTCCTGATCCAAGTAAAACATTCTTTCAAAACATGCAGTAATAACACCGTATAAAAGCATTCGGCGGAGTGAAGACAGAGAATGGTGAAGTTTAAATAATAATAAAAAGAAGCAAATGCATGTTACGTCAAAGTATGGTCCTTTGGTCGCTCATGGCAATACAGCAACGATAAACCAATAAAGTAGCCTCCATATTCGGGCTGAAATATGTCCTTGCCGACCAAAACTTCGGCAGCAATGTTTTTGCGCCGAAACTTTATCGCGATTGTCTTAATACGTTTTTCTCCAGCGTGCCCTCGCACTAATGAGATTCCCTTTCGTTTCAGGTTGCCTCGCGACCTTGGAGCCCGGATCAGGGCAAGACGCGGGAGATGACCAAGCTCTGCAACCATAAGAGGAAACTTCTGCTGCCGACCGCGGCCGCCAGTCCTGTCGCGTCCTGCACGACGGCGGTCTCCTCCTCGACGTTGTCCTCTTCTGGACCAGCGTCGGCGGTTCACGCGAACGCCGACTCGCCAACCTCGCCAGACAAAGCCAGAAAAGGTAGGATTTCGACACGGCCTTCTTTGCGTCGCGCCACGATCCGCAATCCTCGCTTATATTCCGGACCACCGTCGAAAACGGTCACTGGCCCTTGGGAGAGCAAAACTCAATTTCATTAAACACTTGGCCATGACGAAGCTACAGTGAAAGAAATACGCGTTGGTATGTCGAAGATATACGATCGGCTGTTTCCTACTGCATCCAGCAGTGTAATGAATAACGCTCACCAAATCCTTATATCGACATCGCGCGATTTTCATATTTTGGCATCCAGCGCAGAGTAATTTATCTCGGATAAATTTGCCGCCTCCGAGAAATCGATTCGGACCTTCGACGCGGCCAGCATTAACCGTCGCTCGATCAAAATCAAGTGCCTTCCAGCTCACGGCTCGGTCATAATTCCAGGCCCCCGGAGTTGCCAAACTCGTTGACGCCGCACGTCGCCAGTCGCCGCGCACACGCCCACACTATTTCGCAGAGGACACGTCAAAACTTTTCTCATCGATCGGCCGTATTAACAAAGTTCCCTGTCAAGCCGAGCGTCGAACCGGCGCCATAATCGCCGAGACGTTTATTCACCGCGGTCCCTGCCGTCCCGTAACACGTGCCAACTTTTATTGGAGGAGGACCAAAAGTTTTTCCCCCGACCGACAGTCTCGCGAGCCGAGCCCACGATCATTAGGAAAGAAAGTCGTCCACGGTAGCGAGAGAAAAGGACGAAAATTGTGGCATTAGCGGGCTCACCGTTTTGCCACCCCCGGTGGCGTTCGACGCATTAAACCGCGGTGCCACCGAGGGGCAAGAGGGGGTGGAATGATGTATCGCCAGTCTCGCCAAACTCGCCTCGGGATTTCATTACCGGATCCCATGAGCGAGCGAGAGAGCGAGGGAGAGAATGAGATAAAGAGAGAGAAGTGGCATAGCTACGCTTCTTTTTCGCTCGTCCTCCTTTTTACTTTTTCTCGCCAGCGCTGTCGCTCTCATCTCCGCGCCACTCCTCCCCTACCCTTTACCCCTCCGCCCCCTCCCGCCCCTTCTTCCCCGCCATTATCGCATCGCGCGCCGTTAATTAAACGGCTGTTACCTGTCGCGAGTTCGGGGAGCGAGAGACGCGAGGCCGAAATTGTGTCGACCCCGAAAATTACGATGCCGGTCGGAATTGAATTTTGACGCGTCTCTGTCGGCGGCGGGGAAGGGGTGCGGGAGGGCGAGAGTTTCGATATTAAAATTTCACGCGGCTTTTGTTCCGGGAGCTTATTATCCCCCCGGACAGGGACGGTGCGAGCGTCATTGACGCGGCGCGAAAAATAATTGCGTCTCCGCTGTCGCTGCTTCCCCGGCAGTCGTTCCCGAAATTAGGGGTTGGATATTGAATTTTTCATTTCTTTGTTTTTTTTTTTCGTCGACCGGCTCGTCGACGATGCGTTTCGCGATATTAAAATTGAAAATTACCATCGCCCCGGTAGTGTGTTCGCCATCATTTATCCCGTCAACTTCAGACGGAAGCGGTGCCAAAAATTGTTTTAACTCCACCGAAGCATTCTACCGGAACGTCCTTCGGACTAAAAACGCGTCAACCGAGGGGGACGAGGGGTGGAAAAAACGAACGTCCACCAATAGCCACCGCTCACAGCGTGACAATTCGAACGATACAGAACAGAGAGGGAGGGCGAGGGAGGGTGAGAGAAAGAGAGACAAAAGAGTGGGAGGGGGGGAAAAAAAAGAGCAGGCGGCGAGAATCCACGGGCTAAAGTTTAACTCAAGTTTATTGTCAATGCGCGGCTGCGACGATATATCTGTCCGCGGGAGTGTTTATTTGACTTTATAGGGTCGTTTTAACATCGGCCGGAGGAGGGCGGGGATGGATGTGCAGGGGTTGCCGGCGATGCGCGGGGAAAACGTTTGCGCTCACGTTGCGCCGCTTCAATTCCAATTTTCCGGTGATATAAAACGAGACGCCGTCCGCACTGGGAGAGTTTAGAGGGGTGGTTGGGCGAGAGGGGAATCGAGGGTTGAGCGGGGCGGAGAGGGAGGTTGGGAGAGAGAGGAGGTGAGTTTTGCGCGGCGCATTTCAGCCATCCAGCCCTCTCGGCGTACTCGGCGTAACCCTCCACCTCACGCACAGTTCCCAACCCCCACCGTGCCGCGCAGTTCCCCTTTCAATTGCGCCGCGGAGAAGGACGAAGAAAAAGGAGAGCCCGAATAGTTCTTTATCGCCGTCGACGCGCTGGATAAAAATGCCGCCGGCCACGGGTGGCGTTTTACGGTTTTGCGCCGGCGTTCCTCCCCTCCATCCCTCTCCCCCTTCTCGCCTCCGCTCGCCGTCTCGCTAACTACTGTCGTCCCTATCGCGATTGCCGTGACACGCGCTTTTGCAAAAACCGACGACGTTAAAGCTCGACGTCGGACGGTCGCTTTTTGTGCCGCGATCGATTTTTGCCGAACACGATTTTCAGAAAAGACGCATCCTTGATAATCTCAATATTTTTACCGGATGCAGCGACTGTCGAGATCGCGGGCATTCGACGCTACGGGAGCCGAATGCATGTCGATTTTCGTCGAGTCAAGTGGCGTCTTTGTTTTAATGGGACTCTCCCCTTCGACGTTACGCGCATAAAGGTTTTGTGCGCCGTACTTGTGGCGCGTCGGCGCGTAATCACGCCGCCCCGAGTGTGATAAGTCTCCCTCCCATTTTCGAACAGCTACGCAGCTACAGCGGCAGCGAGCGGGGATTATGGAGAGAGGGGCGGCGGAAGGGTCGAACGATTCTTTATCGTGGTCGAAAGCTGGATGTTTTCGTAGCGCCTGCTTTCCACGAGAGTCGATTTCATTCTTCCCTCCCTCCTTTTTTTCTCTTTCTCTCTGCCGACACTTTATTCCTGCCGAGAAGGGGAGCGCGCTCGGCGTTCCACAGATTATGCGAGACTGGATTTACTTCCTGTGGTAGGAAATATCTTTTAAGCGTAATGCCCCGCCATTGGGACGGTCGATAAATTTTCGGCGTTAATTTTTCATGCCCCGATAAACGATCCTTAAACTCTATTCCCCGAATGCGCGAGGCGTAAACCAATAAAAGGACGGAGGAGGAGCAAAAAAGGAAGTGCGCCACCACCTTTAGCGGTACGTCTCTCGCAGGCTTACCGTACTTCATTGCACAGACGTACGTAGTGAGAAGTATTGAGCCATAAAATTGATCGAAGCGTACGCGAGCGAGGGCGTGCGCGCGCGCGCACGTACACCCCGTCGAGATGGAAAATTCTCTCTACCGTTCTCGCTCGGATCCACCATCCTTCTCCCCCTCGCGAGCTTTCCGATTTCCACGCAGAACTTAAACAATTTTCCCTCCCGTAAACAGGTTCAGCCCGGTTTTCCTCAATCGATCATGTCTGCCTCACGTCGACGTGGTACGTGCCCCGTTACACTACCGACATCTCTGGGAGAACGATTTTACGGATGATGTTCCTCCACCTCCTCTCTTTCTCCCTTTCTCCCGCATCTTCCTTCCCACCCTCCCTCCTCCAACCCTCCTTCAAACCACCCCCCTATCGCGCCGCAGAGCCCGCCACTACACCGTCTGCACCGCCCACGGCGGATGCTCCCACTATTGGAAAATTTGTCGGGGGAGAATTTTCATACGCCCCGACATTGCGCGAGTGTTAATAAAGACTCGGTCGTTGGCGCAATTTCCGCGCGCTAAATTATTTCTCTCGAACGCCGCCGCCGTTGCCGCTACCGGGGCCTGGCCCTGAGTTATATCGTTCAACGTCGGCTGGACGTGTGTGTGTGCCAGCGCGCGCGATGGGGCGGTTTAGTCTGAATCGGTAGGAAATACTCTTGGGGATCGCGCGCGGCCGTGCAAGAGCATTCAGAGCTCTTTTCCTCGCCCCATCCATGTTTTTCCCGGAACCGAGATTCGCCCGATGCCCTTCCGCGCCGATGAGTCTACGCTGCCGTTTCCGTCCAATGGGATCGTTTAGAACGCTCGTTTGAGGCGCGCGCGATTTATCTGGTGCGCAGCTTCTGCTGTATTCAGCTACTGGTACGTGTCAAATCTTTGTTACAGCCAGCTTCTCTCATACGCTTTTCACGATTCTAATCGACCACATCCCTGATACAAGATTCGTTTTGAAACAGATAAATTCGAAGCATGCCATTCGTATTCACGATCAATTACGATATTTCGAAAGCGGAATTGCGAACAATTCAGATCCCAACTTTCGAAGCACGTCGTTCATTTTCATAATCGCGAACATTCACGCTCTTCCGCTGCTACTGAGAATCTAATTACAAAATTCGGGAACTCTAATCGTTTGAAATGAGCCCCCGGAAAGCTAGCCGGTAATTCCCGGCAACGTGGCCAGCGGTATTCGCGCGCGTCGGTCATTAAATTCAGCGTCCGCCCCGAAGTGGACACCATTTTGTCAGTCGAGCTCCGCGACTCGCCCACCCACCCCTCGCGCGTTTACGAAGGTCGCGCGCGTCGCGGCAAGTGTTGGTGGCGCGCGCGAGGTGGATCGTGTGTAAAGAAGCTGACGCGCACTCTCTCCGCCAGAATCCGGGGAGATGGCCGGAAGGGGGACCAATCGGCCCGCGCTCGTGTCTTCTTATCGCGGCTGCCGATCAATAAGTCCCGGGAGGAGAAAAGAATCCGCTCTCCATTCGCTGCCACCCCGACAGGGTCTTCTACGACTCTGGCTGTGTTGGTGAAGCGCGCCGGAGGAAGAAGGGTAGAGCGTGAGGGTGGCAGAGGCGAAGACGACGGCCCGTGGGTAGAGACAGAGAGTTGATAAGGGTTAATTTCATACGGAGAGCATACAGCGTCGAATGTCGTGGATTTGCGATGAGAATGAAGGGGGGAGGGCAGCGGAGGGGTGGAAGTCAAGGAACCCATCCGCCGAAAGAGGGATAAAGCGGGGAAAGAGAAACGCGGGGTAAGGGTGGCTAAGGGTGGCCAGTGGGGGTGGCGAGCGCGCGGAGGGGAGCAGGCTGGGGAGGGATAGAAGAGGGGTCGATTGAGGTGGAAGGAGCGAGATCGGAAAGAAAGGAGAGCTTGCGGTCCAACGACTGTCCGACTGTGATTCTTGCGCCTGCCCCGAGTGACGCGCGCCACCCTCTTCCTCTTTCGCTGCCGACTCCTCGCTCTGCCCCCGTCCGCGCACGCGCATTCGCTCATTCCTCCTCTCAGTCCGCATCAACACCTCGACACCGCAACGTCTGATCCCGGACAATCTCGATGAACGTGTCCCGTTTCTCTCTTTAGCGAGCTCTCGCAGCGAACACGAGCGTTTCCGAGTTCTCGACGCATCGACGACAGTCGTTCCTCGGGATTTCCTTGCGGGAGGTTAGATGACTTTGTCAAGGGTTGTTTCTCGGATCGCGTATATGGTCTGTTTTATTGCATAGAATCCGTACTAATACGTCACGGAACTGACATCGTTTCGCTGCTCATTCAATAAGTGCCGCGCAATTAATATTCAGATTGTACCAGAACGTGCGACGATACTTAACCTTATTGTTCAGCGCATAAATAATTGCTATGCAGTGCTTTCCGAGATGTTTGCAATAATCGTTATGTGGTAGCTTAATTGAACATTTCATTCGACCTATCCATTTTATCTGCATCGTTCATCGCTGAAACATTACCCTAACAGTCGATTATCACGAAGCTTCGCTTAACACATTCGCAACCCACCGTCCCGCCAAACGTTTTTATCCTATCGTACAGCCTGAAGACGCGCTCCTCAGCTGAAGTCATCGACTTCTTCCAGGCCGTGGGTGGGGTGATGCTTCACGCGTTTGCGCTATTCCTCCCGGAAGCCGCAAAATGCCCCAAAGATTTTACGCAAATCTTCGTCCCCTTGGAAATCGGGTTAAACTGCCGTCGTCAGAGTAGAAAGCGAGAGGGGAGAGGGAGTAGAGAAGCTGCCTCCGCTGGCGGGTAGATTCATTACCGTGGCCGCCACCCCCGCGCATCCACTTCCTGCTCACCTCATCCTCTTTTAACTCCCTTCCCCCTCAGCAAGTTATCTTCGTTTCCCCTTTCCGTCGGCGAGCTCGCGCGCCGGAGAATAATTATCCGCTGTAGGCTTACTGATAAAAGACCCCCGTTGAAAACCTTCCTGTCTTCTCTCCTACCCCGTCCCACCACCCCTCTCGGACTCCTCACCCTCCGACCCCATTCCAGCCCCTCAAGCTTCGAGCTCTTTCGCCCTCGCGTTTCACGCTCATTCTGCGAGCCGCATCGTTCTGCTACTCGTAAATCACGGCAATTTGGAGGTGTCGACGGTTGTTATTTCAGCTTCGGGTCTAACTCTACCCCCGCTCTGCTCCCTCCTCCTCCCGGTGCTCCTTTTCCATCGCCGCCTCCGGCACGGAAATTCAGGCTCGCGACCCGGCCGATCTTTGCGAACGATTACTTTTGCGATTGCTTCGAATTACATCCTCGCCCCTTGCCGCGCTTTCGCCGCCCACGAGTGGCGATAATTCGAGCATTTACATTTCTCGAACGAGGAGAGCGCCAATTTTCCACTCGCGTCAGACCCGCTTTTGTGATCGCGAACGATTGCGAGTACGTGAGATACGTACGCGATATTTTCTTCCACCCTCGCCTCGCTCAATGGGAGAGGAACGTCTTCCTCGCCCTTGTTTGCGCCCCACGCTACGCCAGAAGAAAATAAGGGATGCGCGAGGGGGAGTGTTTGCGAAGGGAAAAGTCGGGGCTTAAAATCTTTTGAGTCGGTCGAGCGGAATAATATTTAATTCGGGCGCGAGTGAGGCATCGAATGGAACATTTGCTTGAGAGGATCTCGAAAGCGGCGGTCCCGCGGATGGAGCTGACTGAATAATAAGCGGAAGGTCAGAATTGGGATTAGGGAAATGTATTTCCCTCGGAATGAGCGGAAATTACGATTTTCTTCTGAACGTATTGCTGCTCGCATATTATTTGAAAATTTACTTTACGACTGTATCGTTGATAATAAGGCTCATTTAAAAAAAATATGTAATCAGGATCAACTCATTAAATATTGTCTTTTTGGTATGCGCAGATGGTCTCAATAAGAAAAAGAAGAGAAAGTTGGGGGCCATAGGCGGCCTTTACTCCGGCGTATCGGTTTCGCAACTTTTGGCACAAAGGGAGAGAGCTATTGCTGCTGTCGCAGCATCCGGAGTTCAAGGGTCGCCGGTACCTAATGGGTCGCAGGTAATTCAAGCTGTAATTGCACGATTCGCTTCGGTGCGCTTCGAAGTATTCTTGCAGCAGTCCACGATAATTGCACCCATCCAAAACTTCTTGTCTTGTTACATTGCAAATAATGTTTTACTCAATAAATATTGACGGACTCTGATCAAAATTTACGTTTGAGTTTTTTATACTTGACAATTGTAATTATAATTTTATCGCTCATAATTACCGCGACACTTCTGATACGACAAAAATTAAAATTTGATGTTGTGCTTATAGGTTTGGCCCATAGCAATTCCGAACGTTCAAGTGCAGCAAAACGGTCAACAGATTTGCCATCAGTCTCTCAGCTCGCCATCACAGAATCACGACGTAAACGGCTGTGTTACCCGAAATTCCCAGCAAAGGATAGGACAACATAACATGTCGGGCATGCTGATGGGCAACCCGCTGATCATGAATCAGCAAGGGACAAACTTTAACAATATGACACAGCAACAGCAACAGCTGCTTCAACAACAACAGCAACAGCTCATACTACAGCAGCAGCAGCAGCAGCAGCAACAACAGCAGCAACAACAACAACAGCAGCAGCAACAACAACAGCAACAGCAGCAATTAATGCAGCAACACATATCTCAGCACCAGCAACAACAACCACAGCAGTTGCTGTCTCATCACCAACAAATGCAGCACATGCAGATTCTTCAACAGCAACAGCAGCAGCAAGAGCAACAGCAACATCAAAATGCTGTTGTTAACCAACTGGCGCAACAGCAAGCACCGCATTATATCAATCAAATTGGTCAGCAACCATTGCATGTGATGCAACAGCAACAACACATAAATCAACAACAGCAGCAGCAGCAGCTCCATCTGCAGCAACAAATGCAAAAACACAATATACAGCAACAGCAGCAGCAACAACAGCAACACATGACGCAAGAGGTTGATCTGCAGCAAGCTGCAAATTATAATAACCAGCATGCAACGGAAAATTTTATTCATCATATGCAAGCGTCGCAAGTATCAACGCAACAAGGTCTTCATCCGCAGATGCATCAAATGCATCAGCATCAGATGCAGCACCAGCAGCAAGCGAATCAGCACGTGTTGCAGGCCCAACCAGCCGATCACTTCCAGATGCAAATTCAGCAGCTACAACAGCAACAGCAGCAGCAACAACAGCAGCAACAACAACAAATACCTCAACTATGCGCTCAAGCACAGTATCAGAACCAACAGATAAATCACCATTCATTGGATGTCATGCAACAAGTCTCGGGTCAAGCTGTCATGAGCGGAATTAACACAACTGACATTCAGAACAGGCATAATCGCACACCGTCCGTCACTGATGAAGACTTAAACGCGAAGCAGCTTCAGCAACAGCAGCAACAACAGTTACAACAACAACAGCAACAACAGCAGCAGCAGCAACAACAACAGCAGCAGCAGCAACTGCTTTTGCACAATCATCCAATGCAGCGACATCATGTGGTACAAAACGGCAATTTGCAGACTAACGGGCATGAAAACGTTCAACGGATGTACGCGCAGAATCAAGTTCAATACCCGGTCAGGAACTTCGAGGTATCGAAAAATCAGACCGCAGAGACGAAGCTGGGACATCAGCAGCAATATGCCATAGTGAGTCACGCAGGAAGAAGCCCGAACGCCAGCCACGCCGTCGATGCGCAATCTGGTATGGGACCAAATGGGCAATCCGGTAATATGCATTTCAACGCGCGCGCGCCACCCTGGCAACAGAATCGGACAGTGGTGGGGACTCATCAGCCACCGCTGGTCACCGTGCAAAACATCACGTGCAATTCGTTCGATCGCGTTCCTCCACTGCATCATCACATTCCACAGTCGTCGACCTGGACTGACGAGGTGGCGCGGAAGAAAGCAAAGTCCAGCAAGATCATGGTGAAGAAGCAGCGACAGCACGCCAGCGAGGTGAGAAATAGCAGCGGAGCTGGCACCAATAACAATAATGGCAACAACGGAGTGGACCAGTCTGCGCCCAGTCCAGTTGACGATTTTAACGATAAGGGACAGACGAATAGCAATCAAATTGGATCGACCGTCAACAGTAGCGGACCTTCGTTTCTGGAGGATCCGAGTGGCTATCTGGCGCAGCAGACTGCTCTGCTGAACAGCACGATATCTAGGCAGACCGGCGTGAGCAGTTCGCAGGTGGTGATGATGAACAGTCCGAAGGTGTCGCAGACAAACCACGGTAGTACACACGGGTCCGGTAACGCTTATCTTCCACAACCAAAGCCTTCCTCGGTCGCCAGTCCGACGAGTACGTCAGCATACGGTTCGGTAAAGAACCACGCCACGTCGCCGGTCGTTGTTCACAGTAGCATGACACCTACGTCGAGCAACGGTGCGACGACGGACTCTGAGGGAAGCAGTCCTTGTCAGGGCTGCGTGACCAGCGCGGACACGCAATCCTATATCCAAGATCAATACAAGCAGCAGATGCACCACAGGCCTCAGTACCTGATACAGTCCGACCAACGGGACGATCCCGTCACCTCGTCAACCTTCGGCGAGAGGTACCCGACGAGCAATCAGCAGATGGACTCGAGGCCGATTCAGGGTGGCACTGTGAGTACTAGTCATGGCTCGCCGATCGGAACGAACAGTCCAGCAAATTCAGACGTACCGGCCTCATCGACACCTGGAATCTCCCAGCCGGCGACACCGCAAAGTCTCATTTCGTCGCAGCCTTCGACGCCTCATAGTTACTCGCAACCACCCACGCCGCATTCGCACGCGACGTCGGGACAGCAGATGGGTCAGCCACTGACTCCTCAAGCACCGCAGCCTTCCCAATCGTCGACTGGTCAGGAACAATCTCCCGAGGCACCTTGTTCAGCGACCACGATTTCAAACGGTAGCGTTCCTCCGAGCACGTCCCCGTCGCAAACGTCCTCGTTGTCGTCTTCTTCGTCGTCCTCGTCCGTGTCGGACAACGTGTCGTCCCAGCTGACATCGAAGCGACAAGCAGCGAAGCAAACTTCGCTGGATGGCTATCAGCCGCATCCGCACACGGTGAACGCCGTGTCGAGAGTATCTGTGAATCCTTTCGGGGCAACGTCGTCGGTGATAACGACAATGGCCAGTGGTCACACTGTCAGCAGTAACACGATAACGTCCGTGCTGGCTGGCCGAGCGAACACTGCGACGGTTTCCATCAACACGCCGTCGGGAATTCCTAATCCAGCGATACCGAATATTTTGGCGAACAAAGCGCAGCCTCATCAAACTCAGCCTCAGAACAACGTAACGAATGTACCTAGTACGTCGGCGTCTGCTCATCACGCGCATCCGGCGTCAACCACGCATACGAGTCAAACGTCAGCGACGAGTGTGTCGAAGTCACCGCTGGAGATGGTTCAGAGTGTAGTGAGCAGCATTCAGGTACCCCAAGCCAGCACGAATTCAGCAACGCAACCTCAACCTCAGCAACAACAGCAGCAGCAGCATCAGCAACAAGCGCAGCAGCAACAGCAGCAGCAGCAGCAACAACAACAACAGCAACATCAACAGCAACATCCTCAGAACAACGTTCAGGTGCACAATGTTCTGACGTCAGGTGGAATTCTGAAGCATCCTACTGGGTCAACGTTACCTCCAGGTCACATTTTGGTGTCGAGCGGTGGGCAATTGATAATGGCTAGTACTGGATCAGCGATAAACGGTGTCATGGCGCCTCCTCCTCCGAAAATAATTTCCAACGCCAACTCCATGCCACCATTGTCAGTGTCGCCGATGGTCACTAGTGTGACTGGAGCAGTGAGTCAGGTGATACCTGCCGTGGGCGTTGCTCAGCAGGTGATAGGTCAACCTACTGTCTTGGTCAACACGATACAAACACCTGTGTTGATCCAGCCAGGCGTCATGACGATGGACGGCATCAGCCAGAATGTTCAGATACCTCATCTTACGGTCGCGACAGGAAACGTCATACAGAACGCGCAATCGATTCTGGATGCGAATCACGATGTGACGAGAAATGTGGGTGCGACGCAAAATATGGTCAACCGACAACCAGCCTTGCTGTCGCCGGAATCTGTGATGAGCAAAAAGAAAGCCTACAAGAAGAGGAAGGCCAATCCGCAAACGGTCGCCTCTATGTTGCACATAGCTTCCTCGCAGCAGAACGCTGGCATGCTGATGCAATCGCAGTCGAACTTCGCCCAGCAAAACTTTCAGGCTCAGAGCATAGGCGGACCAATGTTACAGGCTTTGACAATCGTTCCTGGCAAAGGTGGAGCACCCGCGCAATTGGTGATGAACGGTCAAACTGGTGCAACGTCTGCGCAGTTCAACACTCAACAAATCATCACGAATCCTCAGCCGACGCAGCAGATCAACTTGCTGCAACCGGTGAATCTGTTAAACGGTGCCGCTGGCATGGTGCAAAACTTCCCCACTATTCAACAGTTCATTGTGCCTGGAATCGGTAGCATGGTCATGTCGGCCGATGGAACAGCGACGTTACTGCAAGACACTGGAAACATCGGCATGCAGCTACAGATACAGAACGTGAACGGCCAAAACGTCCTGACGCCAGTGCAGAGCCACAGTGGCATATTCAGTCCAAGTCAGAGCATCCTTGCCGCCGGCCCGGCTGGAATGGTGATCCGCGCACCTCAGACGACAGGCGGCAAAATTATTCAGCAGCACAGCCCTGGCGCTCAATTTCTATCGCCTAACAGCGGTCAGTTCCTCGTGAACGGCACTACGTCGTTTGGGAACCAACTGAGCCCGATCGTGGCGAACGTTAGTCCCAATCAGCAAGTGACGTTCAACGCATCCCAAGTCAGGCCACCGAACATGCAGGGTCAGCAGGAGTTCATCCAGATGAACGGGCAGACCTTGATGGTACCTTGCGGAACAGCGCAGAACATCGCCGTCTCCTCCGCGCCGAATCAGCAGAACACCACGTTCGTCCAACAGAACACGACGATCGTTCAGCAGCAAACGACGATGGTCTCGAACAACCAGATCCCGAACTTTCAAACGGCTGCGTCCAACGGCGGTACGACTGTCGATCCGACGTTGAACCTCGACCACAATCAGTCCTACATACTCAGCTCCGGCATGATCCAAGGTAAAGCGCCGTCCTCGCCGAAGAGCAACGTCAACTCGCCTTCCTCGGATCAAACCGTCGAACAGCAGCAATTCGTTCTCGCTAGTAGCAGCACGGTCGTCGAGAAAACTGCCCAGCCGAGCGACCAGCACAGTCCACTGATGGCGAGGCACTCGGTCTCGACGCAGACGGCTGGCAGCCAGCAGAACGTGGCGCAATCGGCGATGATGAGGCAGGGCTCACCGCCGGACACGACCACTCACAGTCCGGGGAACAGTCAGAGGTCGAACAGTCCGGCCGTTGACACCACCACTCACGGAGCAGCTTCGCCGGCGCCACCGATTTCCGCCAGGCACCACTCATCTTCCACGGTAATGTCGAGTCAAGTTGAAATTCCGCTGATCGGGACTCATTGCGTGAGAACCGCACGCCACTGAATTTAGTCAGAAAATCTAGTTTAGCCTGAATAGTCTTAATTTCGTTAATGCGATTTAGTTTTCACGCCTACCCGATAACCACCGTCACGGGATCGGTTTGTATCGCCGGAATTGTGTGAGTGACACTTCTTTCCTATTTTCAGCCAATGGTTCATTGCGTGTCTAGCAGCGAACCGGACTCCGGCGATGCGCCGATGGCGTCGGAGGACTGGAGAATTCAGGGTATTACCACCAAGGAAATCACCCTAAGTCAGCCGGGTCTCCACGGAAAGACCTACGTGGAGTCGACAGTTACCACTGGGATCCAGGTTGGTACCCACGTAGAGCAGGGCAACCGTCACCTAAGTGTAATAGACATGCATCAGCCGGCCGATACGACACACCCAGAAAACACATACGCTGACTCACAGGAGCATATGGACACATCATCACCAAATCATTCCATTTATTCAGACACGGCGGATCGCTCGCCCGTGGAAGATCAGCTCAGCGCTAACAAAGAGATGACGAGCGTGTCTTACTCAGAGCTCGATGTCAATACGTTGCCGGTCGTAGATCCCGGTCATTATCAGCAATTCCTTTATCACAGTCAGCAGTACGATCCGGCAACGAACGTGTATCGACAGCATCATACCTTAGCACCGGACCACGCGCACTATACCATGATGCCAAATTCCGATAACAAGTACATAACGAAAACGTGCGACACCGAGGCCGATCGAGTCGGTGAACACGTCGAGCAGAGCTCGTCGTCCGATCAGTGTTCGGACGATAAGTTTGAACGGCAGATGCCCGGTGTGACGTCGTACTGCCCTCAGAACATTGGATGTCAAAAATTCGTTAGCGTCGGCATCGCACCGCCCGGTCTATATCCGCACTTGTATAACTACAGGTCCGATCCTAATGGCATCGCTGTCGTTAATTATCCGCCTAACAAGCACGCATACATAAACCCCTACGTTTACGATCAATTCCCATATGCGCAGGAGACCGAGGACGGCGAGGAAAGTGACTCCTCGTCGGAGGAATAGCATATCGTTCTTCTGTTCATTTCGCGCCGGTCGATTGATTTTTGTACATTGAAAATTATTAATACGGCGGAGGAGTACCTCCAGCCAGCCACGATAATATTAAGTTTTGTAATTAATCTGTATTTAACGTTATCCTTTGTGCGCGCTATTATTATTCATAGAATGTTTTTTAAATCGTACATTGCAATAATGTAATTGTAATATTAACCGAGTGTTAACGGATGGCTCAGAAAATCAGTGACTCTTTATAATGGCGACAAATAAATTTTTGCTAAACAATTATAATTCTTGACACAATGAAATTTTCGTGTTTGTACCTTACAAAGTAAAGATGAATATCTTGCAAAGAGCATGCGTAAATCAGAGTTTGAGTTTCCTTGGTATAAAGTCTCGTGTGCATGTCGTCAGAGAATGGAAATTCCAAGCGCGCTAACTGTCCTCAACTTATCTTTCTATTATCTACCATTACGAGAAGCAGTTATCGCCAACCACGAAATTTCTCTACACCACACATGCTACAAACAGTCACATCAACATGCATATCATTTCATCTGACAATAACTGTTTCTTGCAATTCCGTGACGTGTTGAAAACGTAAGATTCTTATGTGATCTTATGAGAAACTTATATTCTCAACGACGAACAGAATGTGAAAGAATCGTTTATCGAGTGACATCCATTGTAGGAAGCGAACACACACAGATATAATCTTAGCATGCGTTTAGTAGGCTTGTGCCCGAGTTGATCGAGTTGTATTTGACAGATCTATACGTCAGAGACGTTGAAGCAAGCGGAAGGTGTGATGAGCACGGTGAGGTGCGAGGGCAGGGAACATGCCCTCGGCCGAGGAATCAAGCGAAAGCTGGACTCCATCCATTCCATGCATTCTACACTGCATGAAGACCAAGATGGTCAGTATTGTATGGTACTTTTAGCCGTTAACCGAATGCATCGGTGAACCTTGGCACGGGTCGCTCTCTCAATAAAAAGCGTTCGCGCGAACGATCGATTGGGTCAAACGATTAAAGGCACGATATATCGCTGCAGAACGCTTTTTACAGATTGGCGTACCGCGGTAACGAACGTGCACGGTAAATTGCGTACGAGACGGCCTGTAGTGTTCCTCGTTCGACTTACCGCTGAGCTGCCGTGTAGTTATTTCGTTTATATCCATGATAAAGGAATTTTCGCTACGGGAGCGCACTTGTTAGACATGCCCAGATCGACAAATTGCTGATAACCACGCGGCTAACGAACGCGGATGAGGAGAGAAGTAAATGCCGTCCGTTCGACAATTTCGGTTTCACGTCGTCGCTTGTCGAAATTTCGCTGCTGGCCGAATGTTATCGTTAAGAGTGCTTCGTACGCTACGTCCGATAAGAACCGACCTATCCAACTAGGAAGTCTTTCCATGTGCATTTCGCTTCATCGTACATGCACACGCAGAATTGCACGTTCCTCGCATTATCCTCTAACCCCGCACAAAAACGAGAAGCTGACGTTCGCGCATTGAGTTCTTACGCTTTCGCATGCTCCCAGCACGAGGCAAAATGTGTTCGATCGCATGGCATTCATTGGCATAATTTCGCTGCATCATAATCTGCTTCGATAGTGGCTTTCATCGTACGCCAATCGGCGGATTAACGTCCGACTGGACGAAATGTGAAAACCTCACTCCATCCTCCGAATCGTCGTCATTCACGAGTTTCACGCTTGGAAGAAAGCAGAGTAGCTTCCTACGACATGACGCCTCGACGAAAGTGGCGCTCGCACGATGAAAACGTACCACACCCCCCTCCACCCCATTCGAACCACTGTTAATCGATAAAACCGATGCCCGATACAGGTAAGTGGCGGCAATAACAGAGGTTTCACGTTTTATCCACCCTCCCCACGACATCTTTTATTTTGTTTCATTACCATTTAGTTGTCGTTCACGTTTTATATAACAGCGGTGTCACTTGTTACATTGCAAATAATGCATACGAGCGGTTTGTTGCGTTTACTAATTGGCTGTCAGGTTTGTTAATACCATGTCCTGTCACAACTACACCTCATCGAACGGCGAAGGGGCTTCACATAGTCATAAGTGTTCACTCCGGAAGGGTTGCGGTTGAATGGTTATTATTGTCACGACTTCACTTATATACAGTAACAACACACACCCTTCACTTGTCTCGCGCTGTACATATAGGCGAATATATAGAGCCCGACGCGTTTGATTGTTCGCCCGTTTCATTCGCGAAAGCGGATTGCGGGATTAAATTCGGATATCGAGGACTTGCGAAACGAATTAGATTTTGCAAGTCGATACTCATGACGAACGTCGGAACGAACAAAAGTGGCAATCAATTCGACTGCGAATTTAACTACTTCCCGTAAGAACGTAAAATTACGATTCAAAGCGAGTTTCGAGAGTATTCGCAATTCGCGTACCAATCTTGTCGTGTATCGGGATTATCGACGTTAATAAGTACACGGAAATCGGGCTTCGAGCATTAAGAGGAGTGCTGCTGCGACAGTTGAAAGAATATTTTTTGTTGTCGAAAGAAACGCAATATTCGCGATTTCCAAGCACTGCCGAAAGAGGAATTGTCGTCGTGTCATTCGCAATTTGATCGACAACGTCGACCCCGGGTTATTGTCAGCCGCACGGCCTGAAAAATCATTCCGATTCGCGTACGAGGGCTTGAACGATTTTTAATCGTCGACAAAGAGCCGTTCTTCCCCGGGCAACGGATACTTTCCTCCGTTCGCCATTAAATCGCAATAACGCTGACTGTATATCATCCTCCGCGCGCTTTACTCTTCCCTTTTATATTCGACGTCGACCGTGGCCAACGAAATCCGGGAACAGGAAAAGGTTTTACCTCGTTATCGAACACGAGAACGAGATCATTGCATGTGCTCCAAAATCCTCATATTTTTTTCTCTCATTCTGCCTCTGATCTCGCCTACCACCATTGAATGAAGCTACTAATCTTTTTTTTTAACGAGCACTCACGTGAGCAAGGAGCACACCCCTTTTCTCCATGAATTACGGCTCGAACAATAGAAGCGCAGTAGTCACTGTCAAGTTAATCCGACTTTGACGTCCCGACAATCACTTTTCACGCATTCAAAAGCGTACTAGCGGTGAATACGGTTCTTTTTCAGTTTTTTGATCATACGAGTTGCCAATGGTGTTAATCTGTTTTATCTCGGAGACGAGCTCGCGAAGTTAAGATACTAGTGAACTGTAATCGATAAGAGCTGTTCGAAACGATTTGCAACGAGAATCGGTCAAATTAAATAATTTATAAAGTACAGGAGAGAAGAAATTCAGAAACGTATCAATGTTACTATTCTTCGAGCACGAGTATATCAAAAGGTGATTATCCCACAATTCCCTTAAAATCACGGACGCAATTTTATTATCCAAGCAACCCCAGACTCGCTACCGGAACAAGAAGCGCTCAATTTCGGACAACACCCTGCGGTGGGCTTCCCATTAACAACCCCTCTGCGCCGTTTGCACCTCCTAACCATCGTCAATCATCCTCAGATAACACTCGTTCCAAGGGTACCTTTAAACGCATAACGACCCGGCTGACAAAAAAAAAATACCATAAACACAAAGGAATAAGGAAAAAAAAAGGTACAATCTTTGATACCCCCAGTAGGCGAGACAAAGGGAGACGACGTAGGCGAGCGGAAACTGGAAGTGGGTGAGCTAGTTTGGGGCGCAGCGAGAGGAAGTCCCGCCTGGCCGGGCAAAGTCGAGTCTCTGGGCCCGCCGGGTACCATGACTGTTTGGGTCCGATGGTACGGCGGCGGGGGCAGTCCCACGCAAGTCGATGTCAAGGGCCTCAAGTCCCTGTCGGAAGGCCTCGAGGCGCACCATCGTGCACGCAAAAAGTTTCGGAAGTGAGTTTGCCCGCCCGATCAGGGCCAGAAATTTCACGCGACTCTAACAAGATCATACGTCTAGTGTGTGGCGGATTACGTCTTTCGATAGGATTGCTAAAATGAGAGAAAAATTGAAAGAGAGAGAGAGAGAGAGAGAGAGGGAGAGGGAGAGAGACCGCGGAATCGCTGGAAATGATAAATTTCGCTGAGCCCGGGCAATGGGATCGGGTATGAGTTTCGAGAACGGCGATATAGTGCTTAATGGCGCGAATTGTCGAAATGGGATGCAGGGATTTTGAATTCGGGACGGGAATGACGCGCTGGAATGACGAGACGAGTTATTCGATATCGACGGCGGTGGGGGAAAAATGAGGCAATAACGCCGCGTAGTGCGGCGAATGGAACGAGAGGTGAGGGAGGGAGAGGGGGCGCTGAGTGATTGTGTGCGAGCGGCAGAGAGGAATAGTGCTGTGGCGAGGCGCAAAATGGACAGCCGTCATTGCACTCGTCACGGCGGCAGATAATGCGATCACGTTGTCCCGCGCGTAAATTAATACCATTGAACGAATTACCGGGCGACGAACGGGCGTAATGATAATTGGCAGACACTCTGTTTTCCGCGGCGGTCGCCAGCGGTGGAGGGGCGGGGGATGGGGGACGATTAGTTTGACTTTGAACGCGAGTGAAGGCTGGAACGGGGGCGGAGGAGGGGCTCTTTATTAAACGTTCGCCAATGCGAAATGTATCGGCGCGAAACGATATTAGTCGCGGTAGAGTCTAAATGCGAAGATCGAAAAATCCGACTGGCTCAATCCTACGTATACTGTGCAATTTTACAATTACACGAAATTCCCGGATTAATTCGTCGAATTGATTTTTCGGTTAAGCGAACAGACTGGATTACCTCGCGAGAGTCGCGTTACGCGTGATTAAATTAATCGACCGATTTTTAATAACGCGATCGCATTACCGTAATTGCATTTTCATCTGGATAATTCTGACGGGCCCGATAACGGATGCAATGACGTCCGTGGCGCTGAACGTTTTCCATTTGCCGCGCCGAAGCTGGGTCTCCATTCTCGAAACGCCAGAGTATCCTATCGATGCCATGCACTGCCGATTCCGACGGGGCCATCTTTTCTCTCCGCCAAGAAAGGGATAACTGCGCGATAAGTGCTGTACGAAGTCGAATGAAAACGGTTTTGCCCGGACTTAATTAACTTCGCGGTTCGAGCGAGCCCAAAGAAGCGGGCTGCGCTTTTAGCAATCGACCTCGCAGAGTCTCGCAATCTCATTTTCTTGCTGAGATCCCACGGACAATCGCGGATATCGGACCAGCGATTCGCAATCGTATAGCATTTATTAGCAAACCGACAGCCAATTAAGTAGAGTCTAACGAGTAGATTTCTTGCGTAGCTGCGATTCAACGTTGCATCCACTTCACTTTTATTGGCGGGTAATGCGTGTTCGTCGCTCCGAGATATTCCATGAAATGCGAATGGTATACTCGCGCGTTTAACGGTATAACTATCTATGGAGGTCAAGGTATAATTAATTCGATTTCGTTCGAATTGCAATTCGACAACCGGGGAATGGAGAGAGTGCGATTGACGCTGTGATACACGATTCGCAAAATTCAATCTCTTACTCTATTGAAGGTGCAAATGTTAGAACGTCGCAGCTACGGTTGTTAATATCATTCAAAGTGCATAGGATCATGTAAATACGTACAAGGGTCGGAATTACCATTTAGTCAACCTCTTCCTTCGACAAATTTGCAAAATCGGGCGGTGGACGTCCACTCTTTCGTTTATGCCGGGTGATTGATAATAGCGTCTGATATAAAGTGGCAACGACACATGTCACGCTCGGTTCAGAGCGACAGTGATTCAATAAACCACTTCGACAGTTGTCCGCGCTTTGTCAGAGGAAGAGGTCAAGTAAATCGCGCTCACTACACTCTATCGAGAAGACAATCTGTGAATTAATCCTTTGTCACGAGTCGTCACTTCCCTTTGACCGTTCTTACGTTCAGCCTTACAAATATATAGTTCTTAGATCTGCCATTGCTTCGTTGTTTGCGATCGACAGCCGCGATTAGCTAGTCTGCAATATCTCATCCCTTACCCACTTAACATACTCCTATGACAATACAGCAAAGCAACGTCGCGTGTTTCCCCTAATCCTTAGACACTTCCTACACTAATATTATGTGTCTCGATGTACTACACACGTTTAACAATTTACATACAGTAAGCACAGCATGAAATAATCGATGTTACCCACGATTTCGGCAACTGTAACAATTCCCGTCCTCTATCGCTGTTCGCTTCACATAGAACGCTCTACGCAGACTTCAAGAGAGATCAAGCGATCCTGCATAGATTAAGTGATTAAAACTGTCATTAACCAACGGCGCGCAGTACGCAGTACTGGCGACGTTATCGTTCAGACAATTAACCGCTACGATTCTTTTCTCCCTGTTCCCTCCATCTAGAAGTCGTAAATTGAATATGCAATTGGAGAACGCCATACAAGAGGCAATGGCCGAGTTGGACAAGGTGAGCGAGGCCAGTCACGAGGAGCGGACTGGCACGAAGGACGGCAGGAGGTCGTCGAAGGTTGGCGACCGTGTTGAGGGCAAGAGGTCATCGAAGAGGTCCTCCGTGGGCGTTATGGAGCTCGCCAAGGCCGAACAGAAGACGTGCCGGTGATCGACGGAGATCGGCATCAGAGCCCTACTTCTGCTGATTTAGTCTGTCAAGGCCGACATATGTGAACTCGGTGCGATTTCTGTTGCCCCGGAAAAATGGGCTGCTTCTTCGTGTCTTGAACGATCACGACGACGTCGAAGGACACTGAGTGCGGCAAGTTGCCTAGATACAAGCAGGCGACCGTCGAACGCGCAGATCGCTTCAACTTGCGACATGAGTCGTTGCGAATCGTGATACAGTCCTGAATTCTATGTTGGTGCGTTTGTGAGGTCCGATGGATCGCGGTTGAAGGGTCCACGGTGCTTTGTGTACAGGCAGCTTGCTGCATCGGCGTGTAGTTATTAGTTACGGAAATGTTTCTTAAAAGGGGGGACAATGATGGTAGATAAGTAGATAGGATGATAGAGATAGAGAGCAACTCGAGTCGGACCTCGCGCTCGCTCGACGCCATGACTGATTAGCAATCAAAAGAACCCTCTTTGTCGTTCGTTAGAATTCCCTTTGTTTTTTCGAAGTCTCTCTTTTCGGGCGAGAATGGAGAGTAGGCCGATTGGCCCGGGTATCTTTTGTTCTGATAATACGAGTAAGCGTCAGACACTTTTTCTACGTAGCTTGACGGAGCCTAAGTAGTCTAAGCAGATAAGAGACGGGTTGATGCTGAAAATTGAAAGGAGAGAGAGAGTGCGTGTGCGTGCGTGTGCAACGGAGTAAAAGGAACAAGGAATGAGCGAGAGAGAGAGAGAGAGAGAGAGAGAGAAGCAGTGGAAGAGAGTGTCCGGAAGCATAATTAAGGAAATACTCGTGAAACGCTAAATATCCCACGACTGAAGAGGGACATTTGTAATAGCTAATTGTCCACAGAGATTTCCACTATCAGTATATACGCCATGGTCGAATGTAACTTCCGCTCGATCGTTCGCTAGAATATACTACAGACGAAAGTAACTCGACTAATTAATTATTTTCCCGTTGGTCGAATTGACAAATATAAAACTGTATCATTAAGCAAACTGCAGCAGAAGATAAAACTTCCTATTATCAATTTAAACAATGCTTCGTTAATACGTTCTGTAATTGAATACAGAGTTATTTGAACTTAAACCGACGTAATGTAAGATTTCATTGGAGAAGAAATAACGAGGGCGCTGATTCCAGCGGGAAAATAATTGACCTTATAACAAAAAAAAAATGTACTATCTAATCGCAAGAAACAAGTCGTGAAAATAGCTACGGCCCAACTTATCAAACATACTTGAATGTACGCAGGCCTACAAGCATGGTGTCCCTAGATTATTGTTCATGTAAGAAACGTAGGCGCATGAAAATGGCGCGTCACGACAACGGCGGTATACTTTTTGCAAATTTTTTAAGCAATAGATATACATAGTGTGCATGTGCGAGAGAGTTTGAGAGAGTCTAGAGAGAAGGGGAAATGTATTATATATCTTTATCCGCGTACAGTTTGTTCCACGTGTGTTTTGCGTCGTTCACGTAAGTTTCCGACATGGAATAAAATACTTTTGCCGACATTGAATCCAACCGGGTGTTTTGCATTCACTTTAAGATATCGAAATTTTCTCATGTCCAAGATCTGGTAATAAAAGCTTTGCAGATTTGAAACCGGTAGACGTAAACTTTGTACATGACATCTTTTCATTTTCAAACAAATCTTTATTTACCTGCGAACGTTGAGACATCTAAGACGCAAAACACACTTATGCACTTATCGGGCATAATTATTCGATCGGTTATTTTTTCGGGTTCAATTAAGGCATACTCCGATGTAAATCGGAGTTGCAGGAAAAACATTGAGGAAGGAGGAGAGTGATGGACAGAGAGAGAAAGAGAGTGGGAGAGAGAGAGAGAGAGAGAGAGAGAGAAAGAGGGGCGGGTACGCATAGTTTTAAAATGATATTTTTGTGAACGAATCGACATTGCAGTACCTTCAAAGGCGACAACTGTTTGCGAACAATCGTTTTTTAGATGGTTATACATAAGTATACAAACGGATAACAATTGTTTTACTGGAACCGCACCGCCGCCGCCCGCGGTGAATTATGTATTATAGTCACGATCGCGTTCAACATTTTTAATCACAAACCGAAAGAAACCCAAGATGGTCCAGTTAGGATGTTTTTGATCCGCGCGCGTAATCATTTTTCTAACCATCTTTCCTAGACGACCACGGAGAACAGATTTTGTACATAAAAAGTCGGAGAGAGAAGGGACAGAAGCACAGAACGAAGTGTAGGATTAAATCATATCCGATATCTCGACGCGTAAGCGCTTTGTCGATCTTTTAAAAACAGAACCGGTGCTGTTCATAGTGAAAACTTGAGAATCGAGGAGCACCGTAGAATCTGAACCGGCGGGAGAAACACTTTCACCTTTTATCAAATCCCTTTTAATCGCGCCCTTCGTACGCTTCGCAAACGTACTCGATAACTTTCACTCGTCGATGAGCGACGATGAGTATCAGACGCATGCAAGTCTCACGAGTGTAAGGTCGTTTTTTCCTTTATACACGTATTTGTACGCGAGTGTTTACGAAGATTTTAAGAACGACTCTTCGTCATCGATCGCACAACCATAGGGCGAGTATATTTCTAGAGTGCGCGTCGGTGTCGTTTTTGGACAGGATAAGCGACTTGACCAATTTCTCGATCTTACCGTATCTTCGCTACTTCTCACCCTTCCTTTCGAGAACGCATATATTTTCTATGAGCCGAGACCGCTAAGCAGTTGCTCCTTTCGTCACGAAGCACACACCATTTTGAGGTACGGTCGTATAGAGTACGTAACGGAACGACGTGTCACGTGGCGCACATGTCGTTAACAAAATCCAGAACAATCCTTGCGACTAAAGACGGTTAACATTTTTACGTTGAACTGGATCGATTGATGGACGTCGGCAGATTCGCGAGCACGTACACGCTAGACAATAAAACGGATAATGACGAGAGTATCAAAAGAAAGCGAGTCCACTCGATTCTTGAATTGCACAGCCGCCATGACTGACCTTTCGTCCTCTCGCTTTTGAAGGATGAAATTGAGAGTGGCGCGCGAGAACTGTTCGTGAATCGATTAGGCGTCGCGAAAAAAGCACTGACTATAGTTTGTTACAGCTGCACCGGGCTGCACGAAGCTTAAACTGTCAAACGGGTCCGGACGGAGATTTCTTATTATATCACATACGCTTGTACATATGAAACGATTTATGACTAAAAGGCGTGCTAAATGAATTCTTTGCTCTCGACGAGCACTTGAAATCAACGGGCGGACAATGTTACTGTAATTCTATATCAAAGCAAATCAAAAGCTCGCGACACGATCGACGTTTGTCGAGACCTCTCAGCGTAAAAAGTTCCGCAGAATGGACAAATCATTACTCACACAGAAATTCGCCACAAGCGATTGTTTCTCTCAATTCACCGCGGACAGGCGAAATCTCATCCAACGATTATCGAACCAGACCAAAAGCAAAGGGACATCGGGAAGTGTCATCTCATTAGGAGGAGGTATTCGATTGAATCGATTTTAATGTGAAAATCAACAATTTCGACTCACCGGTCATATGTCGATTTCATAATCATGTACACGGAACATACGAAATGATAAGATTTTTATGTATAAAAATAATCGCAGTAATGATACTGAAGGAGAGGTAAACCATATTCGATCAATGTTTGGTTGAATATTGACCGGTTGGCTCACTCGATTGTCCAGTTTCGATCGGTACTTCCGCAATTCACGTCATTCGCGTTCAGAAACTCGCTCGTGCGCGCGCGTTCTTCGATTTCGAATAGGTGGCGAAACACATATCACCGGCCGCGACGACGATTTTTCAATCTCTGATTTCGGGCACAAGAATGTAAACAGCAATTAGGGGTCGTGATCATGCCGATGCAGGGAAAGAAAATAACGGCTGGCATCGCTGAAAACATACACACATACATAAACATATATATATGTATACATGAATATACAAGATACTTCGCGTAATCGAAGCTACCTAAAAAATTCGACGAACGACGTTGTAATGATGAAAAAAAAACGATTTGTAGGAAATTCAATTTTGTAGACGGCTTATAACACGAGAAAAATCTTGTATACACATGATATATACGACCACGCACACTAAACATACACACAGAGGCACACACTAATGGGACCGTTCTTAAAAATAAGGAAAACTTTAAACTTTTATCCGATTCTTTCGCCCAGTGAATCACGTGTCTTGAAATGACTGTAATAATTGCAATGCACAAATGTGTGCGTTATTAACGTAGGTCCTCGCTAGTTTCTCTTTCGTAACAACGATCTACGGGAGAGAAGAAAAAAAAAACAGTTTACTTGTCCTTCACTTCCCAGATCGTTCGATGCCGAACGTCAGACGTTCGACGAACGGGGGAAAAATGATAGCGTTTAAAAAAAAATCCGTAAAGACTTACCTCAGTAACATATACGCAAGAATCAAAAGTCTTAAAAAAAAGAAACGACGGTGAAGAAAAATCGAGAATATATACTGTAGCGCCGATTGTCCTTTGTATATTTTCCATATATATTGTATATACATATACATACGCCTTATTGGTAATTTTAAGCGCTGTACGATAACCCGTCGACGTACACATTATTTAATATTTATGCGAGTCTTACCGTGTAACGTTGATTGAAAAGGGGATGCTTGAGTTTGCCGTTGTATGGGAGACAGAATGAAAAGGGGGAATGATCAAATCGATGTTTCGGTGGAGCAATTGGTAGCAAAAGGGACCTGCAAGATTGATAGGCTTCGGGGGAAAACAAAAATGGAGCCTTTGTCGTGATTAGGATTGTGTATGACGAAGAGAATGGCAATGCGTCGTAGGGAGAAACGTGAAGCGAATGGGATCTGCAAGCATGTACGAGAGAATGATAGAAGGAAAGGGCGGGGGGGAACATTTCGGGAAAAGCTATGTAAAGATGATAGTTATCGAGGCGCAAGAGTGAGATTTCGGGTGTCCTTTCGGCAGATATTTATTACTACTATTATTTATCAAAAAAAAAGGTGTAGAATATTTACGGAGCGTTTCGTTCGCTTGTTGAGTTTTGAGAGGAATATAAAGAAAAATAAAAGCAAAGAAAAAGTGCTCGCACGGGACGTCCTTTCTCCCTGCGGTAAAACTGTACAGTGTGAGTGAGAATGTGAGAAAGAGAGAAGACTAAGAGAGAATGTCGGGATGAGAGAGAGAGAGAGAGAGAGAGAGAAGGAGAGAGAGAGAAAGAGAGAAAAAGAAAGCGATGGAAAAGCGACAGAGAGAAGGACGCAATAGGAAACGAACCTTCTCCTGGCGAAGGATTCTGATCGCAAAAAGAGTGCACCAAAAAAAAAAAGAAAAAGAACACTGGTTACTCGTAGGACAAACGTTTTATCGTGATCACGTTATCGATTAAACAAATTTAGAAACGTGAACTGATGGCATGTTTTGGTGTGTACAATACGAATATTAAATACAGAAGACGAATAGTTATACATATTATATCAATTGTCAGTGGTATTACAATAAGAGATGATAATTTTATATTTACAAGATAGAGACCGTTAAACCTAAAGATGAGTGTAATATACGTCTGTACTATGAAATATCCAATGCCCCAGTCCCACCCAAACCCCATTACCCTGTACCCCAATTTCACCCTTTTCATGCTAGGGCAAATTAGCAAAGCTACCTTATTTAATATTTGGCATAATATTTATATATAAATATAAATATAAATATATAAATATGAATATATAAATATAAATATATAAATATATAAATACAAATATATATATAAATATATATATACATGAGAGATAGAGCATAAAATAAAAAAAAAACGATAGAAACGGGCAATAAGTTGCACGCCCGAGGAAAAAAGTATGAAGCTATGTGATCCACTACTACTAGTAGCTTTTAGCTGTAAAGACTTATACTTTATTTTGTAAATTTTGTTTATACAATGTTTGATCGTTCACGCATAATACTATTGTATGTGAAAATAAGTTAATAAATCATTAACATGTGAAGTTACATATCTTTGTTCCCTTCTTTTCACCATTCCCACAAAATAACGAATTAACCAACATTGTCGCCTTTTTTAATAGACTACTTAGCGACTGCTTAGCAACATATATTTTCTGCAGGTATTTGACAATAATATACCATCTGTTTTAATAGTTTGAAAATAGAACGTAGATCGATGGAATTGTTGGTAATTGTTGGGAATGACTCGTTCCTCACCGATTTTCATGAAACTTCGTGTAATGGTCAATTTTTGCATAAAAATAAGATCTGTAAAAGCAAAAAGTGTCGCTCGCGTTTAATTAAAAAGTTATTAAGCGCTAAAGTTTATTAGAAAATCTGCCTTACCGGCAGCAAGAATGCTATCTGCGCATGCGCACGGTGAAGTTTGAAGGAAGTTTGCGCGTATTTGAAATGAAATAATATTGAATTGGTGAAGGCTAGGTGTGGGTAAGGCTTCCCTTACATAATATTTAAGGGTTTCCAATCAAAAAAGTGGGTTGAGAGTTGGTTTAGGTCTATATTTCTTTCAGCCAAATCTCACTTTTCATTTTATTTCTACGGCTAGGTGCGGGCAAGGCTTCCCTTACATAATATTTAAGGGTTTCCAATCAAAAAAGTGGGTTGAGAGTTGGTTTAGGTCTATATTTCTTTCAGCCAAATCTCACTTTTCATTTTATTTTTACGGCTAGGTGCGGGCAAGGCTTCCCTTACATAATATTTAAGGGTTTCCAATCAAAAAATGGGTTGAGAGTTGGTTTAGGTCTAGATTTCTTTCACCCAAATCTTACTTTTTGTATTATTTAAGGGCTGGGTGTAGGCTAGGCTTCCCTTTTGTAGTGCTTTTGTCGATAGAAATGATGTTGCTGCACTTTTGCTATTAAAATATAACCCGAACCTACTCTCAAACCATTGTTTAATTGAAAACTCTTAAACATTATGAAAGGGAAGCCTTGCCCACACCTAGCCGTAGAAATTAAATGAAAAGTGAGATTTGGCTGAAAGAAATATAGACCTAAACCAACTCTCAACCCATTTTTTGATTGGAAACCCTTAAATATTATGTAAGGGAAGCCTTGCCCGCACCTAGCCGTAAAAATAAAATGAAAAGTGAGATTTGGCTGAAAGAAATATAGACCTAAACCAACTCTCAACCCACTTTTTTGATTGGAAACCCTTAAATATTATGTAAGGGAAGCCTTGCCCGCACCTAGCCGTAGAAATAAAATGAAAAGTGAGATTTGGCTGAAAGAAATATAGACCTAAACCAACTCTCCACCCACTTTTTTGATTGGAAACCCTTAAATATTATGTAAGGGAAGCCTTACCCACACCTAGCCTTCACCAATTCAATATTATTTCATTTCAAATACGCGCAAACTTCCTTCAAACTTCACCGTGCGCATGCGCAGATAGCATTCTTGCTGCCGGTAAGGCAGATTTTCTAATAAACTTTAGCGCTTAATAACTTTTTAATTAAACGCGAGCGACACTTTTTGCTTTTACAGATCTTATTTTTATGCAAAAATTAATGTTTTTGCAAAGTTTCATGAAAATCAGTGAGGAACGAGTCATTCCCAACAATTACCGAATTGTTTAAGTATGGTAAGACGTCTATTTTCAGAACCATATGAAGTAAAAAATGTGTGATTACCAATGAAAATCGAAAACACAGGCGTCCTCTATAATATTCTAACAACTTATCCTTCCACGGTAAGATATGTGTCGGTAAGATACCGACATAATGTGTTACCAACTACTCGTTCAAAGTATTCTCTGTAATTTAACAGATGTCACTTCATCCCCCGTTTGGCAACAAAGTGAGCAACTGTAAGAGCAATAAAACGAATTGTTTACAATAAGGGTATTTATAGCTTATGCCATTCTACCACAATTCACTAACTAAAGACAATCGTTGAAACAGATGGCTCCCTGAAGCACCACACTATATCTTTCCGCTCATTAATCGTGTAATGTCAAAGGGGAATTGAATATCCACTCAGCCACAGGTATTTGTAACCGTACAAATCGCCCCGGGCAAAGTTTTCGACATATTTATCGATCAAAGGGCTCATTTCCACGGGTTCCAATTTCATAATGTACACAGGGCCACCCCTCCGAAATTGCCAGATGCCAACCCCGACTAACCCTTCCGTCAGCGGCCCTCACCAGGGCCGATCGTAAATCTCGCCTTCCTCCGTGATCGGAACAAATCGTTCGCCGGCTGTTTCGCGATAACGGAATTTCAAATTCCGATAATTAACCTTTTCCGTTGGCGCGACAATTAGCGAATCGGTGAAAAAAAGAGTGCGAATTTGAACGAACAAGCCAGATTCGAGCCGGGCCTTTTGCAAATTGGCAAAACTGGACTGTCAGGCGTCGGTCGCGGCAGGCTCGGCTGGCGGTGAAATTTATCCCCCTGTGTTTCAATTCCGTCCGGAATTTCAGCCGCGAGGCAGGCCCGAAATTTCTCGGCCACGGCTCGCGCGTCAATCCGTCCGCGCCCAAGTCCCGAGCAAATGGCGTGTAAAATATTTTCCCCCTGCGCGAGCGAGCCGAGAGGCAATTTCCTACGGCCGCCGTTTCTGTCTACCGGCGTGCAACAGTTGTGCAACGCCTGGCAATCGCGATCTTACATATCGGAGGCGGAATTACATTTCCTGCGCCGACCTTTCCTACCAACCTCTCTCAACTCCTCTTTTCCCCCGACGCTCTTCTCTGCCATTGCCCCCTTTTTTCTCTCACCCCGCCGTCTTCCATCTCTCTTTCGCCCCGACGTTCGAGAGATTACAAATTCCACGGCGTTCTCCTTTTCGTGAGAACGATGCTTTTCACGGCTGGCGGGGCGATAATTAGGCCGGCGTTTTCGACCGTCGGAAAATGGCGCGCTACTTTGCTGGCTGGTGGGGAAGAGCAGGAAGAGGCGAAGGGAGGAGAGAACGAGCGTACGGCTCGCTGGAGATGTAAGATACGGACCGATGTTTTCTCATTTGTATGTGCGACCCGGAGGATACTGCTGCTGCTGCTGCTGCTTCTGTATTCGGAAGAAAAATGTTCGGGAAAGGTAACAGGTGAGATAATATCGAGCTGTTCGAAAATCGTTACTAGCAACGTTATCGTTGTCGACTGAAAAGGATTATGATCACGCGATCCTGGCCTTATCTTCCCTTCCGTATTGGTAGGGTTATCGATAAGGTAGACTGATTTTGCTTCTCGGTAAACTACGGCCGCTGGACAATTTCGCACGTCGTTACACGAGCACGTAACGTTCTGAGTACACAGATGGAAAGGTGCGTAGGCTGCGCGTCGTTCGAACGATCGATGGGTCACTCATCCGGCGCTAAAAGGGTTAATGATGCCTGCCGTGCATAAATGGCGCTCATGGCCCGGGACAAATGAAACGTAATGAGCGGATCGCTGGTACATACGCGCAGCTTTGTCGCACCATCGTGAGATTCGTAATAATGCTATTGCGGGTACGTAGGGAAGGTCATCTCGCATACAGGGGGTCGCACACAGACTCTCATCGATACGTATGGTGCGCGTGAAATCGAGCAACACGATTAGCGATGAGCCCTAGGAACCAGTTCCCCTGTCTTGCCACTGTCCGGCGCTAAGGTTTATCATTATTTTACACGAAGACCGCATGACGTATCGATCGGTCATTAGCGTTTGTCAACTGCACGCTGCTTGTCGTTCGTTCCGCTCTGCAGCTAATTTCTAATTATCCCAGTGCCAACGCGTCGGCTGGATCGTAATTCACCGTTAGGCAGCGCAAGTAATTTTGCGGCGGCCGAGAAGAAGAAGAGCAAAATACGCCGCGTCTCTCAGTTCCAATTTCCGAATTTATCTCTCGATTACCGACATCGAGTCCGGTCTCTCCTCCAGCGCTCTACGGTGGAAAAGATTAAAGCCGACGTATCGAGACCGTGATAC
The DNA here is from genome assembly GCA_914767735.1 of Anoplius nigerrimus. Taxonomy (NCBI): domain Eukaryota; kingdom Metazoa; phylum Arthropoda; class Insecta; order Hymenoptera; family Pompilidae; genus Anoplius; species Anoplius nigerrimus. Next base: position 11,420,520 of record OU612088.1, on the reverse strand, counting down.
GGCAACGGAGAATTTCCGCAGCGCGCGGAATCGATAGGGTGTCCGAAAATCGACGCCGCACTTGAGGACCGCTAATTTCCTTCGCTCCGGAAGACGTCGCACGATAGTAATCGGGGCGCGTCGCCACGTTTATCGACCGACTGACCCTTCGCATCCGGCCACCCTATGGCGCGCAGGGAAACGCAGCCTCGCGTGTACGTGTTTAATTCGCGTAGAAACACGCGGGGGACCCCCTGCGGAACTGTCCGGGCACGGTCCCTGTCCAGCCGAGTTTGCCAGTCCCACAGGGACCGGTCGATCTGATAAATCTACTAGGAAGTGGCTCGACGCCAATTAGCAGCGCCGCCGGTTTAATTGTCCGCCGTGCGAAAGAAGACAGGGGGAGACGGGGGAGGAGGGCAGGTGGAAGGGGGCGACGCTTTCTTCGCGGTTCGCTCGCGAGGCCGTTTGTCCGGGCGTTCGGTTTAATTAGTTCGTTAGCGAGCGATGGGACGGACGCGGGAGAATTAGGCTGTGAGGCGGCAGACCAAATTGAACTGGCAACAGTTCGCGATCGTTATTGGCGCGCTTCGAGCATCCGCAGAGGCCTCTCTCTTTGCCGGTGGCCTAACGATAAGTAAGTGGCTTCTTTCGCGTCTGCCTAACTAAGCGAGCTATTTTATGCGATTGCGCCGGAGACGGCCAGTACGCATTGGCTTAAGCGGGAATGGCAAGAGCAATTCAATAGTGAGACGTCTCAGTGCTGGAAGCTTATCCACGGCAGAGAGAAGTGCGGTCGCGTATTGGAAGCGGAGAGTCAGCTAAGTACATCATTAGTCCTGCCGTCCGCGGAATCAAAGATGCCATCTATTTACGGGCAAACGCCGCCGACGCGGACAATCCATGAATTTTTCCTGAATAAATGGATACCAATTAGCCGTGGCGGACGTTTTTTTTTGTCGGCTAAAGCGGACTTCTCTCTTCTTACGGTTAATTAGATTGGCCCGAGATGCAGAACGGCGGACTGATTCTGAAGCGTTCTTTTGCGCGCTCGGCGGCACTCAAGACGAAAGAAAACAACAATTCCGAAGATAGTCTATGTTTTACTGTCTCATGGACGATCTTCAGAAATAGATGAGCCAGACATAACACACCTCAGTTAGTGCCGAAGAGTGCGGCCCGACAGAGTGCGAAGCAAAGTTTCACGAGCGTCAATGAGAAAAGAATAGCTTACCAATGTAAACTCAAAACAATACCGAAAAATTTACATTTCAACGTTTGCAAGTGCAAAATAAACGAGCGAAAAAACAACACGAATTCAAATAAGGTACAAACTTTTTGCTCACCGCTACCCGCCACCGCGGGTCCAGAACACATACGCGGCGCTTCAATTTTATACGTGCAATAACTTCCGATCCCTTCAAAATTCCCCCCTCCCCTCGCTCCATCCGCGCCGCGGCCCTCGATAAAATCCCGGAAAATGCTCTTTTCTCCGGGTCACGCCGGGCGTCACGCATTCCCGCGGCGACAAAAAAAAATACCGTCCCAAAATCCGAACGACCGGCAGCGGTGCTCTCGGCGTTAAGTATCGAACAAGGGGGTGGCGACGGCGCGGCGAGGGGGGTGTCCGAGAGGGGTGGCCGAAACTCGTGTCCGACCGTTCCGGTGTACAGGAGGCAGAGTAAAAAAAAAAAAAGCAACCACCGCTTCGCCGTGTTGTCCGGCGAGCACGAATGGGGCAATCGGAAAAAATGAGATTCGCGAGTTTGGAGCGTTGTAACGAGGGTGGCCGTTAAAACGAGGATCAGGGCGGGCCGGGGGTTGGGCTACGTTGTTTGGAGAACGGTAAGCGGAAGTGCGTGACGGGGGCGAACGTTTATGTCGACGGCGGTCGTGGAACGTTTACCGTAAATCGAGGACGGCCAACGTCGACGACGCTTTTACAACTGAGCGTTGCGTTTGCCATTGGTCGCCGAAGTCCGTATAAGAGGAGATTCCACGGTCGCGGGGGGTTGGATGGGTGAGGGTAGCTTAAAAGGGGGTGGGATGGGGCCGATTCGGCGTCGATTTTCGTTCCGCGGCGGCGACGCACACTGCTCGGCGGTAAGCTCATTACTGGCTCGCGGAACTTTGCTCTTTCAGGGAGGCAAATTACTTCATAAACGGAGGGAATGGGCGTATCTCGACAGGGCACTGCGGCAAGCCTTCGAGCCCAGTACAAGGTACCTAATGAATGTCGGAGGAGCCAGTGCACCGACGGCGGGTGAGGTTTCTTTGCTCGCACCTTCCCCAATTTATGCGTCTAGAGTGGTAACGAGGCCGGAGCGTGGTTCTTTCAAGTGCACGGGGGATACATGAGAAGGGGGTGGAGGTCCGTGAATGAGGGGGCGGACGCGAAGGCAGGAAAGGACTCATGTGTACACGTACGAGTGATGTGTGCGCAGAGTAGCTCACTGGCAGATGCGAGGCGAGCAAATTTTGAAATTAAACGTTTTCACCTCAACAAGGAAGTCCGTTTCTGTTCTGATTGAGTTTCAAAGAGGTGGGAATAGTATTCTGTATCTAGACAATGCTACAATTATGAAAAACATATATCTGGCACATATTAAAAGAACCGCAGCTTTTCGTGAAGTTTTTAAAGCGTCTTTCAAATCGGTTCATCAGATATTTCACGTACCAAGAATATTCATATTTTTGAAACAAATAAGAATTTAATCCTCTGTCGACTATCAAAGGAAAAAATACTGAATAAAACCGAATATAATTTATCATTACTTCTCTCCTTGCAATACAAAAAAAAAAAGTTCGAACGAAATATCAAACTGGAATAATGCGAAGCAATGTGAAAAAGATGTATATAAATTTAAATAATACTGTTTGTACCCACGCGAATGAATGTACCTGTCGGCAAAGACAGACGGACGAACAGGGACAGAAAGCGACGAGCACGGAAGAGGCTCGAAATGGAAAGGGCACGGGTCGGTGGTATGGCGCGGAAATCCGGAGTGCTTTCAAAATGGCCGATCTGAGGGCAGCATCGCATTGCGAAGTTATATGGATGCTGTGTACATAGATGCTACGTCGTCAATGTTAAACGCAAACGCAGCTTTCGAAAGTTTGGCCGTCGAACTACGGGCAACCATCCTCTCAGGCCGGTATCCCCCTTCGAGGGCGTGCACACTCCTACTTCCCCCGCTCACCCTCCGTGGCAACCCCTTGGCTGCCCCGAACTACCCCCTCGCCGGCCCTTCTTACAGCCTGAATGGAACGAGCGTTGAGCCAACGATGCCGGCTCTCGCCCATTCCCATTAATCTGGAAAATTCCGACTTGAGTATCCGGCCGATGAAAGGCATCGGGCAGCTCTCGTCGGCGAGACTCACTGTCTTTCGCTTGTCTGGGATTTTCAAGAGCCGCCGGTTAATTAAAGGGCAGGAACCTTGAAACCTTCCACGGTCAATGCCGCTGATCGAAGCACTTGCCCGTTAATGGTACCAATAACGCTACGAAGCACCTAGCTTGCTCAAACATTTCCGCTCGCTGAAGGCTCATGACAAATTTATGTCCGTATTTCGGATGTAGCGAGAGAAAGGACGTATTTGACGGCGTTTCATCCGCCTGATCCGTTCTCACATTGACTTCTCAGCGCTCTCGATTGATCCGCTTTCCTGCGCAAGCCACCGAGAAGAAAAGCGAAACCGTCTCAGGTCGCGGGAGAGTGGGATTGAAGGAGCCGATCCTGAATGAGACTTCAATTGAGGGCTGACTATTCGTCGCGAAAAATTGCGGCGTGGGATGGGCGATACCTTAAAGGGCAGCCGACGAGAGCAGGGAGGATTTGCCGTCCTTTAACCGGCTGCACCCTCCCACCCCACACTGCTATTGCTTCAACCGAAAGGAAAGCACGCAGTTTGAAGTTTTCTTGGCCCGTCTGTTTAGGATCGGCATTCCTCTCATGTGAAAACAGTAAGGGGCTAAAGGGAGGGTAAGAACTGAGGTGGGAGGGCCCGACCCTTTCTCTCTCTCTCTCCCTCGCTCCATGCGATGTTTGCCTCAAAGCAACCCCTCTGCTGATCTTGCAATTTGAACGCAACGCAGTTTCGACGGGAGACGTATAGAATGTGGGATTTCGGCTACTCGTCGACCGCTAATCTGAAACCCCGCCGCGCGAATATCGTGACTGGAATAATGCAGTGCAAACGATAATCGCGGAAGGAAACAAATTTCAACCCTGAGAATCTATCGCCCGCCAACGGATAAACGATGTTACATTCGGGACTGACGCACAGCTCAATAATACGATGGCACACGATATTAATTTAAATTACTTTATCATGGAATGCGTGCGGTAAACAATTAAACACTTTTCAAACGATGGGAAACTAAAAGTTACAGTTGCGATCCGCGCAATGAAGTTAGGTGGAAAAATTAATTGGCAATATACCATCACCGCGGATGCATACGCAGTGACATATCGTATAAAATGCAGTGAACACCGACGTATCGTAAAATATAGTCCAGCGTATCGAGATCGTGGAAGCGGGAGTTAAAATTTTATCCGGAAAAAGCACTTACCGCGCAAATCTGGTTTATCAAACAGATCGATAACCTGGTTCCTTTGTGACAGAGATAGCGAGAGAATAAGTCCCAGATTACATGGCACATAAACGACGCCCCGTTGCCGATAATAAACACATGAGGGGAGGATCTTTGAAAAGAGCTCGGACTTTGATGAATACGATAACGATCCTAACCTCTGTACCTCGGCAAGAGCAAATGAAATATCGTGGTTTCGGCCTCTGTCCCGTCGATTGTCAAGGCTCGCCGAGTTTTTTCATTAGCGTGGCTTTTAACATCGTTCGTCGGTCTTTCTATAAAATACGCTCGTCGACGGTTTAGAAGCTCTGTACAGATTGCGTCGAACATATACCTACATATACACGGCCAACATTGTTCTCCACATCTCCAACAGAGCGACCGCCTCGAGGCAGAATCTTCAGATCAATTAATTGGTTCTTTGTCGCTATCTACGCGAGCGCCGATATTAGCTATTATACCGTGTATGAAGTTCAAACGATTTTTGTCTAGCTTAATACCGTTCCCGTCACCGCATCTCTCGTTGAAATACATTTTTCGAAGTCAGACCGATGTTTAATGAGAGTCGGCATGATAAGGAGTGATGGATTGCGTTGGAAATTTTCCATCGACCTTTTACAACTGGAGGGCATCCGATGCAATACATCGGATTGAGACGGTTCCAGATTTAATCCGTTCGCCGTCTACGGTGGATGCGTCAGAGGTAATTTCTTGAGAAATTTGACGTTTTCCGTCGATTAATTTCAAGCCGTCCGCCGCTCGCACCCACCGCTGCCCTGTGTTTTAATAACGCAACATACGAATCAGCCGTGACAGCTGTCTGACGCGTATAATTCTCACATTCCATTTCCAGCTGTCCGTGGAAAAACGTTAGTAGCGTCCATTAAAGAATCGATATCGAACGATGATAACAAACCTCGTCGAAGGCTGCATAAGTTTCGGCTGCACGTTAAATCCGACGTTTTTGCTATGTAAATTACTTTCCGATATAATACATTAACATCAGAGTTTTTTGTTCGCCACCGATGATCGGCGGCGATCAGAATTCGGACGTGTTCACTGATTAATGCGCGTCGATTCTTATAATCAAATCGGTCGTCTGACCCGTCTACAGGCGGCGCACGGTGCCATTAATTCGGAAAATTCCACTCAGCCGCGCGTCTATCGCGACAGAGGCATACGATAATTTCATTGAATTTGCCCGCTTTCATTGACCGTGTACGTAATAAATTTCGACGTGAAAGCCGTGGCGCTTGTAGTCGAGCGCCACAGCGAACATCTCTTTTCGTCCTCTCTTTCAGCTCACCCCCCTCCCCCTCCTCCTCCTCGCCCCGTTTGCCCCCTGCGACGGTCAATAATGCGCTCACCTTCGGCAGAAAAACAAGCGCTAAATGCTCGCGAACGGCTGCTAGATCCGGCAATTGGCCCGAATTTGTCCAAGGACGTTTGTTTCAAGCGCGAAACTGCACATCTCGACGGCATCGTTATTCATAGCTGGAAACTGCACTTTCTGCCGAAGCACGATGCTCCTTCGCAATTCTGCACAGTTGACAATGGCCGGGCGTTTACTCCCCGTTCGTTATTTCCGATTAAACGGGTCGGGGGTGAAAGACGGAGAGTGAAGGGCTGGGGGTAGAAAGCGTTGAATAAGTGCGGCCGAAACTCTGTCGATGATCGATACGTACGTGACATTCAAGCTTCATCTTTCCCGTACAATGGCCGGCGCGCGTAACGGGACGCAAACGCTTTTACTGCGCAATATCAACCTGCAAGCAGCGTCGATCGAAACGACGCTTTCAGCGTACCGAAATTGCCGACCCCGTACGTCGTAAATGCTCGGACCTCGCGAAAGCGGCCGAAATTCGTCCCGGAATCAAAGTGCGCCCGGACGGCCACAAGTGCGCCCCGTCCACTTTGAAATCACCTGCGCATGTCACATTCCGTCACCTGTCTGTCTAGATAAGAAGGGCCATGTCGACGATTAATATCTAGGTAAATGCTGTGCCATGGTGCATCGCAGTATCACTATGGAAATTACAATGTTGTTTGGAGAGAATTTGTTTCCTTACCCATGTGTAATAAATCACAATAGATGAGTCCACTGTCTCAATCAAGAATAGGCTGTGGATTGAAAAGCATTGTAATGAACTATGTCCAACACACGATATTGTTATGCAGTAACTCCGTTGCCGCGGGTTGATAAAAGCAAAAGCCGACAGTACGATAAACGAGTTGTACCTAAATACCCTTATCTACCCTCACAGCAATATCGACAATATCATCCCGCTGACGAACATCGACAGTCGTGGCGGTCTCGTTACAGGCCGATTCCACTCTTGGCATTCCACGAACGTGCCTCTGCCGTTCGACAGTTTTGCATCGCGGAAGGAGAGGAGCCGTCAACGGGGCGGAACGCGATCTGGATCGTTTGACGCCCAACTGTCCGGTGTATCGTGTCAATGTGATTACCGAATTGCCGGATCTCGTCCCGTGAACGCACGTGCGCGCACGCTCTCTCTGTCTCTCCGCCCCCCCCCCCCTCTCCTTCTCTCTCCGTGTCGCACGTTTCCGCCGACACAACGCGGGGGCCAAGTGCATAACCAATATTTAACGGCTATTAGTGCCAAACAGAATTTATCTTACGGCGCCATGGGGTACGGCTACACCTCCCCATAGGGGGTCACGTGAACGGCCATGGAGAGCTCGGGCGTAGGTGCACAAATTACACGACAGTGGGGTATCTGCTATTGATTTACCGGCAGCAGGTGCACGCCGACGGAATGGATCCTCGCGCCATGTTATTAGGGCGGATGTCCCGACGTGCGTTCGCTCATTTGCGCCTATCCAGTCTTCCGACCTCGTCGTACTCGCAAGGCGAACACTCGAAATCGCTCGGAACAAGGTCCCGTCTTCGCGGAGTTCCCGGCAGAGAAGCGAGGAAAACAATGTGTCTTCGCGGCCTGCCGCAAATTACCGCAACGATCTCACGACGCGGGCGTACTGAGGAATTATGTCACGTCGTCTTTCGAAAACGATTTCGGGCCCGAGTCGTGACGTCACTTGTCGAGGCGCGACGTGATCGATGCTCCGGCGGTTTAACCGAACCAGGTGCCGATTTCCGGTGTCACGGGAGGCGCGCAGAGTTATGTTCGACGCTGCATCGCTGCGACGGCGGATGCGACATATTTCTTCGGCTCATTTCCGTTCAATTATCGAATGTCGTTCATAAGTAACGAGATTAAATTTTTAATACCCCGGAACCGAAGAGGCTGGATCGAACGCTCGTAGCGTAAAATTGAAGCTTTGTCTACGTAAGTACGGGAAATTTTGAAGTGGAAGATACGATTGTTGGAAGGGCCAGAAGGGTTGAGAACGGTAACGCGACGAAATTCTGACCGATTTGCGAGAAGTTTAATCGCTTAAGTTATGAATTGAAGAACGGCGGAGGCAAATTTCCCGAGGTCCCGTTACAATGGGCGTATCGAGCGGTCGGAAATTTAGTCGGTCGAAACTTTCGTTCGGCATTGACGCTGCGACGTTCGGCGCGAAACTTTCGATTCCGAGAAATGCGCGCTGCCTCTACCGCGGGTTCGTTCGCCAGCGTTCGCCGTGGAAGAAAGCGTGCGGCGAAAAAACTGGAACGACTGCCGGCAGTTGGAGAGAAATATGCGGAGGATGAGGGAGGGTCCGAGAAAAAGAAGATTTGTCGGAGGGGGCAGGAGTTTGGCGGGAAAGCGGAGAACCGACGGAGTGTGCCAGCTGGAGTGGGCGCCATTGTTTTACGAGCGTTCGCACATTGATCACACCGCTCGGTCTTGATTTACTGTCATCTGGCCCTGGCAATTGTACAGAGAACCGCGGGAGCAACGTGACAATCATCGAAGTGGCCACTATTGTTCCGATCTTGACACGATCCGTCACTGCCGTTTAAATTTTCCCTCGTTATATTAATAGCCACTGCTAAATATCTCACTAGTCGGACGTGGATGTGCCAGAACAACGACTGGCGAACACCTGCTATTGAGATCGCTGTAATATCACATGTAATTCCATGGAAATTCGGTTAAATTTCGGAATGTGCCATAACGTTCATACCCTAGCTCTCTTCGGAATTATCGCCGGAAACACTCGTATTATCCCTTACCAGATCCCTTTAGAGTCCCCTAATTCCTTCGCCGAAGATACCTTATCGAGCATTGCAGGAAACTGCAAGACAACGCACAGAATTTAATCTTTAACAGGTTCAATTAATTCACTTCCCAACGACGGTTCCTTATTCGTTCCCCCGTGACATTTTCTTTGCCTCCCTCCACCCCTTTTCTTCACCCACACCCTCCGCGCGTCTCACCCCGGCAATTATACAAACCCGGGATTTCCATTGGAATACGGGGGCGGCGGGTCTACTCCCGATTCGTCCTTCTTCTATCCCTCCGATTTGCAACAATCGCAAGGTAAGCGGATTATTTAAGGACTTTCCGTAGTGCACTCCACCTAGACCGTCCCAGTACTGTCCGGGTTCACATCTATATCGATAGAACTCCCCCCCACCCATCCACCGTCCATCTCCGTTTCTCCTCAGAGGCTGCGAGAAAATAGCATTCCAGAAAGATCGTTCCTCTTCGTCCGAACCTCCACCCGCCGGCCATCCCCTTTTCCTCGTAATAAAGTCGCCACGGAATCGCATTCGGGATGAATCGAGAAAGGGAGCCGAGGTAAATTACATTTATCGTTTCCGATTATACGGCTTATAACTTCAATTTTCAGTAGTTGCGCTATCTTAGCGAGCGGACAATGTTCCATTGATCATCCTTGTAGCCGCGAGCTTCGCGAGATGTCTGAGCTACGGAAATTGTTCAAAGTTCATTCCGGAGTGTCTGTGTCCATGTCGAGAGTTCCCCTCGAGGAGCGCGGCCGAGGTGCCGACTATGTAGGTACATTCGATGCATTAAGACGACTAATCTGTCAATTATACCACATACACTAATTCCTACCCAAAGTTCCGATGTGCAAATACGGACCGCCTAATCTAGACACGCCATTGTTGAACTTGCCATTTTGCGGACTATTCCATATTTAAAGCACGAATTTAAAACATCCTTCCAACGAATGAATGTAACGGAACAGGGTATTCTCTCATTTCATCCACGAAAACACGGTTCCGCGAAGTAGGATTTTGAACACTGCAGCTCGCAAATGCGATTTCTGCTCAGCGGATTCTAGCCGGGATCTCGGTTGCACGCAAGAAATTAAACGACTCCCGCGATCAGCGGGTCTAGACAGTAGATATCGACCAATGCCGAGGTTTGGAAGCAAGGAACGCAAAAATCTTCGCGCGCGCGCGCGCGCGCATTCCCGAAATGGCGAAGTACAAGTTGCCGCCAACTCGCCTTATAGTCTATTCATAAGCTCCGAGGGAACTTCGTAGCGTTCGCTCGCGGCTGGTAAGCGTGGAGCGAGTAAAATCCGAAATGTTGTCGAGCAACAACAACGCCGGGGAGTGGAGAAACGCGGCGGGTGCACACGAGACGTCGCGGCTTCGTACCTGTGTGAGCGCGTTCGAGTACGCGAGCGCGTCGGTGTGCGTCTGCGGCCCCTGTTTCACGTTCGCCACGCATACCTTTGCGAAGGGATACAGCCGCACACGGACGGGAGGCTAAAAAGGAGCCACGTAGACGCAGAAACAACATTTGGATTTCTATCTGCATTCGCATCCGCGCTTCTCCCGTCGCCCTGACAGACTCCTTCAGCCCACCCCCCGCCGCCCCCAGTCCTCCTTACTCACCCCTTTCCGTCTCAAACACAGCCAGCGGCGTGCCATGTAACGGGTCGACTGTTTGCGTGCGTGGGATATGTCGCGCGCGTAGGTCGGCAAAAGACAGAGAGGAGAGGATAGAATGGTTGTCAAGCATTCCACAAGGCTTATTTCGTACTTTGGGGTGTAGAGGCAAAAAAGTAATAGATATGTCGAAGGTCCGAAGGTGTAAGACGTGCTCACCGCGTAAACAGCTGGACGTTTCGGCGGATAACGCTGATATTTCTGCGTGCTGGAACGCGAGAGGTGTCGTACGCCTCGCCTGTCATCGATCATAAGTTGCGAGGGTTCGAAATTTTCCGCTAATTGATCGATGTCCCGATGCCGTAGACGTGACGAGCACACTTTGATAAACACCCTCTCGGCACTCGTTTCGCCGCCCTTCCCGTGCCCTTGTTTCTCTCCCCCAACGGTGGAGAGGTGACTGGATGATAACAAGGACCTGCATGCTCACGGTGAGCGAACAGCGAAACTGATTTATCGCGCCGTCGTGGTCCGGAATACTGGCTAATGCAAAAAAGGGGCTATGCAATTCGGATGTCGTGATGACGATGCCTTGTTTAGTCTACGTCGATCTCGTAACGAATGACCGATGACGTTTTTATGTCCCACCCTATCCGACGTTCGGAAACTTTCTGTTTTTCCACGATCGACCCTCCTTCGACTTTTAGGGACAACATTCGGGGAAAAACGTTGATTAACGCCATCTATCTTCTGGCCGAGTTAAGCATATCATTCCGGCCGACTCGCAGATTAACGATTCCCATTTTCTCCCATCGATATCAATCACGTCTCTGATCAAAGTTTCAGGCCGCTGCGGAGTCGCACGCACGGACGTCGATAATCCCTTAATTTACACGAACGTAACGCGTGCGTAAATTGATAATGATGCCGCAACGGCAGTCGCATTGCGCATAATAACGCCAACTACTCCGTTGACAATGTATCTCCGGCGAGCGTTAATTCGACTGGCCGCTCGTATCTATGATCCCCACGTCCCATCTGACACAATTCCGTCGATCCTGGAGGGATGGAGCACTTACTCCGCGTCGAAAGTTTTACAGATTCTCACCGGGCTTTGCTCCCGGTACTTCCTCGATCTCCGGTTCGATTCCTTCTCTCCGCCCGCCATTTCGCTCGCCCGGACGATATCTCAGAAGTCCGACGTCCGGCCGCCGGGTCCGAGATATGTCGTCAAAAGTATACTACCCTAATGCATGAACTCTGACCCTGGCAATCTCACTCACGTCACCGGGGCATCCGTCTTGACCGCGACCGAAACGACCTGCGAAATTTTTCTGCCTCCCCGCTCCGAACCTAAAGCGGGTTATCTCGCTCGACGCGGATAAGCGACGAATGGATCTCGCTTTTTTACCCGGATCTCCCCTTCTTTCCCCGCCGAGGTAAGAACGTCCCCTTCTACTTTGCCGCGGCGGCAACGAAAAATTTCGAATGTACGACACTGCCGTTCTCGAACGGGTAATTAGGGCGGCAGAGGACTGAAAAGCTTTTATAAAGAGCCCGGGAGATAGTTACACGGTGGCCTCGCAAGAAGGCGCTCATTCATAACTCGCTTTTAGACGTAATGGGGTATTTAAGACCACTTAAAAGTCATTTGCAATAAAAAAGAAGCGTCGTTAAATGGGGTTAAGCTTCTCGCGTGCCACAGGCGTGTGCGAAGGAGTGAAGGGAAATGCGAAGGGTGGCCGGGTGGGGGAGGGAGAGGAGGCAGGAGAGCCGGAGGGGGGAGAGAGAGAGTGTCAAGATACAGAACTCAAGTGTCATTGTAGAGGAAACTGGGGAGGGGTGGGGAAAGTGTGTCATGACGGACGAAAAAAGCGCGTGGGCTGACAAGGTACGTCCTTTCTCACCTTCTCGTCTCCCTCGTTCTCCTCTCACACTCGACTCTTTCCGGCTCATTCCCTTTCTTTATTTGACACCCTCCCAGGCATTAAGCTCGCAAGAGACCCTCGCGAGGGTTGAATTTGCTTTGGATATTGTTTCAGGCTTTATGAAAGGCCGCATGCCGGGCGCAGGGGATGAACTGATTCAGTGTCGTGGATAAAGTACCCGTCGCAGATTATCATAAAGTGCCTGAATTTAATTTGTGCGGCACACAGATTGTGAAAATGTAAAACGGTATGCAGGCGTTACTCATCACATCGCAAGATTTGAACTGCGCAATATCTGTAATCGACTTTAGCTACTACTCGACGAAACGACGACTAAGATGTTCACTTCTTAATTTCAGTAGGTACTTAGATAAACCGGACACACAGAAAGAATTAACTACAATATTTACCCGCCGCTACACTTCGCTACGCAAACAATTATGGTATAGAGTGAAAAATAAAGATTCCAAGTATTTCATTTACTCTTTGACCCGGTCGTAAGCTGAGCACTCTAACTTTACACCTAATTTTCGAGCGAAAGCCAGCGTAAAGTAGAAGTTAAAGTGTTCGTGGCGTTTCGCGGTGGCCTCGAATGTTGCTGCCTGAAACGACTCAGGGTAGTCGGCGCGTTAAGGGAGGATATTCGCGTTTCGGCGTAGTCAAACTTGAATCGCCGTCTAATGTGAGCAACAATGAGAGGGCGGACAACAATTCTTTCCTGACCCAATGGGATTATTTCCCACGCGTCCCGCCCTAAGCAAGCTCTTTGTTAGCGTCGTCTTCGCGTTACATACTTGCGACAAAAGCGGTAAAGGGCAATGTGATAAAAAGGTCGAGCCCGGAGGGAGACAAAGAGAAGAGTTTGAGCGCAGTGCGTCAGGGCAAAGGCAGCGCAAGAGTGGCTCTGAATTAAACAGCGATGAGGCGACTAGCCGCGGTCGGGCGAACGTCATTTGCAAAAAGGAGGGGGTGGCCACTTTTCCCCTTCTTCTCTTTCTCTCTCTCTCTCTCTCTCTCTCTCTTGCTCTCTTGCTCTCTTCCCCTCGGCGCACGCTTGAACGGTCAACTCGCGGTAAAGAACGCCGTTCTTTCTTGAGGGCTCGTTAAAATGCAGAATTTAAGTGTGGCGCCGTAACGAAGGGCAATAAAGGACGCCTCGAATATTGCGCGCCCAGAGTAGAAATGAGCGCTGAATGGGTCAACAAAAGAGAGACGGCGTGGAAGACTGCCGAGGAGAGTCTTCGATAAACGAGTACACGTCCGACAACGACTGGATCGAAACAAAACTATTTTCAAAGGCAGGCAAGAATGAGAGATTGCCCTCTGGTCCGCGTTCGAACGCGGTCATTGAACAATCGGATTATCGTCGACGGGGAGAAATGAAAAAGGAAAATTTGTCTCTTTGATCGACGAAATTATTAATAGCGGGAGCAGTATTACGGTGCAGGATGTCAATTGAACGTACTTTTGAATCGTACGTAATCGAGCGTGTCAACTCGCAGCCGAGCGCGTAGCTATGCTCTTCCTAACTCCGTCGACGGTAAAGTAAATTAGCCACGAGAAGTTTTCACGATTTTAATGGAATAACGTACTTCCCGGATAAACGCGGTTACGGATCCGTCCCTGGGGAGAGTAATTCGACCGGTCGGTACGTGCGGTCAAAATATGCTAATGTACACGTTTCCCGGGTGTAACAATGTTTCTACAGTATTTCCAAAAAGAGTCTGAACCAACATTCGCTTCCTCTCTCCACGAAAAATCGTCCACTCGCAGGACCCATTAAGCGTCAGGAATTAAAACAGACAGCGTGGCGTAGGAAAATATTTAAAACATTTGAATATTTACAATGGCCCGTAACGGTGACTATCTTATTCCAAATAGGGCAGCCCTGTTACTCTGTCGCGAGGCATCGAAGGGCCGAGATTAGGTCTGAGAGACTTCACGTAGAACGGCGGGCGGAATGATCTTCGTTTCACGACGTTGCCTCTCGGCTTCGATGAAGGTGCGCGAGGCAAATTGACCATTAAAGTACGGAACTCGGGTGTCACGAGTGTCGCAGGGCCAAAGGCCCGCTGCGGGAAGGGTGGGTGGCCGGTTTGGCTAATCAAGGGAAACGGCAAGCTGATTACTAAATGGACGCGAAACTAATTCCGGAGCAAGGAATGGTGAGGAGGGGAGGGGAGGGGAGGGGAGGGGAGGGGAGGGGAGCGGTTCGGCACCGGCTCTTTCTCCGGTTTTCTCTCGGTCGGCGCCGGCAACCGTATCCGATAACGAGTCTGATTATAGAAGGCTCTCAATTTCTTCTTGAGCCCTCGGTTGCGCCCTTGTTTAACTTTGTCTCGCGCTGGGCAAACAGACCGACCATCGAAATCGGCGGACCTGGGAGGTGGAAGCGAAGGAAAAAGGGAGAAGGACGCGGGCAATTAATGAAAAACATCTTCGGTGCCTCTCAGGATACCTCCTTCATTCGCCGAGCCTTCTCGTCGCTGTCTGCCCTGTCTGGCCGCACTCGAACGCCGCAATTGAGTGATTGATCGCGGCGGGGGTGATTCGCAGTTTTTGCAGCACGTTCTCACGGGCGAACCATCTACATTTTCGTGCGCGCAAAACGAGAAATGAGCAACGATAAAGCGCAGTCACATATTACGTTCTTTTACGCGGGTTACATCGATCGGCCGACTGTTTTTTTATCCCTCAGAGGAGGAAGGGTGGCTAAAAAATGAATTTTGCAGGCAGACGAGTGTCAGGCACAAAATGAACGAGGCGTGACATATTGAAACTTTCGCTTTCGAGACATCCGAGAATCAGCGTGATATTTGTGGAGAGGGTGGAAATGGCGGGGGTGGTTCGGTCGGACGTTTGGCACGGAACGACGGGAGGGCTGTCGACGATGGGACAGATCGATGAATTTCGCCATCACGATTTGGGGACGGCCGCCGACGAAAGGGAGGGGGAGCGGCATAAACTTTCACAGGAGCCACCCTACGGGACGTGACTCGAATTAACGATCATAATTAACGCAATATATACGTACCCGGGCTGTTATCTCGCATCTTCCTGCCGTGACCCGCCACAAATCATATCGGCCTGTCTTCGCGCGGTTAGGATGGCGACAAAAAAAAGGAGGCGGGCGTCGAGCAATTTTCGTTGGAACGTCATCGATCGACCATACATCAATCTCGTATTAAAGGCGAGGCAAGTCAAGTACGAGGCATGAAATCGTAATCGTGCCCAAAGAATACTTGTAAACGAACTGTGCCGAATGATTTAGTTTATTCGCGTGTTGCAAATGGTAACTTAGCTGCCTTATCGTGTGCATTACATTTCCATTTTCACTGTACAGCGCGGTAGCGTATGTGAACGGTCGTTGTACGTGAGTTACATTCGTTTGAGCATTGTTTCGTTTCGCCGCCGCTGCCGCCGAGCACGATGCCGTATGTTTTGTTGGCTAGAAGGTGGCCAATCGAAGCCGCTCGTGTCACAACTTAGGAACGTGCGATTGGCGCCACTCCACCCTCCTCCCATGCTTTTTTGACGAATTCTCGGGCACCGGTGCGCCGAAGTAAATTGCGCTCACCCCCCTCCACCACGCACGCGGGTTTTATGGGGCTACTGTGGCCATTGTTGGCTGTTTTGATTTATGGCTGGCACTGTTTTCGAAATGAATAGTCTTTACAATGGAAGGCATTAGCGGAATGTTACAAAAGCTCTGCCCGCTGACGTCAAATCGGACCAACCCCCTTAAAGCAGGCGCCGATATTCAAAATAATAGCGGATTAATTAATAATCGCGAACGAAATTAACCGTACAATTGTGTAATTAATCGAGCCTTCCGGAGGGCTTTGTCTCTATTGTGCAGTTGCCACGTTGTTTCCCGTTGACAATGCCGCTGCGGTCGCAGCTATTAGCCAACTTAGTCAGTTTGACATATGTACAAGACAGGGAAAACGCATTATGTGTCGCGTCCCATTCCGTGATCAATAGCAAGTCACCTCGTCCGAACGTGGCGAATCGGACCGCCGAATAATGGGAATTGAAATACAGAGTAATCTACGAGTCAGGTTACCGCGGCGTCGCGCGGCATTTATAATGTAACGGACGCCGGCCTGTATTTATCGCGCTAAGATAATCCCAGAATTCGCACGGTATCAATTTTCGCCGCTCCAGTTTACGCTGGCTCCGTTTTGGCACACTCGCAATGTCGCATCTCTCCCGTTTGTCGCGGCAACTTCGTCGAAGATAATCTCCGTACACCAGACCCCGTTCAATCTAAGCCCAATCTATTCCGCTTACTTCGGCGTCGCGTTATACCTTGTTCATGCAAATTCAGCCAACTGACAGCGGAGCCACACGTGGCGTCATATAGAAATACAAGTACATGCCGCCTTTCGAAAAGCAGCTCTCCCACTTCGCCCTTCCCCACCCACCCTTCCCGTGTACGTGCACCGGGGTTACCCACCCCAGCCTTTAATTAAATCCGCGAGTCGATCCAACTCCGATGCCTCAATCCGAGCGCCTGTCATTATCCCTTTTGATTACAAGAGGCGCACTAATAACCGCTAATGCCGTTCTAATAACGGCGCCCCGTTCGCCGTAATTGCGAGAAAACTTCTCGCCGAATTTGCGCGTCCATGTACCGCGAACGCGTGTATGAATGTACGTACGTAGGTGCGGCGTCGCTTGCGGACGCAAATTCGTGCATGACAAACGTGTCTTCGCGGATGCCGAGCGCGTGCTCGAAATTCGCGCCCTGTTCAACACGTTTACGCTAACCCTTTCGCTTATTTGCTCGATCGTGACTCAACCAGGCGCGAGGGGAGGTTGCTGGGTAAATGGCGCGACAAGCTTGTGACGAACTCGCGGGCGTGTCGGAATTGTCAAAGCCAAAGACGTTCACGCTATCGGCATACTTTGCTGCGCGCTGCGCGTTAACGGGATCGATGCGATTTGCAATTAGCGTTAACGTCACTGCCGTCGGAGTCTAAACAATGCAGATATTAGAAATCGGAAACGACGGGACGGATTCGAAATGAGATAGTCGGTTGCATCGCGAACGGCGTAGCGATATATTCCGACGACGCTCGTAACGTCGGGCACATAAAGTCTGAAATCAGCGTCGAGGCAGTCGGGCTGTAATCGTTTCGACGGATTTCATGATAGTTTCGTGCGAATGGCCCGTAAAAAAAAATACGTCGTACTGGGAAACAACCATCTGCTAATATCGCGTCAAAGCTTCGTCGAATAAATTCGTGACAGATGAAGCATCTTTCGATATTCTGTTAAGGGCGAATGCGATTATATCGCGGCGAATGCTGATTCGACTATGACCAGGTCGGAGTGATTTGCCGTGAAAGCGGCTCGAACAAAGTACGTATCGCTCCGGTTCGGTACGGGCTTTCACGGATGCGTTTGATGGTGAGCGCGAGAGGACGCAAGAGGAGAAAAATATACGAGATGAAAACAGTCGCTTCGAACGGCGTTACTTGTTGACCGGAAAATATACAGTACCGATCGCGACAGGGGACCGAATATCTGTAACAAAAAATTGCGACAGTCGAATTGCGCCTTTCGGCAAGCAAAAAATATTGTACGTTTATGGCTCGCTGCTAAATATGTTCTAGAACGAACGCTCTAGTATGAATGGCACCAGACCGAAGCATCGATGTATCAAATTACACCGCTGGGGATCTGATTCGAATCGAAGCGTATGTTTTTATTAATCCATCGACGGGCATGTTAATGTAGAAGGGAGGGTGAAAGAGGAAGGAAAACACGGGAGAATGTATCTAAGAAACTCGCCGTGAAACGAGCAACGGCAATGTTAATCGTCCCGTTATAACGCATTACGCTTTAATCCAATTCAATTCCCGGCGCTAATGAAAGAACAACAGGGAGAATAGTTAGAGAGATTCTTGTTCCGGGTGTACGGACGATAGTTACAGTGAACTTGCTTGCAATTTAGATTTTACATGCTGAAGTTCAACGCCGGGGTAAAGCCAACAGAGCACAGTGCGCGCTATAAGTGTTTACATTGCGCAAGCACTCTCTCACTGCCGTTTCAGAATTGTTCTCGATAAATACGATTTATCCCCACAGATTGACGTCTCATGTCGTGCGGACCTTATTTTTCACGGACTCGGCTGGCCGCGACGAGAATTCTGTTACCAGCGTTCGTACACTCACGTATGATAACAAACATGCGGATAAACAGTGTAACAGAGATGGCAGATTAATTCCTACGATATCAGATGTTTAAAATTGACGACATTCTTTGCGATTATGGAGAGTACGTTACAATGTTTAAATTCCCAACTACGAAGTAAAAACCTGCGGGGATACAACTAACGCGGCAGCGTGGGGGGTCCAGGCATCAAAATACAAGTTTCGTAACATTATACCTACTTCTGAAATGAAGAGTAATGTTACTCTGTGAGTACCACGGAAAGTTCACGGGGAAAGTCTAGGTATAAGACCGTTCCCCAAATAATAAGTCTAATGTTTCACCCCGAGCATGCTACGTTACAAAATAGTAATAGGTACACCGTCTCTTCTCTGTTTGCACCTGACCTCAAATACACTCAACAAAGAAACAAAAAACAATAAAATCAGCTTTACCCAATCAACTCACATTCATCCGCATACATTTTTCCCGAACTGCCCGAAAGATTAACTGCACAATATCCAATAACGTGATATCCAAAAATCGTGGTCGCCCCAATGATGGAAGCGATGACGATATCGTGACTGGGGGGTCGAAGTCCACCAGTGGGGGTGAAATACACGGGGGGAAAGTTGGCGAATCGTCGCATTAACCGCGAGGCAGACGGGCGGAGGGGGGGAGCAGAGCGGCTTGCCGGTTACAAATGACAATATTCCCCCGGACACATGGGCGGGCAAATGATGCGTCCGGCTCGCGCGATCTTCCTTGCGCGGATTGTATATTCGAGGTTGAGCCCGCCTCGGCGTTAGGCGCGCGTCCCCCGTATTGTGCCCGACGCAGCCCGGAAGTCACTTAGTATGGTAATTTCGTAATTTGTTTCCCATTGTGCGGGCCGGCGTATGATGTCGCATCGGTCGATCGATTTCTCGTCGGATGCAAGCGCGTGAAATTGCCGCGTTCCCGGATACGGCGCCTAGGAGAATATTCGGTGAATTTGCTCCGTTCGATAGTCCGCTTTTTCTCCCTCGCCGACCATCTCCCCATTTCGGTCTACCTGTCTCCCTCCCACGCCTGCTCCCGGCCAGATTCTCCTACATATACGCTCTCCTTCCCTCCCGCAATCTCTTTCATTCCCTCTTGCTCCCTCTCTCCCCCCTTCTCTCTCTCCCTTCTTCTCTCTCACTCTGCTTCTACGTCTATCCAGCCGTATCGGATCGTCTCTCTCTGTTTTTATCTTCCTCCCCCACGCCCATAGCTTCCCTCCTCAACGCTCACTTGCGCGCCTACCTGCGCGAGGTACGCATATTTTTTGCCTTTTCCAAACATTTTTTTATTGTCTCCTCGTCCTCCGAGGGAAGATTGGCTAATTTCCCATCGGACGGTGGCTCGCTTATTTTTTCCCTTTGCCTGCCGAACGGAATGGAATGTTTGCCCGGTCAGGGGATTGTTGTTTTCGTCGTTATCGTCCCTTGTTCTTGTTGGCATTGTTGTTGCTGTTGGCCTGGGAACCTGTCGCGGCGATGAAACCGAAATGCAGATCGCGATTGTGAATTTATTCGCGAGTGCTCATGCGCAAGGTGGAGGAAGAGAGAGCGGATTATGACGCGACGATACGGAAGAGAGAGATAGAGAGAGAGAGAGAGAGAGAGAGAGAGAAAGGTGGAGGAGAACGAGTCGGAGGTGGAAGATTTTTGAAGTATCGCGCAAAATTCTGATTGTTACTGCTGCGAACTCGGATCGCGAAACGCATGGGTGATACCCGTTTAATTATACGCAACGAATAATAATTAACGAGACGTTACACTGCCGTGGACAGTTTACAATGGAAATTTCGTGCCGCGTCTAATTAAAATGCAGCAGCCGATCCCCGTAAAGGGATTGCACCATTGTTCGCTCGCGTGTCGGGGCGATAATAGTACTTTTCATCGTAATGCGACATTTGACAATCGAATTTTGAATGTCGTTCGTTTTAATGGCACGCAGTCTGCGGCGCAAAATTGTAAAATTTATTTCCTCCATTCAGTCACGTTGAGTTTGAAACAATTTCAACAAGGTAATTTTTTGGAAGAAGAGATACAGCCCCCGTCTTATTTCGTGGGACTGTCGCCAGATAAGCCATAATTGCAGAACTCTAGAAACTCTAGAGCTTGTACTTCTCAGTCTTATCTAGAGGGGTGTATTTATTCCAGTGGACTGTAACGAAAATTCTGAGAGATTACGGCTCACCAAAATTTTCCCTCGCATTGCCGCGCTATCTCGACAACTTCCGTCTACCTCTGAAACCACTAAAAATACCATTCTCGCCCATAACGGAAGGTCGACGACGTACCGTCTTCAAGCGACATTGTTGCGGGACTATTAATTAAGTAGACCTTAAATAGACTCCCGGAGGACGTCTTGACGCCGCTGATGCTCGTAAAGGGATCATCCATACTTCATCCGTCTATCTACCCAACGACGCCATACCTCATCCCCCCATTAATAAATTCGACCGAAAATTAAGAACCTTCACCCGAGTCAACAGATCTCACCCAACCTAATTGTCAGACCCGCAAATACTCTGTCTCCTCTACGCACATGAAGACAGCGTAAGCCCGGTCGACAGATACCAGGAACTTTGCGGGATAACCGAGGAAATTTTGCGACCAGAAATTTGAGCTCGCCCTGCGCCATTATTGCGAAACTATTAATTAATCAATCTCGAGACTATCCCTAGGGACCATCGACGTGTATTCAACGGTCGAGCGATCACGATTAAATCGTCCGATCGGGGAATATAAGACGTTCGACGAGGGTGGCTCTCGGTCGGTGCTTACTAAATCCCAGCTAATTGGCCCGGACAACGATATGGCCTTCCCTTTCACTCGCCGAAACGGCTTCCATCAACCGTTCGCCCCGACCATTGTCTCCGAACTTTTGCCTCTTCGCCCCCGTCGACGGCCCTGCAATTTCGCGGCGAAACGCAAGTTTCCTACCCGTGACAGCGTCTAAACTGTCTGCACGTCCCATTGATTAAACCGAATGTCGGCGGTTCCCTTTGCCTGCCGCGCTCGTTCCGCATGCATAACGTTCCAGCGAGCGCGGCTGCGAAAGGGTGAGAGGGTCGAAAGGTCGCGAAGATCCGAGGATGAAGCTGAGGAAGCGGTGAGCGTGACAGTTGAACGTTTTCTGTTATTAGATGGCGGAACTGTTACATTCGTTTCCCAACCTCCAGTTCCGACTCGCTTTTCCGAGTCTGATGCATCCAAATCGGCGAGTATCCTCGACCAAAGTTACACATGCTTTTTCATCAATTTCGTGTTATTGAGCGCACCTCGGCATGGGACGTGAAATTACTAGCGTGACAGGATGTTTACATTGAAATTTGCGAAGGAATGAATTCGGGCATATCGTTCAATTATTCGATCTAACATTCCTGGTACGTAGACCCGCGATAGATGCCTCGCACGCCGAGCGGGAAGCAGTGACAACAGTGCACACGACAAAGGGTCAGTTTTGGCGAACACCCGCCATTTGACTCAATACACATTCCTGAAACGTCTGCACGTCCCACTGATTAAATTGAATGTGAGCTTCGCCTTTGACATCCGCGCCGGGCGTTCCGTTCGCGTCTAAACGTTTTCCGTCCGCTCTAATGAGGCAGAAAGGTCGTCAAGAAACTTACGCCGGACGCCGGTAACGGGAATTTGACTTCCGCGTCTCAAGAGGCGCCGGTCAATATTGTCGGACGCGCGGGCAAAGAGAATTCTCGAAAGGATTCAATTTTTCTTGCCTCACAGTGAGTGCCCACCGTCGTTCTGCCTCGCTGCCTCTCTTATGCAAAGTTTCGACGGCGGTTTCGCCGGGCGCAAAATTCGCGGCAATCGAAACGGAAAATATACGCTCGCGTGTATGAGATTGTCGCGCTCTGTTTCAACGTAAACCCCGAGACGTCTGACGTTTCTCGGCTAAGTTCAGTGCGGCCGCGACGTCTCCAGAGAGTGATCACCGAACTTCGCGCGTTCCATGTATTCCCGAGCCCCCGCTGTTTGCACATTTCATTGATTGAACCGCACAAACATCTCGCGGCATTCACAGTTATTTCGCGTCCTCGATCGTAGTTGGCGATGGGCGATTTTGACGACTCGCCGCGTTTACTCTATGACGCAGTGCAATTTGCCCTCCGAACACTTTTTCGGAACATGCGTGAACGTGCTCCGAACAACTTTGATGGTCGTACGGTATACGTTGGTGGGCCCCCGGGGCAATCATATTTCTGTGTCGGTTTAATATTCCAGGGACGGGCGGTTGGAAGCAGTAGGGCGGTCAATGAGTTAAAGTGTTGAAGTTTATCGTGCCTACGCTGACGGAACGGTTACACACTCCGGACTCAGTGATATTTGTTTATTCTAATCCGTTTCGCGTGTTTAGAGCCGAACAAGGGACATTGGTATCGACGGCTGTAGCATAGTTGATAAAGCGGCCGGTAGTCTGCTCGCGAATAATTCACGCGTAACAATGTTGCGTTACGTTAATGCCCCTCGCATATATAACTATGAGTGTAGTGTTATCGTGTCGGAACGATTATTGCGCAAAACGCCTATTAAATTTGAACAGCGGTAATGATATCGGTACACGAATCCGCGGGTGTGACTATAATAATTCGTGTCGACTACGAACGGACTCGGTTGCTACCGAGGCCTTTTAGGGTTCCGCACAATTGTCGAATAAGCCACCGATACGTAATCTCGGAAATTGACATTCACGGCCCCGTATACAGGTACCCTTCTCATTTTTCCACCCAATACCGTCGGGTTACCCGCGGTTACAGTCACCCCTTGAACAATAAGTACCGAAAGATGCCAAGATTCAGCGCCCCAAGTATTCGCGATATCCACTGCTCACTGATTCGCAAGACATAACGATGACCACCCTTCCCAAAATCGTCGCGATTATCGCGTCGAACGTCGGCTAAAATGGAACCATTGTAAAACCACAGCCACACACGCAGCCCCTCCATTGATGTCGGGAAGTTCCGCAGTTCCTTCCGAGGGTCGCCGCAAGTTTGTTCATAACATTCCGCCGGAAGTGCGCGCACGTTCCGTTGATTAAACCGAATGCCGACAGTGCGCGGCCTCTTTGCCATTCACTGCCGTTTCACCTGTCCGACGATTTTCCGCGCGAATTAACGAGGTTGAAAAGCCGCAAAGATCACGAACGAAACTTGCCCGCCGCGCAGTAGTGTGCACTGTGTGCACTTGCCGTTTTCGAAGTTCGTTACTAGACGCGGTTAGACTCGGTTTAACGGTCGGATCGTTAACCGTCATGAACGAACGAAAGAGCCCTCCAGATATTTCTTTGAACTTCCCTCCCCGGCCCGACGCGCACCTCGGCCACAATGGGGCCGTATGCGCGTGCACGTACGTTCAACTGAGCTTTCAGCTCGGAATATGTATAATTTCGTTCGCTGCCGCGATCTCGTTCTTTTTCCACGGCCAGAGCTCCCACTGTCCGACGTTTTAATTCGAGCTCGCGCACGCTGTCGCCGCCGAGAACGTTATAAACGTCGCGCTGTTGTTTCGGAGAGATAATGAATTAATAAATTGCCGCTGTTAATGCATCGACGTGGTCGGCTAATTAATGCGGCTGCGCGACGGCATAATTCATCGCCACTCTTTAATTGATTGCTGCAAATGGGATACGACATGCAAGCAATCGCGCGCAAGACGAGTCGAAGGAAAGGAATGTGTAGCGTTCTGCTTGCGGCATAACGGCAGTGGCCGTTTTTTGCTTACGAAATATGATATAAGTAACTCAGATGTAGTGCTTGCGGAATTCTACGAAACGAACGGAACGACTCATCGATAACGTAGTGAAGCTATCGGCTTGGACATGTTTGCGCTCGCAGGGTAATTTGACACGAACGAAACCGCCGAGTGAGATCTGTTGATAGAAAGCACAAAAGGAAATATAGCATGGCGTGTGCAATTCAACTGCATTCCTTCACGTACTTCTTAAGGTGCAAATTGTTCTTCAAATGAGTCGTAATTCGGTATCAGCGCGAGCGCAGCTTTATTTTAGTGCTCGTCCCGCTTCCTTCTATCGTTATCTACATTTCAATTAGTGGACAGAATCATATCGTAATTGAATCATTTCAATTACACGCATAACTCGGCTAGCGACGGTCGTAAAAACGTAGAACGTTACGTTACAACGTCGCTTTCTTGGACATTGTGCTTTCGGGTATTTTCGAGAGGCGACCGCCAACCCGTTTTCTGCATTTTTCCTTTCTGTATTTTTTTTTGTTTCTTTCTTTTTTATAGTTGACGCAGTGAGCGCGCCAGCGATACGGCTGAATTTACTTTTACGCGCGAAATACTTTTTTACGGTCCGAGCCTGGGACGAGTAGAAGTGAGAGGAAAGAACACGCTCCGAAATTTGTTCTACAGTTAACAGAGCTCACGCTGAATCACGAGTCGGTTCTATTTTTCGTCGACTCGTCATTCGATTATGTCCCGCTGCCGCTCGCAATTTGATCTATTCGTTGACCGACCGAACAAAGTCGAAAGTACCCGTTGTTTGTTGCAAACCTTTCCAATAGCGCAGTGCGCTTTGTTTCATCAGCGTGACGAGTGGTAACGAAAAATCGTCAGTATGTCGACTAAAATCGATGTAAAAGGGTCGTTCACGATGGGCATACGTATGAGAATACTATTGAAAATCGTAGCCTGATTTATTCTCGGAATCGATCTTCGAGATTCACCTATATTACGCCGATGCGTCCTCTGTCGAGGTAGAACGAAGTTGTTGCGCCAGTTGCGAGGGAGGGAATGGCTTTCGAAGAAAGCGGCGGCGGTAGGGGTGAGTGTTACAGCCATAAATGAAATTTATCGCTCGCGAAAGGTCATTCCCAAGATGTTGGAAATCAAACGTATAGCCGTATTAGCCGGGGGCCGATACCGGCTGCCGACTGTAAATTTCGCCCGACTCGCCGACCGGCCTCCGTCGCGCTCCACGTCCGATTTTTCTCCGCCGCCAAATTGAATCGCGTAATCAAGTGGCCGCTGCCGTCCCAGCCGCGCCCAGGTACGAAACTAACGACGCTGCAGTAAAGTGCCGCGGCACGCGCTGAGCTTGCTATCAAACTGCTGAAAGTATGACGGACCGCTTCGAGCCTCGAGCTCGAAACGATATTTGAGAGAAAAGAGTGGCGAGTCGGCGAAAAAGTTATAATCCTCATTGCCTCAAAGCTTTTAATTACCAATCGAATCGCCTTATATCCGTTTCTCTGCGGCGACGTCAACGTGAATTGCGAGTGGGAATAATTAAAAATCTTAAATTAATAATCACGGGGCCCGAACCGGCGAGCACGGAACGGAGGAAAGAGGATTCGGCGTTGAGGCGAGAAAGGGCGAGGAGAAAAAAAATGCTCAATTGCGCAGTTGCCTCCTGGCGCTCTTCATTCACGCCGAAAAAAAAAGCGCGAAAATTGATTTAATGCCGGAATGGGACGGAGCCCTGTACGCCGCTCTCCCACACTTTTGCTCTCGCGCTCACGCTCGACGCTCATGTAATCAGAAAGAATTTGATACGCGCGATGAGAAAAACATCGACGATATTTTTCCCCGGCACTCCGGCAAACGACGGGCCTGCACCTAACGCACACGTTGATCGATGCGCACTTTTAAAGCACGCCTGCGAAGCCTCCGGAGCTTTTTCCGCGGTGCGCGCACAAGCCCGAAAGTGTCGTGCGAGAGACTTGTACAAACTACCCGGATGGATGAACGTCTCGAATTTTTTGCCCACCAAACGAAATGGACTAACGTTTGCGCGCGGTTTTATGCCTCGCCTGAACTAACCGCGCACTTCAACTTCTTACGCGTCATTTCTACCAGAGACGGTAGAGAGCCACGTTTTCGAGAGGGCGAGTCGAATTTTTGCCCTCGGGTGGTTCATGTTGGCATCTTTCGGTCTGTTGCGATGATCGATGAAATTTATTATAAGATCTCGGGACAGTTTTGTTCACTTACAAGTGTACATTCCTATAATGTTACAGTTGTGGAATTTCAACCCAGGTCGGTTTCGCATTTTCGCTTTCACATACTTCAGCAGCATGTTTCGAGCTTCGCAGACGCACATTGTGTCGACGCATTAATTCCGAGTGCTCCGATTGAATAGCATTTCGCGTAAATATCGTCAGTAATTGCCGTAAGGGCCATACCCTCCTGTCATAGGTAGGTACGCAACGAGTAGGGCAATGGCGACAATTTGCTGGGCAAAAACGAAATTGCAGCGGGGCGTTCGAGTCGGTGGCGACCCCCCCTTTGTCCGGCCACCCCTTTTCAACCCACGGCCAGCCGCGGCAGGCCGGCGATCAGATAAATCTCCGTTGTCCGACAGAAATGTCCAACGGCTGATAAAAGCAGTTCGCCTACCCGCTTCGACGTGAGCCTGTATTGTTTCGCGATCGACCGTTTAGCTTCATTGTTTTATCGCAATAGACGCGCGATCCACCCTCTCCCCACCGAATGAATCTGATGCGTCCGCGCGAAATTGCAGGGTGGAAATGAGCCTCGCGATATGCCATTCGCGACTCCTGTGTCAGCCTGCGAGTGGGAGGCGCGGGTGGGGAAAAAAATCGAGGGAAACACAAAAATGTCCCGATGACCCGACAAGAGGATTGCCACTGTTTCGTTGATTTTTTGCGTGGCTGCGTGCGTCCCCCCTCGAGCACGAGCCTCTGGTGTTGTTTTATTTCCTTCGGGTTCATCGCCGTGCGTAGGGATTAGGGAATCCGGGAACAAGCGGCGAATAATCGAACGTCGATAACGCTCGCGCTCTGGCGTTGGGGGAAAAATGTATCAATTCGCTCTTTATTAGTTTTTCCCGGAGATTGCAAATGCAATATGGAACGAACCGCAAATTCGGAAGGGTAGTCTGTCACGTCAAAATAGCCTCGCGGTGCGCTTACGCGAAAGAATCGTGCGCCGGTCGATTTTACAATAACAAAGCATGTGTAATGCGATGCGTGCACCGCAGCGCGCGTTCGAGAAATTTGTTTCTGTAATTCGTCATCAATTTCCCGGGAGGGCGGCAGGTATTTTTCCGAACATGCGCGCACGGTTACAGAGGCAAATGTAACGCGATCCGTCAAGCTGAATTCGACAAACCACCCGAGACTTTTTTTTAGCGCAGGACGAAGCCTTTGACGATCCTTTCATCTTTACGGAGGCACCGCAGGTGAAATACGCGCTTCCGAGCGAATAATTTATAACCCTGATTACGTCGCATTTTCACTCGGCACGCGGAGTGAGTGAAGTCACCCTACCTACCCTCTTGCACCCTTCCGCTTTAAATTATTTATTCGATAAAGGTTAGTTAACGAGCAGCATACGCTCGTTGGTGCGGGCCTGTCCGGCGGAAAATTAATTGGCGTAATTAAAAGAAAATTAAAAGTGCCCTTCCGTCTCGCCCTCGGCCACTACTCAGCCTCTCCCACTTTCCCATTCCACAGACTCCTTTCCTTTCCCCTCGGCAT
The DNA here is from genome assembly GCA_914767735.1 of Anoplius nigerrimus. Taxonomy (NCBI): domain Eukaryota; kingdom Metazoa; phylum Arthropoda; class Insecta; order Hymenoptera; family Pompilidae; genus Anoplius; species Anoplius nigerrimus. The sequence goes on along the minus strand of OU612088.1, from coordinate 11,392,566 downwards.
CCCCCTTTTTAGTCCCGTCTCGCACTCGACGGCAAGGTCGTATGGACAAGCGTAAAAGTGAAGTCGATTTAAAGCTGGGCCGTCGAGCGAAGGGCGAGAGACCTTCGGAAACATCCTGCACTCCGTGTGTCAGGCCAATGCGAACTAATTTTAAGGACTGGTCCCGCGGGGAGAAAACAAAAGGCCTGGTAAACTTGGGCAGGAAAGAAACTTTCGTCGAGGACCCTCTTTTCTTCGAAACAATACTAATTGAATTCAATTGTGGAAAGGTTACGGAGGGAGAGTGCTGGGACGTGGGGGTTGAGAAGGAGGGATCGGGGATGCTTCTTTGGGAAAGGGGTGGAACGTGTATCTAAATGGCGGTCACCGCGAAGAGTCAGGAGTTTTCCTTGAAGGGTGACTTCGTGAAAATTCATGCCTGCGCAAGACCAATAAGCGAAAGTGCGCGCTTCGTCGTCTTCGGCAAATAGAGAATTGGTAATCGAATAGTCTGCCGGGAAGTCTATGTAAGAGGATTGAGCATAAACAGTTTTAAGCGCGCTATGTTTTTTGAGCGGCTCATGTGCCGCGAATGAGGACAATTTTATTAACGGGACAGGGACGTTAAAGGTAGTAGTTACGGTTTGAAGGATGGAAAATTGCCGGGTACATTAGTAGAATGTTGCAGGGACTGCACAGTGAGTACATTTGTCACACCTATGCGCTCGCATTTTAACAAGTTGAAAGGTTCATGTTAAAAACTGCGCATTCCCGGGGCTGGCGCGATAATATAATTGAAATTATGCGAGGGAAAATGTGAACTTTTCCGCGCTGCGATGGAATTTTCTCCCCCGACGACAAACTAATATTCGAAAACGCGCCGGACTTAAATTCTCTTAGCGAGCCAGACGAGAGATGGTCGTTTACGGCATGACCAATAATCTCCGATGTCACTGTTTGAACAAACGATCGACTGTCACTGTTTCTTCTTGTGCACCAAAAGGTTTGTCAAAAACGGTTTAAGCGGCACGTTCTGTGACACACTTTCCTTGGTCTACGCTTTGAAAGATGTTAGGACGCTTCGTTTCTCGAACTTATTCCGCAACTGTGTCGCGCTACGATTAATTGCACTCCCGACAGAACTTTCGGCAAACGAAAACGTCGTTTTATTAGACCGTGCTGGGATGAACCGCGCGCGTGCTGCAAAATGAAGTATTCAGACGCGCAAGATTGTTAGAATCTCATTACTGCGAACTTACCGAAGTAACTTTCATCGACTCATAAATTTCATCCAAATTGATATTTCACTTTCGAAAAAAACAGAGTTTACTGCCAATTTCATTATACTGTACCGTTCATTATTCGGTACGCTTTTCACGTGCACTTTGAATGCTTCCGTTTCTGTCCTTACACACCCTTCGTTCTAGACACTTCCCTACGAACATGGCACTGCCATTACTTCCCTAGCATCAGTTAAGCACTCGAGGCGCTGGCTGATTAACGCCGGCACCCTCCCACACAATTTTCGCCCTCACACTCGTTTCGTATCCAGTCATCAGCTTATCGAGCCAGTGCCTCAAGTATTCCGCCCACCCGACAACATCCTCGCGTTTTCGACTTTTAATCGACGAGTCGATTTAGTCCTCCGCCCTCTTTCAGCGCCATTACAGAGGCGCGCGCCCCGTTTTCGTTCAACGAAAATCCCATTTTCCGAAGTAATTCGCCGCTGCGACGCAAAGTCTTTGCAGCTCTCCGGGCAAGCCACCCTTTCCCGCCGTATTCCAATCCCGGAAGTGGATGCCCCTGCGTCCTCTAAAGAGGAACCTTTCGTGCCTTCTTTCGGCAGACGCGAGGAGCAACTGCTCGGAAGCAACGAAGCAGATCCAAGCGGAGTGAGAGAACAAGAGCGAAAGGGTCCGAGCGGAGGGCTTCGAATTCGGCAATTAATTCTCCTTTGGCTCGGCGAAATATCTTCATCTGCTCCCGTCTATCGGCCCAGCGTCGGCCATTAACGCCTGCTTAGCGAGGGTTATCTGAAGCGAGCACACGCGTGAAATTACGGCCGAACACGCCTGGCCGAAAATTCGACCAGCCTTTCCGGCCATGTAGCCGGTCCTTTTTCCCCCCTGCCCTTCTTTCTTTCCACGTCCTTCCAGCCGAGCATCCTCGGATATCCGCGTCTCATCCTCTGTCCACTATCTTCCCTCTCTCTCTCTCCGTCCCCCTCGCTCTCTCGTTCACTCTACGAACTCATCCTCGTTGGTCGAGTTATCTCGCCGAGCCCCTTTATCCGCGCGTTTCCCTCGTCGGGCTCTCGAATCAAAGGATCCCGTGGTCCTGCTCTTCCTGTAGCCCGGTCTGGCCAGGGCGGCCGTTCGGCCAATTTCATTATGTACGTTCTGTCGTCGGCGGGACACCTACGCGTCGGAAAAAGCGCGCACAATGTCCGGCTTCGATGGTGTCGGTGCCGACTGCGGAACACTGCTCGCCATTACCCGTCTCCTCATTCTGCGGTCTGGCACGCTGAACTCGTCCCACGGACGAATGGACCTCAGCCAGGTTCAGAGATTATGCGGACGGAAGTTCGTTAGCTGTATTGCTAAGTACCGGGATCCCGTACTGACGGCAAAGCGTTCGCGAAATAAGCGCGGAAAGTAATATCAATCCGATATTATCGATAAAGTGCGATCACGTTTCGACATTCGTCATCGTTATCCAATTTAACGTGCGCGCAATGTGCGAAATGAAACGATACGCAGAAAGGGAGTACGGTTGAATTTCGAGTCTGTCACGTTAGCGTGCAGATTTTGTAACTAAAGTATCGCCGACGCGGAGGATCGATTAAATGCAAATGCGGACCACCGCGAGGTGTCCAATAGTCTGTATTAATCCGAGGCTGGATGCGGGGCCGGCCAGCGTCGAGTGTAGAAGCGTCGGAACAAGACAAAAAGAAATTCCTCTAGGGCCGATGTGGTAGTGAGTAGACGTAATTAAGGAAACAGCCATTCCCGTCCCACCCTTTCTGCCGAGATTCACCCTCGTTTACCGCGTTACCGCGACCCCTTCGTTCAGCATTTCCCTCGTCGGGTCCTCTCAAATCAAAGGAACATCCCTCGTTGGCCGGTATCATGGTCAATTTCATTACGCGTGTTTCCAGCCGCCAGTCAGACACCTTTGAATTTTCCATTAATTTCTCCGAAGTCGCGACGGACTCGAGGACTCGGAACTCTGTTCGGAACGGAACACGGATTGCTCCGCGGGAAATTAGTGCAACAAATCGGCTAGAGGCACGTCCGGATTGCCGCGCGTTCATTCTTTCGGCAGACTCGCGAACGCTTTTTATCCACTCTCGCTGCCGGGCTGAATGATTTACGCTCGGCCGAGGACCGAATTAAACGCGCGTTTAATCATTGCTAGCGATATCGGCCGATCGCCCGATCGCCCGCTGCCGAAGTTGCATTAATCAACTGTCGTCGATATTGTTAAAGCGATGCCTCACTTATCCCTTTTTAATCCACGACCTGTCGTTGGCTAAGCTTTGATTAAGGCGTCGATTGAAACTGTGTCATCGGCTTTTATGTTCCACCGTATTGAAGGGAGCGGAGTTATTAATACCATCTTAAATACTGTGTAACTGGTGATGTTACGTTAAAAAAAAACGCTGAGGCGACATGCAAACGGGTCAACTGATACACATATCAAACTTCAGATATTTGCCGTTATCACTTCTACTCATATGTCTATAATTCTCCGTAACTTTGCGTAATAAAGTTCTAACAAATTTGCGTATCTAGGGCGGTGATAGTCATATCATTTTACACACACTTTTCACTTTGAATATTACTAACGGACATGACTAAACAGAGATACCCATTAAAGATACCAGTAACGGGAATGACTATTCTGTATTGTATTTCGGAAGTCTTGAAAAATAAAATGTTTACCGGCGTGAAAATGAATATAATATTACTTGTAACGATTTCATATTGTTTCTAAATTGGCTAGGCTCAACATCGTACATGAGTCCACTGATGTACAGAATAAAAACCTGTAGAGTTTTTTTTGCACACGACCGTTTTTCAACTATGCCAATGATATCTTTTGGTTTCTACGCAATTTTACGTAAGCCTACAAAACATTTTGCCTAATTTAATCTTATTTTCAGTTACTTGAGAATATTTGACATTGCTTCATGTTGCGACATATTATTATATTGGATATATCAGAACCCTTGAGTGTTTTCACGAATAGAGACCCATTTTAGCCTCCATTTTGAATGTATTTGCCTAAGTCTTTTTGTAACAAGATCCGTTCAGTTCTACGCCGTTTTACGAATACCTATGCAACTGTTTACATACGGTCAGACGATTTTTTGTTAGTTTACGCTATTTTACATTACTTTACGTTATTATATCGCATTAATTTGTGCCATATGATAGTTTTTGGGACTTACAGTCGCCAAAGACAAATTTTCTACCCATTGTGACTGACTTATCCTTATGATATGACATTTGACGACTAATGGAAGGTATTTTGGTATAACATACATCTTGTTCAAGGTGTTTGAATCCTCCAAATGTCTTTTTTCAGGAATTTTAGTGTACAACGGAGCATTTTAACCTGAATTTAACACATCCCTGATAAGTTTTTTCTTATTTTATGTTATTGGGCGATCAAGGTAGGGTACTTCGGTGTAATTTACACCTAGTTGAATCTGATGAAACTATCTAAATGACTTTTTTAGGGATTTTACGCGATAGAGGGTAGTTATAGGTCCATTTTAACATGCGTTTTTGTGACTTGTACTTAGAATACGACATTGGGAGGCCAACACAGGGTAGTTTGACATAAGTTGGACCTACTAAAACATCATAATGTGGCCAAAATTACCAAAGACGTCAAACAATTTTTTGCCTCATTTTGGATATATACTACTCTATCCCATAGATTTTAACTCGGCCTGGCATATGGTCATTAGCAAAATCTCGAATTTCTAATAGTTTCGAAGACGGCTATTTTTCGGAGTCGAACACTTCATGCCGAGATTGACTTTTGGCGATAGTCGTATTTAAACAGTGCATGTCAAAAGCTTGCAGAAAATGTGTGATTATTATAAATCTTGATCGAAAAACCGAAGATCGCCCGATCGAAATGCCCTTTTGCTATCTTGTAGGCGGTTAAAAATAACTTATAAAACCGTTTACCGTTCATTGAAATTTGCATTAGTTTCGAAGTTACAGCCAAAAGACTGTCGAAAAATGAGGTGCCGAAAAATGGTGTAAAAATAAAAGATTTTTGATCGACTTATGCTTGCGAATATTGAAAGAGGATCAAATAAAGATCACAAAAATCTCAACTGGAGCCATTTAAATGCAATAGTTTCGGAGATACGTCCAAAAATATGGAGGAAAATGACGGAAAATTGTCTTTTTCCGGCTTTTGCCTCACACCAAGTTCTTTAGCTGAACAATACCCTATTGGCAAGAAAGGGGGACACGAAAGAATTAATAAAATCGCAACCGTAGCCTTCTATGTACAATACTTTCGAATATACACTCGAAAAGCTTTTAGAAAACGGTAATAATCGAGTATTTCGGCAATTGAAGCGAAACAAGTTTAATAAAACTCAATTATAACTCCAGTGGAACAAATGGTATGTCATCCGCTTTTAGAAAATCGCTTCCGGTCTGTTCTAGGTGGAATAGTTTAACAAACATGTTCTAAAATTTATTCAACAAGAGAAATTTGAAATTCTGTTTCTGTTATTTATACCAATAGACAGGAAATGATTTACAATGAATAATGTCATTGAAAACCTTGTAATTTTAGTTATGATGGTGTTACTCATACGTAAGTAAGATAAAATATATATTGACTCTGCACTACTGTAATGCTCGGTAAGCAATTACTGGAGTTATTGCCTGTATGCTCACGCGCTCGTTATTGTTTACTTGTCCGACTGCTGTTCCGAGGATTGAACCAGAGTTCGTTCGCACATAAGCAATCTAAGCTAACCCGCTCGAATACATTACAGGTTGCAGGATTATTTAGCGTACTTAGTCTTATCGAACTTATATCGTCCAATTATGGTCACCCAAACATTAATTTACTACTTCATCTCAATAGCTGTATTGTTAACAAGCTTCTAAACTGAATTATTTCACACTGTTGCACCCGATTCAGTTCAAATTTAGAAAACCGAGACGGGAATATAGTCGATGTAATGAAACGCTTATCTTCTCGCCGCAGTATCCGTCCACACGTCATCCGAGTTCTAAAAAATATATCTACCGTTCATCACACGTGACTGACGCGGCCCCGGAACAATTCACGGATATCTTTAGCAGCGCATATAACTATTATTGTTCGCTGAAGTCAATACGATAAATACGAATGGAAAGCGAAGAAACTGTTTTCCCGTCAAACGAGTTCCCTTAATCGGAAAAAGCGTCCGATTTCTTTTGATGCCGGCAGTGATCCAGCTTAGACCGTTGAATTCATGCGCGCCGTAAACTCCAATTAACCGGCGGCAGGCTAGATCCAATTGGACTTAATCACGGTTTATTTGGCGCTGTCCAATCGGCAGTATAACTGAATAAAACTCTTCCGTTAACCGTGTCGGCAGCCTCCCAAGGAGCAGGTGCTCCGTTTAATTGTTTCTTTCCGTCCCATGCGTTCTACAATCTGTACTCCGCCTAGTTACAATTCCTAGGTGTGAGTGTATGTACGTACGTATCAGTACGACAGTCCATGTGTATACAGACCACTTCTCTCAATTCCTATCGGCGCACTACGTTCCTCCGCAATCTCTTATCTGACAAGAAAAGGCGTTTAAAAGATAACATGTCGATATCTGTGCACTTTCTATCGGAAACATTTTCACGATCAATGTTAAAGGCACGGCCAAGACTGTAATGGAAACAGTCCCTCAATCTAGTGGAGCGTCTGTCTTCCTATCCAAAGCTCTCTTGGAACAATGCAGCGCGAAACTCGCGGGTCTTCGAAAAGCGGTGCAGTCATTTAGGTCTTCCATTATCGATGTTCCATACACACGTACGTACGTGCTAGCCCCTGCTCGCTTCTCCGTGCTTGCAATTTTGTTGGCACGCAAAACCGACTGCGCCATGCGAGTGGAGGAGTCTAAAATAAATCCCATGGTTCTGGCACACGCCCGGTCGAGCAGTCTCTTTCGATTAGACACTGGTGGCCGGGAAGTAACGTGGCACCGCCAAGGACAGTTTCTTACAGGGAATTAAGGGGCGAACTAACGACTCCGTTTCGCGCGCCGTCGTGAAAAAGATATTAGCTCGGCCGCAAGACGGCAATAAATATTTTCTTGCCCGCTTACTCCCTCACTTTTCTGCCAGAAGCGGGGGAGGATGCACAGAAAGCATATATCTATCGTCCAAGGATTCCGTAAAAAACGAGGCGACCGCCTGTTTATGATCGCTCGATTGCAGGGATTAATCATTTTGTAGGGCAAAGCGAGAATGGGTGACGGGAATTAATTTGTAAGTTTAATCCGATCGTACGTACTGAATTAATGACGCGGGGCTTGCCGACTGTTTTATTGTGTTAAATGTCGACTTCGTTATATCGGTTACCCTGATCGAGTTATCGGGTCATTAATGTGAGTTTAACCGCTCGAACGCGGCGCGCCATTTGATATTTCAGCGATTATGCGAATGTTACGTGATTACCGGGAACGTTGGGACACAATTCTGGAAGCTTGTCGGAATTATCGCCACTACTGTCCTATTTGTTTTGCACATTTGACGGAACGGATGCGCTTTTGGAGGAAAGCGGATTAAGGTCCCGTTTTAAAAATCGGGACCGTAGTTTCCCTCATCCCCGATAAATAAACGCTTTTCTTCTCTGAACGGCCGATAACTTTTCATGGCGTCCGGATAGAGGGCGATGGACAATTCAGTTGTAAAACTTGATAATTTCGGAAACGTACGGCCAATTCTTCTGGCAGTCGTTGAGGCGTGACCATTGATGTCAAAGGTACGTGTTTCGATTCCGCAAGCGGAGCGGGACTGCGGGAACTTCTTCGATATTCGTTTCTTCGATGTCCGCGAGAATGTCGGCGATAAGAGTGCAAATAAAGAGTGAACTGGGCCAATTCAGTCTATAAATGCTTGATCAATCGTACGAATTGACGTTTCAGCGGCATATTGACATGAAATGATTCTTGTTGCCGGCGATGCCTCGGCACCCGGTGGAATCGTAAAGCAGAAATAAGCGTCGCCTCATTTAACCTGGGCCGAGTTAACGAACAACGAGCGAGAGAACAACGTAAGGAAGGAAACTGTGCGCGAAGTACACGGCATCGATCGACCATGCATCATTCCGTTGAAAAATGTACCAAAATACCCTTCCTCCGCGATATAAAACTGCTATAAATTTTCGGAATGCCTCGATTTGTCAAACTGGGACCGAAAAGCAGAAACGAAATCTCGAGAGACGGACAGATAGAAAGGGGGAAAGAAGCCAGTGGACGATGGCCATGGACGGAAGAGAAAACGTACATGTTTCTAGAAAGCGTCCGGCATTGGACAACCGGACGAGAGACAGTCATGAACAGCTTGGGGTTGCCTTTTGTGTGCCACTGCTAATGAGCAACGCGCGACGTCGAGAAGGGTTGGAAACGGACGTGAATGTAGCGTGGACACCCTTGGAATGGACAGATCGGATACTTCCGTACAGTGCAGCTGAATGGGCCCGGAAGAATAGGCGTGTCAGAACGTCGAAGAAGAATGATGCGTCCTGCAGCGACACGGGTCTACTTTAGCATTATTCATATTAATTCTATAAACGCGACGCATTCCAGAAATGCCGTTCTGATTCAATTGCAGAAACAACGGAGGCTAAACGACACAAAAAGCAACGTTGATTGGCGAGACTGAGCAATCGGAGGCGTTTCGATACATTCCGTTACGTTTCATTAGAAATGATCTGCGACTACGATCATGCTCGCTCTCGGTTCGTCGATGGAATCCGATGGCAGCGCGAGTTTGCCGGTTAATTTGCCGTCGAAAGGGTAGGACCGTCCGATCCCTCATTTACCGCGCCGACCAGGATTGAAGCGTGATTTTTCAGAAAAGGAGGTCCATCGAGAAATCATTAATCAGCGCTCGCGTACCCGGCTGATAGGAGACCGAACGTTTCCCTCTTGTAGCTTGCAATTAATCATCCGCGCGGGGCAGGAAGCGGGGGGAGATTAATGGAGATCGGCCCACCTCCGGCTTCCGTCTCCGTGCGAATTACGTCCGCGGATGCGAAAGAAACGCGAGTGGACATGCTGCTGGCGGTACTGACCGATCCGCTTTAAATGTTAAAACATTCCCTCTTCAGCGGCAACGTGCCGACATGAATCCGTCTTCGCCCACTTATTTTGCGATTATCAGTTTCCGTTCGCGTGCTACGAATCGGGAACAAGGGAGGAGCTAACGACGAGGATGCGGAGAATTTTGTTTTGCCGGCAGCGTTAATGAGCGACGCCTAGGAATCCTCCGCACACATCGCTGTCGATCGTACAAGCATACGAGGCGCTTCAAGTAACCGGCAATTAATTACGGAACACGTAGCAAGATTAATGGCCTTCTTCGTGACTGCGGGTGCGCGGTAAGAAAGAGGGTAAATAGCGAGATCAGAAAAGCGTAGCGTCGACGTTGCGAGTCTGATTTGAATTTTTAACATACGATTACGCCGCCAACCCCCTTGCCGACGATCCGCGCATCCCTTCTTTAGCCAGCAGCGTGTCGGCTCTGCCGCTCGTTGAAAGCGGAATCCGCAACGAGGCCGAGATTCTCCCTGATTACAGGGAACAAAAACCGGTAGACTGATTTCTTTTGTGCTCTTTCGCGCGCTGACGCCGAATGCCCTCACTCTTTTTTTGCCAACCCCTCCGCGCACTCCGCGCCGAGGCCCGCGGCCACTTTCGACTACTCCCCTTTTCGTTCGCGGGTGTCTTGTAATTAATAGCCGTAATAATGGCGGAATTTTCTCGGCATTGTAACTAGCGCTGGGATACGGTTTCCTGATGGCATTCTCGGGAAATCGTAGGCGGGGAACGATCGGTACATTTTCCTTCCGAGTCTCGGACATTTCCCGATGATTAATGGCCGTGGAACATTTTTTAGCTGTCTCGAATTCAGCTGACTTGAATGGATCCTCATTTACGTGATTGCAATCAATTTCGGCGGATGAAGAATTTGTAACGACGGTTAATCCGGACGATGCGCTCGTTGAATTCGCGGAGGAATAAATCAAGCAGCGCCGTCGATGAGGAGCTAGACGGGGGAAAACAAAACGTCTTATAAATAATTTATTGACTCCCGAACGGCATCGGAGCGTTCGGCGCTCGGCGAGATTTATACAGAAGAATACAAAGGACCGAATTCGTGATCTGCTTGAACAAAACGTCCGCACGAAATCCCGCGACTGCGTGTCAGAACGGAAACTCAATGTCAGGGTAAACTTTCACTCTGCCGGGTGTGGGTCTGGCCTGCGAAAAACTTTGACGCGGCTCAGACTTTGCGCGTGGCTAGGTCTTGTCAATTTTCGCCGGTCCCCAGTCGCCGAAACACTCAGACGAAGCACCCCTTCCAAAACAACCGACCAGACTCTTCGCTAATCATACTCAATCAACGACTTTAGCCAAAATAATGTCCGCCCTGCAGGGACGTTCTACATAAAATTTTAAGAGTCTCCCCGCAAACTTGAGAAATGGAAAATTAGCATGTCAAGATCTCGCGATATTCCTTCTCCGCGCCGATGTGAGGAATCCAGGATTGGAACTGAACCGACAGGATCCTGTGGGCGGAGCGCGGTGGGGCAACGGCGAGTGAAGGTTCCCTTATCTGAATTTCAAGCACCGGTCCGGCTGTAAGAAGAATGTTGTGCCCCTTGGTCGTCGAGGGAGGTTGGCGGTACACCCGTTGCACGAACTTTCAGGATACCGTCCAGGGACTAATTAATGCGCAGAATAAGAGGGAGCAATTACCACGGCGGTCCCATTTAATTTCGGTACGTGGCGGGGACGTGCGCGGCTGGTCGGGAGGGGGGAGGGGGGGGGCGACTTTAAGCTCGGTGGAAACGGAAGTAGGTCGCCGGAGCACGTTAGACATTAGCATACGACTCTATATGCTCGGGCGAACCTTTTATTTCCTCCGCGAAGAGAATACCTGTGCGGGTCCTCTCTTTTCAGTCCAGGATGACGACGACGATCGTGCTCCGCAGCACGCTCGCCTTCCTTCTCTGCATCCTGAAACACTTTATTGTCCCTTAACCCCCCCGTTGTGGCCTGCCTTGATCCGGACAAGCTCACGATGTAGTGGCCAGTTGCTGGGTTCAAGACCTGTATCCTCCAGGAACTACAACAGCGGCATCCGCCATTTTGATTCAGCGTTACTTCGCACTGGGGGTGACTTAGTCGCTGCAGGGGTTGCGATTAGCAAGTCGTTTACTTTATGTGATATCCGCAGGGATTTCACGTGCTTCGTGTTTGTTGGTAATGAACGTTTATTTTATTCTTCCTATTCTAGCTTTTTCCTCAAGCACAGACTTTTCGTCTGACAGGTTTATGTAAATTGCGTACCGGGTAATAAGTAAATGTTCTTCGAACGTTTGCCTAAAATATGGAGGATGAAAATGTAATATGACCGAGCTACGTTGTTGACTCCTTCTATAATACATCAATCCTTCATATATTCCGAACCAGCGTTGAAGAAAGAGCCTGAATATACAATACCGTCACGACCCTTTACGTTGCTCTGTTGAAAATATGTCTCATGGGCCACTTTTGTGTGCCGATGTGGAAGGCGGAATGGGGGGCGCACCGTGCGATGATTACATGAAGAATTTTTGAGCGTAGCCCGCAAACATAAGCCAGAAACAGTGGGGAGATCCCCTAGAACAACTCCGAATATAGAGAGGACCGGATCGCCCGGAGCGAGTAAAGAAGAGCACCTACGATGCTGGTACTTAAACAGATAAAAAAGCCACCGTTTGGTGATTCCGTTCGGAAGACTCATAACAATCAATTACCCATATCAGCTGCTCTTGCTGATCAATATTGAAGCAGACCAACAGTCAAGCATTAAACTTGTATACGAAAAATGTTTAACAGAAACTGAACACAACAAATTGTCAAATAGCACAGGATTTGCTACGTATTGAGCCGGCAACAGACGCACTCACTTTCGAATACTTTCCTGCTCTCGTCGAAAGAGTGTGAAAAGACGATTACGCCCTGTCGTCGGGCAAAAAGTGGATTATTGCATGCTGCGCCTGAGAGCAGAAGACGCGGAGGCAGCTTTCAAGTCGAACTTCTACCTAGCGTTGCCACACGCGAGAGACGTCACTCGTCCGTTTCCTCTCCCGCCCTTTTCGACTCCTATCTTTTTTTCACTTCCTCCCCAGCTTCATATTTCTCCGGGAATCACGTGGCCTGCAGGAAGAGGCGGGCTTCGATTTCCGGCCCGGGCAATATTTTCGGTTAGACCGAGGCTCGCGATGCGGAAGAGGAAGGCCGGAACGTCGGATTAGAAACAGCCCTCGCGTATTTTTCGCTTCGCCGAACAGCACTACGTCGAGGGCCAAACCCATTTACATAGGACGGCCGACGGGTTAATAATAGTAACGAGACTCGGTTGCGAGCGTCGATCTATCACGCTGATTGCCCACCGTGCTGAACAGATCAATTGGCAGCTACAAAGGTAGGTTAAGTCTATGACCAGGCTCGGTATCAACCGACAAATCGGGCGTATCCAGCGAACGCGGCCAGACATCGACTGTGCCATTTGACGGCAAAAGCAATGGAACAAACAAAGACCTTAACGCAGAGTTGCAGGTTCTCTTGCGAGACGGCGTCCTCCCGAGCGACGTTCGAAAAATGGAGGATACTGTAATTCGCGCGCTCACTCGAATCGCATTACATGACCGTCGTCGCTCTTTAGCCGAGAAAGTGTGAACGGTCGGGAAATCGATAAGACCAGCGCGAGACGAAGTCAGATAACGGTACCTCGCGAGAAGCGGCTTCGAAATCAGCACATTTTCCAACCGGATTAAACATGAGAGAACAGTCTCTCGCCGGGTCTGGATGGATGACTGAGACGAGATCTCCTCTCCTTGGGCTCTCCCTTCATTTGCTATCCATTCCCCGCGCAGCCATCGCTATGCCATTCTTATTCCCCAACGCGTTTCTTAATAATGAAGCACTTTAATCTCGAGCGCGTGCGCGATTCTCGCTGAACGGGCTTGTAATTCGCGTTCCCAATTTCATCGGCGGAGCGGGACAATTAATCAGTACCGTGGAAGCAAGAAATAATTCGATAAGCTCTCTCTCTCTCTCTCTCTCTCTCTCTCTCTCGCTCGCTCGCTCTTTCTCACGACGCTGCTGGCTCTTGCCCCGGCTCTCTGATGGCGCATTGTGTCCCGGAACACAATGCATCGTCCCGTCCTCACTTCATTGCGCCGGATGCGCTCGCGAGAAGAGATCACGAGGACGATTTTGAGACGATCCGCTCAGATGCGGACTCGAGCGTTTCGAGCCGCGACCGCACCTCTCGACTAGCTGGAGTTTGCTCGACGCAAAGATTTTTGTCTATTGTCGGGGAAAAAGCCTCTCAGTTTCGGTCGAATAATAGAGAGCGTGTATGCCACGGCTCAAGGTAATTGCGCGCCGATCGTAAAACAGATCGGTTTCATCCGCAAACATACATGGTTGTTTTGTGAACAAACGCGCAATGTAACGCACGGAATTATAATATGTGATAATGAACGAATAATGACTGTCAGGAATAATTCGGAGGGATAAATGATTACAGTGAACGAAATGTAAAACTGCAAATTCGACGCGGATATAATGAGGGACTAACAATGTGAGGCAATGAATGTGTACGCGAGGCGATGCACGATACAGGCCGTATGGGAGAATTTACAGCATCCATCGCTCACGGTTGCTCCGCGCAGAGTAATTTTTCAAACGTTTCCGATATGAAATGGGTCAGCCGAGGCGGCAGAATGTTGAAATTTAATCCAAAAGTTATTGGAGAAAGGATCCGGCCATCGCACGCCGCGGATAATCAGCGGAAAAATGAGTTCGCGCTGAAATATAGTGGCGCGGCTAGCCTGGAAGGAATTATTCTTACATTTGGCAAATTGTGACAGAGGTCTTCGTCTCGATGCTTCTAATTAATATAAGCGCCGTACACCCAGAATATTGTGCCGCAATGCGTTTATATCGTCCTAGAACCTAACCAAATGATTGATTACGCGCTGTTACGCGTGACAAGTTAATTGCAACGCAATACAAACGCAGTCCAAACGCGAGTTTGTGCTATTGTGCATTTTGCAGCACAGTTTGTCAAGGTGCACGTAACAACATAATACCTTACGGAGGGCGAATTAAACAGATGCGGCAGAAAATGCGTAGAATGACACATTAACGTAATGTTACGTTGTTGTTACGATACATGTTTAACTCAGCGCAACGTAATAACAACTGCGATTTAAAATGCATTGAATTTCAGTTAGATGAAAGAAACACTCAGCTAGTATTATCAGATCCTGATAATTTACTCGGTGCGGCAATCAGCGTAATGACTCAAACATTAAACGTATATAACAGCGAGCGACGAGCAAAGCAAGAACGTGAAACAGAGTTCGGTAGAGTTGCATGTAGTGACCGTACATGAATTAATCCCTTCTCTCCTATCTTCAATGTATAACAGAGACGACACCAACGCATTTTGCTCACAGACGTACGAGGTTTCCCTTCCGGAACGGAGCCGATAGCCATGAAGCGTTCCACTTTCGCCGACGTAACCCACTCCTGACCAACTAGTCACATGACGACTGCCATTCTTCAGTCCCTACTATCGTAACTCCCCACTATCTCGCGTCCATGAAACAGTGCAGCGCGTAATTTCATTCGCGACCGACGTGCGCAATCGACTCTCCCGATCATGCGGCTGCAGTTCAAGGTTTATTCCTCGCTTCTCGCGCTCTGTGTCATCTTCTGCCGCCATTGTCCGACAAATGGCGCGAGAATACTGGCTCTGTTTCCTTTCCAAGCCAAGAGCCACTACAACGTCTACGAGCCTCTCCTAAAGAATCTTGCCACCCGAGGTCACGAGGTCGTGTCGATCTCACACTTTCCGCAGAAGACGAAACTATCCAACTTTACCGACGTCGACGTCTCGTCAACGCTACCGCCTCTGATCGGAAATCTGCCAGTCGCCGCCTTCCACAACTTCACGGTATGGAAGAATCTCGTTTACCTAACGACGTACGGCGGCGTAGGAATCTGCGATCCTGTGCTAGGATCGGACGAACTGAGAAACGTCATCGAATCCGGCCGAGGAAAGTTCGATATGCTTATCATCGAGATATTCGGAACGGATTGCTTCCTCTCGTTGGCACATGAGATGAACATTCCCAATGTCATCGGCGCGATTACGGGAGTGCCACTGCCATGGTCAAATCACATCGTCGGCAACCCTGACCATCCGGCCTACGTACCGAACTGGTTCAGTTCTTACACAGATAGGATGACTATGCTCCAAAGAGCGCACAACTTGATGCTACACCTTGTTACAAAATACGGTTACAGATGGTTGTCTGACAGAAGGAGTATCGCTGTTGCGAGAAGTCATTTTGGTAATGGTTTGCCGAGCTTAGACAGTCTGCGATCAAGGATTAGCATGATTTTGACGAATGGGCACTTGTCGATCAGTACGCCGAGAGCATTGTCACCGGCAATGAAAGAAGTGGGCGGTTTGCATATTCCTCCGTCAGGACCTCCGGCGTTGGAGAAAGAAATGCAGGATTACTTGGACGCGCAAAGGGAGCACGGTGTCATTTACTTCAGTTTAGGATCGCAAGTCGATACTTCTACGCTCACTGAGGAGCATTTCGCAGCCTTGCTGGGTGCATTCGCAGCAATCCCGCAGCAAATATTGTGGAGGTGCAATGCTGACACGATGCCGGAACTGCCGAAGAATGTCAAATGCATCGAGTGGGCGCCGCAATTTTCTATTCTGTGTACGTATTGCGCCGAGGCCAGGCTTAGAAATTTATTCAACTCCGAGAAAGAAGAGTGGGCACCATATTTTTTGACAGTGATTGAATAACATACGAAGTCCGTACGCTCTATGCACGTTGGGGCGTATATATAAAATAGATCGCCCCGTATAATTTGCATGTGGTTCTACGGTACACCGGAAAACAGATACGCTGTGCGCGCGTGTAATGCCAACGCAAACTAGATAGCACGCGAGTGCAACAAAACATGGGAGTCTATGAACGAAAACCTTTATATTGAACGGCGCGCGCGCGCGAGTGTGCAGGAGAGACCGGTTTTCGCGGTGTGTTGCGTTATGAGACGATGCGTTATGTCAGCGAATCTCAACCGCAAGACTTCAAAACGGTTGGCGGCTGTACGCATTCGCTGATACGTCGTCGTCGAGCGGAATGCACTAACCGTCGTGCGGCGTGGCGTCTCTTTGACGGGCACATTTCGCGGTATAGAAAATGCGAGTGCCTGCTCTTTCCGACACCAGGGCGCGCTTAGAGGCTTTGCTCGACGCGCGCTTTTAATTTAGCACAAAATATTTCGCGGGTGCTCGTTTTTCGTCCGTCTCGCGCTCATTTTCCGCTTTGCCCGCCGCGAACGAAACGTATCATCGTCGGAATCGGACACGTTACATACTAATTTTGTGTAAATGCTATGCAAATATTCCGCGTGCCTCGGACGCTAAAATCTAGCATCTCATGGCAGAATTTTTCAAGCGCATCCTCCTCTTTTTCACGTGCCGATGTTTCATTTATCCACTGCGGCGTTTAAGATTATTATACTGAAAGTACCTACGCTTATTTCATTCGCGTGTAACGCGATAACGGAAATTGAAGATGACGCCTAGGCAAGGCAAATTACGAACATGAAACTAATACTGAATATTTCAGCATAAGTTTTGTCGCGGCAGTCCATCCGCTATCGGATGCACTCATTTACTCGGTCTGATTACTGGTCCAACAAAACAGTATTAAAACCCATTAAAGTATACGTTTCCGTTAAATAATACCGTCGACCAATTTATCGGGGTATTGATTCCCTCTTAACGTGTATGGTCCACACATAATTCGCGGATTACCAAAGTAATTTTGTGGGTTTTGCGTTTTCGATTATGAACCATCATTTGGAGATTTGGAGATACGTTCTTAAAAACATCGAAGTATCAAAATGCTGTTATGCTCCCGATATCGAGGCATTACAAAAGCAATCATTATCGTACCTTTCTCGGACTATTGAGAATCGAAAAACCGATTTGCACAAGAATACGCTTTCTATGTTCGTCCGTTCGTTTCCTTTCGAATTCCAGGTCACTCCAATGTTCGATTGTTTATCACGCACGGAGGGCTATTGGGAACGCAAGAAGCTATTTACTGTGGAGTGCCGATTCTTGGCATACCTTTGTTTGGCGACCAGTTCTTAAACATGGCGCATTACGTGGAAAAAGGATTTGCATTGCAGCTAGACTTTAGAAACTTAACGCAAAAAGACGTGCTCCGCAGCGTGTTCGAGTTACTGAATGATGAAGGGTAATTGGACTTTTGACGAGAGCATTTGAAATGTTCTTAATCGAGATTCGTGATTTTTACGATTTTTAATGCTGTTCATTTTGCCTTCAGTTATAGAAAAATGGCAAAGAAAACTTCGGACAGATTCAAGGATCGTCTGATCCCACCGCTAGAGGAAGCCACTTATTGGGTAGAATACATTCTAAGACATGGACCTGACTCGCTAAAAGGCGCAGCTTCTGAGTTGTCCTGGTATCAACATTTATTCCTAGATATACTTCTGATCCCTCTGGTAGTGATATTCATAATTTACAAGTGCACACGAAAATCGAATCCCCGAAGAAGGAACTATCGGCAACCAAGAATGCGCTGAAGATTCTGCGATAATTCATGAAACACTTGCCGTAAAATATTGATACTTACTAGTTTATTTAGATTTAGTACAACGTGATAGTTACGTATCGCAAAGTACAAATGTGCCAAGAAAACGATTTTATTGCCAACATATGTAATTATACACAGAACTGATAAATACATAAAATTATTTTTCCAATTTTGAGTTCTCTACGCTTCGCTCGTATCGCGCATTTCACCTAAAAGGAGATTCGAGTGAGCGCGCGAGAAAGCTTCACCTAAGACGTTTTCATTGATCCCCCGTTTATACGTGAGAGCCGTCCTTATCTCGAGCAGCGACTAACTATCAGAAAACGCTTCGATCACTGCGCATCACATTTGCAAACGATGCGCCAAAGCCTTTTAATGCTCGAGATATTTTTCAGCTTGCCGATCGGGCTTATCGACCCCGAGCATTCGCTCTTACCCACTTTCATTAACACACTATCTGCGTTACGGTTCAAGGGATGCTCTTTATTCCCGATGGGCAATTTCACCTTACGAAGTTTCCTGCCTTTTCGCGGCAGGCAAACTCCAAAGACTTTTCTCAGCCTCGTAATCCGCTCATGCACAAATTTTCTAAATTTTATCCTCGCGCACATAAAAGTATTATCATTGGCAACGTTCAAACTTTTGCAGCTATTCAGATTCTAATTTTATGGAAAAAGACATTTGTAATTGAAAATTGTTAGTATCTACACGGTGCATGCGCTCGGCGCACAAGGGGATTCAACAACGAAAAGTTTTAAGCAGGATGAATTAAGTGGGTGGTTCTCGAAAGCAAATTCGATAGAAGCGCAGAAACGAAGACATTTGACTTTACGACCTAGGATTTTATGACTCGCCGCGACTTTTGTCCCGCTCAAACAACTCAGTCAGCCAATTTACACAGATCAGATGGAGTTAATTGCGTCAATCGGGGCGCTTTAAGCGCGATTCGAGTGACGCGGAAAGAAGAGTCCGATTGAATTTCGCGTCACGTACGAAGCGGCCGCGCGTGCGACGAAACGAGTCGGAGCCGATCGATTAAAGCGTTAAAGCGCTGCTAATATTCCGTCCGGAGTGGTAAAACAAAAAACGTAACAAAAAAAAAGCCGTAACCGTAGCCACTAGCCAGATCCATCAGACACTTCTCTATTCCGGCGAGATATAACGAAATCGTCGCGCGACTGCCGACCATTAAGCCCACGCGGAAATACTTTCATACCGCGCCAAAAAATACATCGTTTCACGGCCTCATCCTAGCTCTATTGAAGCCGTTTTTATCGAAGTCCGAATGAAAATCCCATCCTCGATCGATGCAGCGGGCGGAGCTCGGCAGCGACAGTGCTTCGATTCATTAAATTACAGACAGTGGTGATTCCGACTATATACCCGTAGTCGTCAAAATTTCATCCCTTCCGACGTACTTCTCTCTCCCCCACCCTTTTTTTGCCCATTCGTACGCGGTCAGCGGAAGGTCTGCGCTGAATATATTCGATGCATCATTCAGACGATACGGGAAGTGCGCGCATTGCCAGGTTCTGCGCTGCTAACGACGAGACTCTCTTCGTTATAGAATATACATACACCATAATCGCTCGGTGCGTGGGAGACTGGTTTCCGCGTAAATCGCGCTCTTGCCCATTAATATCAGCGTCGCGGCGGTGGCACGCGCCGAATCGGAGCTACGACGGAAGAATTCCAAAGGTTCCTCAATTAGGGGAGGTCCAGTATGCATTCCGAAAAGCGTCGGTCGAATAATGAAAGACGAATACCAAATCCGGGGTTCAGAGTTGACAATAGTTTGCGGAATAAGACTAGCGCACCTGCGTTGAATCCGCGTCGGACGACGAGTCGCAAGAGAAACAGAAATGGTACAGCCTGATAGGAACGCATAGAGTGGGAGGAGACGGGATGAGGGTGACTGAGAGAGAGAGAGAGAGAGAGAGGGCCCCCTCCCTCTCCCCTCCCCTGTCCCCCTACAGAGAGAGAGAGAGAGACAAGATTTACCTTACGGCTGAATAAATTGCACTACCACGGGTGTGCTCGGTAACGACGTATCTCGCGCGAGAGGGGTGTGAGTACGGTAATTTCGAACGAAAGTGCGCGACTCCCGACACATTCGGAGTGTTTCATTGATCCTGCCGGCGAGTAGGAATTTTTGAATTCAATATCGGTGCGCGCGTGACGACGCACGTGCGCTCCTTCTCGTTTTTTCGTTTCATTATTTTATTACCGCGTCGCGACGAGTCCTCAATCGAACGGCACAATTTAATCGCTACAAATAACAGTGCGGCGGATTCCATCGGCGCAGGCCTGTGAAAGGATATTATTCCGAATATATTGTCGGCGACTCTCTCCCTTTATAGGTTCAATCGCGTCTGCTCGTTATTGGCTTACACGGGAAGATGGCGGCGGTCTATGTGTGGGTTCATGTATCGACGTGTATGCACACAGTCAGTTGTGCATGCCAGTCTGTGTATACGTATAGATTTGGTAGCAGTGGGAGGGCAAAAGGGCAGGTACAATAGCGGGGCGTCGTTATATTAATTGTAAGAGTCGTCTTACGACCGCGGAAAGAAGCTTTTGCATATTCCAGCCTTATATCACTTGCGCTTTATTATGAATGCGCGGACGTGGAGTAGCAAAACAGGAAACCGGAAAAGCCGAGCGAGCGCACCGGCTAGACGAGAGAATAAAAGCGTCGTATAAATTGGGGAAAGCCGCGCTTCCTTTGTGCCCCCTCGAATGCGATCCAATAAAGTGTTTAGAACGAAACCCCGCTGCGAAAGTATTCCAACGATTAACTGACCGAAGCGAAATTGGCGGCGAGTCTGAGATGATACCCATGAATGCTGCGATCAATTACGGTTGCAAGCTGTGCACGTCTGCGCGCGGTTATTTCTATCGCCATAATCAAGGGAGACGTCTGACTAATATCTCGATATTTATGCAATCGCGTCACGTATGTTGATATTACCGCCAATGTTGAACGTACGTTACGAATTTATGCCCCTAGCCGTTGGACATTTGTACACGTTCCATCAGCGGAAAATACGATTTCAGCATCCTTTCGCGTAGACTCTATATTTCATAAGCCAAAGCGAAAAACATCTGAATAAATCTTGGCCGCACAATGCGCTTTTTATAATTGCATGTTTTATCGAAGCGTATCGTACATGTTAACACGCCGGCATCTGCGTAATTATTCGACGACGGGAGGGGTATAGTAGGTAGCGACGAGCGGCGTTATCGGCGACATAATTTACGCTAGACATTTTCCCACGCATCGAGTTTCCAAATAAATTTCTGATACGGCCGAGCCTCCGCAGACAACAGTAGTTCGGCGAAAAGATTTAATAATGCAGTCTCAATCTCGTTTCGATGTCTGCGTGAATCATGCACAGACTCATTATCGAACTGATATTTTTGATGAACGACGTCATCTCTGCGCGGGACAGAGTACGTTGCCGCGACAAAGCCGTCGGCCCGTAATGACTTTCCATTTTTTTTTCATGCGCACGATAACGTCGGGGCAGGCGTCAATAAAATGCCAATTCCGTTAAGTTTACGCTCGGCAGATATCGGTTATCGCCCAGTGTTACGCGATATGTAACGTTAACAAAGCCAATTTACGGAAATTGTCCAAGCGCCGAGCCGTAATGCCGGTGCACTTGCCGAGGATTTCGCCGAAATTTTATTCGAGCCGACCTGCACGATCGCGCCACTCCCAGTTATATACGATTTCACCGGTGTCGTGGATTCCCGTTCTATTAACCTCCACAAAACTGTCGAAAATAAATCAGCCGATCCCTGATTATGTCAGATTGAAATTTTTCGACATTATATCAAATCGTATGGCGTTATCTGATGCCGGCCGCAGTTACATAACATTTTTCGGCATTGTCGATTCACGTTCCGTTAACCCCCATAAAACTGTCGAGCATAAATCAAAACAAACTCTGATTATGTCGAACTGACATAATGCCGAGCTGCGTTGGGATTACGCGCTAACAGCGTCGCTCTCAGGAATTACTCCATGTTACAATACATATTTTTCAACCTTATTCACTCTTCGCACTGCCAAACTCGCTAAAAGTGAATCACGATGGCTGATAACGCTGTCGCATGGATTGATCGTGCACGTTAGATCGGGATTTTTCGGCATTATATTGTAGCTCTACTGTCATCAGACGAGACTTGCTATCGAAAGGCTGTCGATATAATATCGCCGGCGAGACTCTCGAAGAGTTCAAGGGTTGGCGTTCCTAGGCGCCAGCGTTACCACCTCCCACCCCCCGTTCTTTGGAGGGCTGGAGGGCTTCATTTCCTTCCGCGCTCATTACCGTCGCTCCTTTTTTCCATCATTGCACACCGACCGGGAAAAGGGACAGGCGGGAGAGCGGATTCTACGTCTAATGAGCCTCTTCCCCGCATGAGACGAGAGCGGACGAGTGTCGCTGTTCAGTCTCACCTCAGTGTCGAGGAGCAGCGGCACTCTTGAATGCACGGTCCTTCGTTGTCAGGGAAAGGCCAGAGGCCGCGTGATTTTTCTCCTTCTTTTTCTGCGCGAAATTAGACGTGGCGCGTTCTCGCGAAAAAATGTACCACTCGCCAAGGATTAGCTACGAGCCAGTCCTGGCCACGCAGTACTGCCTCGGCGGGCAAGCGTTATCATATGGAATATACCTTCTCGTTCCTTTGAAATTTCAAGAAAACATCACGCTGTAAAATTTACACTCGGCCGCGCCGTCGTCTATTAAAAACATTTTCCGCCGCGAACGCGTTAAGGGAGACCAAAGTAATTTGCACTACGAAATGCGGATGGTTTCATCTAAAAATGTTTCTGTTACTTTAGGTGATGCTGAGGAAATTTTATAGTATCCAATGAGAACTGTCGATTCGCGTCGTCGGGAGAAGTCAACCGATTGTCGGACAAGAAACGATCAGAAGTGTGTCGATTGAGGCGTTATTGTAATCTAGGTTAAGGGTCGGAGTAAGAGACGGCATGAAAAGTTCTCTAGGCCTTTTTTTACGACACGGACACCTGCCGATACGAGAGGCAAATTATTGAGATACTCTGACTGCGTCATGTGGCATTACGTGACGATGGATGAATCTTTTTGCAGGATGATTGCTCGTACGTTTGGAAAATTCCCCCGGAGGAACGTTGCGAATGGGTGAAAGGAATGGACAGCTGTTCCTCCGATTCTCTGATACAGTATACAACCATTTTATTCTGCACGTTTGGCCCAGAAAATGCAGCACTGATTGGCATTGGAATGTTCGTAATCATATTGTGGCTTTTGTATCTATTTCTCATATTGGGATCAACAGCTGATAACTTGTGAGTTTTTACAATATATTGTATTTCTATGTCCATACATTTTTCGCAAGGATTTGATTCAACGGCAACACTACTTTGTTAAAACGTTTACTTGAACATGACCAAGAGAATTCTGAATCTAATCTGGCATTAAGATACGGTTTCACCAAAGTTTTTTACTTGAACCTACGTTATCTAGATGTTAATGTTCTATAGTTTCGCTTCTTGCATCGTTCTCCTAACTTTTTTTTCGCGGTCGATCAAGGAAGCCTCCGGCAAGTTCGAGGCGGACAAGAGTTTCACGAAATTTACTTTTATGACGAGCAATATAAGAAACCCCTCTTGTAGACGCCGGCGCAAGTTCGTATAACCGATTAGAGAACGAGTTTTCCACCTTAGTGTAGCAGCGCCGGTCATAATGCTTAACCGAAACGGCAGAAGCGTAAAAAATCTCGACGTTTTTGCGCGAGAAAGTTTATCGAGAACAGAGCGGACGTCGCGACACGGGCGTCTTATAATGTCGCGTCATACTTTCGAATGCTCGAACATGCGAGAAAAGGGTCGATTCAATGTCCACCCGAGTGACAAACTGCTTACTACGTGCCATTGAGAATTAGCCATTCAAGAGTCGTAAAGTGTAGTGCATTTTTTCCGTACCAAGAGACTCTGCACCCTCCGAGGCATTTCAAGCGAAATTTACGTTCAGATTTTACCAATAGACATTCACCTATATACAATCGTCACAGAGCAATTTCACCCTCGTCTTGCAGCATTTAAAATAAACATGTCTTACTTCCCATAGATGTACAGAGTTTATGAGAGAACGGGCCACATGAAATTTATTTCACTTGTGAAGCGATCGTATATAATACAAGATCGCCTGCTCATAATTTTGCTCCCTTTGCGTCCATCAAAGTGTTCCGTTCGTTTTTCCAGTTTCTGCCCATCACTCGCCGTCATAGCAAGCGTAATGCATCTGTCGGAGAACATTGCCGGCGTGACAATATTGGCATTCGGAAACGGTGCGCCGGACATATTCACGTCTTTGGTCTCCGGGGCGGACGAGGCGATAATAATGTTCACCGAGCTGATCGGCGCTGGAGTTTTCGTTACAGCGATAATAGCAGGCTCGGTTGCCGTTATCAGGCCCTTCCGTGTTTATCTGAGGCCCATGCTGCGTGACACGTGCTTCTATATCGTCTCCGTCTGCTGGATAAGTTATGTCGTTCGGGACGAGAGAGTTTACCTATGGGAAGCCATAAGTACGTGGTTTCATTCCGCAGTAACAATAACTTCGGGCTAAATTTAATTAAGCCACCCCCGCCCACTCTCCCACCTACTCCGTTCATCCCGCTTCCACCACCTTCCTACTCATCCTCCTCTTCTTCTGCTACACCGCTCTCAGCTCTGCAGACTGCGCAGTCTACTTTTACTCCCCCGCAATCTGACTTCTCCGCTGAATTTTTGTCGGATTCGCGTGAATCGGCGCGGCCGAATTAAACTCCCAGCGCTGTTGAAATTAATCGCTGGTCGATACGCGCATGGCACTGGTCTCTATAAAAGTATTAAATTCATGAAGCAAATGTGGGAGAAAATGAAGGGTCGAGTGTAGTCAAAGGGAAAACGAAGATTAAATTATTTGTAAAGCACTGACCGAATTCGCTACAAACCCATTATGATACATCTATCAGTGACGGTCAATGACCGGTCGTTGCAACCTTATTTTACATTATTTGTACCGTGATAATTTTGTTAATTTATGCGTGTAATGTACAGACATGTTTCCGCGAGGTAGGATTATGGAGCTTGGCCGAGTCGTTAACATCGATACGGAAAACTCACTTTCCCTCTTCTGGGCGAGCCAAACTGGCGCCCGGACGATCGCGTTTTCTCTCGCGCTCGGCGAAACGGGGGGGAACATAAGATTTCCCCTTTAATCTGTCGGAAGATTTATAGTCGCCGCACAAGTTTTTCCGCGTCATATCGCGCGCCACCGCGGCAATTTATTATTCCGAGCGGCGCGCGGCGCTCTACGAGTGAACAGAAGCAGAGAAAAAATGTGGGAGGGAGGGGTGCAAGTGAACGGGGGTAGTAGTGGGTTGGGGGTGAAACTCGTGAGCGCACCCTGCGCCCGCTGCAGCAGTTTAATGCTGATACATTTTAATTGCAGGTTTTATTCTGCTATACGTGCTCTTCATCTTGGCGGTGGTGATAATGCAGATGTACGAAACGAGGGAGAAGAGTCTCAAAAGTGCGTTTCACCGTGTCGGCAGCACACGCTTCGTCAGTGTTTTCCGATTAAATTTTGTCCGAGGGACCTAAGGCGTTCACTTCTGTTGCGGCCTTATCGTATCGTTCCTTCCTTTGCCCCTCACGGAGGCTACTCCGACAGCATAATTTTCATAGCTCGCAGACTGCGACTACAGTTTCTTTCATCTCGCAGGATACGAAGATTTTTCCGAGGGTAGGTTTGTAAGCCACGCGAAATAGAGAATCAATAGAGGTGAACGTCTTAGTAGCTCGTCCCGCGTGCACGGGTATATGTAGAAGGTACACGTGCACGTGTCAGGATGCTGTCCCTGTCACCTTGCCACCCCGCCCGACAAGTATCGATCCTTTTTCTCCGGTACTTTTCTCCCTAGGCAGGATACCGAGTGTACCGGATCCGGACGTCCTGCATACTTACTTGGCGAACAGGGACATCGAAGCCATTCCAAAGATTCCCGCGAGGACACGTCCCTTCGGCCTGCGAGCCAAGTTAGGTGCGCGTGTCTCTCTTTTACGATCGATTACCTCCCGCCCCCTTGCGAACCGTCCGCGAATTGTCTCCGAGTTTCAGATACGTACGAAGTTCGCTCGTGCCCTCGACCGAACGTAATTAGGTCAAACGAATCCTTCGGTCGGACGTACAATATTAACGCTATCCGAGGTCATTCCGACCTCGCTAAGTTTTGACACGTGGAGTACAACGAATCAATCTGCACAGACGTTGCGATCGCGACGGAATTGGAGCGAGCAAGATTCCGCGGCGACTCCGTTGACGATCGCGAGTCGAAAAGCGCCACCGAATTGGGCAGGCCAAGTGGCTTATTCAAAGAATTCCTCTACGACATCAATCCGATCACCGCCGAGGACTGGGAAAGTGCAAGCACGCTGGTTAAGGTCATTCTAGCGGCGAGGGCTCCGTTCATGCTCGTGCTGCAATTACTCATTCCCGTTGTGAACGTGACTGCAACGAAGAATGGCTGGTCCAAGCTGCTAAATTGCTTGCAGCTGTGTGTGACACCGACGGTGGCGTTGTTTGTATTAGACGGTTAGTCGCATTAATCCTCCGCCGTATGAATCCGCACGTACCGATAAGCGAACGCGCGCAAGCTCGTCAAAAACGAGGAGAAAGGTTTGGGACGGAGGGAATGCAATCGGGGAGAAAATCGGACGAGAGTTGACGCCCCGTGCGGACTTTCGAACGTGTTTACGTCGGTCAACCGATAGAGACGTCCGCTTGGCCCCGGATCGACGGTCAGTCCCTCGACCATACAACCCCTTTCATTTTCGCCGTTCTTTCGCAGCTTGGCGAACGACCCTTGGCCCGCTGCCACTGCTGCCGATATTCCTCGTTGTCGGCACCGTAATTGGCGTAATTGTATTTCTAACGACCGACGTGAATCGCGTACCGAAGTTTCATAACGTGAGTCCTTTTGTTTCGCAAGAGATACATGCCCGCCCGGCCGGCTGTTCAGTTTTGCTTCTCTCTTCCTACCGTCCGCGCGACCCTTCCGTTCGTCTACTGTCCCGTGTGTCTTTTAGTCGTTCATTGTAGCACACCCGACGCCGGGCGGGCGAAATTAATTGCAGGTTTTTGCATTTCTCGGATTCTTGGCCGCCATGCTGACAGTCTACTTGGTCGCCGGCGAGGTAATGGCAGTACTCCAGTGCATTGGATATGCCTCTAGCATCTCTGACGCCATGCTGGGTATCACGCTTCTTGCCTGGGGCAACAGCGTTGGGGGTGAGTTTCGGAAAAATAACGCGTCTGCTCTCTTTGTCGACGGTACAGAACTAACGGACGAATCGTTGGTTCCATCTAAGAATGGCGTGTAGGTTTAATTATCCTCCGACTCGATGATGTTCAGTCTCGGTATATAGGGCGGAGTTCGATACTGGAGCGGAAAAGTTGAATCGCGTATATCGGAAAACTTTTTGGAGCGTGACTGCAATTCGAGGCGCCGATGTATGAATTCGACAAATTTTACCGCGGTGGAATTAGTGTCCGTAATTAAAGACTAAAATAATTACACCTTACGTGAGCCATGCTTTCATCCAGTTTTCCGATAGACTCTTAACGATCTTTTTTCAATTGCTCTGCTGCTCCATTGGCCAGCTCTCCCACGGCATACCGGATAACTTTTATCCCGCCACACGGTAATTTGATTTCTGCAACCCGGTCGATTTCACCCATTACGTCGTTCGGCCATTATCGTCGCGAAATTGGAACTTACTTTCGAGTATCGCGATGTTCTAATCCGAATTTTCGTTAGAGAGAATAAAGAGCGACAATGAAGCGAAAGAAACTGTCGAATATTAGAATGTCTTTACTCTGTAGAGATTGTTAATATGGCAATTTACAGAATTTTGTCGAAACTCCTTTTCAGATTTAATATCAAATATAGCCATTGCCCGACAAGGTTTCCCACGAATGGGTTATGCGGCTTGTTTCGGCGGGCCCATGTTCAACACCCTCCTGGGATTAGGTCTGACTTATGGAATAGCCGCCGCCTCTGATCCCGAACGACAGACGAAGATACGTACGAGCGACATGGCCCCTGGCTGTCTGGCCTTTCTTCTCTGCTCGTTAATAGCGACGATAATTTATTTGAACATAACCGGAGCTTTGGCCCGACGCTCATACGGCTACCTCCTCTACTCCATCTATTTTGCCTTTATCGTGATACAGTTGCTCAGCGAATTACACGTTATACATCCGCTGGGTACAGATCATAGGCCGGATGAAAAGAACACTTGACGGATTAAAAATATTTAACCGCCGTTATTTTATATTGCAACACAATCCCGAGTTACGGGCCATGTTTTTTGTAGCGAAACGTTAATATTTCTTTTTCACGACAAAAGCGTGATAATTGAAAAATACGCAATAATAAATTAGACTTGAAAACATTTCAGTTTATTACGTGGCGGCGACCGCACGGCTATTGTGCAATTTCGCTAAATTTAATTTGCGGAATTTTGATAGTGAAGGATGTCTATTATTCGCCGCGGGGGGTGTGCCAAAATGAATTGGACTAATTGAAAGTTCAAACAACGCGCGCCGTTTGGGGTCCGGATGAAAATGGCGTGCGTGTCGAGAGAGGTTAAAAAACAATTCCACCGGATGCGACAAAGAAGATGCGAACGAAAGCCGAACAGAGCATATCCTGTTTCGCGGTCGCGTCTTCCGCGACGTTACACCGTAAAAAGTTCAACTTTACATTCGACGGAGGCTTTCGCATTTTTCAGGCGTCGAGTTACGAAAAGGCGAAGCGAAAATGCGGGGTACATAAAAGATGCATGAAAAGACTGCCATTTCCTTCACGCGAGCGCACCGACAGCCAGGCTACATTCGCGCGCTCGAGTTTATTTCGTCAGCTTTGACGCTTCCGCGCCTCATTGTCTTCCGGATTTCAAATTGACTCGCGGACACGAGCGCACACGTCCGTCATTCTCAACTGAAACTCGTGGAACCGCTCGCAGCGTAGGATTAGACGAACAAATTGCGCCCGTTGTCTTTAATTAAGTCATGCCTAATGAGGAGCGACCACGATATTTTCATTTTATACCCAGACCACATAAGTCTTCCGACGCGTATACTCCGTGCTCTATACTGCTCACTACACTATTCAGCGTTTTGTTATGCTACACTAACTTCCATCGTCTCGCGCATCCGTTGCAACGAGGGATTAGTCGCAATCTACATCTACACACGTAATCCGGAATAAGCGACCGTGCCAAAACTCGGCCGAACCGAAGCAAATGGCTCGAGTGCGAAAGAGGATTAAAAATTCAGCGTCGGATATGTTTACTTCGCAGTCGGACCCTCGCAGAGGTGAGGCCGGCACTTATTTGCCCCGCGGAAGACCTCGGAATGGACCCGGGTCGCTCGGCCCGCCTCATGACATATTTAAAACGATGTTAGAAGACGCGCGAGAAAGGCAGCTCTCGCATTGCGAACGGTGGAAGCACGAGGGACGACGAGTTCCGCTCCTGAATTATGCTCGTAAATGAGTAACAGTCGTAACGACGCAGGCCCGAATGAATTTTTAACGGAGATGAAAAATGCCGTGTCGGTAATACTAGTCAGACCAGGCGTATGCGTGCGCATATCATATGCATGTATGTATATATATGTATAAGCGTATATATGTGCCGGGGTTACGCGAAGGGAGAATCCGCGAAAAGGTACGAAAAAGCTTTTGGCGGCCCTGATGTGTATACGCGTATGTGGGACGAGCACAGGCAACTACGTCAGGTCGTTTTTAGTCATTTCCCAGGAGGGAAGGTGTTTCGTTTCCGACTGAAGGCAGAAGATCGCAGGACGATGGACGAGAAATCACGAGTCATCCCGTCTATTCTGAAGCTTGCCCATATGTGTCCCTGCCATTCCTGCATTTTACATGACCGTACATCATGGGAAGCTAGACAGGCGTTTCGGTTACAGGTGTAATTGAATCTGTTATAAGAGCGATGGCGTCTTACGCGGTACGGATCCTATAAATGAGTTACGAAGGACAGTTTCCTGGATGAAGTAAAACAGAATGGATACCGGACTCATATTTTCCGTATGGTCAGAATTTGATGAGCAACGAAAGAAGGTAACGAGCCGAGACCGACGAAACTGTTTGCATGGCCATCGGTTCGCATTGACCCGAAATTCGTCCATTTCAAGCTGCATTCCCGTAGCGGATGCAACATTTTCCCGTTCGCACGACTGCCCCACCCTCTGTTTTTTTTAATTCCGCCCCATTATGCCACATTCGCCGTCGACGCGGAGTTAAAGTTACTAAAATTTACGTTAAATGCAAGGGCCAGGGGGTACGGAGTAAATTTCAGCCTGTGCAGCGGTAACGTGCGATAATATTGAAATTTACGCTTAACAGTCAAAGCCATCCGTATTTCGCTGCACACCGTGTGATCCGTACTGCGATTGAAACGCGACGCGTGGAACGGCGGCAAAAAAGTGACGTCATCAAGCGAAAGCTATTAGCATGGCCAGCGGATTCCTTGTCGCATTACCTAATTCCTGGGCGAATCCTCGAGGTATGACAAAGCGAGGGAACGAGAACCGAAATGGTGACCAATTTGTAAGCGCGCAAGCTAACGAGCCCATTCACAGAAACGGCTATTCATCTTTCCACGTTAATGCAATCAGCGCCATTTTCGTGCGCTCTTTTACATTTGTTTCTGCTGGCGCAAGCACGTGGACGCCTCTTGGGGGTGTCTAATTACGTGAAAAATTAATGGCACGTCCCGCACGTCCCAATTGGTCGTCGGAGTTTTCGTTAACGAGTTAATTAACCGCGTATCGATGATGCACAATCGCGCTCAACGTGCTTTATGCAAATTAGCTCGGTTGACGCGTGGTTTTTACTTTCTACGGTACAAGCATGGTGTGGTAGCATTTTGTAAAACTTTATTATGGTAGGAAACATGCACAACATTGATAGATGTGCACAAATTATATGAGCAGTTTATTTAAAACTAAATGTTAGTAACGTTAAAAAAATAATTTTTGAATAAAATAGTGATACTGCAACAACTTATAGGAGATATAAAATGTAGCACAATCATAGATAAACTATTACTTATAAATTTTGGTAAGAGTGTTTGAAGGGTAAATTATCTTATTAATAATAAATATTTAATTTATTAAATCAATTGGTAGATTAAATAATTATATTAATTTTAATTATACTCCAAAATATGCTAATGAATTATTTTTCTTAAATGTACATTTTCCCAATATTAAATAACATGTGAACATATTAGGATGAAAGTATGTTTATGAAAGGTATTATATACATTACTTTCAATATATCATATAATGTATTCATTCATTTCATTAAATTACTGTTTTTGAAAATGTCATTTCAGTAAGTCATATCGAATCAAATAATATAATTCAGCAGTTTTTGCATCTTTTTCACTAAATTGAAATATTCATGAAAACATACCGAGGACAATATAAATATATGACATAACTAATGCAAATAAATAGAGTGAAAAGCGAGTGGCAATATTGTTAAACATATTACAAGCTATATTCTTAAACGTGCTACTTATTGGCCAATTCGATTTAAATTAGGAAAGGCAAATAAAGTACAATAAAACAACTAGGAAATCAAATAAACAATATAAAAACATTAATGCAAACGTATTCTTTATTATATTCCAGTGTGTCTAAAATGAATGTGCCCAATAATATATTTTTTAAGTGATTGTAATCTTCCTTATGTCACAATTGTTTTTAGGTAAATAAATGTGATATCATTTATTTTTTCGGGCAGTAATAAGGACATCTATTTTACATACAAAATTTTATGAGTGAATCTAGGATTCTGCAACAAAACTTAAAAATTGTTGGGATGTGTAATTTACTAATTTACTAATTTTGCAATTGAAAAAAAGTGTCATATGTCACTTTAAAAATAAGTAGCTTATATAAAAATATTAAAACACTATAACATATCAATAGGAAAATATCAAATACCTTGTCTATATTTAAATTGAAAGGTAACAAATGTTTAAGATCATTACTACATGATAGGACCACTTGCTAATAACGATAAATGTCTAATTTAACAATGAAAGTGGAAAACAGTTATCCAATAGTATAATCTGAATTTCGAAAATTCCTGTTAAAATAAAAAATAAGTAAGAGGAAACATTTTTTTTTTTTTTTTTTTATTTCGTGGTTTTGAGTCACATCAACAACAAGGTTATTAGCGACTAAGGCATTAATTACATAATTTTCGATATAAGATTTGTTTCTCTAAGGTACATGAGTAGGTTTTTGGTTGATTCTTCTTTGAGGTTGTCCTTTAATGATGTACCCAGTTTATAGAGGTCACGTTGGTTCTTGTATTTCAAGCAGTTCAGGATCAAGTGTTCTATCGTGATTGTTGTGTTGCAGACGTTACAAAAAGGTTTGTGGTTTGTGGATATGATGTGTGAGTGAGTAATTTTCGTGTGGCCAATTTTTATTCTAGATATAGTTACTTGTTCCATTCTTGTCAAGTTGTTGTAGTTTGTGTACTCTTTTTTGTGTGAGTTGTTTACAATATCTCTAATGTGGGTGGGTGCAGTATTGTTCCAGTCTGTATTCCATGTATCTATCAGTTTCGATTTTGTTTCTTTTATTAGATCTTCGAAAGGTATATTTTTGGCTGGTATTGGATAACGGTCGGTGGCCGCTGCTCTTGCTGCTTGGTCTGCTTTTTCATTTCCAGTAATTCCTATGTGTGAGGGGATCCATACTAGTACGATTTTCCTTCCGTTTTTAATTAGTCTTGCATGGGTTTCTAGGATTTGTTGGGTTATGGTATTAGTGGAAGTTGTATTATTTACTGAGGTTACTACACTTTTGGAGTCAGTGAGTATTAATGTATTTTGGAACTTTTCCTCCTCTGTGATTGTTAGTGCTTGATTGATGGCCATTTGTTCGGCTGTGTATATAGATGCTGCCTCTGGGATTTTCGATTTGGTGATGGAGTGTGGGGTGATGACCGCGAATCCTGTGCCTATTTTGTTTTTTGAGCCGTCTGTGTATATGTGTGCATAATCATGGTGTCTGTTTAGAATTTCCTTGGTTAGGCTATTGAACACTTCTGGGTTGGTATTAGCTTTTTGGTATTTCAAGAGGTCCTGGTTAATTTCGATTTTGGGTATTGACCACGGAGGTGTTTTTGGTATATTTCTATAGTTGGTATGTGAAAGTTTGATGTTTAATTCTTCCTCTATTTTGGATATTCTGTAGTAGAAAGGTTTTGGGTAGTTTTTGTGTTGGTCATATTCTTTGCGCAGTCGGTGGGAGAAAGTATTTGTGAATACCGGTTTGTTGGGTGTTGTTGCGTTTTTGATTGCTTGTGTTGTGCACAAGATTTTTCTTCTCACTGACAGTGGACTCTCATTGGCTTCGTGGAGCATACTTAGTATAGGGCTGGTTCTAAACGCTCCTACAGCTATTCGGATTGCCGTGTGGTGTATTGGGTCGAGTAATTTGAGGTAGGAATTGTTTGCTGATTCATAGATGATTGCTCCATAGTCTAATTTCGGTCTGATAAGTGCTTTGTACGTTTTTGTTAGTGTGTTCATGTCTGCTCCCCAGTTATTTGCAGCGATAGTTTTCAATATATTCAAGCGGGAGAGACATTCTCTTTTTAGATTTGTTATATGGGGTTTCCAGCTCAGTCTCTCATCAAAGGTCAGTCCGAGGATTTTTATATTATTTGTTTGTTTGAGTTGGGTATTACCTAGGGATAGTCTTACTTTGCTCTTGTGTTTAAGTCGGGAGAAGACGATTATTTCAGATTTGGTTTGGGAGAATTTAAAACCTGATATATTGGACCAATCGTGTAATTTATTGAGTGTGATTTGTAGGATTTTTTGGGTTGTTTTCAGATTTTTTCCCCTGCATATGATAGTCAGGTCATCGGCAAAAAGGAAGGCTTTCACTGGCGCAGATATTAGTGATAGGATTTCATTTATGGCTATTAGGAATAGTGGGACGCTTAGGACTGAACCTTGTGGGACTCCGTTTTCAGTTTCTATAGTTTTTGATAAAACATTGTTGGCCCGTACTCTTATGCGCCGGGTTTTCAGAAAATTTTCTATGAATGATAGTGACGCCCCGTGAAATCCTAGTTTCTTAATGATATGTAGTAGTCGTTTTTTGCATACCATGTCATAGGCTTTTTCGATATCTAGTGCTACCATAATTGTGTTCTGTTTGTTTATCAAGCCTTCGCATATGATGGTGTCTATGTTGGTTAATTGATCTATTG
The DNA here is from genome assembly GCA_914767735.1 of Anoplius nigerrimus. Lineage (NCBI taxonomy): Eukaryota > Metazoa > Arthropoda > Insecta > Hymenoptera > Pompilidae > Anoplius > Anoplius nigerrimus. Next base: position 11,358,246 of record OU612088.1, on the reverse strand, counting down.
TAGAGTGCAGATGTCTGAAGCCACTTTGGTAAGGGGATAGTATGTTGTTTGTTTCAAGGGCCCAGCGCAGCCTATAATTGATTAGTTTTTCCATTATTTTGCATAGGGTGTTTGTTAAAGCAATTGGGCGGTAACTATCAGGTGATGTGGGTATTTTTCCAGGCTTTAGGATTGGGATGACCATGGCTTCTTTCCAAGCTTCTGGGAATAAATTGTTTCTCCAAGTGTGGTTAAAGAATTTTAGCAAATGTTGGAGTCCGTTAGCAGATAGGTTTATGAGTAAGGTATTGGGAATCCCATCAGGTCCCGGGCTCGTGTTTTTGCATTTTTTGAATATAGTGTTTAGTTCTTCTATAGTGAAGGGCAGGTTGATGGCCTCTATGTCTTCTTTTTTAATGGTTGGATAATCATTTTTTGAGAGTTTAGTTGTGCGAGTTCTGTTTGTTAGGAATTCTTCATTGTAGTTTGAATTGCTGGAGTGCTTGGCGAATGTATTGACAAATAGGTTTGCTATTTCATCTGGATTTGTCGTGATTTGTTTATCCGTGTTAATAAGCGCGGCTGTTTTTAATTGGTTATTGCCCTGTATTGACCTAACTTTATCCCAAATTATCTTTGAGGGAGTTGAGTTATTCATTGAAGAGAGAAATTCATGCCATGACTGCTTCTTGCTATCTCTTATGGTTCTTCTCGCTTCAGCCCTGAGTTTTTTAAAATTGATAAGGTTGTCGGTAGTTTTATTGCGTTTGTACTTGTTAAAGGCCTTTTTATAGTTTTTTATTGTTGTTTCGCACTTCTTGTTCCACCAGGGTACCGTGTGGTGCTTCACTGTTGTATGATGGTTAGATTTTGGAATAGAGCAGTCTGCTGCATTCTTTATGATCTCTGTGAGGATTCCTAAGTAGTTATCGATTTGTGTATTGTTTGTTGTTAGCAGTTGTTCGAGTTCAGGTATTTTGGCGTCGATTATGTGGCGATATTTGTTCCAATCAGCTAATTCAAATTTCCATCGCTGCAGAGGAGGAGGAGCAATTTGGGATCGGTTTTGGAATACTTTTGTTATAATTGGAAAGTGATCGCTATCATATAGGTCGTTGCTTGTTTCACTTTCACAATTACATGCAAAATTAGTGCTGCAGAAGGTAAGATCGATAGTGCTGAATGATCCGTTGGATACATTGAAGTGGGTTGGATTGTCATCGTTAAGGAGGATGATATCCTGCTTTGACATTGTTGTTTCAATGATTTTTCCTCTTGGATTTGTAGTTTTTGATCCCCATAAGGTGTTATGGCTATTGAGGTCTCCTAACAAGATGAAAGGTTTTGGCAGTGTTCCAATTAGATTATTTAGCTCTGATTCGTCTAACGTATAGCTATTTGGAATATATATGTTACAGATGTGTATGGTCGGGGCTAGGTGGATTTTTGTTGTTATCGATTCCATGTTGCTGTCTATTTGAGATTGTTCACAGAAGTGTGATTCTTTGATAAAGGTTGCAACTCCACCACTCGCAGTTGGTGAGTTGCGGTTTTTGAGGAATGGCCTGTATTTCTTTAACTGGATAGTTTGGTGTGGTTTGAAATTTGTTTCTTGTAGACAGATGACGTCTGGTTGGTATTTATTAATTAGTATTTGTAATTGTGGTAGGCGTGAAAAGTATCCGTTTAAGTTCCATTGTAATATTGTAAGAGCCATATATTTTTATTTTTTATTTTTTATGTGGTGAGGGTCAGTGTCTGATTCATAGTCTGTAGAGAAGGGGGTGCTGTCCTGAGATACGTTGTCTATGTCATTTGATATTGTGTCCGGTAGGTTATCTACTAGTTTTTTTGTTAGCCTGTGGATGCGGTTTTTAATGCTTCTTTCTTTAAGGTGGGGATATATCTCCTGCAACATTTGTACTAGGGCCGGTATGTTTTCTGTGTGTTCATTTGCTATTATAGTTGGATTTTCTGATCCAAATGAATTTTCTAGAAAACTTAGCATTTGGTTATAATTAATTGGAAAGTTCTGTTGGTTATTTTCAATTATCGTTCTGGCTGGTTCTAGCATGTATTCTACGGTTAGTATTGGATTTACACTAATTTTCTTCTTTTTGGTGGCTTTTGCTTTTGCCTTTGGCGGCATCATGCTCGGTGTGGTCGTAGAGTTTTGGGGATCTGTGGTGATGATTTCATTATTAGTTGTGTCTGTCGTGGATGTAGAGTGTGCTCTTTTTTTATTGGTTATATTGGTTGGAATGGTAGATTCCTCTATTGTTGGCTGAGAAGGATTGATGTCACTTGTCTGTGTTTGGAGATTTTTGTTTGTTTCTTCGGTCTGTATGTGTGTCTGTTTACTGTTTGTGAGGTCGCTTTTCGGGCATTGCTTGGCTATGTGTCCTTCTCCATTGCATGTGAAGCAGTTTGGTTTGTCTGTCGTTGCGAAAATTCTATATGGGGTTTCTTCGTGAGTGACGATGAATGATGAAGGAATTTTTTCTACGTCTTCTGGGTTAATAAAAATTTGTCTCCTAAAGCTCAGTATATGTGAGAAGCCCGGTTCCTGTATTCCCGCTCTGAGATATGTAATTTTGGACATAGTACGGATATTGTTTTTCTTAAATATGTTTTGAATGTTTTCGTTGGGGATTGTTGGACAAACGTTGGACAGGATGATACGTTGAGCTGGGGTGATCAGTGGTTTTATATTAATTTTAGTTTCGTTGATGGTAATGGTTTTGTGTTTTTCTGTTAAGTCAGTGACGGTTTTCTCAGAGTTTAGGTACATACATACTCTTCCATTAGAGATGCGAGAGATGAATCTAATCGCCGCGGGTCCAATTTTATTTCCAATAGCGTTGGCGTAGTCCTTGATCGGTATTCCCTCAACTGACTCCAATATTATGGCTTGCTCTTTTTTGGGGAGGGACATATTGTTGGTGGTTTCTGCGTATGATCGGCGAGTTGGTACATTTTTATTTTCAGTGATTTGATTAGTTGGGTGAGTTTCGGTTGAGGTGGGGTTTTGATCCCTGTACTCAGAGATCATTTTGTCAAATTCGTTTGGAGGTTCGTTCATGAACCTCGCACTGGCCAGGTTATGGCACCTATTTGTTGACGTCACAATGGTATTGTATTGTTTTAAAAGCGTTGACTCACGGCACTCGCGGACTACGTCTTGTCGGTATGACTGCCGGCAGTGAACTGGAGGAAACATTGTTTCAGGCGTAACATTAGTCTAAAGAGCTGAACAATTCATGAAGTGCTATATTTCTCTTATTTTTACCATTATCAGTACTATTTTATCGTCCAAGAAATATGTAATATTGAAAGTAACCAAACTTTTTCGTATGTGATTTATGGAACGAATCGATTTACTCAGTGAACTTGGCCATTACAGATTTGTTTAATTTGCGGGGCTACTCAATCTCGAGAAATGCGTTATGATCTCGATTATGATAGTGATTCGGGTGAATAATATGCACAAGAACATTTGAATTTGAAAGATTGCCAGACTCACTGAAACCGCTCGCCACTACTCGGACGCCGCTCGTTCCATCGTCAGCTTTTTTGCTGGATTTCAGTATCACCATCGCCAGGTCCATCCGGGAACCGCTTCAACAAGCACAATTGGGAGGAAAATGTCCAAAGTCTCAAGCGCGAAACGTTACATACGACAAAGTTCGTTAATGTCGGCGGGACAATACACTCGCGACGAGAGATTTAAACTTGTCACCGCAATGATGACGTCACGACATTTACGTCGCACACATCACACACGTTCGCCGTCTGTCCATACTCGACACAATTAAACTTCAAAGTGTCTATAGATTCCTTCTTTAACCATCAGAGTTAGTTTCAAGCGCGCAAACCTGTCGATGTTTTCATTCAAAATAATTATCAAGCTTTCCACTTTCAAACGAAAAGCACTACACGAGCCACTTTTAGACGAAGCACATTAAGTGAACACACTTGAACGGTCAGTCGAATGTGACTGTTGCACTGGACACATAACAGCTTGTATTGCATCGCTTTCATTTCACAAATTTCCCACAAACATTTGTATACCACTTACAAATTAATTCGTATTAGGTTCAATATTTCAAGTCAAAGCTAGGCACTCAACACACGCACAAAAAATAACGTTTTGGAATTCAAATACTTTCAGCGACGCGACACAGTACAACGAACCTGAAAACGTCACCGTATACTTCCACCACTACATATATACTACATAGCGAGTGGACCGTCATTAAAGATCGAGTATCATTTTGTTACAAAGTTCAGTGATCATCCTGCAGAGATCGCATCGTGATTCTTGAAACATCAAAAGTGACGAACACGAGTGTGGCGATTCAACAAAGGCAATGGAATTTTGCGACCGTGTCTTTGAGTGCTTATGATGGTCGCGAATGCTTTTATCCGCCTGGCTGAACTAATTTCCGGTTGGTGGCAAACTACGGATACCGAGCCCGATTAAAAATGTCCTTAAAGCGATATTATTAGGTCAAGCTGTGCCCAGCTGTGTCGGAAGGGTGGCGGCGAGTACCAGCAACAATTACAATTCAAGCATTTTATATCCATGTACTGCGAATATCATTCAGGCGAACAAACTTTTGCTAACCAGTCTAACAATAGCAATTCCACACGTTTCGCGAACTTCACACTGTTGACTAATAATGCATTGAAACCACTAGGAATAGAATAATTACACGCACTTGTCCCATCGATCATCGAAGGTCATCATGCGAATACGAATACTGCACACATTACTGAGATGACCTTTGTTAAAGAATTTAGCACTCGCAAGGTAGGATATTTTCGATTTCCGTGTTTTATTATTATTATTAATTGTGTAGGGGTAAAGGGAATGTGACAGTTATCGTGTTCTGTCGAGCGGTCCGCACTCTTCGCATTAACTCTCACCGTGTTTCTTATTAGGACTGACCCCTGGCCGGACGTTGCGTCTTTTATAAATCTGCGGCCAATGTCACCAACGATGCCATTACCGAATTTTCCTCCTTCCCCACACGTGCCTTCTTATTGATGAAAACCACGCAACTTCGCCAACGTTCACTATTACTGACCGCCGAAATGACGCATCTCACCACACGTGCGTTCCTACTGAATACCCAAACCCTCTGCGTAGGTTTGTCCTTACAGACCATGAAAATCGTTTTGTTGTTTAGTTTGCTCGGCCATTCAATGACCGTTAAAATTACGCAATCTTGACACACTTGTGTTATTCAATCAGTCCGAAAAGCACGTTCTTCAAACGTGTTAAAACTACATTTTCTTCGTTCACAGATATTTGATAAAATCCAACCTGCTTTTTTGATCGATTAAGCAGTTTTGTTATACGTGCGGTCAAAATTCGCACCATTGTTACCCTTACACTTTTGTAATCATACAGGATATTGAAAAGATGATAATGTAGATGGTTATAAATACAGTATTTTATTAGCATTAAACATATTGAGAATCTTTTAATCTAAAAGTACTTTGTTAAATCTCAATACGGCGGTGTTTGCAGCAAACATCGTCTGCGGGAGGAAAATTAAAGCGATCAGGAGGGATGTAACATCTTCAGCTAGGTTCCCTGCATTAATGCTCAGTACGTTGAATTCAGGGTTGGGCTGTTAAGGGGGGAAGCGACTTACGGGATATATCAAACACAGTCTGACCCCGTACCCATCTTCTCCGGGGCTCCTTGCGGGCGAGCACACAAATGGGGTGGCACAGGCGTATTATGGAATTATGAAAGCGGACGATAACAGAGTATTTTCATCGGACCCTTCGGATATTGTCGGGGCCATTGTTGTCCGGTAGCTCTTTCTGGAAAGCCCCGTTATCGCTCACCGTTGGTCAACGATACGGTCTCACTACAGAGCCAGTTTTACAGATTACCCGCGTTATTGTAATAGCTCGCATAACGAATAGCTGTAAGAGATTACGCAACACGTTTAACCGTTATTTATTCCTCCTCTGTTATAAATATTGTCGCATTTGCTCTTGCTCCGGAGTTTGCTCGCGCGCTGCGGCCTGTTACAGCGATTTCTAGGAAAACATTAATGTCTTTTCTGATTCGCGAATATGCCGGAATGGCGGTACAAATTACAGGCGACCTATTTCCGATTTCGCCCGGCGCCGCGTTCGTAAGCGGTTGATGACAAATTCGCCGTGCGCATTATTGCGCGCCAGTTGCCAAAGTCGCGGTATGTCGTGAATAAACGGCCGCGGTCGTCTAATGCAAATCGACTTCCAAGAGGCCCTCGATGAATGATTCAATCTGGGGCGGGATCTTCAAAGCAAGAACGTAAGTTTGAAACCGCTCACTTTAATCAATACAGCTCGCCGTAATTCGGTTCGTTTGCTGTATCACGGTAGCTTCAAATCTGATCGTAAAACGAAATATATTTACGGAAGGGTATTGTTCTGAAGATAATCCTTGAGTACGTCATAAAACTGTCATAAACCGTCAGTGAATTGGCCCATTCCGACCTTATGCCCGTATATCCATCGCATAAGCTCCGTAGAAAAAAGAGCTGACCCTCAGATTAGGGATTAGAATTCAGTTCGCAGGTCCAACGGTGAACCCGCGCAAGATTTGGCCCATCGAAATTGATCGTCCGCACAGAATGTTCGCTATCATGTGGTCGAGCGCTTTTGTATTCGATGGGCCCTCGATATCGCGCAGCCTTTATAGCCCCATGTAAAATGCCGGCCGAAAGCTCGAGGATCGGCTCGTTTACATGTGTAAAGGTGGGGGCCTGGCTTATAAAACGAAGATGGCGCGTCGGTCGAGAGTAGAAATATGAAAGCAGACGGTAACGTTAATGTCGGTCCATCCTCCTCCCTCCCCTTCCACCCCCACGTTTTACTACAGATATTGCCGAGGCATTGTTCCCACTAGCCCTTTCAGCGTGTGTGCCAAGGGAGCTGGCCATTGTCTCCTTCCAAAAGTTTAATTCCCTACCGCATTCCCCACCGTAGGACAATGAACAAAGATGGCTCGCCGAGTTCGGTGGAAGGCGAAAGTTTCGCTCACCCGGCTTCGGATTTCACTCTTTGCCGAGGAAAGATTCTTACGTCGGGACCCCTCCTGCGGCGGCCTGCTCGGCACGGTATTCTTGCGGGAGAACTCGCCGAAGTCGGCGAGGGACTCTTCTTTGTCATGACTGTCCGCCGTCCGCGAGATTCATTCTAATCTCTCCGCGCCCCGCGCATTTCTTCCTGACAGAACGAGGAGACGGCCGGAGGACGTTTCATTACCGATTATTTTCCTTGCTCGTCGCTCTGGCACCGACGACGAGTCGTAATAACTACCGCTCCTAAGAATAATTAGAGTTAAAGCGACGCTAATTTTCCGCGGACAATCGTCGAATTACCCGTGGACGAATTCGGTCGTTGCGGAGGAATAACGGGAGGGTTGACGATGGGGGGTATTATTAAATGATCGTTGATTGTGGTACATTTATCAGTAAGACAAAATTCGTCATGCGATATAATGATTATTCATGACGATAACGATGAATGATGATAAGTATGTAATTGTCTCATATATTATGAGATCCGGGTATTTTTGGATCATTTTATCTCGCTTTTCGGCGACAACGAGAATTGGATCGTTGCCGAGAGTTTATAGAAAAATCAGACTCTTCAGCGCAGCTGCGAAAAGGGAAAGCTCGCATTCCTTTCAGTCGAACCATTTATCCGCAGGAGACTAGATAGGAAGTACACTGAATAATAACGAGCTAAAAAGGCTAGAATGCACGTTTTGCGGTCACGATTTTGTTTCCCCTTTTGCGCGATCCGCGCAGGTCGAAACTTTCCAGAATCAAATAACGCGTGCGGGGGCGAATTGCGCGAACGAAATTTTCTGCCCTAATTTCGGGCACAAAAAGAAACGCTCGGGATATTTGCTGCCGGAATAATTCCGATATCCCGCTCGCAGAGTGCGTAATGAAATTTCGTTCCGGCGAGTATGCGTCAAATGAAATTCGAGATTTTCAAATTTGTTACATCACGTGACCCGTTTTATATATTCACCTACTTACCTATCAACCTACCTACGGTACCAGGCCAGCAGGTGTGAAGCTGATTTCGCATCTCTTGTACATACGCTACCGGATTACTGACGCAAAAAACTTAAACTACCCTTGATACGAGGACGGAGGGTTAGGTAAGCGCCAGCTATTAATTTTGCATCCAGCTCCTAGACACCGTGCATGACGGCAGAAAGTTTTGCCCGCCGTATATCAGGAATCCTTCCTCCTATCTGCCTCTGATACTGGATCGTTGCCCAACATCCGCAGAGACGATTCTGGCCCCCATCGCACCATCGAGAACTAACGTCCGCCTCTTCCGGCGCGCGAAACAGAGGGTGGCGTCGAAAAAAATGACGCTGCGCAGGCAAATCGCGTTGCCAGCCCTATTTCCGTCAAGCCTGCCGGCAACCCATCGGCGCGTCGGCGGGCTGGCTGGCGAATATGGTCGAAGGGAAAAGTGAAATTGGAAATGGAGCAGAATACATTCCTAACGAGCTTCCTCATTCGATTCGTGCGCCAACTGTACCGCGAAACAAAACGATCCAACTCCCACCCTCGCTTCTCTCCGACGCGCCCCCGGGCTTCATTAAAAAGCGAGGAAAAGAAATGAGAGCGAGAGTAGGCGAGGGGAAGAAGGAGAAGAAGCGCGCGGCCCTGGCGGAAATATATTACGGCGCCCGGAATCGTATTCCGCGCTTTCAATCATTCACGCCCTGGCACTGGGAGTCGGTGCGAAGGTGCTTGCCGTCGGCCGGCTCCCTCGAGTTTTGTGCCCCCGGCCCCGGAATCGTCGATACTGCGCAATATTTATTAGCGCAATTGCAAGCAGCCCCCCTGCTCCCGCCTCTTTCCCATCCTCCTGAAAAGCTCGGCAGCTCGGAAGCTCCAAAGCTTGGCACCAGCCGGCCGCCGTAGCTCGCGTTTAACAGGCAAATTCATGCGATACGAAGGACCCGTCGAGGGGACTCTGCGAGATGATCCCATCGTTGGAAGGCTGCCCAATGGCCGCAGAGCGGAATCCTACACGCTTGCCAACTCGAGGCCTCTAACATTGTCCATGGTCGGCGATATTGAACATTAACACGTTCGTCGACGCCGGGCCTTTTATTATTTCGACGCGAAAAGTTTGTCGCATCGCGCGCTTCCCCGAATTATAAAAGAATGATTGTCCAGAATGCATCTCATTGTCAGATAAATTTGAGGACAAATTTTCGGGGATGCGGTTGAAAGTAGACACATGGATGGCATGACGTGTAATCTGAATTCTACCAGCCAAGGCTGACATTACATTTCGCGAAGAGAGAATCAGCTGCTTTTTGGGGCCGCGTCAGCGTTTGTCCCGATATTGGTCTCTCGTCTAATGGTCACTCGATGCATTCGTGTGGAAGGTCCGAGAGATACTTATGCACATTGCCTTCTACATTGCTCGCCTATCTTTCTTTGCCGGCCCTTCACCACACCGGCGCAGCTGATAAAACGAGAGCACGTGCGCCCTTGTTCGATTGAAATACGCTCCACCGCGGCGGTACGTGCGTGCGCTATCGTCAATGTAAATAGTTTTTCCGGTTCCCTATAAAGAATTTCCGGCATTGTGTCGGGCGAATAGGCGGCGGTAAACTAGATACGTCTCAGATTTCTATATCACTTTGATTGTTCCCCGGGCATAATGGGGATCCGAATTAACTAATAATACCCTTTCACGCAGCATGAATAAATTTGAATATCATACCCAGAATAGGCTGTATCATATTATAGGAAGCACTTCAGCCAGACACAAAAGTGGCGCCGCTGCCAAAATGCAGTTCATCCGATCGTAAATTCTTAAATGAGAGGTTAACGTGCCTATAAGTAGCGAACACGTTAACAAACGATTGCTTAAAGACTACAGCGGCGATAATTGCCGCCGCGAATCTGTTCGCCATGTCTGCGGATTACGTGGAACATGCCTGCGTACCGATTGCGGGGTAGGCGGGTATCGATAACAGGGAAACGGCGAACAACGGCGCTGCAACGGTTTACATTAACATTCTGCGAGTTACAAATGGGTTTTCGACGAAACAGATTTGTTCATGCGTGCGTATCCTGTAATCAATTATTATAGATGCCGGCAGCGGGTTGCAGGGTGTGCGCCGCGGCGTTCGGCACTACGCGAAATTAGCAGTCGGCTGTATCGCGGTTTCCCTTGTATGCCGTGCACTCCCGCGCGCGAGTCTGGCTCGCGTAAACGATCATATCGGCGCGTGCCAAATAGTGCAGGTATCAATAACATTGACAGCCTAATAACGGCCGGCCGCCGCCAAGCCAGCCAATGCACTGACAGCCGCGAATTGTTGCAGCTCCCTAATAAAGAGTGCGATAACGCGAGTGAGCGGGGCGAGCATTGTTAGATCGTACGTTCCGCGAGCCCTCGGACAAACTGTGTCACAACAATGTCGACGCCCACTCCCTCCTGGCGTAAACCAACCGTTCTCTATGACTCGCGACTGAATTGTCCACGAACGATCCGGCCGGCCGGGCAGAGGCGCGTTCCGGGATTAAGCGTCCCGGATATTAATAGAAATGAAAATTTACATTCGCCCGCGAACGATCCCGGGACCCGTTATTATTCGCTCCGCTACAATGGAAGAGCGATAGAGGAAGGGTGGGGAAGAGGAAGAGAGAGAGAGAGAGAGAGAGAGACCACGATGGCCTTATTACGTTACGGGACACGTTTTCGAGCGGGGCCCGGTAATGCGTTCCTCGCGCACGCCCGCTAATGCCGATTCCGGAATCGCCCCGAAAGAGCCAATTCGGACGTGTCTTCGCGGGCAAAATCCCGGAAGGAATTCGGCCGCGAAAGTACTGAAAGATTTAACAACTCACGTGCGAGCGCGGTCAGCGCACGTGCGACTCGACGTTAAATGCGATCGACGCCAATTTAGCCATCGTCGCGCGGCTGGCACTCGATGGTAATGACGTCATACAGGTAGCCGATGTACGGGTCGAATGTTCGCCGGACAGGGCCTCGTAATCGATTCAGGGTTGCGAAGCGATTCCGCCCGCCGTTCGCCGACGACCGGGTAGCCGAAACACGCGTTCGACCACTTGCCATCGACGTTAGGCGATAATGATGACTCGCCTGTCATTCTGCGTCACGCTCGATTTAACTTTAATGCCGCACTTCCATCGCGGCACGCTTTACGGAGAGCTCTCGCCTACAAAGGTTTGGAAACTGATACGTCGATATGATGCAGTGCAACGCTCTCGTCCTCCGCCTCTTCTATAGTTCCCATCTAGCGCGAACGCCCAGTTACCCTGCCACCTCTATTCACCCCTTTTCCCCTCGTTCGAGCTCCGCAATACCACCCCTTCGCCCTTCGCCTCATCCTGATCCTCATCCCCCTCCTCCTCCACCGGCCCCACCGCCTCCTCCTCCTACCGTACTGCCGCGAAGTTTGATATTCTACCGGGAAATATATTGTAGTCAGATAGAATATATTACACGTGTGAGATATTATACCCGTATTACTTGCGCGGGCAAAATGGGAAATGGTGCAACAATGATAAACTGCGCACTTACACGTAATTCGAAATGGATAGATCGATACGGGGTTTTTCGGTTTACCGGGGCGACGTGATTTATATCGGCGGCGTATAAGTTATATACCGACGCCGCGCGAATTCATAATTCAGGTATTACAAGAAATTCAGTCGACATGTATACGTAACGCGGGCATCCTACGCTCCGCGCTCTCATTCATCATTGTGATATATCCGGCCAGGCCAGAAATTGATTCCCGAACGATACCCCCGGAATTATTGATAGTGCTGGGAAAATGTTTGCGTCGCGACGCGAGCCGCGGCTCCTTTTTCACGCTGCTTTACGGGCCTCGGTTAAGTCGAGCGATAAAATAACGGTTAGGAATAAACCTCCGATATCGATAGCCTCCCCTTTCTGCCGGGTTCGCTGCCGTTCCGCAATGATCCCATCATTATCCTTGGCCAATTGTCGGACGAGGAATCGAGATACGAGTTGATCCGCAGTTTTAGCCGCGGACGTTGACGAAGTGCGAGCATACGTCAGACGGGAGTCAAGGACGTCCGAGAGTGTTGGGACGTGCAAGAAAATTGAGAAATTGAGGCATGCACCCGAGGCGAGGGGGAGGGGTTGAAGTGGGCCGGAAGACTGAAGAAAGATGCGAGCTCGGTGAAACAAGGACGATCGTCGTCGAGAAATTACGACGACGCCGGGTAGAGAGAGGATGTTAAGCGCCCGGTGGTCCTGCACTTACGGGCGAGCCCGATAAAGAATGTCGCGACAAAGGAAGGCGAATTTAGCGGGGGCAAAGAGCGGGCTCCGAGTACAAATCGATAATCATTTAGGCGATAAACGGATCGCGCGCGATTGCACGAACGGCGAGGTATGCCCGTAATCGAGAAAAAGTGGCACTTCGGAAAGTAGCCTTTTGCCCGGCGCTCGTAGATTAGAGAGCATATTTCGCGGTGGAAAACACGGACGCTTGTTCCGTGTGAACGCTCTACAGGAAGCAAGGTACACGCTCTCTGCACGCTCTCTATTCTTACGTCCGCGATACGTTACCGAATATCGGCACGATCCGACAAATTGATACTTATCAGATCCGCGCGCACCCATTGTTACGGATCGCGCGGGATTATTATGTAGGTTGCGCATTGTTACGGATGACGCGAATTGCACTGAAATTGCTTAGAGGCATTTGGCTCATCTTTGCCGCGCTGCTTTTTCAGGCGACCGGCGACGATATCATAGTAACGAATTAATCGTGCCTTTGTCCGTCGAGACTCGGAGTCAAAATAAGCCGTGAGAGAACAGCGAACTCGGAGTTTTAATCCTTAGGAATGTGCTCAATGCAGGGATTTAACAAACCGTTCCCCGTCAGCCGCGGAGAAAAGTGCCCGGGTAGGTAGGAAAAAGTACGCAGCTGCGCGACAAAGAGGATGAAGCTTGACCTGCAAAGAAAGAGTCCTCTTACGGGCGACGGCACGGACGTCGTCATTATTTAAAGATCCCGTAAGATTTACACTGTAATTTAAATTTTATCCCGGCGGATGTCATCGAGTCGTCGTCGTCGTCGTCCTCGTCGTCACGGCAAACGAGTTCACCTGGAGAGCGAGGAAAATCGCAGCTCCCAACGATTAATTCCCAGCACCCGTTATCACTGCGCTTACTGTCGTCGTTCGAATAAATCCGCCGAACCGCGAGGCAAAATTTGTCGCGGCCAAAGAAAAGCTTGCGGCCATTAGATTAATATCGCGTTGGTCGTAAAAATTCTGCCGTTTCACCGAACATCCAACGCACAATACCTACCCCGGTTATGAACGGAAAATATCAATAATTGATAATCCGCCTCATTAACGCATCCACGCTCGCCGACGAGCGCCTCGAACAAAGGACTCCGAATTGAAACCGAAACGAAATGAAAGGAAGGACAAATTGCCGTCCTGTTAAGAGCCGAGCGAAAATCAGTTTCCGAACCGTGCCACTACCCGCGGTCCATCGTCATCCGGAAGTTGAACGTAGGCGCCCGGTAACGAGGGCGAGCTCCTCGACACCGGGGGCTTTTCGATTCTCAGAATCGAATCACGAAAGATATTCGTTTTAACGCGGTAACCCTCAAAGCTCGAAGCAATTTGCCAATGGGCGAACCGTGCGCTACGTGCCGCGCGGGCATCAGCGAGAGACGCGATCGTGTTTTCCGCGGCGAGGGGGGGGGGGGGAGGGAAATGGAATTTTCACTGCCTGCGCGTTGGAGGCAGTTCCGGGGTTTCATGGGGGGATATAAACGTGGAAAAGTCGATACGGGGGCCGACCGGCCGACAGTTGCGGCGAAACGACCGGGATATATTAATTGCCCGCGACGTTAAACGAACTACTCGAGAGTGGGAATGGGAGGGAGGGGGGAGGTGCAACGGAGGTATGGGCGGGAGAGTAAATACCGGAAGTGCGGTCTGAATGGCAAGGCGTTAAAAAAGAGATCGCCAAAATCGGAATTTTAGTCAGCGGGGATCGTTAGGTGAGAGTTCATGAGAAAATTTACGGATTCATTGATTCATCGACTGTTTTGCGGTGAGAAAACGAAGCGGAAGTTGTATCGGACTCGGCAGGATTTTCTCCGGGCGCTACGGCACACTCGCGTGAACTTTTAACGAACTTTTTCCTCGAAATTCTGCTTTCTATTTGCCACTTCCGTCGGAGTGTAACGTAACGAGGAAGGAAGGAGACGGAGGACCGAGTGTGCGGATGAATGTTTAACCGACCGGCTGCGCAGTAATGCTGACTGATATCGTAGCGTGCTTTATGATCTCCAGGGTGGGTAATAGAAGGGGGAGAAAAGGACGTAGACTCGAACGTTCGAATCTACAATCCGAGTCATCGCAGGCCCCGTAAGTTTCACAGGTTCGTTTCTTCGTTATCGTAATATTGCATGCTAAGCAATCGTTCTACGCGAAATCGGGGTTAAAATAATTAATCCTGAAGTTGAAATTCGAACGGAAGATATCGTCGGTCGAGTAGAGAAAAAGTGGCGAGCGCAGCTGATCTTTCCAGGCTCGCGAGAGGAGTCGTCTAATTCGGAAGCTTTCCGGGCACGCAACGAGCGGAAGGAGAATTACGACGGCTGTTGCTTTCATCCCCTTCTCTCTCTCTCTTTATCCTGCCTCTCGCATCGTCGTAAAATGAAGGGGAATCGAATCGGGCGGAACTCTTGAAGCTGAGTGCCGACTGGCTCGCTAACTTTTACGACCGGTTCCCTGAATTCGGCGACACGGCTGTCATCGACTTCCACCCCCTTCATCCCCGAAACAGGATAGCATAGACTAACCGCGCACAGGCCTTACCGTCAGACATCGTTTACGTACGAATTTTCGCTCGCATCGCGTATATTCGAGTGGCCGACGACGAAATGAGCGAGGAGCGGGTCGAAATTACCCCGATAAACTTCCTCGTCGTTTTGCATTACTTACCGCCGCCCCAGAAGCGTCGGCCTGGAAATTATGCTCGCATCATCGACCGGGCCGCTGTTCGAGCGACTGCTCTCTCGTCGATTGTCTTCCCAGGTTCCATTATTCCGAATTTATGCCCCTGCGACCGCGACCTCGTAAAAGGATAAGCGTCTCCGGTTACGCGTAAATCAATTCTTCTTTATACCCCCCGGCGATATCTCGCTGCAACCCCCCGCTGCCGACAGCGTCGTCAATGTATTCGATGCCGCTCGCCGGAAGTCAGCGACGGTAAACTCGGTCGGAACGAAGTTCGAGAGGCAGAAACGCAACTTAGCTGGCATGTCGACCGAGAAGCATTAACTTTCGCACACTCCCGGTGAGCGGCTTTGAGTGCCGTGTTAGTCTCGCCTGCACGCGTACGAAGTGATACTTTTAACGAAGGAGCGAGATGCCGGAGGACAGACCGCGCGAGTGCCTACCTTGCTCACCTTGCGTCAGGTAGACGCTCTGCGGCTGCAGACCTATACAGAAGGCGCGCAGGTCGACGAGCATTTTTTCGCGCGCCCCTTTCAGTAGCGCGAAAAAATAGCGAACGACATCGAGGATTACAACGACGTGGCCCGCTTTCGTCGGCAAAGTTCGGCCGCCGCTTTAGCAGTGGCCTGCAAATTTCGCGATGCACGGCATGAGTGGGGTAGACTACCGGACGCCGCCTTTGTGAAAACGATGAGAATTGCTTTTGCCGGGAATAGGCAGGAGGGATGGCGCGCCGGTGAAAAATTTCGTCGCACGGGATTATTATGTAGGTTGCGCCGCTGAATGGGCAACAGCCTCTTCGTGCCTGTATTCGAGTGTCTGTGCGACGCCGCGGATGTGTGCGGATCGCATTTTGCACGGCATGCGGGGGCATTAAAATTTATCCCACCCCCCACCGCCTCACTCTTCCTCTCCCGTGCGCCCTGCCCCGCCAACCCTCCTCCTTTCTGCAGCCGAGAATTTCGGTACGTTTTCAATTCGGCTGAATATCGTTTCCGCTGAACGTGCCGCTTTTAATTAAACTAGCGTACACTGGTATATAGAAAGGTGGGATGAGGGGTAGGGCGATAGGAAGGTAGGGCGTCAACGAATAAATCGTCTGCGAGTGTGGCATCGTACGCCTCGTTAGCGAACAGCGATTATTATTCTAGCCCAGCGACGTCTTATTTGTCGACGACGACCTCCCCGTGCGTAATGACGTCTCGAGAGACCATTGAGAGATTCTTTTGTCGAGGGGCATGACAATCGCCAGGAAGGAAATAATAAAAGGCCCCCGCCCTATGCCGTTCCGAAGAAAAGGTTAACTAATGAATTCTTAATTGGCCACCGCGCCTGTCCTTAACGTTTTTGAGGGAGCATATAAGGTACTCGCCCCCTTTGTCGAATTTGCCTCCAGAGCACCGGGTCATGTTTTATTAGGCTTTATTACGCCGTACCACTTTCGGTAGGATTTTAATTGCGAGTCCGACCGTCCGACGTTGATAGTTTGTTGCTCCCGTTGGATCGTCGTTATGTATAATGCATTAACGCATTCAGTGCCGTACGGCATTCATTTCGTAATGCCTCGCTCCGAAACCAACGCGGAAGCGCTCCTTATATAGTCTAGTTTGCCGCGCTGAATCTGCCGTTCGCTTTAAAAATCAGTGAAAAGGGCGAGCGCAAACGAGTTCAGGCGAAAAATAGAAATTTATTTAGTTACCTCGCCGGGGATTAAGGTATTTGTATTCATAATCGCGTGTCGTTAATTTGATAATGCGCGCACGGTGAAAGGCGGTTTGCACGGTTTTTAACGCTGATAGTTGTTAAATTTGTTCATTACCGTCGTATTTGCACGGCATACATGTTGTCCCAATAACGTTGCATTCAATTATCCCTGTTCGAATTTTGCACTCGTCGTGCCAGCGGAACGCGCGCAACGCCAGACGTAAAAACGAGTGTGAAAAAGTTTTCCGTGCAATCGTCAAAGTTATGTTAAATCGGTCATCGCTCTAATTAATTCACATTTCGTCCAGCTGTACCCGGTCAGTAATCTCGAAACTTGGCTACATATTAATGCCGGCAACGACGAATACAGCCTGCACGTGTCTAATTATGTCAGATTGCCGCGTTGCATATTGTGCCCTCTTAACACGTTGACTGAGGCGTGATATACTGCTTTTTCAACATTGGCTATTATATAATATTATCTCTACGTATAGGGATGAAGGGTAATCTATTCCAGTTTCCCTATTGTTTGGTTACACCAGATTTTAGGCAAAATTAGAACAATCTTTGAATGGCTCATTCGAATTGATTTTCCTTGTAATAATTAACATATATAAGTAGCGTATATAATTAGCGACGTATGTAATTAACAATTACAGTGTATCATGCCATAGAACCAGTCCATATTCCGCTTTAGTTCTCTGATGTATCCACACTGTCAATCATATGTTGCTGCCACTCCAATCAATCAATTAATTATCATTGATTATTATTAATTAACGGCGATCTTAAATCAATCGAAACCTCAGATTGACTCAGCGCATGAAACACGCTGCACAGAATGGGAACAATTGAATGAATTTTTTCATCCATCTACAATCCTCTCCGAAAAATGTACAAAACAATTTCACGCATGATGAAAATGCTCCGTTCCCGAACATCGCTCGCACGCAACGATGTAAATTAATAATCATCGTGCAATTTGCAATCGGCCATTGTTATTCAGTCGCGAATGTCCACAAAAATTCTGCATAGCCAGCCGGGAACAACTTTGACGCACGCTCGCCGAGCAAAAACAATACCCTTTGTGCCGGACGCATAAAATGTACCAATTTTTCGGCCCATGACCGCGAACGCGATAAAGCAAAATGTAATAAAAAATGCTGCATTGCATTCGGACGGCAGCGAGTGCGATTTTTTTCGCGTGAAAACGCGAACACTCTACAGCGATTATCGAAGATAAGGTATGCACGTATCAAAAGTAGGTAGCAATTTTAACCTTTTATGCGAAGTAGAGAAACATCGAGCCATTCTATGCGTCGTTTAATACTCTCCGATCTTTGTCGTACAAAGGCCCGCGAAACATTGTGATTGAAATCTGAACCCGAACAGGTGGCAGGAACAGGATGAGTGTCTTTAAAATTAGGCGCGGGTTACGAGTGTCGCTTCTCGTTTCAAGGTATCTCGATGTTGCGTGATCGGTGCGCGATTAAGGACGTACATTACATCGTTCGTCCGAAGTAGCGAGCAGCTAACGAACGCTGAACGATACGGCTGTGAAACTGTTCTGCGATGTATCGCGCGATACTCGTCAGCCACGTTTATTACCCCGAAGTCCACCCTTTACGCTCGCGTCCCTTCGGCAATGAAAACTTCGCAGAACCAAATAGCCCCGCACCATGAATCACTCGAACGGCACTAAACGCCTCGTTTCTCCGAGGCTCTTTCGTATTCTTGGCAACTAACGACTCTGTAGGAACTGACTTTATCAGATCCCTTTCGGTACGCGTTAAGCCTTTCCAGGGCCAATTTAACATCTGATATCAGACATTTTGATCAAAAACACTGGTAACGTTCAATCGATACGTGTCATTGTATATTTTATCCTACTAGGCCAGAAATAACGTTCTAATTCGGCGTTACGAGACAGGCGGCAACCAATTACGATACCCGCCATTAAGCATTCTTGGCCAAAAGCTAATTAGACTCGAGCGTGAAGTCGAGCGAGAGAAAATTGGGCGAGAAATAGGTTAATCCCGCCAATTTCGCAAACATGCCGAATTTCATCAAAATCAGCGCTCCGACACGTCGCGGACAATAATGAATTTTGATTACGTCCGACATTTATCAGCCAGCCTCTTCTCGTCGAAATTTTCCTCTGCGCAAGGACCGTCGGCGAGGTCGCCGTCAGGATCCGATAATGCAAACCATTAATGCGGAGCCGGCTGTTTTTCTCGCGGATAATGTTCGCCAAAATGGGGCCGACCGGGTACGTATCGGGAGGGCTATTTTGCAAGTAGATACCTGGCATTCCCTCGGGCTACCATAGAGCGTCCGCATGTGCGCAATCTGCAGCGCTTTCGCACGCAACACACACACGCGCGCGCGCGCGCGCTTATACACCCTGGCGTGTTTCACCGGCGGCCAGAACGTCGTTCGTGCACGCTCGCGCATACGCACGCACACCCTCGCAGTCTGCGTGTCCCCTGTTGCCGCACTCTCGATCATATCTCACCCACACGACCGCCGCGCGATGGCTAGGACCCTACTAATTAACAGTCGCTATTAACCGACCCGGTCAATTATACCTGAATTATTCTGCCGATGATTCCGTACCGATGCCCGTCCTTCGTCGTCTGTTCGGGAGATACGTGCCGATTTGTCACTACGTACCGGGCCACTGTTTGCCGAGCCGAACGCAGCCTTTCCGATTGTGCGATTGGGCCCGGCATCGGCGGCGGTCGATGCGGATCCTCTATGAATGTCATTGAACACGTTCGACACGTTAACGGCAAGCAGTCAAGCTCGATCGATTGCCGGACGCTGGTCTGGAATTAATAATATTTGCCCTGACCAGCTCGATTAACCGAAAACCTTGCGTAGGAGTGTGCGGTTTTTTGGGGATGGGGAGTCGATGCATCGAGGGGCAGAGGAGGTGGGGTTGGGGATGTGGGAGGTGCTGGATCGAACAGATCGGGGCAGCGCGATACCTTTTGGTACGACGGATCGCGAGTGAATCAGCGTATTCCGGCGCGCCGACGATGGACCGGATCAAACGTGCGTGAATTATTCGGCCGGTGATCAATTCGGCATCAATATGTCAATCCGCATTTTCCGTTCGCGACTGGCGAAGCGCCCGGACCGTTTGCCCAAAATTCGAACTCGCTGACGCGCGTGTGACACGTTAGCGCTAACGATTAAACGAACGATCGATCATGAAATCCGGGGTGGGCCGCATTGATTCTCCGAATTTACGGTGTCCGTGGACGGATGTGTCGAATTGTCTATCGTTTTAAGGTCTACTTTGAGCCACTGGCCGAAAGAAGCTTTTATCGATCTAAATTTCATATAATTTTCACTGATGAGCACTTCCGTTCTTTGGCTAAATGTATCGTCGGTTCCGGTTATCGGATCTATCACTGTGCGATCGCTACGTTTCATAATATCCCTGACGTAGTCAGTATAATTGTTTCCAGCTGTTAATAAATGGACGCGTGACGTCAGCATTATTCAGCCGGGGTTCAACGTAAATTTGTCAATCGCCGGATTACAATATTCATGAAATCGATTTGCCAGGGCCCTTCTGATTATAACATGCAGAATTGAGTAGGCGCATAAATTTGGAAGAACGCGTTCGACTGACGCACGGCGAGGCTCATTAACAATGGCCGCCGTACGTGCCGCGGCGATTAGAGTGGTTAATAACGTCCAAGAGAGATTGATTGACTACGAATCGGATGTTCGCTTTCGGAGGATTCAGGTCAAGCGTGTCCAAGTGCCAGAAGTCTCGACTGCGCCCACATGAATTCGCGCTAATCGAGAATGAAATTGTCCATAAACAGGACGTCATTAATTCCACCGACCGCGATATATGTGCACGTCGATTCGTCAATTATTCAGCGAGCCTCCTAGCGGCGCACGGGGGCGCGCGCCTGCCCGCGATCGAAACTATGTAAATTTGCCCGCCGTCATAATTACGAGAATTACAAGACGTCTGCTCGTAACTCGGCTATCCGGCGAGCATGAGCGGGCAAGAACGTGGCGCAAAGACATTTCCCCGCGGAAATACGTATAGAACGACGTACGAATCGTTTTCCAATTATGCGCGAGATAAACGTTACGCGGCTGTAGCTGCGATGATTAATTGGTTAATAATATTATGCGGCAGGATTAATTAGCCGTGGCTACGATGGTCGGCGATTTCGATCGATCGGTCCGCTGCTAGGGGAGAAGAAACGGGGCTGATCGGAATACAGTACCGCTTCACAGTGGGCGTGTGCAATTTGTAATCCAGGCTGGCGCGAATTTTCGGAGCTGCAACGATCGCGCGACTACTGTCGATGCAATCTGGTCAACGGGACCGTGCGAGGGCACTTAATCAATCCTTTTATCGGGCACGCTATATATTCCAGACTTAACGGCGGGCGTGTTAATCTCCGCGATAGCGATCGTTCATGCCGCGCAGCGCTGCCGCCAAAGGTGTGCCAGTGTTTACCGGCTGCCGGACAGGGGCGAAATCGTTCGCCATTGAGCCAGAAATTAGTTGCAGTTAATATATGCCGACGCGACGTAATGGTGGCCCGGAAACACGCCCGGAACGTCACGTTTGGCCAAAGGTGCGATTTGTCGGCGCGCCGGGAGAATTTCGCGACCGGACTGTTCGCTCAAACGTAAGGTTGGCCGAACCCTGTCGATTATGAATTTGCTAAATACCTTGGTCAGCCCGATACGCATCGTGCCACTTTCAACCGATGTCAATCGATACCTTCTAACGGATGAATTAATCAGCGGCTCGCGCTTATATTACCGTGCCCGTATTTCATTACAACGAGTAAGAGACAATCAATAATTCATTCCGGCCGGTGGATTTATGAGTTTAATATAGTGTCGTCTGAGCAAGAAAGTTATCGACAAGCAGGAGAGTATTAAAACGAGGCGTGTAATGAACGTCAAATAATGACCGCCATCTCGGAGAGTGTTGCCCGTGAGCGGAGACCACGTAATCGTTCGCATCGATGCCCTTCATGTTTTTGAGGGAGGCAATTTTAAACGGAAGCTAGAGTCGAATATAATTTAACAACGTTCTCATTTTTTCGGTGGACATAACCTTTGTGTGCCTCATGCTACGTAACAGTCATATATCCTTTGATGTATTTGCGTGATTGTTTCGTTTTTATTATTTTGTCAAGCGTATTTCTTATCATTTTCTCTATATTTTTGTCTTATCTACCATAGCATTGTACCTATCAGGCTTCGATTCTGATTTTGTTAAGCTCTTTTTAACTCTTTTTCAGACCATTGTAAAGTTAATTAAACATTACGAGTTATTCTCTGGCCAGCCCGCAATATGTGCATTTTTCATGCTTAATTTTCATATTTTGTCTGAATTTCCGAAACTATTGCATTTAGAAAGCCCTCTCTTTTATCCTGCTTTCTCATAATGATTATTCAAATCAGCCAAAGCAGTTTGGTATGAAGCACAGGCCAGAAAAATACAATTTTTTGTCATTTCCTCCCCTATTGTTGGACGTATTCCAGAAACTATTGCACTTAGAAGTCTCTGGCTGCGAATTTTGTGATCTCCAATTGATCCTTTTTCACCATGCATAAGCAAGAGTCGATCGGAAGACTTATTTTTCGTTCAGTATTTTTTCAGTTTTTTCACCACAACTTCGAAACTAATGTAAGATTTAATAAATAGCTCCGTGAGTTATTTTCGTCTCCCTGCTAGATAGTAAAAGGATGTTTTGGTGTGCCGACTATCAATTTTTTGCAATTATAAAAAGTCCTCCTTCAAAAATCCGCGTTTTTTTCAATCGCCTGTAACTTTTGAACTAACGATCGAAACCTATAATAATCATAGGTTTTCTTTAAACTTTTAACGCGTACTATTGGATAGGATCGTCAACGAAAGACGGTCTTTCCAAAAAATTATTTATGGGTCAAAAAAATGGCTGCCCTTTTAAAACTATTAGAAAATTGAACATATTTCACCGACCAACTTTCATGGCAGGTTAAAATCTGTGAGATATTATCATGTTTTCGTAGGTCCAAGTTATGCTAAAGTACCTTCCGTTGATCGCCCAATGCCGAATGACAAGTATAAGTCACTTAAACGTGTATCAAAATGGGGCTAAAATGGCCTTCTATCTAGTAAAGTCCCAAAAAAGGCATGTGGGCGGTTTTATAACATTCTACTAGGTGTAAATTGCGCCAAGACACCCTCCATTATTCGCCTAACAACATTTAATACGAATAAACTAATCAGATATATATTACATTAGGGCAAAAATGCTCCTTAGTCAGTAGGAATCTCACATACGCTGTCCTCCCCCAAAGGAGGCCAGAAGTCTTCCGAAGATTTTCTTGACGTTAAAAAACAGGGGAGCCAAAATGTCCCATTGCTGAATAAAATTTTAAGAAAAGGAATTTGGACGAACTATAGTCCATTGATGACCCAACGTCATTGTGTAAGGATAAGACGGGGAAGTATACATATATTAAATGTGTTTAAAAATTGCAATTTCGCCACCAAAAGTCCCAAAATCTTACATGTATACGAATGCAGCATAATGAGATGCAATGACATGTAGTAATGTAAAGTAGTGTGAAGTATGTAAACGTTTTATAGGCATTTAGGCGTACGACGACTACAATTCAACGGACTGTATTGCAAAAAGCCCAGTACGAATGAGACATGTTCATAATTCCAGGTAATATAAGCTTGTATTCATTGAAACCATCTGAAGAACTTAAATATTTCAAGTAAATGAAATAGTCGAAAGTATTGTAAAAGTAATGTAAAAGTACCTATGTATGTAAGTTTTATAGCTATACGTAAAATAACGTAGAATTTAAACAATTTCGTTAGCGTGATCGAATTATGATAATCCGTTAAGAGTATGTACTTAAAATAATCCTATGACCAGCAAGGTCGGCGAGTTCAATCCTCTGTGCAGCTATCGAATCTGTAAGCACATTCGATCGTACACACTATTAATAACACATGGGAAAACGTGTCTAATAAGCGTACGAGTAGTATACACTCTAAATAATATTTCATTAATGTTCTCGGTGACAAACACTCTTCTTCATCAAAATTTTAATACGAATACTTAATGCAAATAACCTTCTGTCAAATGACATAAAAAGCAGGATAAAAAAATCTCGATATAAAGTGATATTCATGGGCAGCAAACAACGTCCTAAAGCGCTTAGTAAAAAATCGTAACCGTTCCGTCTTTCCGACAAACAGCCCGCATTACTCGCGACAGAGTGAACGAATTTATTAACGACGGTACAAATCCTGCCGCGTGTCTCCCGTCGGCGAAAGGGAAGAGATTTGCCGTGAAGCACAAAAGAACGCACTCTCGCCAATCCGGTGCGGATGATCTCCGGACAAATATGATTAAAGGCAGCCGACGGTCGGCGGGGACCCCGTGAAAGGGAAACGAAGATGTCTATCTCGGGATAGCCTCCCACTCCCCTTGTGCAACATTAACCTCTCGAGATCAGAGCCGGCCGGCGGATGGCATATACGTTATCAAGCCCCGAGCCTCCTACAGACGGCGAGAGATAATGGGGGAGCGTAATCAGAAAATTTTCTCCTTGGCTTCCTAAGAATTCCGTCAGGGTCCCACTCCTCATCCCGCACATCTCGTCTCTTAATTCCGCCCAGTCGTCGTGAACGGCCTTTACGACTCTTATCGGAGCCGCGCAACATTCCGCCGGGCGAGGATAAATATCCTGTTATTGTTAATGCGGGATTTACGATTCTACGTCTCTCTGCGACGCCGAAAAAGGCAAAGAGGACGCGTGCGAATTGCTCCTTTCGACGGTCTGAATGAACTGGCGGGAAGCTTACGGCCAGAGTTTGGCGTCATTGTTTCATCGCCTCCCTTTTTTATTACTGCTTTATAATAGTTTAAATAATAAACGCTCTCGGCTCGTCGGAAAAATTGCCGACAAAACTCGATCAAAATATAAATTTTACCATCCGCTTAATCTTTCACGCTTTGACAAGGTCGAAAATTTGTTGAAACTGAAGTAATCACTGAACACTGCGCACAAAAAATATAAAATAAAACATTAATAGAGAAAACGGTAGGAATTTATCAGTACGATAACGCAATTGATTTAACCGCTGAAACGTTACCAACGTAGTTAATACTCACGGACAATCGTTTAGATAATTGTTTTGGCAAGTAATGTATAATAAATGTATGCTCTCTATTCGAAACAATACAAACAAGCGGATTGGGAAGGGATTTGCAGAATTTCTGAACATAATGTGCTTTGCTTTCGAATGATGACATGTCAGGTGGTGTGCAAATTCCTCCTTTGTTGATTCATAGCTCAGATGTTGTTGCCCTAGTCTCATGTATTTCTTTATGCACCCACTTCTTAATTTGCACCACTCATATCTACAGGCTGAATCAGAACGCAGGAGAAAATTTAAGAACTGATACAACGGATCAATACAAGCAGTTGCTCTAAAACAATGTATGGGAGGAACGTCAGACGTGAAAAGTTACAGGGTAGTTTCCAACCGTTACATTTAACGCACTGACTGCCACACGCGTCGCTGAAGACTGAAATGGCGATTAACGTGTTGAAGAATTATGACAAGAATAAGAAGAGATATTTCAGAAAACATTTTATTAACAGAAATGTTATTGATTTATATGCTCCGGATACCGATCGCGGTAAAGTTGCCTCGTACGCATTCCCGTCCGCCGCACCGTACACTAATTGTAAGTAATAAGCAGTAAGCAGATCTGAGCAGCGCACGTGCCCTACAGATAATTCTTCATAAATTCGTCTGGCGGTTAGCGTGTTACCTTTTAACATTTTTTTCTTTGAGCATATAAATCAATAATATTTCTTTCTTGTATCTCATTTTTGTGATAATTCTTTAAGACGCGTTACTGTGACGGTAGAAAACTACCCTGTAACTTTTCAGCCTTTGCGTTTCGCCCATACATTGTATTACAAAAATAGCTTGTATTGATGTGTTCTGTCACCCCTTAAATATGCTCCTTCGAATTCTGATTCACCCTGTATAGGTAAATCCCCCACATATGGAGTCCGCTTAGCATCAAATCCTTACAAAAATTCACAACCTATCTCGCCACAACGGTACATACAGATTTCCCGAGTGACATTTACATAACACGTACGTTCAGGTCCTCTGAAATATAACAGCGGAACGGACCTTACTGTGTCAATTTAGAACATACAGCGCCACACCATTAATTTAACGAGCCGAAGAAACGTACAGTGCAGGCTGAGAAGGCGCAAGGATTAAAACGTGGGGGGGCAAATATTCTCAATGAGATGCAAACGTCGCCGCTTACCCCGAAACTCTTACCGTCTAACAATATCCGCCGTGCCTAATAACCGTCATGGAGCGCAAAGTGCCATCCGGCATCGCTTGCATTCGCTCAGGAGAAGTTTATCTGGCTGGCGGGATCGTATCCTCTCTGTCTCAGTCGACACTCCAAGAATCGCACAATGAACGATAGAGGGGGCAATGAAGACGATATCCGCGCCGCTGCAAATTTAATTTCCGAATTGTATGAGCACTTTGACTGTCTCAGGCATTTCCCACTGTGCGATACATTCTTGGGTCTGCCTCGATGCTCTGGTCGGGCAATAGGGTGAATTCCTCTTCGCAGTGACATCGGGCTATGCGCTCGCAGACTCTGTATACGTATGACATATTATTGTTTCACATCTACCTACTTACCACCCGCAAACGCTTTCGCAAACTAATGCGCATATTCACAGCTCTAGCGGACTAGGAATGCATTATTCGTTTCGGGATATATCCCTGCTGTGTGGGTAAAAAATAGCGCTTGAGCAGAGTTAATCGGTGGCTTCGGGAGTCTTACGAGAACGGTGGTAATTATTTCCTCGGAGATTCGAGTGCATCGGGTGAATTACCGATACACTCTTTTCCCACATCGCCAGCGTTTACACGCTCGAGGCTGCTCGTCACTCCATCCGCTTGCAACAGGGCCGCTGTACATTCCCATTTGGTAATTTTACGCGAACAGGCAAGAGTTCAGCATAATAAACCGCGGTTCGTCGACGAGAAAATCAAAGTGAGTGAAATGTCTGAACTTCTGTGCCCCTGCATGCGTCGGTACACAAGTCGGACAGTATACGACTCAAGGAAAACATTTAACAGCTGTCCGTTGAAAGGTGACACGAAGCGCGGAGCAATGTAAGTTGTAAACGTGATTCCGCAGTCGGTTCTGAAAAATGTCACAGGTTCGCTCGTCGTCTCAGAACGTGCTCGTTATCATTTAGGTATTCGACGTGTCAGCCAGTCCTCGTCTTTCAACGCGCATGGCGCTGAGGATGATGTACAGCCTTCTGAAGCCGGTCGAAAAAAAGGCAGATATTTTGTTGCTACTCTCGCATTGTACGGGCACGGCGCTTGACAGACTTAAACTCGTAAATTCCGCTCCGTCGAACGTGGATGATCGATGGAAGCTGCAGCGGGTGGAGTCGTGGTGAAAACGCGGTTTGACGGATAATACCTTGCAATATACGTGACGTAGGGACAGAGAGGGAGACGCGGCCAGGGTAGTAATATCGAAGTAATTATATACGCTGCCCGGTCTGCCCGGAGTAACTCCGGAAGCCGGGGAATGCACGAGAGTTACATTTTGAATGCGACGTCCGAAGATGTTCCGGTATTCCGAAATAGGCGAGGAATCGCCGGATTAGCGAATGTTTTGAGTTTCGGTGGGCGAAACGTACGATATATCTCGAACAAAGAGCGGGTGAATGGAATGCGACAGAGACGATGAAAGCTCTGTGAAATAACTCGGTAAATACGTCTGGCCAGCGTCGTGCACCGAAAATAAATCGGCGTACTTTAGGTTTACAGAATTTCGCTTCACGGGAAACTACTGGCGTGCACGGCATGACGGGTTACTGACAGAGGGAAGGAACGTAGGCGTGTAATCTCTATTCAGAAGATCTTCTGGTAACGGTCGGGACCCAAATGTCCGATTGTAAATTGCGCCCAGCGCAGAGATCTAAAGCTCCACTATGATGCGTCCGGTCAAACAGAGCCGATAGGAACATTCGCCGGCGTATACGCGTCGGCAAATATTTGAGCCGGCATGACATTTAGACAACTGGCACTGGCGTAACGCAGGAGAATTTGATTTTGAATATACCTATCCTCTGCTGTCGTTCTTTTCGCCTCTCTCACCCTCGTTCGCTCAATTCCACTCAATCCTCCTCCTCCTCCTGCTCCGCCCTTCTTCTCTCTCTTTTTCTCATCGATTTCGGTTTCTCTCTGCGCTTACCGATTACCGCGATACGCCAGATGAAAAAGTGCTCGGCTCCGGGGTGATTTAAAACGGTGAAAACTCGCTTTTCAAATATCATTGATTTCACGGGACATCAGCGGACCGAGATGATCCTTCAGTCGTGCGGGATGACAATATGCCAGCCGAATGTAGGGCGCGCAGAGGCAAACAAAGAGTGCGACAATTTGGTCACTCGTGGCAAAGTTGTAAACTAGAGCGCGAAATCGGTTATCGAGAGGGCGGTATAGAGATACCTGCAATTGCGAGAATTTAACTTCCGACGTTTTTGGCGGTTCCGAATGTGGAAACGTGCGGTCGCACGGACGCACGCACGTTCTCACGCATATAAGCTGATAATGATAATTTGATCGCGGTGCAAATTCCCGACCGCTGGCATTGCGATATTTACAAAGGGAATATTCCTAACTTTCAGTGCGCTTAATGCAATTTCAATCGCATCGTTTCTCCTAAACGTACTCGGGCCGATAAAATAATGTGTAATGTTCCGGGCGCGTAACGTTCTGTTATTAAATAATACCGCGTATGTCGGGCAAGCCGGTAATAACAGCGCGAGTCGAACTGACAACTCGATTGATCATAAAATATTTACTACAATCGCGATATCGCGAACGGCGGGAGCGACAAGTGCCTAATAACGTTTTGAAACGAGCCCTAGTCACGTTCGTCGGTTTCATCACATCGCTGTAATTGACGTCACAACCCATATTACGTGCGGTCACGTAATTACAGAAAGGCACCGAATCCCAATAAGCCATAAGTGTACAGTGCACTCGGAACAAATGGCCCGTAATTACAAATTACACGCCTGCTGTACTTGGAGAGCCGAAAGTAAAAAGAATAATTTAGACAGTCAATTACAAGCGTCGAAATATAGCCAGGGATTTGGCCTGACAGGGGAACACGACGTTCGAAAAACCGGCAATTGCGGTTCATCGCCCGAGTCATGGCAAAGCTTGGAGACGTTAACCCAGAGTAGGACCTTTGAAATGTTGCCAAAGTGCATTTTCCTTCGCGACGCTCGCATGACACAAATACGTCGCGCGGCGACAAGAAAATTGGCTGCTTAAGTGCCTTGAAATCCTTCGAGATTCAAGGAATTCTGCGAAACACGCCGAATACCGCGGCGTCGTTCCGTTCCGAATTCTTCTTTATTACCCGCCATTCCGCGGACAAAAAAATCCGGTAACGTTAACGAAAATTAGAGCGATCGTATTGGGCGTTGGGCAGATTTTTGCCCGCAATTAAATCGTCCTGAAGCGCATCAAAGGATCAACGTGAATACACACATGAACGGGAACAATCGCTTTAATAGCCCATATACGCCAAAATGGCCAATGATAACGAATTTTTATACAGCCTCCCCCTCCTGCGCACTCACCTTAGTCACGCGCATGACTCGCGTGCTCGCATTTTGAGACTTCAAATTGTTTTTGCGCCGAGCAAATTGTGCGGCCCGCCATCGTCGCTCGACAATTTGCCCGTGATTACGGCGAATGACGAGCTTTAAACTCGATTCTGGCTGGCGATTCGCGGCGCGCGGAGCAAAAGGTAGAGCCGTTCACATCATCGGCCAGCAGAGTCTCGGAGTACGGCTTTATCGTCATCGAATCATTCGATCCACGTCAATCGCATATTGAATCAATGTCCATCACTCTCTCTCGCTCGTCTAGTCTGCGCGCGGCCGTTAATAATCGGGCAATCTCTTGCTACGTGAATAGGAACGGTAAGTACGTCATGTCAACACGTGTTCGGGCATAGTTTAACGCATCATGCCGGCGGGCACTGCGGCAAATTCGGACGGCCGGCTGCGCAGGACGGCGGATCACTTTTAATACGTACATCGCTCGTGCCGAGAGAGAGAGAGAGAGAGGGGGGGGGGGTATAGAGAGGGAGAGGATGAGAGAGACAGACAGACAGACAGATGGAGAAAGGCAGAGAGACTGATCGCACGTCCTCGGCAGCCTCAATGATGAACGTTCCGCGCCTTGGGATCGATTGCCGCGAAGGACATCAAACGCGAGCCTGAGATATTACGCGATCGCTCTTCGGCAAGCAAACAGCTGACCAGACCTAGAACGTGGCTCCTTTGAGTCAAGATACTGGAAACGGTAGCTATCAGAATTTTTGAGCCACCCAGTACATAGGGAGTCCTCGTTTCCGGTCGGGAGGGGATTAAGAACGTTCGAACTGCCGTTTCCGGCGTCTTCCGTTTCTGAAATGGTCTCTTGCAAAAATGTTCACGTAGCTCGGAGTCCAACCGATCTTCCATTCCTCGCGATGACGATGGCAAGCGGGAAATGAAGCGTGGAACCTCTTCCGTCCCGATCGCTGGCGCACTCGCTCGCCGAACCTGTATGTATCTAGGTATGTGCTTCCTACCTATCTACTTAGCTTCTTCCTCCTGTCTTCTACCTTCGTTTCCACGATAAAAGACATGCCGCGGAGAGCATAGGAGCCATGATATATTTCGACCGCCAACGATTAATCGCCGTTGCAGATCACCTGCACAGAAGTAACGGTCTTATGCGAAATAATTTACGGCCGCCGCTCAGAGCCCGGTGATTTATTCGGCATGACAGCCAAGAAAACTCCCCCTCTGATTTCACCCTTTCCTCTATCTTCGTTCGCGAAATTTCCGCGCTACTATCGTCACGGCTGATAATTACGCGGAGGATTTGAACGTTCGAACGGAAGAAGTTCTCGGACGAGGCAGAGGAACGACTATCAGGCACTGCGTATCTCCGAGCAGTATCTCAAATTCGGTACAGGATAATGGGTAGTTCGTGAGGGCGACGGGGTGCGAGTGTGGTCGCGAAATTTGGTATTCGCCGCCGGTGGGAATCAAGTGAGCGGCAGTGCGGCAGTCTGAGCCAGTTCGCCGTCAATAATCCGCGCTTACGAAATCCCCAGGTTGAAGTCTCCCGACGCCTTTACCCCCAAGGTAAAATCGCGCTTGGATCTCTGTCCCGTACGTAGTTTACGAGACACGCTCGGCCGGGCTCACTCTTTCCCTGCTTTTCTGCCGTTTCCTCCTCTCGCCTTCGCACTTTCTCTCATTTTTATTCCTTTCTTTGTCTTTCCTTCCCCCTCTCCTTCGCTCTCTCTACCTTTTTCTTAAAGCCAGGTCCTCTGGCAGAAATTGACGAAACCGCGGTGTGCGGCGCAGCGTCGCGGCGGGAATAATAAAAAAGGAAAGGCACAGTAGCGTAAGGTCGCATACATGCATATGTGTGGCCGAGTCAACCTACGCGCACATCGATGGACCGTAGAGTACATCCACCTACTTCTTTCCGCGTCTCTTTTCGACGAGCTGCGTGAAAAATCGTTGCATACGTGTACGCCGACCATAGCTGCGTGTACGGGGTGGCCCGCGAAATTGGAAGCACTCCAATGACTTCGCGAAATATATTCCGCTCGTTTAAAAATCGATGGCAGCGCACCCGAGGTCTCCGCCCTAACAACCTCCCGGCTTTTTGTACACGTAAATTATTGCCCCTGCGACAGTGTCTGACCTTACGAACTTCTTTCGCCCCTTTTTTTAAGTACTAACGAAGGACAATTCGTTTGAGACTTTTTTCATTTTTTGTCCAAAAATTGTCGCGCGTCAGGGGGTGGGGGGGCAGGGTCCCTTTTGCAATATTTAGTTGATCGCCCTCGCGACGCCTATTGCCGGTGCCACCCTGTAGAATAACCCGCGCGCGTACGCGCGTATATACTCCGGCATAATAAACGAATTTACATGCGGGTGCGCGCGTAGCAAAAGGGCGAGGGCTGGGTCTCGTTTTGGCCTTTCAGAATGTACCGCCGCCATACCGGAATTGCATCGCCGTGTAAACGAGTGGATAACGGGTGCGCTTTTATTACACGCGAACGACGCTGTGATGTCGGAGTGGTAAGGAGTTTCCCCTGCCGGCACGGCATTGCGAAACTCGCAATGGCTTTCGCCCGGCGTCGGGGAAGATGGATGTAATGTCCTCCGGCGGTTCAACTTCTTTTTCTACCCTCCCTCGACCACCCCCCTACTAGGGGCGACCCCTCCGAGAGCCGCTCGGAAATCCTTGCCGAAAAGCGCGCGAGGACTTTGTCGTACACGTTTTGATGCCCAATAATCCGGCGAACATTTTTCCGGGGCGCGGGTCAAAGCGACTTCGCCGAAGGGTGAACTTTGCTCGAGATCGCGAAAGTGAAACACGACTCTCCTCTTTTTTCACTTCTTGTCGGCGTGCTTGATGGCCCTGCTTCGCCTTAACGGACGCAAAATGCCCGGCTTTTGACTGTATAGTTTTTATGAAGCTCGTACCACGCACTGCGTAATTAAGCCGGGACGGGTCCGAGTGTTCGCGGTATTCGCGGCTCGTACTCGGAATTCTTTTGGTCCAGTTTCCCGCGAAAATCCGGTTGAAAGGAACGGCGCGAGTACGCGGAAACGTTATAATCGTGTATTTCCGCACTCAAAGTATGATGATAGTTAAATGAAAGTCGGACGTTACAGCCAGGTAAAATGTCACACGAATGAAAGCTTAATGAAGAATTTTTCATTCCCATCCTGCACGGTACTGTACCTCTGATTAGCGCTTTTTGCGTCGTCATTTGCCAGCAGATTTTGAACCACACGTACGCGCGCGCCATTACAAATAGCTTGCGGACGCTGAATGGGAACGGTATCGGCGGTTTGCCTAACAAGAGGGTGGCTCGTGACTTATTTCTGTATAATCCTGTTTGCTCTGTATTCGAAGCTGCGTGATCATCCTGACTGTTTTGGCCGCTTCTGACATTTCTGGCACGACTGCCCAACCCCGGCAGCCAATCTCTTGTTTAACTGTTACCGAGTCAATAGTCAATCATTATGCACATGTTCAATAGTGACTGCGTCAATACTCGGCAATACTCAGTATTCGATAGATTTGCGTACCGGACTGCGGTGCATCCGGCGGCATAGGAAAATGAAGCAACTTGCTCGCAATTCGGAGCGCGCACTGCGCACCACATCCAATAACATTTTGAGTGGGATTCTTTACGCAGGAACGTGCCGCTGAACTCCGCTTCCCCTATTGAATTGCGCTTAATCTCTTTTCGACTGCATAATTTACGGCAACCTCCGCCCCGCGGAGCGACGGGGAACTAAAAATTACATGAAACGCCTCGCGTAACTCTCTTGTTTCGGCAAACTTTCACGGAATGATAAAGACACTTTCATACATTATGGTAACCGAGCAAGTTGTAAGATACGAAGCAACGGTTTCAAGCCGAAATTTTATCAAGTATGCAAATCGGCGCGTAAATTAGGTTTAACTCCAGATTAGCGAAACGGGGCCAAGGAGGTTGGTCGATGTAACGTTTTTACATGTCCCGCGGGCGCATGATATTCTGGCAAAATAAGACAACGGCCTGGATGGAAGGAGAGAGGCGAGGAGAGAAAAAGAGAGAAAGAGGCGTAGGACTTTTGTTCCACGGCCAAGTGGACTCTACAGAGACACTGAGGAAAACTAGAGTTTCGAAGGTTCGCAAAGCCGTACACTTGTACACTCGGCTCGTATTCTTTACAAAACGGAAGCGGGAGCTCATGGCGTCGCGAAGCGAAGAGCGTAAAAAGGATGGAGGAGAAAGAGGAGGAGGAGAAGCGGAATTTTCGCGCGAAAGAATTTCACCGTAATTTTTTTCCTCTCCACGCTCGGCGACTTCGCGCTGGACGTAAATTTGCACACGCCGGCTAGTAGGCGAGACGGGAAAACATTAACTACGAAGCGTCTAACAGTCTGTCGCTGAGCGATAAGTTGTTGAATAAACACTTTTACTCCCCGCCCGGCGGCAAAGCAAATATTGTGGTACATTTCGACCGTCGGTTTTGCATAGCGCGCACTACTCCCCGTTGTGCTCGAAAACGCGATTGTGCCCTGTTCCCTTTCTAACTCGGCGGCCGTCAGTAGCCAAATATAAAAAGGAGAGAGAATAGACCCTCCGCGCACCGCCAATGTACACGATCGCAAAAAAAGGTGGGTAGAAATGTAACTCCATTTGCGGAATTCGTAATTTCACTGGCCGCACATTTTGAACATTCTGCCGAAAGGTCGAAGCATGGCGGCCGCGAACAGAGCGAAACTTCAATACGACGCATTTCCCGTCGCCTGGGTCATTGAGATTTAACGACGAAGTAAGTTACGCGATTCAGATTACACTATCTGCGGTCATGTATCTCCTTGTTAGGAACTATCTGTTCTCCGTGCCGTGTCGCCGGTGTTGGTACACCGTTGCAATTGGACCTGGCGCCGGTGTACGCCAATGAGCGCCTAACGTAGCAGCCATCTCGAGTGCCGTGCAGTTACGCGCAATATCGGCATCGTTGGCCGACGAAAGTGGATTACAAACTCGAGGCCCGTCGGCTTACATGTATCGAAACGGTTGCGCATTCCACTTTTTTTCGCTCGCCATTTTTCCCCACCCCAGGCCCGCCGCGTAACTTCATCGACAACTTCATCGAGTTAATTAGCGTCGTTGCCCGTTTTATTTGATTGTTTCACCTCGTCGAGATCGTTGGCATTGTCCGCGGCGCCGATGTAACCAGTGATTTCGGCCGCATTTGGGGCTGTGTTGTTTGGCGGCAAAATTAACGAACCGCTCGCCCGAACAACGTACCGCACGCTCGCTAAAAACTTTCGCCGATATGTAATTATAAAATGATCCGGCTGCCGCCTATCTGAATATCAAAAACCTTCGATCGGGATGCCTTGCCGTGAGACCAGTCGAGTATTGCGTCGCGCATGCAGCTTTGCACGTCCTCGGCCAAAGTACGAAAGTAGATTATAACGGCGGAGGGGGGGGGGGGGGGGGTGCTTCGTTAAACTTCTATAAGCCGCCATGATGGATTATTCCTAACACACTTACCGCGCTCGTACCGGCGCTAAACAAAACTTACGACGGGCTTGCCGAAACTAGTTATTTGCCGCGACGGTGTCCACGGATATGTCCGCAATATTCGACGGGCTGGGACGCGGAATTTTCTTCGCGAGATTCAAAATTCGTAGGACCGGTGCGAAATTGAAATTCTACGCGCCGTCTGTTTGGCCTCGTTTAGGGCGGTCGAAACCGGATATCAACGGACTTGCTTCAATTACACGGACTCAATTAGCAGGTTCTGTTGACGGTCTTCTCGTACATCCATTTCGTAACACTGTACCGTCAGGATGTCGCAATTTTGCCCATGTTTTCATATTATTTCTACAGGATAATCTGATTATACGAAGAGAATGGATCACAGATTATTCGAAACTTCCGAATTTTAAATTCTGTTGCAGCCGATTTTTACGGCAAGTGCACAACGGTGGTTGATAAAATAGATTCTGTTTACTTGCTTCGGTAATACCTATAGGATGGTCTGATTTTACAGAAATAAACGGACACAAATCGGTTACGACTTTTTAGTTCGAACTCGTCTAATTGCCTCAACAATCACACCGCAGAACGGCACAGCGCGCATCGATGAAATTGAAGCCTCATCGAAAATTGAATCCGATCCGCTGGAACACGCTCAACACGTTGCGTTATTGGAATACTCCCTTCACACTGATACCCCCTCCCCCACCGTCGGTCTCGGCTATCAGGCGTTACGCAGGTGGCATAATGGCATAGAGCTGGGGTGCCGTCGGGTCACAATGCGAAAGTAGATTATACCTTGCGGCTCGTGAAAGTTCAATAAGCCATGATAGTGAATTATCGTCCCTTCGGAACTGGGGCGTGAGCTCGGCTGAGCAGAGTATATTCCGCGCATTATGCCCGACACGCTGGCAACTTCAAAGGAGTAGCCATGCTTCATAATCGATGCGCCACGGCGGATAATCGTAAACGGCTCATTTACCCCGAACGGAAAGGGAGAAAAAATAACGCCGCTCGCTCACCCCCCTTGCCACCCTGGCTGCCGTTTTATTTAATCTCTGCCCCCTGGTGACTCTCGTATGCGCGCTCTTAACGCGAGCTTTCTTGCCCGTTACGATCTGCGAATCGGAAACGTGTCTCGTGATCAGCCGCGCGCGAAGACCGTTTTTACCGGAAACGTTCTCGTCGTTGAGCGTTGATTATGCGTACGACCGGGGTAGGTGCTAATCGGCGCGGTTAACGGTGTGTTTCGACGGCGCAGATACCGGAATACGCTGTCGCGCATTGTCTGGCCAACGCCAGCGCCCGCCAGCATTTTCGCGGTGCGTGCGACGATCATTATCGTTGCGATTAACGACGCGGGATAATTTGGTTAATGAGATCAGGGTTGGCGGCTTCTGCGGCACGTCAGAGACCCTTGTTCTTCGATCGTTAGGTTCTCTATAAAAAAAGCTTGCCCTCCTAGCGATTGTAAGTAAGTACATTTTTTTTTGGTTGGCAATATCAGTGTGGAAAGGATAATTGCTATAAGGTTGAATATTGGATAGCGATACATGGATGTGTGGAGGAATTCAATCGTTTGCTCGCGATGGGCAGGAATATATCGGTAGCAAAGGAAAGATGCTGGGTTTAGACATGGGGGTCTGTCGGCAGCTTGAGACGAAATCCGATTCCCCCGGCGGTAGTACGCGTGACATAAAGTTGGGTACACACGGCGCACTCGATGTCGCTATTTAACGAAACGCTCGTGCGCCGCGGGTGGCCACGCTCTGTTGAATCGGATCAAAGTGTTCTTAACATAATTGCACGCCTTTTGCGCACCATCATAATATTTGTCCCGCATCTCTCTGTTACGTTTGCGCTCGCGGGCGAGGCTGGGAGAAGCTGAGGAAGAGGCCACCGTCGAAATCAACGGGGAGAGACTGACAGAGATAGGGACAGAGACAGAGACGCGGGGAGAAAGAGAGAGACACCTGCCGCGTGGGCTAAAAATAGACACGGGAGAGCACTCGGTATCAAGACTCGCGGCATCATGGCAAATACTGACTTTTCCATGTCTGAGCAAGGAAAAAGGGTACGCGATACAACTGAAGCCGAAAGTTTGCACCTGTTCCTTCGCGCTCGTGTGAAACGCAGTCAATGAGCCCAGTCTGCAGCACGCTCGTTGTAGCTTGTAACCAAGACGTGCGTGTCGGTCGATAGAGTGCTAACCACTGACATTGAGAGGTATCGGCATAAGTGATTCCAAGCACGCTAATACCGGGAATCAATTTTGAGCCGTAACGCGGCCCCAGCAGGACGTGTCGAACGACGAATTGCACGGATTCTCGGTACGATCGTAATTTCGGGCTGATACCAGGTGGCGCGATCGAAAATTTTTCCGCTAGATTTCTCGCCGTCCACGCGACTTTTCAACGTGCCACAGAAAACGAGCTCGTTCGCAGGTGAGTGACTTTAGTCACGCGAAATAATTAGCGTCAAAGCCAGTCAGCCGTCGACGGCGGCGGCGACGAAATGGAGGGCACAAACGAAACGAAGTGACGCAGAACCGAATCGGGGGGAGCCGCCAGTGATAAGCATCGCTTTGAAACATTTTTTTTTGTACTCGGCTTCCCCCCAACAACCCGCGATATTTCGAGCCCATTCATTCTTTCGTTCCCGATTCTCTTTCGAGCTTGGCGCGCTGATAAGGGTCGTGTCCGCGAAACAAGAAGGGGTGCCACATTCCAATTCAAAGCGCTCTCGATGACGGATCGACACAGAAATGTTTACGAACGGTTTTATCGGCCGGCCCTTCTCGTAATGAACGCGCCGGAGTGCGGCGGGATTGAAAGGGGATCTGTTAATTTGTTT
Organism: Anoplius nigerrimus; assembly: GCA_914767735.1. Classification (NCBI taxonomy): domain Eukaryota; kingdom Metazoa; phylum Arthropoda; class Insecta; order Hymenoptera; family Pompilidae; genus Anoplius; species Anoplius nigerrimus. The sequence goes on along the minus strand of OU612088.1, from coordinate 11,320,442 downwards.
ACGCACGGCTGCTAGGATTCGCGTGGCTCGGCGTTTGGATGGAATCACGTTCGCGGCAGCCAGATAAAGATAGAATGAGAGAGGGGGGGAGGTGGAGGAGAGAGAAAGAGGAAGTGAGTGCCGAAGAGCCGAGCAGTCGGAAGGATCTCGCGCAAAGTCCATAAACGGTTCGCTGTTGATATTACATTTAACGGCCGATTCGCTCTACTGACGTCCGACTCCAAGGCCGTTTGACGATGATTCCTTTTTTGCAGTCGATCTGCGATTTATGTTTCACCATCGGTGCTCGCTGACAGCAGTGATATTAGCGGAAGAGTTGCAGATGCGTAAAGCGTAAACTGGTACTGCTCGGCGGACGGTTGCAAAAAGTAATGCTTCGGTTACAGAATTTTCGGCCACTTGCTATGTTCCGTGCGAGAAATAAAGCAATCAGTTTATCGCGTAATGGCTTTTGCCCCGCGTTACGCGCCTTCCTTCATTCCCGTTTCGCCCTTTTGCCCGTCACACTTTTCCTTCCTCGCGTTCCATTATCAATATGGCGCCATGCAACTATGCAAATAGGGACTCGAACGTATGCGCTGCCGACGAAATATGTTCGCGGTCGCGGCGACTGAATGAATACTTCGTGCGGGTTATCTGTATTCTTTTTTTCTCGTTCCTGTCTCGCCGTCATTACGGCGCGGATAGTCTGCGGTTGCCACGGAATGTTTTGCGGAGCTTTCAGTTCGCCGATGTAAATGTTAACCTACCGTCTGTTTTTCCAGCTTCATTTGGCCGACGCTCTGAGCAAGTTGGGCAGTTACGGCGAAAATTTTTTCCCTTGTACAGCGTCGGTGCAACATAATTATCGGTAATGTACGATTATTTTCAACTTTTTCCCTTAAACCCCCGTATTTTTCGTCCATTTGTACCTGAATGTCAGTGCTTTGAATGAACCTAATTCCACTGAGTACCGACATTTTCAACTCCCGCATCCGGTATTAGTCAAAGCCGTGGTTAAGAGGGCAAAAAATAGTAACCGAGGAAAGTTCGGAATTATCATTTTCCACGGCAGTCAATGTGTTAATGAGCGGCCGGACGGAAGTGGCTCCGGGCTTCTTGGATGTCCTTGAAAGTACGACGAGGCAGTCGTCCCGTCGTAACCGCGGCCCGACGGTCGTTGAAGAAAACTTACGTCCCTCGGCCGGATAATCGGGCGTCTAATGACATTTGAATGTCGGTTTAATGTAGCACTCTCTAAGACAGACGCTCCTGGTCATTCACGGCCGTTGGCGAACCATTGAAAATCAGTCACCTCATTCAGTTGCAGTCGGTTCACCGCGACGAAACTCCGCGGGAAAATCAATAGCCGGGGCGCGACGAAATATTACGCCGCTGTGAAAGGCTCTTTTATCGTCCGCACCCCCATCCCCTTGCTCCACCTCATCACCCTCCCTACCACTCTCTCTCCTTCTCTTTCTCTCTCGCTCTCGTCCTGCCGGTCAAACAAAGGATCTGAAAAAGAATTCTATGCGCACAGATTACACGCGCTCGCGCACTCTCGCCCGCGCCCTCTCGGTGACTCTACAAATTTCGCCATTGTTCGCGAACGCGAACGGCACGCGTAGAAACACAGTAATATCCGCGACATTAATTTTCGCTGCTTTGTAGATTACCGCGTCAGCGTAAACGGCTAGATTAAGTGCGCGCCGGATATGAATGGCGCAAGCGCGCGCGCGCGCGCGCTGTTAACATCTGCTCGAAATTAGAAATTCGAATTCGAAGTTACGACGAAGGTAGTGCATGGATGGGTGCGCGACATAGAAGGGTGACGGGGATGTGTTAGAAACTTTCCACAATTTCGCCGTAGCGATGTCGCACGAAATGTTTCCTGGCCACGAGAGGTCATCTATGCCTCGTTGAACGCGTCTACGGGCCACATACCGAGAAATTCAATCATCTTCGAATTTCACGTTGTTTTCTCGACTTCGTCGGTAGAAGGCGGTATGAGCTGAGGTTGGAAAGGAGTGAACGGTGGGGTAGGGGGTTAGACTGGTCGTCGGGGCGAAAGTTAACTTGAAATGAAAGTCGCGAACGGATAACGATCGGGGATAGGTATCCTCGTGCGGCAAAAAGTCTATAATAAAGGGAGAACTTTTTCTACTCGATGTCCGGCTCACGGTCGGCAGGCACGGACAGTCTGCTCGGACAACGAACGAGCGAACGCACGCACACCGATATCGGCGCAGAGATCCATTTAGCGATATTGTTTACTAACAACTTTCGAACTCGTTGCAGCGTGCTCGAGGGAGCCAACGGAAAGAGTGGGCGCCTGCGCGCGCGCGTGCATACGCGGACGCAAACGCCGCGGAAATATGGGCGAGAGCTAATTCAGGGGGCATCGACTTGATACGTCGACGTTTCGAATTCATTATGTGTATTTTGCCGCGCCGTTCGACGTGATACGCGTGACGAGTGTTCGCTTGCTAATGGAACTTTCGATTAACGCTTTCAATCTCTAATGAGACTTTCAATTGGTACGGTTCGCGCCCGTTGTGGATGCGGACGGGAGATCGAGCGAGATATCGACCTGCTTCAAAAGGGTATTGACGACCGGAATTGAAAGTTTAATCCCTCGATGGCTTTTCAATGGGACCTTACCGAAAAGTAGTGGAATTGTTCAGAACAAACGTCCTTTGTTTGCCAAATCATAGGTTTTTTGCTATCTTGTATCGGGAGCCAGTAGTAGAGGTACAGATAAATCAGTCATATTGTGCGGCGGTTTATAGCGCGTGCTGTACTACTGATATGGGTAACTAGTGGTATGACCTGCGTATAAGTCAGTCATCGTGCGCCGTCCCAAGTAGTCTTGCTTGTCGCACGCCTTTTGATAGCATATTTTTATGATCTTCGACTCCGTTGAGCAAGCGTAACCGTAAAAAGCTGTGAGCAGCGAACAGTTTATATCGCGGAACGAAATTGCCCGGCATCGAAGCGAATTTGGAAGGCAGTCAAGCAACTAAGTTCCACCACTTCTAACTCGCTTCATTCGCCCGATGCAAGCTCGTATTTACGCGTGGGAAAACTTACGGGACTTAAGTGAGTTAGTTAATTAACGGGTAGATTATGCACACGACATTTAACTGGCAACTTTGGACAGCGCAGATTTACAGAATTCCGAACCGAGTAACGATGCAACTTCCGCGTACGCTCGCGTGCGCTCACTTTCTTGGGTAACGAGTTGTGCAATAAGATTTTTCCGTTCATAACCAACCGCACGTACGATTAACCACTGATTTGGAGTAAGGGCGAACTGCGTCGGGCGGTAGCACTCATTTAATAACCACAGCGAAGCGTGCCCTCCCACGGTCGGCGAGATGTGATCAAACAGCGAGCAAGGCGCGCGAGGACAGCAAATTCATCCGACAAAAAGTACGTCTCGCGCATTTCGCTATGTCGCAAATATGTCCGAATTATCCGCCGCTTTGCGCCGGGCATTTAATTACGTTGATTGCTTTGCACGGTAAACTTGTAGCTTTTTACGACGAATTTCAAAGTAATTTCAAGCGGCGACAGCGGCAGGTAGTCTGCCCGGTCCACTCCCGCGCATGCGCCGCCGCTCGGGACGTTAATCGAAATTTGTTAGTATAATAATTGTCCGTCACGACAATCAATATTAGCCCAGGGGTTTTGTTTATCGGCAAAACCGACGCCGGGCGATTGTTTCATGAATAAAACGGTAGCGGGATGGGCTGCGGGGTTAGCGGAGGGACGCTGGAAGAGGGGGGGGAGGGGGCAAAATATTTACTACCTTATTCATGCGATAACGTAACCGCGCGAGCTCTCGCGCCGGCGGTCGGATCTCATTTAAATGAAATAACGTATCGCACTTTATCGATCGGCCGCGGAACCTGGCGGCGGTGCGACGGAACGTAAAAATAACGAGTGAGCCTCGTCTCCGACGTCCGAGGCACAAAAGGTCGACCCGCCATTGCGCTTTAAGCTCGTTACCTTTCTGATTTAGCAACCGTGGCCCGGAACTACGGGCGAGTCACTTTGTTACCTGAAATGAAGACTCCTATCCTCATCTCGTCGCCGACGCCGATGTAAAGTACAAAGTTGATCCGCGTCATCGCGCCATTCGCCGAGAAACCTACGCTCCCTTCTGGGCGGGCAGAAGGGATGAGGGAGGGCCGGGTAGGGGAACCTCACCCTTATCGTCGATCCGGAAAGGGGAGTCGTGAACTCGGCGGTCTGAAGGCTGCGAACTGTTCTGTCGGCAACGAAACGGCCGTGTTTTATCCGGCTTGCCGCGTGTAATGAAACCTGCGGGGCCACTCTAACTTTATAGTTTACGCTCCTGTCGTAGGAGCATTTACGTGCAGCTCGGGGTACTTAGCTACGTTTACCGTCCTGTCTCTCTGCCCCTGTTCCCCGCTCCGCTTTCATTCCTTCGGCCGAAGGAACGAAAAAGTGCCTCTTATTAGGAGGCAACGCCTAGTATCCTTCGTCATTATCGGCGGCATGATGCTCGGCCGAAGCTTATTACGCGCCGGTTAAAACTGTCTCGTTAACTCCCCACCCCCTCCCCACCCTCCGAGTGGCCATAAACCGCTTCTTGCGCGGCAAAATAAATTAGCCGCCGCTCCCTCTCTCGCTCGATCGCAAAAAGTCGGAATAAATTACGCGTTCCAGTTACGTTCGATCGCGAGCGGATTATCGTTATGGGAGGGGAGAAGGGGGCGCACATTTTACGGCTCCATTGAAATAGTGAAACGTCCTTCCGCAAACTCCCCTTACGGTTATTCGAATCGGTTCGACAAAACGGAATTGATGCACGCCGCGCGATTAGCGGAATTTCAGTTGTCTGCAGTATCGCGGCGATCGCGGGCGTGCGCGTGCGACAAAGTACGCCGGGGTTAATTTTACATTTAATAACGAGCCATTGAGTAGGAACAATGGCGCGGATGGAACGCGAACGAGGATGGGGGTGGGCGAGGGCAAGTTTATGCGGACGGTGAGCGTTTCTCTGATTATTCACACCGATATATTCGGCATTGACACGCGCCCAGACAGAGTCTCTCGGCCAAATTCGAACGACCGGAAGAAACCCGCTCCCGCCCTTTAAGTGGCACCTGACCGTGCATAATTCCCCTAGCCATCGGTCCTGGGGGTTCGGAATATTTGCCGCAGAATTTTCGTGTTTGCCAAAAGTTAACGTTCGCCCTGCGGAAATTCAAACGCTTGAATCGAATGTGCGTATATTTGCATGGTAAACCACAAACACGCCGGTTATCTCTAATTACAGTGCGCGGGTCATCCTCCTCTCCAGCTCGACCCCCATCCCCGTTTGCCCCTCTGCCGCGACTTGTTTCTCGTGGAACGCGAAATTGCTTTATTACCGGTGGAAGAGCAATAATTCTGGGTCTTATGTGGTCGTCGTAATTGTGAATGCCATTATCGGGGACAGGGTAGCAATATTCATCCGGTGCAAGGCAATACTGTGTCGTAATGCTTATCTCAGGCAAGGATGTAACAACGGCTCGTTTCGCTTTTGTATTAGGAAAGTTATCTCACATCGATATGAGTGTCTTTCCTACGAAACGCCTCGAACATCAGTATGTACATCGTATAGGTACATGCATGGAGCATAAGGTCAAGAACGTTGCTCGTCCGGAGCCTCCCGACACACGCCTTTCACCTTTTTAATTCCGCTCGAGTAACGAGAAACACAAACGGCCAGAAATAGAACGGCACCAGGCGAATATGAACTGGCCGTCGTTGTCGATCGAACAGCGAACTATGTCGGCGCCCGTTGCTTTTTTCCCCATCGTAATATTGACTGGCAGAGTTCGACAAACGATACCGTGCATTTTTGACGATTGCAGGCTTCCTTTGTCAGCGGGAGAAAAAACAGAGTGCCTCCTACTCTGCTTGCGTACACCGCTGCCACTACCCGCTCGAAATGCAACGTCGGCGTTAACAAGTGGGCCAAAAGTAAAAATCGGAGCAAATAGGAGAGTGAATCGATATCGTACCGGTGCCGGGCGCTACGTTGCACCGATTAGGAGATATTCGTCATGATTTTCGCCCGTTGCTTTTTTGAACCAACATCTGCCTATCGTTCCTCTTTATATTCCCGCGTAGCTACGTATAATCGTCACGGCGGTGTGCGTGGGTGCTCGCGCGCGATTACACGCATCGGGAGTCGTTCGAGTGGGTACACATGCCCATCGACTGAACGACGAGAAAAACTGCGTGTGCCAATTCGGCCAATTTTGTCTAAGAAGCCCCCCTCCGCCTTGTTCTGCCACGACAAGCAAACTTGTTAGCAATTTCTTTGTTATATGCGTAAACTTAGTTTTTCAGCTCGAAGATTCTGAGGTAAGTGCTGTGTTCCTTGACAACGGTACTCTTTTCAGGGAGCCTAAACTCTGTCTACGCGGTGGCTAGATCCTTTGTTCTAATGTTTATAACATTGTATGCGCAATCGAAACATCGATGACGTCGGGTCGTCTGCTTCACGAACATATTTCCTGAGAATAATCACGAAACTTCTTAAAAGAACAGTATATTGCCTCGGTGACAATGTACTAATGCTTCCGGTGATTTGTCCTCATCTCGGGCAACCATATTACTATTTATTTCTTCAGCTATTTACTCTTTTATTATTTATTGATTTCTTTCCTGACACTACAACGTTGGCTGGGGTGCGCCACTCCCTTGGTGAGGATTAATAAGGTCGGCGGGTTAATAAAATCTGCGGAACATTGGACGAAAACTTTATTACTCGTGCCTTTGACGGAAACCTGAAAGGACCGAAAATGGAATAATAAAACACTGCCAACGCAATGTTGATAATGCCGAACTTGGAGGAAGCTCGAAATAAATGGGATTGAGTTCGCGCGCTTCGATTGTTTGAAACGGATAAGGATGAAATTCGAGCGGTCTTTGTGAATTGTCGGTACTTAAATGATTCGAAGGGTGGCCGAAATGAGTCGAATACGGTGGGACATGTTGCAAGCGTGCTGGTCGATAACCCGATGACCCAGATGTACACGATGATATTGATTAGCCATCGGTTGTTTGTCCCTCAGCAGTCAAACACGCCCGTTCATCCCTACATCTCTGTCCTCTCCGCTTTCGAACTTCCTTGACCACTGACGTCCGCATTGTCTACCATCCCTCGCGTCTGCGATCTCCGCGTTATCTCGGAGCCCATTCAACTACCCCCTCCCCTCTCCGCTCCTCTCACTCTCGACCTTTGTCCGTCTACGCCCGTTCCCAAGCCGTCCACTCTATTCCTCTTACTCATTATTTTCTCTATCTTTTTACCCTCCCCTCGCTCCTCTTATCACTTTCTCCTTCCACCGCGCACTGTGCGTCCTCTTCCGACCCCAACCGGCGAAATTGGATTTATGGCTTTATTTTCCTCCTTCGCGGACAATATCTACCGGCAGATTGCTTGCCGAAAGCGCAGGCTCGTATTATGGCGAAATAATGGAGACCCTCGCTCCCTTTCATGTCGTCCACATGGACGAAAAAAGGGTGGGTGGAGACAGGATGAGGTGGGAGGGGAGACGATCCGGGTGGCCTTTGATGGGCGTCGAAGTTGGCAAAACAAATTTCGAGATCCGGCCGAACGTTCGAGATGCCGTTCGGTGCCTTCCTTTTATGGTCGATCGTTTCCTAAAAGTTTTAAGGGGTAGCTCGGAACTGCGGAATGAAGTGAAATAAAATAAAATACATACTCCACTTCGAGGACGGTACGCTCGGTCGCATTCGGCGCTCATTTGTAATCCTCCTTGCCTGCTGCGCGGCAGCTATTCGTAAACTGCGCTTCTGCCAGTACCGAGTCTTCTTTATAGCTGCATTCGAAATGGCCTTTTTTAGGCCATCGACATCCGTCGCGGGACACGCGGAAAAAGGCCGTGGGTTCGGATTCGATTAACGCACAGCGACGATTGCCTTCTCTGGCCGGGGTGATGAACTGTTTTCAAAAATTGAATTCCCCGCCCGCGTGATTTATACACGACGGGCCGAGTGTTTTATGACGTTTGAGGAAGCGCTCGCTTTAACGGGGGAACTTGTTTAGCGGCGAGAAGGGCGAATCGATTCTCAATCAAACCGTCCGCACTTGTGCGTACGGCACGAATGAATTTTGCGGAATGGTCGGGGCGAACCCCCACTCTCGGCTTCAATTACTTTCTTGGCGCGGTATTGCCGATCCGCGCAAAATACGCGTAATCAACTAGCCTTTTAACTGTTATCGATCTGTACTTTTTTCTTGCCCACTAGCAGTTTAGGATAATACGGTTTACTTCGTTCTCTGTTAGAGCGAAATGTGCACGATGCTTTCGTTACGATAATACTGAGGAAGCGATAAACATGTTTGTTCGTTAAAAATAGTTGAAATGCTTCCTTTTTTTATTTTTAGCGCTGTAGATGAGTTCTGATTGTTATTGTTAATTAATGGACGTTGTTTGATGCGGATTCAAACAGGGTATCATCGATTTGTATACCAACCTTCGGGACAATGTATGCGCACAGAGAATAGAGTGCGCCAATCCCATGAGACGAAGATGAAACAGTTTCGCGCGCTTTCTTCACCTGTTGCGTTTGACAGTACGTCGAGCGTGTTATAATTTTAACATAATTCAAGTAGTTTGACAGTCGCCAAGCCGGGTCAAAGGTAATCAGTATATCGTGTGCGAGTTCCGCGGTCACGGAAAAGTTCGGTTGAATATTGGTTTCGAAAGTTTCGTCAGTTTTGTGAGTTTCTGGTTCACGTGCCCGAAGGACGCACGGTCTAACCTCAAACATCATCGTGTACCGGTAAGAACAATTCTCACGCATGACTTATTATTTGTCACCATATCATCGTACCGTAAATTAATATTTTATCATACGCTAAATCGTTCTGTTGCTTTACTACTGTGTTTGTCGTTAATAAAAATTAAGCTAGACACTATTTGTATTGTGATACTCTCGTGCGCGATATTCGGATGTCGTGCAGACCGATAGTAAATATTTCAGAATTATTCGATAAATACTGTTCCGTGAGTTTACACAAATATTTCCAAAGGATTTATTAATGTTTTCCCAACATATCCATTTTATCTGTGTATTTTGATAAGTTGCTTGTTTGGTTTATAACTGTTATATATTATATTAACATGACACTTGCACACTTGATTGAATATGTGCAATGTGTTCTTTACAAAGTGTGTTTTCAGGTTTTTTTTATGACCTAATGCAAAATGGTTGATTATATATCCGCCGAATTGACAGCCACATGTGCTGCATTGGGTTATTATGACGGATGCAAATATCATTTAGATAAGCATTGTATAGGTATGTGATTTTAGAATCATTTGAAGTCAGCAAATGGGACATTACCACTGAATTATGTTTTTATTAACATTATTTACATTTATTACAGATGTTTTAAAAGATCTCATTAAATATTTAAAAAGAGATGACGATTCTCATACTGTACGCCGTTTTCTTGGTCAAACCAAATTACTACAGACTGATCTTATAAAAATACTCATAGAACATACAGACAAAATTGAATTATGGGATGTTTTATTAAGGTAAATACATTACTCAAAGCATTATTATACATTGTATTCCTTTCAGCAGTTTAAATCTATTGTCCTTGTCAGGTTGATTATCAATTTAACAAGTCCAGCACACACAATATATAATGAAGAAATTCCTACAGAAAAAACCATGCGCAATTTATATGATCAAATTGTAATACACCTGCAATCATACAAAACTGCGCTAACAGATGATGCTGTATGGACTGCTATAAGTACACGACTTGCACAAATACTCAATATTGTAAGTTGGTTTGACGCATATGTATATCCTTGGCATATTGCTGATGCACTGTTTTGGTATTTATAGGATAGTTCAGAGAGAGCAGAGAATGAAGAACTGATTATTGAGAGAATTTTAGTCTTTATTAGAAATATTTTACAAGTACCGCCCAATGAACACGAGCAAGCATCAGATGAATTTGCCACTGTGCATGATGAGGTACGCTAAAAACATGATTGACATAGCCCAAGTATGTCATCAGTGGCTATAATAATTTTCTTTTCTTATGTACAGATGTTATTTGCACTTCATGCTGCTGGTACAGTGGACTTGCTGCTGTTCATTGCTACCAACAATAGCGAACAGCAATATCATATACAAATGTTAGAGGTAGTTATCAATACTTTTATCAGTAATGAGTTTTGTTCAAAATTTGAGCAGAGTAATAAAAAATTATTGCATTTTGTCTTTCGTTCACATTTTATCATTTCCTCGAAATATGTTCAACCTTGAGAAATAACGTTAAGTCGCAATCCGCAAATTTTACATTAATACTCCGCGTACGTCCTTAATGTTCCCCGACAGATCATATCTCTGATGCTGCGTGAGCAAAATCCGGCTCAGTTAGCATCATCCGGGTTGCAACGCAGCAAAATCGAGAAGCAACGAGACGAGGCAGATCTTCTAGCGGTCCGGGAGAAGGAGATACAGGATAAAATGGAAAAGATACGGAAGTACGCAGGCTCTCGGTAAGTTCCGTATAGATCAATGCCAATTCGACAACTTGGGAGTCACGGTTAAGTTCCACTTAAATCTGCACGCAATCTCATCCGATCGCTCGCGTGATCCACATCCGCGCATAAACCAAGGGGGGTAAAACTCACTGTCGATAAATCAAACTTCCCAGTCAGTATCTCCTCCACGAAGGCCTTTCCCATGACTTTCGCCGACTTTCAATTTGAAAGCCTCCCGTAAATTGCGCCGTCCGCCGGGGCTCGGAATTTCTCGCAGTCATTTTACTACCCGTTAACTTCCGCGCTCTTCCCCACGCGCGTGGAAGCGTTGGAAGTAAACTAAGTTATTGTAGCATTTAGGAAGCCGGCGGCTATAATGCATCACGGCCAACGGACGCGGAGAAATGCGTCGTATAAAAATGCGCACGGTCCGAGCGCAAATATCTTCCGCTCTTCTTCAAAAAGTCACCTCCTCTTCGCCGTCCAGCCATTCATACCTCATTTTCGCGCTAGCTTGGATATCGCGCGCAGCTAATACCTTAATGACCGCCCCTCGGGGACGTAAATGCCTTTCATCCGTCCACTTCGCACGGTCGCGCCATTTTTAAGAAGGAAGACCGCCATTGATAGCGAGCAATTTTAATTTTAATGCAGCCGACAGAGATATAAAAGCCAACCGAGCGCATTGATTCGAGGCGGGAGTGTGCTACGGCTCGCGGGCTCGGGGCAAAAGGGACAGAGTGCGGGGCGGTTTAGTACTTGACGGATACCTTTCGAAGGATCGCACCCTCTCACGCTCACATATCCATTCTTCGGTGTCTTCGCTCAGTCGGTCACACGCCCGCCGCACGGGCGTGTAATGAATATGACCCAGTTTTTAAGACAGGCCCGCCGGGGGAGGGATGAATAGAAGCTTTTATCCACTTGTTGGGAAGAAGCGGGGCTATATTCTTGTAACGAGCGTCGTTCAAACGGGGAGGGGCCCCGGCGACGCGCCCTCGCAGAAATGCTTTTTGCAACTGGGAAAAAGGGATGGAAGTGGGATGAAAAGATCGGCTTCCAACGGTTCTCGTTTTTATGTTTTCCCCCCACGCTCTCCCGCTCTTTTTCCCTGTCTCGCTCCGGCCGCAGCCACCCTCCCCCCTTCTTTTAGCGTCGCGCGCTTCGGCAGGCGAGCTAACAAGTAAGTCGATCGGAAAACGATAAAGCGCCGGATCTCGATGTCGGGAACATATCTGTCCTCTCCACCTCCGCACCAGGGATTAAAAACGGGTTGGGGGCGGGGTGCGTGAGCAGTTCGGAGGACTCGGGGGAGGAATTGCAAATGAGCGCTCGGCAGAGGGTATAAAAAGGGCGGGATGATAATTGCTCGTTGACTCGCGCCTCGATGGCAATTTAGCGACGCACGCCCGTAATGTTCTACATTGTTAGGAACCTCCCCATTGTGCCGGCGAACACGCGAGCTCCTCTAATATCTCATTCCCACGTTCACGACTTTTTGCTTCCTCTTCGTTTTCGACCGCGACGAAAGGCGCCGCTCGCATTTTGACAGCAATTACCGCGAACCTCGTTGGCGCGCATCGAAATTGCTCGTTGAAAGTTGTTAGACTCAATTTTGTTTCGAGCGTGAAGGAATCTTCGGTAGCTCGACATCATCCGGTGGGGAAAAATGAACGAGAACGAGATCAAAAGCGCAATCTCCCGAGATATCTTCATTCGCCACGCTACGGATTCTAAGTCACTCTCCTTGATTACCGTTGAGCCGCATTTTTTCTCACGGCACATCCGACTTTATCGGGCACCGTTGCCCATATTTAATTTTACCGATCACCGAGCATCTTATTGCCGCTTTGACATACTTCGGGAAGTGAACCTAAAGGCTGTATAAGAACGATCTCGCAGCCGTTAGAGATGAGGTTGCTGGCGAAGGGATGAACTGGAGGTCACAAGAAGGAGGGTTGAGGAAGCAGGATGGAATGTAAGCGAGAGAGAGCCGAAGAGAGAGAGAGAGAGAGGGAGGGAGAGAGAGAAGGGCGGAGAGTGCCTTCGTCATTTAGCAAACTATCTGTCGGTGACAGCCGCCTTCTATTCCATTGATTGGATTCTCAGAAGTCATGGATGAAATTGGATTTGAATGATCAGTTCTCTTTTACTCGCAAGAAAGTACGTTATCCGTGCATCTCGATTTGCCTGTATACACCTCGATGGCGAACTCGATCCTCGCTTCGTCGATCTTTCGTTCCTACGTCTATTTTGAGCTGCTCCCTTTCTCTCTCGACTCTTCCTCCAACCTTCCACCTCACGGTAATAATTCGCACTTTCCTGAAAGCCGGCCGGCTTCCGCATTGACTTCGTTATCGCCCGTTACAAATAGCTCGTTAAGTTGAAACGCGTTAATTACGGAATAAATCGAATTACTTTTCGATCAACTAAAGTGGAACTTATCTGGAGCTCACGCGCTCATTATCCTTCCTTTTAGACATTCCAGGTTCGGCGGTACGTACGTCGTGCAGAACATGAAGGCCATCGGGGATCATCAGTTGATCTGCCACAAGCCGTTTACGAAGATCGAGGCGCTAGAGTTTGGTCAAGACAAGGTAAGTCATTCTCACCCCCTTCCACCGGAATCCTCAAACTATCGCGCTAACGTTCGCGCGGCCGCGTTATCCGGTTGAACGAGCGTCGTTAAAACGGCACGTGCCGTTAACGATAATTGTGAAATCGATGAACTTTCCGATCTCGAAAATTTCCCCCCCGCCCCGGAAACTCGGCAACGTCGGGGAAGCAGAAGTCGCGGGCGATAATCGCGGCGGCAATTTCGGAAAAACCGTTCCAATTAAGGAAGATTACCAGGAACAGGGCGCTTAAACGTTTGACAGACCGCCTTGGCCGGCTTCTTCGCCGCTTCTACGAGCGGACTTCTCCGAGTGTCTGCGAACAGTTCGCGCTCACTTCCGGTGCATTCCTCCAGGTCCTTCCCCGCGTTCCCCCTAGCGCGCGATTCCGCGCGAGGAGAAACGTTGGACGCCGGATCATGGCCGAACTGGAGTCGGGAATGGAAACGGGTCGGTACGAAGGAAACGGCCTATTCAATTAACCGCCGGATTTCAGCGATAGTTTTCATTAGGCGGGTAAATGGGGCTGGCGGAGGTGGCGCCGGGCCTCGACTCGAATGGAAATACGGCTGTTAATTAGGACTATCCTCGTGTAATTAGAGGTGCGCTCGTCGCTTAATGGCATTGAAGCGTTTAAAAGTGGGTCAGCCCTCTTCTCTCGCCTCTCGTGCCTTCTTCTGTCTCCCCGCTTCTAAGAGGGCTTTTCCCAGGCATCCCATCCCGCCCCACCATCTTCCGTTTCTACCTCTTTCCTCCCCCTATCACCCTCCCCTCCTGTTCTGCGTCCGCGGCTCCTGCCGTTATTACTGTCGACTTTCCACGTGGCACATTCTGCATTCGCGGGCGAAACTTTTCGTAGACGGCCATTTTATGCGCCCGGTTTCATTATTGCCAGCCTTATAAATCTGGCCCCGGCGACGGAGCCTGAAAAGATCATCCCTACCTGCTGACATCGTTTCGCCAGCTTCCATCTAGCCGCCGTTTATCCGAAAACCCTACTTACACTTTCCGAAGTCCCTCGCCTTCTTTTCTCTGTCTCTCTCTCTCTCCCCCTCTCGCTCTGTCCTTTACCCTCTTTCTCCCTCTGTACTTTTATGCGCGCGAGAATCCAACCTCTTCGTGTGACGAGGGCGCATTCATTCGGGATCGTGAAACAGAAATCGCGCAAATGGAATCGTTGGATCTAACGACTGGACGACGGTGAGATTCTTGACGTTACGGAGTTTCGATTCAGAGCCGAGGCCACCTCTACTCGCGTCCTCGGTCGTTCCCGCGCAAGGGAATGGCGAGTGTGTAACTCCGGGGCGATGGAATGCATACGGTTCACTTATCGGAAAGTACCACTTCCGGATATCGAGTGACATTTAAGATCGCGAGGTAAACAGAAAGAGAATCGCCACCCTCACGATTTCATTACCGTATCTCGCTTGAGTGTCGGAAAGAGACTAGACGAATTCGAGGAGAGTAAGGGATAGTCTCGCAAAGTTTGATGACTGCATTACGATGATAGAAAAAAGTGAAGCGGCCGAAGAATAAGTTGCCAATGGCAGCTGGATTGAAGGAGCGAACTTCGGCGCTGAGCGTGAGGCTCTTCCTGAAGGAGTTCTGCGTCGAGTTCCTCATCGGCGCCTACAATCCCATGATGCGCTACGTCAAGTCCTGCGTCACGGCCTCCGATCACACAATGGCGGCGGAATCGGCCTGCTACCTCTGGTCGTTGCGCTTCTTCATGGAGTTCAATCGCCATTACAAGTTCCAAGTGAAATACGTGAGGTAGGTATCCTTATTTCCCGCTGTATTTCCTGATGGTAAAGGCCACATCGTCGCCGAATGGTTCTTCGGATCGAAGAGGGGGCTGAAAAGAGAGGGAGATGGCAATGGGGGTCGTGGTTTGGGGGGAGGAAGCGAGAGGTAGGTAGTTTCCGAACTCGTTTTACGCATCGTCGCTTCCTTTGGATGCTTGTCTGGGAGGAGCACTTCCTAGCTTTCTCTCTCTATATATACACACGCGCCCGCTCCCACGTATTCCGCCTTAAGCAACATATACTTCGCGGCTTAAATTCCCTCTGCAGTCTGCTATCTATTGAACACGTACGTATGTACTCGCTGCAATTGGCTTCCGCCAGTGGCGAGGATCTATGTGCGGAAGGCCTACTTTTCTCACGGAGACACGTGACCAATTCTCTACCCAGGTCGTCCGCGAATTGTTTCACGATACGCTTCCGGAACCTGGTGATCCCATGATCTTTTCAAGGATTTCCTTTTCGTGCCAATTGACTTATACTCTTTTCGCAGAGATTAAAGGCTCACATTTTTAACGTTTGACGTGAATTATCGTAGCGAGACGATATCGAACGAAGTGTTCCACTTCGTGCAGCGGCAGATGCAGCACTATTACGAGATCATGGCGAGCGATAAGAAGAGAATACCCCTTTGGTCTCGCCGACTGCATTTAGCTTTGAAGGCATATCAGGTGAGGCCGATGCGTTCCGCCGGGCGGACTCGATGATCGATCGAACGATCGATCCATCGATTGATCCCAAACGACGTGTACCGTTTCAGGAACTTCTTCACACACTAATGGCAATGGATAAGAGTACGGATCACGGCGTTCGGGAATCCAGCAAGGTCATTAAGAGCAACGTGTTTTATGTACCGGAGTATCGGGAAACGATTCTCTCCCAGCTCCTTTGCTTCGACGATCGCAAAATGTCACGGTTAGTACAAAAACTTATGCCCGTAATGTAGGACATTCGTGGCGCTGGGTACATAAAATAATGGAAAGGCGTGCAGAACGTAGGGTGGAACTGAGCTGACGGTTGCCTTAACGGTGCTGCGGCAAAGAAAATAAGACTCTTTGCCGGTCGTTTGCTCGGACGGAGAGCTTCAAAATCATCGGTACTCGGTCGTGAGGATAAAAAAGAAGCCGGAGGGAAGGGAGGGTTGAAGTTTATCACCGAACTGACCTCGCGAGAGGGAAAAACAGTTCGGCTGCGGAACAACTCGGCTCGATTTCATTAACATAATTCATCGGCGATCGTGGACTCAGCTTACACTCCGTAATTAAAATTACACGACGGTCACAACTTAGCAGAACTAATTAATAACTTTCAAACGGTTCGCTGAGTACTGAGATAGTAACGAGATTGAAAAGTTTTGAGAAGTGCAGCGAGCGATGTTCTAGAGACTCGTTCCTTCATTTTCGAAAGTTCGATCCCACGTTTTTTGTCTCCTTCCCTTCCGTCGACTAATCCTCATCCCCCTCTCTCGGCGGCCATTCGTTTTGAACGGAGAAATCTCGAATCCGCCTGTCACAAATTTGCTGCCGCGAGTTGGGGGTGTTCTAATAATATAATGCGGAACCTGGCGAAAAGTTTTACATGAATCCGGTTCCCGCTGACGTCCGTCGACGTGTTTGGCCGGGTCGAGTTTACATCGCGAGCGCCCCGCGGTCTCGTCAAAAGGAAGGGCTGTTTACCGAAAGTTTTATCTACCGCAGACAGATTGATTCACTTGCCGATCAATCGGTCCGAACCGGCCCAGAAGCCACTTCACTCTACCCCCGTTCTGCGTTTCTCCTTTTTCGACCATTCCTCCCCTTCTGCAGCCCCTTACCTCTCGCACTCTCACTCTTTCCCTCTTTCTCCCTTTTCCTGCGCCTTCAACTTCTTCCTCCGTTCGCGTTCATCTTTTCCTCCACTCGTTTGCCCCCCCCCCCCGCCTCATTCCCTCCTTCCTGCCCCGCCGGCGGAATAAACAACTTTTATCGACCTTCCGGCCTGCGATTCGGGCTCGAGAGATTGTGGGAGTTCGACTGGCGACGAATTTGACGGGCTTGAGGTATCCTACGGGCCACCCATGCGCTTTTGTTCCAAATCCAGACCATACGATTCTTCCATCTTATACCTCTAATAATGTACAGATCCAATTACGACGTTCACATTTGATTTGTTGACAACACATGTTTCTCCAAATCACCTTTGCCACGGCTGCTCGGGCATGTTTCTGTGAAGGTCTTAATGACGAAATGCTTTAGTCAATACGTAGTCGCCAACGACATCGCACGTGTTCGTACCTGGGGATGTCGAGGAAAACCTTAGGGCCGACACATCGCGAGGCCAGCCACGCCGTGCAGACCAGTCTCATAGTCTGCCAGGCTCCACGCGCTACCTTCGCTTTGAGCTCGAACTGTGACGGGAATCTAGCGTCGACGAGAGCGCGCGTCAAACTTTGGCCGCTCGTACGACCGCTAAATTGATAAATTAACCTGCCGGCGCGCCGAAGTTTGAATTAATCCTCGCGCGTATTACACGCGAGCCGAATAGACTTCGCTACTGAAGGACCCCCTGTGCGAAGGACGTGGAACCGGTCCCCACGGTGTCGCGCAATCCTAGCTAAAGTTCTGCAGCGTCGACACGGATATCCCGCCGAGAATTCGGCGAACGGATGTGCAGATATTCGGCGGCATGATTGCAATATTCGGTTCGCGCTGTTGAATATCACTCGCGAAGCTTGTTTTTTCATCTGTTCGCAGGATGTACTTGTCGGACCTGGTGACTACTGCTCACATCTTCATGAAGATGCTGGAACATTTTACGAGCAAAGGACGGAAGGTCATTGTCACTCAGAAACCGACTACTAAGCGGCGCAAAGGGAAGAAGGCAAAAAGTAATTTTTATTTTACCGAGATTGGATAATGTTGGGATTGTTGTTCGGGTTGAGAGTTTTGTAAATATTGCGCAGAGCCAGTTCCCAAGGATTTGCCTCCGCCTCCCAGTTTGGAGGACCGCTGGCACGACCTGGCGCCGGAAGTGACGGCTGTTATGCAGGATGGCGTTATACCGGAAGTCGTGCCTTTTGACGCTACCTTGGATACGCCTGTTGATGAACAAAGGTAAGTTTGAGTCTATCGTATTATGCATCAATTTTACTTATCCCACACTATATGATTTCTTTTTGATCTGACGATATTTGCTATTTTGTCCATTGTTTTCTGTCAGTGTGTCAGTTGTTGCTTTTTTCTCGTCCACAGAGGCGACGCCATGAAAAGGATTCAAAAGCTCCTACGACAGCGACAAATCGATCAGGCTCTCGGACTTTTTCGAGCCGCTCGGTGAGTATTCTCTCTATTCTCAGATATTATCGCCATCGTTCCCATTTATCTCGGCAAAATCGCACGAGTCGAAACACGCGTCTAGTTGTCATGCAAGTCGCGTCGAACAAAAGCTTCCCCCACCCACGCCGCAACTTTTTCGGCCCTCCCGCCGATGACTACTTTATCCGCAACGTTCCAATCGCGACCAGCATCTAAGCTGGACGTGATGAAGGATCTCGGTCCCTCCCCGCCTCGTCGACGTCGAAGACAAAAGTAGAATTCGTCCGGGGCGCAGTCATTCGCAGGCGACGCGCGTCTCACGCAAACGTGCGACATTCTTCCCCCGGACGAACATACGACGACATCCTCTCCTCTCTCGGCTCATTTCGCTTTCATACCGCTCGCCCGCCGATTTCGACCGAACTTTACGTCACTCAATTTTGCCAATTGAGCCCGGGCTGCGATGGAGGGTTGAAAAAAAAAAGATTCCATTATTCATCCCCCCGGTAATTGCATTTCCATTCCCGATTCATTCTGAATTCGTTCGAACGACATTATATTTAAATCCGCGCATCGAGCTTCAATTAATTTCACGCACCGCCGAAGTTCGCGGCCGGGCGAGCGACGGTTTCCCGACAATGGGGTGGTGGCGGGGTTAATTCGAAAGTTTGTCTCGCTAAGCCTCGCTGGCCGACGACAGAGGTCTGCGCGACGTTTAAGCGAGTCACATAACAAAACTGCTCGAGTCGGCCGAGTGGCGAGCACGCTCGGATATGGCACTCGCGAAAAACACTCGCCGACTGAAAGCGGCACCCGGCCGGCGTGAATGCGTACCTTAAAGCTCGAAACCCCACTTAAGCCAACGACAAGCTACACGTCGAGCTGTATACAGGGTAGCAGGCTGCTTTCGCGGCAGCGCGGTGCGTTAGGGCGGTCACAATCGTCGATTCAAGCGACGCGACGAGCCTCCTAATGTATTCGGCAAAAAGCCTCCGTCGTCTTCTTCCCTCCCTTTTTTTATACACTCTTCTTTCTCCTCATCCCTACCCCACGTTCCTTTTTTCCTGCCGCCTCGTCTTTTAGACCCGGCAACAATACGCGGTCGCTCGCGGGTTAGCACTGAGAGTAGCTGCGATTCTTCTCTTCTCACTCTCTCTCTCTCTCTCTCTCTCTCTCTTTCTTTCTCTGTCCTGAAGACCACATTTGCAGCCTCCCGAGGCAACGGGAAGAAGAGAGAGAAACGGGCTTTGTTTTAGCAAACAAAGGCACGCCGTTGTAATGGGGTTAGAAAGTGAACGGAAAGTTGAGATTTATTCGCTGGGCGACCGATGAATTTTTGACCGTCTTCCATGCGCTTACTTCCATGCCCGCCGCAAGCGGAGCGGTGAATTTATTCGCGATGTCGCTCTTTTTTTACCGTTGTCCAAAAGCACGGAGAACCGTGTCCCGCCTCCGGGTTTCCAATGTTTCGTACGGGTGAAGAGTGTTATAATTTTATTTGCCTGAGACGCTGGCGTTGATGTGCTGCGCGAAACAGAGCATGGGAATGAACAATTTCCGTTCCATTCAGAATGATCGAGCTGTTCTGCAACGAAATTTTCCGATTGTTTAATGACGCGAATATGATCCCCCGATTTTACGTCAACCTCACGTCGCCGACTTCGGTAACTCGCGTTACGGCACGTCATTCACAGCTCGCCGGCCGGTAGTTTATTTTCGGGATGATGTTTTTATTTAAACCGAAACACATACGTCGGGAGTCTATGAGGTAAACTCGCCAGGGCAAACAAGTTTGCGCTGCTCGTTTTTGGACGTCACACATCGTTGCCGTAAAAACGGGGTAAGCGCGGACGAAATTCGAAATCGTTAATTGACAGGATCGGGAGGCGGCTGGATGTCGGGATGGGAAGGGGCCGATGGGCCGAAGGGTTCGAGGGGTGAGAGGGGGCGAAAAAAAGCGCGAGAATGGCCCGACGGCGGCGGTGCGCTGCTCTTTTTGCGTAACCTGGATGCCGTCGTGGCCCGCGGACAAAAGTGAAAGCCCTCATTAGCGAGGCACGTTATTTCCTCCGCCGAGTCACCACTCAGCCCTCCCTTCGACCTGCCCCCCCCTCCCCCGCCCTCTCCCCCGCTAATGTTTGTGCCAAATTATTCAGGCACCTTCGCCCCCTCATCGAACGCGTTCGGCATTTTTCCGTGAGTTCGTTACCCTCCCGCCACGCTCCCACCCCTCCAGCCATCCTTCCGGAGTCTACCCGGCCAATTAACTGGCGAACGGCCAGGCGTTTGCACTGCCGCAGATATTTACATTACATTAAATCTGAAAGGGATGCGCCTCTCTTGTAACGTACGGCTCGAGTGTACATGAGTTCATCGGGGTGAACCGGTATCCGGCCGACTCTTTGAAGTGTTCCACCTCGAAATGCGCCCGGTGAGTCTTGTCCCTTCGCCAACTTGTTTCTGCCTTCCACTTCAACGATCCTTCCAGCTCAGAGGCTTAATCGTCACCCAGGGTCGCTCTCGAGGTAGGGAGGTCGCGCACGGTATTGCTGATAATTTCGCGCGTAAAAAATATGAGCCTTCGTCGAAGCGTTCGCTCGTGAGGATTAGTGCCATGAATATAGAAATCGTTTTTACAGGAATTGCAGGGGCAGAAGGGTGGGTAGGGTGGAGAGCGACTAGGAATTTGATAGTTGAAGGAGGTTGTTTGCTGTTTTATAAGTTCGTTCTCTGAGATAATTCCGTTATAGCAATCGTGCCGAGGTTTGATTGTCCGAACGTTTCGGTTTCGTACTTCGACGGTTAAATCAAGTTTTCTTATTTCGCGAGAAAATTGTCTTCATCCCCAATTCTCCGTCGCAAACATGATTTTCGGCGCATGGCGTGTATGATGCGGTGCGAAATTGTCGACTTGCCTTAGACGGTGTAAAACTGCAGGAATTGCATTGGATCGACAGAACTAATTCGTCGTAGGTTGACTTAATTCTTACGGCACGGCATTACACTTGGCCGGCCGTACTCCTTTATATCAGGACATTAATCTCTGCGGCTTAGCGGTTAAGGACTTCCGGAATATAATTACCCCAATAAAAATCCGTTTCGTTCCTGCAGTTTGCCGAGCTTTCGCGCAGTTATTAAGCGCTAGATCCTTTCGTACGTATTCCCCTTTACGCATTGTAGCATCATTACCGCAGACTGCTTCAGGAGATTGTACGTAATATTCCGTCGTCGGCGTCGTTCATTTTATGGGGTAAGGTTTACCGCGGTCGGTGTACAATGGGAGGTCTGCAGGACCGTGGCGACCTTGTGCATACAACGGGATAAAAGGGGACTATATAGCAGACTGTTGACTACTCCATACCCTTATGCGAATATAGGTATACGTATATGTATATGTTCATATATGTATATTTACATATCGCGGCGTTCATATACGTACGTGCGATAGTGTGTGCGTACGGATACGGACCAGTGCCAGACCACATTATTAATAACACATTTACGGTAATACCCGGGTAATACGGCAAACAATATTATACTCCCTCCCTTCGTTATGTAGGCATATATTCGTTTGTATATACGTATACGTATATATCGTTACGGGGCACATACATACATACATACGTATGACTCTGTCCCCCTCACTGCGAGCCGAGCTGCCGGTGATCGTGTTCCGTTTGCCTAGCAAATACTCCAGCACTCCGGGTGTCGGCACCGACTCCTAATTTTCTACTTGCGCCGTCTGCATCGGTGCCGCTGCTAAAGTGCGCTGACTTCGGGAGCCATGCCTCGGTGACTCAAAGTGGAAGGTATAATTAAGGAGGGAAAGTCTCGCTTCTGTGTCGCTCTGTCATCCCGATATCCCCGTTTCGTCGTAGTTGTGCGGTAAACAAGGAGTTCGCAATTCGATAAGCAGTAGTCCTATTAACTTCCAGCGAACCGTCTTTCCCCCGAATCCAATCTACATCCTCCTGTCATTCGCGTCTGTCGTCTCACTTTTTCAGCCCTGCAATACGAGCCTGACAGACATCCGAGATTTATGTCCCGGTGATTTAGAAGGCCGCCTAAGGCAAGGTAACAGTTGTTCCAAGTTACTCGAATTTTAGACGGCTTCCATAATTACCGGCCCACGCAAACCTATGCATTATACATCGAGGAATATAGTCGCCCTTACAGTGCACGAATAAAGGGTGAGAAAATGTTGAACTTGACGAAATTCTTAATTGCACGCACGCGTGAATGGAAAATGCTGTGTGCTCCAGCTGACATTAATTCCGGTAGCGTAAGCGTGCGCTTATCGCATTCATCGCCGCGGTGCTCCGTAAAATATTCGCGCCTCAGACGCGGTAGTCTCGTTGGCAAACACTTTCAAGCTTGCGCGTCCACTCAGGGGATAGTATCTCTTTGACGACACACCTGAACCGCGCCGCGAGATATTTGAGACGTTCGCGCCGGAACAAAGACGCACTCTCGCCATGCAGAGCCCGGACCAGTACTTGACGCTACGAACGTGGCACGAACTTCTCCGGCTGTGGACATCGCGCGCTCGCCAGCTTTTGTCCCGATTAACAAGGAAAACGTCACGACGATCGGTCACGTCGAACTTATTCATCTCTCGTCCTCCCTCTCGCAATCCCTGCTACAGGCCTCCCCTCTCCACCCCCCACTTTTCGGTACGACGCACTCTACGATGGCGACGGACGCGTCTGAGAGATTCCATTGTCGTGGGACTTCAAATAGGAGGGATAATGGGGATTGTATGGTGCTGGATTTCTATTCAGACAGGCGGCACCGACGGCACCGGCCCCCGCGTGAGCCACTTCTTCCACCCCGGGGACAGCCGTCCACCCCCCACCAGCCCCCTCCGAATACTCTCCTTGCGAGCGACCACCCTCACGTCTGCTACCTTCGCCCACCCCCTCCCACGGCCAGCGGCACCCGCTTATTGGATTCGCCCCCTCGACTGGGGATTTTGCACTTTCCAAAAGCTTCCGAAGAGCCCGAGGTCGCCTGACCTCGCTACCTGTGTACGTTCCGCGTACGCCAAGGTCTCTGTGTTGAGGGTACTTTGGTTATTTGCATGACTTTTTACCGTCGCAGGTAATTAATTATTCCGCCTAATGACTTTGCCGGATGATGGATGTGAGCCTGGTTGGACGCGCGGATGGGTATGGATTACGATTTGCGTGTAAACTGAACAGGCTCGCTCTTTTTCGCGCTCTCGGCAGGCTTGTACAACGGAAAGCTATGACGCGCGTGTAGCGTACACGGCGCGCGTACGTGCTCGCCGTGTGTATACCTAACCTAAGTGCGATTCCGTGTCAAGTGACCGAACCGATTCTCGGATTTTAATGCGATTCCGGGATTGCGCCCTGTGCCATCGGAAGGAAATAAAGCTGGGGCGAAGGCGCGATTTTCGCTCGTCCCGTCCGTCTTGCCGCTGTCCGAGGAGCCCGAATGGATGAAATGTCGCCCCTACCTATCCGCCAACCCCTCTTCGGTCCTGGCTGCTTGACTTGGCTGTCGTCGCCCATTTTATTCCCTCCTTTTTTGCGGCCGCCGAAGTTGCTCGTCGACTTGCGATTTCCACGAATACGTCGATGTCGCTTGTACCTTTCCCACCGCGATGAAATTGGAAGGTGAATGTTCTGGGTGGGCCAATGGTTAATCTTCTTCCACGAATTTTCTGTCCGATAGCGTAGTCGTTTCGCATCGTCCGAAACACGCGACAGAAAAATGTCGGTACCTCGGTGTTGCCAGCAGAATGCAATTAATTCGTGAGATGCAGCAGGCGCTGAAATAAAAGTGAGTATCGGGCGTAAGATTAATCGTGGGAGTTGTGAAAAATTATGTTTTACATCGGAAATGTTGCGTGCATTGCGCCTCGATCACGTTCGAGCGCTTCTTTTCAGTCAGCAGGAGGTTCTATCAGGGAATATTCCGACGTTCGAGAGATTTTTAATGAAAATTCAAGCGGA
The DNA here is from genome assembly GCA_914767735.1 of Anoplius nigerrimus. Taxonomy (NCBI): domain Eukaryota; kingdom Metazoa; phylum Arthropoda; class Insecta; order Hymenoptera; family Pompilidae; genus Anoplius; species Anoplius nigerrimus. The sequence goes on along the minus strand of OU612088.1, from coordinate 11,296,213 downwards.
ACGGAAAAGTTCCGACGGAAAATCGTCCTCTCCGTCTAGTCTAGGGTTAAGAGTCTTCCACCATTAAGTGCGCCCTTTTTCAGTGCTTCTCACGGAGGTGAGGACGTGATTTTACCTTTGTCCCCCGGTCACGTACGCGGACTTTCTCCTTTACCTCGATGCTTCCCGATTCTCGCGAGGGAATAGGACGTTCCCCGGAACGGCCCCGGGGCCCATCCGCGTTATTATGGAATTGCAAAACCTCTCATACGTTGGTTGCATTTACGGGATTTATCGAACGCCTCGTTTCTTTGTTGTCTGGCGATGCAGAAGATTTTGAACTCCCGACGACGACAATTAATCATTCGTCGTTCGTGCTTCTATTACGAAAAATCCGTAGCATTGATAAGGAAGAGAAAGAAGAAACTCGGGTAACACGATCTTTGATTTCATGTACCGTGTCCCCCTCGTATCTCGTGAAGTGAAACGTTAATAGGGGAACTTACGTCAATAGGAAACGGTTCCGTCTGGCAGCGGGGACTCAATAATAAATCTGATGAAATTTAAGAGAAACTCGCTGCAGCTGTGCCCCCTGTCTAGACGAAAATCTTTCTTCGACGGCCTCATATTTTCAACCCTTCCATCGCCTTCTCCCGTAAAAGGGAGTCCCGTCCTATTCTCATCATCGTCTCCCTCGTCACGATTCTGTCGATCTTAGCCCTGGAAGGAAAGGCTTTATAAAACGCGCACGTAAGACTTTGACCTGTATACACCAAGTATTGCCGTATTCCACAGTTCCTTCGCTGACTATTTTCTATCTCGTGACGTTATAATAATTACGTCCACTTTTCTACTACCCTCTCTCTCTCTTTCCCTTTTTCTCTCCATCGCCAGATAATTTTTCTCTCGACTTTCGGCTAGCGCGCTGATGACAGGAGTGATATTAACGATAATAATCAACATGACAGCTGACTCGCCGTGGGTTATTCGTGACGAAGGTTGTTTGATATGGGCTCGACGTAAGAAACGATACGTCGGCGCAGATCGGGATGGGACTCTCGTGCTCGAGTAGGAGCCTTCGAGAAATCCATTGAGTCCACTCGTCCTCTCATCCCTTTTCTTTCGCCCTTCCTCCGCATCGCCGACCCTCACCCCTCGTTCTTCTACGAAGCCTTTCTCCTCCACCTATCTGCAGCAGTCGGGCTGCTCGCGTGTGACCGGAGATAATGAAACACATCGTTAAGCGGGTCACTTTATCTAATCACCCGCCCCTTCGTTATAGCACGTGACCCAATTATCCCGACACGATCGTCGGCACGAAAGTATTATACTGCCTCGATCGGAAATTCGTGCGATCGCTAAAGTATCGGGCTCCGCAAGCATTACCAGACCTACCCAGATAGCGTGTCTCGATTTATTGAGATAAGTTTTAGCCGGGCCCTTGCGCTGAACGCACACGTGCGCGTCCGCGTGTGCTTCACACCGTACGTACACGATTACGTAACGTATAAAACGTCTCGAAGATTAGTTAAACGCCGCGGATAAGAGATTCACGTGCATCGATAAAGCGGCACGTAAGCTCCGGGTTAAATGTATCTCCTGCCGAACCGCGTCGGGGAGCGACGTAAATATGAAATATTTTTTCGGCGCTCGGCCAAGAGAGGATAGAAAAGTTATGTCGGTCAACGAGTTTACCAACGTTAATTTCGAGATGAAAGATACTCGGTCACTTTTCTTTAGTGGCGAGCGGCGCGGACGCGCTTCGATTGAAAGTTCGCGATGCGAGCCTTACGGTCTGGGCTTTCCGATTTATTGAGATGAATTTCAGGCGCCTGGCAGTTGAGTTCTGCAGCAGCAGCGAGCAAACTCCATCTGCCTATTTCAGAGCGGGAAGATAGTATTTCGTCGCGGCTTACTTTAATTAGAAATAACTTGTTCGGGCCGAGTTGAAAAATATCTAATTAGCAGCCGAGTCGCTGGAGATGAAGCGTGACGCTCCTAATTATCCCTTGGCCGCTCGATACCCCAATTTGCCAGGACGGATCCTCTCGGTAAGGGAAAAAATTCGGTCAAAGCGCGTGTACTTATCGTTTTCCGTTGCCGTGCCGCCTGTATCGCGCGAATGTTCATTGGTCAGGAAGGAGACCCAATTTCTTCCAGCTCGACGATCGTATTCTTTTTGTCGGGACATTATATTTAACCGGCTCGAAACAAATTTCTGTGTCGAGACGACACATTCCCCTGATTAACCTGGCCGAGATGGGTCCGTCGGCGGGACGCAAAAGGATGTAATGAAAGAGACGAGTGGTCAAGTGGGTCGTCTTATTTAGTCGTCGGCTCGTTATTATTTCAAACACTCGACCTCGCACGGTGCTTCATTATTTTCCGAGGAGCCGCGCGCGAAGTTAAATAAAGTGTCGGTCTCGGTCACATTTGTCTCGAACACGTCCACTCAAAGGTTCGGGCGTCATCGCAGCCAAGTATTTACGCGAATGCATGCATCTCTGCACTTCCATTGAACAAAGTCAACTTTTTAAAGCAGGTTGGTACGTTTACGGTCTACGTAATATCTCAATTTTCCGCTGCCGAAATTACTTTTGAGCGCCTAATTAAGTCAGCGCTCCCTCCCTCGACAGTCGGCGAGTTACGAATAAGCGCGAGATACGGCGATTATGTCATTAGCGTATTTCTTCGCGAACGACCAACCGCAAAAAAAAAAAAAACGGCGGGCCAGCGTCTCGAAAGTTTCTGCTCCTCCCGCCGAATTAGGCGGACACACTCTTTCTTATTACTTCCACTTTCGTCCGAAAAAAGGAGTAACCTCGCACCGGGCAAAGTTCGTAATATAATAGCTGTACATGCGAAGTGTTTCTTGCTGCTCAAATGCTTCGCTTTGAGCCTGCTCAGGTTCGCCAACGAGATAGACTCTCGACTGGCGTCGATCGGTTCGCTAGGAAAATGAAATTTCCCGCCGCATTTACAGCGACGAGTCTGACGGAGGGTTGGCCTTGACTAACAGCAAAAATCATTTTACAGGGAGGTCTGGCCGGAGAACGACTGCTTTGGGAGGAGTGACATACCGCCGGAGGAGGAATTTCTAGCACTCCGGGAAATCTTCTTTGCAGATCTTGGCGGTGAGTAGTTTTTACAAAATTAACATACTCGAGCTAGCTGAAAGCTTCGCATCGCATTCATATATTGCATTAGCATTTTAATTCCTCCGCACCCGCGCGACTGTCGTCCGCGAAGGACGTAATCGGCGAGCCGTATAAAATTCTCCCCGTCTTCCCTCTTGTCGCAATAAGCGAACTGCTCGCCTAGCGTTCGCCGAACGATCGAGCGTTCTCGCTCAGGCAAACTTGCCGAAAATATGAGATATCGCCGACGTTCGCCAAGTTTGCGTCGACTTCACGTTGACTTTCCGTCGACGATCGATTTAATTAATTCGTACGCCTCGCTCTCGCGCGCGATATCTTCCAGCCGTGTAACTTAATTGCTCACTTATTTCGCGGCCCTGTTAACGGCGTTGGCCGCTTATAGCGCAGCTTGGCGCCGGATACGATTTAAATGAAATTCTTCGAGATACCCGCTTTTAATGAGATACCGGAGGCCGGGCCACGACATATATTGACAATCTCCGGGCGCCGCGCCGGAGATAAAGTTGAACTTTCCACTTTGAAAGTGCGGGACCCGTTACTACTTTTTACCCTCCCCGGTGGATTACCGGACTGTAACTCGAGTTTATCGAGAAAATTATATGCACCGCACGCACAATCCCCGCCGGGGGAAGGCGGAGCTTTGGCTATTGCGTGATTACAATAGAAAGGATCCTTTATGCCGACCCTCGCTTTGGGAAAAGTCTTTCCTTCTTTTTTTTTCGCCCGAAGATCGTCGTGACAGGTAACCGAGTCGAAAATACCTGCCGATCCCCTCCGAACCTTCTCCCAGAGAACTTTCCTTCCGCCGACCTCTCGCTCGTATTTCCAGTAATTACGAGAGGGTACCGGAACTTAGGGCGAGAGCGTGCTAAAAAGCGTCGGCACCGCTAACGGATATTTCTCCGGAAGATATTAAGAGTGCAGAGCTCGGCAGGGGGACGAGGGGTGGTAGTGGATAGAGGTGTTGGGAAAGGGTCGGGAAAAACTTATAAACACGTGATTTCACTCGAGGGGACCCTGGCAACGGCGGTTTGTAATAACCGGCGCATACATCACGACACAAATTTAATTAAACGCGCCACTGCTATTCATTTCACGCTCCTAATTTATGTATGAATAACTGCGCTGTTTACTGTCGAGATTTCGTGACGTCCCGTCCTTCGCCCGCGACGTATTTATCTCTGTTTATTATCGCTCGACCACACAGTCTCCCTCCCTCTTTCTCCCCCCCCCCCCCTCTCTCTTTCACTCTCTCCCCGCAGACACGAATCTCGCTCGCTCACCGTTGTCGCCTCCTGGATGAATATTTTTTCGCGTCTTCGCGGGCAATTCGCGTCCCTTAAATTCCACCCCTTTTATCCTTTCGCCTGCTCGCCGCGGCGATTTATTCTAATGAAAAATAAAATGGGACGCGGCCCGGGAGTGGCGGAGAAACCGGGCGACCGGTCGACTTTTCCTGAAATATCAGGCGCTAAATGTGCAGCGCCTTTTGTTAAGGAAAATGTGAGGGCGGAAGCTGCTCGCTCGCACTGTCCTTCCGCCTCCCGGCACGATTTCCGACCTGAAAATGTCAGGCCAGATAACGCCTGACCGACGGCGTCGTTGCGCATTATAGTCGGACGCCGATGTTTTTCATCCTCCTGCTTTGCATGCGCCGTTTCTCCTGCTCGTTAGCTTATTGACAGTAATTGTCTTCGATGTGGGCTGTGTTCATTGATGATCAGTGTCGAACGATTCTTTGGTACGAAGGAATCGAATAGCCGTCTATAAATGAGGCCGTAGGCAGTAATGCTCCACTCGCTTATGCTCGGAATGGTTAGAATTAGTTGACGCGGCTATATATCCATCAGTGGAATCCGAGATATTCAGGCATGTCGAACGTTGAGATGCTTATTTATATGTCCGAAGTATCATTTGGATTGACGTCGCGTTACGTCCCGTTACGTTCAGATATTTCCTTCTGACCTGGATCCCGACTGAGGGATGCTTTTTGCACGCGAGCTCTCCATATTTGTCCCTTTTGTTTTTAGAGCCTTTCGTTACGGCCCTCCATAAATCTATCCGGATATTGCATTCCACGAGCGGAGAAGAAAAATGCGCAATGGCTTCGGCGCCGAGCTTGTTACGGCATAATGGGAAATATAATTCCGCGAACGCGGGATTATAATTGCCCGAGATTGGCTCTTAACCGGGCCGCGTCGTTACAGTTTCCTGCCTGGGAACTAATCATCGTAATCTTTTTACAAGTTCTCGTCCGAAATTGAGCCGCGCGGCCGGGGCGAACTTCCTTAGGGGCTGAAAGCGTCAGTGCCGAAAGATTGTTCGCTTAAATGACTAATTGGACGGGCTGAGATCTGCCGAAAGAGTTATACCACGCCTGCCGCAGCCCGCTACTCACCGTCGGTCGACGTAACTCATAAACGTGGGCCAGACGGTGCCTTCGGCCAATATTGACCGTGATCTCGCGAAATCTTGAGAAAATTGCAGCGACTCGCTCGACTCGTCGCGAGTTCTCGGCTTTCAGCGATATCGTTCATACGTCATACCCACTTCAGCGACGCTCCACCCAGCCTCTCTCTGTTTGTCCGCGACAAACATTCGCCGCTTCCGGCGAGCGGCGACGAAACGGAAGCCCGACTCCGGCCTGCTCGTTCAGTTTAAATTTTCGAGCCCCAGCCGTCCGCCGATTAGTCCAACTCCGCCCGTAAGTTCTCGTTTACACGCACGCCAGCGCGCGAGCGCGCGTTCTGCCCAACTTCCACGCATTTACACTTCCGCCTCCGCAAGTTTATTCTCGGTCGACGCGCGCCGTAAAGAAGGCTTACGATCGTATGAATTACAATTCATCCCCCGTTCCCACGCTTGCCACCTACACTCCCTTCCGCTGCCTTCACCCCCCGCCTCTCTCCGCCACAGCAGCCCTCTTGGAAAATTGTTACGGCCGGACAGCGGCTGACAGAGCGGGTCGACAGCGTCGTTAAACGTTAATCCCGCTTTTATATCTGACTGAAAGGACCGCGGATATCGCTGGGCGCGCAGGGCAGATTTATAGGAGACATGCCTGACAACGTTGGAGACGGTTTCACTTTATAACTCTGTCCGGCTTCCACCCTCTCCACTTTCCATTAACCCGCCACATCGACGCCTCACCCGACATTTCTCGCGATGCGACGCATCGACGCTTAATCGCATCGGCGCTGGGGCTGTTTAAAACATTTTCTCGCCGCACGCTTTCGCATCGGGTTCGTGCCTGGCGCTAATTTCGATCACGACGCGATATTAATGGCGGTCCAGCGGGGGTCGTCAAGCGATAATCATCTTTTTACGCCAAATTCGCCCGTTCCCCGTCCGCGATTTCGGCGAAGCGATGGGGCAGCGAGTGTCTAGACACTTTTACTTTACGACAAGCGCAGATTGAATACCCTGCCTCTCTCTACCACAGAAAATGTTCCCCGACACGTTATATCGGTAGTTAGGCGCATTCTTCCCGACACTTAGCCTTTAAATCCTTTTTGATACGGCCGCTCTAATTGATTCCCCTTCGGACGGCGGATCGACTTGCACAAGAAACTTTTTTCCTTACCCGCGCTCAAATCCTTTTAGGAGGAAGATGAATTCTCATTCGGAACTCCGAATCGTCGGACGCGCGCGGGGGTAGGGACGACGACAGGGTTGGGAGGGAGGTCGAGTAAGGGTCGGAAGGGGTAGATAGGACGATCCTTTCCCTCTCCACTCTATTTCTATTCTTCCCCTCCGCAAGCTCTTCATCCCTTATACGAAGAGAACTAATAAATCAATTCTCTTCGGAGGTTTGCATCCTTTATAAGGTGCTTTCGAGTGGAAGTTCCTCCTGATGGAAGATTAACATTGAAGCGCTGTTTTTTATGCCACTCGGGCAGAAGTGCACGAGGAATAGTACCCTACTGGGAGGACTGGGAGTACCTTTATCGTCGGCGGCTTCTTTTTTTTCCCCTCCCCACCCCTTTCTTCTTACCCCCCGTCCCTGGCTCCTCTCCCACTTTCGTGCTCAAGCTCACCCCGCCTCCCCTTCCTCTCCTTCCCTATCCCGTCGTCTTCCAGGCGAATCCAATGCAAATGGCTCGGCGACTCCGCCGAGAATATCGTTCGTATATTCACGTAATTCTTGCCACGGAGTCCTCGGGAAAAATCCAGACGAGCGTGACAGTCGGGAGCCGGCAAGGAGGGGGTGGTCGGGTTGGAGAGAGAAAAAGCGGGACGCCGCACATTTTAAGCGTGACTATACACGCGAACGTCAGACGCTCGCTTCGCTCGCAACACTGTGCATGTATGAATACACGCGAGCCGCGCACGTTTCCTAGCAAAGCTCCTGCCGTATACCAGCCGAGTATGTCTCAAAGCAACGGAGAGCCGGCCGGATTCGTCAGAGCGGCGCGGAATCAGCTGATTCTATGAAAAGAAATTATGGATTTCGTCGGATGTAAGGACGCCAAGGCAAGATTCGAAGCGAACTGATCCTGTGGAGCGAATTACAGATTCTTCAACTCGGAGTTCGCTCGTCCGCTAGTTAGTCGGCTGCTTCGGCGAAATTTGATTGCGATGCAAAGCGAGTGGCGCTATGAAACTGTAACGCGGTTCGAACGCGGGGCTGTATTTTAAGAGTTATTCTAACGGATTACGAGGCGAATAAACGTTACAAATGGATATCAATATACCGGGACAAAAATAGAAACGTAGAGTAAATGGATGGGGATATCAGTAGCAGCGCGCTTTAACAGTGTGGCTTGTATGTGTTGGCGGATCGTTCGGCAGCGTACAGTGCCCGGAGTGTACACACGTGTCTGGGACAAACGTACGCTCACGTTCGCGCAGCAAATCCTCCTGCTCGCGCGCTCGCCCCGCAAAAGCGGAGGACTGCTCGCCCAAGCGAGCCAAAATCAGCTGATTCCGCGCGAGTTCGATCGCCCGAGTTTTTCCGGCCCGTCGGCGCTTATGCACTTTATGCGTGCCGCCGTTCTGCATTTCGCAACCTGCCCAACCGCCTACCAGCTTTGCATCCAGCCGCGTGCATAATGGACCGTCTGCCGGCCGTTGATAAAACGCTGCGGCGAATTTTGAGATAAATTTCGCGCGCTTTGCATTCGCAGCGCTTGTTCTCCTTGGAGGGCAGAATTCGTTTCGATGAGAGCCGACTGCGGAATTGTCGAGTCTTAGGCGAGATTCGAGTGATCAATAGTTGATGCTTCGTCAGGTCGATGCTCGCGGATTAGCTTCGGGTTTCGGAAGATTCGGGATAGCGAAGGTGTTGAGTGGTGTCGGGGATGTATTGAGGCGCGTTACATCTTGCACATAACATTCACGGGGGCGAGAGGCGGAGTAGTTGCAGACGGATAAAAACAGGATGGATGCGAGGTGCCGATTATTTGTCAGACGAGGCCGTTTCTCTGGGGCTGAGACGCGCGGAGTCAGTCGAATGTAGGAGAGTGGAGTCCTTTATTTATTCATGTCCGCTGCAAATGCAGCGATGCACGCTTACTGGGCATAAAGTATATACGTTTCATCGACTTCGCCCGGGAGTGACGTATGAGCACAAGCGGGAAGGAAGATGTGCTGCGCTCGAGTGCGATTTTTCTCCGGCCATCGTGCCATTCTAACTTGTTGGTCTGAATACGTGATGGATGCTCGTGAGGAGCCAGGGAGAGGGAAAGAAGGGGGATCGGAGGAAGCCTTGGGGAACGAGAGAGGTAGAGAGCGACAAACGAGCACGAGTTGGAGAGAAGGAGACAGAGAGAGGGAGACAGAGAGAGAGAGAGGAGAGAGAGAGAGAGAGAGAGAGAGAGAGAAAGAGACAGAGACTCGGTGAGCAACATACGTTCCGCTCGTCGGGGTAGGTCGAAGGTTTGATGAATGAAGACCGAATTGGAAGTCTTACCGGAACCTTGAAGTGGAGCAATGGCGAAATTTGCATCCCACGCTTGCGCGACCGATTGCTACCATATGTCTGCCACTCCTGCCAGACCCGCGTACTAACCCGTTCTTACGTCGGCTCGGCTTTTCGCTCCATAATTTAACATTTTCGTCGGCTCCTTTTCGGCGCTCGCGAGCACTTGTGATCTGGACTCTTTCAAAGGGAACGGACGACGTATGGTAGGTACGCACGGACGTCGACTCGGTTTGTGACATCATGTCGGTATTGTCCGAGAGCACTTGGCTACCCGGAGAAGGCCGCCTTCAAAGAGATCCCAACGAGTGTTTGCCCTTTATGCGTTTCTTTCTTTTCATTCGACATTCTGCGTTCCGCCGTCACTTTTGAATATTAATGCGGGAACGCTGCGGATCAGATTTATCTACATAAAGGATCCGGAGATGGAACTCTGAATTTTGCAATGTTGATGAAATGTCCAGATAGCGGGTGAGCTGTCGGTTCTGACTAAAATTGAGTTGAAACAATCAGTTCTGTTCAAGGGTGTCTTTTTTGTCGCTCTTGCGGCCGCGTTCCCATTGGCGCGTTTATTTCGTTGAGGAAACGAAATCCGAGGGGGTGTCTCCCGACTTCTCCGCGCGATTATTATTCACGCATAGGAATGACGGCACGATGATACGCTATCATGTGTCTGCCACCTACCCGCCCCGCTCCTACTTTCGCACTCGTGGGAATTTTTGATCCATAATTTAACATTTTCCCTCGGATTCCCTTTGGCGCGCGTGCGTGGCGCCGCGAGTGCACGTCTTTCAAGGAAGCCTCTAGCTGGGTCGGTAGAAACGAGTGATATATCATCCCTCTGCTATGGTTAGAGGCTGCTCAGATATGCGGACGAAAATAGGGTGTCGATGTTCTTGCAAAATAGCTCCGTTCGCTTGTTTCGCCGACCGTCCTTTTCTCGCTCGCCCTCTGTCGCATCAAAACTCACGGCATTTGTTCCTGTCACGGGATCGATCGGCGGGCTCGATAAAATTCCCTATCGAATCAGCATCGGCGACGTATGAAACGTCCCTCGATTTGTACCCTTGCAATCTCATCGAATCCATCCGTCGATCAACTCTCCGCCCCCTCAAAATTCTCAACTTTAACGTTTTGCCGCCGTGAATGAGTTTGCCGACGGGTTCGCTCTCGGAAACAAACATCTCCTTCTTACATCCAATCATCCCGACTTCCATTAAACCGCCTCCTCGAGCGTCTGACCGTAGAACGCGTCCTCTGTTCCAGCGTAAGCCGTCGTAATCGTTGCACAGCATCGACCGTAATCGCTCTTAGCGCCCTGCGCTTTGTATCGACTACCCTATAGAACACCCCCTGGGTAGTGACAAAGGGGTTAAAACTTGCCGACGCACGCAAACGACGTCTCACGATCGATGTAGCCCAATGTAGCGTAGGGCGTTCAAATCACTTCGCCGAGTTGTCTGATCGAGAGGCGTTTAAGGGAGCCTTCCGCGATTGGAGCTGGAGCCAAAAGAAAGTTGAAGGAGAATTTGCTCTGCCCGCCGCAATCGACAGGCGGCTGGGGCGGGAGAAGAGTGAAGGGGTCGCGGAGAGAGAGAGAGGGGGGGGGGTGGGGGTTAGCTCAAGCTAGGGCACAGTCAAGTGGGGTATTGTCGATTTCCTCTATTTCGCCGTTGCGCCTGCAGAGAACAATGACGCGGGTCGAACAGTCGTATCTGGAATCCATGAAGCGGAGCAATGGCGGAAATTTACATCCCGCTCTCGCTGGAGCGATCGCCGCCATATGTCTGCATCCCTGCATCTCGCCCCCCCCCCCCCCAACCTCCTCTCCCTTTACCCCTTACTCCTTACTCCTTACTCTGCTCCTAACCGTCCTTCCTTCCTTCCTTCCGACCCCTGCCCCCTCGTCCCTTAGCCTTACTTCGGCGGATTTCTCCTTACCGGTCCTCGCGCCAATTTACCGTCGAACCGGCGGCACGTACGGTTTCCTTCGATCAAATTGTGATTCGCTACGTTGCTCCCTGCGATTTCGGGACAAACCAATTCGACGTTTCTGCCAGCGAACCTCTCCTTGACTGCCGCCGCGCGGATCCCGGACGTAAAATATGGATAGGCGGCCGGGGGAGGATTGAGGAACCTGGGCGTTTCGTCACGATTACACCTTTCAGAGGCGAGCCTGATATTTTTCAATCTCGCCACCCTGCGCGTTGATCGAACGCCTTGGAAGTTCGCGTCTTGACGGTAACTGTCCCTGACTGTAAGCGTGCCGGTAATTATGCGACTGGTATATGTCATTTATGGGAGAACTGTTGTAATTATTTGCTCCATTACACAATATATATTGTTCACGTTGCAGCGTTCATTACGATAGTTCCATTGCAATTAACGAAGTATTCCATTGTATGCATTTTTGCCTCAATCGGAAATTGCTATTAACATTAAAAAGATTTAGATCCCGGGAGTAATGAAAGTGGAATTTTGAAACGTGTGCGGCGTGAGAAATACTGACTTCGCGAGCCTTTCGATGCAATCTAGAAAGTCCGTTCAACAGCCTGCCGAGGGTACGTTAATCGCTCTATGATCATCGAGGGAAGCAGGGCGGCGAGGCCTAGCTGGAATACGTCGTAACGAGGCGGATCATTAACACGCCTCGGCCGTTACAATAATTCCTCAGTTTCGGATCCGCTCGACGGACTTTGGGGTGGGAAAACGTTTGCCGGCAGCAACCGGCGGCAGTGAGAGAGAAGCGTATCTCTCTGGCCAAGCGAGCCTCCCTCTCTGCGGGCACAGCGGTATCGCATTTAAAGAGCACTTCATAGCGACATTTATCGCTGCTCAAGCATCGAGGTGAAACCGAAACGTTAATGTTCTCTTTTTCAGCTTTTCTCCCTCGTCGCGCTGCGGCGATACGATAGCTCTTTCCGTAACGATGTATAACCATTAACGTGTAAACGAGCGCTCGACGACGATTACACGCTCTCTCTCTCTCTCTCTCTCTCTCTCTCTCTCTCTCTCTCTCTCTCTCTCTCTCACTTCCCTCTCTCTCTCTCTCTCTCTCTCTCTCTATCCCTATCTTTCTCCACCTTTCTTTCACTCTATCTTTCTCTACCGCCTATCTGCCCCTTTCCTTTTACGGCCCCCTCCGTCCTCCTCTCAACACTACCCGCTTCCTCTCATTCTTCTGTGACCTCTCGCTCGTGGTTAGCTCTCTCTTTCTCTCTCATTTTCTCCTGCTCTCCCCTGCCGACATGTAGATCTTTTTTCCTCTCACCCTAGCGGTACGTAACGTGATACTTGGCTCAAACATAGCGGGCGAGCTTTCTTCTCACCCGTCTAAACGCCGCGAGTGAATCAGCCGTTTGTAAAAAAGAGAGGCGCATTGAGGTGGGACCCTAGAGTACGTTCGCTATCTGAAGCCCGGTTATGAGCAGCGCAAACGGCCGCGGAAAATGGAGGTGCGCGTGGCCCGAAAGAGCCTCGACCGTTAGTGTGTTCCTGTGTGTGTGAGGGAGAGCTTCCCGGTGAACCTCGAGGTCGCTCTCTTCGCGACGCCGGTTAATGAAGTTATGATTGAAGGTTAAATTCCATGAAATTACTCCCGGTTAAACCGACGATGCGGCCGCGGGTGGTCGGACCATCGTTGAACGGCGAGACGTTCTTGAAAAATTCAGTTAAGAACCCACCTCTCCGTGCCGTCGAATGGAAGGCAATTTCGAAAATAGAGATCGCGTTGTCGTTCTTTATTGATGCGTACGATTGCGATGGCGAACAGCGACTCGGAGTGGAACAGTTGTTTCGCGTCGTAGAGGGTAGTTTGTATTGATTGTAGCCAGAGTCGTCTCGCTAATTTGGGGATGATCCTTGGGCGAAACGAGAACTCGCCACTGACCAGCCCGAACAAAGGAACAAAGGCTGGTTATAAGGGGAGATGCTTTAAGATGCTCTTGCATAAACAATGCGGACTTCCAGACGCGTTCAAGGTCAAGTATTCTTTGTGAATATAGAATCCTCCTCAGTCACGGAGGATATATATGTATGGGTATATATTTTTCTCTGACGTTCTACTCTTTCATGTTTTCTCCCTGTCTCTCTCCTCTGTCCATTTTATTTCCGCCATTCATTATTCGCTTTTTTCCGCCCACCGGCCCCGTGACGTTCGCCGTTTCGACTGTGGCGAATTTCGAACGTATCGCCCGTTTCAGAGCGCTCCCGGTAAAATAATAATGCGTTTGCGACTTGCGTAGAAATTGAATAACAGTCGTATTTGAATAATACAGATATGTAAATGGAGGTCGGCGCGGGGTTGGTACGAGGTGGCGGCCGCGCAGACGGGATCATTTATATTGTATCCCGAGCCGTCGTTTTCTCCTATCTCCGCTACCGGAGTCCCGAACCTGCCGTCAGATTCTCTTTCTCCTCTCCTCTTTATTTCCCCGCGCTCGCTCCGTCCTCTATCCCCCCGAATCTTCTCCTTTCACCTCCATCCTCGCAAACGTTCTTCTCCTCCTTGTCGTCGCGTCTCCCTGTCTTTCCTTCACGGCTCACAGCGTCGAAACGCTCCTACTCGCACATCCCGGTACCCCCACCCTCCCTCTTCGTCTCCCTTCGCTTTTGGCCCCGTCCTCCGTCTCGGCTCCACGAACGGCCGAGATGAGAGAAAGCGAGCGCACACCCTTTCGCGCCGTCTCTCAACCCCTTTCAGCCCCGTTTCTCGTTTCATGCGATTGTAACGTTATTAAGCTATGATTTCCCCGTCATAATTACGACCGTCCCGCGGGATTGTTGGAATTTCAGCAGACTCGCGCTATCTCCCAGGTTCCTGGGAGCCTACCCGAAATCCTTGGCGGAGACTGTCTGTTTGCGGCCGGATTTGTGAGCGCGGCGAGATCGGAAGTAGCGTGGAAATTGATTATTTATCGGACGCGCTCTCGGCGCCAGTCGGCGGAGGAGTGGGGAGCACGAGTCGCATTAGTCTTTTACGTTAGACCCTGACCCGACGCATCCGGCTCCCGCGGGTAATGGGCGAGTGTGGAGGCGAGGCGCGAATTTACATTTCAACGCGCCGCAATTTACGCAGGATAATCCGGCGGCGTCGATCGGCGCGAAAAATGATCTCGAGTTTGTTTGCGCTCGGAGACGTTTCGCGGATGAGAAATACTGCGAGGGTGAGATTCGGATCGTGCGTCGTGCAATATCGCTTTCCAGGAACCGTTGACAGTGTACGGAAGCTCCGACGGGGGTTTAATAAACGTCGGTGAGGGTAGAGAAAGGGATGTAGATAGATAGGGAGAGGTATAGAAGGATAGAGATCAGGTTTCGTCGTGTTTGTCTTGCATTCGACCGAGTCTGCGTGACAGCTTCCGGTGGAAGTTCCTACGCGGTCGGTCACGTGTCGAGGTGCGATTTGCGCACTTTCAAGAGCCTCGATCTTCAGAATTTTGCACCTTCCGAGCGGATGCAGTTCCAATTACGAAAAGAGGCGTTGCCGTTCGTGCGAGGAACGAATTTTGCGTAACGAAGGACTGTTGCCCCGCGCGCCAGGCAACGGTTCCGAGTATTTGACTTTCGAACTCCGGCGGGAAAAAAAGACGGGGAGGGCTCAAAATCTCGCGGTAATTTTGGAGAATACTCGAAATTCCCGGCCCCATTCGCCCCGTTTCATTTTAGCGAATTCACGCTTCGCGCCCGGCTCAGCCGAAACTTCTCCTTACCAATGAACTTCGAACGAATACTGTACTTTACTTCTCCGACCCAGCTTTCGGCTTTTGCGCCCGGAGTGTTTCGTACGAATGGACGAAAATATGCGAAGTGTTCAAGTTGATTTGCGCCCCTCGCACACTCCGCGTTCAAACTTTAAAAATATCTTCTCTCCGGGCGTACACGTTGCGCCCGAAAGTCTCTCGGTCCGTTTTCGTTTAACTCACTCCCAACATTGTTCCCATTATCCACCCCCCTCTTCCCTTATCCATTTCTATCTTTCACCGTCCCTTTCTCTTCCTCCTGATCGCAGTATCAGCGATACGCCAGACTGTTCGGCCCCAATTTTTTCCCTGCCAGCTTCTTATCTCAGCTCGGACTCTTCGCGGCGACTCCCACGTAAGAAGTCCTTATTAACCCTCGCAAACACGATCGTGAATTTCACTCCGGGTAATGGGACAAGTTTTCCGCGGGACGTGCGATT
This sequence comes from Anoplius nigerrimus, assembly GCA_914767735.1. Classification (NCBI taxonomy): domain Eukaryota; kingdom Metazoa; phylum Arthropoda; class Insecta; order Hymenoptera; family Pompilidae; genus Anoplius; species Anoplius nigerrimus. Next base: position 11,280,975 of record OU612088.1, on the reverse strand, counting down.
CCTGTTTACCGTCCTCTCGGCCGGGAATAACTGGAATCGCTGGTGAAATTCCGCGTCATCTCGACAATCCCGTCGCGAATGCGGTCCTTTTACGGCCTCGGCCCCGTCGAAAGTTTCACTCCTCGGCTTTAATAACTGCTTACCCGATTTCGATAGGTTAGTCGATCGCAGCGAAACTCGAGCCACGCGACCGCGTCACGGATATTCAGCCCCTCTGCACCCCTTCCTTGCACTCACCGTCTTCCGGTATTTCGTCCGCCTCTTTCACCTCTCACCGATTTCTTACCTTTTTTTTCCTGTTTACATCTCACCTTCCCTTTCTCCTGTATTGCGCCCTCTACCGTCCGTCCTCTTTTTCACTCTTCCATCTTCCCCATCCTCTTTCAACCCCACCAGCGCGACGTGAACTTTCGGCGGAAAATTGAATTCGAATCGATGGCGCGGCGAATGCGCTCGACCCGAGTTATTTATTTTGCGGCGGGGGAGAGTCACCGCAGCGTCGAGTAGAAGAATCGGGGGAGTGGCGGATGCGGAATGAGGGTGTGGGGGGAGGGAGGAACAAGCAGAAAGACAGAGAGAGCGGAAGAGGCGAAGCGGCCTCGGTGAAAAAGCGACAGGCTGACTTCATTTCTCCTGGCGTCCGCTTTCGGGGGGCAGACTTGGGGTGGAGAGAGAGAGAAGGGTAGGGGATCGAGGATTTCGTCTTCAGAGCTCAATGACTCAATAACCAATTACCGTTTTTTACGGGCTCAGGAAGAGCCGTGCGTTTTTATCGTAGTCGACTGCCTCCCTGCCAGCCTGCTTGCCCTCCTTCCCTCCGTCCTTCCTTCTTTCCCCCCACCCTTCTCCTGCCTTCTCCCCCCTGAACGTTCGCCTATATTTATGCAAATTGCCGCGACTCCACCGCGCGGTGCTCGGTTAACTGTAAGATACGGCCCCGAATTCGATTACATCGTCTCGTTACGGGGTCCTTTCTGCAGCTGCACGTGCGCGTGATTTTTTCCACTTACCCCTGCCTACCCCCGATATTCCTTCCCCTCCCAGCAAATCCCGCACGTTAGAACAGCGTGTGGGTCCCGCCTAATCGCGTCTGACGTAAGCCACTTTTTCCCTACCGTCGTTTCCGCTCACGAGGCGGAAGTGAGTCTGAACCGTCAACTTCATCGAACCCCGTGCGTTCGCATACCTCATTCGCCTAATCGAAGAGCCCAATAGGACGTTAATGCATCGAGAGCATAGCCCGCCTTCGAGTCTGCCGCTCTAATTCTCTGTCCTCCTACTCGCTCCCGTAATTCTCCCGACTTTCCTCTCTATCCGTCGACTGATCATCCGCCGTCATTTGCCGGCTCGGGGAGTAACTCGCGTTAAATACTTGCCGATTTAATGGATGCCGGCATAACGTCCTTATGGCTCCGTAACGGGTCTTCAATTAAACGCGCGAGTTCATCGGCCGGGCTCTTCATACTCTACGCTCGCTGGGAGGCGCTTTTGGCCGTCGAATTTACGGACACGTCCGACGTGGAATCCGGCTTCCCCCCTCAAAGGCAGCGGACCGGACTGACAAGGAGGACTTAATGACTTCGCGACGACACAATTAGCTACCTCGCGAAACGGCGCGAGATAAATTTAAATTCGCGTCACGCGGCACGTTTACGTCTTTTGCCGTGAGTTCGCGGGCTGCGTTGCTGTCATTTCGCGCGTCACGGCAGTTCGCGGAGGGGTGGACGCGGGTTGGAAGAGGGTTGGGGAGCGGGAGGAAGCAGGTTCGCTCTTGATACGAGAGCGGAGCGGCTCCTTGCTTTTTTATCGCGATCCCGGCGTCTCGTAATAAAAGCAAAGGCTAAAGTTAGATAGGCAGATGAGTGGAACACCGGATGGGAGTCTCCTCCATGATCTATATCGAAACGAAATTACGCCAGGCGGAGATAATGCACGCCTCTCGAACGTGTAGAGCTACGCTCGTCGATCTTCCAAGACATTTTCCACGGTTAATGACGTCACCCTAGGGAATATTCCAAAGTTCCCCGTCTATTCAGGCACTCCTCTCGTTTCGCCCACGGAAAGAGTTGGCTAAAGCGCAGTTGCGGTTTGTCAAATCGGATATTTCAATATTTCTCCTTGTTTTTCAGCGTGAATATTATGCGATAGCTGAGCGGAGGGCGGGGGTTTGACATTTTAAAAGCTTTCCCGCTGCATCGCTCCGATCTGAAACAATTTATTATTCAAGGACGCGTACTTCGAGCGCATCGGTTTTTCTCTGATTCCACTTCGAAAAGTAAATTATTCGTCGTCTCCTGCGCGGCACAAAGCGTAACACGCAGCGGCACCGGAGCGCTTACCGTGTAATCTGGATTCAAAATTTCCCCGGTACATATTCGTTTTACGGTGCACTCTCCCAGTTCGCCACGTTGCCATTTTGCTTTCGCCGGCTTCGGGAGCCTTGTTCCTAGACTAATGCATCTCCACACGTCGGCTACGGCTTTTATATCCTTCCTTGATCATCTTCCTCGTCGAACAATATTTGCCCGCACGATAACGGCACCGTATCATTTTGTTTGCGCGACCGTTTTATACGCGTATACCTTCGCCTCGTTTTCCAGTTGCCTTCCAGGCAAAGTGTTCGATGATCGTTCTTCCGCAATATTCATGTCGCACGAATCGCACAGTAATTGACTCGCCAGCTGCGTTTCCGCGGTCTCAAATAATTTCGTTCCTTTTTCGGCACGCTAATGCAACCGTTTCAGGAAATAGAAAGAAACTACCTTTAAAAGCGGAGAAAAATAATACTGCATATAAGAGAGAACTGTTCTGTACGGAGATTCAACTCTGTATTTAAACCGAAATGGTTGAGTTCATTTAAAGTGTGATTTTGAAATTTTACGCATTATTACGTCTTCTGCGGTCGAGATTGAATTTGGTTTAAAAGCAGTTTTATATCCCATTTCCAATTACACCCTTTCCAAGGGAAGTTGTTATGATTGATGCGTATCGATACGATTCTTGGTCGAACGTACTTTATGAAGCATTGCCAAGAGGTGAACGTACGAAGATGGCTAAAACGGGAACAGCAAGGGCAGCAGGAATTACACATCGTCTGCACCCCTCCCAGGCTACCCTGTATCGAAGTCGCCGTCGAAGAATTTCATTCTTCGAGAGCTATAACGCGGCTCCGCGTAAGTGACCGCCGATGTTAATTTATAGGCGAAATAACGACTTTCCGATCCTGGATGCTTGCCATAACGCGCCGCTCCGTCAGGCTGGGGGTGGTTTTACTGCGCCGAATAAATTTCAAGCGAAAGGAGAGAGAACGTGCTGCGATCCATAAAGTAAGAGCTGCCTCTCCTTTCACTTTCCGCAAGCCCACCCCCACCCCTGTCTCCTCCTTTTGGCCAGTGCTTCGACGTCGATATTTCGCTCGACGCCTATTATGCCATGCTCGTACGACGTTAATCGTCGCGATTTAATCTCCCCCACCCATCGCAGGTTTAGCCTGCCGGCATAATCTCGCTCTTAGCCGTTTCCCAACTTTTAAACCCCCTCCTCCTCCCCCAGCATTGTTTTCGGGTGATAATAGACGTTTCGCCCGCATCGGTTAATTGCCGGATCATTTTGCGGCGAACGAGTTCGAAAACATTCGAGTTCAGGATGAAAGACGCAAAGTTCCTACCTCCATTGATTGCAGCCCTTTCTGTTCGGCGCACGCCTGCCAACGCGGAGGTAAGAGGTTGTGATCGTTATGCGTTCCAGCCTTTTTCCACCCCGGGGCAGGGGGGAGGTGCGGAAAGGAACAAATGCTCGTGGGAGGTGTCTTGGAATAGCGCGGGTAGGATGGATGTGTAGAGAGGTTCTCGAGCTGGGAATATATGCCGGCGAAAGCCAGACGGACAGGTCGTTATATTGACGAGCGGTGATTCGGCTCCGGAATTGACGGGAAATCAATGGCCGCCTGTCAATAAGCGGCCGTTTCCGCTTTTCCCTTTTATCCGCGTAATCTCCGTTCGCACGGTTCACGGAGGCGAGCTCAGTTTCGCTTTTATTCTGAGCGCGCGCGCGCGCGCTCGCGGGTTCGGTGAGAGGAAGAAAGAGGGAAGGAAGGGAATTCGACAATGATGGCCGAGGCACGAGTCGTTTCGGCGTAAAAAACGACGGTACCTCTGGAAAAAGCTCTTCCCCTTTACAACCGCGGTACTAAGATATTGTACCGTAAAATCTGAGGGGGCGATGGTTGGATTTTACGGTCGGGAGTACTATCATCAGTCGAATAATGAGCGATACGCGGGTACCACAAAATTCCATGCATACTTATTCGACACATTGGCGGTGGTGTCATCTGAGTACGACTGACAGTAGAAGTTGTTCGAAGGAGTACGATGAGAGATTTACAGGTTCTGCGGCATGTCTGTAGCGCTATTATTACTTGTGTATGGAAATTGTTACGTCCGATTATAGTGATCTTGATGACGTATACTTTTCATTATTTTTATCTATTTTTCACCACATCTACCAATCTATTCCACTTACGAAACTCTGGTTGCAATTTGCTGAAGTCGTTTTTCACTTTTTTTCATGTAATTGCAAATTTTTTGGTCGTAAGACAACACATTACGTTCAGGCGATGAAATATCGATATTTGACTCTTCTCTCTCCTATTTTTGGGTGTATCTCCGAATCTATTCCACTTAGAAGACTCCGATTGGGTTTTTTATGATTTCCACTATACCCTCTATCATCCCGCATATGCACAAGCCGATCGGAAGACTTATTTTTTCACAATTTTTCGGACGCTGTTTTTCGACAGTTTTTTTTCGCTGTAACTTCGAAACTAATTCGAGTTTCGATAAACTGTGAGTTATTTTCGACGCTCTGTGAGTTATTTTCGACTTTCTGTTAGATAGTAAAAGGACGTTTTTATCCCTTAAAAAATTCGATTTTTGTTTAATGGCCTGTAACCTCTGAACTGACAATCGAAACCTATCATAATCATAGGTTTTCTTGAAGTTTTTGACACCTTTCACATAGGATCATCAAGTAAAGTCGATCTTTAAGCAAATTTTGTTTTTTACTACTGAAAAATGGCTGTATATTCGAAAGTATTAGGAAATCGGAATTTTGCCACCGAAAAAATTTTAGGGTGGTATAAAATCTATGGGATAATGTGGTAATAAATGCGAAAGAGGACTATATATTTGTTAACCTTTTGTAATCACTTTGACAATATTATCAGGTCTTAGTAGGTCTAAGTTATGCCAAAATACCATTCATTGGTCGCCGAATATCGTATTAGAAGGAGCACCCAGTCAAATGTATATTAAATGAGAGCTAAAATATACCTGTGGCTACTAAACGCCTGAAATATTCTCATATAATGCAAAATAATGGGGTGTAATGACCTAAATTAATATAAAATAATGTAAATAATGTGAACGTATATAAAAAGTTATGTAGGCATACGTTGAAATGAACGGATTGCAATTAGTCGTGTACCAGTCGGAGATGTTCAAAATTGAAATATAATATCGTAAAATAAGGTAAAATCGTGTATAGTAACATGAATTTGTGTGGAAGTATGCACAATGTTAAAGTAAATAGTTAAAAGTCTAGTGCAGTGTAAAATAATACAAAAACACGCTACAATTTTTTTTGGGCAGATTTAAAATTATACAGAAACCAGAAGGTTAGGTTATTATTAGGCATTATTAGGGGTATAAAGAATCTAACAGATTTCGCAACCTTTTCTGACATTATTCGATCATTCTAAAGATTACATCATGTTTTATTAGATCCAAATTGCATTAATGTACCTTTTTTGATATCACAGTCACAAACCAAAACAATAAGTCAGCTAGACGCCTTTTAATTTATCGTCAAAGTGCGTCTCAGACGAACGCAGACGCAAAATAAAGCATACAACTCACACAATACAACACATCGTTCATCATTCTAACTAAGACAATGCACAATACGGTAAAGTAATGTAACATAACGTATCACTCGAGGGCAGGTAGCGTACTAGAGAAGAATGAATAAAAGAGACTTCTCGTATCTCGGCCGAATCACACTCTGCATAAAATCTCTCCGCGTCAAATCTCGTTGCGAATACGTGAAATTCAATTTTTTTTTTCACTCTAAATTCAGCCATACGTTTCGCCCTCCTCCCGCCCTCGGAACATCGGCGAGACCCGAGATCGCATTTATTCCCGGTACACCTTTAACATGTTTGTATCAATCGTTCCATCTGGCGCCCGCTTCGGGGTGTATGAGTTGGGCGGTTTCGAGGAATGTTAAGAGGTACACTCCCTCTGGGCTCGTTCCTTATCGGAATCGCTGATTACGCCCGAGCCTGACGAAGTTGTTCGAACAGCGTCGGTGCTCCGCGTCGAAATTGTATGTAAATTAAAAGAAAGGAGGGTGGGCTGCACGTGGAAGTGGGACGGGGGCTGAATTGGGGAGAGGGGGGTTGGCTTTGAAACGGGGGCGGTGTCCCGGCGAGGAAAAATGTTATTGCGGTTTTTCGGGGGAAAGGAACGACGGGGCTGCCGGCGGAGCCTTGAGATTGAACGAGCGACTTAGGGTAGGAGAGTGGGTGGGGGGCGTGTTGCAAGTCAGGCATAGCGAAGCAGTGACGAGGACCGGGGCCAGGGGGTGGTCGAGGAGGGTAGAGAAGGCTGAAAGAAGAGGGAAAGGGACTCTCGACTAGATTCGGTTAGATAATCCCTCTAGGATGAACGAGGGAGATGGTGGTAGGACGAAAGAGAGAGTAAAGAGGAAGGGGTGGAGGTTGGAGGAGAAAGAGGCGAGCCGTCGGCGTCGAAGAAATGTCGAGTATAATAAGTTCATTCTTGTAGTCGAGCTCCGGGCCAATCCAGCCAATCTCGCGTGCCGGGCCGACACGCTGAAGGCTCTCCACCGGATCAGCGAGATAATCGAGTTTTTACCTTCGCCGGTAACTCAATATTAATGATATTTGAACAATGCCCAGCGGCGAGTGGCCGAGCGGGTCATTTCGCGCGCACTTTATTTATGCGCCCCGGCCGCTCGCCAGGAATAATTCCAGCCGCTTCCGAGAGTTCCGTTTGCACGGCCGCGACCCTAAAGGGTCGCCCGGCAAACAATCACGGCCGTCGAACCTGCCCGGTCCTTGTCCGATCTTGTTTAGAAGTCGGCCGTCAAATTTTCGACAATATTTGCCTAACTTCTGTCGTTATGAATGCCGTTGCTGCCGTCTATCACTTTACGGTCGATTGTATTTTCATGCGGGTAAATATTTGCTTGCCGCGCGCGAAATTATACTCGCGGCCATGGAAACCGATCGAGTACAGAAGTGACATTTTCGTACGCTCTCGATTCTTCGCGATACTCGTACTACGGTAGCGGTGTACTTACCGCGGTCGGCAAACCTTTCGGTCGCAATTTCGTTCTTTCCTGAAGACGAGCCGAGCGGCGTCGATCGCGGAATTCGGCAAGAAGACAGCGTCCCGAAGAAATTGAAATCCCAGTGCCACAGTCGCTCATCCGGCGCAATTACTTGGCGCCTCATCTAAATCCCGCGCAGATCTCAGCTCTTGCGCCCAGGGTATCATCCGTACATCCCATAAGTGTACGTCCCCTGTCGTCGAAATTTCTCGTACGTCGGTTGATTGCGTTTGTTGGCGGCAGCCGCATAATCCTGCAATCTTCACCTGTCGCCCTTGTGCACTCTCCACCTCCTCCGCTTCTCCCCCTCCCCACCCGCTGGTATCGCATGAACCAATTATCTGCGCTACCTTTGATGTCGTCCGCCTTCAGTGGGCGGCTTGCAGCAAACATTGTTGCCCGACCTCCTTGACGAAAGATCTCGCCGTAAATCCGGCAGCTAAACAAGCACCCCGGCGTCGGCTCGCTTCTCCTTCGATATTTTCTTTAACGGCCGTTTGGCCTAAGCGCGCGTGCACGCCGTGAGGGGAGCCTTAAGAAAATCGTCGCAGGCAAAAGGGACGGAGTGACGGATATTTTACGAGGGTAATCCCCTTTGTTCTGTCGTCAAGCTGCTCGCTTTGGGTCCGAATCGTTAAAGTTTCCGTACGCGGACATGAAAAAACAAATGTGCACGTATGATACAGTAGTATAAACTTATTGTGGTCCCACGTGTTGAAGATAAAGTGTTTAAAAGACAATTACAAACAGTTTTCTACTGAAATGGAAATTATTCAGTATCTACCAGTTACTTCAGTCTCCACGCTCTTGACGAAGTATATATACTCAGTTATCGAGCAGTAGTACAATATTCATATGGTCAGACAGGTAACCAACGAAGCTGATTTTATAAAGTGTCAACCTCAATTACTCGCCTGTTAGAACAGAAATTAACCGTTGGATCGGATAAACTGTACGCGGCTAATTAAGTGGATGGTCTTATTTGAAATTTTTGAAGATTGCAACTCCGTTTAAAACTCGACTTCGCCACGATCGGCTGCCGCTCATTTCCCGGCTAGTCTTTCCCAACTGCGGCGAACTTCTGGCCGCGGTCGAAAGCGAAATGCGGGTCGATCGTGCGAATTCGCCGTGCCCATCCCCCTCACCCTCCCCACAGTCGCTAACGATATAATCTCCTGATCTACTTAGCCCTTTATACGACTGGCCTGGGAAAAGTGCTCGCCGCCCGCGGAGATCTTATAATGCGACGGATAGTAGCTGCAAAACTGTTGCAGGGCTTTACCTTAATCTGATCCACGGTTCGGGAAATCGTAAAGACCGTCCGCCATGATGTTGGCTTAAAACAGATACGTGAGAGAGTTACGAAGTCCCGGATAGAAGGTCCGGCGTTGCTCGACGTTAGCGACTCGCCGCGGAAAATTCTTCCGAACGAGATTCCATCTCGTATTTCTCAATTGCTACAGACATTCTGCCCGTCCCTTTATATAGCGGAAAACCATAAACTTTCACGGTGTACGTGTACGTCCGACTTTGCCCCCCGCTACCCCTGCTCTCGATTCCTGTGCGCCAGACAGGGACTGTCGAATAAAACGTATTATCCCGAAAGGTTTTACGGATACACCTATATACCGGGTGTCCGAGCTGCCGTGCGGCGGAATTTTACTAGCGGGGTCTAGGTTGATTGGGTCGAGAACGTGCAACGGTGATTTTTTGGAACGCAAATTTTGAAATGCGCTGTATAGTCTCCGTGTACGGATAGGACGTTCAGTCAAAAATAATGGGAGTGGATTGGACAAAGGTTAATACCCGAGTTGGAAGATTTTATTCCAACCGGCTATGACAAAAAGCTTGGGTACATTATTCGTGCTTTAATCTTACGTCTCCCATCAAAATGCAGGAGTCCAGCACTAAATCATTCAGTTGTTCCTTTTATTGGAATAATAAATCTGACGAGTAGTCCTTTGATGTCGACGAACTGACGAGATAAAATATCATGTTTGTTCTCCACTTTATGCTTCAATTTCGTTGTTTTTTATTTTGCTCGCGAGTTTTACTCAGTATCTCGTTCTATCGAATTTTCATTGTGTGCCAGCCATTCGCTCGTTAAATTTGAATTTTTCCATTGCGAATGGGGACAATGACCCGCGGAAACTTGGCGGCATTAAAATTATTGATTTTGGCTCGCCTGCGTGTTTCGCTCTAAATGCATAAAAGTTTCCCGTAATTAGCGACTAATTTTCATCTTCTTTTCGGGTCTTCTCCCCTCAGTTCTCTATTCAGCATCCACAGACAGGATAAATTTCTTCACGTCTCATGCTTTCTGTTATTTTAATTAGTTCCCACGGTTCGTCCTTCTCGTTGTTTTATTATTACTCCATGTTACGCTGCTACATCGTTATGTTATATATTCCACTTTTTCTTCGCTCATTCATTAATAAAACAATAGTCGATCATATTTTTCTTTCTCGTCCGCTCGTATCCCTTAATTATTATTTAAACGTCATTTCATCCTGAAATTAAAACAGACGTCGCCAACGTTTTGTTCGGTCAGAATTGATATGACGGGATTGTTCGTGTCATATAAATTATGAACCTTAACGGTTTTCAATCAGCGTTCGACTGATTTTATTATTTTCGCATCGCCCGGCGCCTGCACGTATCGTTATCCTTCACGGATCTATCTTATCAACGACGGGCCTCGGGATTGAAATGAAATTATGTAATCAGACCTTTCGCTCTCGGCCATCGGATGACATCGGGATCGTTATTACAGAACTGGGCCATCGTTTGATTTCACGTCAAAAGCACGCGCAACAATGCCCCCCGCAGCTGCGCACATTTATTTTTTAACTCACGGACACAACAATTTTTCACCGACCCACCCACCCGTCTCTCATATTTTATTTGTTCAACGAACTTGCGTGATTGATGAACACAATTCCGTCCCGAGGAGCAGCCTGGAAATTGCCCGGACATTAATTAAATTTGTATCGTCATGGCCGTGCTAAGTCGTCGTCTTCTTCGATCGGCAATTGAAGTGCCAAAAAAGCCCAATCAGTTGGGCCGGAAAAAAACATTAAAAATATATCGAAGGTATTGTTGCGCAATCGACGCGAAACTGAGCAGAAAATTGCATTTTCGCAATTTGCCTCCCCAAACTCTCCCAGGCAAATGCATCTTAGTGACGCACTCAACCCTCACACTCGCATACACATAGTCACACACACTGACACAGTCAATTATCCCTCGTCGACGTGCCCGAAAAAAGGGGGAGGCACGTACTCATTACGAAGATGAAAGCAAGACGCTTTGACGCACCACCCTTGTCCCTAATTAATCATTAAATATTGCTGTCCGACTAATCAATTAGTCGCAGTTGGCGCAGGCTAACGGATTGTCTCGTGTGTATTAGCCCCTGCCGACTCTCGGTTTCAGCTTCTCTCCTTCCGTTCACTTTCACTCTCCCAGTCCGTCGACGTCGCAAAGAGGGTAGCAAACAAGGCGGCGAGCAGGGGGGAGGGGGTGGGGAACGAATTCTTTGCGCGGAATAATAAGCTGCGTTAATATTTACTCGCTCCTCAAACGGCGAGTCGGAGGGAGGATTCGAGTCTTGACTGCTTCGAGCAGGCAGGGAAGGCTTATTGTGCCCGCGCCATTTATAATTAAAAGCCTTGAATTCGCGGCGGTGCTTCGCGACGCGCGATTGTTTCCGAAATTGGCCTGCCACTGTGATGTAATATTGAACTCGTCCCCGATGTCGGTCCCCACCTATTACAACGAACCCCTCGCACGCGTGCCCCGCTCGTGCGAACTTGTTGCTGAATGGCTCAGATTGTCTCAGATCTTCTGAGGAAGCGGTTGCGGATATGGTCTTGCCTGCATCGAGCTCTGCAAAATCCGTTGACACGTCGAAAGATAGCAAAGTGTGAAGGACTCACATGTTCACGCTGTCTGTCACCATAGCAATTACTCGCATTCTAATAATTGCACGCGTTAACGGCGGAATGTTCGGTCCCATGAATCTTTCAGGCGGTCATTACACGTTCGACTCCGCCTCTCCGGCCAGTTTCTCTTTATATCAAATTTCCGCACAGACCCGAGCGACTCGGAGTAATTATTAATTATTCGCTTCCTCGGTGATTTAATTCTTGCCGAACTTTGTGCTCCGCGGCTTTCCGCTTTTCGTGCAATTTCCAGCCTCTGTTCGTCCTACTCTCTACGTTTCTTCGTCTTTGTTCCTCCCTCTCTCTCTCTCTCTCTCTCTTTCTCTCTCCCTCGCTTTCGCTCCGTTTTTCTCCTCCTCCCCCTCTGTCCCGGCGCGATACCGAGCGAATAAATGAGAGATTTCCGCGAATGCAAATCTCGCTCTGTTAGGCGGTTACAGCGGCAGTAAAAGCCGTTCAAGTAATCCGGGAGCACTTATATCGGCGGGACGTTCTTGGCGCGCCGGCAAAGTCGTTTCGATTTTAGTATTAAGGCAATAATTGGGAGTCCCTTGTCCGTAATTGCCGAGCGGTAAGGCAGAAACGGGCCAGGAGTAGGCGGGCAAGGGGTGTGGGGGTGGTTTCAGACTCGGGCCGACTTACCGGGCTACGATCATTATACCTACTCCTTAGCTCTTTGCTCGGCATTTTTTACGGTTATTGCCTCTTAACCCCTTCGCCTACGAAAGTGTCGCGGATGCAACGGGAAAAGCGGTCGTACACACTTATTATTCTCCTTTTCCGGCCGATCTTCCCCGACGATTCAAGCTGCCATTACGCGAAATCAAATGGTGCCCAGTGTGCGAGCGAATCAATCTGTAGCCAACTTTCGTTCCCTCATCTCCAACGGTCGCACCGGGAACGAAGTAATAATGACCGTGGAACGTAATTGGGATTTTATTGCCTCTTTCTAATTATTACTGCCGCCCAGTTGAATTTTTGCACGAAACTCATCCGACGGTAGAGTCAAACACCCCGCTGCGCGCTTTTCGAATTGCTTTCGACGGAAAATGGCATATGCTCAGAAAGGCGAGCATGCTTCGCCGTTTGACGGGAAAATTTTAGAAATATTCGCTTCTGGCCAGGAGACAGCACAAATTGACAACCTTGAAAACGACTGTCAGCGAGGAAAATGTACACTAATCATGAAACGTCGAGAGCGACGCTCGTCGTTGGCGGTAATAAATGTCGCGTAACGAAGCATACTTCTTTTTATTGTCTCTCAGTGGAATTGTTCATTATCCCAATCTCGGCCGTCGCACGCACAATATCGTCGTAGAAAGAAAGTTGCACTCCTCGCCGTTTGGATCGGCGTCGCTAGTCGCCTTGTTCTTCTTTTTCCGACATTTTTTTGTTCCTTCTTTGCCATCGTCAACTCATTGCTCGTCGTCGCAGATTTCCCCCGGGATCAGGTTGCAGACGTACAATTACATATTCTTGATAATTCCAGAAAGGCATACCTTGTTCCTCGATCTCCGACGAAAATTCCTTTCAACCTATTAGCTGTCATCCTCTACATTTCACTTTTGTCGACAGTCGATCGAATTACATCGCATCGATATTCTATAGTCGGTCAGTCCAATAGCTAAAATGAATTTCAACACTATTTTTTCTTGTCAAGTTTCTGCACTTTATTAGTTTGTCAAACCATCATAATCAGAAAGGACGATTTCACACCAACTTTTTGCTCTGTCCATTATTTTCGAAGATCCTTGTCACGGAATTTGCACAATGCGGCGCGACAGTGCATTTTTATTTTTGCGCCTCGATGTTGTTCATTTTTTTTCGTTTAATCGCTGTCGCGTTACCGGCGGCTCGGATCGGATTTTTGTTTCATTTTGAGGTTCAACTTGTCGCAATCTTTATTTGCACCCGCCGACGCCCGGCCTCGCTCGATATTAAAAGAGATCGATTCGTACGGTTTTATCACTTGATATATCGCGGGCCGGGCCGTAAATATTCCCGGAGATTCCGACCTCGGACTTCGGTAATCCTGAAATATACGGTGGGGAGGAATAAATCGATTGGTCGTGCGTATTTTTGGCGGCTGGCCGCAGTTTAGCAGAGGGCAAGAGTTGCGTTTTGTCCCGGGTAAAGGCTTAACTTCGCCACTCCGAATTCACTGCCGCCCAGAAATCCACGCGGTAAACATCCGCAACTTCCGAAGCTTCCCTTGCCGCACATTGAAAGCAGAAAAAAGCCGAACGTACGACAACAACCGCATTATCAGATGACAGAATGCGAAGAGTCGATCGAGACCCAATGAACTGAGAGTCACGTAAGAGACGTCATTGAACAACAGAGGGCAATCAGCGTTCAATGAATCGCAAGGAAAATATGGAAGATGTCGAGACTCGAGAGGAGATGGGGACTCAATGAATCGCTAAAAATCGAAACACAAGATACCATCGTGTAAAACTTTGTTCGACCGTAAATGAAGCGCATAGCAGTCACGCTCACGAATGGGTAACATGAAATTGTTAAGTATTTGAATCGTCATAAGAGAAATTGCGTCGTCAAAATAGCTTTTTCGCCATCGAACGCCGACCGGCCGAACAGATAGAGAGATGGAGAGGGGGCAGACAGTGTTTCGCGGGACAAACGATTTGCTGCGCAGCGTCCAGAACGGCTCGACGACTTGATAATTAATTTCTGACTGTCCATTAAGGCAATCAATCGCCGCTGTTTACTTTGTCGCTCGCACGACGAACAATGGTAACTACTGGCCGGACTCTCGGCGGGGTGAAAAATTCAGCCCCCGAATCAAATGGCGGCTCAGCGAAGGGGGTTGCCGCCGGTTGAACGGTGGTGAGGGTGGCGATGGGCAACAGAGTCCGCTGGATGTACAGAGCTGGGCAAAAAGCATAGTGCGTGCAACAGTAAATCTGCGGTCAGCGGAATCACCGTTGTAAACGGCGGTTTGCCATTCGAATTGCGCGGCTATGCGCGGAATTGTTGGAACGGCCGTTGTTGCGGAGCCCTTCTTTTAACGCTGACAGTAATGGTAATCTATTAATAAACCGACGCTAATACGGGTAAACGCCCGGGAATATTTGCGATATTGATATTTTAGTAGTAGGCGACGTACAACGATAAGCGACGCCGTTAAGCCGATTGACAAATCAAATTTACTGACACTTTGCGATCGTCCAATAATATTTTCCATTTCTGATCGTTGATCGGCAAGTTCTTTATGACGTCGCGTCGTGTATGCGATAATATGAAGACAGGGTTGGATGAAGATGACTTATGAACAAGTTGTCAGGAAATGGGATTAATTATACTTACAGCCAATTCTCGTGGATATCTATCACTGACATATCGAGGGCGATGTTTCGAGATCCTGTCGAATTCTGACGAGAATTAGGTGTTCGCTGCTGCGAGATTAGCATTGAGAACTTAATGAGTATCGACATGTGCGTTACTAATCTTCATAGAATCGATCAATTGAAGTCCCTGGCGCTGTGCTATTCACCTACGTCGTTAAATCGCCCAAAAGATATCCCGATTACAGTTGCCGGTAGAGCTCGCCTATAAACCGGGCGATCAATTTCAATTATCCCGAGTTCAAAAATGTAGAAAAGCGTCTCCGCTCTTATAATTGATACCCCAGCTTCCCAGTCGGCCACCCTACTCGAGCTATCTTCTAGCGACCCACCCACCTGCCCGTCTGCTCGGCGAAATTTTTGCGCCAAAGTTATTTTCGCGTTATTAATGAAGACAATTAACGGGGGTGGGGCTAATCACCGCTCGGCTCCGAGCCCCGGGCCCGTCAATCATTCAGAATGCTCGCTCGGCGGGGATGGGAAACGAGGGGCAGAGTCAAGGCTGAGAGAAGAGAGCCGGCTGGCGAGTCTGGGAAACACAAGGCAGGAGACGTCGACAAAGACGGAGAAACAGTTCTGCACCGCCATGGGGTGGATAAACGTTGCCGCATGACAAGGGTCTTTAAAACGTTGCATATTCAGGAAGGAAGAATTTACATTTATCTGTCACTCGAGTGCGCTACACACGATTAAACCTCCTCCTCCGGGGAGTGAGACACACGCGCTGTCCAAGACATCCATTTAGCGTGACGATATCAGCGTTAAAACACTCGACTCGACTCGGCTCGTCGCCTGTCTCATTTCTTTGACGAGCCTCATATTTTCCCTCCAATTTCCGCCTCCACCTTCTCCGATCGAGGGCGAGTCACTTTTTTTTTCGAAAGCAATAGTCAGGGCGTAAAAGGTTCTTACGCTCGTACGGGGAACTGGTAAAACTGGTATAAAGTTCCAGACGCCTTCCGCTCCGCCCTTCGCAACCCCATTCCACCTCTCTACCACCCCCTGTTGCCTCGGCGGCCCTCTTCCGGCGCATTGCGAATTTCTTAGACGAGTGCCCGGCGAATCCGTGCCTCCTTTTTCTCCCTTTCAGGTGTCTGGGCTCGTACTTTATTTCAGAGACACGTGCCCGTGAGTTTTCCGAACGAGACTCGCGGAAGTATCTTTGTATAGGGAAGTGCTGTCCTCCGTTTTCCAACCCCTTCCCACCCATCAACCCTTCCGCCTCTCCCGTTGCCCCACCCTCAATCGGCAAGGATTTTCTTCCAATTCCCGTTCGACGAGTCGGGTAGAAGATTTTTATTGAGTATCCTCCGGGCACTCGTTTTCCTAACCACTTTTAAAGAAGTCTGCGAAGCGCGCCGTTTATGTTTTTCTAGTGCATAACGCGCTCGAACGTTGAATTTCAACGAAATTATTCAAAGGATTTTTCCCTTCCATTTTTTCCCGCGCCCGGGTTTTGTCTGACTCAGGGTTCCCTCTTCATCCGAGGATGGGGCAAAAGAATTGTTTTGCGGGAAGCTTCGGATGCAGGAGAGCTTTAATAAATCGAGTGTCACTGCGTGACTCGTATTCTCCGTAATATTTTACGAAGCAAGAGGTAATTATTTCTTCTTCGTACAAACGGAGGACAATGGTGTTCGTATGGTGACGTTTGTATTGCGGAACTGTAGAACGTGAAACTGAGAGAGTGTTCGAGATTAAATCGAGGCAGCAGACGAGGGGCGGAGGGGCTTTTAGGTGGAGAAATGACGTTGCATCGAGAAATCGGAGTGAAGTGAGAGATTGAGAAATGATCGTTCGCCGCGTTAAAGTGTCCGTCGCGTCGCTCCCTTGCAGTATGTTCGTCACACCCTCGCGATATTCTCAGAATCGCATCAAAGGCACTCCGCGTTCGCGAGCGTACTCACAGGTCGATTAAATGCTTTTCCGGCCGCGCGCGCACGCACGCTAATTTAATGAACATTCCATTGCCTGCCGCGTTTCGTTCTCCCTTTGGCTCCAGCCGAATGGAAATTCCGTAATCCGTTACTTGCCCGCAACTTTTTCCTCCCTTCTCGCTAATTGCCGAGTCCCCCTCACCTCCTCTACTCCCTTCCGCTCGGCTCAGGCCTGCAAGGCGCGTTTCCGATGTAGCCGAACGATTGTTTTGCGCCGTTCCGCTTGCGTTTAGTTTCTGTTAATCTCCTAATTGGAGAGTTATTAAGCCGGCGGCACTCGCCTCGGCCGTGGCTGCATTTCATTAAGGCACCAATTAGAATATGTCACATTTAAAGAGGTGCGAACGCGCGTCGCGCGAGCTACATTCATCCCAGCCATTGTCTTCATTTTATTTCCTTTAACCCGGGTACGCTGCATATTTTATCCCGCTTTTTGCAGTCTCCTTCAATGGCCTCGCTCAGACTATGAAATCCTACAAACCTACAAACGCCACGGCACACGGGACGCGTTTTAAACGCGACCAAATGCGCGAGTCTAAAATCCACAAATGTCCCACGGCACTCTCATCATATATCCAGTATATGTAAACTGCTCTGCTTCTCGATGAAACCGAAGCCGACCGTCCTACCCTAACCAGTTGCTACCAGCGTACGATTTACCGTGGGAAGGCGAGACGTTTAGATAGCGCCTTAGATTTTTCGAGCCGGGACTAACGCGATGAGACCCGAAAGCAAATAAAGAGGCCACCAAACCGTTAGAGCGAAGTGACACGAGGTCCTGGGCAAAACGAGCGGCCGAGAGGGTGGGACGACGGGGGGGAGGGGGGGGGGGGGACTTTGCGGCGATCGGAGACTAGCTGAAGAGTCGGAGGAGAGGAGAGTCGGTGCTTCGAGGGACGTGAAAACCTTCCCTCTTGGCTTCAGTGCCGGGCACTTTCTCGCCTCTCTGTGCAAAGAGCGCCGGTAGACGAACGGTGGATGGGTGCGAGAAGATGGGGAAGGGGTGGCGCGGCTGAAGATGGAGAAAGATGGAGAGCGTCATAGACCGGCAGCCGGCCGATCGATGCCATCGTGCTTGTGTTCACGGACTTACATACATCTCCCCATATTCACCTGAAGCATCCCACCTATACCAGCAGCCTCCATCCGATCCGTTCAGGGTATCATATAGCCCGCTCCTCTCAACCGGATCGGATCTTTCAGAGGGAAATAGAGGGTGAGAGAAAGAGTCGACTCGACAGGGTGGCCTGCCTGCCTGCCTGCCTGCCTGCCTGCCTGCCTGCCTGCCTGCCTGCTTGCCTGCCTACCTGCCTACCTGCCTCGCTGCAGCAAGCTTGCCTGCCTCCACGCCTGCCGATGGTCAGTGAGTGAGTCACTCTTTCGCACCTCGGACGCGATTAGCCGATCAGTGAGCTCAAATCGATCATGAACAATGCGAGTCAAGCCTCGTTAGACTCGGGCTTTGTACGATTTGCAGCGTTCGTCAAGGATGCTGATCTCGCAGGCCTGTCGGGTGGCGAAGGCGTTGAACGATATTTCACGGCTGGTGACACGATTTTAATGACCGTCGAATTGAGTTTCCTTGCACTGATCTAGCCTGTTCGAATTATGCTTTCGTGGCAATTATAATGGGTAATTGGTATATATTGTGGCGATAAGGTAATCAGTGGAGGCTCGTACGGGAACGCTGGAAGCCAAACATTGCATTATGCTCGGATTAACATACGGTCGCAAAAGGTTTAATGGAAGTTCGACCGTTGGTTTTTTTTATTTTTCCGCAATGGCGAATACACTCGTAACACGCTTGCCTGCATATGAATGGGCACGTATGTTTGTGCACGTAAATTGAGTAATCGCACGGGGATCGGTATGCAGATGAGTTCGAAACTGGTTTCTGTTTTTCATCGGCGGAAGTCAATATTACGAAACATGGCGGGGGTCTGTGTAAACTATGACTGTGGAAGGGTAGGGGTGGGAGTGGGGTGGGTAGCTGGAGTGGTGGGGGATACCGGCAGGGGTAACGAACTTCTGCAAGATGTTACTGAATTTGCCAGTTCCATAGTCCACAGCGAACCAAGAGCTGCTATACGGTGATTAAATTTCCGAGTTGTACTCCGCGAAGGGTTGGCATTGAGAGAAAGGGATGTTTCGGGGGACGTGAGCGAAAAGGGCGGGGGTGGGGGTGGGACCTGTAGGGTGAGTCACGCGAGACACCAGACGACGGCGGAAGATTATGCTACAGAAAATTTCAACAACGGCTCACGAACTGTTTCCACTCTGCGTTTCGATGGTCTCAGTTCTGCAAATTCCGTACAGTTTCGAAATTAGAATCCATCAGAACATTTCCTCCGAACTTGCGTACATAGACCTTCGCTTCCACCTCCCGCCCGATACACGTAAGAATATTAATTGAAGGGTTTTCAGAAGTTTATCGCTGTTGAATAAAATGGAAAAAATCTTTATTACATATCTACAAATATTTGTCAGCCTCACGAAACCACAATACAGACCATTCGCATACACAGCAGTCGCCATAGGATTCGACTCGTCAACTGGACATCTCGCTGTGCTCGTTTGCGTGTTCCCGCTTCAACTGAAAATTTGCCCTCCGTAGCGGACTCACGTTGGGCTCGGGACGTTTGCCCAATTATTCCTGGACAAGAGAGTGCACGCGCGCACTCACGTCGCGTTTAAAGACACGACGGGCGATCCTGACGTCGCGCCACTTACCGTTCCTCTGGGCAAACAGGAGTAGGGCGGGCGGGCGGGGTGTGTTAAATTAACCGTCCGAGGTTGCCGGAGGTTTTGCGCTTCTCCTCCCGCGAAGTAACATTAATTAATTGTACTTGTTGCTCTTGCGCGCCTCTCCGGCAAAAGATCCAATTACCATCAGTCCCCGGAGCTAAAGCGCGGCCTTCGAAGTTGCGCGCGCGAGCTCTGGATCCGGGGGATGGAAATTGCCGGGATCAATGTCAATGGGATTAAAGTTTCGCACGGTGAAAGTGCGGCCAGACAGCCGTCCTGTCTTCGATAATTCGCGAGGAAGCTGTCGAGCTGTCCGGCGCCCCCGTTCTAGCCGCTGGCGTAGCGGCCGCTGATGTCCAGACTGCTGGCAGGGAGAACCGGGATCCGTTCACGTTTGTTGGCAGAACGGGTGAAAGTCAATGTGGTATCCAGTGCGAAAGGCGCGAATCCACGATAATTATCACGAACGGCGGACACGCGTCCGATCACGCAACTTTCACGCGAGTTAGGCGAGGAAAAAATCTTCACCCCTATCCTCGTTTTGTTCCCACTTTCCTCTTTCTCTTTCGTTTATTTGTTCGCTTTTTATTTTTCCGACGAATTTTCCTGCTCCTCGGACGTAACGAACCGCCTTTCGGTCTTTGTAAAACGAGCTTGTTTCCTCGGCTCTGTTAAAATGGTATCCGTCCGTTCTGCTGAAGTTCTGCGATTCTACCGGAAATTTACTTTGGAGTTTTGAGTTTCTTTTGGGGAATGATTGAAGTTTTAAACAAACGGAAGAGATTGTTGAAAACGGATGAGAGCAGCTATCCCCCGCCTCGGCGAAACGCTGGGTTTGTTAACGATTTTACGGCCACTTCGAGTAATGGTACTTAAGGTTTAAGTGCAGTGATTAGGCTAGACGTAAATGTAAATATCATTTTTATATGCGTGTTATCTGGGATACATGAAAAATATGATATTCTGGGATAATAAAATAGATGCGAACTGTATTTCACTGAGTGTTGGACTTGCCAGACATTACGCACACCTTGTCTTTGGCGCGTACACACTTAAAATGTTTCATCTACTATTAACTTTAACGTATGACCTAAACTTGCAGGCAAGTTACGAATTTTGTTTTTCTTGATTTTCTACCATTCGATAGAGGGTTAATTAAGTTAGTAAGTAAGTCTATTGAATATTCGCATTAAAATTGGTATGAAAACAAATGGTAACGCTATAGAAATGAATAAAATATTATATAGAGTCGATAGTACACGTAGCCCGCCTATAACACGGTAGATAGGTTCCTAGAAATCGCCGTGTTGTGTGAAACCGTGTTGTATGAGATCCAGAGTAAGTGCAAAAAAGGGGGTTACGTTCCGAAATCTTATAAAAAACAGACTTTTTGTCGTCTTTCCATATAAGCAACCTAATTTTTAATAAAAATATAAATGTATGTATAACACAAAACGAAGAAAAGAACAAAAATATTAACCCTGACTGTTGCTTTATTTGAAGTAAGACTTCTTTCAATATGAGATACTTTTTCTCTATTTAATAGACGATCCAAGACATGTCTTTACTGCTAAAGAAATAAATATCTACTTAAACGTTCTTTTTCCTTTTTAAGCAAACAGCTTGGGACAGAAAGATGACTTTCCAAAAATCAGGCTTAAAAACGAAAGTAAGCCTTAAACATATCGCGGCTCGACGCAGACTCTTGAAATACAATGTCGTACAAAGGTTTTCGCTATTTTCTTATCGTATTAGAGGAAAACCGTGTTATAGGATGCCGTATTGTATGAGGGTTCCCGCAATTTACGAATCGTGTTATAGCGAAACCGTGTTACGAGATGCCGTATTATAGGAGGGCAACGTGTACTTGTATGACGGCTAGGCATTTGTCCATGTGTTATTCCTGGTGAGGTCGGCCTAGTGTATTTACCGATTCCATCGCTATACCGCAGATCGAATCCGAGTCCTTTCACACATGAACCAAGTAGCATACCGGCAAACTGACTTATTTTGCAGGTAGTAGGATTTTTAGCTTATTTATTCTTACCATGCGATTCTAGCTCGACTATCCTGACACCAACTACTTACTGATCACAACGTTATTTTTCGCACATCTACGATACTTTCCCTCATGTCTCCATGTTACTTTATGTTACTTCTCGTTGTTTTACATTACTTTACACTTTATATCTTATTATTTCGCGTTCTACGCGTTCTTTTGTGGGTTTTAATCAATAGAGGCTTATTTTAACCCGAATTATGAGCCCCATAAAGGACCAAAGGAGGGTATTCTGGCATAACTTGCACGCATTAAAACTAAATAAAACCCTCAAGTCAACCAAAAATCAAGAAAACATTTTTGTCTTCTGTTGGATTTATTACCATCCTATTTTACAGACTTTAACTTGCCCTGAATGTTGGTCGCCAGCAAAATTCCGAATTCCTAATCGTTTCGAAGATACAGCCATTTTTCTGAGTCGAACAATTTCGACAGATCGGCTTTTCGTGTTAGTCCTATATGAAAGTACGCGTCAAAGGCTTCAAGAAAACCTATGATTATCATAGGTTTTGGTCGCTAGGTCAAAAGTTAGAAAGTTAAAGTTAGTTAGTCGGCGGATCAAAACGTCCTTTTAGTTTCTTGTAGGTGATGCTTCTGCGTGGTCAAAGCGGATGAAATGGAGATCACAAAGTTCGTAACCAGAGCCTCCTAAATGCAATAGCTTCGTTGATACATCCAAAAAAGGGGAAAACGCAGAAAAACTGCCTTCTTCTAGCCAATACCACATAGGTACCACTTTAGCCGAATTGTACATTAATTTACAGAGAGGGGGATAAAAAAATCAATAGAATCACATCCAAAAAATGTTAAGTCTATACTTCCAAAGATATGGGCAAGAAATCATACAAAACATCTAAAAATCGAATATTTCGGAAGCTGCACCGGGACATGTTTAATGTAATTAAATTATTACTCTACCCGGCGAAAGAGAAGATTCTCCGCTTCCAGAAAATTATTCCTGAACAATTTCAAGTACAGTAATATGTCAGATACGTCCAAAAATAATACTAACGTGATAAAAACTTAATAATTCTTGTCTGTTCTGCACACCAATCAGCAGAAAATAATTTATAATGAGCAATGGTGTTATAATTTCAGTAAAAAAACACTGTTCTTCATTATTAAATAAAGCAAAATATTATATAGACCCTATACTACTTGTACGCTAACTAGGCATCTGCCGTGTATAATTTCTAGTTGGCTCTGTCATGCGATTGTTACTCAACTAACCCGACACTAGCTTTCGATCACAACGGTATTTCCACACATCTACGATACTTTTCGCGTATATTTATGCCGAAAGTTGTTACTTCACCCTATTTTACCAGACGACTGTATCTGATAATTTAACATAATTCGCGATCTTTACGTAGACGTGGACTGAAGGCCTCTTTTAGCCACTCGGAACGCCGAAGGCCGGAAATGACAATGACAGCTCGTCCCGCCGATAAACCATACCGAAGTTGTGAAATGTTTATCGCGGATCGAACGTTGAAGGACTTTATCTGGATGTCGAGTTTCGGCCGATGGTTCGGGGGTGGGTGCTGAGATTTCATCGGCGGCTGTCGATCTCTTCCGCCGACGGCTCCGAACTTCTCCAGCTTTTTCCAGCCCCAGCCCCTTTTCCTCCTCCCAGGCCCCTTCGACCCCCTTCAGCCACCCCCTAGCTACCTCCAGCCTCTCCCATCACGTTGCCTCGCTCTCCCGGTCGTTTCATTTCTCATCTCGATCCAATAATATTTTACCGCCGTCGTCGGGAATGGGAAGAGAACGGAAAGTTGTTTGCGAGGGAGCTATAACCGAGCGCGTTGTCCGCGATATACTTATTGCCGCGATACCGATTGCCGAGTCCTGGTCTTTTTCGTATCGATGCCGGTTTCGAGCCCGGCAGCTTCAGCCCGGGTAGTTAATTATCGCGGATTAATACGATACAACGCTTCACTCGCGCTCGGGGCTGAACTTCGTTTCTTCTCTCGGCAATCCGGAAGCGAAAGAGTGGGAGAGAGAGAGAGAGAGAGAGAGAGAGAGAGAAAGAGCGGGAGAAAAAGAGTATTCTGTGAAGGGTGGGCAGTCGTAATCGCGGGTGGCGATTTTCGACGCTCCATTTCACTCGGAAGTTCGAGCCCACTCCCGCATCGACGGGGGGTGGAATTTTTACGGCGAACTTTCGCACGGCTAATTGCCCCTTGTTGGTTTTTACGCGCCTGCGCCGCGACGGCCAACTGGTTTTCCTAAACTAACGGCGCCAAATTATTCGCCTCGTCGAGACTTGCTATAAATTTTGATGAATTATTTGTTCAGTCGTTTCAATCTGTCCTCTATCTCTCTCCCTTTTCCTTTCTGTCTGTCTGTTTCTCTCTGTCTCCCTTTGTTTCTTTCGAATTTCGATGCAGAAGGTAATTTCACTCGCATAGTGTGATATATTATGTTCGAGCACTGCCGCATGCCCGTTCACTCCGAGCTAATTCATGAACGCAATTCATTTTGCAAGAGACGCTGATTTCATCGTTCACGAGCGCAAATTGTGCGCGCTTCAATTTTCGTGCGTTCCCCGCCGGTAGCTGCGCAGCCGGACTGTCGTTACACTACATTGAATATCGTTCGACGTAACGGCTGTTGACAGAATATTTATACCGATGTTTTGAAAGCGCAACGAGGAGGCAATGAAGCCCCGACGCGGGCGGAGCGGGAAAGTATCGTAAATAGCAATATTGTCAGGCACCGTAAAAATATCTCTGACATTGATTTGATGTGCCGCTTGCAACTTTTACTCTCGTCGCTCTGCTACCGTTACCGTGCACACCCGATGCCCAGAATGCAAATCATACGCGAGTTTATTAATAGCCGGTATCGACGTGTTTAACAGGAGCTTCACTTACCTGCGTCAAACGACCTCTTTCCGCCCGGCATTATTTCCACTTTAATATTGCAACGTTGATAAATTGCCACGAGCGACAGTGAAAACATGATGACAATCTACGTATTAAATTTATGGTTTATACAAATTTCGATTACACATACCAATATCGGAACAGCGACAGACCTATCGAATACTTGCGAATTACTATGAGAACGAAGGATGCGTGACGATAAGCATGAATGAATGATCAAGATTACAACAACGCTAACAGTACCGAAACGGCTACAGTTCAGGGCAAGAGTAGAAGAAAAGAAGCATGGACGACGAACGTGCATCTTTGTACATCGGTTTATTATCATAGCGGTACTTTGACACTGGTTATTTTAAGAAAGATAATGTCTAGTCTCTTCGTTATTTCTTATCTGTTCTCCCCCTTCTCTCGCGCCTATCTTTTTTTTTCTTTTTGTTTGTTAAGGAGTTTTGGCGGTCCGCCAAAGCCGTCGGAATTAAGTTCGGAAGCAACGTTTCTGTACACTCGGCGCTGCCACGCCGTCTAGAGCGGTTTCCACCTCGAGTTTGTCTCTCATTCCCTTGCTCCTGCTCCTCTCCCACGCACCTACACTCACTCTCCCCTTCTCCTCCTTCTCTTTCTTCTCCTCCCGATCCTCACCTCCCCGCGTCCTTCTCGTTCTAGCCATCAACCCTTCATTGCCTTCCTACTACGCTCACGCCCACACACTCCCACGCACACACACACGCACGTACCCGCTCACTCTCACAACGTTCGATAAAAGTTCTTCCGGCCAGCAATCGTACCCGCTTCCCGTCTCGTTCCGTCATTCGAAAGTACGATTTGCCACCACCGATTCTACGCCGTAAAGTCCTTTCTTCCTCTTCCACTCCTTTCCCCTCTCCTCCGATCTTCGCCATCGCCAACCTCTTACATCATTCCGGTCGCTTTCCTCTTCGCCTCGTCCATTCATATCTCTCCACTCACCCATCTTCAGGTCTCACTAGAGTTTCAACGCCGTAGAGTCAAACCCGATAATAACACGGCACCCGATGATTATTGTCACTGCGTGCTTTCCTTTGCGATCCCGATTCCGAAGTAGATCGACCGGTACGACTGCCAGTGTTAATTAACAATTATTGCCACATGCTGTGCCGAAAACACGCCTGGTCGAGCGAGACGGTCAGCGGGTCGACGATATTGCGCTCTGCCCTGTCAGCGTAGAAGAATTCTGCGCAGAAAATTGCGAGTCATCGACCTGTCGTCTTTTTGCGACCGTCCACTTCGACGCTTCTTCGTTCAAACGAACGCACTCGTTGAAATCCTCTTCTTCTCTCGTCCTACCTCTCTCCCTCTCTCTCTTCTCCCTTGCGCGCGTCTGCCGGTAGAAAATTAGCAACGAGGAAACTTCCGCCGTCTCGAAGGACAGTGGCCAGCTACCAGTCCGCCGTTTTCACCCGACGAAGGTAATCCTCGCTTCCTTCTCACTCGCCGCCGAAGTTTCAAGGCGTTGACGCGCGTCCGTCTGTTCGACGATCCGTCCCGCCGAACGACTTTTGTACAAAATTGTCGCGAGACGTGCGCCTCGAGCGAGCGATAGCAGATGAGGCTGCTACTCCCGATTCGACTCGACATGTCCGAACGTAGCATGATCGAGGAAAGTTCCCCCTAGATCGCGGCTAATCGTCCGCGAACGACGAACTCGCCCGCGATAAATCCGTGCCATCGGAGCGAACGAATCCACATTGCCGAGCCCGTGATCCTCGGAAGTCGAACGTCCTTCGCTCCTCGGCGTTGATCCTGCGCTCGCACGTACTGTCACGGACCGAGGCCACTCGCTCCACCTCTCGCGGACGATCTCGTTGACAGACAATGTTTGCCGCACGCCGGCGTTACTTCAGGATCCTCCTCAAGTACTCGTGAATCTGCATCCTCGACGCGCCGGGTCTCTCCTCCGCGAGCTCGCACGCGTTCCTGCGATTGTCCTCGACGTCCGACCGCTTGTCCCTCTCGAACAGTCGGGCGTACTCCGACTCTGGTCACCAGAGCTCGGCGGTCGGTGTGAGGGTGTGCACCTCGATGTTCTCGTGTCGGTGATACCTGTCCCTCCGTCGAACGGTCGCGCGCCTTGACAGGACGACGGTGAGGGCAGCGGCCGCTCCCAAGGCCGCGCCGGCCAGCACCAGCATGCCAGGATGCGCGCCCGCCGACATCGGCTCCGAAATCCTCGCCCCGGAATCCGTCGCCCTACCGTTCAGCTCCTCCGCGGTCACGTTCGCCACCGCCAGATTCGTCAGCATCAGATTCTCCTTCGTCAGGTTGTACCTCGAGTACTCGGTCCTCTTCTTCTCCTCCTTGCTCTCCGTCCGCTGCTTCGCCCCCATCAGCCTCGGCGCGAGCTTCGACGACTTGTCGAGCTCGTTCTGACTAGAGAGCGGTCCTGAGGATGAGGAGGAAGCAGCCAGCTTCGAGCGAACCTGCTTCCTCTTGCCGTTCGACTGGCCGTTGTCAAAAGTTCGCGATGCGGCTGGGTCCGTCCGCCTGGAAAGGCTTCCGTCCTTTATCGAATTCCGATCCGGCCGGCGTGCCTTGGCCGATTTCGAGCCTCCTCGCACCCTTTGTGTGCCGTCCGGGGTGGTTACGTTTCTGAACGAGGTGGGCGCCTCGTAGACACGCGATACGCCGCGCGCGGTGGTCGATACGAGGGGTACGTCGATTGAGACCGTGGCCCTCGCCGCGACGAAGTTGAAGGCTTCGTCAGTTGTGACGTTGACCGAGTGCCTGTCTGCGCTGATATTCGCCGCTGAGATTCGCTCGGACAAGGTGTCCGTCGTTTCCGATACGCCGATGGTCTCCATATTGGACGATGAGGACTCCGGCTCGTTCCAGCTTGTGCGGTCCATCGAGTTCGACGCTGCCGACGAGTTCGCGGTCGTCGTCGGAACGGTCGAGGAGAGATTCGGCAGTGGTGGCAATTCGTACAAGTAGGACCCGGCCAGCTCGAGTGGCTCGGCGCATTGTGCCTGATCAGCGTCCTTCTGCATGTCCATATGCTGTCTCGTCCACTCGCCGACCCAGTACATGTCCTCCGTGCAGTTCCAGTCGTTGCCGGCCAGTCGAAGTACGCGCAGCTGCGGCAGCATGTAGGATAGGTCGAATCTGAGAGTCGTGAGGTTCGCGTCGGATAGGTTTAGGTCGAGCAGACTCTTGCAGGCGGATAATGCGGCGTCGTCGGCCAAAAGCTGATCGGCGAGAACCGAGCTGCGCGAGACGTCGAGGACGACGAGTCTATCGGGCGTCGATACCGGGAACGCCATGTCACTCTGTTCCTGATGCACTCGCCGTAGCGAGGTCAGACCTGACATGCGGAGCGTGGCGAGGTTGCTCGGACCACTTAGCGTATTACTCGGTAACACTTTGATAGGATTATCGGACAGATCCAGTACCATGAGAACTGGCAGTTGACCGAGGGATCCCACCTCGATCTCCGTGATGTCATTGTCGTTCAGCGTCAGGGATTCGAGGTTGTAGAGTCCTTGAAGATCATCGGCTCTCAGCGAGGCGATCGAATTCCGTGGGAGCTTCAGTACAGTCAGACTGCTGGGTAGGCTCTTTGGGATCTTGATCAGAGCGTTGCCGGAGAGATCGAGTTCTTCGAGTACTTCCAGTCTACCGAGGGCGTCCTCCTCGATGTCGACGAGTCTGTTGTCAGAGATATCCAATAGTCGCAGAAGCGGATAGCTATCCAGATCCCCCCCGCGTATGGTGGTCAGCTTGTTCCCGGCGAGGCGCAGCGCTCGAACGGATCGAGTCAAGGCCGCTGGCACTCTGGCCAGCCCCGTGCGCGAGGCGTCAACAGTTTCGAGTCTCCGCCCGGTGCCCAGGAGCAGAGAAACATCCCTCTCCTTGAGCGGATTCTCCGCCAGTCTGAGTACCGACAGACCCGGCAGCGGCTGAAGTGTCCCAGATGCTGCCCTAGCCAATCCGTTCCTCGACACATCCAACTCCCGCAGTCTGTCTAAACTCTCGAACCACCTCGCGCCCAATACCTGCAGCTGATTGCCGCTCAGATCCAATTTCTGGAGCGAATAGAGCGGCGTCAGCGCGCTGTCCGGCAGATCTGCCAACCTGTTGTCCGACACGTCGAGGAACTCGAGCCGATCGAGGCCGCGGAAGGCCTCTTCGTGCACCGACGCGATCGCATTGCCACGCAAACTCAACCGCACCAGGGAACCGAGCGTCCTGAACGAGCCCGCACTCACGTTCGTCAGCGAGTTGTACGATAGGTCCAGGTGGGTTAGCTCGCTGAAATTGGTGCGCCCGAGCCCGACGTCGCTCACTCGCGGCAGACTGTTGCGCGACAGGTTCAACGCTCTGACGCGTTCGAGGCCGCGCCACGTCGTATTCAGGGACGTGAGCGAACAGTTCGTCACCGCGAGCGCCTCCAAATACGGCAATCTCAGTCCCGTACGATTCTCGTAGTAATCCTCCGTATCGGCGAGGAGCGATCCGTCGCCGAGGATCGCCTCGTCGGCGACGATCGCGTCGCTCGCGTCGTCCAGCTCCTCGAGGAAGCTGGCCGCCTCGTACTCCTCCGCGGCGTCGATGCAGAGACTCCTGGTGTCGATCGTTAGCTCGGCAACGGCCGGCACACGTTCACGGCACGTAACGTCGACGAGATTTACCGGCGTCGCTGACTCGCGATCGACGCCGCTCGCCTGATGATGGCACTCGCACAAGTCCGGGCAGGCCGATCCGCTCGCCATCAAGGCGAGCAGAATGAGCGGAAGGCACATCGCGCTCCTCGCCGCGCGGTTTCCACTTTCACATCTCGACCGGTCGCGATTTCCACAGATCGCTCGTCCGCGAGACGTTCGACGGTGCCGACGGCGACGTGGAGGGACGCGAGAGCCTCGTGGGGCTCATCTACGGGATATTTCACGGACGGGCGGCGCGCTCAGAACCAGCTAACTGCCGCCAAAACGTACGCGGACGCCGCCGATCCTGCTAGGACTATCAGCCGCGCTCTAGACGTGATGTCCATACGAAGGACTGACAAACACTGCGGCGCTCGACTCGTAGCTGCACCCGCCACCCCTCTCCACCTCCTCCTACTCTCCTCTCCTCTCCGCTTTTCTCTCCTCCCCCTTCCTCATCTTCCTCCACCTCGCCATCCGCCGCTACTCTCTCTCTCTCTCTCTCTCTGTCTCTACTTCTCTCCCTCTCTCGCTCTCCCGCCTCCTCTCTACCCGTCCCTATCTCTCCCCTTCGATCCTTCCGCCTGCTGTCTCTCCTTCTCTCTCTCGCCGCTGCCGGCTTCATCCCCCTCTCGCTGCCCACTCGACCTCTCTGTCTCTCCACATATCTTCATCCCCCCTCTCTCTCTCCACTTCCCTCTCTCTAGAAGCCCGACTCGGCTGTGTGCCGCCACCTACAACCCTCTACCCTTCTGGCGTATCTTCCATCGTATACCACCTACACCTACCTCTACCACCGCCAGCCGTCGCTTTTGCTCTCGAACTCGATAAGGGGCGCGCGCGCACTCGCGTCCTCTGACAGCGTAGTGACGCGGAGCGTCGGGTGCCCCTGCGATTTCACGAACTGCCGCCGCTGCCGACTGGCTGGCTGGATGGCTGGCTGGATAGCTGGCTAGCTGACTGGATGGCTCGCCAGCCAGCCTGCGTGGTCAACTGCTTGCTTCCTTGCCTGCCTGCCTGCCTACCTACGTACCTACCTGCCTGCCTGCCTGCCTGCCTGCCTACCTGCCCGCCTGACTCGCTTACCTTGGCTTTCTTAAACTCGACGCTCGCGTGCTCGGTTCTACGCAAGGGCAAGAGCTCCGGCGAGCATGCCGACGATTCCCACGGATAGCCGCCGTCGGCTTTGGCCCCATGGCCGTGCTTGCCGCGCTGACTCCTCGCGTTCCGTTCCTTCTCTTTTATGCACGCGATGAATGCCGCGGCCCAGTTCCATTTATGAGATTAAAAGCGCACCGCCGAGCTCGGCTAATGAATGAACTCGCGTGGGCCTCTTGATGACGCGAAACTCACCGCGATTAACTCCTGCTGATTCTTCGAGTCCAGCTTGCTTGTTTCGCTTTGCGGTTTTCATGAGAGGCCGTCGATTTTTCCGTAAAAGTTATTTCGCTGAAAATCGGAGCTTTCGGTGAAGTTTGTGTTCAGTTGGTGTTCAGTGATGCACGTCGGAGTGTTGACGATCCTTACGTGAAACGTCACCGACGATATGACGGATCGTCCTGTGTGAATCAATTTACGCCTGGCCGCGTCATCAGGATGGCCAGTTACCGTGGAATATATTGTTTTAGTTCGAGGCTCCGGCCCAATTTACCATGAGTTACGTAAGAGCGATGCGCGGTGCACCTAGCCTCTGTGCGCACACATACATGCGCGCGTACGGCTGTGGGATAGATCGATCGTACGTAAAGTCTTACGAAGTTCGTCGACCAATTTCTTTGGCTTTCTTCCACTCAAGCGGCGTGCGGAAATTACCGAGGTGCGAGAGTGCAATCCACACGGAACGGGGTGAAAGGTCAAGCATTCACCTTGCACGCGGTCGATTCCGATCTACTGAGGACCGGCACGTCGAAGATTTCATAGAACTGGCAGGCACCACTTAACGTCCGCACTAGTTGCGCTATGAAAGCGTATGATATGGCAAGGGCGATCTACGAAACGCCGAATCAGACTGAAGTCAATGCAGGCATTCGTCTCGAAACTTCGCCCGAGATTCATCGCGATATTAGGAACAACCGCGGGCAAACGGAGTAGGCGATCCTTTGTTAAAATAATTAATTGGTTTTTGCGCCGAGGCCAATTCAGACAATGGAGTTTATTCGTTGCGAGACTCAAAGCAACAGATCCAACTTTCGGCAAATGGAAAGCCACTAGGGAACTGCTTTTCTCTCTCTCCCTCTCTCTCTCCCCCGCTTGCTACTTGGCTGCATAGAGCGGACCTTAACCTCCTTCGATCTTATCCCGAGCTTCTAAGAGTCTTTTGTGGCTCTGTGCCTGGATATAATCGCGTTTTGAATAGAGCGTACCTGAATAGAGCACTTCGGATCAAAAGGCTATCGCAGATCGAGATTCCGCCGACTATCTCGCATTCCGCTCCTTGCGATTGCACATGCATCTTTCTCTCTCGGTACCTCTAATCCGCAGCGGTATCGGGATTCCATCTAGACACGACATCCGACGACACCGTTCTCCCGACGATTTATTTCCTACCTCTTACATTACTCACGCCCGTTACGATTTTCCACTTTTCCCGCCCCGATTTCATTTTCCACCCCCCAGCAAGATCATCCGACGACTATAATACATACTCGCGCGTTCCGACGATGTCAGAATTACGTCCTGTTTTCCATTGCCGGCTACGTCAATGCAGACCTCGCAAGCTCCGTTCTTTCGCAATACAGGGCGGCACATTAATTCCGCGCCATTTATCGCAGAAGATTACGCGCCGGATTTCGTGCCGGTCGCGCAGACATGTAAACGGCGGAAATGCGTCCTGGCCTTAGCGAGCGCGACGTTTCTAATAAGAGGCCGTTGTATACACGGTGAGCGCACGTTTCGTCCACGCAGTGTTCCTTTTCTCTCGCACAAATACAGATTCGGCGCCGCCTCGGGAGCAGAACGCTTCCTCGGGTCCCATAAATTCCCCCTCAACTTCATCCCCGCGTCTCCCTTCCTCTGTCCCTCTTCTCCCCTCTCCCTAATCCCATCCCTCCGGCCGGAATTACTACGCTACTTGCCGGACTTGCAAAACGATCGAACGTGATCTTGGAATAGCCGCTCTCCGCCGATATTCCGTTCCGCCAGGTAAACGATCACCGACAGAGTTACCGTCTTCGGTTAAATGCTTGAGCCGGGGGACTTAAAGGGAGATTTCCGCGGTCCCATCACGAAGCCGGCGAAACGCTCCTACGAAGATCCGTCGGGATATCGTCCGAGGTGGGTGCGCAGGACGAAAGTCTGGCGCGAAGAGTGAACGCGGACGGGTTCGCTTCCTGCTCGCGGTGAGAGCAAGTGTGACGCTGATTAAAGGCCGAAAGGATCGCTCGATCGAACGTCCTTTCGGCGAGGATCACCGGAATTCCGACTTTACAACCCTCGCATCCCGGCCGACGACGTCTTTCGCGGCAAACGTTCGTTACGGTTAGACACTCTCTCACGGCCTTTCCCTTAGTTCTTGTTAGAGCGTGTTTTTGATCGAATGCGTGTTACGTAAGAGCAGACAAAATTGGGTTACACGTTTTACGTTCGTTCGGTTACGATCGATTGATTTCCGCGATTGGATTCCGGCTTCCGCTCGCAGGGCATTTCCGTATTTTTCCGAGATGCGCGCGCAATTCCCGGAAAGGGAAAATCGTCTTACATCCTTTCCTGAAGAGGTTACTTTGCATCTGAATGTATGTCAGGCAGGAATTGTGTCAGCGCAGAGAGTAGTCAATTTTGCTAGCAAAAACTCGCTACCCGCCGCGGCGGCAAATATTGTTGAAGAAAGTATTTGCGCGATGTAACGGGTGGGAAGGGAGGAAGGGCTCGACCTCATTGCACGTGTTCCTTGATCTTCGCTCAGGTCGATCACTGCTTCATACTTACGGACACAAAACGCGCAAAGAGAAACTTGTCCGCTCGTAGCCCGGAGCGTAAACACGTGAGAGTCGAGCAATTTTTTCTCAACCCAGCCGTCAATTTGATCCGACTATCGCGCCCAGCAAGTTGACCTAAAAAATCAATGTCACGCGCAACGGGCGACAACGATTTAATTGTTTCGAGTGTATACACGGGCGCGTATTGGCGCGAATCGATATTTTCCAAACTGACTGCGCCGCCATGGCCGCGCGCACACTCGTGAGAAAATTTCCATTTTCCTTTCATTCATAACGCGCACTCGTTCTTTCCACTTTCCCTCTCGTCGTTCCCTGTCCAACCGTTGCACTTAATGCCGAGCACAATCTCGCCCGATCATGCTCCGTCCTTCGATACATTATTAACCGCCTCATTACTCCGACGAATAGCAGAGAATTAATTGACGTGCATTATTTCGAGCGGTCGCTAACGAGCATCGCAGCTAATAGTCGGGCGATTGAAGCGTTCGATCGATACACTCGTCGAGAATGCGCAGCTAAAAATTTCACTCCGCCTTGAGTCGACCCGTTCAACGAATCCATTGCTAATCCCCAATATCCGACGTCCCACGGGATGACACCGGACTGGGTTAACGGCTGACGTTTCCTTCGACTCGTCCCAACTTTTTTCCCCATTCATTTCCTCCGCCAGTCCTTTCCCCGCCAACGTCGCGGCCGTGCATGTAATTAACAATTTCACCCTGACACTCCGGCTTCCACGCCTTTCTCCCGACGTCGTCACGACCCTGAGGAAGACGCGCGCGGTCGATCGGCAAGAATTAAAAGAGGGCTTCTCGAAAAAGGGTCATTGTGGCACAGAGAGGAACTGAGAGAAGCAAGAGAGGTGCGAGAGCTTTCAGAAAGGGGGAGGCTTCGTTGATAAGGGAAATCTTCTTTCGAGCCTGCGGTGCCGACCGACATGTAATTTTCCCGGAATGGAGGACGGAATCCTGGCGGATACTGCCCGCACCGGGTTACAAAGTTACTTTTACGAGAGTAGTGGGCAAATGTAAATGGGGTACGGGGGAAAGGGTGAGAAAGAGGACGCGGCGAGTGCCGGATAGAGCTGAGGGAAAGGAGCGGGTGGCTGCTGCGGGATGGGGGAGGGGGAGGGGTGGCTGATGGCCGGGAGGAAAGGAGAAAATGGCAATGGAGGAGACGGAATGATGAGGGTGAAAGAAGGAGGACGTTCCGATGGGCGGGACGAGGCTGGAAACGCAGCTCGAGAGAAACAGCCTGGACTGAGATGGTAGGGGGGAGAGGGGGGAGGCAGATGGGAGAAGGAGGACGAGTCTGTCGGAGTTTGTAATTGCAGCGGCTTTAACGCGCTGATGATGGCCGATGGCACCCGGGACTGGGGTAATGGTCTGCACCAAATGTCTCTTCTTGCGAGGCGGGGGAGGGGGGCGGGGGCGAAGGACAGGCAAACGGGAAAAGGGGGATGAAGAGTGGAACGAGACGGAGGACCGAACGGAGGGAGGAACGTAAAAGTTGGATGGGACGAGTAGGAGAAACAGAGAAGGTGAGAAGAGGGAGGGAGAGGAGGTCGACGAGTGGAAGAAGAGTATTTGAGAAGACGAGCGGGAAGCACGTGGAGAGTGGGCCTCGTCTTTCGTACTATCACTACCCCCGCTCCCTTCTTCTCACCTCCCTTCTCCATGGCTTTCTTCCACCGCCTTCATCCTCTCCGTCCACCGAACTTCATCGTTTCTTTTCCCTCCCGTCGACGACCTTGCAGCTTCTGGCATCAACCGCCGCTATTCCTTTACCTTTCTCCCCCGGAGAAAGATGGATACAGCTGGAATTGGGATGAGGAGGGACAGCGACACGTTTAAGAGAGCGGAGTAAGGACGGAAAGCTGATCTCCAATCAGAGTATCGGCTATTGAGCGGCCAACAAGCCACTCGCTCGGGTAAATATTTAAATCTATCCAGCGGCGCAGTATCCATGAAAGGCTCATCCAGTCTGGGAGGGATTCCGGCTTCATCTACGTTTTTACGGATCAGTAGCGAGGAACCCTGGCAGTTCTCGTTGCTGGCGTTCAATCGTACGCACGCTTCCTTTTACGCTTACGTCTTCGTCGAAGCTCTCAATCTGTCGGCAGTGTTTCTTTTTTGACCTAGGATGCTGAATGATGGATCTACGGCGTCGTCCGCGCGAATTTACGGGGCGCCATTGAAAGCAAATGGCGGGAGGTTAATTGTCAATTAGCAAAATCACGACTATAGCGGCGACTGTCCGTTTTCGACGCAACTGGGTATGTGCGTCGTGCGTTTAAAGTAAATTTCGGGACAGGCGAGAGAGATTCGTTTCTATAGAAATAACGGATCGATCGCCAGGCGTTCTGCGATGCGCGGGATAAACCGTTCGAATCATTGACCTCGTTTCGGCGTGAAAAATTAATTGCGCGAGAAAATCCGATCGCCGAATTAAGAGATACATCAGGCTTCTTCCGCGTGCCTAATATTCAGGGGATCGACCGGTCGGACGGAATTCGCTGATTTATTGTCAACGGACGTTAACGGGCAAAAAGTGGTTCATTCGGACTGAATGGTGGCCGTCAAGGCGATAAATACTTTAGATTTCGAGTTATAAGCAGAATACGAGCGAACTCGCACTTCGCATCCAACGATCGTTCGAAGTTTGTGGCTCGTCAGGACAATTCGCGAGTTATCCCGGCCGGGCGAAAAGTGTCCGAGGTTTTTATTCTCATACTTTGATTGCCATTGATCGCGCAGCTGGCCGAAAGTACTGTCGACGTTGTTGTACTCCTCCCATTCTGATCGGCACGGTATAGTTACGAAGCCATTCCAGTTTTATTAGCCGTCCTTCAGAGATCGTAATTGGCGTCGTAAAAATGTGCCCAAATTAAATTAGACTTGAAACTAAAAATTGTCTGCCGAAACTGTTTCCGAGATTTTACGAACGTCTGGGAATTATCCTGATTTTGGCCAGATACAGGGCTGTCAAAGTACTAAAAGTCCAATAAATTGGAGATCGACTCCCGCGTAAGCTTTTCGTTCGAAAATCCAAACAGTAGCGAACCTTCGCCCCATTTCAATTTTGATTCTTCGCTTGAACTTAATTCATTAGACACTCGTGAACGAATTATATTATAATCCTCAGGCGACTCGCTCCTTCACTGTCAAAACTTACCCCAATCGACGTATTCGTCATACGTGAGAAACAGACAGGGCGGGCGCTTATTTACATCGCTGTGGCTTCGAGAGGCGAAAAAGAAGGCTCCACCGTTGGCTTCGTATTTACGTACGAGTCGTTACCCGGAAGTACTTCCTCGCTGTTTCGCTCCAGCGTTTAATCCACGATTAAGTCGCTAAAGACTCCGCGTCGCGAGACACTCCCAGCGAAAACGTGCATAGCCCCCCGACTTTGTCCGCGTCTTACCATTCTGCTCCCAGACGTGGATCCGAGCCAAAGCGAAATGTTACGCAACGTTAAAATACATAAAACGGGGCGAATATTCGAAAGTGACGCGCGAGCGTACTTTAATTAATTCAGGCAACGAATGGGATGCTCCGGGCGCAATTCAGATCTTACGTAAATATGCGTTCACGTGCTTGCCCGCGAAAGACGAACCGGCAAATGAGAAGAGGTATTTTAACGAGGTATCAACTCTGGATACGAAAAAAGGAGAAGGTTGGAGGGACCATTGCATAAACCGTTTCTCGGTGGAAAATAATAAATTGCAACCAGCTTGTCGATATACGGATTAATGCGGGTGCTTAGTATTCCACCTTTTTACCGTAGTTGCTATTTCTGCGATTCGCATTAGGTGGTAATTTGATAATCTGCGCTATCGTGCTTTTAATGGAATGACGCTGATGAGATCTGACGTTCGCGGAAGTGGTTTAAATGAGAACGTTGAAAGAGTCTATCTCCAAAATCGGTTAAAAAGCTCTCTTCCCCTCTCTTTCTCTCTCCACGTCAACTTCTTTTCGATGACACTTGTCGTCCGTACGAAACTTCGGCGATTAAATTGCCGACGTCACCGGCGAGGTTCATTAGCGGAATAGTACCGAAACGAAAATTCTTTCCTTCCGAAATCTTTTCTTCGCGTTTGTGCATTCTGAAGCCTCTCCTCTCAACTGCGAAAAGTCAACACCACACCTAGCGAGATCTCGTACTGGCGGATTTTGATAATGACGCAATGTTCTTCGACACTCTTTTCCAGTGCGACAAGCTATCCGCGGATAAACGGAAGAAACAAAAAACGAAGAGCAAAAATGGAACATACGCGTATTCGCGGGGTGAGTCGACCCTTTGAAAGTCGCCCGAGACTGAATCGTTCGTCGAACGACTCAGCATACGTCGGAACTTCTTTAATTTCGCACGTGAAAGCGCTGCGATAATGAGGAGTGCCGTAGAGCGAATGGCATCTTAAGGCCCCTTTTCTTTTTCCATGTTCTACCGTCCACGTCCACGTCGCATTCGTTATTTCTGCAGCACGACTTACGCGCTCGCGCGGTTTCCCACATTCCGGACGGTAACGAGACGCGCAATGCGCATTGTCGGGACATAAGGATCCGTGCAATTTTACGTTTATGCACCCCGGCTGCTCGTAGCTGCTGTATTTTTCGCTGCCGGATTCACGAGCTCGTTTGCGCGCCGCGTAAAACACATTTCCGCTTAGGTCACCCGTATCACTTACCCCATTCTCGCCGTACTTTTTTCTGATGCTCGAGTAATTGCACTTCGGTTCTGTTACTTTTCATCGCCATACTGGCGGATAGAACTTTGTTGCGGGAATCGGAATGAATTCGCAAGCGGATCATTACTGCGCAAAGATTACGAGAAGAATCCCATAATACCTACGCTCTTATTCTGCGAACCGCTCCGCCATTCCGGTCCATTCACGTATCTCTCAGGCTATTTTCAGATAAATTCCCTATGAGTTTCTCGCGCCGTTCACTACCACAGTCGAATGCATTTTCTATTGAGCCAGTCTCGCGCGTTTCGAAGCTTTGACACGGCCATTCACGCCTTACTTCGTTCATTCAGAAAGCGCGCATTATTCCCCTCCCGCGGCCCTCCTGCAAGCTCGGTCTTCTCACTGGCATTCTTTTACCCGTACCTATTGATTATCCTCCGCTTATTTCTGCCGCACGACCGGCAACTGGAGCTATCCACTTGTCAGCTCGACGTCTCCGCATTCGGCGCGAAACGAGATATCCGATCGTATTGTTAAGACGCGACGTAGGATACATTTTCCGTATCGCCCCCCACACCCTGCCCCCAAAGCGGATACATTCGATATCCCGGCACGATCTGCGCCTCGAGACGTCACGTGAGCGATGACGCCGCGCGCAGGATGCTCGGGATGCACAGGATGCAGAGGATGCGCGCATCCTGCGAGACCTCAGGGTTTCGAATGGCTACGTGGCCCACGTGACAGATGGATTTCGGTTTCGAAATTTGAAGAGATCCGCGGATTTGCCTGTCAAAATTTCGCCGCGTTTCCCATTCGTCCCGGCTCGCCGTGACCTACAATTCTGCCGGCGACGCTCGCGGCAAGAGAAACGCTCGGCACGTAAAGCGGAATGGCAAACTATCGTGTGTACCTACCTGTGCAACCTCTTTCCCGACTGCAGTTTGAAAAGAAGATTGGCCAAGCGAAAAGATTGACGATGAAGCGACGTTCGTAGCGTAGCAGTGCGCGATGTGGCCGACTGGCAAGAGTCGGTTGAGTTTGCGCGCGCGAAACGTCGAATTAGATGAGCTCAGGTCCGAGCGGGGATGCGTTCCAACTGCAGTCCTCTAGGCAATAATTAACTTGCGTATCGGTTTTGCACATTCGAGCATGGGACGTTTCTCGCTGCGCTGCGAAACGTGCAGAACAACGTGCTGTCGGCATCGTTCGATTGACGCGTTTGTTACTCGTGCAACGTATGTGCATGTTTGCGTGTGTGTGCTGTTCGCATCGATTCTTGACGTACTTTGCGGGATGAAAAGTTTTCATCCGGTCTCGGACGTTCGCTAACGATTTAATGTGGGTCAGTGTTGCTGGGGGTGATGTAAAATCCTTTCCCCATAAAGTAGTTACGTACAGTGTAATACCTCTCGAATTTAATATTTTACTATGCGAAACCCTTTTATGGTCCTTTGCTTCGAAAAATAATCAAAAACACCTGCATACATTTCCTGGCGGCGGAGTATTAAGAGGCCACCAAGATTGCATGCCTGATTACTCTCTTTTCCGTACTCTGCCCCCCCCCCCCCCTCTCTCTCTCTACCTGTCACTAATTTTCTCTACTCTCCTCGTCTCTCTACGTTCCATACAAAAGCTATGCACACACATGCAAAAGATCCTCATTCGCTGCAAGTAGATACACACGTACATCCTTTGAGCTTAGCCCTGATTTCGTTTAGAGGGATGTACGTGTAGCATACTGTGCCCATCTTATATCGTGCTCTTGGCGATGCTTTTAATGCGTGCACGAAGCGATGCTTCCTGCTCGGCCACAACGACGACCTGGCCGAGTCTCGGAGTTCAAAGGATCGGCGGTATTTCGACACCGCGATGCTGCGGGTCCAGTTTCGACACTCAATGAGGGTTCGATGACTCGTTAGATCCTCGGAAAACCTTCGCTCCTCCAGTCAGTCGACTCCGGTGTTTTCTTTCTGCGACTCCCAGGCCGCGATTCCGGTCCTACGCTTACACGACTTTCGTTTTTGGCCGCACTCCGTGCTTCGGCGAAGTCCTTTGTTGAATCACGAACGTAGAGGACAACGAAACGATTTTATCGAGGAGTCTATTCTCCTGCACGTTTACATATCGGTATGTTTATTCGTGTACCGTTTAAGTGCACCGATGTACTTTCTTTATTCTCGAAAACGTCAGTATATTTCCGCTTTAAGTTTAATGGAACTCTTTACTTTTTTTATAAAGATATATGCACTTGTGCTTATTTGTAATTTGCCGTTACGTAAGATCCGTCTTGCCGAAACTGAGCTCCACCCGCAAACGTTTCCTTCTCCCCGGACATTCCGTTCGCCCCCACCGCGGCGTCATTTCGCGCGAACAATGCGAACACGACGAATTATCGTTCGGGGAAACGTACATAACTGCGGAGACCGCGGTGGGAGCCTTAAATTTCCATTACTCGACGCGAATCCGAGAACCCGGAGAGTCTATAGGTCCACCCGGTGGAGGGTTACTTACGCTATCCGACCGAAAGAATCATTTCCGTCATTGCAGTAGTATAACCCCAGACTCGCTCCGGCGTCTTAGCCAGCCTCGCACTCCTGCTGGTGAAAATTCATGGCGTTTCCCAGCGCTGTTCTGCCGTGCGCGAGGGGCAATGCGTCACTGAACTCTTGCCCGGGTGCACTTTTCTCGAGCTAACGGCGGGTCAAGGTCAAGGATGTTCCAACGAGACCGGAATTCTTTCTCCCGAGACACCTTTCGTCGGCGCTTGTCAATGATACCTGCCACAAGTGAAATTCGCACATAATAGATTTAGGCAGATGCTTAAATTTCGAACGTCGTTAATTGAACGAAAACGAGAGAATTCTGTTTCATTTGGTGGCCTAACGAATCCGGAGTTTCATCTCGTTTAAGGTGCTCGGTACAATGCAGGCCGCGACGATTTATGGGCAGGCGCTAAAGCGTATAATGCCGTAGAATGCAAATGGATCGCGTACGAGAGGAGTCTGGAAAATATTAATCGCGACGCCTTTATTATTCACTCGAAGAAACCGGCTCGTGTTGGCAGATAAGGCTCGCAAGAGAAAGGGAGAGAGAGAGAGGAAGAGAGAGAGAGGGAGAGAGTCGCAGGCGGAGAAGCAGGCAAGAAAAGGAACAAGCAAGCAACCATGGAACTTTTGCAAAACTAATCCCCCGTCGCGTCTGCGATATTCATTTACACGTAACGCGAACGTTTTAGCATCTGCCGCGGCACTTTCACAGGACGCATTACGCAACGCGTCCAAGGTCACGGCTCTTTGTATGCCGAGCACGACGATTTCGCGAAAGTTTTAACGTGGAGCGCGCGGCGGGAATCGCGACAGACGGTTGAGGGTGGAATTATCGTTATCCGTCCGCGGGTAACGGCAACTTCCGCCACTTCGGCAGACATGACGCCATGTTTGTAATCCCTGCGACCTCGCTCTTGACGAACTCCCGGGCTCTCCTTCGTTTCCGCCAAGATTTAGGCGAGCGCCGTCTCGGCCCGCACTGAATCCTGCCGTCTCTCATTAGTGGCCTGCGTATTTCCGGGAGAACGTCGACGGTCGCTAAGCGAGGCTGCTGGAATTA
Organism: Anoplius nigerrimus; assembly: GCA_914767735.1. NCBI lineage: Eukaryota > Metazoa > Arthropoda > Insecta > Hymenoptera > Pompilidae > Anoplius > Anoplius nigerrimus. The sequence goes on along the minus strand of OU612088.1, from coordinate 11,239,717 downwards.
TTTTTTATCGTGACGCTCAGAGAACTTACTTAAAAGGGTGGAAGATTATACTTTGAACTTTTTGAAATTTTTATGTCCAGCTTTTCGGGTGGTTTTAAACCGTCGACGATTTTGCAACACATTGTTATCCAATTTGTTGCAATGCCACAGTTAGTCTCTTATTTATCTCCTACGGTGTGAAATGATTAAAATAAATATTTAAACTAAATGTGCTTTTCCGTATTTTGTCCTTAAACCGCATGAAGGGATTTTGCGTATCTAGGGGGATCATCGAAGACATTTGTCAAGTTACGAATCCGTGATTTCAAGTTCCTTCCCTTCTGCGACACGAGAACCTTCGCCTTCGTGCGACAACAATAGCCAAGGTCGTCGGGGCGTCTGGCGAAAAGCGGCGCGACTAAGACGCAGGATTTATGAGAGTTTTTAATTTCCACGCTCGACGACGCCTGGTATATGGTCGCCTGGATCTTGCAACCCGACCGTTGCTTCTAATGAATAAAGTACAGTTGCAGGTACGACTCGGGCGTTCTCCGTGGGGAATTGCCAGACATGCGCGGAGTCTGCAGGAGGAAGGATGGGAATACTGGGATTAGATACAGGCGAAGATAGAAAGTGATACAATCTTTTATTACGCCCCTGACCCAGCGCTATTAACGTTCCTCAATAATTGGAGCGCGCCAATCCAAACGCGATTCCTATTTCAGCTCCAATTAATTCCCATTTAACTTTTATTACCACCCGATCGCATCGAAATTTCTTGATTTCATTTGCACGATGCACGGCTCTCGTACCAAATAGAGAAAGAAACAGAGCGTGCGGGGCAGAAGCAACTTCGAGGAGGAAGAAAGGTAGTTCGAATCGGGACACGGAGCGGAGGACAGATACAAATGTTGCCGGAGATGAGTAAGGGGTGGGGGGGACAAAGGTGTCTGGGGGGTCATTTGATATCTCAGGATAAAATAGGAGCAACGGAATGGCCGGAGATAAAGGCGGGAGGAAGAAAACTGCTGGTTGCGCTGTGAGATGTGTGTGACAGGGTGTAGGATTCTTCTACTGTCCTTTTCCATCCCGTACAGCTCTTTGCTCCTTTTCTCTTTCTCTCGCTCTCTTTCTCTCTCTCTCTCTCTCACCCTCTCTCGCTGTTTCTCTCTTTCTCTGTCTATTCAGCGAGGTATGTGCACGCAGCGTACGTGCATACGTATGCATTCGAGTGCAAGTCTCTCCCGTTTGCTCCTCGCCCTTCGACATTACCCATCGTCTGCCTTAGTGCTCCTCGTTGCTCCCGGAAGCTTCCGCTCCGCCATTGCTTCCGGTATTTTGCCGCTTCGCGTCTCGCGGGATGTTTCAAAATCGAGACTTCCCTCGGGACGCTGATTACGGCCGACGTAATTCCTCGAAGGTCTTTTCGCTCGAAGTCCTCTCGCGCTGGAGTCGACCATGGTTCATGGATGAGATGGAAAATGTCGAGTACCTACTGCCTTGGCGAATATTTTTAAGGATTCGGTTTCGGACTCGTGGGAGGTTCAGTGCATTTTCCACCATTTTCTTAGAACGGAAGAGCGTTTCTTTGGAACTGTGTTTCCAGACTAGCTCAAAGACTTTCATTTTGTCAGACGAAATTCGCGGTTTTCGATTAACGAGCTCGATATTTCGTTCTTCGCGCGAGCTGTCGTTTCGGCACGATTGATTTGTTTACCGTTGATGGAACGAATCCAGCGCATAGTTGGAGGGCAGTGCGAACGATTGAAAGTTAACGATTCGACTATTGCTGCGTAATAGTTTCCGCGCGACTGGTCGCGTGACCAACGTTATCGTGCCACGACGCCTTCTAAATTTCATTTTCGTTTGTCTTTTAAACTGTTTGCTTCGTATCGAAAGTTCTGGCAGACTTTAAGGCTTTAAGAACGTCTTGATGTGCCTGGTATTTTTGATGAGTCGCAAACGAAACTGCTGATAGTAAGTTTGCGCCAATCTGCCTGTTAAATATCGGTTCGCCTGCCATAATGCTTCTGCACATTCCGCTCGTTGGCGGTACTTTGGGAACCGATGCTATAAACCATATCGCTCCTCTTATCGCTCGGCGCTCTTCGTTCGACGGGGAACACTCGCGGCCCCATGCTTACACGTCACTAGAAGCCGCATCGTTATTTTCGCCCGAAAGAGGCTATTATTTCCTCGTGAAAAATGAAGACATCATTCTCATCCCCATCGGCAGCATTCATATACAGGGTGGGCCGCATAAAGTATTACAAATGACTATCCCGGGAAGTCATGGCGATAAAAATAATGTTCAAAGGGGGGGTCGAGGCCTCTTCGACTTCAATGGCTACATTATATATCGCAACTTTCGTCGGCAAATTCTGCTAAGAAGGTGCCATTTTTTAGTCGCCTAATCTCACGTATCAATCACGAGATCACCCCGTACGCGTTTCCGCCTTATTTAATAGAGTCCGCCGAACTTTTATTCGCACTCTAAGCGGAACGTACCGTGCATATTGCGGCCCCGTTCGAGTGCAGTGTTCCACGTCAAAATTCTATTCTTCCAGCGTGGCAGCCACTTTCAGGATGCCCCGTTGCGGTATTTTTCACTCCTGCCGGGGGTCAAGTGGCGTAAGATTTCATCCTCTTGACATTAGGTCCCCCTTTTCCCTGTTCCGGCACCGCTGTATTTCTTCAGCTCGAGTAGTTTATACCTTTGGCCCCGTAATACGCCTGACGTACGGCACGGAAAAGATAGCGTCGTGGAAAGAGAGAGACAGCGACGAGGCGGAGAGAAGCGAGAAGGAGGACCAGCAAGAGGGACGGACAGAATCATCCACGATCTGTTCTTCCGCCGCTGCTTCCTTGGCCGCGATTTCCTGATTTCAGCGGTAGATTGGTCGAAAGCCATTTCGCGGTCGTTGGGTACTTGATGGATCTTTCGGGAGATGTTTGTGCGAGCGGGTAGTTTGCCCGAACGCGGGTAACCGTATCATTCGGCTCGCAATTTTCCAAGGTACGACGTGAGTACGAAGGCCGTGGCAGATTGCGAATTAGGGAGAAAGTATGAAAATCTCGCCCACCTCCCTTCCGGAGTGCGCGGCCACTCGTTTCGTCTCGCTCTCTTGAAAACGGGCGGAATGTTAAACATCGCTAGATGCGTCTGAGTCGAAAACATTTTGTGTACGTGGCTGCGCGGAAACGTTGCCGGTTTCTGCAAAAGGCAAGCGTAATGCAGTCCGTGTGTGGAAGGCGGCCTGAAACATGTGCGTTCGCGTTTATGTAGGAAGCTCTGCGGGTAGATCTGCTTCAAGTTCGCCGAGGACGGCTTTAATAATGCATTCAATAATGAAAGTTTCAGGAGAAGAAGGAAAGTGGGCACGTTCGGGCTCGGGTCAGGCGAGTTTGATCAGGCGCATGTGTCGCGGCCGTGCAAAACTGCTTGTCACCGAAGTTGTACTACAACACCGTGCACTTTGTCGTGCCCACATACTTCAGGAATGAAACTTCCGCACGCGAGACTGCGCTCGAACATGAATCAACCTTTTATTCGTGTTTGCTGAACGGCCCGGAATCGACAATGGACTATCGCGTTCATGTACTTCCATGATAGCAATTTGGCCTGAGTATCGGTAGCGTCCGGTCTTTGTCGAACGATCGTCAAACAGACGACGTTAAATCGTGAGCCTGCGGTGGGAACGATTGAATGTTCCGTCCGATAATTACAGTCGTTCGGATATTGATTGGTCGTAACATGATCGCTCGACTGTCTCTATTAATGCTGATGTCGCAGGTTGCGTGTCGTCAACTCAAGTGTTACCGGACGCTCGCTCGTCCTAGCCACCCTTTCGGAAAGCAGCGTTGCGTGTATGTATCCACAATTCCTCGCAATATCAGTGCCTTCCTTTAACATTCTCCAGTTCGCGTAACAAGTGTTATGCGTACGCTTCCGGGCGAATTACTTCCCGTCACGAACACGACGGACGGAAGTCAACTTAGAGACTCGAACTCGGTTAAATCTATCAAGCAATCTGTTAATTTCACCTTCTTCCGCATTCGCGGCTACTAATGAGAGCGTGGAAACAGGAGACGTTGACACCTCATCGTCGGCACAACTGTTTACACCCGCAGTTCACACGCGTCGCAAATTCGTTAGCTAGGCTAATATCGGCTTATATCACCGTGTGTAACTGTCATATTTATAACATCCTACGTGCGACGGAAGGCTGCTTACACAAGTTACAAGGCAGCACGTCGAAAAGAAGGGAAGCACAGTAATCCGGTACGTCAAACTCGACCAAGTTAATTTTCGGATATCCGTAATTACGATGTTGCGCAGTTTGATGCGCGCAAGCAGCTTGCGAACGGAACTAATTATTCTTGCTGTCCGCCAGCTACGTGCGCAGAATGCTAATTAGGTAAATCACGGACATGCGTGATAAGTGCAAGGCAAGTGTAGAATTAGTTAATTATGTATTTGGGGCTGTTGGTTTGTTCGGAAGCGATTCTGTTTGTTTCATCTCAGTAAAAGTCAGTACCAACCTACCTACCAGCGAACTATGATTACAGCTTCATTCCCATTCCACCTTTTTGCACTGATTGAGTTTGAAAGCGCGAGAAGGCAGGCGTGCACGCGTTACGTAATACCGCGCATTTTTCGTAGACGCTCCGACTCCTTGTTTTGCTGCTACTTCCCAGCAACTATCAAATGCACTCCGTTCGCCTTCTAGGTTTTCATTCGAAAGCGGCGTGCGGCGAAACAGGATTCGCTTACAGGGTAAACATCCCACACAATGGGAACTGAGGTAATTCAAAGTTTTACTCTCTGACATTTCTTTCCCGCGCGCGCAAACGAAGCGTTAGAAATCATTTCTCCCTCCTCCCTTGGCTACTTCTCCCGGCCGACTCGTTGCTACCCTCGGCATCCCCCTTTTCCAGCCTCTTCATCTTTCTTTTTTACACTGTATTTGTGGATCATGGATATTCTCATTCTCCCTTTTTATCTCTTACCTTCTTCCTCGGCCTCTCCATATTTTCGTTGTCCCCGTTCCTTCCATGAACACTCCTGCCTTCTTCCCTTCCTCTTTCCTTATCTTTATCTCCCTCATTTTCTCTCACCCTCCATCTTCAGCCCCCTCGCTCGGCGGCCGCCGCTCGTTCCTTGATATTCTGCGGGGTCGTTCGCTTTGGCACAATGCCACCGCGAGCATACTTTTGCCACGCACAACTGCTGACCTTTCGAATATCTTACTTGGCAATAAAGATCGACCGAGCGGCTGCCCCGGGAAAAAATAGCGCGTCCACTACCGGTCCAGACGTCGAAAACGGATGACTTCCGTTACGCGCGAAGGCGTTGAACCGCATTAATGATTTACTCCACCGCCGTCTAACGGAATATTACCGAGCCGATCCTTCTACCGATCCTTCCACCGATCCTTCCACCGATCCTTCGGCCGAGCTCGCCTCATTTCCCCAGCCGCTTCTCCCCGAATTTACGGCACTGACCCATATCGCTCGAAGTTGCACGCGGAAAAATCTGCGGAGTATCGACTCTGCGTGACGTAGAGGTTCGTGAGGCGCTTTATTATTCACGAGACTTCGAACGAAATAATCCTCGGCCGAGAGAGGAGAGACGATTTGCTGCCAATCTCTTAGGCTCCCCGCTCTAAACAGTATCGAAAATACGTTTTCCGGCCGTCCTCTCTGCGAAGATATTCATCAGAATCATCGTGGAGCGCTTACCCTTCGGACTCATAATTAATCACCCCCTCTGTCAGGCGGACTCTTTTTTCAGCCACGTCACCGCCCCGTCGGCGAATTCTTCATTCCGATCGAGCGTACCGTAGATTCTCCTCCCTTATCTACCTGTCCCCCTGGCCGTCCGTGCTTCTCATCTCTCGTCTTGTCCAAACAGTGACTTCGTGAGTCTCCGTTTCGTCGAGGCCGTAATTTGCCGGCACCTTCTGCCACCCCCGTCGGGAAATTACTGCGCGTACGAGCCTGGGCCGTTTGACCGTATGTATCCGGCTCCGGAGATGGGAGGTGGGCGTCGTAGGGTGGAGTGGGATGATAGAAGGGGCGCGTTCGCACGCGGAAACCGTTTCGGGTTCCGCAACGGCCGGCTGCGCGTTATCGGCCGACGCCCGGAAATGCAAAGATAGCGAAACCGTCGTCCGGCTTTGATCGAGACCCCTGCCTGGCAAACCGAAAGCTCAACCGTCCGCGCTGTCTCTGTCCCCTACAAAAATTAACAACTCTCGTCTGCCCCTGCACCTCGTTCCGTCTGTGCGCATCCGAACGCTGGATTTTTGACGTTGGCCGAGTTGCGAGCCTCGATTTACGGCGCGGTAGTTGCTTGACGATTTTTTTCCGAAACAGGTTGATTGGCCGGGTTGAGCGGCGCGAATTGCTAGGATGTTGGACGACGGTCTCGGGGAAACATCGACCGCGCCTGTGCGCGGGGCAAAAATACGATAATATTGAAAGCGGGCTTGCTGCAAAGGTGTATTAATATCTACCATATTTGAAAAAAATAGAGATCCGGTTTCGGATGGTGCAGGCGTCGATTTTTTTTCCATGTTTTTATTGTATCAAAGTCAAACATTGTTCCCTGCGCTTAACAAACGATATATTCGTCCGCGAGGGGGTAGGGAAAATTTGATGGAACGATGGCGAACGATAGCGCGCGCGCGGATAGAATCGAAGGGAGAGGGGAACGGAGACTGCGCACGCCGGACAATGAAATACACCGGGCGGTAGTCTCAACAAATATGTGGCATTAATAGGACGTCCATGCTATCGGACAAGCTCGATGTTCCGGCCCTCCCCGCCGGGGTTGTTCTGCTCGCAGGTTTTGTTATGCGCTCCTTCCCGCGCGGCCCGTTAAGATGAAGTTTCGACGACCATTAATTTCCGCGCTCGCTCAGTTTTGCCACCCCTCCCTACCCACTGCTCGCGTCAGTTTTGAGCTATCGTCTGCGATATATTACCCCCTTTTTCCAACCCATCGAGCACAGCGACACTGACGTTTCGTTCTCTTCGACCAGTCCCCTTTGCCGAGCTCATAATTAATTAACGCTCGCAGTGCGATCCGTTCGTTTCCCCCTAATCAGTCGGCCAGACGTTCGAGTCCGATGTCGATCGAGCGGGGGAGGGAGGGGAAGGAGAAATGAATACCCTAGACAAAGAGTCTCGCCGCTGACGAGAAATATTGATCACCTCCAGAAAGATCCCCCGCTCCGGTGAGTTCGAAGTTCTCTCAGCAAGGGGGAAGGACTTTCGGAATTTTTTGACGGCTCGGCTTAAGGCACGAGGATCAGTCGGCCGGGCGGGATATATGGAAATTTAAGAATGGCTACAAGTGTATCGAGAGGATGGATGGCTAAGCGAAGTTTGCATAGTCGGCGCCTCGATAAAGCCCTTTGTGCGTCGCGCTCGAAATTTCCTCGACGGAGGTCAGAACTTTCGTTGCGCGTTACCTTACGCCGTTAGCCTGGGTTATCGGCACTTACGTCAAACCTATCGATTCGGCTAGTCGATATCCCGCTCTTCGTCTCGCATAAATTCGCGCGTCCCCGTCTCGAACGAAACTAGTTAAGTTTCCGCGGGATCGATAATAATTACCTCCACTTACGCGGGTACACAGAACTACCGTTGGCAATCCTAGCGATTCATGCGGGTTTCTGCGTACTAGCACACACGTGGCAGCGCGTGTATGCATGCGCCTTATCGGCGAGCAGAGTTTATCGTGGCGCCGTATACCAGCGTCAAAATTATGCTTCTCCTTTTGTCGACGAGCGGCAAACTCGGCATCGATTTCAGCCGACTCGCGCAATTACGATGTTTCGCATCCTGAGAGGCTGACGTTTTGCGGCTTGTGCAAATTCCTGACTTTGACCCAATTCCCGGCTTCTCTTAAGTTGGCGAACGAACGAGTTTACCTGCATGATGCATGGATTCGTGGTACGGGACGGTAAGAGAATACTTTCCGATTCGATGATCACGGCCAGTCGATTAATTCCCACATTGGCGCTCCTTTCTCGTTAAATCAAATCCCAGGAAAGCGTGCGCATACTCTCCCGCGCGCGCTTTAATGCGTCCTGTCGTCGGTTTTAGACCGCCGCAGCAATGTCCACGGAGTTATACCAAGTATTGTCCCACGACAATAATAACAATTTCATACGGTCAGATAGTTGGACAGTTTACACGGGTCGGCTCCCGTTTATTACCCGCCAACTGGGTACCAACCCAGTTCGAGATGCTTTCGGTAAATATATACCTCGCCGAGACTTACTCGATCAGCATATGTATCCGGCCATGAAAGTATTGGAAACTCAAACCCGTCATGGAAACGCAAACTTGACAATACGCTGAACGTAATATGACCGGGACAGACATGGCTTATAAACAGACTTCATGACGGGAAGAAAATTTTCCTGTCACTTCTGTCGATGTCTAGCTTTAACCCCTTCCGTTCGTGCGTAGGATCAAACGTCCTACGTACTTGCGGAAGATGCTGGTTATTTGTGGTATATAATACCTTGTGCATTCAAGCACGTAGATGCATAATGCTGGTCTTTTCAGTATATATATTTTGCAATATTAATAACACCGACGTTACTTCATTCAAGGCCCAACGAACGAACTCGCGTTGCTTTGCGTCCGTAAGCATTAATGCCTTTAATGGCTGTATGGAAATACGAATTTCGGCCTCCTCGCAGCGGTCTCGAGTGTGCGGTCAATAATTTCCAAGGTGTAGCGTGTACACAGGACGGGCAAGATCGCTAGACGAAGCCATAGAATTTCTAAGCACCGTGGATTAAATGAGAATTCTCTCGCTCCGCGTACGCCTCCATGCAAATCCCTATAAGTCCGCCTGTAAGCTCGCAATGAAGAGGTGCAGACGCTGAGATACCTACTAGCTTCATCGGTTTATCGCTTCCGAGCCTCAATCTTATCACGTTATTACGAACTTAAAATTACTTTTGCAAACAAGCGCGGATGATTCCCTTCGGTCCGTCCCGGCGTCGACGAACGAATTTGCCTGCTTCGAAAGTGCCCGTCGTCAGTTCCGAAAGAAGTTCAAACCCAGCCGGGATCGTCTGCGACTCAATCAGCAGCTACTCCATTAAAATCGCAGTGGCCTCCTTACCGGACACCGGCTTATTCTCGTTACTCTCTTCCCGGGAGTGGCGAAAGTAAGCCTGCCGTTAAGTCGGCTCAATTCCGTACCGGCCCGCAGAACTGACGAAGACGAAGCGTTGCTCCTATCATTGCCCCCTATAACCCCGGCGCCATGTTCAATCTCGGCCAACAGAGCAGCACTAACGGCCGCCACTAAACGAATATATCCCCCGCGTGGCACTTACGCCGATGCCAATCTCTACGAGCCTACGTGCGGAGTTCCCAGCGAAGGTGCACCCATCCAGGAAATCGCCTCAAGGAGTATCCGACACTTAGCGCAGTAGTATAGGTAAATATCGCGCCCGACGTCCGGCCACCTATCTACGTCCGAATACGTACGTACAGGCGAACACTACCGGTATCAGCGACGTAGGTGTCTCACGTCCGGATGCGTGGAAAGTTGAAATTAATTCATTTGGCGCCCTAGTTACGCGGCCATATACGAATACCTGCACTCATTTGCACTGGGTCATCCATATTCATTCCGTTCCGCTATCGTCCCTTACAGCAAGAGCAGCCCACCGCGTGTGCGCGCGCGCGCGCGTTCTCCTCGCACGCTCCTGTCTTATATGCATGCACGTACGAAACTAGTTCGCCGACACAGCGGTACATCGATGTACACGCGCAGGAGGTGCACTTATGCATAGAGGACCGCATTCGAAAGTACGAGAGCGGCGCGCATCTATACGTGTGCGGATGCGGAGGCGAGAGTTTGAGAGTGTGCGGTAGTATCATTCCTTGGCCAGGGCAGATTGCCCTATTTAAAACATCCTCGCACGCTTTCGGCGACATGTTATGGGCAAGAAGGAGCCGGTCCAGCAATGGTGGGGCACAAAGGCGTTTATATTCAGGAGCCGTTGGCGCCTGTGGCGGACATATACCGGGTCGAATGCATTAATTAATTACGGGAGATACGGACGGGGCCCGCACGAACCTACGCGGCGACGGCCGCTGCACTTTTGACCTTACTCTCTGCCCGACTGCCGTCGATATGGGAACGTGCCGAGTGCGGCGCAACAGTCAGGGCTCACCTTTTCCGGCGCGCACGTATCCCGGGGGTTGATTGCTATCGTGTCGGACCCCGGCCGTACGGACCACTCGCAACGTCAATTGCCCCCTTCTAGAGGGATGCTTCGCGCATCGGCCAAGTAATATGACCGACGCTCTAGTCCAGTTTCACCGTACGACGTCTCTCGTTCCTGAATGTTAAGCGATACTCTCTCGTTCTCTCTTTTTCTCCCTCTTTTCTTTTACAGGTATAGTTATATACTCATGGTTATAGCGGAAGGAGCGGACTTAAAGTCGGTTAGCTGACGATTCCTGTGTGTAGCAGAAATTATTTAGACCTCTGTACTATAGTTGTGGAAGTGTTGCTAATGGAATAGTATGGTTGTATTTTTTTGAAACATTTTAACTTGTTTTTCAGTTCGTAGGGGAATGATTTAGATGAAAAGTGATGTGGGGAGTACCGGTACGAGAGTGGCGTTTTTCATCAGTTTTTTAGCCACATTTATGAAAATAATTCAAATTTCGAGGAATGGAAAACGACATTTTGAGTTATTTTTGACCCAGTACGATTTTTTAGAAGCGGATGAGCTCCTCTTTCACCGACTGGAGTAATAATTCAGTTACATTAAACTTGTTTCGGTGCAGCTACTCGATTACAACCGTTTTTAATGTTTTTCTGACCCTACCTTTGAAAATATTGCTTAGAGGGCTCCGGTCGCGATTGCTGTGATCACCATTTAATCTTGTTTCGACGTGTAGAAGTTTTAAACGTTTTTGGGCAATTTAACCATAATATCATATTTTAGTAGGTTCAAGTTATACCAAAGTACCCTTAATAAGCATAAGTCACTTAAATGTGTGTTAAAATGCGGATAAAATGGTCCTTTATCGAGTGAAATCCATAAAAAGCTATTCAAACGATTTCATCATCTTCTATTAGGTGCAAGTTATGTCAAAGTAACCTCCATAGGTCGCCCGGTATCATGTTATGAGGATAAGCCGGTTACATATGTACCTATAAAATGAGGGCGACAATGTGCCTTTCACCACTGAGACCTGAAGAATCATACATATTACAAAATAATAAGATCCAATAACAGAATGTACTATAAATTGGCGAAATAGCGTGAAAGTATGCAAACAATTGCATAGGCACTACTGGAAGAATGGGAAAGGGAATGGAATAATACTGCTCCAAACCACGTAAAAACTCTTACGGGCAACGATCCACACCCTCTAATGGACCTTAACAAACTTCCAAGAAAGGAACAGGTTGCCATTACCAGGCTAATAATAGGACACACTAAATTCACCCATTCATACAGATTAACCAAAGACCAGACATCAAACGTATAGATTGCAATACAAGAATCACGGTGGAACACGTACTGCTCCACTGTCCCAAGTACAAGACTTGCCGTGAGAGTTATGAAACCGGCCCGTCCTTAAACCGGATTTGTAATGAAGACAATACGGATAATCTTATCAATTTCGTAAAAGATACTGATTTGCTGAACAAAATTGTATAATGTACCACGCAATTATTTAATGTATGATACTGTTGTCGCTAATAACCTAGATGTTGATGCGACATTAAATAAAGATATTTAAAAAAAAAATTGCATAGGCATACGTAAAATAACGTAGAGCTTTGGACGCGTACTTTCACGTGAGTACATCCGAAATAATATCAACACAAATTTTTGTTCGTCCTCGAAAAATTGCTGTATCTTCCACGTTATTAGGAATTCGGAACTTTCTTTGATCCAACTTTCAAGGCGAGTCACTCATCTATGGGAAGAGATTGTAATAGATCGGAAATATGACCGAATATTTTTCGACGTTTTTTTGGCCACTTTTATGATTTTATCAGATTTTACTACGTGCATGTTATACTAAAGTACCCTCCTTTGATCCCCCAACATCATACAAAAACGGTAAGCCGATCAGACAACTTTCATATTTTGCCTAAAATGCGTCGCCGTTAACTAAATCCCCAAGACTAATGGAACAACTCAAAATATTGAGATGAAATAGCATAGAATAATGTGGAATAATATAACACGACTGAAAACGGTCCGCAAAAATGTTAAATGTGTCGTAGGGTAAGAATATGTACAGTAATCATTCTTGAAACTCTCAAGCTGGGTCAGTCGGTCGCTTGATTCACAGCAGAATGATTCAATCTTGAGCAAGCTCGAATCCCAGGGCTGCACTTGCCTAGGATCCGGGAGAAAAACCGACGTTGACACGGTTCCAGGCAAGGACGAGTCATTGTGCTTACAGTATCTAGCTGAGAGAGCAATAGAAGACGTAGACAAGCCTGAAGTAGTACCAGGCGAGTCCAGTCCTCACAGTAGAATGGGATCTACATATACTTTACCCACTCTGGGACCCAGAGTCTCTTCAAAGATACGTATTCTACGTGTAAAGCTTGTTATCGCGCGCTTATACTTCTATTCTATTTCACTCCCACTGTTGTTTAGATATCAGGGAACGTGTAAAAATAATGATTCGTCGAGGCCTTTAATGCCTGGCAGCGACGGATGAACATTCCTCCTTTGTTTTTTCCCCACTAGACTTTTCATTTCCGTAGGTACGACCGGCAGGATGGTTCTTAGCCTTTCTTTGTAAAATTTAATTTATACCCCGAGGGGTCTTGGGCTCGTGATCTGGGCGTTACGGGGAGAAACCCTTCGCGACCACGAATCCAATTCCCTTTCCTGAAGGCGTACTTAATGGATCGTACTCTTACGTAATATCCGGGCTATCGTTTTTACTGTTATTTCCAATAACAAAGCGCCATGTTCGGAGTACGAGACCCGATACAGCTTCCCGTTGATTTCCACCCGTTACGACATGATGGTTTAAAGCTTTCACCAGTAAACAACTTTCCTTCGGCTCAGCTTTCCGGCGAAACTTTCCGCTGATCAGGTCAGAGGCTTCGTTTGTACGAGCTTCATCTCCATTTCAATTAATATTACTTCGAATTACTTCCCTCATCGTGTAAGAGATCCGAGAAACGAAGTTGTACGAGTCAAGCATTCTCCACCCTTAAGCTGATTAATTTTTACGTATTAAAATCGAAACACATTTTTCTCTGCAAAATTGCTATGTACATAATTGCCACAGTACTTAATTACGGCTTTTATTAATAGCCACCGTTAAAAAATACGAATCCCTCATCGATATTTTTACCATAGCCTCTGTACGACGATTACGATTCAGCACAATGAAGACTTAAATTACCTTTCTCACCGAATACAAAATATTAATTAACGCACGTCAATTAGTGTTCACTAAACTTATTGAAATCTGCCCACGAACGACTCGTGAACACAGTCTCCCTATAATTGCTCTTACCATCGTTAAGTTGGTTAACAGATACGAATCTCACATCGATATTCTTAGCCCTCCAACCGCGCAACGTTTACGATTCGACGCTGCGGAACGCCTATCTCTTAGAACGTCCAAAGAATGTACCGCGAATCGTAGTATGCGTCTCGGAGCCCGTAATCTGTCTGTCGTTACCCACACGCACGCAGAAAATTCGTCCGTCCAACGCAAAATTGCATTCTTCGCGTGTACCGTATCCGTTGTCTGGCCGTTGCCGCGTGACGCTCGAAAATTCCGGCTGAGGAGAAAATTACCGGGTATCGCCTCCACTCGGTGAGGGGGTTGTGGACGTGAAAGGGGTGGCGGGCAGGGCGGAACGGGTCGACAGGGACGCGAAAATTGTTTCTCACTTTTGCACCGCCCGAAAAATTTTTCTCCCGATTTCGACTGCCGGGCTCGACCCCCTGTATCCGCTTCCGTGCAATTTGCGTGCCTGCGCTCGCGTGCCGCGTCTGCTCCCTACCGTCTGGAGGATTGGCAAGAGTCAGGTCGTCGAAAGAAAGCCGAGACATCTCCCGGAGCGGAGAATTCGCCAATTCCGCAGAGATTGTTTCAATTTTCGCGCGGTGTTATCCGTGAAAATTTGGATTTTCGGCAGGATCGTTCTTATCCGTCTCGCTTGCTCGGTTAGAGTCTGTGCGCGCGGGTGTGTGTGTGTGTCTGTCTGCCGGCTCGTCTGACTGTCTTCGAGTGCTCGACGGAAAAGAGGTTGGCGAACTCGCGAAAGGGGGACGTAACACCCAGCCACATCATTTCCACGCCTTTCTCGTTCGATTACCGTTGAACAATCGTGTCAGCGGTGCATCTGGTACCGATTCGAACAATGCCCGGGCATCGGATCTCGGTCATACTTCGGTCTCAACGAAAACCGCTTCCTCAATGCAGATTCTCCGAGCACTTTGCAATTCCGCGGGATTCTGGGTCAGGCCGCTGGATTTCCGCGTAAGTAACCCGGTTCGAATTCCCAAACGTCGTCACCTACGGATTTATAATTTATGCGACTCCCGCTTGCCTTGGATACTGACCTCGGCGGGGCTCGCTGATCAATTTGGCGAGGCGTGAAATTCGAAGATGAAGAAACCCAGGATCGCGTTTCCCACGATCCGCAGGTCACGGTGCTCGCGAATATCTTGAAATAGCAAGAAACTGAATCAACTACACACACATTTTGCCACTTTTACAGTCATGTAGGAGACGATAATTAGAAGCATTTGATAATGTTACAGCGCTTGTTGGACTTAACTTTTTACACTCAAAATATATTTCCCAGTCAATAGCTTTAATATAAAAAAAACATAACGAGAATGCTAATAATTATATTCCACCAAGAATTCTAAATTTCATAGATCTTACATACATCTTCAAACCCCTACATTGAACCAGTAAATTTTACAATACCTATTCAATTTTTCAAATAATACATAATTTTTTTCCACTTTTGTCACATCTCGCCAAGTATCGCCGCACATGAAAAACAACATTAATTCCGTCATTCTTCTCGCGAAGGAATCACGTGCCTTTCCACTGAATCCTCAGGAAATTCACACGAATCCGCACGAGCGATTGTCAGCGCGCATATTCCCGGTTGAAAGTCGAACGCGACGGAAAATTGTTTGTTCTCGTCGATCGTCGACGGCCGACGCCTCGTCGATGACGATATTCGCTCGGTGAAAGGGACAACAATGATCGGCGCCGACGACGGAAGGAGGTGGAGTACGGTCGGCGATAGTGGGTTTTGGTGGCTTATGGGGCCGCACTCTGGTGCGGAGGAAAAGGAAGGAAGATAGAGCCGGATCGGCGACGGGCTCGCAGCCCGAGGCTGTAATATTCCGTGCATTCATGCCTTTTGAATCGGAACACTCGTGACGGCGGCCACGCACAATGGACGCGTCCTCTCAAGGATGGACAATGTGATCGCGGCGGCAGTTCATTAAACGCTTCATTGTTCGCCCGAGTGCTCGGTAAAAAGACATACGACACTACGTAAACGCGGCTTACGGAGCTTCTACAGGCTGCTTCCCGACTTAGCGACCGAATGCTCGCAAAGTTGGCTCGATCTTATAGCGACGGCAACAAAATTTGTTTCGATCTAACATTTAAGTAATGATCATACGTATTTTCAGCTCAGATGCCACTGATCGTCTGAACTTTATACGATTCTAACACGAAATAGAGTGAAAGTAGAACAGGAATTACATTTCTAATTACAAAAGCTGGGAGTGTAACATGTTAAATAACAACCGTGAAAAACTACTAGCAGTCAGTAAAAATCCGTACGATAAAGTGAACTCGGAGTGGAAAACCATAACTACTCCCCTATCTCAAAAATCCGTCTCTCCCCGTCCACCTATCCACCCACCCTTTTCAACTTCTACCTCGGCAGAGCGCTATCCCAAACTTTGATCACCAATTGTAGAATCACCCTCTACCACACCTGGATCCGCGCACTCACACGCGACCATTTCCGCAGAGGACAGAGACGGTCGCGACTCGCGGGTGTAAGAGGGACCAAGAGGTCCACGTACGAGAAAAGCGCACGCATGCACGCGCATTGGCCGACGTGGAAGAGGCAGTGATCGGAAAGTGATGCGCCCGGAGGGTTGCGGCAGGTTTCCGCAGGCCAGCGGTGGCCCGATGGGAGGGTTGAAAGTGGTTAGAGAAACGAAAGGGTGGTATCGGTGATATCGGGCGTGGCGTACGCATTGTCTGGCCACCGGCTGCATGCTCATCCTATTACGCATCTCATGTCGGGACAAAGGCACTAACTGGAAACTGCATCTATCAGTTCTACGAGCACTTCCAATCGGATACACCGGACGATGGAGGCGATTGTTAGGGCGCTGTAGGGATCGGGTCGAGAGATCGGTGGAGAAGTCGGACTCTGCTTTCCAGCGTTTCGACTTGAATTTTCATGTTGGGACAATGGCCGAATAGTCCAGGCGTGAGATGCTTGCATTGCGGAGGGGTGATTCAAAGGACTTTCTTCCTTTGTAACTTTTCTAACGGACCCAGCGGGATATCGGACGGTACGAGAGCCAACTTCGCAACGTTTAAGGTTTTCGACAGGGTCTAGTCTTCGGCGGGCTTAAAGATTTACGTTTGTGGTCAGTTTTCCGTTATTAAAATCGGGTAATCGCGGGTATCGTATGTACGTTGTCTATACTTACCGTTAGTTTGCGTATCTTTGAGACGATACGGTGTAACGTGGAACGGTGTAATTGTTGCTGTAACGTGATAGGGCAACGTGAGTAACGCAATATGCGTTATATATGTGTACACTTGAGGGTGACTGGTTATTGAACTGCCTTTGACGCATATAGATTTCCGACGTGCACGTGTATGCGTGACGGTGTATGTAACATAAGCAGTACCTTCGGTGTCTAAAATATCAGCGCGATGTAACGGAATTTAATGCCAGCGCGTGGTGCTAACGGTATTTTATATTGTTGCACGGCTTTCGATTAAGCTCATGCTTGAAATAATTCTCAACACGGTATTAGGGAAATCATGCACGCAAATTATACATTTGCGCGAAAACGATCAGTATTATCGAAGCTTCCCTGTTTCGATAATCTACATTATTGATCTAAAATCGGTTTCAATGTAAGCTGCACCGACGATTCGTGCTACGGAACGTACGAATCAGAGGTCGTCAGAAGTCTATCGCGAACCAGAAAAAGTCTGCTGATTTTACAATGGAATAAAAGTGCAATAAAAGTCTCCGATCGTAGAACAGCTGATACCTTCGACGGTTAATTTGAGGACAGTTCAATCTGCGTTTAGTATCAGTGCTTGAACGACGATAATTCCGCGTTAAAATAGCATCGCGCATGGCGAGCATATTCCGTATTTACGAGAGTGCGCCGGATTTAGACAGGATCAGCTCAATGACTCGCGAGCGACAAGTTTACAGCGCGACGAATAAAACTCATTGATCGACGTTGGACGAGCGCGAGCTCGAAAATCGAAGATTTAAGTTCCACGTCGTGATCGCCGCTTGCAACGAATCAGTATATTATTATATCATTGTCACGAATAAACGCTGGCGAGCGATAACGTAAATTCCACCGGGCAAAGAGTACTTTATAATACTGAATAAATTTGAAAAAAAATGTTAGCAACGGCAGTAGCAGAGGCAGCATACATTTCTGGCCGACGCCGCTGAAAGCCGACATCTGACTGAAAAATCGATCGGCGATTATCAGAGCGTAACGAGCGAAACTGTACAATGACGGGGAATCGGGGTTACACTCTATTAACATTCCGCATCGACGCTCCCTCACAATGGCAGTCAGTCGAATTCTTTCGCAGCACCCGGGCCGCTCTCATCAGGGATGAATGACACGTCGCACTCTTGCGCGGATCCCAACCGGCGACCATTAAAGATCCAAAACGCTCGGCCGAAAGCCTGTTTCTATGCGCGAGTCATGCGAATCCGCTCGGAGCGAAAAGTGGCGGCCGACGATGTTTTTCAAGCGCGGAATCGGGCCAAAAGCGGCCTTCCACGCCGTGCAGTTTACACGCGCGGCCGACGAATCAGCATGACAGAGGCTGATTGGCCCGATCTGCATACGTGGCATTGCCCTTGGCAGAGTACAATTAAATCTGGTGACAAATTAAAGCGCTGCTGGCTCTCGCTCCTGGCTCTGCTCTCTTTTTCGCTGGGATGCCAGTCTTCTCTCTCTCTCTCTCTCTCTTCTCGTTCAGTCTCGTTCATGGCAGAACGTCGATGCTGTCCGTTTCCATGTACACGCAACTTTCGGCGCATCGCGTTTACTGATTTGCGGTCAGCTTTAATTGACGGGGAGGGTGGGGCTCGGAATTTCATTAGGGCTATTTGAGCGTGAAAGAGCGTGAGAACGACAGACAGGGGAAAAGAGTGGCGGAGGCAGAGGTATGAGGCTCGAGGCGTGCGATTCTCGTTTTATCTACTCGTAAAATGTTTTTTCTGCCGTTGATCCGGGCGAATCTGTAGCACGGTTTCCCTTCTCATCCCGAACTTTTCGGCCTGACGCGTTACGATTATCTTCCAGCTCTCGGCGTCGGGACGCGTCATTCTGTCGTTTGCACGGCTCGACGAAGTTTTAATGGGCCCTGTAATGTCCTGTGAGAGTGGGAGAGAGAAGGAGAGGCGAGAGAGAGAGAGAGCGCTGCAATGCGCGGGAATCGTCCTTGTTTCAGCTGTCGAAACGCGAACGGTCGCTGCTGGAGCGTAGGGGTGCCGTTGGAGGGAGAGGGGGCTGGTAACGGAAGAGTATGGCGGCTGGGCGAATATTTTCGCGATACCGGCTGCGAGCGCTGTAATTAATTAACACTCGGCAAAACTCCCGCTATTTATCTTCTCGCCGGAAATTACTATTCCCGGCGTGTTTTTAAGAATATTCTCCTTTTCGCAGCGGCATGTTCTCTCGCGAGAGCGCACCCGTAACGTATCTGCCGTGAATTAATTCCCTCTCGTTATGATAAAATATGCTCGTATTAAACAAATTACGTCCGAAGCTCGCGCGCGAAGAGATCCGCGCCGGGAGGACGTAATCGATTCGTGCCACGCTCTGTAACTTAATTCCTTCCCGCGACACCATCTTCATCGGCCTGACACAGCGTCCGTGCATATTCCGAGTTGCTTACAGTCGAGCCACGACACTTTCGGAATCGGGTCGACTCGGCATGCAAGTTACGAACTACTGTTTCAGCCTGCGACGTTACGCCAAGGCATTTGCAACGAGCGCGTTTATTATGCACATTACGCCTGGCGCGTGCAAGGTACCTGCCTCCGAATGGACTGGATGATAAAAACACCTCGGTTCCGCCAGTCTGCCCTCGCTTCCGTAAATTGAGCGCGACGTTACTATCGATCAGAGGTATTCGACTCGATGCGCCGTGAAATCGTTTGGACTTCGCGAGAGGAGTCTCGGAGGAACGAGAATTAACTTGGCACGCGTCTCCTCGACGCGCAAAGAGTCCAGGAATCCGCGTTTCGAGCGCGAAATATTCGAATTCAATTTGCTAAGTGACGACGAGTTCTCCCCATCTCCATCGGCGTCCAAACGTGCTCGGCCAACGCCGCGGCCGTCGTTCGACAGAAGCACAGAACGAACGAGCGCACCGGCCGGGCAGTCTTCGCAAAAGCGTTCAGCGCGAAACGACAGGCTCGCCGAGCCCACTTTTATAGAATGGAACAGCGTCTCCCGGGAGCAGGTTTCACTGTTCGAATTGACTTCTGTGATACGTAATCTCGGCACTTCGCGTTGCGATGCGTCTGCGAGCGGCTTTTGATCGTCGACAGTCGACACCTGAACGCAACGGCCCGGACGGCTGACCCTCAAAGTGCCTGACGATGGTGAGGAGGAGAAGGATGTGGGCGGGGGGGGGGGGGGGGGATTTAAAGCACTCACACGCGATACGTCAAGTGTCTCAGACAGTGGCGGCCATTTTCCGGCGAAAGTCCTTTCTCCGGCTTGAATTTTTTATAACCCACTGACGGCGGCGCTTTGAAGTGTCGCGGTCAGACAGAAAAAGAGACAGAGAGAGACAGAGAAGGAGTCGGCCGGATACGTTTTTCCCGCCGTAGTAGATTTTCGTGTACCGTGACCTCCGCTATCCCTCTGTCCTCGGCTCCCAGCGATTCCTTTCTCGCCTCTCCTCCTCCCCCTTGGTCTCCGGGCTCGATTCCGCGCACTATCCACCTCCGGCCGGCACAATGAGTCAGACGGCGGATAGAGCTTAACTTAAAAGGTCCACGGTATCTGAAACGACCCCATTCGCGCAGGTGTATCCACTTAGTCGGGGCGAAAAGGAGATCAGAAGCTTAACAGCTTCCTCGAGGTTTTCAGCGCCGGTTTACCGGCACATCCGGCGTATACACCACGGACGTACTCGGTGTATCGTATACGATCCGTTACGGTCCTCTCTCTTTCTCCCCCCCCCCCCTCTCCCTCCCTCTCCCTTCGTCCTCACCTCTCCACTCTCCCTCTCTCTCGCGCTTCCCATCGTCAGTTCGTCCACGGACGCACCTCGTTGTTTGTATCTCCACGTTCGCCGCGAAGTACCTCTCCTTCACGTCCGCCCCTCGCCCATCCCTCCCCGCTAACACTATTTCACTCGCAGGAAAGTCTCTTCCCTCAGGAAAACGGCGCCTCGTGTAAAATCTAATTCTGACGGCGCTCCTCGCCCGATCGCCATTTCCCTTTTCTTCGGCCTCTCTCTCTCTCTCTCTCTCTCTCTCTCTCTCTCTCTCTCTCTCCCTCTCTCTCCTTCCCTCTTATTTTCCCATTCTCCTTCTCCGTCTTCTCTCATCCCGTCGCTCTCCATCACCGTCCCTCGCCTTCCATCTCTCGCGCAGCATTTCACCCGCGTCCCTTTACACCCTTCGCGAGTCTGGCACTCGTTTCCACGTGCCCCGAACGGCAGCCCCTTCGAGCTGAACGCCCCCGAAACATCGCTCGCGCGACACTGCCGACCCTTTTTAGGTGAAACTTTTTAAGTGAAAAGCCTCCACCCCCCCCTCCCATCGGCTACACTATTTTCTCCGAATGGCTCGGCGGACCTTTTTTTCGCAAGTCGGTAAAGTGTGCATGAATAGTTTTTATCGCGTCCCGGGGTGGTGGATTTGCCGAATGGGGGAGGGGTGCGTAGGAGAATTCTGGGGTGAGGGATGCGGATCGTTCGTCTTCCTAGTTTGGGGGAGGCGTATCGATCGACGGATTTTCCGAGTAATTTCGTGTATACCTTTAGTCGGTTATTCTACGTTTGCTGAACTACTTCCGGCACGCTTAAGACGTTCGACTCGTCGGAGGCGACGGTCCGAGTTCGGTTCGCAGATGTTGCGGGATTTCGTTCGGCCAAGTGTACGATGTATACGGGACGCGATCTTAAGTTTCAATATTTACCGAGGTGGGGTGGGAGAGAAAGGGGGGCACGTCGGTATTATTTCGAGATTATCGTGCTTTACCGCCGAGCGGGCCCTGTTTTCCTCGGCGCGCAGGGAAGCTGGCGAGCGCCCAAATAGTCGGCAAAATTCGGGAACACGGACGGAATTAATTATATCGCGTCGTTTCTTTAACGATCACCCGCTATGCCATTGCCCCGTAGTCCCCGGCGACCGGTCAATATATCTCCATATTATTATTCATTTTTAAATACGTCCCCCACGCGGTCGCGCTCCATCCGCTTATTTTCGCGATAAATATTTCCATTCCCGCCAATAACGCGAATGAAAAATATCAGACCGCCTCAGTGCCTCCAGCGCGCAATCCCGATGTTATCTCAGCGATCGCAAACAAAAAGCATGCTCGCAGCGCAGATCAATATCGTTCTTCAGCAAAGTTTGAGGACGCATCTTGCTCCGGGGGCCGAACGAACGTTGCTGAAATTGCTTGAAAACTATTGACCCGTCGACAATTTGTCACGCCGGGCCGGAAACTGTCGAGCTTAAGTCTCCCACCTCGTGGGAGCGGCACGCAGGTGCATCGCGTTGAGTCCCGTTTATGCATCCGGCCGATAAAATGTAAAAATGTCATTCGCCGCCGCGGCTGTAACGACATGTTACCTGACTGGCCGCTTTCGGGGGGAGGCGGCCACCCTCGTCCTCGCAGCTTTACGACTTCGTTGAAAAGTGCCCGCGTAACTGTCCCATAAAAGTTACGCCTGCCTCCCACGGGCTCGCCTAGCGCGCCGTGAAATTGGTCGAGTTTGAGAAACGTCGTTATGATTATCGGCGCCTGGGCGGAAACGTTCGCCGGCCTGTTTCGCGCCCGGAAACGCGCCGATGAACGCCATCTAACCTGAAGGGATAAACTTGTTGACGGCCTGTAGATCGATTCTCGATTTTTGCGGCGATCGTGCTCGCGATGATTTTTTAACGATTTTTGTGGCTTCTCACAGAACTGATAGTGTTGGCTGTAGCAAAGATTCATTCTTTGACAGAACAATTTCGCGGTTCATGAATTTCTGCGCAAAGAGGATTACTGTGGGATAGTTAAATATTTCAGTAATCATTATTTTTGCTAAACCTCGGTGATAATAAAATGTTTACCCTGAATGACGAGGGGCGGAAGATCTGAAAAAAATATTTTCAACCCCCGAATGCCGCGCGGTCTGCAAATATCACTTAAGATCATTAAAAAACTTCTTGACCCCCCATGCCCGTTGGCGTAACACGTCTCCAGGGAGATTGATGAAGGGTCTAGGGATACACTTTCTCCATCTTCGCCCCCTCTCACCCCCTTCGCCCAGGTGGCTGTTCTCCAGGGAGAGGGTTCCCGCCCGGGTTCTCGGAAAAACGTCGGAAAAGTTAATTGGGTAGCCGAAATCCCGGCCTTCCTTTAATTTCGTTATTCTCGGCCGTAATAAGCTACGCGCCGCTCGCATAGCACTAGGGATACTGCTAATTAAAGAGGCTCGCACCGGAATTATTCTCGCTGACGAGTGCCGATGCTCGCGCCGCATTCTAAGAGTCCATCAACTCGAAATCATCACTGTACTTAACCGTAACCAACCGCGAAAGAAGCAAAAGGATTGATACTTATTCAGTTGGTTGATAATCACAGCTGAAGAATAGTGCTACCTTAACCGTAACATCAAATGCGATGCGTATCGTTCGTGTGTATCCAACTATATAGGTACAAGTCGTGTGTAACCCGAGACTGGCATAGCTTGGGCCCGAACAATCCGTCTTTCAGCAAACCACCTTAGACCACCCTACCGAAGTCGACGCCCTCCTCCGATCGGACTTAGCCCTCCTTCATCCCTGGCCCGTATCGCGGAAAACGTTTACGCGTCCGTCCGCCATCAAACGCCGTGGCAAATCCCGAGTCCTACCCACCCGAGCCCGCTCCACCCCCCTCGCCACCGAATTTATGAACGTACGTGTGCCAGAAGGATTACAGAGGCGTACTTAACGTCCGCACCGTAAGTCTGCCATCTTGCCTGCCGGCAGGGCGACGGTTACGTTGGAAACTTTGAAATTTACGAGGAAAACATGTCCCCGCGATAAAGTACACCAACTCATAAACGAAAGATAACTCGAGGGTGCCGGGTGAACGGAACGTTGGCGAGGTGGGCTGTACCAGGGGTGGGGCCTTGACGGGGGTTGAAGGGGGCTCCGCGGGGTGGTGGCATTGAGGGTGAGAGCGGCGAGTTGCCCGTTCCAGCGAACCCCTTGGAAGTCCATAGGCGTCTTTTACTCCATGAACACCGTGCCACGAACACTAGACGCCAGACGTTATTACGGGGATCAAGGCCTCACCTGCGTGTATTGAAACGCGCCGTCGTAACAACGGACGATCTACGATCCGCCATTGGCGCTGTCTTCCTGCTCGCCGTCTCTTTTTATTCCCTTCTAGCTCGAGAAAACTTTTCCTATCTATGACTCCCCGCCCACTTCAGCCCCCTCTCGTCCTCTCTTTTCACCTCCCGTCCTTCGCGAAGCGATCTCGCTCCTCTTCTCTCCTTCTCGATTCATTTGCTCTGTCTGGCCATCGTCTCCTCCACGCTCGTTCTCCGTGTCTCGTCGAATTCGCCGCTCCGTCCGTCCGTTCGGGCCAGTTTAGACCGTCGAACCCTCTTTTCGAAGATCTTTGATTCTCCCTCCCCGCGGCCGCTCTCTCTCTCTCTCCCGTCTCGCGCCGGAGTTCCGCCGAAGTTCGCCGTTACGTATCGCGATTTCATTAGCAATTAAACTGTCCCGCGCGACGTTTATTCGAACCCCGACCGTCTGCTCGAACTCGAGTTCGAACGATTTCTATTACCCTCCTACCTCCACCGACGAAAGATTCCGTCGGCATAGTCATGGAACCTCCGATGTCTGCCGTACTTAAAGTCGATTACAGCTGATCGACTGTATTACACCGTACGATCTGCCCGCCCTTGCCGTACATCGAAACTTTGCGCCATAATCGGCAATGCGCGGGAACTTCCCGGAACGCGAGGAGAGATAAATTTGATCTGCCGCAGGCAGGGTGCCGGCATTGAAAATTTGTCAGGAACGTCGTGCGTGCATTGCTCGGGCCCGGTTAATTATTCGACCCTCGTCCGGCAAAGGAATCAGTAGGATCGACCGCGAGAAAGAAGAAGCTACTCTTAGCAAGCGGCGGGGAGCTTGCAGGGTGTGTGACCATTACTCACAATTAGGTCCGGTTTTTCAATTAAGGCTCAAGGCTCGGCCTTGCAAGCTTAAGCTCATAAATATGTATGCGCGAAAGCGCCGTTTTTATTCTAGGGCCTTCGCCCCCTCCCCGGCAGGCCTGACGGACTCTTCGGGACTTAATTACGAAGGAAAGGGTGAGGAAGGAGATGTGGAGAAGAGAGGATGGGAAAAGAGGTGCGGGAAGGGGGGTGACAAAGGAGGTACAGGAAGAAAATGATGCGAAGGAGGCTGGTGGGAGAAGTGGGTGATAAAGATGGTGGGATATGGTGATAGTGATAAAGATGCTAGGAGGAGTAATGGGTGATAAAGATTGCCGGAGAAGGACGTTTGATGAATATGGGGGGTGGAGGAAGGGTTAATATAGGTGGTGGGATGGGAGGATGAAGATGAAGCTCGTGGGAGGAGGAGGGGTAGAAGCAAAAGAAGCGCATAGGGGAGAAGTGGGCGCCCACCTCACCGGCCACCCTCATTCGCTTAGAAAATGGTGCGCGCCCCTGCGAGGACAGTGCCTCTTCGGAGTCAGTCAATCGCTTTACGCAGCCAACTTTTACGGATAACGTCCTTGGTCGACGTGCCACGACGATATCGATACTCGTAAAGATGCCGGCCGAGAGTATGAGGTGCGCCGTTCGTAAATCCTCCAACTGACCAGTCTATGGAGGCGGCGGTCGGTTATACGACTAACTCGAGTTACGTCTTTCCCCGGAATTCGGTATTGCTCCACGACGTTGTCACTTCGCGAAGACACTTACTGCTCACGGTTGAAGAGAATTTTATCGCGATCGTCCGACTACGTCGCTGGCCTCGCCAGTTAATGTGCAAACTGTTAATAAAGACGGTGGAAAACTTTTAGATTCGGTTTTGGAATGAGGAGCTGACGTGTGAGTCTGTTGGCTAAATCGGTTTACTCCAGAGAACAGAGAAATGTGACGCGATAGCGTAAAATTGGAGTTTGACGTGTATATGGCTGTGAAGTAGATTTTTTGCCAGATAAACGTATTAGGAAATGTTATTATTATCAAAACGGTTACGGTTGCAGGGTTTCGATTGAATTAGTTGGAAATAAAAGTCTATTTTATTTTCTGCAAACAAGAGAGTTTGGAATAACCGTTTTATAAAATTTCATTGCGTTCTGCTACTTTCTGCTTTTGGACTTTTCCGATCTAGCCAATCAGTGGTTCATGTATTCCTGAACGGCCGTCAATGAAAATAGAAAATAAAGAGGCCGGCGATGTAAAGCTCCATGCTCGAGCTTCGTTTCGTAAGCTGACGGCGCGAGTTTCGATCACTTTCCCGTCGACGCTGTCTTCCATGCGATCTCCGCCGACTGAGGCGTGTCGATTTCTGCTTTTGACAGCCGTAGATACGATCTTATAGAAGAACGTCGCCCTATTGACCCGAACGAAATAACCGTTTGTTCGCCCCTCTGACCCTGTCATCAAAAATCATCCCCTCGCCGGCACCCTTCGTTAGCATTCGTCTGCCATCGTCCTTTATGAAAATGGAACTTTCATGCATGCCGCCTTTACGTGGGCCACTCAAACTCCAGCCAGTAATTGCCCCGACGCGTGGGAATTCATACCATGAGCATCGCACTTTGACGATCCGCCTTAAAACATTCCAGCCAATCTAGTCGGCTGCGTCGAAAACATATTTTTATAACGTATCATTTTATATTTCCCCGGCAACCGGCGTTTCAGCCATCATGCGCGCGCACGGTACGCGCACCTACCGTACGGCGTACAATATCTTTATCGTACTCGCGCAGATGCGTATCTCCCGTAACGCGGCGTCTGCTCTGTTTTACGCACACCCGATATCCTATTTCATTCGGCACCGGCGGCGGCGAGTAAATACGGCGCAGTTGTAACGGCGACCTATGAAAACGCGGTAAAACCCGGCATCCAGGCTAGTGCACGGTAAAACTTTACTGCCAGCGTTCAGCTTCCGTAGGGTTCCGATGACAGCCGGTCCGTCAGCTTTTTCCCCCGCCGCACTCGCGAAAGTTTGCGCCCGGCATCGACTACGACCCGCCGCCGTTCTCATTCCCCGGTCGAATATTGAATCATTCCGGCCCATATTGCGGGGGGAGGAGGGGGCCGATAAGTGCGTGGACGATATCGTATCGCGGTAAGCCAAGAATCGATGCTCTCGTAAAGTGGCAACGATGACGATGCGCATCGTCGTGCCGTAAACTCGCGTAGACCACGGCCACTTCGAACGCTTCCCCGCTGGCCAAGATGGCCTTCTGCTCTTGGCAGGTGGTAGATACGACCTTGCCGGACGCGCCCTGCTATTCGGTAGGATAAATATCGCGACCATGTCCAATGGCGTCGGGACTAAGTTCGCTGAATCGGGATTAGCCGCATGCGAACGACCGTCGGCGGTCGACTCGATTCGCACACTGTCGACTGGACAGTGACAGAATTCGGCAGCGGCGATAGCGCGATACGGCGTACGCGATTTACACCGTAAATTCGATGAGCACAATAAAAAGCGAACTCCGCATGCAAGTCCAATCACGATTCCGCGACGCTCGAAGAGAAATGAAAGCCGGCACTCTGTTTAATAAAGCCTATTTGCTTTAGTCGGCGAGCCCGATCAAAATTCATTAAATTTGATTAAATTACGGTTGCGCGTACGATATCAGCCCCCTCCCGCGAGCGCAGCGGTGCCGGGCGCTGCCCCGACTCTTTTTGGGGAAGAAGCGCTTAATTAAATTACGTTATTCGAACAGCGGTGTCCCTGTTGACCCCGGTGGCGTGTGTCCGCAATCAGCGATTACTTTCGGTGCCCCGCGGCGACTCTCCTTTTTGCCAGCGAGAGGGGCGGAGGGGACAACGTTCTTATTTCAAGTATCCCTTCGCAATCTCCTCTCTCCCGTCAGGAGTTACAGCCTTCCGGCGGCGCTAAGAGAGCATAAATCGTCGAGAATGTGGCACACCAGAAATGGCGACCGTGGCCATTCGGTTCGCCGGCAGACAATCGCGCTTCTTCCCCACCGTATAATGCATGTGGTGTCAGCGCTTAAGGGTATCGATCTGGAAGGAAATAAGATCGGGCCCATTGTAACTCATCCACCCCCATTGGCGACGCCGCCGTCGGTGTCATTCGCGCCGATGACGTCAGAGGCGACCAACCCCGCCAGCGCCAGGTCGCGTCCAGATTGAATTATAACCCATCGGGGCTGCCCGTCGTACCTTCCATCAACTTTTCGATCGAGAAGTGTCAGAGCGGGGGAAGAATAAGTGTCCGCGTTGCGGCGTAACGCAGAGCCGCCCCTCCTTTCGGCCCACTCCGGCCAACCCCCCCGACTCACCCCCATCGGGACGTCAACGCGTGAGTGGTACGCGCACGCCGCGTGGGCGACTATAAATCAAACGGCGAGATTCTTCCTCGGCCGAGCATTGTGATATAACGCTCGTCAATCTAGTCGGTTTTTCGGTCCCGGTCATGTCGAAATTTAAATAACTTTCGCGGCACGCAGTTCTTTGAAACGCGACGCACGTCGACTGCCGATAACAAATATATAACGTTCGACGCTACGCTCGTGCTGGGTTTTGTCTTTCTCGGGCTTTGTTGCCTGACTCTGCGAGCCAGTCGGAGTTTCGTAATTATGCTGTTGGGTCATTCGCTTTTTTTGCTCTTTTCCACCTGTAAGTAGGTAGGTAGCCAGGTGTCGGCGCATTGTACATTTCACTTCCTTTGAGCCGATCATTATTGTAGTGTCGCGGCCGCGTTAGTACGGATCGTGCCTGAGAAAGAAGGTCTGTTGCAATTTTGTAATATCGCCCGTGGGTTCTCGATCGTCTTGTTCCGCCTCGCTTGGCTTCCTTTAGCGATTTGTCCCTCGACAAAGAGGGAACGACCACTGGCAGATGAGTCGAAGGTTGTTATTGCCCCGGTCGAATATTCCGCTAACGGCACGAAGTAAGATAAAATCGGCGGCTGTAAGAGGAATGGGGAGAGAGGTAGGGGGAGGGGGGGGGGGCAGACGAAGTGAAAGCGATAACTTCAAAGGCAGGCGGCGGAAGGTGTCGGGGATGTATCGTGCCTCCTTTTCCAGACAGAATCGATATTTCGACTGAAGGCGCAGACTGCGCTTTTACGGCTGGCAAAGCTGTCGGAGTAAAAATTCCGCGGTCGGTAGGGTCGGTGGGGGGTGGCTAGGGGTGGTAGAGTAGGGATGCTTTTGCGGTATCCGAAGCAACGGGCCGACATAGGTACCGACGGCAGTGTCGAAGTCGAGGAAATCAAAGTAAAACGTTTTGAAGTCCCGAAGCGGACGCTCGCCGTTGCAGGACGGAAAATAATATCGATTTCCGATCCGCGAATGGGGCGCTCCCACTATTGACGTTATCGAAATTACGAAAATCGTCATTTCAATCCATTTCGCCGCTCTATTCGTCTAAGCATCACTTGATGAAAATCTCTCGACAGCTGTCGCTAAACTGTACGCGACCGCATGGAAACTGTGCGCTGTCCTCCGTATTTTGATATTCGATAAGACCGCAGAACTTCTCTGTGATATTATCTGCCGAGCTCGTGAAGTTTCTCGTGTCATTACAACATTTTACCTATGACACAGTAAAGGACTGCAAAAAGGCAAAGGTCTGTCCCCAATTTTCGATATTCTATCCTTCAAGACTTGTCCTGGATATTTTTACTAGAGACCAACTAATACCTACTGTCATTACATTTTTTCAAACTTCTATCCTCGCCGCTGAATATAAGCATCGTTCGGCGAAACATTCACAACAGCTGTCGCGTGGCTGTGAACAACCACAAAAGAACTCCTACACCCGAATTTCGATAATCAAGTCCCCCCCTGAAAGTTGTCCACGATGTTATTAGCCGAGGGAATCTTTGCAGTCTCCGATATCATTACAATTTTTATCGGGAATATCTCGGATCGTCGAACGACGATGTAAACGTCTGTCGCCAGCAACGTTTTTCCGCTGGGGACTACGCAATATCTGCGTTACGAGTGGGGGATGCGTCTGAGGGGTGTGGAGGTACAGACGGCGACGCTATCGCTTCAATCAAAGAAATCAAAGCGGGAAGCTGTTGGAATCCGCGGGGCGGGACTCTTTCCGATCAGAGAGCGGGATACGGGCCTCGAGTGGCAGACGCTCAGGGCGAATACTCGGCTGCGCGATAAATAAAATGCTTGTAGCATATAGGTATGTTTTTTTGAGAATCAGTGATACGCGGAAGCGCTATAAAATTCTTCCGCAGAACTTTCGAAACATGAGATGATCGATAAACTTTCCAGAAATTTCGGTAAAAAGTGTTGCGCGCTTTGGGTTTGAAGCGGAGTGGAGGGGGGAGAGATGCGCGAACTGCGAGGCTCAAGGTCGCGAGCGTTGACCCCAGTAACGCGTTGTTGATTTGATGGGTCGTACCTAGCTACGATCGCATGTAAATTACGGACAACCGCGACAGATTACGGTTTTACTACATCAAGAGAGGTAAGTGATGCCACTCTTGTGTAGTGAGTCAGGGTATCCCGCCAAGAGACTACGACGCATGTCATTCCTAGACGCCTGCTGGAGGGTAAAGGGAGAGCACGGTCTTGTAGCTTGTGGGCTGCCGAGATGAAGAGTACAGCGCATGTGATTCTTGGACGCCTATCGGTAGTAACAATGACGGCAATTCGCGGTCGCCCGGACCCTGAGGTAGGGACTCCAGTGCGATAGTACGGCGCATGTGATACCAGTACGTCCGCTGGAGAAAAGTATAGGGAGAGAGTGGACTTGTTCCTGGATTGCCACCAAAATGAAGAGTACAGCGCATGTGATTCCTGGACGTATATCGGTCGGTACGTCCGGTGCATTACACATTCGTCCATTTGAAATATTGTTAGAAAGCAGAGTGCCAAAAGCACATATCCTCTGCCCGAGAATGAGGGGAGAGCAATTAGAATCTAGAGGAATCGGTTAAATCGAATACGAAAGTTGTGGTAAACTGTAGCCTCCTGAAATGCATACACTTTAATATGAAATTTTGCTCAACCAATCCCTCCGTAAATTCATTCTTGTACTGCTGCCTGGTTAAATGAATCCTTGTCGTACTAATATCCAGGTTACCTATTCCTCATACCACCGTCCCGGCTACAAGTTCGATATTCGGCAGACTTCTAGTTCTGAAAAAATGATTGACGATACAGTCGTTGCCTTGACTAACTCTCCCTTTTGTGAGATTAACGGGTCTTCGTAATTCGCCAACACAGTGGATCCGGGACGAAACGAATCTTTTGTAGTACGAATTATACATTCGTACAGTAGCTTAAATGACCAAACTGCCGAAAACGTGCAATTTTACATTCGCCAACACACTAATCTATTTTTCATTCATGTTTCTCAATTTACTCATAGTTTGTATTAACATCTCTTTCTTTCCATATGACTTTCACCGTAATCAGATTCGAATAATGTGAAACGCCGTTCAGCTCTATTCATCAGTCTTGATTGTCAATTCTACTTTGATATCGTCTTCGTTAATTACAAGATTCGCTTTGTATTGAACTTGAACGCTGTTTGCCTGACTTTAATCTCAATCAAAATCAGATATTGCCAAGTACCGTCCCGTACTCTTCCAAATTTCCCACCTTGCCCGCGTGAATGCAACGGGACACAATGGCACTTGAGAAAGAATCCACTCTGAGCGCCGGCTGGGAAACTGCGACTCAGCCGAAGGCGAACCTTAAAGCGGCGTCGAAGGACACGAACGTAAAACGGTAGGGCGCGACGGTCGGCGGAATCGAAGGAAGCGAACAACAATTGAATCTCTCGCGGGGAAAATGGCGGAGTTCAGATTTACCGGATTGCCGGCGCGGCGAATAGTCGTTGTTCCCGGGCGCCGAGGAGAAGGTCGTAGGGGGTGCAAGGGCAGAAGTCGTTGCCGGGAAGCTCGGGGACAGGAAGAAGGAGCAGAGGGGGGGGGGGGGGGACGACTCACGCCGCGCGCAATATTCGCGATGAGGAAACGTTATTGAAAGCGATGGCATCGGGCTTTATAGCTGCTGCCCGGTGTCCCCCACTCGCCTCCGGGATCAACCTGCGTCGATTCTTCCTTTCAAAGTCGCACGGGAGGAAAGGAGGGTGAAACGAGAGCAGAAGACGGCGGGAAAGGGAGAGGAAGGGAAAGTCGGAGGGCTGACACGGTTCGTTTATATCCGAAATGGACTTTTAAGGCCGCCACTCGGTTGATTTTACGGTATCATCGTCCTTGAGCGAGCCTTTTTCACGGTAGCCGGGCCCTTTCGATGCGCGCGCGCACGGAAATCGGATGAGATGCGAGCCCGACGAACGAACGAACGAACGAACTTTCCGTCTCTTTGTACCGGCGACCCCTTTTGATCCATTCGCATATTGGCGCACTTTGGCAGTAACCCTGTGTCGGCCCGACGCGACAGCGTTTGATCAGGGTTGTTTTCCGCCTTACACAGTCCAGGCCGGCCCTGTCAGTCTGCAGACTCGCTTTGCAATTATCAGCGGACCTGCGCGCTCGTGGATCGACGCATTGAATTAATAAGTGGCATCGATTCAATTTCGCACGTACCTGTCGATCGCAAGGACTGGCGCTCTGATTGAATGAATTTAGGAGCGGAGGCGTAATCTGACTTTCTAATTAACGCGGGATCATTAACGGCGCTCGGAATAATTCGGCAATTGCCCCGATGCAATTAATTGGGCGTTCGCCCGTTCAAGCCGTTAACCTGATTTTTCCACGCCCGATCCGAAAATGTAAATCGGCGGGCGCAACACACAGTCGTTTTACGACACTCCTACGGGCCACTGATATTTTTCGAATCGTGAATCAATCCCATTCGACGACACCGCACTCTGTCCCTGAATCTTGTACAACTCGAGCCGAGCTCCGAAAAGTTTAAAGTCCACTACCGTAACGTCTCACTTCGCCATCTTAGTAGGTATTCCCCTTCGAAAACCTCCCGCGACGTATTAGGCGTGACGCTTAAACTCAATTGTCTCGCAATTAACGCAAATAGCGCCTTGCAGCATCGAAGGCCGCCATATTGCGCAGGGCGGAAGTTGTTTAAATTCCGCGCCCAGGGGTTGTTTCAACGGCTAAGAATCTTAACTGCAATTATCCGTAATTATTCGAGTCCACTTTCGCCGGAAGCTTCACAATGCCTGCCGCGAGAATGACGAGCTTGCAGGATCCGCATCCTTCTGGCATTCACTCCTGGCCCCGCGATGCCTTTGCTTCCCGACAATTCCCAGGGCCATTCGCGTCCTTCAAACGAAGATAAATTACTTTCCGACTCTTGAAGCCCCGGGGCCTATAAAGAGGTGCCCGCCTAATCTGGAAAAACACTTAAGTCCCGGAGAAACGGGATTATTCAAATCCGTAGGACGATGCCGAACGCTCTCGTCGGATGGCGAACTCATTTGAGAAGTGTTCGGCGAGTGGGCGTGTTGCGTGGGTGGGTGATGCGGAGGGAAAGTGAATGAGAGTAGAATCGCGAGCGAGAGAGGAAGAGAGATGGGGTGGGAAAATAGGGCGTAAGGAAGATGGGAGAGATAGAGGGGGAAGGGAGGGGGAGGATTGGGCGAAATGAAATCACGAACGAGGAGATTCGATATCCCGGACGATGCGACAATCGAAACTAACGCCGGCGACGTTCGAATGAGCCTTAAACAGTTCGCACGTACGCATAAATGTTTTTTAATGAAGCCGGAGGCGACAGGCGGGGGAGCGGCAAATGAGACGGCGATTGAAATCGATCGCGAACGGCGTATCTCCGTCGATCGTTCGCATAATTGGATATAAATCTTGTGACGAATCCACTCATCCTTATATACGACTGTCGAAGCCGAGAAGCTGGGAGTCGCACTCGCGATCGCATAAATGCCAGGATTTTCGAGACGGTAGAGGTTCATAAACGCCTCGATCGGATGAAATATTCTCGAACGGATCTAGGGTGGAGATAAAAAGGGACGAGAGGCGCTCGGCCAATCGTATCTCACGTTTGTGCGAGATTCGCGGCGGGCGAAAGTGATTCGTCTGAGTTATAACGCGTCTTCGCTACTTCGCCGCTGAACTTTCCTGGTTCGAAGAGAGAGTTAGCGGCGCGCACCGTCTTACGTTTCATGTGGGAAAACGACGGAAGTAACGATGAGACCGCCGGATATAACGCGAAAACTTCGATCGTGCGGCGGAATGATAGTCGGCAACCGGCTAAAACTCAGTTCCAACCGACAATGACGCACGCCGCGCTTTTCATG
Organism: Anoplius nigerrimus; assembly: GCA_914767735.1. Classification (NCBI taxonomy): domain Eukaryota; kingdom Metazoa; phylum Arthropoda; class Insecta; order Hymenoptera; family Pompilidae; genus Anoplius; species Anoplius nigerrimus. Next base: position 11,205,754 of record OU612088.1, on the reverse strand, counting down.
GTTTTGCGCGCGCGTGCTCGCGCCCACGCTCTGCGTTATGCCGGCTGAACACAAGCGCGCACTTGTTGGCTTCGAAAGACGATCCGCGGAAATTCGGCGCGAGCTGAGAGCAGCGGTGGTAAGAGACCGTCGGGACGGGAACTTTATTACGGCTCTCCTAAGATTCAGCTATTTAATTTAATACAAAGTGATTTGCCGGTGAAGCGGCGAAATTCGAGCGGAGCGCGGCGTACCTCCGACTTTCGCGTACGTCAAGATTTTCGAGGAGAGCGCCAGCCGGGACGCGGTTGATGAATTATTTCCGACGGCGGAGAGGATTGCCTCAACGCTAATTATTTAAGAGGACATTCTATTTTCATTCCGATCTCAGACCTCCTTGTGGCAGGCGCCATCGCGTGCTGCGACGACGATTTTTCAATTATCGATCCTCCGAGCTATCCGGAAACTTTTCGAGGGTCAATTTTCCTGCGATTTCTATTATTTCTACATTACAGCAAATGACTTACTATGAGAGCAAATTGTAGTTTCGCCGCAACGACGACGAATTAAAATTCCAAGAATATTAGAATAAGAACCGCCCATCGTTCGTCACTTCGTTGCACTTTCTCGTGTTTAGCGGTGTAGCGTGGAAGAGTCCAGAGTCTGCTGTAATAAAAATTCCGTGCTGCGCGCACATGCTCGGCCCGCGACGTCGAAAATTTGGACGCTGCGTCGCAGGACGGGACGGGGACGCGGCAGGAAAACTAACGTGTTTATTGCGCCATAGTGACAGCCGGCGACTTCATCTCGACGGCTTCCAGGGCTGCTGCCGAGGCAAACCGGGCGATGAAATGCCGCTGACTGAATGCGGTGAAAACTGTCACCGTCGGATTCATTATGACGTCCGGCGTCGGGACTGCCGCGAAGGCTGCGGTAATTTCGCGAACGGCTGACAGAATTGATGCGCTTTGAATGCGGCGAGCCGGGAAGACACGACAGGAAAAGTTCCACTCCTCGCTCGCCTGTCCCTCATTATCAACAATCTCTTTTGACTGAGACGGTTTCTTGCCAGACTTTGCATGAGTGAGATTATGGCATTAAAACGCTAGAATGTTAACATTGTTAAATTTCAACTACTTAGGGTGTAAATGGACCGGTGGGTTTGAATACAATGTCGGAATGCATGAATATGTGGATTCTGCTGACGAGAAAATTGTTTACAATATTAATGATATTAGGGACGTAAGGGGTATTAGTGATAGCCCATAGAATGTTGTTTTTTTTGTAAGAATTTGTTGCGAGCAGAAACTGTGCAATTTCCAAGACATTCGAGATTAGCGAACACAACCGCAAATCTTAATGGAATGTTCTGTGGTAAGTTTTACGTGGAAACTGTATTTTGTATCGAGGAAAATGTAGAAAAAACAAAATGAATCCTGCTTCCAGATGATATTTCCCCGTCCCGATATTTCGCCTTTTGATGTTCCTTTCTCCGTTACGTTCTGTTTATTCTACGACCACGTCGAAGCGCGCGGCGCGACTTCGTGAACGTATAAAGATATCGCGATGCGGGGGAATGGAATAACATTCCTGGCGCTCATATTATGTCTGGCATATTGAAACGAATAAGCGAAGGCGGTATCGGCGGCGAAATAAAAATACGCCGTCGCCCCGCACATTTCTCCCTTCGGCCGTGTCGGATTAAGAGGAGTTTAATTCGTACGTTGAAGATCGTATCGCGAGCCTTGGGTTAATTAATTTTATTAACCGGTCTGGCCACCTCCCATCCCCGTCCCAGCGAAACGAAGCCTTCAGGACGAATCGGCCAGCATTGCTGTTCGTGCAATTTCAGGAAACGTCGTGAGCTTTTACTGGCCCCTGACACTGCGTTCGGTTCCTTTTTTCCGGGACGTACCCTACTGTTTAATTATAACTGACGTCCGTCCGCGAGAACGGCGGCTCTCTCTTTCTCTCGAGTTTCATATCGCGACACTGCTGTTTATGAGATACCCGTTTCACACCGCGCCGGTTACGGCGGGAGGTTAGGTATATCGGAAGGTGTGAGAATCCACTTCGGAAACGGATACGTGACTCCGAACCAATAGATTCTTTTGAGAAATCGTTCCATTTCACGCTCCGGTTACAATACTCGATATGCTGATATCGCTGGGCGCGTTAATCATTACTCGCCAAACACGATTGCGCCATATTCCGCCTCTTGTAACAAAGTATCTCCGGACGCTAACGATATCGATTCTAGTAACTGTTATTACACATTCGACTCGTCCCAACATTTCTACATACGTCCCAGTAACGTTTTGACGTATAACGAATCTCAAGTTTAAACTTTTTCGCCGCTCAGAAACCTTGTCGGTGGAATTTGGTCGCCTGCGAAATTCGCCTCGCATAAATCCTCCCACCGTTTATGGCCATTCGCATGACCGCCGACCGCAGCGAGCCCACGTAATTTCCAACGGTTCTCTTCATCTCGCCCTGCCCGCAGAGACCAGCTGACTTTTTCGCCGGAGCTCGAGGGCTGAGCGGCACGCCGATTCTCAACTTTTTTCACCACCCCCCCCCCCCCCCCCCCCGACGCCTCGTCGCCCGGCAATTAAACGAAATGAATCGCCGAAACAATGCTCCCGTCCGTCCTACCCAGAACTCGTTCGTTCGTTCACGCCCACTCGGCATCCCATACACGCGTTCCACCGTAAATCTAAACACGCGTCGGAGCAGAGAATAGAGGGGCGGCCGCAAAAATGGTGGCGTCGACACATTTCTGAGCTGCCGAGCGAATTCGCGGCTGGTTCAAAATGCGCAGACGTCTCCTGATGGGAGGATAAGTGGCGTGATTGGATTAATTTTGTCTAGGATGAGCCGAGGGACGCGCACTGACAGGAGGGGTGACTTTTCGAAAATCCGACGCAGTCACTTTCGCCCCTTTCATCCCCCCGCCGCTCGCCGCCATTGTCGGCGAGACCCTTGGCGCTTCCTCGGCGCACAACTTCTCAAATAAAGCGATTTCGGCCCGCTGCCTCTGCGTATTTTGCAGCTCGCTGGGCGAACAGAGGGGTGCGAGAGAGAAGAAGAGAAAGAGAGGGAAAGAGGGGGTAGGAAGAGAACCATGGGCGCAAGGGAGGGAGGAGAGGAAAAGTGTAGGGGATGTGCTTGGATTGGAACGGAGTTGAGAGAGAGAGAAAGAGAGATAGAAAGAGATGGTGGGACGGGTGAGGGGGTGAGGCTGGTCGGTCGTGGTGACTCGATGGATTTGCATTTGAAAGCGGCCCGTGCACCCTTTCGGGGCCACAGGCTGTCGGGATGAAAGAACGCCCGTGGGCCACCCCCATAGTATTTACCCACCGTAAATACCTGGTTACGAGGGGGTTGCTGACTTTTTATATTGATTTCATCCCCCGCCCGTGCTCTCTATCCCGCCCCCAGTCCCACCCCCCGCCATCCACTATCGTCTACGAAAAGACAGGAACCGAGGAAGAGAATGGACAGGTGGGGGTTGGTGGGTGGAAGTCGAGGCAGCGAAGGGGAGGTGAGTGAAAAATCGAGGAGGATGAGGAGACTTTTCGATGGTACGATCGCAGAAAAGGCCGATTTCGACGGTTTTTCGAGGGCACATCCAAAGTCGAAAAGTTTTCAGATTTATCGTCCCGATTTACGGGGGCGGCACGAGGGAGAGAAGCCCTCATCGTGGAAAAGTTGTGTCCCGACAATGCCGCGTTGGCCGTGCGGGGGAACGAGAAAGCTAGACGTACAGACGGAAGAAGAGAGAAAAAGTAGAGAGAGAGAGAGCGAGAGGGGGGGGGGGGAAGCAGGAACCGAAGGAAGAAAGAGGGAGCGAAGGTAGGCGGAACAGTCGGGAGAGTTACTGACTTACGTTACCGATCGCAGTTCGGCCGAGGCGTCCCTTAATTCTGCAAGCAAAATATCTTTTTCCCCTTCCCCGTTCCGCTTCCCCTGGTTAGCCCCGACTCGTTCCCGCGCGGCCGATAATGGAAAAGTTAGATAATAAAATGGGAAGGCGCCGCTCGGGCTGCGGGGCGGGCCGAGGTATCGATAGTGATTTAATAGCGTCGCCGTTTGATGAATTCCATTGAAGGAGGCGTTGTAAAATTCCCCGTTTCATTCTCGGTGACGGTCGGACGAGCAGGACGGGCGGGGGGAGGAGGGGTGGCGAAGAGGGTGCGGGGCGCGTAAGAGTGATAAGTTCGGCCGGATTCATGAGTGAATTTTACGAGTGCTGCAGATCGGAAGTTTACGAGGCTTCGCAGTTTTCCGTGCCACGCTTGTTTCGAAAATGTTGTATTGCTAATTGAATCCTTCCACGTTACGCACGAGTGGAGAGTAACGCGGCTCCGTATTCGAATTCCGACGATTTTCCATTACGAGCGCACGCGCTTGACGATGCTCTGCCTATTATCGTCTCGACGCTAACATTAAGTGCCTTTTTTTTTTGCACGCTTATCCTTTATCAGAGCGTATACTGGTCGAATCGGAATGGTATTAGCTCCCAGATTGTCCACTCTCTACCGCTGTTTAGCGCTGGTTGATAAATGCCGGAGTCGTTGGCGGATTAACGATGTTTATTTCGAGACTCTTTCTGCTGGCAGGAGCAGCGACCGACCGTCGAGGATTCGATCTGCTTTATGATACGAATCAGTCCACTTTCCGCGCCCGTAACTCTCCGATAGCTTTGCCCGGGCAGCGTCGGAGTAAATTCGTGTAACTACTTCGAGCCAACCTACCCGCTCCGAAAACTCGTTATTCGCCGCCTATAAACGGGGCGGGCACGAGGCTAACAGTCGAAGATCCCGGTATATTTTCGTTTCGGATGCCGCGAGTTATTGGGACCTTCCCTGCCTGCCCGAAAATCACCCTCGAGCAAGCGAGCCGGCTACTGTCACCCCTGTGCGCGCGCCTGGAAGGGATGAAGACTCGTAGAATGGAGGAAGCGAATAATCGAAAATTGTATTTATTATCGCGACGCGTCACCCAGGTGATGCATCGCGAATTTCCGCGAACGGACGTGGAATTTTATAAGTGCCGTCAGCGCTTGAACGATATGCCCCCGACACGCGTGGCGAGAACAAGAAATTCTCGTACGCGTCCTCTCCGTCCTCTCCTTCCTCCATTTGTCTCAATCGTTCTCCCGGATCTGTCCGATCTTCTTGTTGCCGACGAATACCGCAATGCATTCAGACTTGCCTATACGTTGTCAATTGCCTTCGTGACGCTCGAATTATACGCGACGTACGATAACTGCGCTATTTATGATCGCTTCTTTCGCTGATTATTAGAAATTTATAATGCTCGGAATTGATTAATTGGATGGCAGGTGCATAAATCTGATTTTTGTTGAAGCAGGACGCGCTGTTTAAGTTTATTTATTTCATTCGATACTGGTACGGTTTTCGTATTTGACTGGTGATGAAGGATAATTGCAGTATCGACAATTGCTTCGTATACTGGTGTTTGAGGCATTTTATTCTTAGATATACTAATTGTAAACTGGGAGATAAATTACGAGTAATCCTGTCAAACTTTTAGTACGACATCCAACTTTGATTAAGTGCTTTTTATATTTAAAAGATGTATATATTTTATAAATTACGAACGAGAAGACAGACTGTGTAAATCTATCAACCTCTCAGAATTATATCCGCCTTTAATGAAAACGTGACATGCCTCTTAAGCTTCATATCGTTTTTGCCGCGCAGTGGGGTCGGTCAGGGAGTGTTATCGACTCTTCCCTAAAAATTTGACGGCCCCACGAAACTTGTTATATCCAATTTCCACGGCGTTATTTCACATAAGTGGGTACTTTCGGACGTGCCATACCGATTCAGCCGTGAAGCGCCTCGCGTAACAAGAATTTCGCGGGAGTATTTATTGCTGGCCGTAAAGACGCTCGGAAGCTGTTATGCCTGTGTTCGGAAGAGAGACAAATGCCCGTCACATATCACGGGAGTTAGCCCTCTCCGTTTCGCTGCTCGTTGAGGGTTGCGAGCGAACAGATTACGTTTTGACGATCGATAGCCCGAGCGTCGGGGTAACGGCCATGATCATCATCGCGTCGTTTTTCGTTGCCCACGCTCGTTGCCGAGATCGTGTTTCGACTTCCGCCTCCCCCTCCTTCGCAAAGATCTGCCCGTGGAACCCGATCCGAGCCATTAACTCGCATTAACGCCCCTCCCCGACCTTCGGAATTGAAGGTGTCGACTCGAAAGGTGCTTACTGTCCTCCGCTTTTTGCCCTCGCCCCCGACACACTTTGCATCATTTCGGAACGTCTCAGCTTCAGACGCCCCGATTATCATCGAAGAGGAGGGTAAATCGTGCTCGTTCCGACTCACTGTTCGTCGCTGGAATCGGATTTCATCGAAGAGACCCTTTTAGCGGGGTACGGAAAAAATAATTTGAAAGATCGAAGGTCCCACGCAGACAGCGGAAACATACGCCAAGAACGTCGCGTCGCATCGAGAATTTCACCTGTCGGATTAAGAGGCGAATAAATACGTTTAGACGCCCCTCGACGAGATCTGTCAAGGCCATACTGCGGTGTCAGCGATCTTCGCCGGGATTGTATTTCACGCATATATACACATCCGTGAGGCCGCCGCCATCGCCGCACGCCCAGAGGACAACATTACGCCTCCCGACAGTAAGTTGGCGGACATACATCACTGTCCTTATAATTAAAACGTCACTCTTCCGCGCGTCTATTTACTTTATCGGCACGATCCTGATAAATGTCCCTGTTTTGCCGGAATCGAGGAGCGAGCGAATCTGCTGTACCAACCTAGTCTTTCTACTACTTCCCGCTCGCCTCCCTACTCAAATCCGTATACCCTTCCACGCTCTTTTTCCACTTCCGTCTTTTTCCCTTTTCGCCTCTTTATTTCACCCTCCTTGTCTGCTCCTCTCTTTCTCTCTCTCTCTCTCTCTCTCTCTCACACGGTCGCGTCCGATTCCTCCCTTTCTTCCTGCGGCACTCCCCATCTCTTTTTCGCCCTCTCGTCCTGAGGGATGAAAGAAAATCTAATAACGTTAGCAGACTCGTTGTTTTCCTTCTCGGATGGCTGTAATCCCGTTTTATAGAGTCGTGCGCGAATATATTGTATGTATACCCTCGCGCGCCGTACATAAGTACGTATCTAAGTATGTACGTAAGCATGTAATAGCGAGCCAGCCCGCGCCTGCGAGTAGAAAATCGGCGGATTCGTTCGGCTGCCTCGAAGCGGCTAAGAACGGAAGGTGCGCCAGGATCCGGTTCACTGAGCGGCCGGCCAGCAGGGACAGACACCGACGGAAGTGAGCAAAAAAGGAGCTCCTTAATTTTCTCGTCGCCAGTCGCGAGTTCCGCAGTCTCGAAAAGCAGATCCGCCCAATGAGCCGCGCCACTCTCTAGCGACGATTTCCGTAATAACGCGCTCCACTTTCGCGAGATGAGACAATTGTCTCGCAACTCATTCGCTCAGACCGACCTGCTTCCACGGTAACCGTTTTTAAAATCGCCCATAACAATCCTGCTACCCTTCTCCCGCGGGAGAGACGATCGAACAATCCTTATTCAACCGCCGCATCCGCCGTCAATTGAATATCTCGCCGACTGATATCTACCCTGTCTCTTATTCAAAGGAAAACTGTGTCAGGCACGCATTTAGACCGACTTGTCGGACCCTGAGCGTGCACATAAACGCTCGCGAACGTGTCGCGCGCGTTACGCTAATGCGTTCGCCCGCGCTTGATGAGAGTGCACTCAAAGAAACAATTGACTGCGTCCTTAATTTCTCCGCCGAGAATCGTTGAAGCGGTTCAATTCGGTCGTGGTCGCCTCCGCGAGCGCAATTTTTTTGCTTCCTTCCCGCACCCCACACTTCCTCTTCGCAGCCCCCTTTCACCTTCCTCCTCCCCGTGGGAAGTGCAATTTGCTTAATGCTTCCTTTTGTGCGGGCCACAGTTTTTTCCGGCAACGCCATCGCTCGGAACGACTTCTTATTGACGAAAAGTAATTGTCCGGAAGCCGTGCAAGCGGTTATGTGTGTCATCGGGCGCGCAAACAGCCCTCGCGCGCTCCTCGATTCCCGAGAAACGAGCTATCGATGCGCAACACAGTTTTCTAAGCACGTAGCCGATGAAATATTAAAGCGGCCATCTCCGTCGAACGAGTGGCGGCAGAAGCTGGCCTCGGCATATTGGCCTCGGCATAATGGAAATCGCGCCCGTATTCACGAGCTTTCCGGCCTTCGAGTCTCCCAGCCTTTCTTCGTCGCGAGAAACGTATCCCGACAAATTATCGTTGTTTCGTATTCCGTCGACAGTGGCCAACCGATCGGGGCGAGAGGGGCTTTTAGCTTTGGCGAGAGCGAGCCCTTTTCACCGGGCAAACATCGATCCCGGCAGCGAAGCACAATGGACGCCAAGACCCAGGGATAAGTCAGTTTTATCAACGGTGACTCTTTATATGCGTCCGGGCGAACAGGGTTCACCTCACTGTTCGCCGAAAGTGCACCCTGTTAAAATTCTTTGCTCGCGCCACGGGGTCTCGCTCTTTCGCGGCAATGGCCGCGGTAAGTACCTAAGTACGCGTGGGTTCGGGTAAATGTATGCACTCGGATGTAAACGTACTCCCGCGATACGGTGAGTACGTGGCAACGTAGAAATTGTTCTGGCAAAGAATTCGGAATTGGTTTCATTTTTACGTCGATATATGGCCGTAGGTGTTCTCAGGTACTGAACAAAAATGTGATAGTCAAAGCGTTAAGTACAGATTAGTAAGTTTACGCACTTATCATTCTGATTAATTCAGGAATTGGTTTACTAAAGAATTTAGACCAGATATCGCTTCTAAGTGAAGCACCTCAGTACGCAGTCAGACGGGGCCGCAATTATCGACCCCAGTATTTATGGCCAAGCCCGCCTGCTGTTTACGTCCGTACATCGGCAAAACGCAGATATCTAAATAGTCCCTTCCACCAACCCACATGCACGTATCAAAATACATGAGTCCATGTACAACAGCGTGTGCGACGCAAGTGCCCGCCAAGATCGTTGTATTACGTCGCTCTACTTCCTCCATTCTGCAATCCTGAATGCAAGATGGTCAAAGGGCTTGTGTGCGACGCGAAGAGCGCATTTGGTGGCGGCGCGGTACTTGCGGCACACTGAAATCCGCCCATCCCGGTGAACAATGAAAACCATCAATCCGCTCCCGAAACGTAGAGAATTCCGGCTTGAAGCCGGCGCTGGAGACCGCGAGCTCGTGTCCGTGCACGTACGTGGCCACGTATGCGTGCACGCATACCCTCGCCTACGCCCTCGGCAACACGCGCGCACGCTTACCTATATATACATATGCATGGAGTCATAGCCACGCTCAGCACGGATCTCTTCTACGTGCGGCCGGCTCGCACGAACGATTGCACACATTCGGAAACGGAGCTACCCACACAGCCGCCTCGACGTTCGCGCGCGGCTCACTAAGCCGGATCTATGTAAAATGGCGCACGACCACCGTTACAACGGGGCCGAAGACCGTCGAAACGCCCGTTTTAGTACGACGCGAAACGTCTGACGCTTCGGGCCGGCAGCCGCTGCTTACCGTCGTCTTTCAGCTCCGGCAAGCTGCTGTCTTTCATTCCGGCCGGCATTTCACCCCTCCCATGCCCATCTGCAGTTTCAGCTTCCAATTGCCGACAACGAAAGTAACGGGGCCCTGGTCCGGCCGATAAAACGACGTCCCGAAAGAGCAGTGCTGTCCCGATGAATATTTTGCCCTCCGCTCGCGCAGCTTCGGATGGGACCCTAAAACGGCGTACGATCGCGAGAGCAATGACGTTTCAAGTTTAGATCCGGCTCTCACGGGAGACTCGCTTTAAGAATCGCATCGTTCCTTTCTTTCGCTCCTCTTTCTTCCTTTCGCTCCTGGCCTCCCCTTTTTTTTGCTCCTCCGTTCGTCTAGCTGCACGTTAACCTTCGACCCTTTCCGTTGTACGTACGGGGCGGGCACGCGCTCCTATTTTCTAGCCGCTTATATTCGAGCAGACAAGGGCGCCTTCGGTTCTGTATATCACGCTGTCGAGAAAGTATCGGGGGTGCGCCAGGAGGACTGGGAAAGTGTTCCTTTGTAATTCACTTTCGCGTTGCTCTTTTGGGCGTCCGTCTCGATTTATTAGCCGGTCGCCTTGCGCCGGAATTGGAAACGTATCGTTTGACGCCGAAATCTGCCGCGCTGTTTGCCTCGGCCGAATCTGATTCGCGATGGTGAACGAGCGCTAAGCTGATCAATTCCGTGAAAATGAAGAACAGGGAAAAATCACGCAGGCGCGAACGTCAATCATCGAGAATGAAAATATCAATTTTGCGTTCGTTCTTTCGCAGACGTTGCGATTTCCGGCTCGGCCATGTAGATGGTAGTGGATGGTGCGTTGGCGGATCCAAGTTTAAACAAGGCTCTTTCTCTCGACTCGCAGCCGAGAATTCCGAGGCGCGCGAGGACGTTTTGACGCTTCGATTTTGAATGGAGCCGCTGCGAATGACGAAAGCCATTCCGCGGTAGGAAATTGCGTAGCTATATTTCATCCGCGCGAGATAGCACACGCTGCATATTCCCTCTCCGGCACCGACGAGAGGGGGCGGCGAGGTTGAGAGAGACAGAGAGAGTAGCAGTGGATGTCCATTTATTTTGGCGCCGGAGTAGGGACACGGACAGTACCTTATATCTGGCAATGGAGCCCGAGATATTACCGATGTATCTCAATCTGACGTGTCTGTAATTGGTACGTCGACCCGACCGCGAACGGATCCTGCCACGGACATTACTGATCGCACGTTTCGAGCCGATGCGCAAATTCGGCAAGCCGAAGGTTGCGACGATAATGTCGCGTCTGGCCATAAATGCTTCCCGGACTCGATAACTCAGGCATACGTCCACTTTTCGGCAAATGCACGTCGAGGGCGACAGAATTGATTGCGATGGCGATGTATTACGTTTGCGTCTAGAATGAGACGCTTTGTTTACAGGATGCACTCCGTGGCTGTCGAAACGTGCATACAATTTTGCAGGTTATCCCAACGCAGGACTTGCGCGTCAGTTTATCTTTGCATGAAATACTATCCGCTAGTTTATCTTAGTTCGAATGCATCCTAAGAATTCTACCGGGAGCGGCGGGTGAATTACTCGAAGGGACGGAGTCCGCGGCAGTGACGTCTGTAATTTTACACGGCTCTTTACTTTGCGAGGTGAAAGAACTGTCGAGCGGAATTTGCGAAAACGAACTCGGAATGGCGGGCGGAGTCCGGGGCATCCGTAATTACGGGCCATCGTTCGAAGTTTGAGTTAGTCCCGGGGAATCAGTCTCCTCAAATATTTTTGATTCAAAAGGACCGTGGAAAGATGCTCTGTTTGCCGAGTCTATTTAACGTTCGAGCATTTTCCAAGCCGATGACGCTGCCGACGACGACGACGACGACTCGGTGCGGGAAGGAAAAAGTTCGGTACGATCGCGAATAGTTCGACTCGCCTCCTTCGATCCAAGTGCCATTACATACATCACGCGATCGCCATTTGCAAGGAATTTACAAAAGGCCGGGGAAACTTGATGTATGTAATGGTACTTGGATCGACGAAAGTGCCGCCGAACTTTTTTCCGCATACCTTCCAGAACTTTCCCCGTGAAAGTTGCTTTATGAAGACGGAGTAACTCGCGTTAAGGAGAGATCGTTCATAGAGTGGCACGAATCTGTTATCGGATCCGAATGACTTCGTCGACTCCGCATGATCCGATAATCGCTGCCGAACCTGGGTAAATCTAGGGAAAATACGACCTATGGCCTTAATACGATCAAGAAGTTCGAGTGCGAAGTATAAAAGAATAAGTCAAGTATCGAATTGTCCTATTTCGCAGCGTTTCCCGCAAACTTTCGCCTTCCCCCTTTATATTTCAATTGCGGCGCCGTAAAATATTCACGAGCGCCGGTTACAGACCGTGTTGAACTACTTACCGTCTCATCCTGTAAACTGCGAACGAAGGGAGTGCCGACGGTTGACACAATGCTCGCTACAAGTTAAATTGTTAACCGGATCGCCGCGCTATTCCTTATTTCCGCGAACTTTCTCGCACGCCCGTAACAAAGTTCGGGGGTTATAAATAACTCTCGGGAACCCCGCTAAAGGTCAAGTAGGTTTATGGAAAATAATTCGCGCCGGCTGCTCCCGTAGCGGTCCGAATATAAAGGGGTCCCTTTTTTAAGGGCTGCCGGCGTCAAACTTTTTCCAAAGAGCCGCACCCGAGAAAAAGTGCGTACGTCAGCCCTCCTTGCATTCCATCTCGCACGACGGAAATTCCTCCCTTTGTTCAATTATCGCCCTGCGACCTGCGCGAAGATGATGCGCAAGATGAAGCTGCCAGGCAAACTCGGGAATATCCTTCATTCTTTCCCTTACCCCACCTTCCCCCGACACTTTCTTCCCTTTCATGGCTCAGTAATAACTCCGGCGATTACGAGTCGAAACGCAAAAGCCAGCTCTGCCGAAGAATCGGGCTCGTTAATTAAGGAAAGCCCAGGAGACCGTAGAATTGACGTAAAATCGGTGACCGGTAAGTGTAGCGTCGGAAAATTTTTCCTCACTCTTATTTGCCAGCCGGAAGCCACCTCTCGTCGACGGCGTCTGGATAATCTGGACGCGTGCGGATGGCATTCTGTCGGCGAATGTATGGGCCCATTGAATCACATTTTGCATCGACAAGCCATCGTGCCATATTCCAGCGCGCGCCCCCGACGTCCGAGCGTGTATTTTTCAAGCTACGCTATGTTTTTTGCTTTTTGCCTCTTTCCCTGTCTCCGCCTCTCTCTCTCTTTCTCTCTTCTTCTTTCCCTGTTGTCCGCATTCCTCTCTCTTTTGGCCGCACGACTCCCGGCGCGTCGGTCTCAGTTAAAGCGAATATTTCATTCGAGCGCCAATATTCCACCCGCCGAGTGAATTATTTTCTCATTGAGGATCCAACGCAACGAATATCATCGCCCCGGCGACTCTCGGAAGTCCGCAGCCAGGACGAAAGCAATGACCCGGTTTCCCCGGGGTGAATCAACGGTCATATCCCGGGCTCGGTTGTAAATGTCGCAGAACCGCTTGCCGCCGTTCGACTATCTCGGATATCTCGAATACCTGCGTGTTCTTATCCAGCGCCGAGAGAGCTTCAACGGCAGCAGAATTGGGAGGTGGAGGAGGAGCACGAGGGGAAGGAGGAAGGTCGATACTCGATTCCAACCGGAGTCGTTAATTATTCCCGCCGAGGAATGTCCTGGCCTCGTCCTTCCGCCCGCTGCGGATACAGTTGACGACCGCGAATACTTTTGACGGTCTCTAATTGCGGCATGAATAAAATGCCATGCCGCCATTACGTAACGCCTTCGACGTCGCGGAGAAGAGCTCCCGGCGACGTTCCATGAATATTGATCTCGGATCGTACGATTCCGTTAAGCAGGTCGTTAGAGCCGGGCCTCCAATAACGTTAGCTGCCGATGGAACCCGCGTCATTTTGTCAGTTCTTACTCTGCGCAGAAGTAATGAGACTCTCTCGCCGACGATGTGCAGCAGGTATTATATGCAGCCCGAGGTTAAAAATGTAAGTAGAGCGGGCGCAGTGCATCGCGCTCGGTATCTCTGTAAGGGATGGTAAACAACGGAAATCCGGTTCGTTCGTTTTTGCAGTGCGCAGCCTGCGGGCCGTACATTTGCCGCGATATTTACCGCCGCGCTTAGTTCTGTAACAGTGCCAGTCGATGCGGTCGTTGGATAGAAAGCGGCGGCGGAGGTTATGCATATAATATGGATATAATTCGATTTAGGTTGAGACGAGCGTCGCTTAGGGTCCCCCTGAAGTAGTACCGGGGTAGTTTTCTTACTCATGCATGCGAAATAGTCATCTGCTTTCCGATTCGGTCCGACGGTCAGGGCCGAGCTTGGCGGCCTGCTACGCTGTTCTAAATCCGATCTGACGCCAGAGAGTGCGCTTTAGAATCTCGATTTTGAGAAAATTTATCTGCCCCATTGACCCCCTTGCCACGTAACGGCGGATATATTTATATCGAAGGTGCGCAGATCTCCGATCTCGATCCGAACCCGCATTTCATCCGTGCGGTCGAATTACTGTAACAATGTAAATTGAAATATTTATTTCGGCCGTGGAGGATCGCTTAATTAATGGAGTTGGATGGGAACTGTCGGGAGTTCGAAATTCGTTTCCGACGTGGAACATCTGGGGAACTTAAATTGCGAAAGTCAGACGTCGCTTACCGGATTATTCTTCTGATTCTCTTTTTCGTCGAGTTTCGTTGAGGGCAAAAAAAAACGACGAGAATGGTCTGACGAATAGATCGAGCTGAAAAGCCAGTGACATTTTCGGTAGCTGAGGCACGCAAGCGCGTGTGAGATCATTCTGCCGACGATTACCATCTCAATTACGTCGCCCTGCCACGGCCTTAAAGTGCCTCCTCCATCACTTAATACAGCCTCGCAAAATGCAGCTTGCCCCGATAATTTTCTCGTCGCCGACGATATATTCTCCCGGGTAAAATATCTTTTTGAGCGACCGTTCGTTTCGCCCGGCGTCCGATCCATTAGAGAGTTCACTGTATCAAGGAGGAAGTTTGCTCGCTCCGTTTCGCACACACGTCCTTTTGTCTATCATCGAGGAGCTCTTCCGGTAAGAGTCAAAGGATCGGGTCCACTTTGTCCTTGCCGCGTTAGCGCTATCGTAATTTCGCACAGCGCACATCGATTCCGTGAAAATATCGTTTTCATCACCTGCGAAGCACCTGTCATCTACGGACGCCAGGACTCGGACTCGGACTTCCGTTCGTTGCACACGTGCGTTATCCGGCTCTCTCTCCCTCTTCCTCACGCCCTATATACGAGAGAGTGTGAGTGTAAGTGCACTGGCTACCGGTTGATATGAAAGCGAAGAAGCGAGCTGCAGCTTTTTCGACGTGAAAATACCCAGAATACCGTGGATTCCCGTGAGAGCGGATGGATCTCGGGTCGACTTCCTTCGTCGTTGATTCTTCGACGCTTAAGGAGGAAGGTCCTGGGGAAGGTTGGATACCCTTTGCGGAAGGATAGAAGTGCTTCGCTCCTCTCGGCCGGCCGATTATATTCCGCGAACGACAAAGCGATTTGGATGCTCCGTTCTATGCGGCTTAAAGTGAGATGAGCCTGGGAATAAAGAAGAGGGCAGCGTTCGTGGAAGAGGAGGAGGTAGAGGGTGAGACAGGGTGGAGTGAGCGGGGAAAGTGAGAGGACGCAAATGCTCCCGGGCGTTGAAAGGAGAAGGAGCGTAGAGTCGAGTCTCCTTATAATACGCGAAATGCCTTTAAATATGGAATGCCGACGCATCGATTATTCCAGATATGCCGCTAATACGCATTCTGCTCGTGCTCCGACACACGCCCACTTTCACGCTCATAGTTATGCGACGGTACGTATATGGCTGGCGAACTTTTCTCCCTTTCGACACCGGGATCTTGTCTACGCTCAACCGTTACACATCAATCTTGACCACCCTACGTTGTCAGTCCAATATGCTGTTACAAAGTACTTTGTGGTTAATGTAAGAGGGAAAATTCAAGAGTTGTTTTCTCTTATTTGTATGCTTAACGAACAAATTGTTCAACGCTGATAAAATTGATAAAATAATATGAATGTTCTGCTATACTCCTTGTATGCTGGCTAGGAATTTACCGGTGTGTTATTGGTAGTGTGCTCGAACGAATGTGTTTACCGAGTCGACCACTGTACTGAGTATCAAACTCGGGTTCATTCGCACATGAGCTTGGTTAATGCCGACTAATTCACCCGTCTATACTGCAGATTATAGAGTTATTTAGCATACATATTCTTACCCGGCGGCTATTGGACGACTGTACCAACGCAGTCTGTTGATGCCGCGTCATCTCACACTGGCCGGCGCAACTTTTTACGTACTCTCACACTATTTTACGTCTATTTACATTATTATATCTCAATATTGAGTCTGTCTGGGTGACATACAGCATTCTGCAAAACAATTGGTTCATTTCTAAACCATTCTACATATTGTTAGGCAACCTTTTGCATTCTTTCACATTACTTTACAGTAATTTATAGTGCTTTTCGTGATTACATCTTATTGTTTTGCATTATCTGCGAGTTTAATAGACTTTTAGTGGCTAAAGGAGTATTTTAGTTAAATGTAACGTATGTCGCACTGGCTATTCTTATATAAGACGTTGGAGAGGCGACGGAGAGTTACTTTAGCATAACTTGCACATAATAGAAGATGATAGAATCGACCAAATGACTTTTTCGCGATTTATCTCGACAAAAGGTAATTTTAACTGTACTTTGACTCATGTGGAGTAACTTATTCTTATTGTATATAATTGAGCGATCAATGGAGGGTATTTTGGCATATTTTGAATCTACTAAAACATTATAATATCGTCAAAATTGCCAAAAAACGTTAACAAATTTTGGTCTTATTTGGGATTTACAATCACTCTATCCCATTGTTACGGCCCACACCCCACACCCTATAGAATTAAGATAGCATATGTATAATTCTAGCAATTAACATTAATTAAGTAACATATAGATTTATACTAACTACAACAATTACCGTACAGACACATACCTGCAGCCCCATACCAAAGACCCTTTTTATTACTGTATTCCGCAGGCCTGCGACTGGGCCCTTGAGGACGCTACCCCCTCTCCATACCCACTCACCCACACACACATACATTTGTATACCTAGTTCTAAGCATATTTAAGGACCGACTGTAACCGCCAGCGGGCATTCAATACTCAACATCCAAGATTCTATATTCAACATCAGGCATTCCATTTTTGACCGTCAACTTTGAGCATTCTTCATCTCAGTCATCAGCTCCGATCAAACCATTTATCAAATAATTAATAAATTATTGTGAAAGAAAACTATCACAAGTCACAAGGAGCTTCCTACCCCAAGAAAAACCCACCACGTATCCCAGGCCGTAACACCCATAGATTTTACCTCGTCCTGGAAGGTGGTAGCACGCAAAGTTCCAAATTCCTAATAGTTTTGATGATTCAACCCTTCTTCGGTAGCGAATCGATTTTTTTAAACATTGACTTTTGCTGATGGTCCTTTCTGGAAGTATGCGTCAAAGGCTTCTATAAAATTAAAAGTTATAGGCGATTTAAAAACTCGCTTGTTTCTGGAAAATTTGTGCGAAAACTCGAAGGTATGCCGTTCAAAACGTCCATTTCCTATGTTGTAGCAGGTCGAGTATAACTCACAGAGCCGTCCGCCGTTCCTCGAAAATTACATTAGTTTCAAAATTACAGCCAAAAAACTAAAAAAAAAGCGTTCCCGAAAAATCGTAAAAAAAATTAGTAAGTGAAAAATTTGAATTTTACTGGTTGAACGAAATATGCTACCTTGTGAACAAATAATTCGGCAATAATATGAGAATGGGTTAAAAATATCTTCAGAAAATTGCAACCGGAGCATCTTAACTGAAATAGTTTAGTAGATACGGTCATACATAGTCTATAAAATACTGTGAAAAATTGACCTTTTTGTCAGCTCTATGGCACGAGATATTCTCGGACTCAAGCGTTCTATAACGGTACGAAAGAAGAATACAAAAATTCTTTGGCCAGTCAGAATTTAACTTTTCCGAGCACAGAGGCTGCCGACACATTGCTCAAAATAGAACGTAACGCTGGCGTCCTTCGCGTCAGAGTCGTTTCTCCGAAGGCAGCTTCCAATTAATCATAACCTCAATACACCGACATCGATCCCTGGCCTACGTGGCCTCCTGGACCATGTAGCTGTCGTCCACATGCGGGTGACACGACGCTCAATCTATTAATCGAAGGCAGGACACCGTTTCGCACAACACTTCCAGCTGGAACGGCGCCAATGCAACTTCGTGGAACAAACTGCATCTGCATATCTAAGTGGTGCGGCCAGATCGAGCGTAACACTCGAAGCAGTTTCGTTCTCGCACGTCTGAATTCGACTCGAGCTATCTGTAAGACAAGGCGGGCCAAAATCGCCCCCACTTGCCAGCCGCCAACTCGAAGGGTGTTAATCCTCAGGCAGGAAGGATTACGGGCGCCCCATTCTGTTTCCCCGATCATTATTTTCGGTTATTCGTTATCGTAAGGGTTAGTCACTGTACGACGGGGCAGGAAGACGAGCCAAGTACGGTCGATCGATCCTCGAGCCTTCGTTAAACCACCCCCCCTCCCCCTTATACACAGGGTGGTACATGTAGTTACGTGCAAATAGGCGTGCTTCCGTTTCGGCGTAGTATCTCCTGCCTGTCTCGGGCTTTATCTATAATGTAGAGCGTGAAATTGCGCATCTAGTATGCCCAATATACGTTACGATGTAATTGAATTAAATTCCAGAGCGACCGCGCGCGCGCGTGCTTGTGACGACGCACGTAAAAATGACCCACTCCATTTTAATGGTAGGCGTCGAGCGTCAAAACGCTGCATGGTAAAAGAATAATAGAATTTCGCTATATTGACGAAACAGGCGCGTGGGACAGTATCGGGCAAAGTGTGCAGGAATAATGGAACCTAACCCAAACTGGACTCGCGGCCGAACGACAGTTGTGGGCAGTTTGCGCAGTTACTTAATTAAATGTATCAAATGAGCGAGTAATTTCACGACAGCAGGGGCTGCCTGTCGCTAACGAAGCGTCTTCACACATGTTTGTCAATCGAGAATCGTCTCTGGGCCCCGGCTGTCAACCGACGACCCGATACGTACGGAGTGCAAAGGGTTAATTGCCGATCTAGGTAACGGTGCTAGCCTCGTAAACCCAATTTGTCCGAATACCGATAAACGTATTGCGCGCACCCGTCAGAGTTGCCTCGATATTCGATCTTGATGCAAATCGTAGACGGGGCCAATAGCTCGTGACTAGAGCGAGAAAGGGAGAGGACGGTAAAGAGATAAAGAGAGAGAGAGGCGGAGAAAGAGAGAGAAAGAGCGCAAGAGAGAAAGAAACAGATAGATCAGCTAGGTATCCTAGGCGGGATGGAGAAAACAGGGTGTGGCGGGGAGTCGATGAATACGAGCGGGAGAGGGCAGGAATTGAACAGCGAAAAAGGGCGAGTGGGAATGGAGAAAAAGCCGTACATTCTCCCGTTGCCTAAAATTTTCGACTCCTCTTTCCCTCCCACGCTCAGCCACCGAACCCCTTGCCCCCGTTCCCTGTTTCACCCCTTTTGACTCGCGATCCCTCTCGTAAGAGAAATCGATTTCGATCCCCTCGAGCGCAAAGAGCGAAAGAGGCCGAGCCGTTTTTATTAGAATTTTTCAATTCCGCCTGCGCCGCGGCGCTGTCTCCTCGACGCTTTTCACAAAGCCTCTCGCGGAAATGCGCCGGGGTCGAGCATATCCAAACACAGAGGGCGAAATGCGGAAAGGGCGGGCGGGAAGGGCGGCGTAGTGGGGGTAGAGGAAATGGCGAGGACGAAGGAAAGCCTGGCTTTAGCGCCTTAGCTCAATTTCCTCCGTCTTATTTTATTCTTATTAACGCCGATCCTCCAGCTTCCAGTCGTTCGGCCGGGCCGCTGTTTGTACGGTTAATTCAGCGATCCTTAAAGCGGATATCGTCCCCTTCCGCGAAAACCGTCCTCGACGATCATTCGCCGATTTGCAGAACTTAAGTAAGTACCCACCTAGCTACCCACCCCATTGGCCAGGCCGTACAACTTTTACGAAGCCGCTCGGCCGATCGACGAGATCGGCCAACTTTACCTTCGACGACGACGACGACGACGACAGCGACGGCCAACATTTCCATAACGTCGTCCTTTTTTCTTTTAACGCCAACCTTATTTCCCTTGAACTCCAAGCTCTATTAGCCGCGATAAACTTCTATCGAGCTGGCGCGTTACGCGATATTAAAAAACAATATTCTGTGCTCGGCGATGACCTGCTTACCTGTGAGTTTTCTCCAATGAAGTGGCTAGGGATATAATTATGATTCAACTTGAAAGGTTATTTACTCATTATTTATTATAGCCACCCTGTCAGCGTGCGTCGGTCCTTTTTCGCTAGTTTCACGAGATTTCGTGGGACGGTAGGTAATAAACCCGTCCCTCTACTCCGTCGGTCGAGTCCTTTCGAGGCGAGTGAAATTTTTGCCCGTCGAAAGGATTCGTGGCCGTTCTCAGACCTCTCTTTCTCTCTCTCCTCCCTCTCTCTTTCTCTCTCGGCCTCGTCCCGGGCGTTACTAAAAATGAAACTTTTAATCAGCTTCGCAGGTGGGGAGGAGGAGAGGGGCGACCGAGCGAGAGGGGGCTCCGAATAAGTCGAGACCCCGGGAGCGTCTCTCGAATAATTGGAGAGTAAAATTACGGTGGAGCCGCCGCCGCGCCTGCCGGCCTGAACGTTTACCGACAACAAAGCTTTTTAAGATCTTAGCCTTTGAGTAACGATACCCTCGGAATTCGTTATAAGTAGGTAATTGGCTGACGGCTGTTTTAATACCGTCGCTGCCTCGCGACCGGAGTAGAAGGGCACTTTCGGAACGTAATGCAATTTGTGAGGCTCACCGCGCGTTACGTACCGACGCCCGGCGTCTCGAGATCGATGTCGAGGATCGGCAATTATTCCGGCCCGTTATGCCTATGGCGACGGTGCCCTGGTCGTTAGCCCAGAGTCGTCGATCACGCGTTCTGACGCACTTCCACGAAATTCGATGACGCCTCCCGGTCACACACTCCGTGCGCGCTAATGAACGCACCAGAATTCCGTTCGTACCTTGGATTTTTGTCATGCAAGTTATTTTCTGAAAATTGAGCTAGCAATTAACCCTTCAAATATTGCATTAAGGAACGTGACTCATGCCAGACTAAATTAACAAATATAAATACGCGACGTTACTCAGAAACTGCCCAAAATTCATTAGGCTAAAAAATTATGCTTGAGGTGTTGGTTGGCGAAGGGAAAGTGCTAATTACAAACCGTGTTTGCGAAGCGACCTACCACGGGAAGGTCCCTTCTCGCGCGGCGCTAATGAATTTTTCAGCGCTTCGCCCCGAAGGGCCGATATCTTGGGCGGTCGTTTTTCCTTCCTTGACCCGATATTGCTCCCCGGCAAAAATCCTCCCACCTCAGCGCGCATCACGCACTCGGCAATTACGGGGACCGCAGTGGCGCAATATCTGCCGTTCGGTCCTCGTTAAAAGCTCATTATCGCGGACGAGTGCGTGAACTATTTGGAGAGCGTTCAATATCGATAAAGGAATGTCCTCCCTTCGGCTTCCCTCCCTCTCCTCCAGCCAACCAGTCCCTCCCTCCGTCCCCGGCTTTTATTAAAGCCGGCTTTCGACGGTGTCCAATCCGAGCGTGCGGGAATTCTCAAAATTCCCGGCGACTTTCTCTGTTATGGTAGGTGGGATGTCGCGAGCGCATTTGAGGTTTCCTTCTCGGACACCGTGACGCGATCTACCCATCCCGAAGGATCACGTACGACGGTCAGCGTGCCGGAATTTCGTACGGCGACTGTTCGCGGACAAAACCTGGACCGCGCTTAATTCCGGTCTCGTACGGGCTCCACGGATCGACGCTGAAATTCTCGCTTATGAGAAACGGACGCCGTATGAATCCCTCCGAGTTTTTCCGCCTCCGCCTCCTTTCAGAATTCCACCTTTCTTATCCGCAAGGATCGGTTTCGCGACGCCTCGGTAACAGCTTTACGCACGCCGAAATCATTTTCGCGCCAGCGGAGTACTACGTATATGTGTATGTAGAAGTTCGTTGGTGTGCTCTGATCTTTGTCCCAGCACTCGAAACGGCAAATTGACCGGATTAGAATGGGCTCCCGAAACGGGACGTTTCTTGGTAAAGTAAATCTTTATCGATCCCCCCGATACTTTCGGAAGTGGGTTAATCCGGCAGCTCGAGTCTCGGGAGGAAGAGGAAGATGTAGGTAGGTAGGTAGGTAGGTAGGGCCGGAAGTGATCAGGGCATTCTTGCCGGTCGGTGGAATGAACCGTGACGTTTGTCGAAAAACTTCTAATCCGGAACGTGTGCCGCGCGCGTACGCGACTTCTGACAAGGCGCAATTCGCATTAACGAACCTCGTCCGGGCTTGTTTACCTTCAAAGCACGGTTTTAGCTCGTCAGGGCGAGTAATTTCGGGGGCAGGAACCGACATGCGCTACGGGCTGTGGAAGGAACGAGCCGCGCATTGGGCAGGGCGAATCAGTCAAGGGATCAAATTGCTCCTTACTGCCGTCCGTACAGACGCTCGGAATCCTCCTACCTTATTCCGCGGACGTTCGTTTACTTTGATTTCCTGTTTGCTTTGTATTATGATGCCGCGCAAGGAGGCGGGGGCGAAAATTATTACGCGACCGGCCCGCTGTTAGTTTCCAGGGTCGGCTTGCGACCCAGTTCCAGGATGGAACACAGTTTCTCCTAGCCGAACTACTCCTGGTTCGGGAGTAAGAGAGAGGGGAAGGGGGATGCGATAAAGAGAGCAAGAGGGAAGGGTTGAAAACTTTCCGATAAATCTTCGCCTTTTCGATGGCGGCACGCGGACGGATTAATTGCCAGCGCGGCTTAAAGAGTAGACTGAAATCTTAAGCAGCGGGGATAAGTATAAAATATGAACGAAGACGCGCGGAGGGTGGATTTTAATAAGTAGCTCGACGCTCGACTCCCAGAACTTTGAATGTCTTCATTTCGCAGGAAAGGGTACGTATAACGTTTTTACGCGGCTCAGTAAAACACTTTGAAGGACCTCGCACGTAATACATGTAACCTTGTTGACGCCGTTGAAGGGCTTTACGCAAAATCATCACTCCTTTATCTTCGCCGCGTAACAAACGTGCGTCAGCGCGAATACAGAGACTTCGCGATCGACGTGAGCGACGGACATGTCGATAAATTTCGCGCAACGGGCGCCCGCCTCGTTTATTGACGGTTCTTTAAGCGGAAATCGGCCCGCATCTGGCCAAACCGCGTTTGTCGTCCTCGGCCACGAGGAACTCGATGGCGCTCGACCCAGTTTCCGTAGGGTGAAACAAGTAACCCTCCGTCAAAGTTCCGGCGTAGGCTGCCGAATTTTTCGACAGTTCCGCCGCTAGGGCGGGGTAGGGTTAACTTGTCAGGAAACTGCGCTCAAATCGATCACATAAGGACCGAACGTGTGCGCGTCATATTTGCCATGCTCCGGCGGGACTCGACCTACTTCCGAAAAACTCACCCCTTTTCGGTGCCCGCGAGCCCCCTGTCCACAGACTGACACAGACTGACACACTGACTGGCCGAAAACTCTCGATAATTATCCTGGCACGTGATGCCCGAGAACCTTTTGTCGATCGATGATGGTTCGAATAACTTCCGGACGAGCCGTTTTGGGCCCTGTCGATTTTTCGTCCCGCGACATTTTAAGAGCTGGACCCCGACGTCGTGGCGAAATGAATGACATGAGGGATGATCGAAATTACACGACGGTTTAACGAATCCCTGAAGTCGGAATTCGAGAATTTTTCGAGCGGCCCTATAACTTGTTACACCGGGCAACCGAACGGTCAGCGTCAATATTGGCGGAGCTGTCAGCGGGGAAGCGGTCCTCCGGATGTTTGTTAATCATCTATTGTGCTCAAATTGACGGGCGCGCGTTCAATATACATATCGCGCTCGATATAGTTTCGATGACGCTAAATCCGACGAGGCCGGCCTCTATTTTCCGCCGAAAAGCGACGGACGAAAATCACGTTTCTCCGCGTCTGGAGCACTGTCAACCGACGGACATATTTCAAATGCAATTCTACGTATATCGAATCAAATCCTCAAAAATTGTGTCGTTCGTGCGGAAAAGTCAGCTCTTTGGGTCCACCTACGTTACATTAAATAAAACAGGCAAGCATGTTGGTATGCGAGACAAAACATTCTTGCCAAAAATTGCTCATTTTGCAGCCTGCATTTCAACCGAACGGTTTGAAATTATCCTGCGACGGTAGAAAAACAGCTGTTGAACGTCCTGCGTGATATTCAGGCGTCGGCGACAGGCTGCCGCGAGTGCCGGAAATGACAAAAGCGACATCGCCGTTCCCGGACACGTTAATTTCGAAAACCGGCCGGTACATCGTAACTTGTTTATTAATCGGCCATCGCGTGGGAAGCCGGGGCGCAGATTATGGACGGCCTAAGAGCGTGGCGTTGGCCGGCGCCGATTTACGGACGATGCAATTTTAATGCGCGACGCCGAGCGTCGGCGTGGACTCTGCTCGCAATCTGCACGCAGCACTCGCAATGTCGAGCGTGTCCGTTTTCGCAATTAATTCTCGGGAGATCGTCGCCGCTGACGGACGCAGGCGATCGCCGGCTCGGAGGGGCTGAAATGTTAAAAGAGAGAAAATATCCGCTGCGCGGGACGAACGCTCACCGCGGAAATTGTTAACGCGACTCGCGTACGTTTATTCCTGCGGAATTAAAATCTCGCTCGCCACTCGCGCGTGACTCACGTTTATCTTACCGCTAATTGAGGCGCGCGCGCGTGCTCGCGGAGAGTAATGTAACGAGGAGAGTGGACTACTCGCGCACTTAATGTTTTCGGTTTATTCGAAGAACTCAAATTAACCGTCTCGCCGCGGACGTGTTCCTATGCGCGGTTTTCATTCCGCCTCGCTGATACTGCACCTCCTGGTATTCTTGCGGAAATGTACGGTCGCCGATAGGTAATTAACGTCAGCCAATTAATGCACTTGATATATTTAACCAGAAAACCTGCGAGAAAGGATACTGCGTAACTGTACCTTCACTCCGTTTATTATCCCTCCTGGGAGGAATTAAATTTTCGCTGGCGCTTATTTTGGCAGTGATTTGACACAATTTTTCGCCAAATATCAAGAGAAATACTAGAAAAACTGATTTCATATATTTGTGCATTTGAACGGGGGGGTTTAAGTATCTTGTTTAGAAAAGGGAAGTTATGTCTGTTTCAAATGTAATGTTTCACATTATGGATCAAACGCGCAGCTTTGTTGAAGACATCAGAAAACTACGTCTAGAACGTCAGCCGGCTCCACATCTTTTTTCCAAACTCCTGTTCCGTGCATTTCGTGGCCCCTCGCTCGCTGCTGACGGTCCGCTAAGAATTCACGCTGAGGTCGTGCCGGCTGCCTTCTGAAATATTCAGGATAGCAGCATGAATTCGAAGCCGCGCGACAGTTCCCGCTCAAGAACGAGACCGTCGCGCATCCGCACCTAGATAGGAGTACAGCAGCAGCCGCAATTATTTATTTACGCCTACCGCCGCGCAGTGACACGTAGACCGTCGTCTAGCACTCGCGCACTTAAAATCTACGAAGCCTAGAAGCCCCTCTGCCACGCCGTCGTACTCCTCAGCATCCGCCTCCGCCGCGAGAAAATACATTTTTCCCCGCCTCGCTAATACCCCATCAACGAATCCAACGTTACAGCCTCAGCTACTAACATAACTCTTAATAAATTGGTTCGCACATGTTAGCCGACTATGCGGAATGCCTCGAACTTCAGCCCGGGAAGTTTGTAACGTGAGAAGTTGCCGCGCGATATTCCAAAGCATACATCACGACGGTCCAACATTGCTAATTCCTCAATAATTCGTGCCCCGATACTCGAGAGCTTAACGCGTGCTTTCAGTACTGTACATGTACATATCCATCCGCAATGCTCTTAACGAGGCTGCTTGAACCTGGCAACGCCTCCTAAACGATCCGCTTGAATCCTGAACCGATCGGAAAAAAGTTCGGGCACAAAGCCTGGCGAAAATTGTCGGGGCCGCTCGAATTCCGGAAAATCATCGTTCAATACAGACGACAGTCGGCCTGACGAAATTCCCAACTCCCACGCGTATAATGAGCCACGTACGCCATGGATATAACGAGCGCGGAACAGTGCGCAGCACGCGCACACTCGAGGTCAGGCCCGCTTTTGCCGACTCCTGCGTGTGCATCGCACGACATCCTGCATGTGCATCGCTGTCGCAGTATTGTGCTTCGTAACCGATGCTCCGCCGGGTCGCCGGCAACGTTCGGGAATTGCTGTGACAACGTTTCGCGGTTCCACGGTAATTTCGGGCCTGGGCGGAAAGTCCAGTCAGCAGGCAGGCCTGCGTACTGACAATTCGACACTGTTAAGACAAAATTACGCGTTTGCTCTCTCCCTTCGCGTGCCTGTCTGTCTCTGTCTCTATTCGTGCGTTTCTCTTCTTCGTTCTATCACGAATTAGTCCTCTATCTCCCGCCCTCACTCGCTCTCTCTCTCTCTCTCTCTCTCTCTCTCTCTCTCTCTCTTCCTCTGACTGAATGGTTGGCAGGACGCAATCTCTCCATCTCCGGCGACGCGAAATTATTCGGAGCCGCGGGCGCGACGGAAACGCTTCGCTCGTCCGGCTTTCCTAGTCCGGCCTCGCTCGTTTATCGCGACGAACGATGCAGCTTTGTCGGCCGAACGTGCAGCAACGTTTCCGTGAGCATGCCGAGCACATTCGTGCACGTGTCCGTAAGTAGCAATTATTAAAAATGCCTCGTTAAAATTGACGCTGATGGAACAGCGAAAATTGCGTTGAAAGCGGACGCTTCATGAGTTGTTTTATTAAATAGGACGAAGGAGGAGAGAGACAGAGAAAGAGAGGGGGGGTGGTGGGATCGTTTGGCGAGAAGATAGGTGTAGTGTTATGTAGATCCTGTGGACAGTAACAGGCATTGGCATAAATGCTAATTTAGGATCGGTATATCCAGTGAACCCGCTTATGGTAATGCGAAACGTTATTAGGATTTAGTCCGGCAAATGGCTTGAATATATGTATGCGCCATCGGGGGGAGACAAATCGCGATCGGTCTGTAACGCGTCTCGCGTAAATTTGGGGATCCTCCCTCCTTCCTTCTATTTTTATCTCCCCTGGCTCGACGGCTTAAACGTCGCCGGGCGACGTCAGGATAATTGAAAGTTGCCGGAAACGCGAAGGAGTGCTTTCTTCTGCCCGGGCAGCGAACAGGGTCACGTTGACTCTGTTGAACGCTTTAAACGATCGCGGTTCGCTGGCCGAAGTAAGCGGAAGGTGCATTCCCGTGTACCTTTATTCTTACACCATTTCGCTCTCTGTCATTGTCAATGAGGAGGCAGTCGGGCGAGAACGCTCAACATTTCTTGGCGCGGCGTTCTCCTTTCTAATTTTGCTCGACGTTTTCTTTGCTCTCGCAGACAGGCACGGAGATAAATAATTCAACGTTGCAATTTAACAGCGCGGGAGGTCGCGCGCCGATAATTCGACGGTAATAACGTAGACAGCGTAACGTTACGTCGTAAACGCGAACCTTTCCGATCGGGGAACTTGGAAACGAACTCGGTCAACCATCCGCAAAAAAGAGTCAATTGTTTCATTGCCGGGGTCAAACCCGCCACAGTACACACCCTTATCCGACCGTCGTCGTTGCCTGAATTGCGATTCGACGGCGTAAAATTAATTCGCACGAATTATCGGGCGCAATTACGATGATTCGTTAAACGGCGCAGTTTGTCAGTTTCAAAAATCATTCGCTCGACAAATGGCGCTCGGCCGTGCAGAGCGGGTCCGTTTAAATTTTCAACTGATCCTCGTGCCGTACAGTGCGCGTTACAAATCGCCATTGTACGATCACGATCTAACGACGCGCGTATGTGCGCGCACGGGGGCCAGAGGTTGGATGGAAACTGGTTGCGCGCAGTTTAACCATGGGGTGGGACAAAATGGTCCATCGTGGTCTGCGGGATAAATGGCCCGGTACACCCGGACGCCATCCTGCTCTGCCTACTCGGCTCAATAGAGCATTTAAATGAATTAAACTGACGCAATATACGAAGTCTGCTACGCTGTCGGCTGGGCGAGAGCGCAGCTTCAAATTTCACGGTACGCGCTCGCGTTGCCACGATCTCTTTTGTGTCCAACTTTTGACCCCAACAGCGGGCGTGAAATTTGGTAGCAGAAAAACATAAAAAGACTTCATCTTCTTTTTCTAATGACACAGCATTCTCATGAACATTTGGTCAACTATCTGCTTTTTCTCCAATACCGACATTTTGTACGAAGCTTCCACTTTAACATCCCTCGACGTCAATTGTCAAAAATCATATCAATGATCCCTTTGCAATCACATCTCCCATCGCGGCATCGTCAACAACGCCTGAACCCAACCCAGGAACCGAACGGCATTAGGAGCCAGTCGAGTCAATGCTCGACTCTCCGCGCAGCGTCGCGTTTCGGAATCGAGTTATAAAATAGAATTCTCGTGGAGCCGGTCCACGTCAAAAAGCAGTTTAGGGGCATTGAATACTGATAAGGAAGGGCGCAGTGGGACCTCTCGGGATTAGTCGGATGGGTTTGACTGTCGTGAGAGGGCGAGGGTGGATCGCCGTTCGCGAGGGACGGAGAAGCCTCCGGATAGCCCGAGAACCCATAAAACGAACGAGGACGCGCGATCCACCCCTGCGTCGGACAAAGACCACGCCCTCAGCCCGAACGTCTATCCGAGAAAGACGTCTAACGCAGAACGGGACGGAGAACGAGCCGGAGACTGAGACGAAGAGAACGTGGGGATCGGGAGCGTGGAAGCTGACGATCGAACAGAGAAGGACTCTGCCCAGCGAAACGGGGAGGGAGAAAGAGGGCTGACTGTTAGATTGAGCCACGAGTGGCCCCCGACAATCATACTATCATAGAGGCGATGATGTCCCGCATACTGATAGGAACGCGCGCGGCGTCCTGGGCATATTAATTGCGCACACGCAGGCCAGCACGGACGTGATGCGGGGCTGCCAGGCGTGTATGGTGCGCGCGTGTATCGTGGCCGCGTAATCATGCACGGGCACGCAGGAAGCGTAGGCGCCCGCGGAATCACCTCCCTGCCTCCGACTTTGCCGGACACTTTGCATCACAATATCGACGCGCCGGGCGGCCGTATAATTCGACGGGCAAATAACTCGTTCGAGACCCATCATCGGCCTGCGGCGCGTTAGGGGATTCGATGCTCGATTTGCGTGCGAGACCCGACAAGCGCGGGAATCCTTTGAGGGTCGTCGGATAGTTTTCCCCGGGATGCCGTAGAGAGCCTACCTTCCGACAGCGGGGGTTCATTTCTTAAAGTCGGATGATGGGAAAATTGGATCGCGCGGCGCGGAAGCCTGCGAGGTGAGGGTATGGGAAAATTTTGGTTTAATTATTTGACGGCGCAGGAATTGTGGGCTGGCGTTAAAATGAAACTAATGCCTCGCGTCGGTCAATTAGTCGAAAATTAACTGCATTTACATTTTGGATCTCAGCCGCGGCATTAAATCAGCGCGGCCGGCCCTGCCGTTCGAGAGCGGGAATTTACAATGTTAGCCGCGCGTTTAATTAGTTCCTCCCGAAATTGAACAGTTTTCCTTGCAGCGCTCGCATCGACGAGAATGTTTTTGAAACCGTCGAAATATCGGTTGGCAATGAATTGGAGTCGCATCGCGTGCGATCATTTAGTCTTAATGCCGGTCGTAATCGTACGGTCCGAACGGCGCAGCGCTCGCAACGGAGGTTTTCCCATCAAAAAGTGACTGTTCGTAACGTTTACCCAGGCCAAATTGAACTTGCCACGAAATTTGCCTCGCACGCGATAGGCGAGGCCGGCCGGTAATAGTATTAAAGTATCAGGCGCGGGCGGGGGCGAATTAATAATTTCGCAATGGCCGTCGGGTCGAGAATTCGTTTTTAAGCAAACTGCGCGTCTGGATAGCGTCGGAAGACCTCCGTGTAACACACGGAACCCACCGCAAAATCGTTGAAACTATTCCGCGGCAGGAACACAGCGCCTGGCATCCGTTCGTTAATTAATCCGCCAAAATGCTCTGGCCAGAACTGTTTCGCGGATGGTAGCGTGCGCACACAACCTATGCGCGTCCAGTCTTGGCTGATGCAACGATGTCTGGAGCTAGTGATGTCCGAATTCATCGCTTGCGAGACAAACAATTACGCTACGCGCGTCTTTACATTCCATCGACTTCATAAATAGCCCAGCCACGGATCGAAATTTTGTTCATTTCCGGCCATGGCACTCGGGATCTTTTCGCGCAATCAAAGCTCACGCTTCCAGTCGGGCGTCCCTAAAATTCAATCACGCCGCCGCATGGAGTGCGAAATACTTGTCCCGCGTATTGGTGTAATAGGATTCAATTGGATTCGCGAAGCGACAGGAAGATATCGAATGGCCGAGTAGTCTGCTCGATTCCATAGAGGACGGTATTGGGATTGACATGCTGCAAAGAGAGCTGCCGAATTTGAAACTTTGTGTAACGGGCGCGCCAATTAGCATTCCATGCGAGGATATTAACCGTATAAAAGTATTCATCGTGCCTGCCACACACTGTTCCACCGAATTTTATCTCTCGTCCCATAATGCGTTAGACACATACGCGCCATGGGGTGGGGGTTAGCAAAAATTGTTGCCGTCCATAAAAATTCGGCCGTTCAGGGCGATCGAACGTCACAGGCCGGTAATTAAATTCAACCGCGGCTATATCGTAAATAAATCGCATTAAAAAGATGGTCGGAACCCCCTGCTCAATCCCGGCCAATCCACCCTCGTCGTCGGGCGTGATTACGAACGTCGAAACAGCTGGCACAAAATGGCGCTGTCACGCGCGATGGAGCTAAATTGCTACATATGGAATCGTTCCGAAATAAAAGCCAGCCAACGCTACCCGCGCCTACGATCGCCGGAGTACCGGGGGCTTAAGTTTATTGCGAAATATTTCGAACATGGCGCGTGCAGCCTGGGGTGGTCTCGTTCGGAGAATTCGCAGGAGCGTCGAATTGAAAGCGAGCTCTCTCGCGCGCAGAGGAGCGCCGGTACCGAAAATACCGCGGCGATCGCTCAATTTTACTCTTTTTATCCTGCTCCGCCGCATTTTTTTTCCTACGACACTATTTGGAGGCGAATCTTTTTTTCTCGCTCGGCGAACTACCCGCAGCAACGGAATTTGTCGAAAGTTTTGAACGACGGCGGCTGTGTCGGATTTTTTGTTTAACTCTTCAGCTCTCGACGATTTTGGGGCTTTTTCGGACGTTTTTCCCTTTTTTCCAAGCTATATCCGCCGATAGGTTGAAAAATATAGGCTTAGCCTGGCCAGAGGATAAAGCGGAAAAAATTGGCGTATGTGCCTTGTAAGCGGGTGGGAACAAGTTGTTAATTAAAGAACAGAGGGGTGGATTGTGGCGAAGAAGATTTACCGTGACGCATGAAAGATATGAACTTATTAAGCGTCGCGGGGGATGCTGATAATGAAGCCCGATATTAGAGTCCGTCAAACGTTGAAGAAAAGCCCCGAAGGCGTAGCGAGCGGCCCGGCTTATTCATAGTTCAGCGTCATGCAATTTTCCATGAGCAGGCAATACATATTCCTCGTACTTGAATACCTTACACACGCCGCGCGATACATTGCCGCGATAAAAGTTCAGGTAAATACGTACCGCGCGCCAGTTAGGTACGCACTAAGTACCTTTCCGTAATTATTACGATATCAGCGAGGAACAGTGCCACTGGTTATCCCACCGACGAACTTACGGAAAGACAAACTATGCGACCCCGCAACTCGTACCCCACTTCCGGAACATTCAATTCCAACTCTCCGAGGAACAATTGGCCTCCCCCTCGCGCATCGCTGCCTCGAAAATTATCTTCGAAAATCGAGTAACCGGCCCTCGCCGTCCATCCTCGCCAATTCGCGCTACTCCCGTTTGCCCGAGTTTGTTCTGTTAAAACTATCAAACACGGGAGAGCGTCGCATGCTACAGGTATCTCCCTGCGCACAGATCGAGAACATGATTTCACTCGCTCCCGGACTAATTCACCGGGGAGACAGTTTTCCTCCCTTCAACCGCCTCCCACCCCCTTTCATCCCTAGGACCTCCTCTACCCCCCCTTATCTCGCCCAGCACGACACGAAGTTTGATCCTTGCAAGCTTCGACTAATTGCAAGCGCTAATTACAAGTTTTACATTCGAATTTAACGCTCTCCACGTTGCTCGGCCGGGCGTATGGGAAATGTTTCGACGCCGACGCCGGGAGTTCTCATCCGTGACTGCTAATTATGGTGGACGAACGGGGGAGAGCGACGGCGAGGGGGGCTGAGAGGGGGTGGATGGGGTGCTGGCGGAATGAGGGGATAGAAGGGAACGAGGTCGGGAAAGGAAGGAGGACAGCTGTCTCGATCGCCTCCGACCGGCCGTTTGACTATTCGCCAATTTCCACGACCGCCGCTACAATCGAGTCCGATGCCCAAACTTGCGGAGCCGGGGACAAATTAATTGCAGGGGATAGCGGACAATTGCCCGGACGGACGTGGCCGTCGGGTGAATATTGGCGATGCCTCCTTTTTCGGGAACTTTCGGACGCGGCTGATGGGCGCGGATTGCTCGCGATGAGGGTCGGGATTGAGAATTTTAGGGCTGGATTTGGGATGGTAGAGCTCGAGTGGAGGGTGAATACCGAGGGGATAGGGATAGTTCTGCGAAGATTGGCGGACTACATTTTGTCCCACTGATTTGGTGTCGACTGTTTGTTTTTAATCATTTTCAATTGTGAGTTCATTACGGATTTTATTAAAAGGTGAAAAACACTGATTTTATAGCGCTGATTAAATGGCGACGGGTTGAGTAATATTTTTCCACGAAAAGAGGAAACAGTGAAACGGTGAAATAATTTTATGCTGTAATATGAATATAGGAGCTGTAGATCGAGCAATATTTTTCGGTGGTAAGAGTGTCGGAAGAATGGAATGCGGAATATACTTGCGCCATGCTATTGACATATCGTTTCGACGTAGTAAATTATAGTCAAATACTTGTCGCCCACCCTATGAAACTGTCCGCGGAGGGAATCGAGGCGGTTATATTTGCTTACACCGCGATGCACATCTGGCGCACGCACATCCGGCCAAATGCTCTTTGACTAGCCGACTATTTCGTCCGGCGATAGCGACCAATGAGCATCGAACCGCGATTGATGCGCGCAGCATTTGTCGCTGTAAATTGTTCCAAGCTTCGCCGAAGCGCCGACGAATTTGCCGTGCAACAACAACCTTCTAATTACAATCAGCGTGCGGTCATCCTCAACATTCTGCGGTATCGACGATTTCGGGAGGAATAGAACAAAGCAGCAAAACTACCGTGGCATTGACGCTTTCGGCGAATCTGCAGACACGCGCGAAATCTCCATAATGTTAAAATCTAAATGTGAATGGAGACTTTGAAAACTTCCCGAAATAGGTACATAATTTTCTCTGCAACCTGGTTAACTTTTGAACACAGTCTTCCTCGCAAGCCGTGCACATTATTATATTTACAAGCTGACCCGTATTTCGATTATCCGCCAACGTCGACGTCAGTCACATTTCCATCCTGGCGCGCATCCGATCGGCACGGGCATTAATTTAAAATTATCCGTCCCGACTAGCAGGGATGAAAATTGAAATTCTTCGCGTAAAGTTCCCCCCGAGGCGATCGAATCCGCCTGAGACGTTATCATTTCCTTCGTGACGTGAAATATCGACAGGATTTCCAGCTTGGATCCCGTCCCGCTCGCCAAAAATCAAAACGGCAGAGCAGAGGGAGCGAGGGAGGGGTGACTGAAAAAGCAAGAGGGGAGACGTACAAAAATCCATCAGCGGAGAATCCTCAATTACATCAACGCAAAGTTCGGCCACGATAATGCGGCGTAGTTATCGCTGAATGTGATTTACGAGGCCATTATACTAAAGCGGATCGGTTCCTGGGTATCCGCGTCGACGTTATCATCATAAAGTAGCAATAAAAATTTATTGGCACGCTTTTCCCGGCTCCTGGGCAGGATCAACGATCGAGCGGAAGTCGGAGGGAGCGAGACTCGTGCAAAACGTTAACTTCGAATATTCCCGCCGATGATCTCTCCGGGTGCCTAGCGTGGCAGTACGCGTGGGTGTTTTAAATTTGCTCGAGTTTATTGCGGTGAGGAGAGGAGGGGGGGGTGGAATAAAAATCAATCGGGGAAAATTGAATTTCCCTCTTCGAACGATGCGCCGTCCGCGAAGTCTCGTAAAGACGCTCTTAAGCGTCGCTAGCACTACCGTTCGTGACTGGCTGGCACGCGAGACAAGAAGATTCAAAGGCCTTTCACCCTTTTGACTCACACCCCGCGTTCGCACGTCCAATTACGCGCGTCTTTCGAAAATCGCGCCGCGTCAAGGAATTCCAGCGAATTCACGTCGCGCTAAATGAAGAAATTTAATGAGACGGGAGATTTTAATTATGTCCAATTCCGGACAGCTCTCACTGACACCTCGAATATCCTGTCTCGACCTCGACCTCGGGGTAGGTTAACGTTACGCCGGATGTTCCGCCACATTATTTCCCGAAGTAACACGATCCATGAGTTTCCGAAAGTTCGCCGAAACTGGCGCAGCGCAGACTCCTGCGGATCGTGGATTAGAATCGATACGTTTCCAGCGTTCGTGAGCCATCGCGCTGGGAGAACAGATGGAGCTGAAATGGAGGAAAGGCTCGAAGAGGAGCGTACAGAATCGGAGCCCGATTGGGTGCCGGGCGCGATCAATCGCAACAATTAATAGCGTTTCGTTCGTGGCCGCGAAGCAGAAATTCAAACTGCCACCGCTGGAGAGGATCACGGTCGGTTGGATTCACGGCGCACTTAACGTTTCATTAGCCATGCCGCGGAGGCTTCCGCGTGCAAAAGCGTCAATAATTAAATGTGTACATCGCGAAACATCGTGCGTGAAATGAAGCAATTTTAGGACTCGGCCGTGCGTGTCCTCGCGCGCAATGCGTTTCGTAACGCGGAACGACGCCAAATTTACCCTCCGCGCGGACCCGCGCCATGGATCTATGGAAGCGACGCACCATGATGATGATGATGATGGGGAATTTTCGTGGGAACGGTCGGCGTTGAGTTCCAGACATCGGAGACGAGAAATTGTGGTTGACGAATTTCGAGCGAACGTTTATGACGAGTGTAATCTTATAGGCCCCCTGTTTATGTAGAATTTATGGATGCCAGGCAGACCGGAAGGCAGATCTACCACAAGGAGGGACTTTGAACTGATCTGCAGGGAGCTGTCTCCATCGGCGACTTCGAGCGTTGCGGACGATGCGCCGAGTCGAATATTTGTCACGGGTCGATACGACTATGTATTTGCATGACGACGGTCAATATTTGTCGCTCGTATCATTACTGCGCGAAGTAGCACAACACACTCCGCCCGTATCGCGCTCACAGTCGTAATGCGGATCTACGAATATTCACAGTCAACATTTCGCGTATCCATTGAGATAAGTCGCTGCGATATTAGCGCCGGTCGCAGATTACGTTCACAAATCCGGCTGTAAATTCTTAACGTACCACCTCCGGCCGTGTGTCATTACGCGCCTCGCATCGTCTTATCCCTTTGCCAGAAGTTGCCGAGTACAATTTAACGGTATGCCGTCGCGTCAGAGGTCCATGTCCGACGTAATATATCGGGGTCTTAAACGACACCGAGGATGTAATGAAAAGTTGGTACGTCGCTGAAATGGGTTCTGGGCGGAGACCGGCCTTTTTTACCGACTCGTGGAGTGAGAGAGAGGGAGGGAGGAGGGGTCGAAGGTCCTAAAGCCTCCCCACGCCGCGGACCTTTTATCCGAGTTCTTCCACTCCGAAACGTCTCCTTGATCTATGATGGCAGCCTGAGTAGCCCTCTCCATCAGCCGTTTACCGCCAGGGTAAACCTCGTTTGACTTCGGGACCCGCCGTAACGTGATCGACGTTATTTGTTCCTGCCGACGTACGGGGCCCCCCATCGGCACAGTCGACGAAAACGTATGTCGCGCACGTCATTCTTACCCTCTTTCGGTAATGGCAGCCTGACAATGTTGACACTCGAACGATTTGTACCGCGCGCGTCGGGCGAAAATTAAACTTCGCCCGCTGCCCTCCCACCTCGAGCCCACGGGATTGGCCGGCCTCTTCGTCGTGGAATGTTGGGAGATGTGTGCCTGACACGCCGGATCCGCCAACTTCGAGCTGGGCCGCGGTGGCCTGAATTTCGGCTGTCGCTTCTCATTCCTGAACTTTGGCGGATCTCGGACGTACGGACGCGTGCATGTCGACGTCGCTCACTTTGGGCTCGATATTAATTCGGTAATCGGACCTTGCTAGGCGTAACGTCGAATTTGCGGTGATTCTTGTATAAACGCGGACCACTTGCCCTTTGTCAGGGCTTGTTCGAATTTTGCTGAGAAGTTGTGGGAAGACGTGCGCTCGACAGTGGATCCGCCAACTTCGAGCACGCCGAAGTGGCTTGAATTTCAGCTGTCGTTTCTCATTCTTGAACTTTCCCAATATTTGGCTATACAGGTTTGCGGATGTCAACTTGGGTCGCTGTGGATTCAATATTAATTCAGGAAGCGCACACCGCCAGAAATAAGAATTTAGCGACACCGATACTTCCATAAGTATGAAATCACTTTTTTCATTAGCGCCTACACGAATTTTGTTTCAGAAGGTCCTGTGTTTTCGGAAATATTATGTTTTGCACGTATTGCTCTGTACTTGCACTCTCTGGCCGTTCTCATTTCAATATTAATTCGTGAATTGAACCGTTCCAGGCGTAAGGACCGAATTTGCGACAGTTGCGCTCGGATAAACATGGGATCGCTTTTTTTTTTTTATTTGGACTCGGATTTTGCCGCGGGATTTATGCGCCGGAATGATTTAAACGTCGCCGGCGTTTATGGGGTAGATTCGCCGGCATTATTCGACGATGGTCGCGGCAATTAATTAACGAAGCTGCAAAAACGTGTACATGCCTCCTCCTCCGCGCCGTTTTACTCCCCTGCGTCACATCGCTCGTGCAATATTCGTTAACTGGCGTACACGGGTTTACAGGCCGAGGGTGACTCTGTTGGTCGACGAGGTCGACCAGCGTTTCAATTCGTCCATTTCCGTCCAACTGTAAGCGAATTCAGGTCTTGGATCCTTGGCCTCTTTTTTCTTCGATAGTTCTCCTTTAAAGAAAATCACAATTTTCCAGATCTTTTATCCTATACACGAGGCCAACCTCACAAATTCGCAATTCTGTCAATTTTCCTTACAAATATTTTAAAAGTGACGACATTCTCTGACCTAATAATCTTATCGTTGCATGAAGAAAAAATATTCAACATTAAATTCTAGGCAGCGTTTAAGCAATTTCATAATAAAAGCCAATACACTCACTATTATATTACATAATAAGTAAATGGATACATTAGCTGGAAAACATATTCCACGCAGGCGCCATTTTATCGTACGAAATTATGTAACGCCTCAGGGTGACAGTAAATCCGGGTAACGGAATTTCGAATTGCATCCTTCAATTTTCCGGGCTTAAGCCGGGAAGTTCGTCGCGCCCGATGGAAATGCGCGGCCTCCTGAAATATGAAAAGATTCGCGTTGGCGGCGTTGCGCGCGACTAAGGAGACCGAAAACCGCGATCGTCGTAACCGATTTACATGCAGGATTCTCCCCGGGGCCGACGTGCGCCATGTAAATATTGCATTGTTCCCGTTTCTAAGATGCGGCTCGCGTTTTCGCGAGAATTTCCACTGTCGACGCAGCGCCGGCAAATCTTTCTCCACGCGCGCGGAAATCCACGGAAAGTTGCGAGAAATCGTTTTTATTAGCGAATTTAACGGTTTTCGGCGTTTTCGCGCGTCTCTCTTCCGCAGAAACGTTCGGTTCGGAATTTCGATGTCAATTTTGTTCGCACCGAATCAGACGTCGACCTGAATTCGTTCGATCACCCGCGAGTTATGACGCGGTCGTGGTTTAAATGGATAATGTATTCTGAAAAGCTTCTCTTTGTTCGTGAAATGCGCGCGGAGAGATACAAAATGGAAGTGGATAAAAATGCTACTGCTAAGCGCGATGATTTAAGTACGACACTGAGTGTGCAAAATGAAGTGAAAAGGAGGAAATTATGTAAGGAATTCTTGAAGAATGCGATCTTGACTTCGATTTTTAGGTAACGGCCAGCATTTTATGCCTATCAGTTTAATCTGAGGCTACAATAAGCTGCGATGGTTTTACAGAGAATCCGGACGATTTTCCATCCGGGGATTGATACGATGAACGAAATATCGACGGAGTGGTCACTTCGTGCTCGACTTCGCTCGCTGAAACGTTGATAATCCCGCGTTCCCGGTACAAATCCGAACGTTCGTCGTGCCGATCAATAAATCCATTAAGCAACGACGAATTATCGTCGAGCGAGTGAACGCGGCTCTACAGGTGTCGAGTCGACGGTACATTTAATTAATTAACAGCGCCGTATCTAGACCGATTCGACGTCGACGAGGACGACGACGACGACGACGCCGACGACAACGCCGACGCCGGCAACGTTGACGTTACTCAAACAGGCCCGGCGAGTTCATTAGCTCAACAATCTTTGCCGATCAAAATCGGTGCCGGAGAAGAAAGTATCGGAGTAATCAATCGACATTAATCGGGCTCGTTTTGACGAGGCGCCTTGAACTCGAGAGCCTAATCCTCAGAGCGTCGATCTGCGAAATTGGAGAGTCTCGAGGCTGGAATAACAGCTCGAATAGGAGAGTATAGATTTTCCTTTGAGCATCGACGCCGATTCGGTGGGAGGAATGAAATCGATTCCGCGCCGAAAGTGGATCTTTTATGGCGTGTTCGCGGAACGGCAGCTAACAGAAAGTGGTGCTAGCTGGAGAGGCAGGTTGGTATGTGTGCGTGGCCAAAAAAAGTAGGAAATGTATAGACGCGAGAAAATAGTAGCAGTCCAACAAATTCTCGATCGATAGTGTAGAATAGGAATACATCCTTCCTGTGCTTGAAACCCAGTTCTGCTTTGACGACAATGCGACATGAGGATAGTGACAGTCGGGCCAACTATCCTCCTGCACTGGCAATTTCACTTTGCCGTCTGTAATGAGCGAGCGTTATCGTTCACGCGTGAATTGAAGTGCGTCCGGGCCGGCCGACCTTGCTGTCGCCGCAGTGGCGGAGTTGTATCACTTGCAAAAGTGATTCATGACTTACACTCGTTTCGCGCGAATTCTGTTATCTCATTCACAGCATCAACCATCATTACAATAACGTCGTCTATTAGATCAGTATAAACTATGAATATCGAAATGACAGAATTCATTATTTAACTCCTTAATATCACTTCTATCATATATTGAAACAGAACGAAGTCCTAATCCAATATAACCTATATTCTGATATTGAAATAATCTGTTGTTTTAACGTTCAACGCCGTCTATAAAATACATATTGTAGAACGGGCCGAAAGTCGGAGAACAGTATCGTATTGAAACCTACCGTTGCCGCAAAAAAACTCGTAACATCCATTTTTGCGCTGTACGAGCCAGTTCCACAGCGTCAGACTTGACTCGCTTCCCAGCCAAAGCTCTGTGCAGCGCGGTCTCGCGCCGAAGTCGACCATTCCATTCCCGATATTTTCCGCATCGATCTGCATCTCGAATCTCCGTTAGCGCGGGACCAATTTCATTTTCCCTTTGGCTCCCGGATGCGCCCGTCTCGACCCGAACATCCTCGAACCCACCTCGCCCAGCGTCAACCGTTTCTCCGTCTGATCTTTTAATGGGACGATCCCGAGCATCAAAGAGCTATCCCCGAGTTTGTCGTACGGCTAATGTGGACGTCTCTCGCCACGGCCTCGACCGCTTCCTTCCTCCCTTCTCCGCCCCCCCACCCATCTCCTCGTCCTTCTTCTTTTTCGCATTAAAGCGCCTCCGCCGAGACAACGCGAGAATAATTTTCCGCGCTCGCGACGTGGGACAGAGGGACGCGAATCATTATAAACCCCCGGCAAGAGCACGGTCCGCTTACTTCGTCGTCCCCCCGGCAGTCTGCGAAGTAAGCGGCCGTGAGATGCAAAGGAGTCTCGAGGAGCGGCTAAGTGCAATTCCGAAAAAGGCCAAAGGAACGTCTCGAGGGTCCGGAGGCCCGGCAAGCGTGTTCAGCCCGAAAGTACATAATTTCGTTACTATTATAAAAACATCCCGTCCGCCCGAGTTATTCTCTTAATTGCAAGAGAGAGGCCCAAGGACGAGACAGGATCGGGATGCGAAAGAGCGAGAGGGATGGGACGAGAGAGACACAGAGACACAGAGCTAGAGAGATCCTCGAGTATGACGGTTTTGCATAAACGGAGCTTGTTGTCGGACGGGAATCGTAACGAGTCGCGGAAATCGAATAATCTAGGACCATTACGAGGGACGATTCGTCTCGTCTCGGCTAGGAGAGGGAAAAAAGGAGACTCGCGTCCAACGCAGCCTCACGGCGAGGGAATCTTCTTTTGTTCGCCAAGAGCGGGCGCTGGATTTTCAAGTTAATTTCATCGCCCCCGCAGAATGCGTAACACGTTTAGGCCTCCTCCACGGACTCGTAATTAATTCTCCAATTTAAGCCCACCCACCCTCTGCCTACTCCCCAACTCGCCCGACCCCCCACCCCCGCTGTGATTTATATTATCCTATCTTGTCCAACTGGTACGCATTTCTCGGCGCGTAAATCAGCGTCGTGCCTCAGACGCCGGCAGAGCGAAGAAACAGACGTTCGCGAAAGGATTGCTTTGATGGCCGGGGGAAAAAGGAAGACTCGTCGGAACTGTTAAAAGGCACTCGGGCTCGATGAATACGAAGAAGAGTTCTGGTATGCGCGGTCGAGCTCGTGCGATTCGGATGACAAGCGAGCGTGTTCGCTGAACCAGTGACCGAGTCCGACTTTTTCGAGCACACGGGACATGCATATCCTGGCCACGTTTGATTGAAAACGCCCCCGCGGATAGAGCTTTGCGTGAGAGAGAGAGAGAGAGAGAGAGAGAGAGAGAGAGAGTAAAAACTCCGCGGAAGTTCCGCAATTTGGCCCTTTGAGGTGCGTCGCTTTTTCCATTGAAAAATCATCCCTGCTTGCGCGCGCGACCCATACGAATTATCAGCGTTATAAGCGAGTGGCGGGTTCAATCTGAGGAGAGTACGACATTGTTTAGGCACCTGATGATAATTAAATTTTTCTCCCTCTCCAGTCGACAATGGACTATGATGCTGAGACTATCAGAAAAATCGTCTTAAGCGTAAAATTCAAATTGGCCGGATCGTTGGCCTGGCCATCGTTGTGCAAATTAAACATTCGATTGTCGCGTCGCAGCGTTGCCGCAAAGTTGTACGCAAAGAGAGTACGCTTTTTTCATACAGTCGAAGTCGGTGTTTCGAGGCTGGCGAGCTCTCGCAGAAAATTGAGTGCTCGCGAGCGTCGACAGTGTGCGCGTGTATAATTCAAATGCGGCATCACAATGGAACTTGAAAACTTCGCGGCGGGGGTGCGCGATGCTGCGATGCTGGGAGCTTTTTTTTCACCCTCCTTGTTCCGCGCG
Organism: Anoplius nigerrimus; assembly: GCA_914767735.1. Taxonomy (NCBI): domain Eukaryota; kingdom Metazoa; phylum Arthropoda; class Insecta; order Hymenoptera; family Pompilidae; genus Anoplius; species Anoplius nigerrimus. The sequence goes on along the minus strand of OU612088.1, from coordinate 11,164,266 downwards.
CGTGCGCTTTTTTTTCCGTTTTTTCATTTTTCGAAAGTGCCACGCTTCGTTGCTTCTTCGTCTATATTCGCATAACGGACGAGCGGCTTTCTTTCTCGATGTCGAGTACGCTTCAAAGTTGTGAAGGCTCGAGTTCCGTCAAACTTCGATTGCCGCGCGATAGTGCATTGATCAGATAGTAGACAATGGACTGAATATATACTCCAGAGTCCACTTATCGACCGGCAGCCATAACGTACCGATGCAATCCGAAATACGACTCGTTCTTTTCGAGCGCAGGAACGTTCGGCAAGCATCGAGACTCGATACAGAGTACATTGTTGTTAAATCCAAAAAGCGTGAGCGCCTTTCACACTGAGCGAAAGTATACGCCCACCGCATAATACGTTCCTGCATTATTCTAGTCCGTTATTGTATCGCGCGAAAGTGGATTACGGAAATAACGTACGTGCTCAGCGAAGGTCCGTATTGCGAAATAATACGGCCGAAAGCGTTAATGACTTTTATATGTAACGCGAAGAGCGTAGAAAATGACGCCGGCAGGCCAGTCGCTCGAACGAGGCGTGAGACAAAAGAACTCGACCCTTCATCGTGCGTGTCATCGACATAATCAATAAGTCGAACACTTGCACGGAACACCGACGCGTCCACACTACCCTGGCAAATGTTCGCCGTGCGACGCAATTGGCGGGACGAAGTATCGACGGCCGCCAAACTATGCAAATTCGAGAGGACGCGAGGCGAGCGCAGGGAGGAACTGGCCATTTTATAATACTAGCTACCCTAATTACGGCACGGCTGGTGACGCTAATACCGACGGCAGAACTTTTCGCGGCCAAAATCCTGATTCCGCCCCCTCGACCTCGACCCTCTCACAGAACCTAAAGGACCACCCTTTCCCCGGGTCCCGACGTAACGACTTTAATTTACCCACCCCCACCCCGCGTGCGGGGCGAAATGAAATTTCGAGTCTCGCATCTGTTACGTTTTATTCCTGTCTTGGGCGCCGGCGTGGGCGGCCTCGTTCGACAATTAGGAATACCCCTAACGAGTCTCTCGCCGGAAGTTGAGAGCTCGAACGCCAACTCGCGCTTCCCGTGGCATCCCAAGTATCGCGCCGCTGGGCTCGCGAAACTTCGCGGGATCGTTCGAGTGGCTGAAGGGTGGCGGGGGTCGGGGAGGGTGCCCGAACATTTCCCACGTGTATTGAATTCCGTCGGTCGCGGACTTTTTTCTCTCCACCCTCGTCGGCTGGGGGCGCAAAGTATGACCGGTATCCACCGCTGTATCGACCTCGTTCTCGATATGTACTCCTTCATTCCGTCAGGGCAGGCCCCCCCCCCCCCCCCCCCCCCCCGAGAAACTTCCTTGTCTCGTACATTTTTTTCCTTTCCGGCGCGACTCTCAACGCCTGTTCCCTGACTTTTCCCCTCACCGACTCTCGGCGAACTTATTTTTCGCTCCGCAAAGCAAGACAAAAAGTGCGACAATTTTATTGGCATCTTACTGATGCGAGAAGTCAGATTAACCACATTCGGTCGTCAGACTCATCCGTATGAAATTTATTCCTGTCCGCGTGGCAATGAAAATTGCGCGCGCTCGTTTGCGGGACGAGCATGACGTTAACATGACGTCGGTAGTCGATCGTTTTATTCCGAGCCCGCGCCGTCTCGGGAACGCTCTTTCGCTCTGAGCTATTGCCCGGCACTTTTTTGGCACTCGCTGCTTTCATAGTTCAGCGATCCAGACCCATGTACAGCGGAATACACGGCTCCGCCGATAGCCGCGAGGTCAGGCGAAAATTATTACTCGACGCCGCCGAATGAGCCATGCTCCATAACAAATTGCCCGATCCCAGTGTCAATGGCCGACGGTATCGGCGGGCATTGACGCCATGACTGATTATCGGTGAACAATCTGCGTTCGTCAAACAGAAGCCCGACCGGTCATTACATAAAGTGCGAGGCAAATTCATCGTAGCGGGCGGACGCGCGGAACAATCCCGATTGCCAAGACCTTCCCGCAATGTAATTCAATCGTTCCGTTTGTTCATAATCACGGCGAAACACGGGCAAATTCAGGCAAATTCTGTTGCGCGGAGCCTGGGAGCGCGCGGGGCACACAGATCCCGTACACAAATCCCTGTACATAACATTTCGAGCTTAGCCATGGGTGACCACTGCGCGCCGCTTAGTCCGAATTCAGGTGGCATGTACAGAGCACTTGAAGGCGTACGTCGTCAGTTAGTGGCTGCCGGGAGCTGGACGTTCGGATAAGCGGCTAATCTCGTTATACGTATGCGTCTGGTATCAACTGCGACCAACGTGATATCTCCATGTAACAATTACCTCCGGCGCTTTATGCGATAGAACGCGTCCGACGTGTCTCACGTAAGGACGAAGAATTGAATTCCCACTTGGGCACATACTCGGCGGGTCATCGGCTCTGATGGATCGGATCACGCTGCGAACGTCAGACACCGATCACGTCGAAACAGGCTGCTTCCTAGGTAGTGGACAATATTATTGTGGTTTTGTACAATAGCGATTGTGCTTTTTTTTCTGTGTGGCTGCCTCGAATTCCATTCTTTATAGGCAGTGGGAAGCTGCGCGGGTGTAGATTGTTTCAATTTAATGCCGGCTCGTTCTTTGGCATTTTGCTTGTGATATACAAGGTGGTGCCTAATCCGCGATTGCCCTCTCTTTCTCCCCCTCGTGCTGGCTTTTTGCCGGTAGAGCCGACTCTCTGGCGTACTCTCCCGAAACCGGTGAAAAATGTCCGGCGTTAAGTAAGGAATTTATTTAATCGAAGTTATCATTACGAAGCCATGGCTCGACGGTATATCACGAAAGCGGATTCGCCTGGTCCCGTTTCCCTCCACCCTGCCCATTTCCAACTCGTTTCGACCCTAATCGCGTTATGTGTGCGGGAGCATGATTTCTGTCTAACTACATCGGCATTTCGGTGCGCCCGAATGAATCTTAAGAGCACGCAGAAGCCCACTTTATGAATGCCTACCTATTCGCAGATAATTACTATGACCTACTTAAAATTTAATCAAATTCAGCGCGATATAATAAAACTTGGCTTTATTGGATTTCAAGTCCATGAATGTTCTCAGTATTACAAACCCACATATTATTATAATAACCATATAGAAATTCACGCCATCTTCAACATCGCATCATTGAACATACTTTTTTACATTTAAAATAATTATGTGCCATCGATATCAATCTACCAACAAATAATTTTTACGGCGACTTGAGAATCTACTGACCCGTCAGAGGAACATAAATAAGTAGTAACTTTTTGCTAGACTCAAAGGTAACGTACTAAACCAACATTACAGCCACTTTTCTCGGCCGACTTCTCCCCCTTCGAAACGTCAGAATTGCCTGTAACAAAAGCAAACCACTTACTCCCGCCACCTCCGTCTCGCTTACACCAGCCATTCATCAGTCCGGCGCGGTAGCTCGTTAATCGCGTTTCCCCGGCATTACCGAAAGAAAAAATCGTCGGCCGTAATCAGGGTCGAGCGCAAAGGGAGACATCAAAAGCCGGGCCGAGCTCTTTCGTTCTCGCGCTCCGAAGTCTCGACGGGGCCCGGCAATCTACCTACCCGATCGCACGCACATTGCATCTCCGAGCTCGAGGCGGCCGCAATTTCCACCTGCTTAATTGTCCCAGTCCCAAATCGTTTCGCCGCGATCACCTCGCCGACGAACACACGCACGGCCGCACACAACGCCTCGCCCTTCGCGCACGAGAAGGGGACGGAAAAGTTCTGGCGCCGAGCGAAATCGTAATCGGCCGACGATCGTTGTTGTCCGGGCGCTCGCGAGGGCGATATTTTACGAAAGCTCATTCAGTCGCTGCTGCACTTTTTCCGAGCTTCTCGGCGGACAGTCATAAATCACGGCGCGAGGGTAAACAGGAGTCGCGCGAGCGCAAAAATTGAGCGCGACGCTGCTCGGCAGAAGAAGTCGCGCGAGATAGGCGACGGCAAGTTCGTCGTTTCGGCGCTTTCGAGGGTGTGTCTCTCGTTTTCGACCGACGGGGTGAAGGGGGGGGGGGGGTGGACGATCGCCAGACGAACGCGGGTGTTTCTTGGCCCGGGACTTGAGTCTTCGACAAATCGAGTGGAGCGACAGACGCTGGGCGTCCGCCTGACTCCGAGGTGGTGAACGTTTTAAGCGAGTGAGGGTGGGGGGCGCGTTGGGGCGATTGATGAATCTTGACGATAAACAGTACTCCGCCGATCTCGAGGGATCGTATTCATTAGGCTTGCGAAGATATTTTGATTTACGGAGCGCTCATCGTAGCTTATAGGGGATGCTGGACTTTTCCCTCGCAAAGGAACTCCAACGGAGCGGAGTGATTAATTGTACAGGCCCTTTGTTAAGGTAACAGGGAACTTTTTCTTCCGTCATGTTCAGGTAGTTACCGAGTAGGGTAGCGTGTATGGAGCCCGCGGAAAGTAGGTTGAACAGATCCGAAGAGACGCGCCCGACACTGAGCGCATTTTTAATTAATCTCGGAAATATTCATAAGACGGACCATGTTTTTAATGCACAGCGCGGCGACAAGAATTACGCGGAGGAGGACAAAATTCATCAGCGCTCATAAAACTTGGATCCATCGGGCGGGCGAGATGAGGGCCGGGGGAGTGGAATACGTGACTGATAAAAGTAACGAAGGTGCATCTAAAGCGAAAATTCCTTTTTCCCAGCCAGCCACCCTCCTGCAACCCTGCGAAAGAGCTCGACAAAGGGACCTTAACGCGCTCACGCAGAATATTATTACGCAAAATCGCGGACGAGATTCTGTCCGCTATCAGCGGCGAACATCTCGCCTCCGGGCAGGAATCGTACGCTGACTTATCGGATGGCAAGCCGAATCAGACAAGAGACCTGTATCGCGGTTCACCGGGAATGCGCATGAGCGGAATCGGGCTGGCGTACGGCTAGCGAGTGTTACGCGGGGTTGCCCCATGCGAATCCTTCCGTCAGAAGTAGGGAACAGATAAAACCGGTCGTCGGGATAATAAGCACGCAAACGTGCGGGAACGGGTGCCCCGATGGCGGCGAGGGCATTGTTGGTTAAGCCGAGAGATAGCCGTGATTTAGAACGCGGACGCGAGACAGGAGATGGCCGGCAAGGGAGAGAGAAAGAGACGGAGACAGAGAGAGAGAAGTATATATAGACGTAGCACCGAGAGAGTGTCAGCGGAGTGAGCCGAGAGTGGATGGTGGGCGAAGGACGAAGCGACTGCGGACTTGGCCCTGCAGGAACAATGCTGAGGTATGTATATCCACGGGCAGACAACCGGCCGACCAACCAGCGACGCCAACCTGCAGCCAGCAATGGCAATGGGCCGTAGGGATACCTCGTAATTGCCGGGCGGTCCTCAAGTGGCAACGACGGCGGTCAATTTCACCCCCTCGTCTTCTCCCACCTATCCCCTCTCTCTCTCTCTCTCTTCCTCTGTCTACAGCCATCTTTGTCTCCTCGGACCCCTCCCGCACAGAACCGCGACACCGCAGAGACCCCTTTTACGTTCGGCATACACTACCAGGATTTGGTGAGGATTATGCCGGACACGGGGGTACACCGTAATTCGATAGTCTCGAAGTGATCGAGGTAACACTGCGAGCTGCACACGATCGAGCTGCCGGCGGTTTCCGAAGGAACTGTCTTTCGCTCGGCCACCGGCGCCGAGTCGTGCTCAACAATTTTCGGACTCGAACTGCCCGCGATTGCCGGGCGAAATGCAGCGCTAGCCGAGTCGGTGGGTCTCTGCTTCCTAAGGGATGGTCGTTGGGGGTCCGATGACTGGGTGGGGTGCAGTTTCTGTCTTGTTAAAAATTGAAATACGGGGCGGTTGTGGCGATTTCGAGAGAATCGAAGGTATGGAAGGCTAAAAGGTTGGTTCGACATCGTGTATTTGGCCGAACCTTTTTCAGCTGTTCTTGATGACGTTGGTGAAATGGGTTTCGTTTCGACAAGTCACTTGTTTTTGCTGCAACATACTTTCTATTAATTTTGCGAGGTTAAGAATTATTTTATCTCAACATTTTTGCCGTGTGACGCTTCTAATGTGATATCATTTTTACGATATGCAAATTATTTTACGTTGGGTTAATTTGTCGCAACGCATTGTTTTTCGTTATGTGTTCGGGAAGAATTTATTATCGGTAGATTGGACAGGAGTAATTGATATTGACAAAAATCGCAGCGTGATTATCCAAATCCAATCAGTTTCGAGATATAGCCAACAATATGGTATGTAATCAATTTGTGTTATAATCATCATTTGTTGGGAGAATATAATGATCCTGATGGTTGTTGCGTAAAATGTAAAAGGTCCAGATTTTTATGGCTACCCAATGACATTGGACCACACTAAAGTTTCTTTAAAATTGCAAGCGGCGTTATTGAAACATACTGATGTATCAGATGTTGAATGGGGAGCCGTGAAACTCGGCGTCGATTTTCCATTTTCCATCGCGTCGCGTAATGAGCCGTAATTAGTGCAATTGTTTCAAAATTTAATCAAATTATCAATTGTAATTACATGACAAGTAATCGAAAGCTTATTTCGCGGTGAAAATAGTGGCTGACTGGCGATCGCTTCGGGCCAATTCCGATGCAGGTTGCCATTGGGAAGTGTCACTGTCATAAATTCCCTCGCGGCAATCACATCGATGTCCCTTGCAACAATCTTCAATAGGCCAATCTCACTTGCCAACGCCACCCCAGGCATCAATGTATAAAACCAGGGAAATTCAAACGCTGACCCAGATCCCGATTTATCCAATTCTTAAATTTTCCGCTCTTTACCAAATTGTCAAAGAATAGATCACCGACATCTCGCAACCTTAATCAACCTTGGCCTGCTCAATTCTGAAAGTTTCCGGTGTAAAGCCGATCGGTAAAACGCAACTGTCCGAACGACCGTCCGAGCTTCTGCGACAAAAAGCACATCCGTAATTCGATGGAGTCCGAAGGTGATCAAGATAATATCTTGCGCCGCTGGGATCGGCCCGATCGATTTTCCAGCGGTTTTCGATGGTGCCTCCCCACTCTTGGCCTGTCGCCTATTGCCACGATCGCAGCATCCAATTCCAGGAGTCGACCGTCCGATTGCCACTGCTAGAAAATACATCCTGCGGGCTATGCCCGCTTCAAGCCGTACTCCCCCGTCCCCCTCCCCGTGTTTTAACTAGATAACGCTCACTTTCGGACGCCGTCGTTGCTCCTCGAACGGCAAAACAGCAGATAGCACCGGAAAATATTCCGCCGGCTATGCCGGGGCAAATTTGCTTTCCGCCGATTCGGGCAAATATTTAGTTTTTCAAGAAGGTTATCGCCGGTCGACCTCGCTCGTTATTTCGATCGTTGCTTATCTGCGCACAGCCACCTTCGCGTACGATTCTGACCTAACGCGAAACACCTTTTTCTCCGAGCGACGTCACGAGATACATTACGAGCAACGAAGACACTCTCGCGGGGCCTGATCAAACATCGCGCGATAATTCGAGAAATTTGTGGCACGTTTCGAGTCTGAGAGCTCCCACTGTAACTCTAAATGCGTGGCGCGCAGTATTGAATCTTGTGCCGATAAGCTTGGCTGCAATTTTCGATTAATTGTCGCTGCTATCTTCGCGAGCAGAGTCGACGACCCTGACAAAACGCAGCGGTGAATTATGACTGACGGCTTATACGTGTGACACGTAGCTAGGTGGGTATATCCGTCTACCGGATTTGCTGGGGATTACCGCGGACACGGTGGGTCCCGTTCCAGAGAATTCCGATCGATCGCTGCGGCTGAGGAGGTCCACCCACATCGCTCCTTGCTCGCCGTCAAGGACCAGACTTGGGCGATCAGGGCTGAAGGACTCCTTCCTTAGCCCTTTAACCCGCGATTAATGCCGGGGAGCCTTTAACGCGCCCTGTAACGACCTTGAGAACAACGCCCGTTCTCAAACTGCAAACTCCGCAAGGGCAGCCAGCCCGCTTTGTTGGCGGAACAACTTCGTTCGCCTTGGTGATCGCGGTATTGTGCGCCAGACACATTTGTCGAATGTAGCGTCAACCGTCATTTGCGGCGAGACGCCGACGAAGGGCTCGCCATTTTCAACTATTTTCAACAAACTGTCTGTCCGAAGCAGAGTCGTATAACCTCACCCCTTCAAGAATCTCCAAACTGTCGTTAGGCACTTAATCAGTATTTTTAACAATCTTTGAGCGACTTTTCGATGGCTGAAGAAGTTATCATTTTCGAGAGGAAAAATCGTCGTTTCCTTATCGCACCTCTAGCGCGGTAGAGTTGGAGGTTACATTTTCCGGGAGACTCGGGTACTATCTGATTTGCGATATAAATTTCGGTGTGTAAGCAAGAGGTGCGTGCGGCAGGGAAGGTGGAGGTGGATGGGGTACGATAACAGCCTTGAGGAACTTCATTTGCCTCATAAGCGAGAAAGTCGTTCACCGGTCTCGTCACTTCTCATCTAGTTCCGCTGTACGGTATTAGATTCCACGAGACTCCATTCCAAAAGTCATCCCAGCTATCTCATTCGAACCGACAACGACGTCAGCAGACTCCCATTTCTCGTCCGCATACAACGCCAGCCCAGCGACTTATTTTCCTTCTCGGGGGCACAGGAACATGAAGACGGGAAATCAAAACTGGATGGAAACGTTTGGTTTCTGCCAAAAGTGGAACTTCGCGAAACAACATTAAATTTCTTAACTTCGGTAGAATTTAACCTCAACGTGAATCCAATCCATTTCTTAATACTTCCCGTACGACTCGCAAATGAATGTCCCGACTATTAAAAAGTGGGAAATAATATCAACTCCGCCATTTCTAACGAAACTTTCTCTTCGCACGCGACTTTAAGCCGTCTCTGAATCGCACGACGCGTCACGAAATTTTCGTCCGCCGCGTGCTTAGCAATAATTTGTTCACTGCGCACTTTCCCCCGAATCGTGCATAAGAATACGTGTAATTAAGTGTCGGGCGGTATTAATATTCGAGCGAGCCCCGACGCTGAAAAGTGTCATCGAGCGAGAGCGACCTTCGGGAGTCACGTCCGCCTCATAAACGAGAAAGTCGTTCCCTTAGCCAGCCTTCTACCCCCACCCAGTCTCCGTCCTCTCACCCCTTTCTCGCTCAGCATCCGCGTCATTCATCCTCGCCCACTTCCGGGTGCCGCGATTAAATCTCGGCGTCGGCTCCGTTTCAAAGTGTCATCCCGGCTGTCTCATTCGGCCGACAACGATATAGAGGTGTGACGGTGTTCGCCGTTGCGACCTACGAGCTGTCGTACGGAAGGGAAGGTCCGCAGATGAGGGGGGTAGTAGAGAACGAAGGGGGCGGAAGGAGTGTGGGTTGGCTGGTGGTGGAAAATTCTCCTCGTTTTTCGGCGAGGCGCTCTCGCGATAAATAGCCGTTGGCAAACGTTTCGAGGAGAGCCGACGAGAAAAAGGGAAGGAGATAGGGAGACAAAGAGGGAACGACGACGTTATACACCGAGTTGAAAAGTTGTTTCTACACACGCTCGCCGACGCACACGTCGCAGCCGCCTGTCGACGAACTTGCGTACTTGCGGCGACAGAGAGGGCGGTGTGCGTATGAAAGAGAGAGAGAGAGAGAGAGAGAAGGAAGGATATACGGAGACCTTCCTGTGTAGTACAAGGGCGATGTGCGTAGACGCGTAGTTCACCTTTACGCACACTACATTCTGCACGGTCATACACGTCGAGCAGCGGCAATGATACGAACCACGTTCTACTCTCAACGGAACGTATGTTTGCGCGGGCGCTTATCGCCCGCGAAGTTTCGCATTTTCTGCAATTTTCCGGTCTGCGACGACCCGGGAATTTCTGCTTCGACGTGGTTCGCCCCCGCATCCGAGCCTCTCACCCCCCTCCCGACTCGCTTGTCGGTAGTCTGTGGTGCCGGCACGATCGTCGATAGGGGTCGCGCGACATCGCGCGGCTGTGCGAGGGGTGGCCAGGAGGGTGGCCAGAAAGGGTGGCTTCGAGGGTGACTAGGTGGGCGGTCGAGGGTGGCGCGGAGGGCGTGTGAGCGAACGGCGGCGGGATGGAAAGGGGTAGAAAAAAAACAAGGCTTGCCAAACTCCGAGCTCTTTATTATACCGTTTGGATTCGGTCGGGAGTTCATTCGGCACGATAATGGCGGCTATTTTATGTCACTAAAACGATATTATCAGCCACCCTCCCGATCGGTGACCGTACCCCCTCCTTCCCCCGATTTCTTTGGATCGGCTCCAAAACTAGCTAGGATGAGTGTCGCCCGACGAAATTGCCTCCGTAACATAAAACGCCGCCGTAGAAAAGTAATCGCCCCCCACCTCTTCGCATCGAAAGTTCTCTCCCTCTGTCCCTCTTACTCTCTCTCTCTCTCTCTCTTCCTCTTTCCCATCCCACTCTTCCTCTTGTGCGCACCCTTCGTTTGAACCTCTCGTTTCCACCTCTCGTTTTCCATCCCGTTCGCCGATCCCACGTGCATACGCAATGCCAATAGATCGATTGCTTACCGCGCACAAACGAATAGATTTAGGATGCCCTCCTGGCCCGTCGGAGCAGTCAATCTGGAATTTTACGGTTATTCATGCCGATACGATCGTCCGCGGTGCGGCGGAACGACAAGCATCTCGTCCGGGCGCGGGTCGTGAAAATCGCGAAAATCGTGAGAATTGTGAGAATCGTGAGAGTCGCGAAAATCGTGGCGGATGCGAGATCGACAATGCCGGAGGCCCGGGTGTGTGCTCGTCGGAAATTTTCACCGATTCGGAGAAACAGAACGATGAGGGAAACAACGCCGCGGGGTAATATTCGGAACGTTAGCGGGGGTGGCTTACTTCGAATGTCGAGGCATCATACTGGATGTATAGTGCGCACCGCGAAAATCTCAATCTTCAATCCCGAGCCGCTTGCCTATCTTTACCGCCTTCCCTATTTCCTACATTTCCTACCTTTTTCAACCCGCCCCCCTGCCCGCCAGCCGACGCCACCCTTTTCTCTATTTTCACGCGGCCTCGCGACATCCCGGATTTTTCAGTGCCAAATGGAGAATTACTTTACTCCGGCCGGGCGGAATATCGACCCGCGGAATCCTCATGCAGTTACGCACGGAATTTTGCGCGACCGATCGATGCCGAGTTCACGGAACTCCTGAAAATATTCGCCGACGCTGCCGGCCGGTGGGGATAAAAAATGCGAAGCCAACGAAACGTCGTTAACTTTTTCGCCGTCGGTTCGCTCGGAGTCGGAAAAAGTGTTATTCGACACAGGGCGACGTTCTGTTCGGCGCAGTTCTGACTCGATCGCGATCGGCAAAGTGGCGAAACAGCGCGACAGTTCAAAGGAGCGTAAATTAATTGAGCAGATGCGAGGAGTTGAACGGTTGATCGCGGTTCGCGGAACGAGCAAGGGGGGTTTCGGCTATTTTGCGCCGCGAGATACGGAACGGAAGGGTATCTACGGACTGTTTCCCCTAAATGGCCAAGTTTGATAACGGCAGATGTCGAGCGAGCTTCATTCGGCAGCGCCGTTTTCCTGCGTCTCGTTCGCGAACGATCGTCGGCCCGTGTTTTCGGAGAGTGCAGCGAGCTTTCAGATGTAGGTTGTGGATAGCGGCAGGTTATTGGAGAGTCGGGACACGGCGCACTGTATTTTCGTTACTCCCACCCCCTCCAGCCCTCACTGGCCGACGTTTGTTACTCCGCCGTTCCCGGCCAACAAAAATATGTACGATCGGTTTCGCGCGAGCACGGTCAATTGTTTGTTTGAACTTATGCCGCCAATACAATTGGACGACAGCGACGCAATAGAACGAAGCGCCATCGAAAAATGAATATTACCCCGGAACGGACAGCTCGCATTCTTCAATCTTCGCTGCCGTCTGAATATCCCGAACATGTCAGCGACGCTTTAATTGATCGAATCTAAGGAAGCTCGCGAGTAAAGAGAAAGGCGGCCGGTTATTTTTCCCGAATTCACACCCCATCTAAAATTCCGAACGACATGCTAATCCACCCCCATCCCCGATTGCTTTAATTTCGCCAACCGCTGATATTATTCTCCCGCCGGCGCTAAAAAACTCGCCCCCGGCTCTTCCCGAATCCGCGTATGACGCTCAGAAAATCGACATTGAAAGTCGACGCTCACGGGGGCTGGGAAGAGGACGGGCAATAGCTACCCCTCGGTTAACAAAGGAATAATCGAGCGTAATGCTGGTTAATGGCGCGTTCGCCGCGGAAGCATTCCCGATCGGCGAAGTTTTTAATTACCGCGTTAATTGGCACATGCACATCGCATCGCGGCTGGAGGCACAGGGGAGGGGGTGCGGCTTCGGCACGATAGTCCGACTATAACGGCCGTTGCCTTTCGAGTGATTTAATCTGGCGTCGCTTCAAGATGCATTCACCGACTGCGCGCGAATGATGCGCCGGTGAATGCTGTCGGCGTGTATGAAAGAGGGGCGGGTTAGGGGGTAGGGGGTGGGGACAGGGGTGGCCGACCGCCGGCAGCAGCACGCTCTCTTCTCCAATTAAAACGGACGAGCGATGGGAAACAATTTAATAGCGTCGGACGGATTTTAACTCGCCCGTACGCAAAATTGCTCGCATATTAACTTTCACGTGAGTTCGCCTCGTAGCCGAACGCACGTGCGTGTTCCAGCTTCGAGGAGGACCCTGAGGGGAAGTTAAGGGGGGGGGGATAGGTTTCCGGTGGGAATTTGCGACTGGAGTATCGAGAAATTATTGACCCTCGTTTCGGCCGATCCAGCTTGTCTGCGAAAAATGGCGAGAGCCACATTTAATAATACGTCCGTCCCTTGCGAGGAGAGCGATCGAAGAATGAAATTCAGCGACGATGCGGCACACAATACGCACGCCTGTACGTGTGAGGGGCTGGAAGGAAGAGTGTGCGTGGAAGGAAATTACGTTTACGCAGACGTTAGGCGCGATAACGCTCTCGGCGTCAAGCCAATTTAACGTGATTTTTCGTTCGCGCCCAGCGCACGCTATTAAATCTATTGAAATATTCAGATTCCACGTCGACTGAAGTAGCCAGGTTCATTATTGTCTAATGAATGGAAATGAATTGCAGCCTCGGTATTAACGAAAAAAAAAAGCTTTCGCCAGATGCAGCTTTCCTAACGAACGTGACTCATGCGGAATGTGCGAATGCCCTGGTTTTTGTGATTTTTTTTTTGTTCCCCCAGTAATTCTCACGCATCGCGCTGCCCCTGTCAATGTCGTTCGCGACGTCATTAGCCGAGGATGCGAGAGGGCACGTACGACGAGCGGAGCGCGCTAATAAATTCGCGGCAACAATTTACTTAGTCGCCTCCTCGCGAAGTTATCGGCGACACGTAAGCGCGGCCATAAATCTTTTCTTAACAAAGAAGAATGACGCGACGGAGGGTTAATCTGTCGGGGGTGCGCTCGGCGGCGACCTTTACCGTCGCCCGTAAACAACACCCGAAAGTCGTAAAGAGGCTTTCAGAAAATACCCACGGCGAGCGAGACGACACGCCGCAGTCATTATCGCTGATAACACCGGTAGGAAGCAGACAGTATCGCTCACCTTTTTCCACCCACGGCAACTCTCGACGCTCGCCCGGAAGGACGTCGACATTCCGCAGGCCGTCGGTCGTCTGCGAATCGTCTAAGCGCGAGATGTGCAAGGCAACAGTTTCGTTCGCCGGAAGTGCGCGATGAAAATGGAGCCCGCGTTTTAGGAGTCGCTTCGGACAGCCGAGGCGTGCACGGTGTGAATGGGACGTAAGTCTGAGCAGAACCACTAGACTGCGATTGTACGGCGAGATTTTGACCAAAAGGCGGATAACGGTCGGGCAGTTTCGCGTCCGAACGTTTCAGACGTCTCTTGTTTCGAGACATTTAACGACGGCTGCTCCGCGTTCGGAATGGACGAGTCAGCCGTGATTATCAGGTAACGAGGAGTAGTTGCATTTTTAAGACCGTCGAGTGCATAGAATTCACTTCCCTCATTCTCGAGGCATGTTTCTCGTGTCCGCTCTAGATTCCGAACATAAAATACCGCGAAGCTATTTTCCTTCACCCTTTAGCAAGAAATCAGGATGAGAAGTCGCAGATGTAATCGTCTCGATCGTCCTTCATCCCCTCTGTTTGCCTTCGTAGGCACCCTCGTTGTCGGATCTCTTAAATCTCGACGAATTATCATGACCGGTGCGCCGAAAGTCCTGCCGTTTATGGAAACGGCCCCCGTTCGATTCGATAATGAACGATTGCACTCACCGCGCGTAGTGCTAATGACATCGGAGTACGTGCGCGCGTGCGCGCCACTGGCGGGCATATCCGTGATAATATGTACATACATGGACGGTTTTCGGTCCTGGGCCCGGATAGCGAGAGTACATACGCGGAGGCTTTACGGGCGGTCAGTCCGGCGGAACGTGGCCAGACGGATCAATATCACATTACTATAAATAATTAATAGGCGGGTTCTGTTTCTATGCGTGCCGCGTGCCTTCTAGCTATTCCAATTTTCTGCCCTCCGCTCGCTCGCGAGATCAATACGATCAAAGCGGAAGCGGGTAATGGTAATTGCCGCGACCGTCGGCCTGGCTAGAGGAGCGGAGGGGGAAGGCAGGGGAAGAAAGGGAAATACGCTTGCCGCGCTCGATTCGAACGTTTTATTATGCTTCAAAGATTTCCATGACGGCCGAGCGGGCGCCACGGCGTTTGATCGACACGCGATGAATTTGTTTTCGAGAAAATCCCTCCTCCGGGCTCCCCGTCTGAACGATTTTCCCTCGGTCGCGTGCCTCCTGCCGCACGATCTGTCGGCTCCTTTCCAATGGCCGCATTCGATAACTTTGCCTCGAACTAAGTCCACTTCAAAGCGATACTTCTCTACGCGCGGCAGCTGTTATATAGAAGAAAAGTATTTAACGATACAAACGACGATCACTGGGTATTTACTTATTTGATCCGTGATAATATCATGGGTTTATATGTTTAACCATATCAAGCGAAACCCAACATTCATTTAATTCATTGGATTGCTAATGGAAGTTTATAAAAGTTGACTGCTTAAAGAATAATGATTTTCTATCTACACAAGCATTTCATCCCGTTTCATAAACGTAACTTTATTATTCTTCGAGACAATACAGTGAGCATGCGAAGTTGTACGTTTTGTGTACGACGGACCTCTCGCAGTATATCGAATTCAATACTGAGTCGGAACGATTCAGATTCGAGCTTATCTCCCTGCAGACGAGCGCGTTCGACTTTACGCTCTGTCTTTTCTCTAAAAACGAAAGGTACTTGCGCATCGTCGTGACATTAGCCCGTTGTTCGCGAGCTCGCTTAATGACGAACATTCCCCGGCACGTTACAAAGCACAAAATCGTCGTGTCAGAATCACAAAGGAGCCTGCCGCGAGGAAGGGGAGTCAAGCGAGCTGCGTTCCGGGTAATTAGGCGGAGCTATTGTATACGCAGACCCTTAATGAACTAAGTATTGACTAGAATGTGGCCTTTAGAAAGGATGTTACCCACGGCCGGATCCAGAGACACATACCGCGCACGCTTGATCACGATGTACGATCCCGATCGGACTAAGCCCATGGGATATAAGCGGTAATCTCTGGCGATCTCGTCGACCACTCATAGCGTTCGACACGTTCCGTACTCCCCTGTGCCGTGAACAACAGCGGCAATGTTTGAAGAGCAACTGTGCGTCGGGAGCATTGAACAGTCTGGAAAGGCGATCGAACTGATAAAATGATTCTGTTCCACGAGTGCCTCGATTTTTCGGTTGCCCGACTGCTTGTCGAGATCGGTAATTAAGCAGAAATATCGTTTGCTTCTTCTGCCGCTCCTAGTGGCATTTTTTCGTCCCGAAGAGAGCGTACCTTACGTCAGGGGAAAAATGGGCGGAATATTTACAGCGCGGGTTACAAACCCGTAAAAAAGCGAGCGTCGTAAAGCGCGCGCATCAATCTTGCATAACTCGAGGGCTACTTATCCTCGCTTCTTACGACGTCGTGCGGTGTAAAAAGGAATGACTGGCAACGATCGGGGGGCGGGAGGGGGTGCATTAGTAATCAAGTTGCACGCGACGGTGCCCGGGGGGCGTAACTCGATCGGGACACGACCGGTGTCGATATGGAAATATGTAAATGAATTCCATTACGAGATATTTGCTTAACCCTTCGAGTCCCCTTCTTCCAGCGAAGCTTCGGATCACTTTTGTCGGCGCCCGCGTCCCTGCTTATTAAATTTCGCTCGCGCATTTTTGCCCCAACACTCGTCCGGCCGCTATAAAGCTCGCACCAACGTTGTTAGCGAAACTCTGTTTCGCGTGATTCGGCTCTGCGTTGTGCTCTGCTTCAGGCAGGTCGTGTAACACAAGTTGGTATCCGTACAAGCTCGGGAAGAGTCTGTCGAAGTAGAATCGAGCGAGGTACATTGAAAGCTGCTGCTCATTTCTCAGCCATCAGAACAGAAGGATCCGCAGTTCGTAACAATAAAGCAATAACCATCCGTCCGAATGATTAAGAGGTCTTCTTTCCTACTCGAGACACGTACAGCGTCCGGTATGTTTGCGATCCCGTCCGTCGTTCGTACGATCTAGGAATGGCCTCGAGGACGTTTATGCGCCCTGGGAGCACATCGGACGATGCACCGGGGACGATAAAAGTGCACCTCGACAACATGTTCGACGGCCGCGGCTGGAGAGTCCGGAGCGCCGAGGAATCGAAGGAAGGACTTGGTAACCGCCGGCGAAGGTCGAACCTCGGAGTCGACAATTGAACGAGGGAACCCGGAATAAGGAAGACGTAATAAAGGACAGGTCGAGGAACGAGCGAGTCAGCCGTGTGCCGCGTCGTTACAGAAATAAGTTAGGTCGGGCGGAGGGTGTTGGTCGGTGTTGGTGGCCGACGTCGATGGAGCTGGCTGTGTTGCGGATCGTGATAGGAAGAGGGGATCTGCCCCGGGACGTGCTCGCGTTGACAACAACCGACCGTCCCCCCTCCTCGGAAAAGTCGGCGTTTCGAGCGATCCGGTTTGAATAAGTAGTTACCGGCCTAATAGTAGTGCCGGACTGCGACGACGGCCGAATACTGAATTTTGCGCGCAAGACAGAGGGGTGGCCTGGAAATTGGCCCGCGAGAGGACTGCGATCCTGGCCACGGGAGGCTTAAGTCCCGGGGCATCAAACGGCCATAAACACCTTACTTCGTCCCCTGTTCCCTGCCACTGTCTTCGACCCTCCCCTTCTCTTCATCCTCCCGTGCCATCCGACGACGGAAAACCGGGTGGGCTGCCGTGGAAACGGTATGCAGCCGCAGGACGTAAAACGTTTTCTCTGCCCTGACCGGTCGTCGCCCTCTCGAATACGTCCCGTCACATTCCTCCGCAGCACGTACTGCCCGGGACAAACCCTGGAATACAGTGGCGCAAGGACAATGCTGACTGCTCCCGCTATCGGACCTCGTCGATTATGGCGGCGGACTGGATGAAAAGTTTCTCGCTGGCGGAGCTTCGAGCGTCGTGCGAGGTGAGGATTTTCAGAGGATTTTGATGGCAGTGCGGACTATTACCGATTCGATATTTTTCGTTGGACAGAGACGTTGCGAGTCGGACTCTGCCAATTGTCGCGGCGATAAACGATAATGCTCTTTTTACAGCGCCGATACTTCGGGAATGATTGAGTTACCGGGCTTCGCCGAAAGTTCAAAGTGGTATTGGAGTTGGCGAGTGAAAGAGAGAGTACGAAAGTACAGAAATCGCCGGGCGTGTGACAAATGTTTACACACAGAAATGTGCCTGAAGTTGCCTGCGCTGCCACTACTTCCTTTCTATTTCTCTTTATCTCTCTCTCTCTCTCTCTCTCTCTCTCTCTCTCTCTCTCCAGTATACTGCGTACATTTGCTATTATAAATTACAACTTCCACCGTACAACATTCCAAGTTTTAACAACCGCCTGGCCGCGATACTCCAAATTTATCGAAGCGGCCGCGCGAGCGGCTCGACAAACTGTTAAACACGGCGTCGAGCGTCATTGTGTGCGCGTTAACGAGCGTGTTATTGCACGAGCCGACGGCCTATCGAGCGTCCGACGCCCTGACGACGTCGCTAATGCTGGGAAATATGTTTCCACGAGAACGCTCGACGTGCAGAGTCGAAATCGCGCCCTGGCCGACGACCGAAACGAACTTGACGAATATCGTCGCACCCAGAACGTGTCCCAGCGCGTCGAAGCACGGATATTTGACCCGACTGAATTATGGCGGCCGAGCGGGGCGAGAGGAGACACTTTGCAAGTGTGTACTTGGCACTTATTACCGGAAGTACGCTGCCGCGCCGGAATTGTGACGCGAGAGAGACAGAAGTGCCGGTACGTACGAAGTTCCGCGACAGAAATTCCGTCGTACAATTTCGGCGGGTAATTGCTTCTCCAGTGTCATGGCCGTGGTTTTGCCCTAATGGAACGATACAGGCCTCGGAGAACATCGCTCCGGCTCTAATAAGGGACGCTTAGGCGAGCCAGTGTGTTTCGACATGCCTGCGATCCACAATCGTCCCTGCCAATAATGCACGTTCACGTCCGACTTGCCATGGCTGACCCTTTCGGCTCGACATGGGAAAAAAAAAAGCTTGAACCGTATAGTCCGATTCGTCTGCTCTTCCGGACGGAAGCCGGACGAACGGAGAGCGGAGGGACGGTTACGATTGAGTAATTCTACTAAGTGCGACAGTTACGAGTGTAGGACCGAGAGCTAGACTGGAGTGAGGAGTCAAGGCCACGACTTATGAGACGAGGCTGCTTGCGGAGAGTGATTTGTTGTAATAGACCCGAGTGTGCGATCGTTATTGCCTAATTGGCGTAATTAGAGATAATGTTGCAAGGAGATACGGTCGTCGGATCGGAAATAACGAGTTGATCGTTAATTCGTTGCCCTTTTCCTTGCACGTCCGTTTATTACGTGATCCCTAAGTAGAATCGAGAGGGAGACCGAGGCAGCGCGCATTTTCACAATTGTTTGTGCCGGCAATTGGAGTCGACGATAACAAGAGCGACATTACGAGTGTTTCGACCTCGAATCGTTTCACTTTGAGGCGATCAGTGAGTGCAGAAGCGCTTCGAGTGTTCTAAGTTTCTACTGTGCATCGGTCGAGAAGTGGAGAGACAGAGAGGGGGAATGAAAGAGAGAGACGGAGTTAGAGCGAGGTTGAGAGACAAGGAAGGACACTGCGCCGAGGTAGGGAAGACATAGATCGAGACGGAAAAAGGAGGAATGAAAGAGAGAAGTACCGGAATACGGTTCGTAGTGGATAGGAGGTTCTCCGAGATAAAAGCAAGACAATGGGTGGATGTAAACTTTTCACGAGGGGAGAGATCTTCGTTCGCCCGGGGAAGGTCCATACGGGAACGGCGACGTACCGGATTGGCGTGTAGAACAAAGATCGATGGCGTTACAGTGTGTTACGGTGAGGGACGATCACGTGTGTACTGCATTTGTGTACCGAAGGGAAATATATCGTTGGCCGTGTCCGGGCAAATTTGTTGAGACGCGCGCGCGCCTGCGACGGAGCCGGCTTACATCGACGCAGACAAATTCCCGATAGATCATCGGCGAAGTACATCTTTTTAATCGCCGTAATAAACAATAGAATATGCATTCGGCTGTGAGCGAAGAACTCGAGTGCGAGTAGAAACGACGGCGAGCAGTGAGGAATGAGTGCGGCACGATTGAAATATTTGTGTCGAGCGTCGCACTGGTATGAAGACCATTTGTAAAGGGGTAAGTCGACATGCTGCATGGGATAGCAGATGAGACGAGGCCGACTGTTTTCGGGAGTGAAACAAACAAGTCAGTGTACGGTCTTTAACGTGAAAACTGCGAAATTACAGTTTTATTATTTTTTTGTTGTCTACATTTTTGCCTAGAAATATAGCGAGACGTTAAGAATTATTAATAAGCAGTGTGTCTAAAAATTACACCCTAAGAAGTGTCAGCCGCAGCTGACACGGCAGTTAGGGTGTTAATTGGCCGTATGATCGATAGGCAACAAGACTGACACGCGAAAATCGCGCAGTCTTTCATAGTATTGACGCCCCGTCATAGAGAGTCGCCGAGCGAGTAATCGATTCCCCCGAGTATTAACCAACAATGCTTCCAGTCGAAAACTCGATAACGACGAAGTCGACTTCTTCCACTTCGCTGATCAGACGAAGGGCAAGGAAGCCGGACGCGAAGGATTCGAACTATTCACCGTTAACCCGGACTTTTACGTTCTCGATCTTCTCGGAAGCATCCGAGGCCTGCTCGACAAAAATAACAAGGCCAATTCGCCGATTTGCGTGCGGGTAGTTGTTCGACCCAAAACATCGGCGTACCAAACTCAGAAGCCACAACCTACAACTTTCCAGACGTACTCCAGAGTGCAGAGTCCGAGAAAAAGTCTCGTCATACGTCCGGATCCTTTCGGTGGATGATCGACGATTGTTTACCCTCTGCTGGGAGCAGAAGTCTTTCGGTTGAAATCGAGAGTCGCGCGTATCGCGATGAGAGTTGAGAGACGCTCCATCAGATCAGGTTACAAATCTTCCTGCGCCTCGACGAAGGACCCGCAATCTTCGTAAGACCGTTCTTACAGACGCTTTCGCCGGTGGTAGGGCTGAGTCAATTTGTCCGAGCCTCCGCAAATCGTCTCAAATTGTATGCTAACGCACGCTCGCCGAAGAAGAGCCCCTTCTCGGTTTTCGTCCCTCGGCGACCCGTTGAAAATTGCTCGACTTTCGACCGGAATGAGAAAACGCTGTTCGTCGTCGGCCGAACCGTCGGTCTTATTGCAAACGAATCCGCTGAAGTTGAGAACGATACGCGGCGAAGGTGGGGGCGGAAAATTGTATGCGGCTAACGCAAATTACATCGTGTCAAGTTGTACGGCGTCCAGAACTTTATTCCTTGCAAAAGTTACGATATCCGTCGCGCAAGCCGCTCGAGAAGCGGCTTGCCGAGCCTCGGCAAATATCGTCGCTCGGCAAAGAGTACTTGCCGAGTTTTCTTGCCGGAATGTTATGTCTATTTGCTAGCCGGATGGGAGTCGTATCAAATTGCAATCTGAGACCGTGACTCACCCTCTTTTTTATAGGTCAGGTCCTGGTACGCTCCGCTAACAGGATCCGAGAGTCAAGAGAGATTTTTCGAAATGTTCATGCAAACGTTCCGCGCGAACGCTGCGGAGTGTGTCGTGCAACATTAACGGGGCAAGGACACCATTTTGATATTAATCCGGCGTACACGTCCGTAAATGTGATTTCACCGCTCTAACGTAGCTGTCCGTGACAAATGTAGCGAAAGTCCATTACCCTCTCGAAGTACTTAAACCTATTAGACGAGAGTACTTATCTCTACGACCCATGTCTCGCGGCCAGCCAGAACTGAAGTATCTGAGTCTACATCATGACCTATCGATGGCTCTTTAATCCTCGATATCGTTAAAAGTAGCCTGCTTCACGTCCGAAGTTTGTCAAGTTTTCTCGAGCGTCGACGCCTAAGTTGCTCGAGCATCCCCAACCCCAGACATATTACTTTTGCACCGCCCATTATGTCCCCTATATCCAGGTATTCAATTCACGCGCATACACCTCTTACCGTTCCATGAGACAGCAATGCAAGACGCTAAATGAGCCAGGGCGAAAAATCAAAATAGCTCGTCCGCATTCAAGTCCGCCCGCAAGAATGACGTCGCTGCTTAACTTCCGGAACGGTAGTTAACGTTCCGGGCAATGGCAACGCGGAAATGCCAGACATTCCTCGGCAACAATCTCGCCGTGTAATTTAATTTGCCAGGAGGATCGCACGGCGTTACCAGCGGCCTGCTGCGTTCACGCAAGTGCGAGCCTGGGGAGCACGATTACGCCCCCGACGTCTGCCTTTCGAAGAAAGCTCGAAATTCAGCGGAGCGCATCCTGCCAGAGCACGGTCTCCAATGCCTGCCAGGTAAAGAAAATGGCGAGTCGAGTTTGTGCTGCGGCACTTTTAGCGTCGGCAAGCTGTCGACAACGATAGCGGCTGAGATCAACAAGCTCGAACGAGAAGCGACTCCTCGGAGTAAGACCAGCGTATTCGGCTTGAAGTGGGCCTCTGGAAGGATGTTCTCAGTTTCGTGGAGCATCGAGTGGCGAGACGAGCCGTCCACAGAAGGACCAGCGCACTTTTGCCCAACAGTGGGCGACAAACGCCTCCCGTCGCCCTCGAGGACCCTCTTTTCTACGTTAATTACGTTAATAAGCTGGTTAACTGAGAGGATGTACGCGAGAATCGCGTTACCGTTATAATAATGAGGGTTGCCTTCTTTCTCCCTCCTTCGGATCCATCGCGATCCTTCGTCTTTCGGCGACTGAGGCCGACGCATTCCACGGATGAGAGAAAGACACCCCTGGAAGGGTCCCGCGACCGAAAACGGGGGGATTGCCGACTGAGGGCTCCTGCCTCGGGATCGGTTTAATAATTTCCATTTTGACGACGAGGGTTACTGCCGGCGTTCACGCTCATCACGCTCGAAAGTGTCTTTTGTGATCGCTCAAGTAGCTGCGCTCCCCGAGGGCGGACTCGGCACCCGGCACCGGGGTTTACGTCAAAGGGAATGTCAGGCCGACTCCGCTGATGCTCGAAGAGACGCGCGTCTGAGCATCGCAGATACGCGCAAGGCTATGAGAAACGTCGCGGGTACAAAGATATCGGCGTGTCTGTCTGACTGAATGCCTCCCCCTGCTCGCCGCCCGCCTTTGTCTTCTACTTATCCGTACATGAGATAACTCACGAACCGTGCGTCCTGACGTGAAAAGGTCCAGGACGAGCGCCGTTCTCATGCGGAGGTCGAGACTGGAAGCGATCGAGTTCCTTATCGTACTTAATCGACTTTCGACTCGGTTCCGTGATTCGATCGGACCATTTTATGCGCCCTTCGTCCGCTCTTTCGTCCTCTCCTTCGTTCTGCCGGTCAGGACGCTTTGGACTGGCTCCGATCCGACGTCCGTGATGGAACGCGAGCTTCAGCGGTCATGACATCTGTCTCGAGTTCTGCGCCGAGACAAATACAACGTACTACCCGCCGTGATAGGGGCATTTAAGTAAGAGGAAATCACGTCGTTGAATCATGCGGATATGGGGGTGCGCTTACTTCGCCGCAGTTTATGTATGTAGGTACGTACGTCGGTATGTATACGTGGAAGGTGGAGGAGTCCTCCGTGGAAGGCAAGCGAGCGCACGTACTATCTTATCTCCGGCGGATATAAAGCCGGATTAAGAACGCCGACGGGACCGGGGAAAGTTAACACATTGCACGCGCGAATGTCCCTCCTGATTTCGGAGCTCGCTTTATTTCAAGCCGCAGGAATTATCGCGTCTCGCGATCCCGCTGCAGATGTTCCGCACTCTCTGCCTTCGCCGTCGCCACCTCCCGGTGCAAAATCCGTTCGTGAAAACTTGTAATCCTCCCCGACCGCGACGTTTTAATGAACTCTCGCGTCATGTCGCGCCTTCAATTCGTAGTCGGACGCTTCAGTAATCTGTTTCGACAGCCATAAGTTTTTTGAAACTTATCAATATTTACTTACGATGACACAGTTAATAATTCTAATTTTCCGTTCGTGTCAGTAAGTTCTCTCGACGAGAACTTTTCATGGATAATGTACAATCTGAGTATCGCTGCGTCGAGATAATACTCTCCTTCTTATTAATACAATATCGTACGAGGAGCGAGAGTTATTTTTTGGAAGATCGCCTCTTTACGATGCGATACATAATGTAAATAGAAACGAAGCGACGCCGGACGACGGCGGACGACGACGGACGATGGTTATTATCTCTTCACAAATTACATCGAACCGGCAACGATGCCAGGCTTTGGTCGCCGGCACGATAAACCCACCCACTCATCCTACCTTCCGCCATCCTCTACCGGCATCCCCACCGCCGACATCACCACCTACGCCTCCCTGTCTCATTTCCAGCTACCCAGCCTCCTGATGTACCACGTGCAGGGCCCATTTACCCAGCCACTATGTACGGTAGGCAACACTTATTACGTAGGTAACACAATCGCATAATGCTCAAGATCCCTCCGCATCCTCGTCCGCCCTTCTTCTGCAACCCACTCTCAGCCCCCTCGACTCTCACCCCTCTCGACCTTACCTCGAGCTTCCTTGTCTTCGCGCCCATGATAATGCCTAATTTAATAGTTCGAAGGATCACGCTTGCTCTAACGAGACACCGATATCGAGCTACTGAAGAACGTCGTCGTTGCGTCACACGCCCCTTTTTAGCCCAACTCCTGTTATCGCGTCTTATACCTCGGGCGCTCCGGAGGCTCTACAGGTTTTTTTTTCTAATTAAGCTTATTTCCTTATTTTCGTAGTGCGCAACCTGGCCGGAAACTTCCGATCTGTCGTTAATTAAACAACTTCTTGTGCATTAACCCTAAGTCGCTTCAATAATGCTCTCGTTAATGACGATGCGAACTTGCGCTCGCTGGAAGTTCGGGCAGAAGAATCCTTTGATGAGCCTCGACGTTCGAGTGGAGTGAGGCGATGCCTTTATGAGAAAAATAAACAAGTGCTAACGATGGGGGGGAAAGGAGGGAGTGGGGGTGCCCCCCGGTGATCGGTTTAAATACTGTTCAGCGAACAAACGTTTAGAAGCGCTCGGAAACATGCCGCGAGCCGGAACAATATCGAGTCTTTTAAATATAACTTTTACGATTCGACCCATATGCCCGGGCGAATCCCGGATGAGAGAGTTCAGGCGAGTAATGGCCGTTGCAACGTCGGACGTTACGCGGCTCGTCGCAATTACTCCCATTTCAGCCAAATTAGGTGAGCATTCTCCCCTGCGAGGCCCGTAATTCACTACTCGCGTATCTACTCTCCGCCAATGTCCCATAAAAAAAGCGTAGCCGCAGCGTCGTTCGGTCCAGTCAGATACTTAGGAGCAGCGAAGTGAGCGGCAGTAAAGGTGAAATGACACGTCGACGCGTTGCCGGCAATCTCCTTCACGGTCGTTAGAACTGCTGCGTGTTGGTGAACCGATGCGGCCGTGCGCAGTTGCACCGATGTACCGATGCACCGGCAGCTGCGCACACGTCGGCATCCTCCTACGCAACCGTCCTGTCGCGCACTCGCGCGCTCATAATTCCCAACCCCTCCCCCGCGTATGCAGGTACTTTCGAATGCACGTACTTGTTACGCACGTAATTTCCAGCGCCTCCGCAACATCCAAGCTGCGCACGTACGCGCACCGGCACAAAGACGCTGACGTATCGACGCCTTCCGAGAGACGCTCCCACTGGCCGGTGACGCGCAACACGCGTAGCCGGACAGAAGCCGTGTTCCGTGTCTCATTTCGAAACTGGGAATCGGCGATGTCGGAGGCGGACAAACAATCGATAGCCCGGAGGAAGGCACGAGTTATCGAGAGGTGTCTGACACGACACCGTCGGCCGTGTTCGATTCGATAACTCTCCCCGCGCCCCTGTCAAGCAGCCCCCACCTAGCCACCAGGCCCCCTTAGATACACAATCCCATTGCCATGTCCTCAAGACCAGACGCGACGGCAGACGTACACACAGATTACCGTACAATGTTTCGCCGCGAAAGCGGATTTCGCCTCCCATCTCCGGGGGGTCCCTCGTCGCGTGTCGCCTACCTTCTCCCTCGCGGAAAAGCGTCGCGGATCTTTATTGATGACGGAGAACGTTGCCTGGGCTCTCGTTGCGTAAGTCTCGCTCGTGAGCGGGACGAAAATACGAGATTTATCGCGGCCGCTCGCGCCTTTGTAATTCCATGCCCGGCGAGTTACGTCACGTAGCGGGGGCCGGGCTTGCACGGGGCTCCCTGGGATTACGTAAGGCGTCAGGTGCGGGGAATAAGTAACGTTAATGGGGATGAGAGTCGAGGTGCCCGGGCATTTGCCATTTTCCGGTGCGCGGCCGAAATTGAAAGGTCCGCTAAAATCGGTTAAACTTTCAATGGCATTCTGTGGACGTGGCCCTCGCCGACGGGCGAGATTCGGTTTTCCGCTCGCTTACGCGTTTAGTGCATTTGTCCTGCAGGAGTGGAAGGGGGTTGGCCGTATAAAAATGGATGAAACAGCACGCCCGGGCGCGCTAACTTACGGTCTGTCGGCGATCGCTGAATCGAGGATCGGAGGATCGATGGAACGAGCTCGGAAGCGCGATGGATCAGACACCTTTAGCCGCGAACCATCGGCGAGCATCGGAGTCGGAGCTGAATGTACCCGAAATAACGCCACAGATTAATTATCAATGCCGTGCAACGCTGCGTGGTCGAAAATAAGTGACGGCCAGGGGTGAAAAAGTTTCCCTTCGTCGCTTCAACGAGCGGGGCATTTTTAAATCTGCGGGCCAGTGGGGCTCAGAGTGGGTTTCCTTATTTTTTCCCCTCGAATTACTGTTTCGACTTGAGAGGACCCGCGGTCGGAGACAATTAAAACTTTAAGCTGAAATAGCACCGTCGTCGTCATTCGAGCAAAACGCTTTCTTCTCGCTCTTTCTTCTTTTTACCCTCTCTCTCGCTCCCCCTCTCTCTCTCTCTCTCTCTCCCTCTCTTTCCCTCCCTCCCTCTTTCTTTCTTGCTTGCCCGCTCGAAGTCGAGCGACCGAGGAGCAAAGTTTTTCTTAGTCGATAGAACAATGGTAAAGAGCCGGGGAAGGGGAGAGCGTCTAAAAAATGTGTGCCCGACGCGATGATTTAAGGTGCCTCGTCGGTACAACTTTAAGGAACATTCGCTTCTATTGTATTCCGATCTCGAGAGCCACTTTTCACCCGGACTCACTTTATCCCGGCGAACACGGTAATACCCGCGCACCGCTGCCGCGTGTCCTTGCTTCCGCGTTCTCCTCCAGGATTACATGCTTCCTGACCGAAAGAGCCAAATCGTGGCGCGGAGAAAGACGAGGAACGCGCGGAGGAGGACGGCCACCGAGACGTGGAGCATCTCTAATCGCATCTAGTTCCCGCGTACACATCTAAGCACGTACACGTACATCGTGTTATTTAGAATTTCCACCCGCGGCTTAATTAGTGTAATAGTAATTTACGCCAAGTTCCGGAGTCGGCGCCGTAGCGTGCTCGCGATAAGCCGCAATCGACGCGCGCTACTCAAAGTGATATAACCCTGCGTCTGCGCTGACAACGGCACTAATGTATCGGGAGTCGTCGAAATTCGCGGACTTAAGGCGCGAACTTCCGAACTGCTGAGCCGAAACGGAATTTTCGACTGCTGCCTCTGCTGCGAGTCGACTGATGGCGGGCTTCAGGACCGGATGGGCTGCGGGGGATGGATGGACGATAAACCGTGAAACCTTCCAACATACTTCGTCGAGCTGTTCGTTCCGAGAGGGATGATCAAGCAAAACGTTCCCTTTTTTAATATGGGCAAAAAAGCAGGAGGCTGGCGCGGTGGTCGTTTGAAGCACGACTGTCAAACTGGTTAAGTATTCGGCAAAGAAAAAGGGAGGAGAGGCAAATTCGTTTAAGATTAATGTAAAAGAACCTCGACTGCAAATCGGAAAGGTGCCTCATTTATGCTGCCCTCTGCGTATTCGGATAATTCAGTGCGTCGTGTGTTTTTTCGACAGATTACTTTTATTAGTATACCGAGATTAGGGTGAGGAGCACATGTTTGACGAGGCGCGATAAGTAAAACCGGAGGTCTGTTTGTCTTCGTCGACCAAAGCGACGACACGTTCCTAAAGGGAGCTGGGATCGATCCTAACAATGAATACAATACCTCCGTCTCGTGCACATACATAAACAGTGATTCTGCTACCCCGATTCACGACGATCGTTTGTTTGCTCTCGGGGCACGATAACTAGACACCCGTGTGATCCTTACTGCCCTCGCCCGACAAAGAGCCAGGATCCAAATCCCTTTATCGGCCAGGCAGCGGCAGAGGCGCGCCGGGGGAGACGGAAGCAGGGCACGTTTTTCTTGAAACGAGATATACACCTTCCCCGGCAGCGGTATAACGAGCCGTTGTGTCCCGTCAATCGGCCGCTTCTTCTCCGCTTCCGTAGAGAGCAATTTTTGTCCGTACTCGTCGAAATTGTAATCGTCTCCCCATGGCCGCTTAATTCGCTCGCTGAATCCGCCATAGTAGAGACGCGGACGAAACAAAAAAATAATTCGAAATCTACGGGATCGGATCCGATCGGATTCCACGCTTCCGCCCGCCCACTCATTCCGCGTGTACGTCCACCAATGGGTACATACACGCTCCCGGCCAAGTCCGTACAGTCGTACCTACGTCCACGCAAACGTGTTGACCGCGTATCGCGAAACCTCTGGCGCCAACCAATACGCGTCTACCCACGTACTCCACACACGCACATCGGCACGACTCCATCTCCATCGGTGGCTTCGACACTGTGCATTTCCAGAGTTTCGTGGGCCGTGTAAATTAATCCGGCGCGGCGCGGCTTTTTTTCGTCCTCCTTTTCAGCGCCGGGGTTTTAACGAACGTTTCGCAGATCAAGAGCTTCCCCCATCGTTGCCGGGGGATGCTCAGACTGACCGCAATACAGGTCTAACCGTCTACGAAACGGCCGTCGACGTTGGCCCGCCAAAGCCTTGACGTGTATCTGCCTTCGCTTTTTACGAGCCCGTACCTCTCTGCCTCCCCTTGCTCACCTCCCCCTTGCTTTCCTCCATGGGGAAGAACGAACTTAACGAACGGAGATTTTTATTTTTCGTGCCGGGCTCGGCCTGCGTCGACACGAAAAGGCTCGTGCCCGGAATGCGAACGTGGACATTTCGGCGTACCGCTGACTCTGGGTCTAAGTGGATAACTGCTCTGTCAATCCGTTTTGCCTGCGCGAGACCGTATCGACGGTCGTCCGGTTAATGATTCACGGCGGGGTTTCGGAGTGCAGGCCAAAACGTTTATATTTGAACCGCAGTAATGATAACCAGCTTTAATTCACTGAAAACGTCAAGGTACAAAATATTCGAATCTGACAGTTGGATGGGTATCATTTGTTATTTATTCTTCATTCCAGAAGCTTTTACAGTATGTATCTTTACAAATTTCTAGGCTGTAAAATTGCGCGGCTACACCATATGGGGTTCTTGTGATTAATTGTGCTAACGCACGCAGTATGAGAAGGTTTCATCGTTGTACTCTAACATGATTCGAGGAAGTTTTTGAGCGAATTGTTAATGCATGACTGTGATGCAAGGCTTGTAATTTGAACGTGTTGTGAACTTGTGAGTGACTTCGAACGGTTTATGTTTCAGTGGTTGAAGAACAGCCAGTTGGCACTCTGGAGGATTCTTCGCAGCAGGAGGAGGGTAAAGTCTTTCGGGCGACTTCGTTATTAAGGATGCGCTAAGTCGGACGCAGTTGGCTTTTTTTGACGAGTTGCTCCTTCGCTACGGAACTTTAATTAGCAATGCCGTTAATTCCTTGGACCTGCGAATAATTATGTTTTATCAACGGGAGGTACTGAGTGGGTCCTACCGAACTGGCGACTGTAGCGTTGTTCATAAAGAGACGCGAATCGATATTCGCTGACGAATGGAAATTAAGAGAATGTTGAGAATTGTAAATTACGCGAAAATTGCCAGCTGCGAAGATAAAGGCGTCTTGCGTTCTCTGACTTTGATTCTCGAAAAAGTGGAAGGTATTATTACAGCCGACGATGACGACGAGGAGAACGAAGAGGACGAGGACGAGGAAGGACAACCGGCTTTCGTGGAGACTGACTTTAAATTCTCCGACTTTTTGCAAAGGTAAGTATCGCTCTTACTTCAATCTCGAAACACAGATCTGGCATGAGGATTTTCTCAATTCTCTTTTCAAGATTCGCCAACGTAAAGATTGTTATGGCGTTGGCCATACTCCTTCGCGACTTTGATAAAAACGGCGACGAAGTCAATCATTATATCATCAAGATGCTGCATAGGATCGCCTGGGATTGCAAGATGCCTGGAATGATTTTCCAAGCTTCCATATTCCGAATCTTCCAAAGGGTACTTGAATCGAAATCTTCGGAGCACAAGGTAAACGCGACAAATGTTCGAACTACCAGTGACTGACGTACATATTACTCAATTTGCCACAATGATGTATTTTTGTGAGTGCAAACGTACTGAATGGAAAGCTGCTATTCATTTATTCACCCCATTGGGGTAAGACAAAAATGTGAGAAAAATGGAAATGTTCGTTGAGCGAAAATTCATTAATGTGACAGGTTCGGTAAGTAATTCTGACTGATTTGGTAAGTCCAGCGCTGATATGACGCTTCGTGAAAGAACCTTTGGTTAAAAACCTCTATTAGTTAATGCACCGCAAAAATATTCGGTGGCTCGACCGGACCGTCAGCGTTGATTTACGTCAGCGTAATCTCTTACGTCGATCACTTTACTTACAGCTTACGTGTGTGAGCGCGATGCATCGGGGGGAAAAAAGTTCGGCGCGCGATAATTAACGCCTGCCAGAAAATTTTTTCGTTCTTCCGCCGTCGGAGCAGCTGCCGCGGGACAAGCGAATCCATCAATTAATTATTCGCCTCCGCCCGTTAACGATCGCTCGTTCATTAAACTCGGTTACATCTTTTTTCGCCCCGGTGCACTTTTAATCAATGCCAAAACCGCACCGGCGCTCGCGTTCGTTCGCTCGCGAGTCCGCCGGGAATGCGTATTCGATCCCTTACAATTACACAATTAAATCGATAATAACAAACTGCGGACTGGCTGGGCCCGTAACGCGCCGACACTCGGCAATGAGCTGAAACTCGGTGTCTGCGAGTAAACGGTTAATCGTCCCGTGTCTATTAGCCCAATAGTACTCTCCGCGAAGTCAAACATGTCTCTAGTCGATTACACTTGTCTTACCCCGCCCGTAAATTCGGCGTTACACATCGAAGATATAATAAGGATTGTGCGTCGAATCGCTGCTTCTGATTTTCGAATCTCTTACGCCACGGTGGAATTTGATTCCATTCGCGTGCCAAGTTTCGCTATCTGACGGGATCACGTTGTGTCTCAGGAGCTGCGGAGGTTCGCCATTTTCATAATCCGCCGCTTCATCGAGACAGCCCAGAAGAACCGCAAGACGTACATGGAGCTACTCTTCTGGAAAGCGACTCGCGACGCAACAGAGATGGTCGACGGTTACAGCGCCGAGTCGGATAACAAGAAACTTCCGCGAGGCTTCTGGACCGAGCAGGAGGAGGACGAGTTACGCAGCCTCTTCATGGAGCATCAGACTAACAAGTATCCCCAAGGTACGGCCCTTAGGCGCCTCGCTCTCTCGCAGGACGGCCATGAAAATCGCTCGCTTTCGAAAAATTGCTCCCAAGCTCCGGTTTCCGCTGTGTCTCATGTTGCCCAACCCACCCCCCGACTTCTTCCCAACTCGCGATCCACTTTTTCCTCGCAAAACTGTTACTCCTCGCCGAGAGGCGCTCGTGAAAGGCATCAGTAACGCTCAACTGCCGTTCGACCCTTTTTTCCGGCCAACCCCCGCCTTCGCAGTCAAGAAACGACGCGAAACTTCGCATCCAATCCCGAGAATTACGTATTTCGAAGTTTCGCCAATTTATTCCGGACGATTTTCTTCCCTCCCCTCTGGCCGCCTTCCGCGATCCACGCGCCGTTCGTTACTCCCCGCGGGATATTACCAATTTTCGATCTGCACCGATCATCCCTCTTGAACACCCCCACCGAGGCTGCGCCGAAGCTCGCGCGCGTTATGCGTTCGACTCATCCCGTTAGCCTGATTAAATTCAGTCCCAGCGACCGTCTTCGGAGGTCGGAAATTGATAGACCGGCTCGTGGATTGTCGAGGAAATGATTAGATCGTCGATAACAATGTCTTCATTTCTTGGTTAACCGAATCACGTACTCCGCGGGAGAGGGCGGTGCGGAAGGGGATGACGAAGTTATTCTCGCCGCCCCGGCGTGCGCGCCAATTCACGGATAATATTGATTAGATATAAATAGCGCGTCGATACCGGGTGGTGGCCTTGAATCAGTGACCCGCGGAGCTCGTCCGCAAAATGGATCGCATCCCGGAACAGGACGCGCGACGTAAAAGGCCAGCTAGTGGATTACGTCTGAATTTTTTAGCGTGTCCACGCTGCCTCATTGAAAATTCAACGGACTACGTTTCGCGCGGGGACGAACACGCTCGGACACGCGTGTGCGCGCGTGCTCGCTATGCGATGGAAGTTGCGAATACTTCGAACGCTCGAAACCGACAGTCGGATCACAATTCGAGAATCTGAGAAAAAGTAACGGGGGATCGCGACGAAATTGAACGGCTCGACTCGTTCCTTCGCACTGCGACGAAATGAAATTGCAATCCGGGAGAGAGCGAAATGGCGCTTAGCGATTGCGGTATTATACGCGTCGCGGTACACGTATTACATATATAGGAGTGTATATAGAAACGCTGTCGTGTGTTCGAGCGTTTTGTGCGGGCGGAGGGGGGGTGGCAATAGTAAGGCTATTAAGATGTCAAGAAAATAAATCTGGACCGATACGATAAATTTACAGCGGGCGCCACGGCTGTAAACTCGCACTCGAGTTTAACAAGTGACAATGTCGTTACACGGTCTAATTTATTGAGCCTGCCGCTTTGCGGGGCGTCGCACATTTTTTTTCTGTTTTTTGTTGGCTATGTGCTTTTTTGTCGAGGGCCAATTTCGACGCGCTGTCTGCGATATTTTATAAAGCGGTGCGAAACAGCTTTGCGATATTGTTTCGCGTCATGTCATCGGGGTACATGCGAAAATTGCTCGCTGCTCTCTTTTTTTTCGTCATCGCGTCACATGTAGTGCGCGTGATCCGGTAATACCTATTTTTTTTTTTACGATTCATCGAGTTTGTCGACCTTTCGCAGACCTCCACGATGATCTCGGATCTGGCGCCGCTGATTTTTATCGAATCATGACGATCAGGCTGCTCGCTTTTTAATTCGTCTTGCTTTCACTCCTTTCATGCTTGTCTCCGATTTCATTTTTCCCTTCGTGTCGCCGACCATTGACACGCGAGGCTTTACCTGTGCCGTTTTTCGCAGATCTTATCGACTGGCTCCAGGATCGCATTACAAATGAGACGAGGACGCGTCGCGGCATCATAAAGAAGCTGAAGGAGATGTGCCTCTTCGTGAATTCCAAGGTAAGTGCCACCCTCGCGCGACCCACGGCTGCCGCTTTAAAGCGAACGTGGTGGGTTATACACTCGGAAAATTCACCCTGACCCCGGGCGCGTTTTCCTAAATCCCCGGTTACAAAGTCCCTCGTTCTACAAGAGTGATCGAAACTTTCTCCCCTTCCCGCGACGCACTCTCGGCGTTGGGAGGGCTCAGCGTCGAATATTTATACGAATTAAGATCAGAGAGCGTCGAGAGGATTGAGCGAACTTGAGGATCGAAAGGGGCCCAGATACGAAGACGGAAAGAGAGCGGAAAGGAACCAAGAGTGCGCAGACAGAGTAAGGATGACGTTGGTCAGAGAGAGTGAGAGAGGGAAAGAGAAAGACACAAAAGGAAAGCGACGGACGTAAGTAGTACGGTCAGAAAAAAAAGTATCCGAGAGGCGACTCTTTTGAGGTGGTCCCCCCGGAAGATTGTTTCCTTCAGGATCTACGGCGATCTGGCACGTAGGTTCGTGAAAAAGTGGCCGAGGCGCCCATTCGCCAGCGTCGCTCGCCGTTCCTCTCCTCTGCCACGTCCGTGCGCGTGTCCCATCCCTCTACAGCCCCTCTCGACCCCCTCAGCCCCTCGGCTCCTGCGTCGAGCGGCTGACAGGATCAATGATTTACGAGGGCCACGAGTGGGCGGGGGGTAGCCGGCACGGCCTCGAAAATAAGTTTTCTGGACCGCCGTCGCTGACGGGGCGAGCATATGCAAAAAAATGGAGACGGGGAATTGCTGTAGGAACTGTAAATTCTCCGGAGACAATTCCTACCGCCCCGGCTGAGAGGGAGTTCTTTCCCACCCCCCTCCCCCATCCAGGCCTGTGCAGCTACCCCCTCTTGCGCCTCCCCTCGATGCCGCGTAGGCGAGGGGATGGATCACGGCTTCCGTGCGAGAAAAGGGTGAGACCGAGTGCGGATAGAGGGAGACGGATCGAGGAAGAGGAGAGAATTTCAACTCCCGGCTCTCCTTACTTCCGCGCCAGCATGGAAATATCTTGAGCCCTTCCCCGCCCTCCACCCCATGCAGCCTCCAGTTACTTTCCTTCTCTTCCTACTTCCGCCTACTCGTTTCACTCACGCATCGCACGCCCACGCTTTCCGCGCGTCACCTCAGACCTCCACTCTGCCCACCCCTTTGCGCGAAAAGCTATCGCTTTGTTTGCCTTTTGCCCCCGCGAGACACGTATAAACATTTGTATCGCGGCTGCCACGGGCGTCCGTGAGCTTTACAATCTCGTTTGTTAACTTCGCCGACGAGGGGGGCGCGACGCGGTCGAATGGGGCTGAATTTTGGGGAAGTTGGATGACGACTGCGCTGAATCGTATTGACTTTCGCTCGCAATCGTTGCTCGAACTGTCTCAGTTGCTAAGTTATCGAGTTACAGACTTCCGATCTGAAAACTCTCGGTCGCAGCGTGCATTCCTCGCATCCGAAAGGGGAGCGCAGTTTCTTACCAGAGACGTACACAGCCAGCTGCACTGCGTTAGCAGGCGACCAGAACTTACACATTCCGCAGTCAGGATCGTCCGCTAATTGCGCAATACTACGCTCAATTAAACAAGCAATTGCGGCGTCTTGGCCAACTTCGGGCAGGAATTTTGCCGCTGCCGTCTGTTCTCGAGACAGGAGGTCAAGCTTAGCGCTATCATTCTCCCTCCCTGTCCTGCCTTACGGTGGTAGGAATTAAGAACGTAAAGTTTCGACAGAGAGGGTCAGTTATCTTCCGCCGCCACGTTATTCTCCAGAGTTGACAGGATGTGACAGCTTTGGAGTCGATGTCGTGCGAGCGTGCCGGGATCGAAATAATTTCGCTTAAAATCGTCTGCGTGTCGTTATGCCTGTGGGAAATCTGCGCGACGATGGCTGAGACTCGAGACGCGTTGTAATGATAATCTGAGGGCATTACCTTGTGTAAGACGTTGCGGGAACGTGCGAGCACGTGCGCCGAAGAAAAATAAATGGTGGGAGGACCTGCCGTCCGTTCGGAGCACGGAGACGGCAGGGAGACGGGAGGAGATGAGAGTGGACGAGGGAAGACGAACGGGCAAGGAGGAAGTGGGAGGAGGGACGATATATCAGCGTACCGTTAAAACCGTATTAGCCCACTTCGAGATCGGCGATTAATCATAGGTGAGATGTGATTACTCGGAGAGCAATCAAAAGTCTCACGACTGACTGCGGCCTGAGTAGAGGGCCGCCAATGCTACTGCTGCCGCTGCTATTATTGATTCCTTGACAAACTCCTCCGAGGGAAGCTTAGGCGCGGAAGCGTTTCATTTAAATAATTTCATGCGTGAGTGCCCTCGATCCTTCGTTCTTACCCCGCCCACCGGGTCGCTTTATCTCTGTATTTCTTCTCCCCCTGCCGTCTCCGTCCCTCTAACCCTCTCCCCACCCCATCGTTTCTGCCCCGATGGACTGCGGCGGAGTGTTCATTTGACATTCATTTAGTCCGTGAAATCGTACGGCACCGCGGCCATTTAGGGCCCCAAGGTGATCTTTTCGAGGGTGAAGGGTAATCGTTGGAAAACGAGCGACTCTCTCCACTCTGTCTTTTTCTCCCCGGCGCCCTCCTTCACTTCCTCCGAGGGGAGGGGAAGACGTGCGGCGGGAGGAGTGATATTATGCAGGATAGAGACATATTTCTTCGGGCGTCGGTTACTCTTTTCTGAGATGCCAAATGAATTTAGGCTGTCAGGAGCGAGGTGCAGAAGAGGCTGCCGAAGGAGTGGGCCGAGGACGAGATCGCCCAGCTGACGGAACTCTGGGAGCAGCTGAAGGATGATGATGGTAATTATGTGATTTGTGTAATTTGTTGAATTTAGAGTACACTGCTTATTCAATTCTTCGGGTTGGCGTTTTAATACAATTCTTGTACACACCTGACAGGATAATTGACGCACAGAATTGGAATAGAAAAGGTGGAATACATTCCATGTCATGATTATCTTGCAGCTTGAAATTGTTTATTACACGAGTCAGTGACTGCGTCCAATCGCTGGGGAACTTGTGTGTTTTTCCTAGTTTTTCGTGGCATTTTTCACCGGAACTTCGACACTGTTGCATTCACGGGACTCCGATTTCGACTATTTGAATCCAGGTCAAATCCTCTTCCATGCTATCAGCCTATCATTCGCTGTAAATACTTTATTTACAGTATAACTCGCGAAATTTTTATTTCCTGCGATTTTTGCGCCAATTTTTCCTTTTTTCACCGAATTTCGCCTATATCTCCGAAACTGTTGCATTTCAAAAGACCGGGTTCCGATTTTATTAATTCTTCTTTATTCCTTTATCTTCTAATAATTGTATAATTCAGCCAACGATCTTTGTCCGAGGCATAGACCAGAAAATGTCAATTTTTAAGCGTTTTTCTTGCTATTTTTAATATATCTCCGAAACTATTCCAGTTAGAAGACTCTGGTTGCGATTTTTGTAACTTCCATTTGATCCTCTTTCACCGTGCACAATCATAAGTTGATCCGAAAACTTTTTTCTTTTACGATATTTCGCGACCCCATTTTTCAACAGTTTTTTGGCTATAACTTTCAAGCTAATGCGAATTTCGAGAACGGCAAACGGCTCTGTGAGTTATGTTCGGTCCCTTACAAGGAAGCAAAAGGGCATTTCGATCCGTTGACTTTCGATTTTCCGTAAAAATCAATCACTTCAAAATACGCGATTTTTTAAATCGCTTGTAACTTTGGAAAAAAGGATTGAAACCTATGATAATCATAGATTTTCTTGCAGGTTTTGACGCGCACTTTCGGATAGGACTATCAGCGAAAGTCATATGCGTTGCGCATTTAGTCAAAATTATGCGTGACATAATAGCGCAAAGTAACAGAAACTAGTGTAAATGCACGTAAATTTATTCGAAAGAATTTGAAACGCGTCATACGTGCATACAACATAAACTACGACCCAATATAAAGTAGATTCGATCTGATACGACATAATCAACTTGTTAAAAATTGTACCAAAATGTTATTCTTTTCAAAATCACGGAAACAAAAGGTTAACACTCGACGATTTGGACAACTTACATCGCGCGAAACGTCGCGTTACCGGCGTAGGACGTAATTAGTGACACAACTTTGCAGCGAAGTATTCGAAAGTAAACCTTGGCCAACAACAGACGGGCCAAGTCGAGGACGCGACTTTGTATAAACTTGCAATGTAATTTTTACTCACTGCCGGCCTGACAGTACGCTAGGGCGAGTCATCTGCTGAGTCTATAATTAAACTTTTCCAACTTGTAACGCAATCTCGTCAGATGGCCACGTTCTGGAAAGTGTTAAAGAAGCCCGCGGACGATCTCGCGGAAATTTGTTAACACCCAGACGGCTCTGGCGGGATTTAATTAAAGGCCGAATGTCCGGACACGTCCGGCTGCTTTACGGTGACAATAACTCGAAACCCGTCGGGGGACGAGCGTGGAATAATAGCGGAGAGACGGGCGGAAAGATTTTCGAAAGTCTCGCGAAAACTGTAACTTATTTCATTTTCATGCGGTAGCGCCGCGCTTCTTAACTTTTCTCCAAGAAATTAGACCGTCTCCGAGCGGATATAATTCCGCGGCTCGCTCTTCGCGGGGTGTTGCGCGAATCTCACCCTCTCCGTCCCCCGTGCAGTTTCTCATTTTACCTTTTGAACCACCCACGGCTCGCGGCTTTGACATTCTCACTGCACGACACCCGTGACTTTTCATTAACATTCAGGATTTGGGAGCATTATACGAAAACCACCGCACGCTTGCCTACCAAACCGCGCATATACATATGTATTGTCCTAAAGCCCCAAAGTTTCGTAAGCCCGAGGTTTTAACCGAAATAACCTGAAAAACACACCAGTTCGTCCCAGCGGACGGTTTCTGCTTCCCGCCGATACGAAGAATCTACGTCCTCGCACTCATTGTCGAAAGTTTATTGTCACCGTTGCTCGCCAGATCCGGTGGACCTGATTTTCAACGGCCTCCGAATAAAGCGTCCGAAGCCGAAGATCAAGGAGCAGCTTTTGGAATTAGGATTGGCGAAGGATCGTAAGGAGCTGCGCAAAAAGCGAGCGAGAAAAAGCGACCACGGTGAGTTTTCCCTCGTCGACGTCTCGACTCGGGGTCTCCTTCTGAAGCACCCCTTGTTCCGGCCAATCCCATCCCATTCCATTCGCATCTGTCTTTCTTACCATCCTCAGATTCCGCGACTATTCCCATTCGATCAGTCTTCTGGTAACACGATTGCCAGCGACTGCATTGAGTGAACCTCGGATTTGGGAAAGGGCGCGACAGACGGCGTGGCGGTGGACTGAGGAGGGTGGAAAGAAAGGGAGGTGAGGGTGGAGGCCGAGGGCGCAAGAGATGGGCAGACAAAAGGCGGAGCTCGACTAAAGGAGAGGGATAGAGCAAAGATCAATTTGTACGGGATCTCTGCCCGTAGAAACCTCTCCCCGATTCCTTACGGGCGGCGCGGAAAAAAACCTTTCGTCGATATTACCACCGAAGACAAGTCGGCGGTGATATGTTTCCCTCCTTTCGCTCGGCCCCTTCCTCAGCCCCCCTTTTTTCCCCGCCGAAAGACAGACGGGCCGTCGAGAAGCGTCGAGCGGCTACGAGGAGCTGTCGAGGAGCGTCGAGGAGAGTCAAATTATTTCGAGCGATGCACGCCAATTGGCTTCCCTACTTCCCGCCTAGTCTCGTTCTCCTGATCCCTTTTTGGCTCGCCGTGCCACGCCGGGCACGTGCATGGCGGCCTCGGCCTGATCCCCGGCGATGCAAAATACGTGAACCCTGTAATTGCACGTGTCACTGAGCAGGAAACTGTTCTGTCCCGGATACACCGAAATGAGCCCAGGTAGCCTCCGACGTTTTCCGGCATGCTCCACTGAAGAGATTAACGTTCGCCTCCTGGCGGTTTGCTAATACGCCGCGTTGCTTTGGACGCGTAATTATTTCGAAACTAACGGGGTTACACGGCAAAATGTTCGTCCAACTAACGCTTTATCGACGTACGTACACACTATACCATGCCGCGCTCCACTCTCGCCATTCCCACCGGACGCCGAGATTCCATTTTATACAGCTGACGGACAATGTAAAATCTCTACCTTTCGACAAAGAAAACACTGGCCGGGCAAACAGCGCGAAATTCGAAATATTTACGGGGCCGAAGCTCTCCACTATCTCTCAGTTCGCGACGGATAGGAGTTTCGAGATGCGGGCTCATCCTAATTTTCGCGTAACATCGATTATAAATGCCCACGGTCTCAAGCAGGTATTTTCAATAGCGAGGTTGTTCCCTCGAAATAATATTTGCCTTCCGCCCGCCGGCACCCTGCGCGCTCGCGCTCGACCTGCAGCTCGGGGAGTCCGTGGGGCCGGGTATCGTCGCGGAATACAGATCTTGTTATTTAATATCGAAGAACGCGAAATTCCTGCCGCACTTTTCCCACTCCCGGGCACCGGCAGCCAATATCACTACTCCTCCGGACTTTCCATTACGGCGCCGCGAAGAATTTCATATTTATCATGGATATTGTTTTTCCCTCTCGCGCCTTATTTGTATTCAATACGTTGCGATAGATCGTATCGTAAGACACGAGCTGGGAGGGGTAGGCTGGCGGATACGAAGTGAGGTATGGAAGCAGTCGGTTATCACGGCGTAGGCTGATATCGACACAACGCTTTCCCTTATCAATCCGGCGCGAATGTATGCAGGCCTTTGCCGAAGTACGTCGCACTCTTTTTATTTTCGCCGGCGGCGAGCTCGAGATCGTTGCTGATAGCGTGCTTGGCTTAGATACGTACGTCCTGACATTTTTTTGCGTCTGTTGGTCGACCGACGCGCCGTCAACGCAACGAATTAGCATGATAGTGCGGTCGACGGTATTTATTTCGGATGCGAACGCCTCATAAAGCTTTTACGATGTAATCCGAACGACGGTAAATATTTGATTTTCGCCGGGCGAAGATCAAGAGATACGAGCCACTGTTTTTTCCCGTCGCGTAGCCCGGTTGGGCAGAACGAGCGGAGTCGACTTTTGGTCGCAAATAGATTCTACCCGCTTTTTACCTTCGGCCGCGCTTTTCCGCCTTTTTTCCCTCGAAAATATTGCTCCGAGCGACCGGCCGATATTATCGATAACGGATTCGTCGACGGCCGGGCGCGAATCTAAACTCTCCCGTGAAATCGTCAAATCCACGGAAGTCTCGCGAAGGGACGCGGCGAGAGGGCATTGATTCGTCGCGCGCGACGCGTCCGCACACAAATTGACGAATGTGATTTCCGGAAAGGGTTTACCAGCCCTACACTAACTCGCCGAGCTACCCGGGCGCACTCCGCGTAAGCAGTAGCATGCACATACATATACAGAGTTCCCACGCATTGTACCGGCAGCAAAATCGTCGTGGGAAACACAGTCTGACGGTAATTCTGACGGGGATCAAGACTCCGACGAAGAAAGTGCGAAATCCTCGGGAGGCAGCGGCGTGGCGCCGAATAAACCGACGAAAACTCGAAGAACCGCGGCGAGCAGCGGATCGAAGCCGAGGAGGAAGCGGAAGCTGCCTAGCGTCGTCTACACGGACGCACAATTATCCGGCCTCCTGAAGGACGTCATCGACAGGGGTAAGTAATGCATTTCTTCTTTTTCCCCGACCCTCACCCCCGACGTACCGCCCCCAAAGACGAGCTTGTCGTCGTTCGTCGTTGATTTATGAGAAAGGGAGGCTGTCGACTGCCACGCGTTTGCGTGAGCGGGCTTCCTCGAGCTTCCTGCAGGCTTCCTTCCCTCCGCGGGACGACCTTCTCCTGTGGGACAAATGTCCCTGTGAGCGGGAGGGGTCGAAAAAGACTCCCGGGAGCTGGGCCGCCTCGCGGAAGCCATTAGAAATAAATAAAAGAGGAAACTGGGGCCGGAGTAATGGCTTGTCAGACGAGAACGCCATCCACTCGAGACGCAAATGTGGAACACGTCACGATCCTTATGCCGGTCGGGTACCTTCTACCCCCCACAGCAGAGTGGCCAATTTGTACTTGAGACGTCGTTAAACGATACCTTTCCGCGGGACGAATCGTTGCATGTCTTACGAATGCTAAACGGCTATAATACAAAG
The DNA here is from genome assembly GCA_914767735.1 of Anoplius nigerrimus. Lineage (NCBI taxonomy): Eukaryota > Metazoa > Arthropoda > Insecta > Hymenoptera > Pompilidae > Anoplius > Anoplius nigerrimus. The sequence continues at coordinate 11,122,886 of OU612088.1, read as the reverse complement.
TTTGAATCGGGCAGCGAGATCGGAATGGCTCTACCAATCGACGCTTTCTGGATTAAAGTTTCGAAACGGTAACTGCGGTTTAAGAGTGCTAAGAACGCTCCGATGTTCGTTAACGCTCGCAACTTTGCTAATGGGTAAACACTTTCAAAATGTGTCCCCTGAGCTCGAATTCGGTATTATCCAATTTTCCACCGAATACGATACGTGAGCATGTACAGTTCGAGCTCGGATCCGATCTCCGCCGCCGGGAAGACCGCGCGCGGACTAATCAGTAAATGCGCTGTAATATCGCATCCGGAAAAATCACGATACGTCCCCGACATCAAACGCATAACCCGTCCATTAAAGCACCCCCGCAGCCCCGCGGAAAGCTCGCATTCGCGCCCATGACCCAAGGTACCCGTGCGCGCCGAGTGGGAAAAAAGTAGTAGAGGTATGAAAAAAGGCGGATCCGTAAAAACGTCACGTCATAAATCAGGCATGGCCGATGCGGTGGAATGGCTGAGGGAATCTCTGGAAGACGCTTTGGAGGATCGCGACGAGGAGAGCACGGAGGGCATCCCACTGGTACCGTTGACAGATTACTCGGAGTCCGCGATGGATTCGCCGAGCTTTCAAAAGCTTCTCCACGCCATGAATATCGCCCCGCCGGCCGACGAGCAGGAGGCATATTGGAGAATACCTGCGGACATGCTTGGCTCGACGATGCAGAACCGATGCGGCCTCATTGCCGACGCCTTGGCCGGCAAATTCGTCCTCGAGGGTAAGTAATTGGCCTGGTAATTAGAACGACACGCAGCCGGCCGCACTGACGATGGACATTATGTCTTCCTTACAGAACCCGCGCCTCCGCCAAGGCGTGGACCTGGTTCCGACAGCGATGGTGATAAAAACGACACCGACGACGACGAGGACGTCCTTGACAATATCAAGAAATACTTCGCTACGAAAGGTACGAACATTATTAAGACAGAGATTGGGAGCGCATTTGTTAGAATTAATCTGGTCGAAGGCTCCGATCATGGTTAATGCACACTGACCAACGCTGAAAGTTTACTCTCCAATATATGTTGCGCGAAGTGTGCGCCTTCGTGATCAATTGATGCGAAACTCACGTCGAAGTTTGAACACCCAGTCGGCGGGAACTTTTTGTCAGGGGGCATTAAAAATTCAAATGAATAATTAAGGAACGATTGCACGCCCGCGCGCGAGTTATAATGAGGGTGAACTTTCACTGTGTGTACATTAAGTATTCCGCATATCGAGCGCTCTCTCATCGACGCCGTGTCCTTTAACGCGAACGACAGAGTCGGCCGCCGAACCTGGAGAGTCGAGTTTGGCAAATGGCGGTTCTGGGAGCGGGACTCAAGTTAAAGCCGAAGCGTCAAAGAAGCCCGGAAGGTCGTCGGCGTCGAAGGGACGAAAGGAGAAGGCAAACAGCACAACGGACACAGATATGCTCGCCGATTCACAGCAGTCGGTCGGTACGTATAACTTCCTGAACTCTCGGCGTCGTCCCGACGCTGTGCGGCAAAATGGCAGGATCATGCCCTCTGTTACTAACGGCGACAAGCTATTTGAATTGCGCTCGGGATTTACCAACGACCGGGCCGCGGACGTTTCCCGGGGAATATAGAATTGATCGGTTCAATAAGATTTTATGTTGCGCCGAGAGACGATTCTCGCTAGACGTTTGTTTGTCGACTGGGCGGGGGGGTGTGACTAAAACGGGCAAACAGTCGGAGAATCTAAGCTTACGATTGTGCTGGGAACGCTGGTACTTTGAGGACGCGTGCTTGTTCAAACGTGTGGGACTTAGGTTGAGGACTATCGAAACAATTCTGGAATGGTTCTTCTAATCTTTTATGGCTTGTTCCGCGTAATGAGGAGATGTATTTGCAGATGGAAGTAAGAAGAAATCTGGTGGTCGTCTCAAGAAGTTGGTGGACTCTTCTGATTCTGAGATGGAGGTTGAAAGAGGGGATCAAAATCAAGAAGGTAGTTAATAAATCTAAAGTTTGCAGCGGGTCATTTGTGTGTTACGCGGTACAAAGCGAAGTATTTTCTTTGTCAGAAGAACCCAAAAGATCCCGATCGGGATCTCCTGACTTGGATGCTCCGCTGAACAAAAAGCGGCGATTGCTCGACAGCGACGACGAGGACGAACCATCTCCTATCGTGGCCAACAAAAACTCTAGTACCATAATTGCCAGCGACAACGAGGAAGAACCGGAAGACAACCCTCCGGAACCAGAGGACAACCTTCCGGAACCAGAAAACAAACCACAATCTCGTGCCATTGTCAGCGACGACGAAGACGAACTTCCAGCTCTGCAAACACCGAAACCAACTTCTCGTCGAATAATCGACGACGACGATGACGAAGATTAATCTTCCCATCACATCGTCCTATCATATTTTTCACCACGCATAACCTTTTAAACAATTTTACCAATTATACGGACGACCCCGGACGGTAATACAGTTTCGTCGCAGGCGTTGGTAAAACAGCGTAGCGACGCCTGCGTTCATTTACATACCAAATTCACCTGCTCACTCGAACGGCCAGGCCAACCTCGGCGATGCTCTCTCTCACCGTGCCTCGACTTCCTCTTGTCCGCGTCTCTTCGTTCCCACGCTCGCTGGTCTCTCGTTTCAGTACGCCCTTACGGGTAATCGGTTACACCCGGGGTACACTTCAGGGTGCCAAGAAAAACAGTTCCCGAAAGGCGTCCACATTTCGCCAAGTAACGACGAGGATACCATGCTGGCGCAGTAGGTAGTCGTACCATGCGCTGCGCATGCGCACTTCAGCTTACTATTCGACGCGAACTCAGCCGCGAGCGTCTGAGCGCAGGACAAGGCCGACCTCCTTTGCCACGTGTTGCCCGGGTCGTCGGTTGGCCAATGTGGATGACTTTACGTCTTTTGATGGGCAGGTGAGGAGTCTTGGGCGAGTGTCAACGATGCCGTACGTGTGTATCGGGACACAATCGCGACCGAAAGACCAGCCCTTACCTTTTTCCGAACACCTTCGACGACGGTGACGATCGCGAGACGACACGTAATGTCGCCGCAAGGACTCCGCGAGCCGCGGATATGCGACCAGGCGATCATACAGTGACAGAAACCGCGAAAAACCGAGCCGCTGACTGCATATTGCTTTGTTTAATAACAACGCCGCTGAATGCGCAGGCGCGAAGGGCGGAGAGGCGCACGGACGAGATTGAATACTGTTTCGTTCTCTGTGTGGTCCATCCCCCACTTCCGCCAGTCTTAGGATTGTCTTTTACTCTCATCGATGTACTTCTAATTATTTTCTAATTATCCTTTAAATATTGCGAAGACGAGTGGATTTGTTTTTATTTGTGAGATCAATAAAGGATATAACAATACGTTAACGTCGCATTCAGAATTCGATGCGCTTGCATGAGGCAGTAATTAATTAGTGTGGTAAAATAAATTAAAATTAAGATCCATCGTCTTAGCTCACTTTTATCCAGAGGCTGGTGAATAGCGCTGACCGCCAGTATTGGAGCCGATCAATCGCGCAAGTTTCGACTCGGCACGTGTTAGATATTTCCTAAGAACAACGTGCCTACGGTCCGTCGTCTAACGAGCACACGGCGTCGTCGGCGATAGAAGGGGCATTCTCAAACGCTGAGAATCCGGAAGGGTAACCACGTGCATTCTAATCTCAACTTCCGGATACCGGGCCATTAGGAAGCGCGAGGAAGTGTGATAAGCTGGCGAGTCCACTCGCGAATCTGAAGTGCTTCGTCGAGACACGTGGCCCACGTAGCAGGACAACACGCGAGTGAGTAAGTAAGACGGGACTTCCACCTCCATCATGTTAGCCTGGTATAAGCGCGGGCTCCTTATACGGTTGTAGGTGGATGGCATCCTCTCTCTTTTCCCCCACTCTTCACTACTTGCGCCGTTCCCACTCTGGCTGCATCGACTGAGCTGCGCAGTTAGTGTGCGCACGGTAGAGTGTCGGATTCCACGTTCGTTGTGTGCCGCGTCGTATCGCGCGTCTGTGAGGTTCACAATAATATTACCTCTTCGCGTCTCTGTTCCTCTTTCTCGTCGAAGGTAAGTTTTCTCCTTTCTGCCCGTGCTTGACTCCTCTTTCCGTATCGTTTTCTCCGGCTACCACATCACGATCTCCCACCAGTCTCAGATTTTGCTTCTCTTTTCCTCCCTCGCCCGCTCTCGCTCTCTGCTTCTCTCTCTCTCTCTCTCTCTCTCTCGCTCTCTCTCTCTCGCCCCTCCTTCCTCTCTCTCCTCTCTCTCACTCTCAGATACTCGGCCGATGCACTACTGAATGTTCATATCCTTGTTTGGCCTGTAGTGCAGATGAGATATGAAATAGGAAAAGGATCTGTCGAGTTAAGGACCTAAAAGCAGATCACGGTGCGCAGCAAGACAACGGATGTAACGTTGAAAGTCATGCGTTTAATTCATGCATTGAGTCGGTTAACCTAGCGCCGGTTAGATGGGCGGATGCAGTACGCAGGAATTTGGCGCGGAAGTCAAACAACCTCTCATATTTGATCATAGGATAAAGAATTAATTTACCCAAACCACTTTGCTTCCGCATCGATAAATATTCATAATTTATGCTTCCGATTGAATTATAGTAATATTATGATGTGCATTATTTAATAGTCGCCACCGCAATTTGTATGATCCATGCACACCCAACTAAGTGGATATAATTATATCACTTGCGTAAATACACGTATTTTAACCGCGTTCAATTTCAAAACAGTATCCCTCAAGCTTATTATCAAATTGATCCGAACGTTTGTTGGCGTTATTCGGCAAAAAAAGGAAAGTATTCACGAACCGGGAATCCAAACGCCGCCCGCGTGTACGAATTATATTTACATGCGCGCCAACTGCGCGAGTCATCTGCGGATTGTTGTCGTTTTACCCGGCGAACATAAGCGACAGAAAGCATCCGTCTGCCAGGCGAGCTGGCTGTATATATGTATACTTTGCGGAACTGCATTTCCCGCCACGCTGAGTTCGCTGCCTTCGCTGATTCATCAAGTAAGTTTAGTTTCCGGCAGAGTATGAATATTCACGAGGGTCTTAAACAGAATGCGAACTTCGAATTGTAACGTATCGTGCTGTATAGCTCAAGTTATGAGTGCGAGGCATTAGATATGATTCATAGTGTCTGCGCTTCTTGTTACATGAATTTGAAGACGCGCTATGAGCAATGACTCATTCTCCAATGCTGCAAACGCAAGACGTATACGGAATATTATGCCATAAACAGTGTACCATATATTCTGCAAAACAATTACAGAACCGATTGTCTGGAACAATGTATTTCGTTACGTAGTCGTAGAAATGAACTAGGAATTTGCTTTAATGAAAAGTAAGAAACAGGACATAGACGCATACATCTTCAAACACAAGAAATGTTACTAATAATTAAGCTAGTTTAAAACAAGTTTTTTGTAGTCGTACAACAAAGCGAAGAAATGAAATCGATGTTCCGGCTGACTTAGAAACATAGAAACCAGCAGCATGATTAGAACACGCGCTTCGTTCGAACTTCGTGACTGTGTCCATCCTACATGAATGAAAATTTCATACGGCTCCGCGGCCTCACGTATGCCGGGTCACGTGAGGATAATATTCCGCGTACACAGAGTACGCGGGGGTATAGCAGCTCTTGTTTCGCATATTCCCCGGGTACATGTACTCCGGACAATTACGTACGTTACGTCATACGACGCGATAATCGCATGTGTACACGCGTACGTCATCCGGGGCTCTGAGAATTTATCCTCGTGCGCGAAAGTCGACGGCCGCCTGGGCCCCGATAAGATTAATTAGAACTGCAGTATTCAAACATACCGATTCATCGTCATCGTGTGCTGTTCAACGATTCGTTTTACGTAACTTTTATCTGCTTATCAGAGCCTCTTTTTGATCGCCTTGTTAAAAACATTTTGCTTCGCCAGTTTGAAAATTAGTATTTTACGCGTGCTTGCACAGTAAAAACCAGTTAGTATTTTATATGACGCTTAAAACTTTACGGCGCTCCACGGATATTTCTGAAAGCGCACGATAATTGCCAGGTACACGTACCGATAACTCGATCATGGTTTATGCATAGGATAAATATCGTCGAGTTATTAGGCGCGGGCCCTTTTGAAATGCAAATTGCACGGCAGACACTCTCCTCAATTAAATGTCCCCAGGAACTTTTAATGCAGCCTCCACTCGACGAAACTTGAATTCGATCCCGTCCGTGAGCTTTAAAGGCGTACGTCAGGCTGTGAAATAAAGTTTATATCTAATTACCCGTATCACAAAATATTGCTTCGGCGGGCCGCTGTTTGCGCAATTCCGAACGCAGTTCCTTCGCCGAGAAAATGCGAAAAGTTTGCATTGCCGATATTTTCCTTCCCCGGGCGTTCCTGTTTACTCGCGACGCGGCTGATTATTTTGCGTTAACGTTCTGCTGCATCGCGGGAATTAACGGTGCGCAACTTTTTACGAAGTTTGCTTCGGTCAACGACGACACTGCCGTGTAAGTACACGGGCTGGGCTGCCTTTAGCAGAGGCATGAGAAAATTACATTATGCAGTTAACACTGCCACGGAGGAAGATAACTCTTCCGACGTATTCCGATTCTGTCAACGTTCCTACGGATGTCAAACGTCTAGCACAGCATCCACAACTTTCCTTCAGACAGGTAACAGACAGGGTAACGCTCCGAAAATAAAATCCATTAGATATGCCACTTCATTTGCTCCAACGCTCGCCTACCGACGACTCCTTTGTCCTTGGTCAAAGTGTACCAGTCGCAGCATGTTTTACCCTGGGCAAATAGACTTGGGTAAAAAGAAGTTTATCGACGAATTCTTCCGGTGTCCAAGCTTGGCGTATCGTGCGACATGTGTGGAAACATTGGGCGCAGCACGCGAGTAGACGAAAGCGGAGAGCAGAGGAGTAGGCCCGAGTTTTCGGCAGTATCGAACGAGTTCCACGTTCTCTTGGCCCCTCTCCTCCCTCCCCACTTTCCCTCCGTCTCTCGCCGTCCAATCCCAGTCCTTCCTTTCGAGCCGTGGGTCCGGAGAACTCTACTTTGATGATGGTACCCTGCCGCCCGTGTTGTCCGACACGTTGCCGAATTTCGGCGATGATTGATGGCCATTAAAGAGCGGGCCAACTCGGCCCCAACCCTATCGGCGAGAGACGGGTATCGGCATTGTTGCGCTGCGAAATTCTCCTCTTGCGCTACATTGGCAATTAGCGTCGAGGTACAGGTACCGGGCCAGGGACGAACCTTGCGTTCTTCGCGCCTGGGTTTACCCAGACAGCTCACTCCTGCGGGCCCTGTTGCTTCGGGTAAGATATTTTTGCTACAACCTTCTTACAGAACACGCTAGAATTTGTGGATTGTGGATATTACCTCGATAGAGGTGAAAGCCATACTTAGTAAATTTGAAAGATCGAAATTTTATTTATATTCATCTTCCTGATTTAGACAAAATTTTTTGCCAGAGACATAATTTATATTTGCGTTTTGTTTGCTGTTTTTAATGGGTTCTAGTCATTGTCAATATTTGAAAGTTTAACAATGTTCTTCATATTTCGTCCGTTTGGACTCGACATTGTCAAATGAAAGTTGTTCCCGTGTTACTTTTTATAAGAATTTACTGTTTTGCTTTGAAGATGCTGCTATTTTTCTGATGCAAATTCCGCTCATTTAGTTCCGCCTTCCTCATCATCCCCCTTAATTATCGACATCCACTCTCTCCATCGATACGCCTCAATCGAACAAAGCTGAATAGTCCTCTAGAGACGCTCCTCAAATCCTCTCTACCGAGACATTCTATTGCCAACGATTACGACGCCCAGCGTCGGTCGCTCCTGCTGCTACAATATTTCGTGGACTTCTCTGCCTCGAGGGCAGAACGGAGCATTTCCTTATCGGAATTACCGGGGGCGAGGAAGGGCGCGATGGGAAAGGGAGGAAATGGGGCGGAGGGGGGGACGAGCTCCGATGAAAAGGTCAAAGGTTCCAGGTGTGTTTGCGTTTCGCGCACGGGTGGTACAGGTGCAGCCTCTTCCGCAGCTCTGCTCGCCGTTGCAACAGCAACATGTATGGCTCTTTATTAACAACGATTAACATTCAACCATTGTTTATACACAGTTATTCTTCAGCGCGCGCCGCCGTCCCGTAATTACCAGCTGCGTGGGCGCAAACGACGATTCGGGGGACGATTTATGCGATCCTATTTCGTGTAACGGCCAATCCTCGGGCGCCGATGTACGTTTTGCAAATTTCCCACATTCCTCCACGTCGATCCGACTCTCATCCCGCTTTCCCAAATTAGGGACGCCGTCTGTAAACGTCCTGGGCCGTGTAATTCTGGCTGTCGAAGCAGTCATCGCTTCACGGTCAAACATGCACGTATTCTAATGTGCCGCCTGCGCGCCAATGACCTATGAAGGCCTCTGCCTCGATAAGGCCACACTGCGCGCATTCGCGGACGTTGGCTTCAATAACGAATCCTTTATTATGTACTACGCGCGGAGTTGAGCGTGTCGACGTAATTGTAACAATCACGCGCAAAATAATAATTCCTCCGACCGTTGGGCAATCAGGGGATAGGCCCGCAGCCGGGATTATTAGGTCTCGCTCGATCAATGGCATTAGCGTTTAATTGACCGCAATGGAATTTGGCCCGTTGTGCAATAGAGGGGAGCGATCCGAATTAGGCGCGAGGGCGGCGTTGGGAACAACCGAAATCTCGCGGTTCGCGCACACAGCTGTTGCCAATTCGTACGCGGCCGTGAGGAAAGGCTTGATGTGTCGCAAACGGCCGACTGATAGCGTTCGTTTGTACGCGGCTAGCATGAGAGGAGTGGAAGTCGAGCTCCGCGTTGGCAGAGATAACGCGCTCTTGTCTTACTGACGGGTCGACCAACTCGACAATCATGTTCGCCGAGCACAAAGATTTACCAGTCTCCGGTTATGTTTGATGCACCATTATGTTTTTGATTACGGTAGGTTAGTTGCATCGGTAACGTCATGTCCGCGTCAAAATACGCCACGGAAGCCGCCGCTACGTCAGCGTCGCGGCGAAGACGCTCGGATACGCGAGTCTTACGTACCAACGACGTCATTGACGCCGTCTCTATCGGCTGATCTTGCCAGGCCTACGTCTTTTTACCTCGCACGATTACTACCTCAGATTTTACCGATCAGCCTTGTCTCCCGAGGATCCTCTCGCTGGTGGGACGACGAGCTAGTCTTGGACGGTGTTAGGAAGCGCTTAGAATCGTTTGAGATCTGTGTTTCCATAAACGATGGGGAAAAAAACGGACAATTTTGGTGGGGATGCAAAGGGTGGAAGGGTGAGATTGGTTACCGGAGGTGGATTTTGAATTTGGAGTGGGATTAGAATTGGCGATCGGATGCAGTACGTGAATTATGCATTGTACCGATAGTGACCAGTTTGCCGGACTTATGTACCTTTCGAGGCGGCGCATCGGATGCAGATAAACTCGAGAGCGGAAAGATACTGTCGCGGGTAAAGTCGAGATCAAGGATATTTTTGTAGCAGAATACCAGAAGTGAAAGAAGGTATCGTGGGTATAATCGTATGCGCATCATTATTACGATCGCGGCGTCTGTCGATTGTGGCATTGCATAACGGTGCATCTCAGCTGTGAAAAGTCTGCCACGAGTTTGGTCGTTTAGTAATTTCAGGTTTGAAAAACAGTACGAACAAAGTGCATGCTGCACTACTTATGTGATCGTAGAATGAATTAGTCCGAAGAATAAATAATAACCAATATTCCTTTTATACATATTTATTTACAGTAATAACATATAAACAACGGTACATGAAATTAACAGTCATAATATAAAATTGGTCATCGGTTCGATGTGCTCGCTTAATGACTACCTTGTCGCGCTTCTAGTCGGCAGTAGTGTTTAACGAAGACTACTCTCACATACAAACGTTTGCGGCAGATAGACCGCGTCTTAAGGGATAAAAACAGCGTTGAGAAAAAGGCATGAACGTGGACGGAGGACGTTTGTTTCGTAAATTAACACTGACATGTACATTCTAATGACGTACGCTATCTTGAGTATTTCTAATATTCGATCATCTCACAGTCGCGCTTCTCCACTCGCAGCTCGAAGAATGTACGAAACGTACGAAAATAATTGCAGTCGCCAAACTATTCGGCAATTCGCCGGCTTCTAAAAAATTAAGATGGCGGAGTCGTGCTATCCGATCGAAGTTGCGACGGGGCAGCCTCGCTATACGCAATGTCGAAGACGCTCTTCTTTTCCAGAAGCTGCTGATGCCGTAATCTGGTCCCGCCCTGCAGTCCGACGGAAATTCCCGGATCAATTTCCGGTTGCCTGCACTCGGCGGATGCTTCGGGCTCAAAGTGTTCCGGCGAAAGTTGCGGCGAGGGGTGCGGCGGCGGCGGTGGGGGATGAAGATAAAATGGCGCCGGCATCTTCTCGTACTTGTACTCCGAATGTTGGACCAAATGATGCTTCGCATCAGGCGGCCTCTTCGGCGGCGTGGTGGCGAAGATCTGCACCGGAGGATCCTCGTTCCGGCCGCCCTCGGCCTTCCTCAGCTTTCGACCCTGCCGAACGATGGCCTTCAACTGCTCGGACTCGACGTTGACCAGGGGTTTGACTTTGCGCCGTGTGCGTGGGGTCATTTCCGGCGTCTTCTCCGCCTTCCGTTTTTCCTCCAGACTCCTCCGCTGTCTCATGCTTCTCCGGAGCCAACGAGGAAGCTGTTCGTCGTCCTCCTCCTTCGCCTCCGCCCTTCTCCGCTCGCTTTCGTCCTTCGTCTGCTTGTACCAAGCCATGTACTTCGACTGCGTCTTGCTCGTGTCTATCTCAGCAGCGGCTTTCGGCGGACTCGATGATTTGTCCGGCCCACTTCCCGAGGACTTTTTCTCCCTTTCCGCCATCAATTTTTGCTGAGATTGCTTAGTCCGATCCTCCTCGTCCTTCCTCCGCGATCGTTTCGTATACTCTGACTCTCTTTTCCTTTCCGGCTCGCTCTCCGCCTTCTGACTTCGTCGACGCATTCCGCGAGTTATCTTTCCTGGCGACGAGTCTCGTTTCGTCTCGTCCGACACTTCCTCCACGGAACTTCGCTTCTCCCTCGCCGCTCTCTTGAAGGTCTCATACTTTTTCGTCTTCCTCGCTTTCGGATTCGACTTCGAGGTCTGCCTCACGGCCGACGCGGTCGGCACGTTCTCCTTTCCGTTCGACCCGACTTCCGTCCGCTCGCCACGCTCCAATTCCCTTACAGTCTCCTTTCGGTCTACTTTCGAATCCAATTGGCCCCGGTCAGTCCCTTTATCATTTACGCTCGCAGCCTCGCGTTCCGCTTTATCGCCAAGAAGAATTGTCGTCGACGCCGAGGCGACAGCCTCAATGAGATTGTCGACGCTCATATCTTTGCCAGCTACTTCCTCCTCCTTTTTCTTCGTCGAAATTGTTTCTCCTTCGGGATCCTCAGTTTTAGCTTCCCGCTCGCACGTCTCCTCGTCGACGGGCAGCTCGACGACCTTATCTCCTTCCATTTCGATTAACGATTTCGAATCGACGCTCTCCGCGGGCGGCAACGAGTCGACTTCCGGCTCTTCTTCCTCTTCCGTTTCAATGTTCTCTCGGTCGGAGAGCTTTCGAGCGCGATGCCTCGGCGTTTGATACGGTCCCGCGTTCAGCGCTGTTTTCCTGGAAATATCACTCGATGAATCACTCTCGTCGGAATCGTCCAGCTGATCGGTAACGGTTGTAAAAATTGGATGGCTTACGTCTGTGTACTTCTCGGCCGCTTCCGGCTGCTTTCCTTTATTCGATTCTGACGTCGTTTCTGCCGCTGTTTCCGATGTCGTTTCTGGTGCTGTTTCCGATGTCGTTTCTGGCGCCGTTTCCGATGTCGTTTCTGGCACTGTTTCTGATGTCGTTTCTGCTGTCGGTTCTGATATCGCAGAAGCTGAGGGTCGATCCTGTTTGCCTTCGGCGTTGGGACTCTTATCGCTCTGCTCCTCTGAGTTTAATTGCTCGGCATGCGGTTCGTCAGTTTCATCTGCTTTCTCAGCAAACATTTGTTCCTGACTGGGATGATCCACTTGTCCCGCGACGATTTGCTTGCCGGGGAGTGATTGCTCTTTATGCGAGGGTGGTGATGAGGGTTTACATGGCGGTTGGTGCGATTCCAGCTTCTCGGGATGTTTGTGGGTGCTTGAATCTGGACTCCGTAGCGATGATTTGTCGTCTGGAGATCTTGGCGGGTCTGTTTCCTGAGTGGTTTCATCTGCTTCCGGTGACGCTTTCCTTTCTTGAACGTTTTCACTTTCATCTTGAAGGTTTTCACCTCTTTCCGGAGACTTACGTTTTTCTTTTTGGTCACTTTGTTCGATCGTATCTTTTAAGGGTGAGGTTGATGCCGATGCTTCGGATAATTCTTTTTCTTCCATTTGCTTATCATGCGGGTCGTCAGCAAGCGGCAATCTATCTTTTTTCTCTGGTTCATCTTTCGTCATGGCTTCATCGGAAAGTAGTGTAGTGACTTTTTCCTGCTTTTTATCGTCAGGTATAGATTGCGGACTGGCAGACAACGTATCTTTTTTAGAAACATCCTCGTCGGAACTTTTACTCGGCGAAAGTACTTGGGAAGCTACAGGTGAAATCTTCGTAGTATCATCAAGCTTTATTGCGCTTAAATCTTTATCATTTGCAGATGTTTCGGGCTTAGCGGCAGGAGACGCGGTACCACTATCTGCGGATACATCTTTATCTGGAGTCTTATCTCGAGAAATCGGGGGACTGGCTGATTTTACAGACCCCGACAATTTTTCTTCTTCCGGACTTTTGCTAATTGAAGACGTTTGCAATTCAACAGGTGTCGCGATAGGAGGTTGCGGCGAACTCTTTTTATCAACACTTTCATCACCCGAGGGAACACGAGAACCGATGGGAGATATACCTGGACTCAATTTAAGTTTTTCATCAGAACTTTTTCTATTTGATGGAAATTCGGGCGTCGTCGGCGATGTGCGTTTTGTAGATTCAGGGGATTGCTTTCCTTCGAGACTTTCGGTAGCTGCACGAATCTCCGATGCAGGCGACACACTTTCGGACGGAGGTAATTGTTTCTCGTCGGGACTTTTACTAACTGTACGAATTTCGAACGTAACGGGCGAAGGACTCGCAGATTGGGCGGACATTTGTTCGTCGGGACTCTTAACAGGCGATAAAATTGGTGGAGTCTTTTCTGCGGGACTCTTAACGGGTGGAGGTGTCGGGGTTTTTGTAGGTTTTGGGCTCGTAATTGGTTCTGGGGATTGTTTGTCTTCGGGACTTTTGCTAATCGGAGGTGACGGTGTTTTAACCGGTAATGGACTTGTGCTGGGTTCCGGAGATTTCTTATCTTGTGGACTTTTGCTAACTGGAGGACTTTCAGACTTTAACTCCGCTGCGTGTAATGGAATTTCAGGGGACGCTGCTTGTGCAGGACTTTTTTCTGCCGGAGACTTTGGTTCTTCGCGGGATGTGATTGTTTGTGGCAAAGTTATACTTTCGGCGTCAGGCTCGCAAATTCCTTTTGCAGCAGCAACGATATTAACTATTTCGCAGGTATAAGGTCGTTGAACTGAACTCTCATAATCCTCGAAACCTTTCGGTTTCTCCGGTTTTTCCTCAATATTTACTTTGGCGGAATCGATATCTTCGACGCTTCTTTCGGTATCGCTTTTTATCGCTTCGGATTCTTTTATCGGAGCATCCTCGATTTGCTCAATTTTCTTATCGGTTTCCTCTGCGAAACTGGAAATATGCTCGGTCTTCTGTACACTATCATCGAGCTTTTTCTTCGCTTCTCCTTCAATTTTCGTTACATCTTCTACTTTCTGCTCTACTTCCCTCTGCATATTTGCAGTGCCTTCTACTTTTTCGGACTTTTTCTCTTCCGTGCCGGCGTCGACTTCGATTTTCCGCTCTACTTCCCTCTTATCGCTTCCAGTACCTTCCTCAACCCTCTCTTCCGTATCTCTTTTAATATCCACTTTATCTGTCAACACTTCCCTCACTTTAACCACTAGATCCTCCCGCTCAATTCCTTTCTCTTCATCGGACACTTTTCTCGAGTCATTTAAACGCTCTTTACTCTCCAACACTGTCCCTGAAACCATTTCATCTTCATTCTTGTCAATTTTATCATTATCTCCGCCTTCTTCCGATTCCTCCAATTTACCCTGACGCTCGATTCGAACCCGATGAACCTCCTCCTCGACCACCTCCTTCAAACCTTCGAATTTGCTAACCTCCTCTCGCCTCGCGTCAACGTCATCAGCGTGTCGCTGAATTCGTTCGTGTATCGCGTCCTCCTGACGCGACAATTCCTTCAGAGCGTCCTTAAACGAAACTTCCTCATCTTCCTTCGCCGGAAGCACCACTTTCCTCTCGACAATGATCTTCTGCGCGACGGGTTCCACGGCGGGACGCCTCTCCTCCCGTTTTCCATTTCCTCTAGATTTTGACTGCGCAGCCAGTTCCATGACGGCCTGTCGCTCACTTTCTTCCTTCTGGATGTCCTTGCCGGAATCGTCCGCACACTTTTCGCCCGCCTGTTCGCGCGTTCTTCTCACTTTCCGCTGACTGACTCGACTGACGACAGTTTCCAAAGTCGTACTGCTCTTCTTATCGCTATCTCGCCGCGTATCTCGCTTGTTATCAACTCTGTCCGACCCGGTGCTCGTGCTGAATTCCTCCGAAACGTACTCGCGACGAGTGCTGGCCAATTTTGGCACTCGCGTCATTATCTGCCGGCCCGCCTTCTCGCCGGCGATTGTTTTATTCCCTTCCTTCGGCGTTGCTTCTTTTCCCCGATCGGAATCGTGCTCGTCGTACGAAGTCGACTTCTTCTGATCTTTTCGTTCGATCGGTCGCTTTGTTTTGACATGTTGAGTTCGGCTGCCGGTGGCGTGTCTCTGCCGGAAATTGTCTTGGATGGAGCCCGGACCTTGTTTCCGTGGCTTTTCGAAAGTTTCATCGTACTCCGAGCTGCCGGTGCTCATGACGTGGGCTTGCTGGTATTTTAACTTTTGTCGGGTCTTGGCAATTGTGGATTCTTTGCGCTGACACAGGTGGTCTTCTGACATTTTTGATGTCGATGGAGCTTCTTCGACGGATGGTTTCGAGGATTGAGAACTCTGTTCTTCGGATTTCTTTACTTTTTGACCTTCTCTGGTTCCTTCGTGCTTTGACTGCGACAGCTTGCCTCGAGTTGTACTGTCACTTCCGGTGCTGTCCTGCACCTTCTTGTCCCCTAGTTTACTTAATTTCTTGCTGAGTATACTGATTTCTCTTTCAAGGATGCGAAAACTTGGCTTCACGACGGACTCAATTTTCTTTTGACCCGTCTTATGCTTGCTTTCCTTTTTAGGACTCTTTTCGTCGAGTTTAATATCGACTCTGCCTTTGGCTGGCTCCTCTTGGGAAGAAGTGGACTCTATCACGTCAGTCTCCGGCTTATCGACGGTACGCTGGTCTCTTTTCTCCACTCTCCTCTCCTCGTTGCTGTTACTGAGTTCGTTAGATGTTGGCGTATCGTCGTCTTCGAGCACCTTGTACCTGATGCTCGTTTCTTCTGTAGAACGTTTGTACGTCCTTGTCTGTTCCTCGTCGCCTCTGCAAGAACTTCCGTTTCCATCCAACGAATCCGAAATCTCCCTCAACACATCCGGCTCCAAAGAAACTTTACGTCCTTCTTTCACCTCCTTCACTTTCTTCCTCAAGATACTGAGTCGTTTGTCGAAACAAGGACCTTCCTCCTCGATCGGCGATTTCATCCACAGAGTCCTGATTCTTCTGGACTCACCGTCGTACCTCTTCTTCGACTTCTTTTTTCTATGCTTAGCATCATCTTCCGATTCGTCATTATCACTTCTACTTCTAACATGTCGTTCAGTCTGAGTCGCGGCAGTTCTATCAGTCTGCGTCGCAATGGCCACTTGCCCTGGCAAACTCTGGGTCTCCAAATAGCTCGTAGAGTCCACAACGGTCCCCCCAACAATCCTAGCCTCCCTCTCCAACAGCAGTCTCGTCAAAAGTGCATTCTGCCTCGCCAGCTCAATATCGTGAAACGAATACGTCTGCACATTAACCGACTGTGCGTGTTCCTTCGCCTGAATTCTTTCCCCAATCCCATCGGCCGCATCAATCCTAACCTGCGTCTGCCTCTGGCCTTCCTTCCCATCAGCCTTCAAACTCTCCTCGTACTCGTGATCAAGAACCAACCTCTGCACGTTGGGCCCAATTTCCTCCATGTGCCTCCTCTCCTCCAGCCTGTCCGGAATCAAAATAATCTCTTGCTGAACCTGCTGCTGGATCTCTTTCGCTCTATGATGCGATTCCATGCTCCTAACGTCGTCCTGCTGCCCTCCGTGAATCGACATCTCATGCTTCGTCTTCTGATCCTCAATGAACCTTCGCAGCAGGATGTCCTTTCCGTCGACGATCAGAGTGGCATGATGAGCTCGCTCCTCGGCTCTGTCCGTGTCCTCCACCTGACCTCTAGTCACCAGTCGCAGGACTTCAGCGTTTCCTTCGCGGTAGAAATGCTGTTCCCGGACGGTAGCCTCTTCCTCGTTCGCGTCCGGCTCGACGTACCTGTAAACGTCGACGCCGTGACGAATCTCCGATCCTCGCTCGAGCTCGTGCCTCTGCAGAGAGTCCGCCTCTGCAGCCTCATAATCCCTGACCTTCTGCGCCTCAATGTCCTCCAGGTACATTCGCTCCTGCTCGTCGATCCTGCTGCGACGCGTGTGATCGTAAATGGGACCGTCGCGCAGACGGAGGGATTCTATGTTGGCCTGAACGTCGTTCTGGTGGTTGGAGATGTAGACGACGTCGCCGGGGAGGGATGCTTGGCCGCAGTTCTTCGTGTTGCGTCGATTGAACTGCCAGTTCCGACGAGTGGGATCCGCGCTCCAGGCTTGCTTTCGCTCGATCCAGGACGCTGGAAGCGTTGCTGTCGCTTTAAGTTCTGACCTTGGGCGTCGCGAGCGCGGGTACGATGTGAGGGAGGGCGATTGTGAGAATTGACATAGTGTGTTACTTGGATTTTTTTTTCGTATTTTTTTGCCGTATATTTTGCACACAAGATCGCAGGTAATGTATAAAATTGTTCTAGCGTACTAGGCACACTCGTTTGTGGTAATGTATAAGGTATGTAGGTGAAACAGGATTTTTTCTTTTGCTGTGGAATTAATTATGAGTTACCATCGACAACCGCCGCTTGCTTTCGATGAAGATGCCTCTTCGGTCGTCCCTCTGACCGAACAATCAGCGTTTCGGATGAGTGAACGCGCCGCTTCCTTGGTGCCATGTAAAACGGGCAGCCGGGACAGATGCAGCATATTATGAGGGCCGCGATGGCGAGCAGCATTAAGAGGCCAAGAATAATGAGGAGCCAGAACAGTATTTCATTCTCGGCCTTGTACCACGTCTGGAACAGAGTCCTAACTTCTTATTTCGTTAAAAATGGGAAGCGGCGAATGTCGTAAAATGTTTCACCGTGGGTAACGCGAGGGTTACACTTGTAAACACAGAATTCGCTATCTCAATTTATGCCTGCGAAGGATGCGTAAAGTCGAGGATTCTTGCTTACTACTTCTTCGTTGTGGATGGTCGTTATAGTCTTGTTGATGATCGTCGTGTGTACATCGCTTGAGCCTGTGTTGCGGTCAACAGGAATCTTCGTTCCACTGACACCTGTCGTTATTCCTGTTGTCGCATCCGTTCCACTGATTATCCCGACCCCGTTCGCTGCTAAGGCTTGTCGAATCTTTTCTATGTCGACCAATGATGATTCCGACCCGCTTTGTTCGACGCGAGCGACGACGATGCTTCTGTCATTCAAAGTTTAGACGGGAGATTCATCTTTGAGATGGCGGTCATGAATGACAAGGCGAAAAATAAAAGTATGCGGAACTCACTTCTTTACTGTTCCTATACTCCCAGTGCCGTCCGTCTGGTTTTGAGGCACATAAGGACGAATTTCTTGCACCGTGACTCGACCGCCTGTTATGGTTGCCAGAGTTTCGGCCGTTTTCCCAGGATCGGGATGTTCTCCTGGCACTACGAACATCACGATGTGTGCCTCCGTGCCTGCTGCTTTTAGGACACGCACTTGCGTCACACTTGACAAATGTGGCACGCCTGTAGAATTGCATGTTTCGCTTTCAAGATGACATCGTAAAGAGGGTATAATGTTTAACGGGATTCACTATAATAATTATGGTAAAATGATGTTATCTTACCGAGATCGTATGCTCGAGCAGTTAAAGTAAATAAAGCATCATCGTCAGCTCTTTTAACCCTTCGTATAGCTAATTCCTTTGACTCCTGAATTGTTTCATTCTCACTTCGACTGTTATTTGAATTCGTGACATTAGATGCGATAGTCGTTTTCAATATTTCCCGGGGATTTTCGTGGTTACTATGGAACTCCTTTCGTAGTCTCGTGGCCAAGTTTCCGTAAGCACTCTGTTTCTTGCGTCGGACTTTACTAATCGGCGATCGAAGGAACAGTTCGCCAGTGATTTCGTCTAAGATAAATTTATTTTCATAGTTTCCGTGAATCAATTCGTATCTCACTTCGTTATTCGGCGGTTCAGCGTCAGCATCTATAGCCTAAAAATAGAACATTAATGCTTATGATAGGTGAAACCTAAGCGTTTTGTTTTTCTCGCACCTTAATAACTGCCGGCGACGTAAAATTCGATAAATCGGCATTTAGCATAAACTCGTAGACGTCTTTTTCGAAAACAGGCGCATTGTCGTTCACGTCTAGCAAATTGACAATTAAGGGCACGACTCCTCTATTTCCGTGTCCGTTTTCATCGCGCGCTTCCACCGACAGTTGCAGTTTTGCTGCATTCTCACGGTCCAAGGACGAACCCATTGCAACTGTTATGAGTCCTGTGTCAGGATCCATGGCAAAGGCCTCGTGTCCTTGCCCTATTATACGTGTATACTGTATAACGCCAAAACTTCCCGTGTCTTTGTCCGTGGCATGAACCTGCGTAACATTCTCATGAAACAGAGTAAGAGGACATGAATATTTTTACGAACGTGGAGGATTGAATATTTTACTTGAGCCACACGTGTACCGGCAGTGACATTCTCCGACAATGTCACTTCGTACGACTCTTCATCAAATACAGGCGGGTTATCGTTGACATCCTTCAGGAAAATTGTCACTGGCACAGATGCAGAAAGATTGGTTGCCGGTCCGACTTCTTGAGCAACGATCTGCACAAATAGAACTCTGAGATAGTACGTGCTGAGATCATATGTATATATGTTATACTATATAGAGGGCAGTACATAAAGAGCGTGTCCATGGAAATATTTGGAAATTGGCCACAAAGAGTTGCAGGACAAACGCTGGGTATAACTGAACTCAGTGTAAAATACAAGAATACTTAAAACTAACCGAGTAGAACTAAATAATAGACAACTGGTTAAAACAAAATCGGTGGGATCCGAGTAAGAAATTCTGTTAGCCTCACCTTAAACAGTAAACTTTTATACATTTCGTAGTCGATTAACGTGTTGTCACGAACGGTAATTATGAAATCTGCATTGCGCTCCGCCACAGCGGGATTGATTTCGAACGTTCCGTTGTTGTTAAATAACTTCAGGGCGAACACACCGGCTTTCCCTATGTCCTCGTCACGCACCCTCGTCGAGTACTGTTCCGGAAACGTTATCACCGTCCCAGGCTCAAGGTTCTCGTCGATCGACGCTATATAGCTGCAATTATCCGCGTTTCAAGTCGCTGAACTCAGAGAAATGACTTGCAAAGTTAAAATCATCGTCGGCAATTTCGAGTCACGCGTTGCGTGATAAAAAAAAAATCTCGGCCATTTAAATGCGGAGGGTCGAAGGTAACGTGTCGGGTACCAACTTATCGCTCTCGAAGTATGGCGGACTGTTGCCCGGCTCGCCAAGAAGAAGTCCAACGTCGACCACCGTGGCCTGGGCTGGAGGTTCTTCGGTTGAACGTCGGAGTTCCTCGGCGACGATGGTGAGCACCACTGGCGCCCCGACATGAGTAATTTGCGTGAGATCTTCCAGCGGCCTGGCAAGAATAATTTCGCCTGCGGAATGCAAACAAATTGCCTTTAACGTAAACACCGACGCACGACCCGGTGTCCGACGTAAATTCTCGGATTTTAGACGTTTACAACGCCATGGAGCGCGCGCGCTCGCTGCTCAGATTTATGCGGCGCGATTCATCAAATTTTTGGAATACACGCTCGCGGTGCCTGAAAATTGTGCTTGGAAGCGATTCGCCGGATGGCCAGAGGGAGAGGTTATTGACTCCGGAACATTTGCATACGTCAACAGCCCCCGCGGGATGGTCGAATTCGTCGATGAAGGTTCCCGGTTCCGGGCGGATTAATAATATATGGCCTGATCTTTTTTTTCCTCTCCCGCTCGAGTAGAAATGACCTACGTGCCGTGCGCGCCCATTCCGCACGCACGAGCGACGGTCACCGGTCATTTTACATATTACACCCCCCGGCGGGGGCGTAAAATCGACGTAAGAAAAGGCCGCCGCCCGATCGTGTGTCGGCCGAGGCGAGCGCACACTACCGCAGGCAAGTACACGGACACGCACACCGCGGAGGCTACGGCCGTGTACACGGACACTCTCGTAAACGCGGCTCCTTGCCACGAAATGATAAGCATCGTAGCCTGAAAAGCAGAGACTGACCCCTTCGCGTACGATCGATACTACGGACTCTTGGCTGACCAGACTTTCTCTGACCACTTCCGAACGTTCCTCTAGGCCTCTACGGCCCGTTTCTAATTCCGAGGTAAAAAAGAATTGGATGCCTGGAGGAGTCCGGATAAATGTGCTTTTCGTGCTGGAAGTGTTTTGCTCGCGCGACCTGACCACGTGAACGACAATCGCAGCGAGCGTGTAAACGTCCGCGCGCCGTAAAGTCGGGCGAGTTTTATGTTTTTAGGTTTCCTTTGGAGAACGGGGTTAGGCGTTTGACGGATCGGTGGTAGTTCGAGAGGTTGCTGTCGGGACTGGCGCGATTTTGACCGATCGATGATGCTCGATCAACGTTCGCGCTTTTTGAATTACGATCTCTCGACTTTTCAAGTCAAGTACATCGTCGTCTCGTTATCCGTAGTAAAGGAATTAAGTACTGAGTAAGCACACTGGAAGTGGCGCAAATTGCTCTTGTTAAAAACAGATATTTGAACTCTTTTTTAACGTGAATTGCAAGCATCGTAAACTTCAATTTTTATTGAAATAAAGTGAATTATCTGTCTGTCAAGATAAGGAGCTTATCGACGACAATGAATTCCGGGAAATTTTCGGGCTGACCAAGTAGTTCTGATATACGGTAGATTCAGGTACATGCCGTGCTCGTTCTTTCGTCGACAGGAAATTGCTGGACGTAATTTTTCTGTCGCGTTCATTGCTTGCGTCGCCTACAAAGAATCGCGTATGAATCATTCCGTCTCCGAGCTTATCGTCGGCCGAAATCGTCGAACGTGCGGAAAATTTATTTCGTCGTTCCGTTATTGTCCTTATCTATCGCGCGAAAGGAGGTCAACGGTACATCGGAAAGGAAACGCAAGCGATGGAAATTAATGACGATCGCCTGAGGACTGGTTTTTCTCGTGACGCACCATTCCTGGAAAGCGGAACGTTTCTATTCCGAGTGCGAAGAAATGTGCAGAAGGTGCGCAGCTACCTTCGCCGCGATGCTCATGGTTTCTTTCGCGCTAACGCTTCGTCATGCTTCGAATGGCGACCTTTTCGTCGTACTTCCTTACCGGTCGTTTCCGAGATGTTGAAGAACGGCGTGAACGGATTGCCCTCCGACACGAGACCGTACGTGATTTCACGTGGGACACCCTTATCTCCATCTTCCGCGTGAACTCGTAATATAACGTCACCCTACGGAAGACGATAAAGATCGTTCGACTCAGTAAAAATTAAAAACGTGCAATTCTTTATCGATTACCGGACCTACACGTAATGCTCGAACATTTGAAATTTGTTATTGTACGTTCAATTTTTTATACTCGATTTTAACAGTTTTCTAATGTTTCTTGTCCCTTGAGGATGGTGTACAGTTACTTACAGGCTGGACAGAGTTGTTAATCCTGGTTAATGGTGGCGCCAGCGTAAAAATAGGCGGTACATCCTGAACGTCCTGAACGATGACGACGACATTTAGCCCTGCGATGTTCCTCGTATCCTTCCCTGGCTCGGTGTAAGGGTCCTGTCGCCCGTGCAACCATAATGTGAGTCCTTACACTTCGTGATAAATGAACAGCAGATTATCAAGTATACAAGAAAAATGTCACGTACTGTGGCGTACATGGTGAGAGTGTACATGGATTGAGTCTCGAAATCTAACTCCCCGATCAAGGTAATCACGCCCCTGGTCTGCGAAGGCGTCTGTCGCTGCCTGATGGTGAAAAGTTCCTTCGGTTGCTGAAATGGTAAATTCATAATCGTCGCCGGGTCCTTCGCGATCGATAGTCCTTAACAATGAAACGTACCCACAACTCGATGTAAACAGGCTTACCGCTCCATTGATTGGCCCGTACCAGTAAATAATCCAACTCCTTCCCCGGCCTCGTGTCCTAAACAATTCGCCATTGTTCGCTCACAAATATGATGAAAACATCGAGGCGGCTAATTGATCGATGCTCAATTAAGCGACGTGACACTCGCCGCGACTAAACAGGCCGCGTAATTTGTATGATCGAAAGACATTAAGTGATACCTCGGGCACCATTATGAGGGACGGAATGTGCGGGAATATTTTATCACGTGAGGTCGTCGCATTCGTGACAGAAATGGTGGCTTGCATTGAGTTCGAATCGCCCTTCGAGTCTCTGACCCTTACTGCGAAGTCGTGAAGACGGCCGGGAGTCAGACGTCTCGTTAGAATGACATTAGCCTGACAGACTTTGTTGTACAGCGTGCAGGGCAGATTGTCGATCCTTACGACCGGCGTAATTGTCGCTAGATCGATCGGGCAAGAAAACGACGCACATTCGTTACCTTAGGCTAAGAATAACTTTTCATTCTGTGAGAAACCTTTTTTTACAGCATGGTCATGTGAGTGAAGGATGTGAATGAATGGCGTGGTGCTTAGTTTTTGTTTACCGGTGATCTCGAATACGAGCGGAAAGTCGGCGTCTTGGTCGGTGGCACGAAGTCGAAAAATGACCGAGTCTACTTCCGCATCCGCCGGCACCAATACCAAGCCCATGTCCGTCGATGTGTCAAAACGTGGACGAGCGCCCAACGTCCATCCGAAAACGAAGACCAAATAAATCCATACTTTGAACCATGCGCCTGCAAGGGGCATTCTGCGACAGAAGATTGATAATTCTATTATCTCTCATATCGGTTAACTCTAGAGCGGTGTTGGTAAAAATCGCTTCACGTTTAGCTTTCAACGGTCGTAGAATATTTAGAGACGATTTTCGATTCGTCCGAGACGATCTTGATTCAAACTCAACGAGTAGACGGTTCTAAAGTGATAATCGATATCTCGTTACACGCGCCTTCCTGTTTCTTTTCTAAATATTGTAGAGAACCCTAGCGAGCGTACCCAAGCAGACTCAAGATCTTTCAACTGCTTGACAGTAGTTCCACTTATCGAATTCAGGAATTATTTACGAGGGACGGTGGTCAATGCTCTGGACTTCGTGATAGGGCGATTTCCACATGCTTTCTTTGGTGAAAACACTTAATTCACTTGCAAGCGTAGATGCGACGAGCACAGACAAGAATTTGTTGGAAGTTATGATTATTTTAACACCGGAAGAATCGTGCTGACAATTCGGTAATTACACATGAATTTTTTACGAGAAATGTGGTACGATGGTATTTACTTGTTCGTCAACAAGTTTCGTGTGACGTATCGCAGCGTTCAATTTCCGATGATGTCCGCAGTCGTAGGGGGAAATTTATCGACCGCCGCCAAATACAAACCCACCAGTACACATTATCAATAATTTGTTTTTACCCATTCTCGTTCATAAGGGTTTGGTAAAGGTTCCACCTACGCAAATTTCTTCCAACGCAGAATTCTTAACGACTACTTTACGATGCGTAATGGAATGGTAGTAATGTATATTACTTCACAGGCAAACCTGTGATTCTGCAGTATGTTACCCCACTGTTAAAGGCAAAGCCAGTTCATTACCTGTCGCTCAGCAATGATAACGAAACAAAACTGTCATTCAGCATTCAGAGCAACATAATTTGTGAGAATACCGTGAAGATCCAGAGGCATGACAAATGTCTGGTAGATCCCGTGATCACGAAATGAGGTCGTGGCACTACGTAATCTGCATAGATCTATAACGTGTTGCATAGTTCTCTTTGAGTATTGTTCCTTCCTGTACCCTTATAGATACGACATTTAATTAGTTCCCAACTCCCTATGGCCCACTAAATAATACGCTTCGCTTTTCGTCACTTTGACAAGGCTACAACTCTAATTCTTCGCAACCCCACTGGCACACTTCATTTGACAGACACCTACCCAACCTGCACCCTCTCTACTTCTACCTCTGACATACACCTATCACCTCCAATTCTAATTACGTGAAAGCCCAGATTGGTGAGGCCGCAGCTTAAAATGCCCACCGTCGTCCATCCTTCATTCTCAGGGCATTAAGATAGGCCCACCCTTAAGTACACGTCCGTCGAGCAAACGGTTCGCCCCGATGGGATTTACAGCTGGTCACCCTCACTCGACGCTGTCACGTGCCGATAAAATCACCGACACTCAGCCCGGCTTCAGTTTCTCTCTTTTTTTTTCTTTCTCTCCAGTGACCGGCAGGTTGAACGAATGCGTGAAATTAGACAGGAGCAGGCCGAATGTGGGTTATCGACCACTTGTGTGTCTACGAACTGTGACTCCGAAATTATAGTATATATATAGTCTAAGAGGAGTAACTCCTGGTTGTCCAGAAGGGGAGCCAAATAATCCCTATGATTAAACGTACCGCGTTGCTTCTCGAACTCTGTCATCTCTCGCAAACCTTGTGTTTGTCTTACATAGACTCTATGTCCTGATCTAATTTTAGCTTTCGCTGAAAATGTGATCCTACGTCTGCGTGGGAGGAGATCTGTCTCTTTAGGGTGCGAGTGTCGGGGTTTAATTGTGACCGCGGGGGGTAGAAAAAGTTTCACGAAAAGGTTGCCGGTTATCAATGGCGTGCTGAGGAGAGTCGGCGGAAAGAACGTGCGTGACTGCTGGCAAGTGGAGGGAATCGAGAAATCAGATAAGAGTGTCGAACCATTCGATGTTCGCTTATCGAACGTTACCTCCGTTCGTTTCGTTGCGGTCAGCGTCGCGGTTAGGATCAGAAGTTCTTCGGCAAGGAATGTGAGAGTAGAATGAGAAGAAACTTGTAACGGTAACAACAGTTGGCTATAAATTGTTTAGGGAAAGGAATGAGGCTAACTTCGGTCCTAATTTCTATTCAAGCTGAGTACATCGAATACCTCGTTCTTGTTTTGCTACCGACGTTACTTGTTTGAGCATACTTAATACATGAAAGATGTAATCATTAAACGTCTTTAGCCTCTAGTTTGTACATCGAGTCACTGACACAGATTGTTGTTCTGGCGCCGACCGGCTTGGACTTTCATACCAAAGTTCTCATTAATATGACGTGTTCTCGAATTGCCGTCAATAAGCTGGAGAAAAATGTCAAAGAAGCTACCGAACAAAAATTACATTATTCATCCGCCCATCGATAATTGCATTAGGCATACGTTAATGTGCAGTTAGGAGACCTCCTTCGCCGGAAGAAGAATTAATTTCGCAGAGTTCTAACCGGGAGTTGTAACTTAACTCCGATTGGCATGAAGACTTAATGAACTTTTGCCGGTCATTCGTCCAGCGAACTCCGTATCGATTCACAGTTATCTTCCTCTTGTTTTCTCTGCTTTTGTCACGCATTAAAACGGTGTCCGATGCTCTCGAGCAATCGATGCTGGCATGCGACGTCGATCAGATTCCGGAAGCGCGAAACAAATCCGCCTCCGTGGCGTACACGTCCTATCTACTGTCTCTCTGTCATGTAAACTCGTTTGCGGAAGTTTCCCCGGTTAGGAGCGTTGCGAGTGTGAAACTATTTTTAGACTATGCCGCCAATTTTTCGTTCCACGCCCGCGAGTAGCCTTGCCTTCTCATCCTTGATTGATTCAATTCTACAACTGTTGCTCCTCCGCTTCTGTCCGATCCACTTTACGATTATGTCTACCTTCGAAGTTTCGCACAACGTTGAGACGGCCGTAAAGAGTGAAAGTGCTCGAGGACAGTTCGTGATCCGGCATAATCGCGAAAGAGTGTTTGCGCGAAACGATGGGTTCATGCCGTAATGTG
Organism: Anoplius nigerrimus; assembly: GCA_914767735.1. Classification (NCBI taxonomy): domain Eukaryota; kingdom Metazoa; phylum Arthropoda; class Insecta; order Hymenoptera; family Pompilidae; genus Anoplius; species Anoplius nigerrimus. The sequence continues at coordinate 11,096,396 of OU612088.1, read as the reverse complement.
ATAAAACCCGGTAGACGCGTCGAACGGCCGGACATTCATCGTGTTTCAAAATGTGGGGCGATCAAATATCTTGCCCGGCGATGGACATAATGTCGTGCTGGCATGGTACATGTCCGCGTACGGACGGGACCGGCAAAATTTACCGCGCAGTTCCTCCGTTGATAACGGGCTGGACTACTTCCCCGACACGTTCAGCGAACGGTTTGCAGAGAAAAAAAATTCATCGTCTAATCACATCTGATCGCTTTTCTAGCACATTACCGACCTCGTTCATGACAAATCTCACGGAAGAACGAGCGATCGAGCGGGACTTAAAAAATACACGGAATAGCGGGTAAAACGAAAGCGTAGATCGGACAGTTTCAAATGAAAACTTCACTTACCTGATCGTTGAATCATTCAGAATTCGAAGCTCGCTCGGCAACTCATGATTCGCGCGAGGCGTGGAGTCGACTTTCGCGGGTAAAATTCCGGCGACCTTCGATCACGAACCTACTGCCGCCGCAATTCGCGCCCACATACAATCCCTTCCAAAAGCAATTCCTCTTCAACCTTCGAGATCTTCCAAGCCGCATCAAGCGACTCCCATAAACATTTTAACGACCGTGCTTCTCTTACTACAAAAATATCGTCCACCTCATTCTCGACCCCCTCACTTTTTTCACCCTCTCAGCTCTCCTTCTCGTAGGCAACCGAATTGGAAAGCACACTCGCACGTCAACCGTGGTCGAGGGACATTTTTTCGCTGTATGTCCTCGGTAGTGCGAATGAACACTTCACGTGGCCGCGAACGGCGCGCATGTGAAAGGGGTTGCTGTCGCAGGCATCGTCTCGCGCAACCCCCGGCCAACCCCCGCTGCCACACCACCCCTCCCGCTCCACCGTTCCCCCCTTGTCACGAAGCTCGTCACGTGTATTGCGCGCCGCGACGCCGTGGCACCTCCCCCTCCTGAACATGTGTTCGAGCCGGGATCCACCTCCGTCGATGGATGATGACCGACTCCTGCCGGTTGAAGAACCACTCGCTAATGTCGACACGCTTCGAACTCAATGTGTAGGTTCGAATTCATTTTTGACCATCGAGTAGAAGTCAAATCGCTAAAAGGTCTCATGTTCGGACTCAATTGGTTGAAAATAAGTTTGGTGAAAAGAGAGCGGTGTAGAGTACGGAAAGTAATGGTTAGAAGTGTAATTGTATTTTGATATTGAGAGAGACCGAAAGAAAGTTGTGTGAAAGGATTTTGTGTTCGGTTCTGCGAAAGTTGAAGCGGCGGTAGTTAAGGTGTTTTTATTTGCTGGTGGCTGGGAGGTGCGAATGAAGGAAGGTGTTAGCATGTTTTTTCGGGAGAGCGATGTGTAAGACGGTGACTATTAGAAATGCAGGACTTCCGTTGTCGGGGAAGCAGGAAACACGACCACTTGTCGCACGAAGATTGCTCTACATTGTCGTGTCGTTTACTTATGCCGATTGCCGTTCGTCGAGTAAACTTTACTCGGCGTCCCTACATTAACGGCGTATGTAGGTCGGGGAGAGCATATATCAAGTGGATCGGGGAAAATTGGATGGAACTCCGGTGATTGCACATCGAATTATGTAAATCGATAAGTTTGCGTCAAGTTATACAGTCCCGCCAAACATTTCGCGCTCGCCCGATTGGAATAAGCGACGTCGATGTTGTGTTAAACAACTCGCCTTCTTCCTGCGCGAAAGTTCACTGACTTTCGTATTGCTCGGGCTCGAAGTCTCGATTTTCCACGTTTAAATTAAACAGCCCGGCGCGTATCGACGTAATACAAAAAGGCAGAAAGCCATGATGACTCAGGGTTCAATAAGTCGGCGTATTAGCAGTTCTGTAGGCCCCTAATCGGAAGGGGTTCCTTAACGAGGGGTCGCGTGATTTGTTTGCAAAGGAGAGTATTCGCGGCGCGATAGCCATCTTAGATTCGGTTTCGCGCAGAATTAGTTCAAAATCGTTACGAATTCAGCACGAAGGCGCGATAACAGTATAGCTTGACCGATTAAAAAAGGCGAATGTCATCAACCCTGAGCATATCCATCATAAAAGCAACATTCCTTTCCCTAATTCACACTCCTCGCATAAGCCAAGATATATTACTTTTACTTTTGACCAACATTAGGACTACCGATAATTTCCTTACATTTACTTAAATCGTTACGAAGGACGACAGTGCAAATCCAACGAGTCAATTTGACGCTTTTGACATATTCAGCATTAACAAAAGCATCACATTACCATTGATATGCAGATAGCCACTTGAACGAAAACTTGCAGCCTTTCCCCTATAACTCCCGCTGTAAACGGAAAGTAAACGCACAAGTCTTAGCCCCTACCGCCGTTATAAGCACTTCCAAAGGTCGTAGCTCACTGGAGTTACGATAGCAATACGATAGCGCCGCGTTGCGAAGAGTTTAATTGACCGTCGTCCAGCAATAATTAAACATAAAAAGCCCATCACAGCGTCAACGGAATGGGAACGCTCGGGAGTAGAATTGTTATTGCGTGCCGGCCCGCCGACGTACGCAGAAAGAGCACACGGCGTATAAGCGAGTGTGGCGCGTGAAAATAAATGCGCCTGGCTTTGTGCGAAGCCGCTGGAACTGGCTCAGGTCTGGCACACGCACGAACAGGTGCCCCGGGAAGACTTTCGCTTCCTCTCTTGGGTCCCACGTGCACCGAACGACTTAGGTGCGCACGCATGCGTCGAGGTTGAACAAATTCGATACGCAAGATTAACGCGACCGTCGTTATCTTCGGCCGAACGTAACTTACGCTGAATATACGCCCGCATGCGTCCAGGTGACGCACGCCACGCTGAAGGTCATTTGTTATCGTCCGAGGTCCCGAGCGAAACATGACTTACCATTTCGATCAGGTTCACCGACTCCGCTGCGAGCCCAGACGTTTGTCCGTTGGATGCTTCGTAGTGAGGGTACGTTCGGTATAATGAGCGGTTAAGCAGGCGAAATGGAAATTCGTTCTATCGGGCGCAAATATTCGGCCGGGTTGGGAACATTATTCGCGAGACATTATCTGGAAACATCTATGATCGATACGCCACTGAGACTTGGGGGAATGCCAGGGTGCCTGCTCGCGGAAGGTGACTAGGGCCAGTTCGGCGAAGAGCGGGCGGGGTGGCAGGCGAAGGGGGATGAAGTCGAGCACTGACCAGTCGCTTATATAGCAGCCTTGGATTACCATACGCCCGCACGCGAGCCTGACGTTCAGGAAGGCGATAAGAGTGTGGGTGCCCGTTTCCTCGGCTACCTTAACTCTCCGAGCCTCGGCCTTACGTTTGTGCGTAGGACGTTCGCGAGGAGTCATCGGTTTCCTATCGTAATCATCGTCGCGTTCGTTCGTCAGCGAGGATTTAATTGCGAGAACGTAAATCGCTGACGGAGGGACGTAGGTAGTTCGATGTCCGTCGGAGGCGGAGGCGGTGTAGGGTATGGATCTAGGTCTGTCTGGTCGGGCTTTCCTATGATTTATGAACCGTAAGCTGAGCCGGTAGTTATCTTCTAAACTTCCGCTCGAATAATCATTAGTAATCATGTCAACAATGAACTGGGCACGGACGTGTTCCAGCAGGTTTATGCCGAGAGGTGTTATGTACGACGGCGTATTTTATGTAGTACGTTGTACGGCAATATAATAGAAGCTGTGTAAAAGGCGCAATGTGAGCGGAGAGCTGTACGAAGAGCGAAGCTCCGAAGGCTGAAGGGCATTTAACTTCGCAAAAAGGAGCGATTTAACCGTAAAACATGGAATTTCCATGTCGTTACCGGGCAAGGATGACTCAGACGTTGTTCTCATCGGGAATTTTCTGGAGGATTGGTATAAAAATTCAACTTAGCCTAGCGTTAATTGCACGATGGCGTGCAGGGTAAGCGTAAATGTTAAGTAGAAAACGTCCGTATTAGCGGGTGAGCGATAAAACACGTAAGGGTGGAAGGCACCCGTAGTGTGACTGACCCATTGAGGTCAGCTCTACGTATCCGTGATTTGCATCTACACAATGGGGCTCTTCTTTTGTCGCCGTTATTCGGTGCTCGCCGCGAACATTGTGAAAAGACCGGCTCTCAGTACAATGCATCGCCATAACTCGCGAAACACAACGTGCATTAACCTATTATTCCCGTTTCAGCGCAGAATTGCCTGGTCGTTCATCTTGAAAAACTATTTTATTTCGCCTAAAAAGTCTTACAAAGGTGTACAAAATGTCCTAGACGTAGATGTGTGAAGACTTTGTTCGTTGTCTATTGTAATCTTACAGCGAATATAAACTGCGGTCTCGGTATTTATGTATGTATATGTATCGGTTTTGTACGAGTTAAATGAGAAATAAATAACATAATTGTGTCGTTGGAGACGGTTAATAAATAACTCTGTCAGCGTCCGCGTAGAATGTAACTATGAAATAAATATCTATCGGTATAGACTTATAGTTCGTCGATACGAGCACGTTGGAATATATACAGGAGAATCCTTAGAGCTACCGCGTACCTGATGTAGACGGAATGCTTAATTAAACGCCTATGCTCGACATTCGCTATCCTTAAATGACTATAACTCCGTCGTCTCGACTTTCTTGCCAAGAGGGTTAACGACCGTCGTGTGTCCCTGGTAAACCGGCGACTTCCGGTTGAAATCATTCTGCGCATCCGTGACACTCTCTATACTGCAAAGGGAAGAAGTATTTCAACACTTCGCCGTACCGACTCAGCTAATTTCTTATCCTTCAAAGGACGAATTACGAACAATCGCATACCTCGAAATGGAAGAGACTCTTGGCTCGATGTAATAAGGCTTATCCTCGGTTCTTTGGTTCGCATTGGCCTCGTTCATCATCTCCTCGTTATTTAATGCGTTCTCATCCAGGGAATCTCGTTCGGAAGTGTGACTGTAGGATTCATCGCTCTTGAACCACTCGTTTTCGTAAGCATGCATCCATATGGGATTGGAACCCTCCATACTGTGCTTATTTGTGTTCGGAACTCGACCTGGACCGCGAATAAACTCCGAATCTGAAGCTCCTAGAAAAAAATGAAAACGTCGAAGTAAAAGTTCTACCTTTCCAAGATGAAGGATGAGAAGGACGTGAACTGCAAGTAATTACCGAACGGAGAGGCGTTGGCGGCCTTGAGCTGCCTTTGAAAAGAGGCTCTTTGCGACAGGCAAAGCGCAATGCAAAGGATGAGCAACGCTCCGAGAAATAGAGTTAAGGTCAGCAGCCAAAATGTCGTTCCAGCCTGCTCAAACTGCACGATCTGCTGCGACTGCGCTGGCTGTGTGTCGAGTACGTTGAATTCCTTGAATAGATTATCAAGCTTCTCGATGTTTCGGTCGACCAACTCGAGGACCTCTGACACTTCGAGGATCGAATTGTCACGGCGATTTACGAGGTGCAAGTAGAGGTCCGTTTTCGTCCTGTCGACCGAGCCGTCCTGATTCTCGTGCACTTTGTACTCGTCAACGTTCACGATCGCTCCCGTCACGTTGCCCAAGGTCCTGATCGATTTGCATACGTTAATCAAACTTCTAAACTTCTTTTCTTTCGACGCAGTAAAAGTTTTGGCATGAGATTCACACGTTCTTTGTACAATCGAAGCAAGAGATGTTAAAGTTAAAAGTAGAATCACGTTAAGATGTACGAGGCAAACCTTAGTCCGTTGTAAGAAAACCGGTACTCACTGTCTGAAGTTCTCGATTCTGTTCCGCACTTCCGGCGGATGTTGCCGAAGGACGAAGCGGACTCTCTGATCCTCGCGCAGCAAATAAATAAATACCCTCGCCGTGTCTTGTAAGCCGCGACTATCGTTGGCGAGGACCTGCGCGGAATAACGATGACGATCAGACCGAAGTTTCTCGACAAGTGACTCGCTCGGTACGTGCAGGTCGCGTTAGTAGAATTCCTGGGGCTTACCATAAAGTCGAAGTAACCCTTCATACCGCGCTGGGGGTCGAAGTTTAGGCTAACGGCGCCTGTAAGTTTGTTGACGAGGAACGGTTGGAGCTTTATGTCATCTAATCCTTCTGTCAACGTCATGTGCATTCGGCCGACTTGGTAATACGTTATCGCGGCATTCTCACCGGCATCGATATCGACAGCCTGTTTCAGATGTCAAATAAAATTAATATGATCGAACTTATCGTTAAAATATGTTACAGATAAGTCCCTATTACCTTTACTCGCATAAACTGTGTTCCGAAGTCAGCTTCCGTAGTCACTCCGCCGGTGAAGATTTTGCTGATAAACTTCGGTGGATTGTCGTTTATATCGTTGACGTTTACAATGACCTTCAGTAGTGTGTCGTCAGTCGCGTCGAAGGAACTTTCGTTCGCAGGCACTGCACTACAGTCTTCCGTCGCTTTGATCACTAACGAGTGAGTCTGTTGCTGCTCTCTGTCCAGCGTTCTCCCAGCCTGAGAGAATGATTCAATTTTCACACGGCAAAACATATCAATCATCGGGCAGAATCGGCTTTGTTATGCACTTACGCTCAGCTCATGTTTTAAGACGTCCAAGACAAAGAGTCCATCATCGTTTCCGCCGACTATGAAGTAACAAACTTGGCTGGGCGGATCCTCCAGCTCGTCTATTTCATCTCTGTCGACCGTTTCCGGTAAGCTAACTATTTCCGAGCCGGGCAGTTGCTCCTCCGTAAAGTTCACATGGAAAACGTCTACCAGAAATTGCGGCTCGTAATCGTTGATGTTCCGCACGTAAATCATGAGATCCAAGTCTGAACTCAGTGGGGTCGGTGTGCCAAGATCGTGCGCTTCTACTCTGATCTATTATCATGAATATATTATGAGTCTACTTATTAGAAGTTAGACATATAGGGGTATAACTTCAGCGTACCTCGTATAATTTCTGAGTTTCACGATCTAGTGGTAACTTCAGATAAATGATGCCCGTACTCTCATCAATGTGAAATGTTCGCCAGTGACCCGCTAGATCTTGCTTCAGACGATAATGAACATCGCCGTTTGGACCAGTGTCTGCATCCTCGGCAACGATTTGGATTATTTGTGTTCCCACCGTTACGTTCTGCAAGAGACGTTTATCGTTGTAGTTGTATGATAAGCAAGAGGGTGGTTTGCAATGGGCATACTTCTGGCACGCGAATCGTTGTGTTATGCTGAGGACTGATGAACATCGGCGGATTGTCGTTATAATCAGTGACGCAAACTTCCAATATCGCTGTCTCCTTATTCGCAGGACTTCCCAAGTCCCGAGCTTCGAGTTGTAGGGAATAATTGCCAAACTTTCCGCGAAGTGATCGTGCTGCTTTAATCTTCGCCGTCCAATAATCGATCTGTTCCAGTATAAAGAGACCTAAAACGTCAAATCCATGCACATAAAATAGTTTTGATGGTCGTTTTGTATGTGGGAACGAGTATTCAACTTCAAGTTGGATCTTACCATGCTCGTTGCCTGATATTATTCTAATGACGACACGTCCGTTAGGCGACATTGGATCGTCAGCATCCTTTGCTTTAACCACGAAAATTACATCTCGCATATCGTGAAATTCTGATATGCTTATGCATTCTTGAGGTATGTCCATTTTTGGCGCATTGTCGTTAACATCAATTACAGTGACTCTGTAAAGAAATGCTAGTAGTATCCTTTGAAAGATATTCAAGAATTATTTATCTGTTGACTTACTGTATTTGTTTAAACGCATTCCTTGATTCTCCCGCCGTGTATCCGAATTGGTAATTGTCCCAAGCTTCGATGACTAGAACGTAGTTATGTTTCTCTTCCCAGTCAAGCTCGTCAGCTACTGTCAAGGAACCGGTTTCCGGGTGAATAGCAAAGGTACCCTACAAAACAGCAAGCAACTTAGCTTACACAATTAATTAAATAAAACCAAAGCATGAGAATTGTCGTATGTACCTCAGAAGACATTCGATCTAACAAATACGTGATCTTTCCGTAATCTCCACTGTCCGGATCTTTAGCTTGAATCACAGCAATTTCAGTTCCTATTTTTGAATTTTCTATGGCAGTGACGTTGCTAACATCCGTTACGAAGTATGGATTGTTATCATTCTCATCTAATACTTGAACGTACACTTCTGATAAACTGGATCTAAAATATGTGTAACACATAAGAATTACATAACCCATGTATTTTAATTAGATGTACATCTTTTATTCAATCGTACCTAGCTGGACTGCCAGAATCAGTCGCTCTGACAGTCAAGTTGAGCCACGAGTACAATTCTCGATCGATCTTGTTCGCGACGACCATTTCACCAGTCTCAGGATCCAAATGTACAAGATCTGTCAGTTCCTTGGGACTTTCCAAGGAATACGTAATACTTCGATTCTTATCTGCATCATCGGCCACGACACTCGCAATATTTACACCATTTTTACTGTTCTCCGTAACCGATCGTCTATAAAATGGCCTCCGGAACTTCGGATTATTATCATTTTCGTCTTCGATAATTATACTCAGCGTGGCTGAAAGTAATCGATGCTTTTGTTGAATATCAATATTTCTTGTGGATTGAAAGGCGTATTATGACATTCAATTCCTGCTCACCCGACGCAGTCTGCACTCCTTTAACGGAAGCCAAGTCCTCCACGACGATACCTAGCCTAATTGTTTCCACTCTCTCCCGGTCCAGCAATCTCACAACTCTGAGCAGACCGTCCAAGGCATTCAACTCGAGAGCTGCCAAATAATCGTACTCCTGCACTTTGATGAGCGTCCCCTCTTCGTTCCTCGCCTCTGACGAATTTGGATCTATGCGATATCGTAAAATCGGTGCTATATCCGGATCGTTTGCAACGACACGGTGGACGTAAGCTCCAACCTGAAAAAAGATACACCAATGGTAAGGATAAGCTGCGTTATCACTACAGAGACACTAGGTGTCCCATTTATGTATATATTTCTATTTAATTTGTTGCGATAATATAAGACGTTAGATTATTGATCTCTCATTGGACGTCAAGCAGAATATTAGAAAGAAATCTTTGATCGAAAAATGATTATTCAGACTCATAAAACTACACGTTTTCATGAATTCGGTAGTTAGGATATAATAACGATTTCTAACCTGTGTATTCTCCCTTATGGTAACGGTGCCCGGTTCGATGAAGGTTGGAGGTTTATTGTTGACATCGACGATCGAGATGTTCACTAGAACTTCGGCGGTCCGCTGAATTTCCGTCCCACTGTCGATGGCGATGACATTGAGACTATAACGGGTCGTTTTCGGCGACGTCAGATCGGGATCCAGATTCGAGCCCGGAGCGACCCTAATTACGCCGTTCTCGGGACTAATTACGAACTTGTCGCCAGCGCCGCTTTGAATTCGATAAACCAGCTTGTTATTGGGCGACGAGAGATCCTTGTCCCAGGCTCTCACCTGCACGATCAATTACAGAGACTCGCTGATTGCTCGGCGACGTTTGGGCAAGCATTGTTACGCTAATGTGCCTCGACGGCAAATTGATTCTGCCCCAATGAGAACTTCGAGGCCAGCATAAGAGTCCGTAGACTGGGTAATTGGCAAGGTAACGATTTTTCAACGTGCTTTTTGGTTGAATGTGAATGGGACTGGTTTTGATAGTAAATGGGTGGAGTACCTGTAGGACGCTGGTGCCTCCTGGGAGATCCTCGGGTATGCTCTTTTTGTAGAGTGTTCTTTCAAAGGCGGGTGGATTGTCGTTGACGTCCTTTAAATATACAATCAAGGGAGCGTCGGAGCTTAAACTGGGCTGTCCCATGTCCCTCGCTCTCACTGTCAGCTTCAAAGCGCGCACTGGTGTCTCTTTGTGTCCTTGACTAATAGGCAGTGCTTCAAAGTTCATGGGATTCGTTGGGGTAATCGCGCCCCGCTTTGCGTCGATGCTGAAATTTCTTGTGAATTCGCCGGCAACTAATGCGTACACCACCTCGCTATTCTTTGTTCCTATTAAAAATGATAGAAATTGCTTTACTTCTTCCGTTATTGTTCTGAGAACTGAACAAGAGTCTTATTTCCGTACCATTTAAGTCGATGTCAAATGCTTCCACGATTAACGGCGACTCGAAATGATCCGAGTTCTCCAAAAGTACTGCTTCGTACTTGTTCTGTAGAAACGCAGGCGGATTGTCATTGACATCCTCCACGTTAACTATCAACTGCGCCGTATTCCGGTTTCCTTTCCCGAGATCATCACGTGCCTCCACCGTGAGGTAATGGCGAGAAACAAGTTCCCGATCGAAGATCGGCCCAGACTGCTTGACGGTTATTATTCCGGTTACGGGATCCAAAATCAAACTGCAACCGCAAACGTACTTACTGCATCTATCGATATATGACATTACGTGGGGATAGCAAGGTGATCGTTTTTTCAAACGTACGCATGAGCGATGCTGCCGCCCAGGTTAGTATATCTTATCCCGCGTGTGCCAAGGCTGCCACTGTCGTCGTCCAAAGCCTGAACCCAGGCCACGGTCGCTCCCACGGGACAATTCTCAGGTATCGATACCTCATACACGTTCTCCGTAAATTCCGGGTAGTTGTCGTTCTGGTCCCTTATAAATACTGTAACCGGCACCGCGCTGTATTTCGGCGCAGTTGGCACCACTTCCTTAGCGACAAGAGTAAAGTTGACCACTACAAGCAGAACGGATCAACGTTGCTTCTCACCGAATAACGTCCAAGTTTCGCTTAACATTGTGGTTATAACTGTACCTGTCTGCTTCTCGAAATCAAGCTTGGTCGAATTTTTCACTCGGATCAAAAATGGCGCCTCGTTGATTCCCCTCGAGGGTGTCACGTCGAATATTCCGCCATCCCCCTCAATGAACATCCGAAACGTGCCGTTCGTTCCCTAGAGAAAGAGACCATGCAACGAATATTCCGGAATTTCGAACTCGCGCAAAGATGGCATCAATTTTTAGCCGCGTACCAGGTCGTGGTCGTAAACTTCCGGTATGGCGTCGCCCAAGAAGTTGACGGGAGTGTTTTGAGGCGCGTTCTCGTTTATTTCGGCGCGATATCGAGAGCTTCGGAATTTTGGCGTCTCGTCGTTGACGTCCGTCAGGATGACAGTGATTTCGGTTGACACTGACGGAGTTGGCACAATCTTCGACACTTCCTTCACTGTGATCTCCAGAATGAATGTGCCGTCCAGGTTCTCCTCAGCTTCTCTGTCCAATTGTGCTCTAGTGAACACCAGACCGGATGTGGCATCGATATCGAATAAATATCGTGGACCTTGCGTAATACTATACGTCACTTTGTTGTTGATTCCTTTGTCACCGTCAACGGCACGAACTGAAAATTAATGTTATCGTTATTATCATCGTGTTCGCCGGGTTATTCCTACATCTTTTTAATCTGCTGCGGTTGCGCAATAGCTGACCTTGAAGAACGGACGTGCCAATCCTAGCGTTCTCGCTGATTCTCGCAACGGGCGTCATAGCCACGAACTCCGGGGGGTTATCCTCAACATCCTGCACCTTCACTAAGATCGCCGTCGTTCCCGTGTTTACCTGTCATAATTAATAATGTATATCGCACGAAGCGGCTAGGCAGGCCCGGGCGTTGATTACGCGAGAGTAATTATGCACGGTGGCGATCAAGAGACAATGGCCGTATTTCAGGTGTGCCCAGCACCTCTTTGACGGGGACAGCGAAGAGTTATTTTGATCATGCCTTAATCGTCGCCCACCGTCAGAAGGCAGAACGACGTGCGGGCGTTATCTTCGCGTACGTCGGTCGTAAACGGTACCCACATAGTACGTTTTTTGAACGCTTTACCCTTGACCGTTATCAACTCGGGTCAATTAACTCGGAGAGCAGAGTCGGAAGACGTTACCTTCTCGTTTATCGCTCGGTCCACTGCCAGGATCCTCAGTTGGTACAGGTACTTTCTCTCGTAGTCCAGTCGACCGACAAGTCGAATGACACCCTTTCCGTTGATGGTTGAGATGGCGAAGACGTTATTGTCGCCATCCAACTCTTGGAGGTAGTAAACCACCTGGCCATGAGCGCCGAGGTCGGCGTCAGTGGCTTCGACGGTGGTTAATATGCCAGGACCCGAGTCCTCACGGATCGTCAAGGACGTGGGATGCGGTCGGAAGAGTGGGACATTGTCGTTGATATCCTCCACCAGCAGGAGCAGACTTTGGGTGATAAAGTTTCCTTCGCCGAGCTGACCGTCGGTCAGTGTCAGTACTAGCGCGTACTCGTCTCTGGTCTGAAAGATGTAGAGATAAGAATCACACCTTGCATTACAACCTACACGTAGCTGCGTGGACATCAAAGAACGTATAGTGCAGGGTTCGTTGGTCTTTTCGTTCTTAGAAAATTACTGACAGCGAACTTTTCAGCGATAGATCGTCAACGGTTAATAGCCCGTAAAGTAGCGTGTTTTACGAGTCGATCTGCGACGGTTTCGTCAAAGTATCATCTCCCGAACTCTCGTAAATTACCGGTTACGCGTCCTGGCCCCGTCCGAGAAGCATACTTTCTCTTTGATGTCTATGACATTGTCGGTACCTTGTGATCGAATGTACGCTTCGCGAAGCGAGCTCAAGGTGCGCCGATCGCCGATGCAAGACGAGTCACTTACAGCGACGTCTTCTTCGTTAACTTTCGTACAGTATCAAAGGATCATTGTACTCAATTCGCGAACTCTGCTTCGCCTCCCGCTTTGACTTATTCGCATAAAACGCAGGGACCTTAGGATGCGACGAGGTTACAAAATGAAATTTAGCCACCCACGGTTTTCACGATAGGTCACTACTGCTGTTCTTCTAAGAATTACTGGTATCATAGAGTCGGAAAGTCGGCAAAGTCAATGGGACGTTTTACCGTCCTTGGCCACTCTGGCTCCACGGCAATTACCTCTCTGTCCAGCAATTTGTTCAGGTAAATGTTGGCTTCGTTGTGTCCGAAGTTCTCGACCCGAATAACATCGCTGCCAGGCTGATCCCTGACGCCGAATGTCAGGCTGTCGCCGTCTGGGTCGACGCCGCGTAGTCTGTAAATTAGGCTGCCTGCAAGAGCAACATCGAATACTCAGAAAGAATAATCCATCTCAAATCGCCCGCTCTTCACCCGAGACATCGTTCCCCGAAGCTCGTACGCACACGCTTCGAGCTCTACTCCGAAACTTCGTCGTCGTCGATTCCGCGGCTAAGTAGGAAGCACCGTTCGTCGAACGGTGTTCGGTGTTCGAAAGAGTGCGCGCTAAATTGGCACAGAATTTTGTGAGCCGTGGCCGAACGTAAAGCAGACGTACACCTCTGTTACGGGCGCTCTTCCTCGTCCTGTTCAGCGAAGCCTGACAGGCCACGCATCCCATGGACTCCGGCAACGATAACAAACAACAAAGAGACTCACCCACTGGCGTCTCGACGCTCTCCTTCAGTCGGAGGACGATCTCCGTCTGTCCGTCGATGAGAAATCTCGGCGGATTGTTCCGCGCCGAGCATGTCGTGATGAGGAGGCAGCCGAGCAGGATGAGGATCCATCCCTTGAAGCGGCTCCTCTTGTTGGATCTGAGGAGCCACGAGGTCGACTCGCCGCTACTCTTCGTCATCTCGTGCTGTTCGAGGCCAGGTTTGCCGACTAATCGACATGCTCGCGGATTCTGTCGTCGGCAACGACCTGCTTCTCCACGCTCGGACGCCCGGCTGAAGGCTTCGCACTGTGCGACGCCACTTTCGACGGACACGCGTGTCACTTTCACGCTCGTACGCCTTCCGTGGATCACGACATTGTCGCCGGTAACGAGTGCGGATCAATTAGGCGAAGCGGGAGTCGGCCGCGGATCGCTGAGCTGAATAATGGCTGAAAGGAAAGGAGAACGATTTAAGGGTCCTTTTTTTGACATCATTTCTGGGTAGGTTTCAGGTTTGCGTGTAGTTCGTGAGAACTATAGCTACTTAAGATTGTAAACAGTATTAAGAGCCAATCGTGAAATGACACCGTAGTGATACAATACTCAAAATTTGGGGTATCAGGGGACTGAGGTAACGAAATTTGAGTGTGGACGTGATTATTGTCGGGTAATCGAAAGTGTTAAAAGAGAAAAGCAAATAGGAACAATATCAGCATTATACTGGAATTCTAAAAGACTATATTCGTCTAATATTTACTTGCGAATGTGGTTGCAGCTGCGCGTAGGCTATAGAAAGTATTAAAAATTAATGGCGGATACGCACAGCATAGACATAATGATAGTACCGTCCGCAGTTAGCCATTACTAGTAATAACATTATATCAGTAATTACCACTTGGCGAGCATCTATTACCACTGACATAGAACTGCTAACTGCGACCATAAATATTCATGGCCCACTAACACCTTCGCCCGACGTCTTAGAAACCAACCCCGATAACTCGATGCACGCGCATCTTCGCGCTGGTGAAAAGCGAACCGGTTGTCGGTCGCGGAAAAAAAACGCGCCCGCGACTTTTCTCGCGCGAGTTAGATTTCTCTCCGGAGAGGCGGTGAAAATTTAGCATCTCCGCATGGATAAAATCTCAAGCTCAAGCTGCGTCGAACGGGCGGAGAGCGGGAACGGTGCGCGAGTTTGCTCTCACGGAGGCTGAATGCGCTCGCGATTTATGCTAATGCGGCTCCGATCTTACAAGGCCAAAGGTGAAACCGCGATGTTTCCCTTTTCCACGCGTGTCGTGCATAAGGCTCAAGACCGGCGACATGCTTCCAGCGTGCTAATCTCGCGAGAGGTCTGAGCAGTGTGGTGTGACACAGACGGGACGAAGGTTCCGTAGCAAAATAAATCGATCGTTCAAAACGGTGGCAAATTTATTCCTAGCGTACGTGTGATTGCGCGTCTAGAACTTGAAGCACCAATTAAAGTGTCAATAACTTTGAACCGTTACGGTAACGATTGCCAAAGTAAATATTTACTGGCGAGGCTGATTAGTCATTCATTGCAGCGGCCAGTCACGTCTCTAATAACAGTCCGACAGTATTGCCTGCCTTTAACGATCAGCGAAAGCTGTCTACGCGAAAAAGAGGACTCTTACCGTTCCGCGCTTCTTTCATCTATACCGAACTGATCAGCCAGCTTGACCGAGACCAGCAAATCTTATTCGCCTGCGACTCATTCAGCCAGACGGCCGGTTATATATAATTATCGCGATCTCGGTCGCGTGAAGTTTGTCCCATTACGATAATGGCATCGGGTCTAACTGTACAATTAGCACACTTATATCTCGATTATTGTATTCCACGCGTCCCCGTACGCGGCGCATAGAACGGCAATGCGGAGTAGAGCATGCGATCCCGATTGCATTCCATCGGGCGCTAATTGCAATTCAGCCGAATAAGTCAGAGCTCACGTTCGGCCGAACAATTACTGCGAACGGATTGCCAGTGCAGCGCGGTAGGGGTCGACTAATTCGTCGTTTCAATTAAACTTGACCCTGATTCGGCAGTCAGTCGTCCTGCGGCCGTTCGTTAAGCCGGACCCGATCCGAGACCGTCCGTTTCCCCTTTGTCTTCGAACGCGAGGACGCGATCCGAACGGAAGCACGGTGCGTGCGTTATTTGTTACGTTTAATTTGGTAACTGGCAAACGGGTTCTTGAACTCCCCGCGAGCGCCGTGCTTTCTCCTTTGTGACGCTCCCTGCAATGTCAAGATTGTCGTTCGCGAGTGACCACCGAGCCCGCAATTAGTCCGAAGTGAAAGCCTTGCCGGAAGGCAGGCGCTTGGCATGATGACGTTATGTTACAGCGCGCAAGTGTAATATGAGAATAAACCGGTATTGGTCCCTCAACGTTCGATTGTCGTCCAATATTTGCGGTATCGATCGTTTTCAAGCTCGAAAATACGTTTGATTTCGAATATGAAGATTATGAAAGCTATGTTTCCGAAAATAAATGATCAAGATATTCAAAGATTTGCAATTATAAGATGAGAATAAGACTTATTTTGGGACATTGGATTGTTCAATTGCGAAGTTAAATGACATATTTCTTAGGTAGAAAGTTCTTACGTATGACGGAAGAGCACTTTGGTGTGAAAGGAGGAATGATGAAAAGATTCGAAGATTTGCTCCAATCTAGTGGGATTCAGGTGGTCCGCTCAAAGTTTGAGGTTGAAAGGCGTTAATCGCCGCTGATCGCGGTACTTTTCTCTCGATTGGCGAGTGACGATAACACTCTTTGACGATCGCGTTCAATTACTTTCCCTGTTATTATCGACGATTTGTTCCGCTCGAACTGGCTCATCCGTCTTTCCTGATTGATCGTTCCGCGATCCGCGAGAGTGAACGATTAATTTAATGAAAGACTCGTCGATTTCGGCCTCTCACTATCGGGCGCCTCGTAAAAGTACCATTTTAATAGTCGCTTCCCAGACGTCTCATTGTTATGAAGCTCGTGATGACGGGCACTTAGGCTAATTTTATGGATCGTATCCTCGCCGATGACGAACGGAAGCGCGACTCTTATTGATTCATTATATAAATCAAGGAGAAACATCGCTGAATTCTACTTCCTAGTTATAGGAAGTCGGAAGACAGATTATGCCTCATTAAAATTACGGTACACCGAAATCAAATTTCCTACATGATATTCATGATTAAACGTCTATCCATTCACTACAGAAATCGTCTCAATTGACTGATTTACCATAAACAAAATCAGATAGAGACTACTTCTGCTACCACTATTTTTTCCGACACTGTACAATTGCTCGTCTAACCTGTCTTTACGTATACAGTCGCCAACAATTGTACTGTTTTCAATATTATTTAGCAACGACATACAAGAACGCTTAATTCCTTTCCATTTCATATGATTAAACTCTAAATTCTTTACAAGTTGCTTTCTACCCGCTTCTCAACGTCGCTCGCACCAATATGTGATTGACTCATCCTGCGTCAACTCCGATGTCCGAGTCTGCAGCCAACTACGACGAGGTGCACGTACGAAAAAAATATTCAGCCAAAGGGTTACTCAGGCAGCCGCAGTTCCTTTAGCATCGAGCCCCCGTGCGATTAGCATACCGCGTTCGTTCGTCACTTGCGCGTAACATACAATAAACGCTCGGTGCATGAGCGCAGAGAGCGTGCTGGCCAGTGAAAAAAGCTATCGGTTTTGCTCATACTTAGACATGGCGCAACTGCGCATAACAACTACACGCACACGGCACAATTCTTTCCTCGATCTCGCCTAAAAGCCTCCGACTCACCTCGAATGAAATCGGAAGGGGAATCAGAGGGCGACGGCGAGAAATTGTGCGAAGCGGTCGTGAAAATCGAACAAGGGGAGGGCGGGGGGTATTTGGGAAAAAATGATGCGGAGGCGGCATCTTCCTCGGTTGTTGAACTGAGCCCGGCCATGTTCATTAAGTCTCTCTCGTTCGCAGTGTTCCCGGTGGGCTGTTCTTTCGTTCTTTGTAGACGAGAGCATCCGGCCGTGGTCAGTGGTCTGCAAGGCCGATGCCCGGAAACCAGATAACTATGCAAGATTACGAAACACCATTAATTCAACCCCGAGGAACATCTAGATTCCCTCGAACGTCTGCCAGCCCGCCGTCAGATCGAACGCGACTGGGGTTCAAGGGTTCGTTTCGCACTAATTCGCCTGGGTTTTTCGTACTTCACATCCATTTCCACGGGCGGGACCTATATGTCGTTGGTAGTGAGCTGTGTCTAATTGAACGACGATTTATTGCACACTGGATGCATTCTGCAGTCGAGTTGCAGGATAGTTTCCGTTCTTATATTCTATCTTATCATATGAAATTGCAGACTACATTAGCGTTAACGTAATCAGATTTCGCTGTAATAATGCCGTAAATTACAGATACCTGCTTAGTACGAGAGATAACAAGCAGTGTAGAACACATTGCATTCCTTTAGATTGCCGAACGTTAATGAACCCGCTCATTTTACACGGTATCAGTTCCATTGTTCCTGATTCGATAGAATTAACCGCTCTGCCTCGTTTTCGAGTAATGCACTATGTCAGTCATAAAATAAGTGCCAAGTTTACCGTAACAATGCTGTAAATCATAAAGAGCAGTTATGTTGACCACCGAGAGACAAGAAGCAGCATAGTGCGCCGATTAGATTGTTTCGCAAAACGAAACGTTGCGAAACATTAATTAAAGTGCCCGTTTTATACGGTGTCGATTCTACTGTTCATGACTCGATGGAATTAAGCGATATGCCTCGTCCTTTTCGAGATCGGGGATCGTGACGCCTCGGGCCGCTCTTCCACGATCTACTTGACGATGTTTATCGTCGCGGTCGCCTCTCCGTGCGGATCGACAACTCGCGGAACATTTGCGACTACATAGCGCGAGGCAGGCGTTGCTCTTCATGCCAACAGAGTGTGTCGGCCACGCTCTTGACTTTTAAGACTTTACTAAATGGGAGGCTATTCCGAAGGCCTGGCTCGCGCGGGGATATGTTTATTCGAGACTGGCAGCCAACTGGATTGCCGGAGACACACGACGATGAAGACGTCTTGGCACGAGCGGTCGGCATAGTCTATTGGGCTCCTATCTTTTTACCGGTCGCGGCTTTATTAGCTGCTTGACAACTCTGTGAGAACTGGATTTTACCCTTGCGGCTTGTTTGATATGAGTGAAGACCGACAGTATTTGCAGTTGAGTCGTTTATTGACGAATTTCGTTAGAACGCAGTATAGGGAAAAATGATACTATAATGTGTAATTGGTTGGCAAAGTTTGTTGATAATAAGTATTCTCTAATCAGCTTATTGAGATTAATTTATTTTAAGGCTAGACAGACTTTTGTTACTTTACAATAGAAAGGGTCAAGAGTTAATTGAGTTCAGAATAATAGGAAAAATGAGAGTAACCGAGTTGATAACTTTTGCAATTGCTTGAGAAAAATGTCACTCCGGAAGTGTTCGATACATCTCAATCGAATGGCTGGGCGCCGGTGAAATCTTCAATCCCGAGGATCGTTCGCGTGATGTCAAAGTTGCGATCGCTGACATTGACACGTCAATGTCCGCATACTTTCCTCGCGCATTAGACGTCTGCCGAGACGGGCATCGCGTGCTGGCGGTGGCGCGTTCTTCGAATATCAACTTCCTCGGATAAGCGGACGTTGAAACGATAGATCGACGCCGTAGAAATCAACCTATCCGCCCAACTTATTCCCGCCAGTTCGAGTTTCATAATAATACCTGGAAACGATAGGTCGATAATCGCTCAGCCTCAGTCAGAAAACGACCCAGATCAGCGTTATAAGAAATCATCATTCTAGAAAGGCGTTGCATTTTCTTCTCTTCCCCACCCCACCACGTCGACGTGAAAATCGATAGAGCAAAAAGGCGGAAAAGCAAAATCGGACCCGATCAGCTCGCCATTTCGATTCGAACCGTACGTCCGACGGTGGCTCTGCACAATTTTCCTTTTGGTAATAATTCCGGGAAAGGACACGTCGGTAGAGTAACAGTTTCCGTGAAACGAGCCGATTCCGCGGAAAACGTTCGTTCTAAACGCTCGACAAAGGCACGCGCCACTCTTTCGCCGAATCGCTTTTCGGGCGACGGAAGTCGATCGGTTCGGGCGGGGGCGGGAATTGAGAGGGGAACGAAACTGAATAAAAGGGAGATGAATAAGAGGGGGGTTCTCGTTCCGAGATCGGGACCGAGATACGGCGAGATAGAGACCGAGATCGATGAAAGTGCTGCGGGGCTGTGGAGAAACCGCGTCGTTCCGCGTATTCGCGTTTCCCCTTTTGCATTTCACGAGTTTCGCGCGCAATGCCGACCCGACTCGCTCCACGGCAAGTTATTTTCCCAGTTGCCCACTTTTCCCACCCTCCCCCCTGCCACCGAACGCTTCGGATGAATATAAGAAAAGATGAGAGATAGCGTTTAAATGCTTTTATTTCCTCGCATTAAGATTAGATCTACTGACGCCCAAATTACAGATTTCACATGTCTTAATAACGATTTTTGATGTCACAGAGTAATTGATTTCTTTAATATTTTTGTTCACCTTGTAGTGGAATAAATAAATTAATCTATTGTTCTAGCATTACTTTTACGTTCCTATGTATACCTAAGCAATATTCAAAAATGCCCTATCATAATAATGATACTGATTTCCATTCAGGCTGTAACGTATAATACACCCAATGCCACCTGAAATTCAGACACAGCTAGCACGCCCGCACTTGGAGTGCACCTGAAATAAAGAGCCGTGCCGACTGCTCCGAGGGGGAAGTTTCGGCTGTCCGGAACGACCAATAACGTCCCGCCCTCCGCAGGGCATCCTGAGGCGCGTGACGTCACATCCCACACCTGCCATGCATGGTTCCGAATGATAACGGGCAATGGCGCGGTATTGACACACCCCGGCAATGCCGTCTGTTGCCCGGCCAACCCCCGTACGAATATCGTTGCGTGACGATTCAGAGGAAGGATGCCGAACGCCATGAAACACACGACGTTCGTTCACGTGTGAAGGATATGAGCCGGGCAAGCTTCGCAGACGCGCGCGCGAGCGCCACGATAGTGGAAAGCTTTATCGTCGGATACCGCAGAAGTATTTCTGCGATGTTTGCACGGCGGCACACTGTGCGATCGCAGTAAATAGAGTAAACAGAGGCAGTCAGCGAACGAGCGTGCGTGCGCGCGCGCACTCGTGGCGTGGCGAATTTCGTTGTGAAATGGAGCGGAAATCGATCGGGGATGCAGTCTAGGAAATATGATTGCAACGGGAAGAACGTTCTCGCGCCGCAGGCGGAGAATCTTCCGCGGAATCTTGGCCGGGGAAATCACGCCGGATTTGGAATATTCTCCTACGCGCATGCGATGGGCCTATGTGGAGTGAAAGTTTTCGGTATGGTCATGAGGCAGGAATCATGGCCGGAGAGAATATGGTGGGACGGAAAGGTTTTTGTTACGATTTTTATGTTCTGTGCGGAGTTTTAAGCTGTAGATAGTCTAAGGATATTCTCTTAAACTATTTTTGCGGATAAGTTTACTAACATGTTTGCTTTTTTAGTTTCCAGGATGAAGCAGCGAACCCGTTTCGAATTTTCGTATTTATATTTCGGTAAATCTGTACGCAGGTTTATGGGGATTACAAGGGTTTCTGGAACAATATTGACGAATAGCTTGCAATGGTCTTGTCCCTTAGGTTTCCCTGGCAGAGCACGTAGGATTTAAGTGCCGGTTACTGTTCTTCTGGCAAGAGATTCGCGGTGTAGCGCCGCGAGTTACCGCAGGAAGTGATTGATTCTGACAAGACGCCGACGTTTCCTGATCGGCGAGCCGACGTGGACCGTAACTCGGCGGCTTTGTTTTATTCGCGGCAAAATGACACGGCCGCGCGAAGATCATTGAGCCGGGAGTGTAAGACGATAGAGGTAATCGAGATCCCGATCGATATCTATCCGCGGCCACGGATGAACGCACATCGGAACCGGGAAATTATTTGCCCACACCGACCGCCCGTATAATTGGATAATTAGACGCCCAACGTCATGGGAACGTCTTCTTGCTCCTCTTCTAATTCGTCCTCCCGGCCAAGTTTCTCTCCGATAAATATGTAGGCCATCCCACTCGCCTGCGTCGCGTTCGCGAACATCCGAGGCTGATCATTTAAAAATCCGTTCCATTTATTAATGCATCGCCGATGCCACGAAAAATCATATTTTCTAAACTTTCATCGCTGCACTTTCTCCATAAGTAAGCATGGCTTTAATTAGCGCCTGATAAAAGGGTAAAAATTTCAACCTGCAAAGTAAGCGCCGGTGAGCAGAAAAATGACGACCTGCTACTTTTCAACGGAATAGTTTTCGAGATATTGTTGAATTGGTGTAGAAGAATGTGTGAGAACTCGTTTTGGAATTAGGTTAAATATTGTGCGTTTTCACGTTATTTACCTCACGCTTTTACAGAATAAAGGAACACGCGAAAGAAACTTAACGAGATGAAGTACAAATTTTGCAAAATTTTAATGAAACGTTCCTTTTACCGTACTTCCTGCACTTTAATGAAAGTATCGAACCAATATTTTCGTTACACCGACTCAGTCCGCTTTCAAACTATCCGGCGCATACTTCACAGCTCCCTTACTTCACTCTCAATCAGTTCGGGTAACTCAAAAAAGTCGCGTGCTCGAATGTAATTGAAATCAGTGCTTATCCACCGACTCGTCAGTACATCTTCCGATGCTGCCTTTCGCTTGACGAGCGGCGCCAGTTACGTTTCCCAGACGCGTGCCAATTACAATGACTAAACAACGCATCCCCGTACTTTCGCTCCACATAATTCCGGTCGGCTATATTTCGCGCAACTCTTTCCTCGAAATCCCGTCCTCTTCTGTCATCCGGCGGTTCTACTCATTAAGGACATACCGATCGCGTAACAATTGTCGCGCAACACAAAGGGGATCGCGGCCAAAAGCAAGAGGCTCGGATGGCAGAAGTGAGAAGAGCGAGGGTACCAACGACTGAGCGTGTTGCAACCTGCATCGCATTATTCGCCGCAAAATGTTGAGGGAAATTGGCGGCGGGCGCCTTACGTGACCATTGCGTCACAATGATTCGCGGCTAATAATTAATCGCCGCATCATCAGTGAAAATCTGGGACGCCGGCGACCGCCGTAATTGCGGCCTTTAATTTCTTCCCCCCTTCTCTTTTCCCTCCATTTTCGTTTCGCAACGGTCGGAAGTTATAAATTGGGAATCCGTATGCGTCAATTAAGATTCCTGAACGCTGTCTCATTAGCTCTCTGCGCACATTTTCGCTCATGGGCGACGGTGTGTGGGCTTCTCATGGTTGAGCTTTGCGCTTTGACGCTTTATTTTGGGCCTGGAATTTTTAATTGTCTTTCGTTCATTAGCAGACTCGACGTTGCGATGCGGCGCCGGTGACTATGGTGGGAGTATCTTGGTAAGGCTTTATCCGAGCGATATGTCGAGTTTCAGAGTTGACTGGTTTGGGGCCTAATTAAACGTCAGATTTCTGAAATTTTACGCCGGTACAATACGTACCGCGAAACATCGAGTGTGATGGATGCGCTGTCGGTCAACGTCTGGATTTAAAAGTTCGGATAAAACTTTGCAAAAAGTTGTGCTTGCACACCTGCCCTCCTCCTATTACTCATTAACACCCACCGTGCATATAGAATACTTACGGTCACGATGAGAATTCAATGTCGATCCTTGATCCTTCCACACGATCCTTTCAATCAACTGCTCGTCGTTACTTAGACAGTCTCTCTTGCGAAGTGTTCCATTTAACGTTCTTTATTAGCACGCGTCCTCTTTCATTCGCGTTTGGGCCGCAATCTTTCATTACACCCACTCACTAGCAACAACGACGCGGTTAATAACAGTGAAGCTCGGCGGCTCTCGAGTTGAAGCGAAACTTAGGAAAGAATGTCCTGTCATTAGCATTTCTATCCCTTCTTGCGAAACGACCAGTGTCCGCGAGACACAACAAAAGACACGCGCGTCATTCGACGATCATTCTACTGAAACGACCACCTGACACGCGGCCTCTGTGTAATGTTCGTACCTGTCGGCAGGCCGCGCGTTAAATGTTGAGCGCGCGAACTGCCGGCCAGCACCTGTGCACACAATTATTACTCTCCGTTCGACGGAACAGCCGAAGAACTCCACGCGAGTTCACATCGTCCAATTCATTAACAGAAATCGCACCACTCGCATTCAATTCAACCTCTCTTCTCACGAAGCTTGCACTTTCATTCGCGCGTTCCTCACCGCCGTTAGAATTCATCGACTCGCGGACCACTTAATTTCACTATCAATTCATTTTCCTGAGAAGAAACGCTCGCCTCGCGATTGTCTGGTATTCAATCGGACACTTTGCAAAAGTCTCGTGTAACAGTCTCCTTCGCAGTCTCGTTTGAATCGAAGCGGCCGTTCGGTTTTCACTTGAAATCGACACTCGCACGCGGCCGGCTGGGATCGCGATACTGAGCGATGAATAGAAGAGAGTAAGCCGATGCCGATCGTAGACGGAAGGCGCGTGCTTTGCCGAAGGCCCGCTGTCTTTCTGACAGGCGCGGCTCACCTGTCCAGGCGGGCTCGCGATGGTAAACTGAAAGTTTAACCAGGAGGCAGCGTGCTCGCCAGCTCGGGAGTGCGGATCGTTGGCTGGCATTCGTTCTACCGCGTGAGCACTGACCGTACACACAGAGAGGAACGCCACAAAACGTACGGTTGTTCCGCGTCAAATTCAGCCCATCGTGCTCCCCGAGGCGTGCACGAGGGATCGCTCCCCCTTTTTTCCTCCACAGAAGTCCGCGTATCCCCACCGTGACAACCTCCGGTCACCTGTGCTGTTGTGGTACCCCCGCTCGACTTTGCGGCAGAAAGATATACTTGTGGGAACAGGTGGGGATCGATTGTGGATCGTAGATCGGGGATCGAGAATCGGCGATACCGCTCGACGATTTATTCGGACCGATCGATGCCTTTCGCTCGGCACTTGCTTGTGTGCGGAAGGCAGTGAGACTGTCGTAGATGACAATGAGCTGGAAGCCCTAGATTATGAGTTTCCTGTACTAAGGTTAAGACTATAAGAAATTCGAATCGAGAAAATGCACTGTGTGCTATAGAGTAACTGCTTGAAAGGGAAGACTAATTGGAAACAGAGAATTTGCGTTGTGTAGGAACATGTTATAAGGGACTCAAATGCAGACAAGTATTCTTAGGCTGGAAGCCTGTTACTTTGATACAGCGGTGAGCAGCGTTGAGTACGTTGATGATGGAGCAGAATTCCAGAGGGTTAAAGGGATAACTGTATCAAGTTCTGTTCGCATTCGACATGCCGGTAGAAATTGAGCTCGGCAACCGCATGGAATGAGGCGAAATTATAAGGACAGGAGTTTTAATTGTACTTAACAGGAAACGTGGGTCTGGAGCCGGTCGGCATGACGCATTAAACGTAGCGTGTTACGCGTGTCTGCCCTCATCGTCGGAAGCATACAGAGGGGTGAGTGAAGAGAATCGATGAGAGGTGCTTCCTTTGAAACGCGATGACTCCGCGATGCCGCGAAATTGGATATTTTCATGATACACCGATGTGCAGGGAAATTTAATCGGGCTAATGGAATGTAAAGGATAGCGTCGAATAACAATTAGTCTCCCGACACAGTCCGAATAAGCTCATTAAGGATGTTTGCAAAATCTGAGTATGTTTAAACCGTTTGCCTACCTTGTGCTGTAAAACTGTGTATGCAAAGAAAGCAATAAAATAATATACCGTTCGGAATGAGAAATGTGTGGCTCTAATACTTTATTGTTGAAACCTCAAGTTTCTTTGGGATTAAAGTTGCATGGTAATAAAAGGAATTACTATTCTTGAAGCGTGGTGATCTGGTTTTTGAACTGGTTCGTCTAGTTCTCAAACGTTGTCACAGTTTTTCCTGTTCTTTACCGAGGAGATCGTTATCCACTTATAATAAAGTTTATCACTAGGGTAACGTGACGACGAACGGTATGTGAATAGAATAACAACTGTGAACAACATAACGTCGGATGATATATCAGCTTGTAACGCTGATGGTGCAACGGCTCGTATCTACTGCAAGTCCTGTTTGGTGAGCAAGACTCGGTGCCGTACGAGTCTTCAACAGCTGACGACAGATGGCGCTCCGTACCTATATCGCAGGACCTTTTACTTTAATTTTAAGTAGAAGTAGTCTAGAATCGGAGATCACGTTGACAATCAAACTTTAATATATTAACTACCACATCACAGATTAAATTTTTCATCTAGGTTGCAATGTGCCATACTTGGCTGAATCTAGCATTGCAAAAAGTTCTGTACATTCAATGTTATATCATGTAAAATAGTACAAATAAATGCACGTTTGTCGATTTGGCTGTGGGACCCATTTACTCACACGTGTAATTTTGTTGTATGAAATTACAACTTTACGAATTGCATTTGAACAATTTTACCTCTCCTTCTCGATTTACGCTACAGAAACAGTTATAAGGTATAGAAAGCATCATTCGTCCAAAAGAGCACGTCCAACGAAAATTGAATCCTCCCCATTGAGTGCCGCCCCATTACCGTCGATTCCTCCAACTATCCCGAGGTCAAAAATGGATGAGGGTTCAAAATGGAAAATTGAAAAATTCGCTTGAAAGAGCGCGTCACGTTCGACGTGTCGATCTGCAACGGGATTGGCGCGGGATTGAAAATATTGGCGGTGTCATCGGCGCCGCATACTTCGCCGCCACGAGCTGCGATACTACTCGCCTCCGACTACACGCTCAACGTGCCTTTCGATGACTCAGGCCACCGGACTCCTCCGGTCACAGATAGCCTCGCGATAGTCAGTCCACTTTGAGGAAGAGGAGTCGGCCTCTTGCGCAACACACTCATCCGCGCCGCTCACGCATTTACTCCCCCGATATCGCTGCGAGACTCACTTCGCCGAAAAGGAGATACACGTAAGTCACGAGACAACGACCTCTGCCGGCCCTGCGCCCTCGGGTCAAGCCGATCGAAGACAAGAGGCGCGTGTACTTTTCAATTTCGGTCCACCTATCATTTTGTCCTCCGGCTCGAACCTTCAATTATTCCCACCGAGTCCCGGCTCTCGGTTCACTGACTGCTGGGCAATTAGAGATACGCAGCCGAAAGTTATTCCCGACGCTTTTCCGTCGACAGATTCGAAAGACAATCGATCGGCCACTAAACGATACTGTGTTCTTTTTAACGAGCGGGGAGAGGGGCGGGCGAAAGCAAATGGTAGATAAGGGAGAGAAACTGCGAATTCACAATGGGATATTGCAAACGTCGGGAACAATGGTGAAAAAAATACTGGAAGGGAATAATAATTCTTAAGCAGTTTGAGAGCGGTTGGAGTGACTCATTGATAAGAGAGCGAAACAATTCGATCATCGCCGCCAGCGAAGACGAGCCAACTCGCATTCACGTCATTTCCCGTCTCTCGTCTCTATTCAAACGTCCGGGCCGAGGCTTTTTCTCGGACTGTCATCGGATGCCTCGCGATAATCCGCGGCGGGGCTGCAGATAAAGGCTTGAAATCGATTCTCAGCCTCATCGGCGGAGCCTTCCCTTCGACCAGTAGACCTTGGTAACACTTATACGGAGAGCCCGGGCATTCGTCGACGGTGCAAGGAGCCGGTACGTATTCAGCGCGCGGTATTCACCTAGAGAAGAAACTCGTTTCTGTGGGTGGAATAGGAATGAGATGTCAAGGATGATCCCGCGGGCGCGGGGGGAAAAGAATGAGCGTCGAATTCTCCTTCTTTCGTCGGCGGATCGTGTTTTCTTTCATTCAGTCGGCCGCTCAATGGCGCTTCGGGATCGGTCTCGCAACTGGATGAAGTTGTACGGGACGCTTCTATTATTGCGTCAGCTAGCTGAATACTTTGCCCGACGAGTTTGACATGTGTCCGCCCCGCTGTCGCGCGGATCGCGCGCGGACTGTCATTGAGAAATCTTCCGTCCGGACAGTCCGTACAGTCCGTAGGAACTGTCAGGTGCTGAGACCTTATCATGCCCGCTCTGCGATGAGTCGAATTTCGAGTTTCTCTCGCAGCAGGAGGTTTCGGAAAGAGAGCTTATTAGGATGGATGTTTTAAGAGGATAATAGAGTCTAGGCCATTTTTCGCTTCTCTAAAACACGGACGGGGCAGGTTCCGCTAGGCTGGTGAGATCGCTTTACGTTTCTCGTCCGGGTCACGATTCTTTCCCGACGATCTTTCACGTTTTCCCTCTATATTTAAAATAACGAATGCACGATCCACGTCTAGACATTCATCGCAACGGAGCATCGCTTACCGTACCACGCGAGACAGCCTCCCACTATTCAGCTTCAAAGTCTCATTTTCCTCCTCCCGCCGTACTTACATCCATTACATTCTTGCTGGCGGCCCGAGCGAGGAAACCAGACGCACGAACTCGACCTCCGGCAACATCCATTATTCGGAACATTGTCTAACTGAGACTAGAAGGCAGCGGCCTCCGCCCATTTTGTCGAATTTTGTCATCGTCCATCTCGCAGCCTTCGAAGGACAAATCATACCGAGAAGGTCCGCTCGCTCACTTCCTCTTTCCTGCCCCTTTATCTTTCTCACACAACTCCGTGTACCGAAAGAAGTAGCGGAATAAAAAAGGAGAGGCTCAGCACGTCCTTTCTTCCAATGCATAAGCGTGCCTTGGTACAGGCATTAACCTACGTCTCTCTTCATCCAGCATTCGGTACCGAGCCTCTCTCTCTCTCTCTCCTTCTTCGTCTCCTTCCCACTCTCCTTTCCCTGATTGTCTGTCCCTCTCTCGCCAAGGCGCGCGCGCGCGCACGTTCTCCGACTATAGTCATCGGATTCTCTTTTAGGGACCGTGCTAAGGCTGCCAGATGAAAGTATATAACCGGTTCGCAGCTGCAGCCAGACTGGAGACTGTGCATCGGCTGGCGAGCAACCGGCAACCACACACCATGGCACATCCCGTGGCACACACCATGGCGCCAGGGGCGGACTCATGAACGATCGGAGAGCGAACTCGGCGGAAGGGTGAGTGGCGGGAAAAGCTCGCCAGGAAAAATCTTCGGAATCGATATGCCTTTACTTTGATTCATCTTGCTGCCGCTTTTCACGTGTCGGCCCGATGGTAACAAGGCCGTAGGCGATGAAGGACACGGGGTCGACGTCGGTTATCGTCGGCACATTAGCATGCTCGGTTAAGGAGATAATCGTGCGTGGTGCAACGCGGCTCGTTACGGTTTAATGGCCGTCGCGATACAAGCCAATGGAGGGATGAGCTTTTGAGACTCGTCGAGTGACGGAGGGGGTGGACACGCTGATTTTCGGCCGACTGCCGTCCCGTGAACTCGATCAGCTCAGCTGGTCTCTGAAAATTTCTCGCATCCATCGTCAGAGTACGTCAGCCTTCGGCCTTCTATGCAAACAGTACGTTACCTTACCTTTTACTTCGTGGAAGCGATCCGTTTGTCATACCGAAGGATAATTCAGAAATAGATGCACACACTGTACAATCTAATTTGCAACGGTCGTTAGCGGCCGCGGTTGCACAAAGTTGCGTGCTGGAATGGGTCTCGAGATTTCCTCATTCGAGCGGGCGCGCACTTTCTTAGCAGAGAGCCGCGCCGGCGATAATGTATTTCGTCTGATGAGACAGTGGGAATTCTTAATGAGCGAACGAAACGGCACTGGCCAGCAATTTCGACCCGGTCCCCGATGAGCGCAAACTGCTGCCATTTGGTGCCTCGGCGTCCTTCGAACGATCCGGATGTAATCTCGTTATCGCGCCACGATGCTCGCGCGATCGTCGGTTGATCTTTAAGGTACGTCCCTGCTACCGGTCCCAGTGCCGATTATGGACAGAGTGCGGGCTCCCGGCAGTGAAAATTTTAGGGTGCCTTAATACGCCTCATGTTAGACAGGTATTAAACTGATAAAAGATTTTATTACGCCGTTATGATAGAGACCCCGGGAATAAAAAGTGGCGGGGAACGATCCTCGACTGCGACGTTTAGGGTCTCCTCGCGTACGGGAGTCGAACATTGTCCGCCCGTTAACGGCACGCAACGCCATAAAGCGGCACGCACCGGGAACCGGACGAAACGACAAATCACGTGCCTCTATTTCTTCATTACGAACGATCAGGTTCCGCCAATTCGTGGCCAATCTGCGAGATCGTATTCGCGACTCGTGCACTAATCGCTCTCGTCGTGGTATCGACGTGCAGCGTTACGATTTCGAGGTAGGCTGTATTAATGACTCGTTCGATGACCCGCTCCTTCGCCCCTGAGGTCCACCCCGCTGTTATCCTTAGGAGCAAAGTCCGCATCAATCAGGACACCGCTCGCGGATCAACTCCTGGCCGTCGTGTGGCTCGCTCCCGGCGATGCTGGCGGAGCGCACGGAGATCTCTCGATCCGGGCATGAGAGGCAGCACACAAACGAAAGGGACTACATCAGGGCATGGCGCAGCATGCGAGAGCAGTTGGAAGAGGTGAGGAGGCAGTGTCGCCCAGGTGCCCGACCGGCCTCTGCCGAACTCACCTCCACCTCTCTTCATTCGTTCTCTTCCTCACTCTGCCCCCTCCTTCCCTGTAGCTCTTTTTCTCTTCCCCATCCTCTCACTCCCACCTCTTCCTCTTCCTCCTCCCCCTCCTCCTCCTCCTCCTCCTCATCCTCTCTTTATCCCTCCGTCTCTCACTCACTCCTCGCACTCGGTCAGTCTCTCTTCCTCCATCGGCGAGGATCCTTCCTATCCTCCCGACGGCATCCTCTCCTCTTATCCGTGCCATTGGCCATTAGCGATTGCCGTCCACCGTATCATCAGGCCCCGCAGTAATGGGGCCTCTTACGGTCCTGCGGGCCAGTCGTTCGTCGCGCGTCCGCCGAAGCTTCCCCACGTCGTCGTCGTCGTCGTCGTCGTCGTCGTCGGCGGGGTTACCCGCTTGATTCGTCGCACGTGATTTGCCCGGCATCGCCCTCTTCGAAAGCCGGACTCCGATGACAGGC
This sequence comes from Anoplius nigerrimus, assembly GCA_914767735.1. NCBI lineage: Eukaryota > Metazoa > Arthropoda > Insecta > Hymenoptera > Pompilidae > Anoplius > Anoplius nigerrimus. The sequence goes on along the minus strand of OU612088.1, from coordinate 11,065,881 downwards.
TGACGTTTGTCGAGGGATCGTGTGGTAAGGGACCGATCGACGCAGCCATCCGATTCGGCGCTGGTACCAGAGACGCAGGACGGAGATCTTTCGATAATCTTCGGTGGGAAAGCTTTTGTTAATTCCGAAGAAGACGGCGATGGAGAACCCGGGGAGAAGATCGACCGGAGTGTCTGCATCGGGCCAAAGCGCTCGCTGGCACGGACAGTTTCTTGCCTTTTGATGCCAAGGACGCGATCGCTAGGCGGCTTTTAATGCCAGTCGGACGCGGGTGCTTTTGTGGAATTCGTAGGCGTCTCGTTCCACGTGAAAGTGATCCTCTCTCAAGTGGCGGCGAGCGCGGGATGACTTACGTATTCCGTATTGTGGCGTACGGAGCGGCGAGGATAAATCAGAGTCCGCCTGGCGACACTCTATTCGTGGGCCTATTAATATATTGTCGCGCGAGGCGGCTCGCGGGCTGCTCATTTGCATAATTGAAATTCGCCGGCGATCGATCGAGCCCGGAGATTGGATCGTCGGGATCGGGTGCCGAAACGAAACGGAGAGTAGCGCTGAAATCTGGCGCGAGAAACGTTGACCTTTTACTGTTAGCTCGCTCGCGACTCGTTCCGTGACAGTTCGGGAATAGAGGCTGACTGGCGATCCGTACCGAAGATACGTTTCGATACCGCACGCCGAGCGCGGTGATATATTGATCGTTGACCCAGAAACGGTGCGGTACAGTGAATCTTCCTATTAGTGAAAGTGCACCAGGTGCGGTGAAAGGTTTAATGCGTCCGACACTTTATCAAACGCTCGCCGGATAGCGTGTACGTGAAATGTGCACCGTATGCCCGGAACGCAATTATCGCACACTGGATGATACAATCATTTCGCCTTCGATATACGTCGTTAAGCAACTTTCGGTAAAGACGCTACTCCCTGACCTTTGCTCAGGGATCGTCACGGTTTTTTTAATTAGAATCCGTAGTCTTTCAGGGTGGTGAAAAAGTCGACTTGTGTAGTCTTTGTTGAGAGTCCTATTAATTTACCGCGTGTAGATTTATTTTGGTTCATAATATCAGTAGCGGGGCGAAGTTCTCAGCAAGCAGGAGAGGTCTTTGGTCTTTGCTCGAGATCCCGAAACGGTTCTTCGTCATCTCCGTCGCGTGTGCTCGCGGTAAACAAAGTCATCGCCTATCGGGACCCGGGTCTTTCGGCTGTTTTGCTCCCGTCAGTCTTTCGATCGCGGCCGCGGCGCGAGGACGTGTGTACACGCGTGTCTATTTACAGTGCCGTTTAGCGTCCCGTCCGGTACTTGACTGCCAGCCGTCGCTATAGAGTTCCACAGTTTCGAGAACCTCTCCGCTGCCTTCGCAGACGACGAACAAAATCCATTTTAAACCCGTCCAAACACTCGGTCGACCCAACTTCCATTCTGCCTTCGGACCATTAACAGGCCGAACATTGTGACCGAAGTTCATCTCTAGTGTTCCGGGAAACCGTAGAGTACGTAAAAATAGTAGAAAATTAACGCCGAGCAAAGAATTAGCGTCCAACTTGTCGGAACATTCTCCTTTCAAAGCGGCATGTAACAAAGTGTGAACGGATTCGTTAACCATCGCCGATATCCACAGATTCTCTGTTTCAATCAGATTGAGGGAAAGTCGCTGGATCTTAGTCGAGCAAGAAGTTCGAACGACACCTACCTGGGACGAGCGATAATTCGCGTTCGACGAAGCGCAGAGGAAACAGCGAAGAGTCCGACGACAGGACGAGCTGCCTTAACAAACTATCAGAAGCGTGATTTAAGGGGCGCATTACCGAGATTTTTATGACCGCCCTCCACCTGGCTCGTATAAGCTGCCCTCCCGCAGCAATGCCGGCGAAAAGTTATGCATCCGCGACGGCAATGAAAACGTCGAAAAAGTTGCCGCGACGACAGTGAGGCGCCGCTTATTCTTCCTTCGGCGCATCTTCTTTTTCCCAATCGCGTCGCATCGCGGCCGTCAGGATTCATCGTGACAATAGGTGTGCGATAACAGCGATCCGAATTAGAATGCGACAGTGCGGGTGAAAGTGAATGTCGTGCGACGACGATGATAAAAGTCGTGCGGCGCCGTGCGTGACACGCCGCGAACGTGTGTGTGCATCCTTGGGAGTAAACCTGCCCGGCGCTCCTGCTAATAGTACCGGAAACGGTAGCGGACTCCATGGGAAGTGATGTCTACCTATTATGGCAGAACCGTTCTCGAAAAGATTCATCACAGCTAAGGTAATTGCCTCGCAATCAGCTCTGTCGTAATTATGCAAGTACAAATCGACGTATCGGCAACCTGTAATTCCTGGAATCGGTTCCCCGATCGAGTCGTCGGTAGTAAAACGGATCGATTGCCTGATAGCAGGACGAGAGCGATCGGAAACTGTTCTCTATTAGCGTAAGAGTTACGAAATGTCGCGAGCGTGGCAGTGACGTACGCGAAGCTTTTAGCTGCCCGCGGTGATTCGTTCGAAGCCTTTTAAGTGCAGCTACCCGCCGGGTATGTAATTTTCATGTACGATTGCCTCTGTCTGCTTTTTTTCTCGCATCCCCCGTCTCTTTCATCTCTTTCTCTCTTTCTCTCTCTCTCTCTCTCTCTCTCTCTCTGCTCCCCTCCGTCTTCTCTCGCGTCCTCACCCCCTTCCTCGCTCTCCCCTCGTCGCCACTCTCCTCCCTCGTCCTCTTGTCCAATTCTACCCGGTGATTCGAGGCGAAACGATTGCGTGCACGCAACCGAGCGCACGCTCCGCGCATTCTGCGTTAAAGCTCGCGCACGCATCGTGCGCGTTCACCTGTCAGGAGCGGAAACTCCGTTATTCAGCTGAAAGCAGAATTTTCAGCCCCTCGCTGACAGAAACCCACGCGGCGCACAATGAGGCGCACTCGCCCGAAAGTTCTAACCGGTTGCCCCGCGCGCAAGTGCAATGTAACAAACACGATTCCACACTCAGGTGGCGTCTATCGTTAGAATTTCTTTCCTCTTTTTTCTGCCCTCTTCCCATCCCGCCCGGGAGGGTGTGGTGCTGAACGCGCTTAACGGTGAAATTAAATGCGTGCAGTCGCTCGAGTCAAAAATGGGTTGATAGGTTGCCGTGCGAATCATCGCCGAACGGGTTTGCGATGGATTTTCTATGCGGAACCGGGTGACTCGACGATACCATTCGAGAACGAGTTCTCTATCGGGACATGGTGGCGGAGAGTTTTGAGCAGAACGCACATTCTAGCCGTTCAATAATTTCTCGGTCGCATCGCGTATGCGAGCGCGTTGGCCGCAGAGAACAGAATGCCCATCGTGGCAGTTTCTTCTTCTTAGTTCCTCGGCCGCGGGGATGGGGCGAGTCGTAAATCTTTCCACTTTCGGGAGGCAGAGTGCATCACTGACTGTTGCATGAGATAGTCCCGAACGTGAGCGCGGCATTAACATTCATACGAATACGTTAATGCGGCCGGGTTCCTGCGGAGTCTTCGGAGGACAAATTTTCGAAAACGTTCATCTTTTGAGTGCTGCTCTTGCCGCGGATGGGCGCTCACTTTGCTAGATTACATATGTCAAGGAGACGGAGGTATTGTCATGGTCGAAGTAATACGATTACGTTCAGTCTCAGATAGAATTCGCAACAGATTGCACTCGAACGAAGTATGTTTATTACGTTATATACTTTGACCATGTATGCATTCACTATACATGCTTTATTTAGCATCAGAAGTTGGTGAAGGTGACCTTTGCAGATTTGTTAATATACTCTAAAAGGTCGAAAATGGCTCATAGATTCCTTTGTCGTTTTTCGATGTCTGGAACAGTTTCTGAAATACAGTAAAAAATGCAATATATGAATAATATGTACACGTCTCATCTTAGACCCCTGAATGTTGGTACTGTCAGTCATAAACGACTGACGCGGCAGCCAACGTGTTAATGTAGATAACGATTAATCTCCCAATGGCCTTTATCAGGCACCATTGGAAGACGTCGACTCTTTCGCATTTTTAATCAATCTACTTTGTTGCGCTCTCCTCCCCGTGCGCATAATCCGCTCGAGCCGATTGCGAACACGCACGCGAGTAACAACGCACCGTATTCAAGACGATTGCATTCACGATCCTGCGCATGAACACTCCGAGTCCGAGCTCAGACTCGGTCGCGCTTCTTGCATTGCAAAAAGCCTTTCACGCGGCCTCTTCTCGCTTCCTTAATTCCGCGGAAGGAATAAACCATAAATCTTCGCATAACTCCTTCGCGATACGTCGCGTATAATTGATTGTTGCGCCCAACACAGCGCCAAATGAGAGACACGAAATTATCGTGCCAGTCGGAGTATGAGAGAGTCCTGCAAAATGTATCGGTCGAATATTCCAGATTACGGCCGGGTTAGCTTATTCTCGACCTCCTATTCGCGGCACTAAAATGGCCATTCTCTATTTCTATCAGGCTCTACTGTTGCAATAATCGTATAACAGAGAAGACGAACCTCTGGCCGAGAGAGAAATAAGACCGATTTTAATGAAAGCACATAGCCGAATAGAATGGTCTAAAGTGCCCTTAAATACACTGAAAGTCTGAAAGAACAATTAGATGGCTTATAAAAAAAGAAGCATTTGTGTGAATTTTCAACATCGTATTTCGGTCGTAGAGGTTGGAAAGTCGGTAAGATATACTGTTTGCTTCTCTCTCCATTTTCTCAGAATCTAGTGAATAACAAATATTAAAAAAAAAATAGAGTTACACCTGGTAATGATGCGCACATTTAGATGATGTACACATTATATACATGGCGTGTAAACGTGTTTTACACATTAAAATCTTGACAACAATTTGGTGAACACATCTGACAGGAGTGTATAGGTAATATGGCATTGAGCGGCCGATGGAGAGTACTTCGGCATAACTTCAACCTAATAAAACATGATAGACCCTCAGAATCGCGAAAAAATGCCAAAAGCTTTTAGTATTATTTTGTATTTATAACTACCCCATTCGATAGATTTTTACGCGCTCTAAAAGTCGGTGACAAGAAAGTTTTTGAATCCCTAGTACTTTGGAAAATATAGCCATTTTTCGGAGATAAAATAAAATTTCTTTTACGATCGACTTTCGCTGATAGTCCTGTCTGAAAGTACACATTGAAACCTTCAAGAAAATTTTAGGAATTACAGTCAGAAAACTGTTGAGAAATTTCCAGAGAAATTGTAAAAAAATAAAAGTCTTCAAACCGACTTGTGGCCTTGTACGTTGATAGAGGATCGGTAGAGGATCACAAAGACCGCAACCAAAGAATTCTAAGTGCAATATTTCCGAAGTTCAACTAAAAATGTGCGAAAAAAAATAATGGAAAATGGACATTTCACCGGCTCTTCGACATATGACAGTTTCTATCAAACTTATTTCACTATAATATGATTGAGCAGTTAAAGATCCCAACCTTGTTAAGTGCAATAGTTTCGGAGATATGGTAAAAAAGATGCGAGTAAATAGTAGGAGGAGCAGATAGTACATTGTATCCATTCCCACCTCCCACGGTTGAGACGCAGAGTTCAACATTCACATAAATGCTTCTTTTTTGTCGTAAGCTAAAGAGTGTCTGCTTCAGAATTTCAATCGGTTTAAGAGCGCTTTTGACCACCGTATTCGGCTACGCCCTTTATTAAGTCCTTCGGACGTCCATCCGACACTCGACGTCCCGCTAAGATATTGCGAAATTGTATAGACCAATAAATTGTGACGTCCCGGGTCCCATAATATTCCTGTACGTAAATCCTCGTTTTACCGTGGATTTTTATAGATTCTAATTCCATGAAGCGTCTTACATCATTTTCCCCACTATCGGTCCGCTTTATGGGCCGTTTATCCGACCTTACGTGTTATTTCGTTAGACGTATGAGCTAAACGGGCGCGAGAACGCGCACTTTCTTCGCGCGACTGTAAATAGACAGTAAACTCGCGGAGTAACCGGAGAAGCGAACACTTCCGTCTCAGTATTCTCTGCATCCCGCGGAATAAAGCCTGCGTCTCGACACTTGCCCCTCTCCGACGATAGTTGGCCAGTAAAAAGCGATTATCGGCGAACTATCGAGTGAGAGTATGAAATTCCTGCGAGGATACTTTCGTCTACGGACGCCTCCTGCGCTCGGGAATATGGATATTTAGCCAGTCGGTCGGATTCCATCGGCTCGTTCCTTCTTTTTCCGCCCTCCGTCCCGCGCCGTTCGGCCGCGCTTTTTTCTTCGTCGTTTGCGCGCGAGCGAAACGAATAAACCGTAAATCTCCGCTCGCTTTACTCGCAGTAAGGGGCGCGTAATTGATTGTTGCGCGCAATAACGGTCAGCGGAATTGCCGCAAAGAGACCCCGCGAAACGTATCGCCTGGATAGAGTTACGTCGTATTAATCGGTGCCTGATATAAAATCGCGGATCGTTTATAAAACCGTCCGTACTGTCCGCGGATAATTGCGCGCGCACGATCCTCCGGCTCGATCCGTACGAAAGATCGTCGTTAAAAATCGTTACGGGGTTCCATCGGCGGAGCGTAAGTCGTGTTACGATAAGAATCGGACTCGATCCAATTTGGATTCCGGAAAAAAGGCGCTATCCGATCGATCATCGTACTTTATCCCCGCGCGCGATCTCTATTTCGATCCTCGGGTGAGCGTAGGCATGCAAATTGCGGCGCGATTATGGAAAGAATGCGCAGTAGCGGCGGAGTGAGTCCGTCGATCGGGACGTTCGTTCGGGATCAAGTCATTTCGTCGATCCGCTTTAGACTCGACGTAAAGCGGCCGTTCATCAATTTCGTCGACGGTCCTTCCTCGATCTCCTTCGCGATCGACGAAAGTGTAATCCGCCGGCAATTTACATTCGCGATCCCTCGCCGGGCACTTAGGGTACCCCTCCCGCTGACTTATATATCTGCATATATGCAAATCATATTTTCAAAAGATCGGCGAGCAGCCGAAGGTCGCCCGGACGCCGATTTTTAGCCGGCTAATGGATGTCGATCATTAGAGCAACAGCGTCGAGTCGAGTGACTAATAGCGCCTTCTCGGTCTGCCGCTCGTCGCTGAGATGCTACGAGCCAGGCAACCCTTATTACCGAGACTTTACGCCCTTTTAGTACGAAATTCTGCATCGCTAGCTTACACCGTGTAACGTATTAACGTCGGATATCGTTAGGCTGCTTTCACTTTTCGACGCGTTTCCTTTGCGGTAAATCATTTTCCGAGAATGTCAGCCTGACGCACTTAAGATCAATGTACCTACTACTAACGAGGCATTAAACTGTTTTATAGATTTATGCGACTTTTGATTTTTTTTCTCTCTTCTTTCCGGAGGATAGGTGCAATTGATTGACTCGTTGTACTGGGTCGTAAAATCGTATGCACTTTCCATTTCCTTTTTCAGCAAACGGATTCGCGGGTATTTCAGTTTTGCCTTCGGTCGAGTTCGGGATATCGACGTTCTGCGATGCAATTCCTGACGCGGCTCTCATTAAATAGTCTCTATATGCTCGCGGCGAGTTTCTGATAAGTGTTCACGCCGCCTCGGAGAACAACTTTCGAAATGTAATTATTGTAACGAGGGACGCTCGTGACGTTCGGCTCAGACGCGGATCGTTATTGGAATTTTATGGAATCCGCCGTGTTACCCGTTTCAATGTCTTCCAGCGATTTTCCTCGACTTTATTCCCTGCCGGCCGATAAAAATGTACGCGCAGGCTGCCTTTTACAGATGCACTTTCTCGAGGACGGTTAATCCGCTTAAAATTGCTACTGATTCGATCGGGGACGTTTCGAAACGTGCAATCGCTCGCTCTCTCGCCTATTTCACGCGTTTAGCAGCTCGCATGCTGTTATCACGCAAATAACTAAGAATGCGCGCTCGGCCACGAGTAATTGGAAATAGTTGTAGCCGTCCAGGAAATTCCGGACAACTCGCCATTCTCTCCACAATGTCCGTGCAATCTTGATATAAACCTGAAATTGTTTCGCCTGACAAAGGCCGTCCTTGATTCGTTCAGCCCTATTTCAATAATGAAACATCTCTCTCCTCCCGCGATCCCTCTTATCCTACTCCTCCCGTTCGTACCGTACCTACTTACGCTCTCATGAAATCTACTTTCGCGAGAGAAGGCTTCAACCGCCCGTTACCCAACTGTTGACACGTTATCGAACAATTCTTTCTGCGAATCGATTAGAAATCCAAAAAACCTCCTCGCTTTCTAGTCTCCAAACAGAAAGCCCATTAGATCCGCCGTTCGCCAAATTCGTCCACCGTTACTCGCTCCGGCCCATTTCGTCAAGGTCGCGGTCGTTCTTTCGACGCCGCTTTCGAACATTTTTTAAAGTCCCACGTCCCAGGCAACACAATACATTAAATCCCACCTTCAGCTCCTCCAGCTTCCACACTCGCCCGAGTACACTCTTCGCAATGTCTGCCGATGCCTACGACTCGTAGGTCCCAAAAGTCGATCGCCGCTCGAAAAACCGCTCCTTTTGAGAGTGATGCAAGATTTTCACTACCGTGCCGAGAAGGCGAGTCGGCAGGGGTGGGGAGGGGCCCGCTGGGCAGGAAAGTAGGATGATTGAGGTAGTGGGGCGGCCGATGGGAGCCCCGTCGGGGACGACCTTGCGGTGTGTGTGTCGCGCTGCCGCTTCGGGCCCGACTCCCCCCACCGCCGCGCGGCTCGCGAGCCCTGGCCCCTCGTCGGGCCCCTCGGCCGTCCCCTCGGCTGTCCCCGCGCTCGCTCGGCCCGAGACGGCCCCTGCGCGCACCGCTCGGTTCCTGCCAGTGCCTTATTACGCACGTACGCCACTTACCGCACGCGCTACCCCGATAACGCGCCGTCCGCGCTAATCGCGATGCAGATGCCATGCTCGCGCCGCGAGAGTGACGACAGTGATCGACAGCTCGACGCCGCTATCGGGCCCGAATCGTCGACGAATCCGAACTCGCCGAACTTGCTGTGCCGCGCACCTTAGTTATGACGGCCGGTCAGGTGTCTCGGCCAGCGCGGCCAGTTTTTCCGCCAGCGGCCGACTGATTGCCTCGCTGAAAAGTGGTTCTTCCCGTTCCCTCTCGCGCCTATCTCGCTCCCGTTTCAGTGACGCCGCGGACAAGAGCGAGGAACGCGGTTCGTAACTGTGATCTCCGATGTGAGGTGCGCGAGTGCCAGGTAGAGGTGTCGTGAAATGTGAGCTTCTGTCACGTGGGAGCAAGTTTTTGCTGGTGGGTAATTACTGGATGTATAGTGTGCAGTATGCGAAACGTTAAGTCACCTCGGCGCTTTCCGCGGCGCCGGGCAGGATCGAGGCAAGTTTTTCCGGGCCGATTGACAGGTGAATTGCGGTCGTTACCGATTCGCGGATCGTGGAGGTAGATGGTGGGGAGGGGAGGGTGCTGTGGTGTTTTTCGTAACGCGGGCGCGAACGACGTGATCGTTTCGGAATCGATTAAGGTGGAGTTAGCGTGCGGCCAGAGATACGTCGGCTGCGGTAATAAATTGCGGTCTGCCTCGGCTTGCAACATCGAATTATGTCACGCCTGACACAGTTGTACGCTGGCTGTACTTTTTCGAACGGGATTATTACACCGATCGAGGGTTTCGAGTTTCGCGATCGTCGATCATCGAGATCGTTGGTCCTTTACGGGGTATGATTAATTGCGAGCGAGCGATCGGTAATCGGCATTAACTGATTACCTATTTCACGCGTTGTACGTCTTCGGAATACCGCACGCTTCGTATTGACACGTCAAGCGGATAACTGTACAGCCCATGCTAAAGGTTAACGCACGTTGGACGTAAACCACCATCGTTGCATCCGTCAAAATGGACGAGTCACATTAACAGATCACTCGTCTAATTGCCCGTCATCCAATTACATGTCCATTCAGATGTCGGAAAGTATGATCGAGCACAGTATCGGGTGTACGGAAACAATTAATGCACGTCAGCCTCGACTGCCGCAGACTCCGCACGCGCTTCGAGATCGATCACCTGGCCTGTGACACGCGACCGTGCCGATCTACTCTGCCGATCGACAGGTGAACTCGCGAGATCGGCCGCGAAAATTACGAGCCCGCACCCCGATCGACAGGTGCGATCCGCAGACTCTTAAGTCCACTACTCCCTTCTCGAACGCTTCTCGAAGCGTGAAAGTATTCGGCGCGTACGGGCAATAAATGATGATGCGCCGCGTTTGATTGTTGAACTACGGTACCGCAGTGGCGTGAGACGAATCGTAGCGCAAAAAGGTATAATGCGAATTTCCGCGGCACATCTCGCTCGCCGACGTTCGTCGGCACGCAGGTGCCTTCGTTTTTGAAGTGCGCGCCTTATTCAATAATCGCGCTGAGTGACGTTAAGCGCCGAGGCGGCTGGCAGCTGAATCGTTTCGCGAGGATGCGCGAACGTTAACCTGTCATTTCTCTCCCGTCGAAGAATCCCAACCGCCGATTCCCACCCCGATCGGCCTGCTCGCGATTTTTCATCCCTCCGGAAGGCAGTAAAGCGGTAACTCGCCGAGTCACGAGGCATTAGCGGACTCCGCTGCCTTCGATCGTTTCACGGATTCCGGCGCCACTGACGATCCTATTTGTACTTCCCGTAGCGGTCGGAGAGTACGAATTCAACCTCCGTTGTTCAAACACGTGCGCGCGGGTCTCTTAGAACCGGTTGCGCGCAAATCATTACACCATTGACAATGTCAAAGGTGAAATCTTCACGGCCTGTCTCTCGCCGACGCATAGCCCGCATGACACTGGCATTGAATATGTTACATATCTCATCCCGCGTTCGATCGCGAGACACTCCGTGCTTCGATCTCGTTCGATCGGTAGTCTCGTAATTCCGTGCACGTTTTGCGCAACGTCCTACGTGGAGAGAGACTCTTCGTCGCGAGTCTCGCGGAAAATGTCAACGGTTAGCGACGTGACTGAGCGAACGTCTGCGGAAGCTTATTGCGCGGGTGCCCAGATGTAATTTCAGCCCGTGATAACGTAACGAGCGTACGAGAGAACGAAGCCGGTGCACGCCGAGAGAGACGGAGAAGACGATGCGGTGTTTAGGGCCACGTGAGAATGTTTCTGACGAAGCTAGCTACCCCGTCCCACCGAATGCATAATTCAATCGATAACGCTCGGCCGAGAGTCCTACGGTAGGCTAAGAACTCGCGGCCGGATGCGTTTCGCGACTATCGCGGCCAGCGTTAACGGAATAAGGAGATGGGGACGCCTTTTTCCTGCGCTTCTATTTAAATTAACGGATGTAGGCGCACAGTGCCTGGAATGTTCGCTTTTAATTACTGAGAGCGGTCGCGGTTTTCTTCTGCGTTTCCGGTCGCGGGTGTAGGGAGTGTCTGCACGGCCGCGCTTCGTACAAGACGGATCGAGGGTGATTACTATTATCATAGGATATATGATATGTATTTTTCGATATGCGGAAAGTTATGGCAAAAGGAGGAGTATCGTGTGAATTTCTGACTTTGTTGCGAGTCTCAGCGCGGAATGCTCTGTGTTCCACCGCAATTATGATCGTAGTCTGCGCCTATTGTCGTGGCACGATGTGCGGTTGCTCAACGAATCGATGATCCGCCCACGCCTGTGCGGTTTATGCTCTCGTGTCGCGATCCCCTTTCGATGTGCGTACATGTGTACCCGGCGATAAAGAAGCAATTCGTATGCCAGCCCGGCGTGACGCAACTCATGTTAGATATTATTGATTCCAGCCGTCAATAGGTTCGATCTCCGGTATTGTATGCAGAGTGCACAGGTATAAACGCCATCTAACTTCGTTCTTACGGTCTTGCGAATGCGCCAGGGAATCGATACCTTTGAATACCTTGCTCTCACGTCATTCATATCGATAGTCGATGTAGAGGTGAACGAAAATCTGTCGAAGACGAGCGATGAAAGTTATACGTGACTCAGTAATTACGTACAGTCGTCTTTGATTGGTATGCATTCATCCTGTATTTTAACGTTTGAGAGTTTTTTTTTGTTAGCATTCGATGTGTTATAATGTAATTATGGTACGGAATGTCTTCTTCGGTACCCTTTACGTCGTTATCGTTAGTCGAGTCAGTATCAATGTACGTCGGATATAACGCAAAATGCATTAACGTAACTAAAGAACAAAGTGTCCTGTGACAGTTTCCTTGAACCGTGCGCATCTCGTCTCCCGTATAATTTCGAGAACCCCCTTTATGACGCAACTTGAACGCTCGGCAATTTAGCAACAAGTCCTTTCCACTGAACAGTGGCATTAGCGGAGATGCATAATTTTCTCCAACTCCAGAATCTCTTTGACGTTTCGCTGAACGTTGATACCATTTACTGCTGGACGACTCTTACGTATATTATTTCGCGACGTAAAACGTGATTAAATTTAATTACGGAAGACGGTGTTAACGTAATATTAAACTGCCGAAAGCAACCAATTTCACCGAATTATTTCGCGGGACTATGATGAAAGCTTGTCGCTGATGATTAGGGCGAATAACTTATCGGTCTGATTTCGAATAATTTTTATGCGATCACATAACTCAGTGACGATTTGAATAGGCTCCGGCTCTCGAATGAACGCAACCTGTTAGCGTCCACCCCCCCTCCCTCCCCCCTGGATAGTTTCATCGATAACGAAGCGGCTGGCAACGCATTGGAACGAGACATAACACTTACTCAACAATGCGATCCGCTCGCCAGAAGGCGTGATTAGGCGGCTGGTTCCTGTTACCCGCATTCCTTCGTGCTCCGAGTCGACTGGATTTAGTTCGCGATTCAAACTTCACCGGCAACTCGGCCATCAGACCGATTACCGAGGATTCTTCGATAATTATATTTGGACAAACAATATGCTAATTACGACACTTGTCACAAACTAGTCTCGCTACACCTAATGGCATCGATCAAACATTTTGATTCGAACAACTGAGGCGAAAGAGGAAGGGAAATTTGACTTGGGCAAACTGCAGACTTAACGAAGTTTCGAGGACACTAATCACATGAGCCAGTTCGCGCGGCGCTAAATAGATGGCACTTATTATATTACGGCCTCGTGCGATGAGGTTGCTCACGCGACTAAGTAATAAACCATCGGGTTTAAACTCTCGCTCGAAACTGACTTCGGAGCCGCACCGCGCCAGCCGTAAATACGCCGAATTACCTTAGGACAATCCGATTCATTCTCATTTCCAGCTTAACGCCGCGATGGCACCGAGAACACGCGGCGCGCATTCCGCGGAATTGAACTTTCCACGGGATGAGCGTCGGGGACACGGTGAAAGTCGGGTCGAATCGGTCGGAACTTTCGGCCAGGGCAAGAATCCTTGCCACCGACATTCGCGGCGCGACGATTATGCGCGCGATCATAACTTTCGAAAGGTCCGTCCGCAGTCCGGTCCGCGGCAAACGAGACTCGTGTCTCAATAGTACCGCGAGCGACACAATGCCATTTTCTCGTACAGCGACACAGGGTTATCTCGCCGACCGAACAAATTTACAATTTTCTTACAGCGCCTTATCTACGCCCGGCCGCTGAATTATGCTCACGCGAGCCTGAGCTGACTCCGATCTCGACGCAGTCGAGACAGCCGCGAGCGTAAGGCCCATTCAACGCTGCACGCTGGAAAACGGTAGCCTCGCCGGCGAACAGGCTGGCCTGCGTGAAAGTGACAGTGAAGATCCACGGTTTGAGAACATCTGCGCGTCGCGCAGATTCGCTGGCTGCCGAGAGTGAAACGTATCCTCGCCGCTGGCCTGCGGTTATTTCGCGAAATTGGACGTTCCGCGGATGTGCGACCGGTGACCGGTGAAAGTTTCCATTACGCGGACATTAGCGGTGCCAACCCCCCGGCGACGTCCCGCCGTTTTCTGCTTCGGAACAATGAAGGGGCAGCGAAGGACAGCGACGCTCGTTCGCGTTGCCGGCCGTTTTTTCTGGGACCCACCGCATCGACTAGCGATACAGCTCAAGTGTCCCGACGCAGCGTCGAGTCGGAAGGTCGGTCGATGAATCAGTAAGTGAACAGTGCGCGATCGAAATCAGCGTTGCACGGAGCCTAGGAACGATCCGAGCAGGACAGACCTGGCGGGCGGGAGGAGGGAAGAGGATTCGAGGACTTCAAAATGCCAGAGGCCACTCTGAAAATATTCAACGCCGTACAGGTGCTGTATATTGTCACTCTTGTCGAATGCTCGCGGAATGCAGGCGATTCCCGCGGTTGCGCAAATAGGGACTCGGTCGTAAAGCTCGCACGCGGCTGAATAGGCAAATTGATAAGACGAAATCTCGTCGACGCTTCGCTTCGTTCCCGGCTCGCGCTTAAGGTCCTCGAAACGAACCGGCGAGATGGACGATCGTCGCATTAACGCGGCTTACACTGTTAAGCGTATAAAAGCGTCGTCGCACTCCATTGTGCCAGGTTTATTACGCGCCCCGGTAAGAGTTACGATCGCCTCGAATTCTGCTGCACGCGAGTGCGCCTTTAATTACGCCGTTAAGCGTTATCCACCTTGCGCCCTGCCGACGTATTCGGAACAATCAGAGGCTGCCCCTGGAATAAGAAGTATGGTAATAATCTCATTAATGGCTCGATCGACGTGGCCCCCGCGGCCAAACACGAATGTTCCCCAATTTCGTCGAACTCGTACGATCCGCGTCGTTCGGTTAATTAAATAATTACGTTAATCCATGAGAATGCGAATGGCGAACGATAGTCATATTTCGTCTGTACGCAAATGAGGCCGCTTACGTAATGACTTGGCTGCACCGACTTTGATTAACGTCGGCACTAACGGAAGAGAAAGCAATGAGCGCTGCTGACTTTACTAAACGTTGAACAAGGGGAGGGGGAATAGGGGTTGGAAGGGGTGCGATCGGAATGCGGATTGATCGATGTAACGCGATCGAACGCGTTGTTCGGATTCTGCGCTCTGGCCCTTTTCTTTCCTCTGCGTGCAAATTGCGAACTTGCAGAGAGAATCGGTAGCAATTTTCGAAGCAAGTATTTGCATGAATGGATGACTTAAGAGGATCTGTAATGATTATCGGTCTCTCGTCCTGCCAAGCCCAGGTTCAGGAACTGAACCATTGCAGGAGTGTCTCCGAAGCTTGTCTACTAATTATCTCGCCGAACGCATTCAATCATTCATCCGTATACGTGCGCACATAAATTATGCGAATGAGTTTAAGATTAAAGAACAAAATCCTGCATAATGTACTCGGGAAACAAATTGTCCGAGAATCTGCTTTTTTCGCATCCACGTTGGCAAACTTTACCTCCCGCGATATACATCCTGCACTAGGCCATAGAATATGCCGCGGTTAAATGGCCCCAGCGAAATACGTTGGCGACGCTCAGCTTGCGATCTAGACGATGCATCGTTCAGCGGCCTCGGGTATCGCCCGGGCAGATTTAAAAGTAACGGGCTCTCGTAAAGATTAGAAGAAGAGGACGTCGCGTCGTTTACGGGCAAGCGTGCTGCTCGCCGTAAATTGGCGGGGCGCGCGATGCAATTATCAGCGTTACCATTCTGAGAAATGGCAGCTGCCGACCGTCAGCAGAGTGTATATCCCGTAGAAAGATACGAGCTCGAAGTACTAAGTCTAATCGCTGTTAATCACAGTTCTGCCGAGCGTCGATTCTTCCGGCATAAATTACCCTTCATCCGCTCGACTCCTCGCCCCTATATCTCCCTCTGACATTATACCCTCGCCACTTTTTATCACTGACCATCCCCGACGTGTCACCGTTACGCTTTTCCAACCGCGAAAACCAACAGCGCTGAGCGCTAGCCTCTATTTATTCTCTTCCGCGCCGAGTCCGCAAACGGATACGTATCGCAATTAGTCTTGTTTCAATTCTAACCGCATAAATTTCCAGCCGCTCGCGTCTCATGCAAATGACCGTGATTAGCGCGGCGAGCGTAAAGGATCGTAATTCGAGCAGCAATTTATCAAGCTACCGGTCGCGGAAGCGTTTAGCCGTCGCCATCGAGAACGATTGACACGTTCTTCTTCCTCGGAGGATGCTCCGACGATGATCGTCCCGGTTCTGAAACTTTGTTGTCTCACGTCCGAGAGTAGTTACGTACACGAATGCATTACGAGGGCAGGGGAGCATAAACGGTTAACGATACAACAATCGAGTCCGGCATGGTCGGCCGCGGGTGTGTTTCGCCGCAGCGAGATTTATCGAGAATTTACGGCGCCGTAATAATCATAACCCACGGTACTTTATGCGTTGCCCGGCTGGTCACGTGATATCGCCCACGAGAGATCAGGCCGATCTCAAGGTGCGCGATCATTGTGACCGCTCAATCGGACCGCTTTATCGTCTCTAATGGCCGAGATATTAGCACGCACGATCGAGCATACACTCGCATTGGCCCAACAAAGAATCGAGGCCTGTCAGTTTTTACGGCTCAAAGTCGCCTGTAAGGTCTCTTGCCAAGAAAAAGTTTAGTATTGAAATACTGTGCAGGTAGAGGTAGGGTAACCGTTTAATGTAGTTCGACTAAACTAACACTCTGTAACTTGAATATTATCAGAACAACAAGGAATTATCAAGTGTCAACCTGCAATTATGCAACACTTGATTAACGGTAAATTTTGAATTGGTGCATGGAAAGTATGCAGTCTGAGGATAGAGTTTACCAACGCAAACAACCTTGTGACTATGGAGTTGCGTGTGTCATGCTACAGGAGAAGATGGCCGATGTACGCGACCTATCACTAGAGTTTGTAGAAGGTGAAAAGTGTGACACTCGATTTAAGAGCGACTCCTTGATATACGCCCCGCACGACAGCGAACATGCATATTTGCGCAGCGGGGCCGGTGGAAATGTCGTAATTGCTCGAAACGCACCTGTAATTTTCGCCGACTCGCCGCGAAGGTCTCGAATCGATCGGGATCGATAAATTATCGCCGATACGCATGCGGCCGGTACGCGAATTATCGCGATCGCCGATGCACGTTCGTTTGCCTGGCCTCGTCATAACTTCGGCTCTCGTTTGTTCGCGAATCGCTCCTCCGCAATCGCGCGTTTCAAAGTTGAACGCCGACGTCGCTGGACGTCGACAAGTTATCGTGGCAGCGCTCGCTCGATGAGAGAGCGTTACTTACCTTTATTAATTGGAGTCTAACGTGTAGCATGTGTTGCGTGCTATAGTCGCGGCAGCGTTCTTTCGATGTGCCGTAAAGGTCACGTCGTTAGTCACGCTGACTTATAACGGCTCTCACATCGAACTGTTTGCCGCGATTTTATTCATTTATTTAATACAGACGCAGCGCACTTCACGCGATGTTGAGGAAGAAATTTATTTTAAACGCTGGAGCGTAGTTCGTGCATAAACGTATTAGAATAATTGTTTTCTTCCGCGTTAAAAGGCTATTAAGGTTAAATTTATTGACGCAGTTAAAGCGGCTTAATTTGTCTTATTTTTTTCAGGAATCGTTTAGAGAATAATGAGGTTGTATTTCTATATTCTTAATATTATCATTCTTCTTCGCTTAATAAAGTTGTACATCGTAGCATGGTCAATAGTGCGTGCGATCCGGATTTTTGCGACGTGAGTGGTTTGGCGAACCGAATTAAGAGTGAGGTATTCACGCGTGTAAAACTTGCCCGTTGGTACACATTCCTACGCACGCTGGCTACCGGCCTGTTATTGTGCTCGGCATTAATGGCCGACGATATAAAACGGATAATACGTTATTAAATTATCTAGCCGCGGAGGGCTTTCGGTTTCAGCGGGAAATTCCGATTGGCCGCGCGCGCGATATTAATGGCGATTATAAACGTCGAGGGCGAGTTTTGTCAGTCGCGAATGGGCAACGTTTTACGAGCGTTTCGTTGCGTGAAAGTTATACTATGTCCGACGATGGCGTTACAGTATATTCCTCCGCTTTATAGAACCGCATTTTCATCCTACGTCCTTCTATAAAAATGTTGCTCGCGATAACGGCGCATACTTTTTCAATTACACGTACTTTCCGATGCGGAAAAATGCGTCGCGGTAATTGATATTGAAATGAAGTCCCATACAGTTTACGAGGATGGCTGATAGAATTATGAACTGTAATATCCGGCCGACGCTTCGTCCCTGCTAATTCGCGACAATATATCTGAAATAGAAATGGCACGCGTATTATCGGCCACGGTTAGCGGGCCACATAATTGCATTAGGCGCCGTTATTTATTACGAGCCTGGAATCTACCCCGGACGGGCTTTTATTTATCGTCGCTATAAGGAGGGTCGCTATTTTTATCGACCATATAATCGCCGGACGACGTGTTTGGCCAAGGGAAGAGAGATGACCCTGTGTAGCGGAAGTACGGGGCTACACTCGAACCTTCCCGCTCCTTCGTGACATAACAAGTCCACTGATTCGTTTCCTCTTCATAAAATAAGCAAACAATACAACTGACCGATTATTGATTCAATTTATATCGAAAGTACATGTCACTTTTCTGCGCAAAAAAAAAGATGCAATTGCTTGCAAAGCGTAACTCATGGCTTTCTGAAGAAAGGACCTGTTTTACCTCCGATCACACTTAACCTCCAACAGTCCAGCTTTCAAGCACAAATTCCCGAATTGTCCGTACTTGACGTCCACGTCACGAGACCTTAACAGAATCCCGGTCCCCTTCGATTGCACATACGAGGCAAAATCCAGTTTGGTCCCACCTCGGCCTCGGATTTTTCCCGAAGTTCGCCTAACTCCATTGAGCTGCGATCGGCGGAGGCAATCGTCGTGGTCAAGCGGCGAAACGAAATTTCAAACTCCCCGACACCGGCGCCGAGGGCAAGGGATGATCACGGTGGCCAAATTGACTGTCGGGAGGAAATGGCGGGCCTACACTGGCCGGAGGAGGACAGCCGGTTCCGGTGAGTCGGGCTCCTCGAAGCGAAAAAGGGAAATGAAATTCTTGTCCTAGGTTAGGCGGGGCTCCCTTTATTGTTTCACCGTCGGACCCGACGTCCTTCGGCTGCAGTTTTCGTCCGCTCGAGGAAAAGAGTCGGCGAGAAGGACGGCGTCATGGCTGCCGGATGGCGGATGAAGAGAGAGAGAATGCCCCGTGGGGCCTCGCGCGCAATTACATCAGCGAGCCAATAATTATTTTTGCTTCGCCGGGCGTACGACAAACACGCCCTGTCGCGACGTTATCGACGAGAAAGAAATTAAACGGAGCGGGCGCGAGCTGCAAATTGCGATTCTGCCCGGAACTCTGCGGATAGGGAGAGAGAGAAGGCGGGGGGTGCAGAGAGGTGAGGGAGAAGGATGGGACGATCACGATTACTCTCGTCAACGCTTTTTCACCGACGAAAAAAGCCCCTGGCTTCAAGGCTTTCAAATCGTAAAACTCTTTAGCAGCGCGCTTCTGACGTTTGATGGAAATTATCGGGATACTCCGTAATCGATGTCTTGCACTCGACTAGCTCCTATAGTAGAGAATGAAGAGCAAAGTTCTTCGCGTTAGTCGTCTTTAATCGAATAATGAGTGTATCGCGTTCGTAGAAGCGATGAGCTGCATTTATTAATATTCGGAATATTCCGTAAACGGTGTGTCGCAATCGACTTGCTCTTATAGAGCAGATGCGGCTATAATGAAGAGGGGAGTTGTTCGCTCTGCTCGTTTGTATCGATTAAATAGCTCGATAATTAATGTGTTGCGTTTCCGACGCTTGCTTTCAGGATAATTACGAGGTCAATTTTTTTCGTGTTATAGTATTCCGCAATCGATGTCTTACGCTCGGCTTACTCCGCATGGTACCAAATAAAGACCAAAGCTCGACCTGCTCGTTCGAATCGATTGAAATACTCGATAATTAGTGTATTGCATTTCCGACGTTTGCACCCGTGGTAATGACGAGCTTTATTTATACGTATCGTGTGTACAAGCGATACAGTCCAATACGCCCCCTGTTTGCCCGCGATAGTTATACATTTATCAGGTTCGAGCACATATTTAGATTTCCGACAGCGTGACGTGCCGCGTATACCGTTGTGCGGCAGTTTGTTTGCGAAATATTTCGCCGTCAGCAGTTAGGAGTGACATTCGGGGCGGCCATTGTCGAAAATCAACCGGTTAAAAACAGTTGACCGATCAGCAACAACTGCGGCATCGTTCATCCGTTATCATTCTTTCCACCACGTTCGCCAACTTTTCACTCTTTATTTCACCCTCTGCATCTCTATCGCTTTCTGTTCTGTATCGAACGTTCGTCGAGGCTGTCCTCTTCTCTTCCATGAACTTTCTCCACTCCTGTCCCTCCTTCTCCTGACTGAGAGTCATGAAGAACAATCGAGCACGGCCTTTACGCCCTACCAATCGCGATTCGTGCCGTTTCGACGATTATTGGTCAAGCGCCGTGGCTAACTGGCATATAATTTTGCAATCCGCGCCAATTTCGGGCCGCACCGTTTTGCATCGCACTTTTGTTTGCGGCCCGATTAAGCAGCGCTGCGTGCGCAATCCTCGTTGCGTAACGAGCATAAAGTTGGGTTGGGCCAAATTGTTATGACGCGATTGTAATCACGAGCGTTGATCAGCATGATTTTGCGAAGACTCTTTTCATATACCGTACGCATGAGGTGATGAGAAAATGACGATTTCAGAAAGAGATGATGAAAATGGTTATCGATGATACCTACTTTACGTAATCGATCGCGAGGGTCCGCACGTGCCAGATGCTTTCGTTTTCCGGCACTAAACTCCTCAATCTAATAACAGGTTTTTGTTACAGTACATGGGTTCGTTTCCTGTGGCGATTCCCGACATTGCCAGCCGTGCGGAATTCGTGCGCTCCCAACTGGAGACCCTCAGAGTGAGTACCTTTTTGAAACGATTCCGTACTCAGTCGCTCAGTACATTCCCCATATCAATAACATCACTCTAGAGCCGCGCCTTTCTCGGCTCGGCGGCGCAATTTTATTTCATTTCGCCGACGGAGCGATCCATTAAAGAGAATCTCTTGCGCGCTCATAGACGCGATGAAAATGTGGCGCGCATAATCGTCCGAATTAAAAAGGCTGAATTGCAGATAACGCGGCTCAGCGAGGGAGTCTTAAAGTTTTCCCGCTTTAAGTCACATTAACTCCTGCACACCCGTCGTCCCGGGACGCCCGCGACGTTCATTTAATTCCGCCCAGAGTCTGGAGCAGGGTCGAGACTTTCGCGAAACGTTAGTCGATCCCTCTTAACCACCCCCGGTGGGCCGACATTATTTTTCCACCCGCTAATGGTAACCGGAGCACGACAAGACAGATTATTCCGGCACGCCTCGGCGCATAATAAGAATCAATAAAATCGCTGGGATAATGACCCGACATGCCGCGAAGCCCCAATCTCAGCCTGTTTACTTTTCGGATTTGCATGCATGATGAACATTGAGTTTTCTACTCGCTCTCTCTATTGTTCTAGCTAGAACGCACGCATACGCTCGCGAAAATGTTTCTATCATGATTAACAACGCAGACCCAGTTCAATTATCCGTCGTATAATATCGAATATTATCAGAAATATTCTGAGCATGTCGAAATTTTTCCAGAGGTTTTTAATTAATTTAATTAAATCGGCGAGCTTGTCAAGAAAATTCGGGCAGTCGGAAGTGGGAGTGAACTACTTTTTGGTTGCGATAATCCGTTTAAATTATGCGGAAGCTGCCGCGGTCGGAGGTAATCAAACAACGGATTTGCGGGTCGAAATAAAGTTCGGCAGCCGCGAGGAGGGCGGGGGTTATTATTGTAAGCCGTACTATTACTGTAAACCTAGTAATGATTCCCGACCTCGAAGGGATCAGCGGAATTTCGGCCGGGAGTTTCGCCGGAGTTGAATATTTGCCTGCGAGGTAGGGCAACTCATGGCAGAGAGGCGTCTACAGTCTCTCAGCTACATGTGTAGGCACGTGTGCGTGCGTGTTCGCGTACGGCCGTGTGCCTCGTGAGGTGCGCACGTGTGCGCGCACGCGTGCCTGTTTACATAGGCATGAACAGGCGCGCATCAAGAGTTTCTCGTGTGCGCCGTCAGGACGAGAGTTATGAACCCAAATTTTATGAAGGCATTAAGGAGTATCTGGTGGCACTTTCGGCCTCGATAGCATTCCATTAGACGCCGATGAGCAGATTTCTATGAATATGCCCACTCACGTCCTGGCTACTCGTGTTAACCACCGTTACGTCCGTCGTCCGACATTCTATCCATCCCAGTGTCAGACACCCGGAATGTCTACTCACCGCCTGCCTGGGCGATAAGATTCGAATAATTAAGGAAAACAGGATTTTCGAGCTCGCCGTATGCTCGAATGTACGCCGAAGCATGAAGTGTGACTCCAATCGGCAATCTCGCCCTGTTGATGTTCATCCCGCTTCGTTTTATACCGATCGATCTTCTAATTTATCACTGGACCAACCAGTTTGTCGGATTCGAGGATGTTCCGTTCGAGAGTAACGCTCCGTGAACGCGATAAAAGCTTGTCTGGATACTCGCGAGTTTAACGAATGTGCAGCCGCAGAACGCGTCCTCCGGAATTAATTTCGCTCCGTCAACCTGCGCCCGGTCGAAACCTAATCCCTTCCGCGGCAAGTGAAATCTAAAATTTCATTCCTCAAATCTTCGAGCCCCCTTCTTCGCCGAATTCGTGCTCCCGACCATCGCGCTGTCAGCGTCTTGGCCCGTGTCCACGATTCTGGCCGTTCAACAGGTATTCCTTCAGATTCGTGGGCCAGCATCTGCTGTCCTGTGGAATTCAAAAGTCTTATGATGTAGGAGAATAGCAGGGATGGTGATGTGAAGCAGGAGTAGCGGAGGTAATGTGACGTAGCATGACGAATTACGCGACAAGTTTCATATACGGCTTGTGTCGCGCGAGATAATTTGAAATCCTCCGGCACACATGCCGATCGAAGAAATTCCTCTCATTTGCCTAAGGTAGAAGCTTGACTCCTGCCTTCTCGGTGGTTCATGTTTCGCCGGCTCGTTTAGTGTAACGCAGCCCAGGCATAATATACCCCTCTCTTCGTTGCCCGCGCGCGCTCGTATATTAAGTTCAGCATAAATGAGGCGAAAATCATGCCTCCGACGGCGGTTGAAATGCGCGGTTTAGAGTTGGGGAGCTGCGGATGCCAGTCAACTTGCGGCGTGACCTACTTGCCGAGCGCAATAGTTCTGCTCGAATAAGGAGATAGGCTAAAGAGAGCGGTGGTGAGGTTCGAACAAAAATTTGCTTTGAGAAAAAATCACGCGCTTTTTCTCCCGACAATTTATTCGCGTACGCGCCGTGTGGGTCCAGAAGGAGCTGACGTTTCTTTGAAGCGTATTTAAACGTTGTTGGTCGTCAGGATCAGGTTTTCTGAGAATTATGTGTGTTGTTTGTTATTAAGTAGGTGTACATTGCAATTACCAACAAATATTCTTTCATATTTTAATCCTTTTCGTAATTGACGCGTTGAAAGTGTAAGAAAAGATTTAAAAAATAGGATGATAACCAGAATTGTTATAAAACCTGCTTTAAATTATCCGCAAAAAATGTTTTACGCGTAATGAGTGCAATTCATTTAAGTAAAATTATACATCCACCTATAATTCTACATAACTATCCACCTAAAGATCCGTTAATCCCAGAATCAGATACCAATTTTTCACCGAATTCGTTCGAATCGAAGTTCGCTCACCCGAGACTCTTATCTATCCATTAAAATCGTACTCCGCCAAAGTTCGCTTCAACTCACGCCCGCCCCCACGTCACTCCGACGACCCGGTGCGCGAGTTTTCACTCACAATATTGTTACGTGTCGACGTCGAGTACGTCGTCGGAAAAATATTACACGGCCCCCACCGTCTTAGTCGTCCGCACTTTCGTCGTCGGCCGGGACGAAAATTATTCATCGTTAATTTCTGTACGAAGGCCGGCCGCGCGGCTGCTTTCCACGGGGATCAGAGCCTCCGCTAGGGTCGGTTCGGTGTAATGCAGCGTAAATATAAACCGCACCCACCCCTCGCGGCGCGTTATGTACATACGCGCGTTCAGCGTAAATGAGGCGAGAATCACGCTCGGCTGGTTAAGCAACACGGCGAGAGTTCGCTCGCCTCGCGATGTCAGTCGAGTGTCGGCGTTTCCTACTTTGCACGACAATGCCATCTTGGGGAGGGCTCGGGATGAGATGGACGAGGGTAGGGGAGGAAAGAAGAAGGCAAAAAGGCGGGCAGAGGGAGAGGGACAGCGGAGGAGGAAGCGGGAGCGAAGAGAGCGGACGCTTGAATAGACAGTATTTAGTAAAATATTACAGTGGCTACAGTCGAGACGAGCCGATCCCAGACCAGTAATGAAAAGCCGTTACATTTATTTTTCCCGTTTCTTCTTTTGCCGGAGTTGACATCGCGTCGTCTGTCAAGTAGATGTTCGGAAATCTTATGATTTTACCGGCAGTCGGGATGTCTCGCGCTACTCTTTGAAAAATGGCTAGTAAAATGTGGGTCGAGGTCTGTGGTGAAATATTAAATCTCTGTCAGATTGCGGTTTTAAACTCTGGACGAAAGATTTATTATAGTTTTAACGTTTATCTAACGTTTTATCTTATTACCATTTAATTGTGGATTCATTATTCATTAGTTCCTATTTTGCCACGTGAGACAATATTACATTATGTCGACTTTAACATCTTCCATTCTTTTGCCAATTTAAATATTCCCCGTGCTCTGCGATGTCTCGAAAAATTCCTTCTAAATTTAGGTTGACGAGCACAGTAAAATGTCAAATCTCCATCCTAGATTGTGGACCTCAATTCTGAGCCTATCATGCATTATACCAGAGAGTTTTACCTCACGTCGAGGTTAACGTCTCCCATTCCTACCTCCGCTTAAATATTCTCCGTGTCCTCGACTTAAAAAACCCCCGCGCAAGTTCAGACAGTCGCCGAAGTGAATGCCGGCGATCTTCCTCTTACTTTGCGCGACAATTAAGCGTGCAAACAAGAAACCTCCGGCCCGACCCGACGAAGGGAGAGAAGAAGTGGAAAAGGACGCGCTTACGTCGGACTCCGTCCCGTCGAGCGTATTCAGCGAGATATTCCGTTCGAGGGAATCTCTCCCGAGGAAAAAAGAGCCGGCAAATGATATCGGAGCGAGGAGCGCCGGACTGTCAGGAATTTCTTCACCACCCCCACCCTCGACCGCCTCTATTTTTCCGCCTGATTCCCCGCTCGATTCTCCTGTCGACGGTCAGCGTCGATGGAGTCTTGTTACTGGCATTCCGCGCAAGAATATCTCAAACGAAATTTCGTCAGGACACGCCGAGGAATGCAGCCTCATCCCAAGTACCTATCCTCCTACTCTATCACCGCCTCACTCCCACCACATCGTCCCGCCTACTGTTTAATACACAAGACGCCACGCCCGCCATACACGAACAATGTAGAACCTGGCACAATGCAGCCATTGCCGAAGCGCTGACAGGTATTCACGCCCGTTGAATCCTCTAATCAACCGCGCCAGGTGCAATAATCTCGCGTCCAATTAAGCCCGATAATTTGCATAACCTCGCCCTCTCACGCTTTGCGCGACGGTTGCAGGTTTGGCCAGGATAATTTCGCGAAAAATCCACATCGTGCCCAGCGCGCGTAACTTTCGCTCGGCTCGGGCTCGTCTAATTGGGCGAAGCCTTTCTCGCATTTTATACGCGAAGGTAGATCCTTCGGGTAGGCACCACCCAAGACGGCATGGTCCTTCCTGCGTGCACGTCGAGGTCCCGGGCAACATTGTCCACTTTGGCACGACCAAGTTGGCTTCCCTTCCGTCCGTCGGCTCATTCTTACCAGCCGGCAGCGGACCACTTAGCTAACTGGCCGATTCCGACGGGAGGATTGGTAGAGCGCGGGCCCCGCGAGCGTGTATAATGCAAATTCGAGCTGGGACCAGGGGCTTCGAGCGTTCGGGGAACGGGCCCGACGTGTTTCGCCTTTCGGCCAGGTAAGGCCAGTCACAGGAGAATGGCACGTCAGCTCCTTCCGCGTCCCTGCCTCTCGCTAGGACTCGACTTCCCTCGCCGAGGCCGATGCATTGCGCAGGTATTAATTAAACGGCAAAAATTCGAGTTAATTAAAATGTACCAACTTGACTCCGACTGCTTGCGCGTTGTTGTTTTCAATTAAGGAAATTGAAAGGATGCCGCGCGATGGACCAATTTTAATTAGCGCGAGTGTGGCGCGTCGGGGTGGATTGGTACTAAATAGGTGTCCATTAGGTGGAAGGATGCGGGGTGTGTGGGTGTGGAAGAGAAGAGGAAGGTGTGAAGAAGTGCGAGCGTGGCGCGGGAAGATATGTTTGTTTAAATAGATGTCTGAGGCAGCGTCGATGTGAATGAAAGGAAGGCGGCTTGAGCGAAAAAATCATTTGGGGTTAAAACGCGGAAGAGGGGAGGCAGAGAGCGAGGAGATACGAAGCTGGACTTTGAAGACGACAAGGCCGACGTGTTTTTCGTTCGCGAATAAAGATTGTAATTGACGATGACTCCCGTCCGATCGCCGAGCGGAGGATTCGAGTCTCGGCGGTGCGCAAAATTTCGAAGCGTCGACCGGCCGAAATTAATGAAACGCGCTGGAAATCCGGCCGCGGGAGAGTGTCGTTAAGAGGCACAAAGTTGCCTTTAACGTTCGTTCGGCGATCTCTCGCGTTCCCGCGCGACAGTCACAAACGACGGGACCCACGTCGAACGAGCTTTAATATGCGACAGTATATTGCCAATTTATGACTGGCCAATAATGTCCGTGTACGTTCGACGACACGATCCTTCGCGAATCGTTATGATTTCGCTTCAAGCCTTTTCTCCAGGATGCACGAATTTAACCCGTGTGAGAAGGACATTAAAATCCTTGTATTTTTCAACGCTATCCTCGTTTCTTAGCGAGTAGTATATAAGTCAACGTATGCTCCGACTTACGTACACAATGCCTTTAATGTAACTTTAGCGAGACGGTTATCGCAATTTTCTTGTTTCTAAATCTAACGTTTCCGAGTGAAATTGAGTCAGGTAAGGTTTATTGAACATATCACACGATAATGAACTTACGTAGCGCGATAAGAGCGCAGCATTTCGCATTCCAGGGAGAGTAACGCTTTCGTCCGGGCGAGGCAGCTTTAAGGGCGCCTCATTGAAATTTCCCGTGAATAACTTCGCTACCGGGTTGAAATTAGTCCCTCCGCCACGGGCGGCGCGGGGTTTTTCGTTTAAACCTATCCGTCGTACTCTCTCCGTACTCTCTGCAGCGAATCGCGTGGCTCGATTTAACGCTGGAGTGGAATTTTTAAATCGCGTTTAAACTTCGAGTGGATAGCCCGGGCAGGTTTGCCTTAAGTATTTGCCGGGGCGCAGAACGGGGCTGGAGAGGAGGAGGTGAAGGAAGAGGGGGTGGAAGTGGAAGGGTTTCCGAGAAAATATAACCGCCCTCGCCTGGCTTTCAACGATCGTGCAAAAGTTAACAAGTTGCGCCCGTTGGCGGGCCGCGCGCTTTAAACCGTCCGATCTTTCGCGTTCTTCAATCCTTTCGATCCTTCCGATCCCGCCGAATCCTGTGTTTGAGCGCGCGCGCACGTCGGCAGGTACATGCCTGCTCTCTCACAGTCGCGCTTGTGATTTATATCGGAAGGAACGTTCGAAAACTGAAATTAATAACGGAGTTATCGGGATCCGAAATGTAAACCTTCTCCGGGTTCGATAAATTTCCAATTTTTTCCGCTTTCGCGTCGGCCAGCATGAAATACAGCGGCAAGACATGATTTAGTGCCGGATCGTTCTCGTTCTAAGTCGCGTAGCGTGCACAATTAAAAGGTTGAACAAATGTTTAATGTATTTATTAGGAGAGAGGACAGTTTTTGAGAAAGTGGAATCCATCTTGCGAAACGATCGATAGTTGCACTCCGTTGTCGATTTTCATATTCCGCTTTATCGGATTTGCTTATAGCGAGACATGGCGGATTCGGAGGAGTTTACGTTTGAGTGCTCGCTGGGCAACGAATCGACACGCGGCTCACGTAGGCAGGCTGACTAGACACTGACTAGTCGGACGAGCGGCGATATTTAAACATTGACATTGCCGCGCGACGGACGTACGGACGACGAAACGGTGCGCAGGGCAAATTTACAACGGACGCTGGATGTCACGATTTATGGAAAGCTGGCGAGCTGTCCAGACTCGCGCGGCGAAGATAAATCATCTAATTGCTTCCTCGTTTTCGATAGTGAAGCCGTACCGGCGACGAATGAACTGTCCGCGGAACACGAAACAGGATGGTGTTCAGTGAAACCGAAAAAATACATCACTATGGTCGTCTCTGAAATTCGTACAATCCTGTCTAATAAGATACAATTCTATATTAGCGCCTGCGTCAATTTTACTTAAGTAGTATTATTTGATTCCACATTGCGATAAAATATGGGAATAATATTCTGATCATGTCAGCTTAAGGCAATTACGTAACCACCGACACGTATAACAAACGTTTGATACCTCGGTCATCTGAAACCATTCAAATCCTAGCTGACTCGCAACAATCAGCTGATTACACTATCGTTGGCGTCGAACGCGAATTCTAAAATTTTCTTCACATCACTTATGCCCGCACCATTATTCCTACCGGCCAGCGTAAACTCGGCGTATCGCCCGCTCGCGGTATAATTAATGTCGATCGTTTTAGGCACGATGCGACCCTCCACCCCCACCCCTCCCATCCTATTCTGGCGATGGAACAAAGGGCCGTTAATTGTGCGCCGAGCAGGATTCGCACCGCGTACGCGTCGATATCAAAAGACACGCGCTCGCGCGCTCAAGTGCGCGCACGCTAGGAGGCCGCAAAGGGGTGGGGAGGGGATGGTGAGCGCGTGCGGGGAATTCGGAATGCGGGAAATAGAGCGGGCGAGCATAAAAAAGGAGAAATTGAAAAAGCGCGCGAACTGCAGCGAGCTGGTCTCGCTACCGGGAGCGGCCCGCTTTGTCCGGTAATTAACCTGTATTTGACTAATTTCGAGCTGGGAGACTCGCGAACATTGTCGGCGCCCGCCACCGTTCGTGCTCCGTGCCTACCCTCGGTGATATTTCGATTTGTTCCCCTTTGCGGCCCATTGTCCCTTTCGGGAGGCCGAAGAGGAGGAGTAGAGAGTAGAAGGGATGGAGAGAGAGAGAGAGAGAGAGAGAGTGGGAGGGGGAAGCATAGAGATTGTTTTGCACAGGATAATAAAGCGCATTCTCTCCATCTCGCTCCTTTCATTGAGTGCCATCCCGCCACCCTTCCACCCCCTTTTTTCCACCCCCGATGATCGCCCCTTCCCTCCCTTCGTCGAGCGAGCGGGGGTTTCCTGTCATAAAAATCCTTCCGCCGTTAAAAGAAAGAACTCTCCATCCCTCCCTTCTCCCCACCCACGCCAATCCCACCCTTTGCCGTCGACCTTTCTTCCACTCGCGCGCGTAAAAATGCACGCGTCACTTCTGCGCGCAGCCTAATTATTCACGCACGCCGATTGTTCCGCAGAACGAGACGAGAGACTCGTCGTCGCTGAACTCCGTGGAATGTTCCTTCTTCGTTCGTAACCTACCCCGTCCACTCACCTCTCTGTTCCCCTTTTTATGGGTTCCCTTTTCCCTTTGTTGGCGCCGTTTTTATTTCCTTATTAGAGCTGCGTAGGTGCGGGTTCCGCACCGCAAACTGCACGCGGACTGTTTTATCACTGTCCGCATTTACGAGCGATAAAAATCTGCGGGCATCACAGTTTTCCCAGGACTGCGATTTGCCGATGTTGTTTCTCGATTCCCAATCTCGGCCGTAATGAAGTTCGAGTGTCGGGGCACCGGCAAACAGAGCCGGTGTTAGGAGTGTTATTACGGGACGTCCTGCTTGTTCGTTGTTTGTCCGGTTACAACGAAGTTACTTCGATAATTCCGTTGGCACAGATATGAGAGAGGGAAGGAGCATTGTTCGGCGTAAAATGCCAACGAACGGGAATGGCAGACTCCGGTGAGCGAGAGTTAGGTTTCTGTGGCTAAACGCGTTACCGATGCGGAGGGTAGATAGAAAGATCAAGAATGTCTCTGTCACTTCGCTCGACGGCAGGAAATTTAGCGCGGCACGGTCCGATTGTCAAAGCCAGCTGCCGTAATTGCCAATTATATTGGCCGTCTTCGACGCTCCGATTTTTTCTCCAACGCGCGACACCCGGTACATGACGTGGTTTGGAGACGATCTTCGTCGAACCACCCACTCATATCTCTCATTTGCCCCAATGCAACCCATAGAAACGCATCTATTTCAAACGAAAATATCGACGAATTAATGAACTCTACGAAAAAGCACACAAAGACTTTACTTTTCGTATTAGACTGTTTTGATGAATTTTTCAATCCGGTGTTTTCAATTTCGCTCCTTCGTCAACGCCGGGCCACAGCGAGCTTTACGATACACATCCCACCCCGTATACACTGTGACGTATCAGTGTCGGACACGCGCGCTCGCCCCGACAAATCTGATTAACCGAGATAAAACGGTGGCTGGGCGAAAAAAAAGTTTATTAATACCGTCGAGCGGGGAAAACGCTAGAACAGAAGAGGGCAGAGAGGAGGGAGGGAGAGAAGGAGCCAGAAGCGGCGCAAAATTTCATCGGGTAGCCGTGCTGCTATTACAAACATCGACGTTGACATTAAATTTGACGCGACCGCAGCGCTTTTGACCGAGAAAAATTGACTCGGAGGGAATCTGGACCCGTGTTCTCGGAATTCAAAATCAAATCGATGGTCCACTGCCTCAACCCCCTGCCCCCACCCCCTCCCACCGGGAATGCAATTTGATCAGGAGAAAAATCCAATAAACACATTCCACGGTGGCACGGTATATTAGCATAATATGGTGGGTCCTCCTCTTCTTCTTATTCGACGTCTCGCGCCCTGGTGAATGCGAATACCTCGACGACTGCGTCGAATGATTAAAGGAATACCGTTAGCGGCACGCCGCCGAGTCGGATTACATTTTTGCGGCCGAATCCTCAGACGGCTGCGACTGAGATTCACCGATCGTCGGCAGAATTTAATGTAGGTACATTAAAAGCTTGTAACGCGGGATTCTTACCGCAAACGATTCGATAGACGGAGAACGGTAGACAGCTCAATTTGTAATTATCCCGAAGAGTTCCTCAACACCAAAGCCCACTCTCTTTATACTCAAACTCTTTTATTTCTACTTTCCGACCGTACCTGCGCTTCATGGAAAAATCGTTTTCGAAATCGGCAAAAAACGTGTCAGACGTTTCCTGGTACGGAAAGTGCGGAGAATGTAACCCCTCGTTTCTTATCGATTCCCGATTCTCGAAGTCCGGAAGATGTACGAATGTCCGAGCTGTCGTCAGATCGCGAGAGGTTCCGGTGAATACTGCCGGGGTCGAACGTATTAATCGTCGCGATTTTCTCGTCTAGCACGTACGGACTCGGTCTCCGGGTAAAGACGAATGGCTCGGTATATACAGAAATTTGTCACGATGTCCGGTGACACGGTGGGAGACGATTTCGTTTCATCGATCGCGACGAACGGGGCAGTTTGTCAAGTTGGGGTTCCCGTCTTTGGCTACGGGGAGTATAAGGGCGCACTGACCAAGGGAGAACATCTCCAAACGGTGAGATGTCGCTCCTAGATAGCATTGATGTTTGTCTGCTTCTCCTCTTCTGTGAAAATATCCCACATCGTTTGTAAAGTTGTCAAACGCCGCCAGAATTAATTGAGCTTTCAACGCTGGGAGGAATAGGACAAATTGTTAAACTGTGTTTAGCGTTGCTGATAAGGCATTTGAACGGAAGCACTCTGCGTGTGATGAAATATTGAGAGTGGAGTGATGAGGTTAGGTTTGAAGGTCGATAGTATCGGAGAGGTACATTTTAGTGACACGTGGAGGACGTAGCAAGTACGCGTACGCATCAATATTGATTTGGGCTGACCATGCGTCGGCTTCCTCCACTGGCAGTATTTCGTGGTCAACCCGTCGTCTGACGAGATGATTATCGAAATGGTAAAGAATAGCCCACTCATCATCGCTGATCCTCGTCTGTCCCACGTACTCCTGTCATGACTCAGTAACATTTACAGGTAGTACTATATATATGTAATCATGTACACATTCGTCAAAATGAGTATAAAGCAGTTTTATGGATAATAAAAATGTGAAAAAAGAGATAACACAATTTTCTCTTTAATTTAACAGAAACAATTGCGCAAGTTATAGTGCAACGTCGGAGTAGGTAAAAATAATAGAAAAGGCGGTAAATATTCTTAACTTTGAACGCTCGTTGTTTCTCCAGCACAACGTGAAACAATTTGTAACAAACCGCCGGCAGCTCTCGGGCGGCGGTTGGCTAATTCGTTCGCGGTGGACAATGCAATTTATCGTTCCACATTCCTCGTATTATCGGAAAGTTATATTTCATAAATAGTATCGCGCGACCCGCGTTTTTGCCAAAGCGAGCAAGGGAACGAACAGCCTGCGCGTGCATTGACATTGCGTTCGATAAACTGCGTTCGAATGGTGCCGTGCACACATTTTTCGCGTCGTACAAATTGCTTTATTAATTCAACACGAAACCATCCGATCCAATAAAAATCATATCAATATCACTTACGCTGTAAAGCGACATAAATGGTTAAAAAAATGTTACTTGCAACGAGGAGAACGAATTCATCAATGGGACAACATCATCAAACGAATCGGCAAGCAGAAAACGATCATGCAGACTGGAAGCATCGGCGGCTTTGTTTGCGACAGTCACCCTCCGCGTAGAAATTTCCGCGAAGCGCGTAAAATTCCGAGCGAGCGCGTCGCTCGCCCCGTTGCCCCGAGATAATTATGCCTTTTAACAATTAGAGCCTCGAAATTGTCCGTATGTCGACTGATGACGAGATATTCCCCGTTGCCGGCGAGATTGGCGCGTTCTCGAAGGAAGGAAGGAAGGACGGACGAGCTGTCACACGGAGGACTTCCGGATGGCTTTAGGCGTCCTTTGTGCAAGACGCGCTGCAATTACAAGCAATTGCTGGAGCTGTCATTCCGGCCCTCTCCCCATCCTCCGCCCCCATCTGACACACGTTCGTCTTTCTCCGGACCGACTCCTGTCCTCTGATTTTACACCCGCTCCGCTCCCCTCCTCCTCCGCCTCCTGTCGTGCGTTCTCTTTGACTCCTTCTCGCCTCTCTTTTTACAGCCAGCCGCGAAATGAACCTTTGTAGGCAGTTTCATCGATCTCGTCACTTTCGCGGCTGCCGCCACCCCGCCGTGCCAAATTCATCCCCCGCCCAACATTCAGAACTCTTCGACCTGTCCCGATTTTACGCTCGTCCCATCGTCGAACCGCTCGCTCGATCCTCTAATGGCATTACGCGTTTACAGCGTACTAAGCCATTTACTGCGGCGATTCGGGACGGCGCGATTCGATCCGCCGCACTCGATTCACGACTTCCTGGTCGCGGTGCGCGGCCGTCACGACTTCCGGATGACATTCGACGTAAACCGTTATACGTATCAACGAGCCTGGGCGAGACCGGCTCGCCGCTCATAAATAGTTGCGCTCGCGCGTTACGGCCACCGCAAGCGACCACTATATTAGAACAAACGGCGATGCCTGTCACCGTTCCCATCCGCTGACAATGTCTTCGAACGGCCGTGGCGAGCATCGGCGGTTTCGCGTTCTTAAACTCGGAATAGAAACATTCGATCTACCCCAACGACGAGTTCCGTAACTCTAACAGCGTTACGTCGCCCGTAGGAACTCCGCTTCCGGAACTCTGCGAGCGCTCCAACGTGGGCACGAACGAGCGAGGCTCCACCGACGAGCGAACGATGGTTCACGCCATCCGGCGTGATCGATGAAATGAAAATCGTCGCAGACGACGATGAGTCCGGCGCATCGGATTCGAACATCCATTGTTCGGCGAGGTCTCCGCGATGGAGCAAAGCCTTCCAGTCGGACCTCCAGTGCACACTCTCTAACCTACCCACCTTCACCACAACCTTCCTCTCCCTCCCCTGCCCACCCAGTCGTGGGGTTTCCGGCAGCTAGGCAGTCGACGTCTGGTCGGCGATATAGGTCAGGCGTAGCTTGTAGCGAGCTGGCTGTTCTCATTAAACACCTCCAGGCCGCGTTCAATGGGTGCCGAGATTGCCGTCTTTTGCACACCAGCCGTTCAACGTACGTCCCTCTCCCTGCCGCTCTCTCTCCTCCTTCCGCGCTCTTCCATCGTCCTCCCCTCTCGCTCTCTTCCGCCTATTCGTCCCTACTCGCGGGCCCTTCCGTCGCCACCACTACCGTATCCGCGCACGGTAGACGTCCCTGAGATCCCAGAACGCGGTTTAAAACGGCAGACTGTCGACCCTTTCCCCCCTAGCCCCCTCTGGCCCCTTCTTTTTTCCCTCCGTCTTTCTCTCTTTTTCTTTCTCCCTCCTCTCGCCGCCTATCGCCTCGTTCTCGTACTTCTTTCATCTCCCTTTCTCCGGCGCGGATCGTTCGCCGTTCCCTCGCATCGCCTTCCTCTTTCTCCCTTTTGCTCACATTCCCGCGGGTCGTTGAACCACCATCGTCTGAACGGTCGTGTGTGAACTCACCCTCTCCCCGCGTCCTGCCTTGAACGTGAACTGGACGCACGCCGCGCGTATGAGTGCGTCGGAAGGGTTGTGTGCGGCCGAGTTCGTGAGAGCGTGTGGGCAGAATGTACGTGTCTGAGGAAGGGAGAGGGATGGGTGGAGAGAGAAGGAGCGCGAGAAAGAGTGTGAGAGAGAGAGGGGGGAGGATAGAGAATGTGTGAGCACCAGAAAAGCTGTTCGTCCAGAGGTCTTCTCGGGATACTTCCTTATATCCGAGCGAGTGCAAGTGGCGCACGGTTGATGCGCGCGCGACGGTTCATTTTAATGTGCGCTTCCTCCTGCCTTCCATTCGCGTGCGTACGTCTTCA
The DNA here is from genome assembly GCA_914767735.1 of Anoplius nigerrimus. Lineage (NCBI taxonomy): Eukaryota > Metazoa > Arthropoda > Insecta > Hymenoptera > Pompilidae > Anoplius > Anoplius nigerrimus. The sequence continues at coordinate 11,030,897 of OU612088.1, read as the reverse complement.
TTCGCGTACATAGGTCCGCGTATAATTATGCGCGCACCGTCCCGCTCGGCTCTAGCTGCATTTACCTATATTTACATAGCGCACCTATGGGGCCATACAGTCGGCCGCGCTTTAACGTAGGTATATCGTCCTACGGTCACGTGCACATACGGACCCGGACCTGTGTGCGCTGGGAAATATTCACTCAGACGCGGATGCACTTGCCTATATTTATATAATCCACGTACGCGCGCACCTATACTTTCGTCTACGCCCTCCTGCACACTTTCAATGGGCGAGTGTTTGCGCGCCGCCGTAGGTGCGGATTGTCTGCGTGCCTGAAAGTGCGGTACAATGGGCGATCGTGAATCACGAGGAGGAGAGGTCTCTCGTTATTATTTTCGCCTCTTGGTGCCGGGGAGGAAGCCAGGAGAGGGTTCGCCCTCACTCCCCGTTTATAGACTGTCGACGCCACGTGTCGTAGCCGTCATCGTTCTCATCCTCATCTTCGCCATCGTCGCCGTCGTCCTCGTCGTCATAGTCGGAGGCCAGCAGTGATCGCCGAGTGGATCGACGTAATATCTTGCAATTTCATTCCAGCCTCTTGTCGCTCGAGTGCAAGGAGACATACGTCGGACCTCATGCTCCGACTCGCCGTACAGATTTGATGGCGCGAACATCTCACGATGACCGTCCATTACGCTAGCCACGTTTGCCCCCTCCCACCCTCCCTCCCTTCCCCAGCAAATGCATTGTCACATGCGTGCAGGATTCGCCTAGGTGTCCCAGGGAACGTTGTTTCTAGCCAGCGAAGTGTCAGGCACATGTTTGCGAAGCAGGACGGCGCGTTCGCGGCATTTTACGCGAACGACGTCTGCATAATCTCAGCACTGCGCGAGTGTAAATCTCACACTTCCTCCAGGCGCATAATTTATGCGATTTTTCTACCCCCTTCCCATCTTGGGAGGGAGGTTAGTGCTCTTATCGTTCGTTACTCTGTCCCGGGTATGGGGCAAATTGAAATGCATCCGCCGCGTCGCTCGAACATTGTACAATTTTATTAACGCTCCGATATCCTGACGCGAAACCGGACGCTCGTCCGATTAACTTCGACAGTTTATCGGGCCCGTGCTCGGTGCCGGCAAGGGCCGAGGCCGTAATTTAGCCCCCCGACGCCTCACCCTCCCGCCCCAGGAAGAAGACAAGTTCGGAATTAGTCCCATTAGCGTGGATCGTCCGAGCGATACTGGATATCGATTCCGCGATACGCGAAACTTCCCCCACGGAGCGTCTCAAGGACGGCAGCAACACGTTGCTAAAATTCGCTCACCTCCGCCTCCCCTCCCCTTCGTCTCCGATCCGTTCTTCCATTTTCTCCCGATTTCCCGACGCATACGCTGAAGCAACACCCCGTCGATCGAACGCAGCGCAATACGAAGCGGCTTATCTACGGCTCTTTTTATTACCCTCTCGGGCTCAATTTTACGAGAAGATCCGCCAGCCAGACTGCCAATGGGGTCTCGCAGCTTTTCCCTCTCGCTTTCTCTCACTCCCTCCACTTCAACCCTCTCTTCAGCTATCGACGATGCTCTATCCTTCTGCTTCTCCATCTTCTTCCCCCCCCCCCCCCCCCCGCGGCTCCCTCCGACAATCCTGGCCATCGGTTCTTAGCCGCGAGCGAGGATTGCGAGCCGCGGAAAAGCTCGACTCGAGATCCCACGATCCGGATATCGGAGGCAAAGCGGCTCTAACGGCTTCAAACGTTTTTGTACCCGGCAGCAGTCATCTCCGACGTCGGCGTCGGCGAAGTCGCGCGGAAGGCACGTCCTGGCGTCGGCAGGGACTGAATCGCAGGGATCGCACGCGAAATCGCAGGAATCGCGTCTGTTGCTTCTGGTCCGATCATCCCGCTTCCTGCCGAGTCCGCCTTATGGGAATCGTGCACTCCCCCATTGTGACACGCTGGATATCCGTCTCCGAGATCCGTAATCCCTCGAGGAGACGTTGACAGCGATATTTGTCGGTCGTTTATTTGCGATGAAGGCGGTGGGCGGAAGACGATTTATGGCGAATCGAGACTCGCTGCGCAGAGGATTTTAATATCTTGATGGTCAGACGAAATTAGAGGATTGTCGGAGTCTCGCGAAAGGCAGAGAGAAGGTACGGTGCGTAATGACGTTCTAATTGTACGATAATGCTCGTCAGGACGAGCTTCCTCGCGCGCGAAATCGAGAAATTAGCTTGACGGAAAGGGCTGAATGGGATGAAAGATGGGCGTGTGTGCGGAATCTGAATTACGGGGCGAGGAAGCTGACGCGGATAAAAAGCGAGTAGCGGGGAGTGTGTTAACGAGATGAGGAAGAGGATTACGGAGTTCGGAGGAAACGAGGAGGAATCGTACGCGGAAGCGTAAAGGAAAGCTCGGCTAAGGTAAGCTGAAGGGGAAAAATGATGGGCGGAGAGTTGTGGTGGGGGTGTATGGAGTGAGAGAGAGAGAGAGAGAGTGGGGGAGGGCGTAGTTGAACGCAGTGTTGCGGAGGAAAAGCGGGGAACAAGATCCTGCTTCGTTTATACTCGCGGGCGTATCGTCAGAAGCCGAAGGAAACGAGACGTGGGCGACGACTGTGGAAGGGGGGAAAGACGCCCGGCGAGGGAAGCGTGTATTGCACAAACGCTGGCGCCACCGGAATTCCGCGTCTTTGAATTCACGCGCGCTCGCTCCCAGGCACGCTGCGAATTCTTCTGATACGCTTGCCCGCCTCGGCTCTCTAATGAAACATGCGAACGTCTCGACTGAGCGAGAAGTCATGCGGATCGCTTATTGACCGCGTTTCTTTAAAATTATTCTTTTCATTTAACTTGAATTTTTCAGCCAAGCGATTAATCAGAATTTATCACTTTCAGTTCAAAATAAATTTGCTATTACGAAAGATCAAGATCTAATTCTGTTCAATTTTTATTTTACGTATAGCACTTATTTAATTTTTTTTTTCGACAAGCAATTCTGGATAAAATCATTATGTGGACCGTTTATTTCGAATGTGTTGTAAGTGCAATTTTTTTTTAAATAAGATATCTAATTAAAGAAAAAATTTTCTTACACCAGCATTCAAAATTAACCGTCCATATTATTGCATCGCTTATTGGTATTTTTCTATCCAATATCTAATTTCTATCTTTGTCATATCTCGTCCCATACGAAAATCGCTTACCGTTGGCGGAATTGGCCAGCGACCGAGTGCCGATGCAAGGCCACGAAGAATTTCATAATTAAGGCAAGAGGGCACCTGAAGGCGAAATCGCAATTTACGCCTGTTGTCGCCGGGCGGTTGCGATAGCGTCGCGCGTCATGTCGTTTATATTTCAGCGTCTCCGGTGACGAGGATAAATGGCTCGACGTCAATTTAGATAGAAGCGAGCGGCGACTCTGATTTAAAGTGTATAACAGGAACATCGGTACGCCATTAGTTCGGACGGAACGAGGAAGAGGAGCGTATAGACGACAGGGAGATTACGGCTAATTGGCGTGTGCATGATTTAAAGTAGAAACGTACGGCTCGATCTTGGCGAGTCACGCCCTTCTGGATGGCACAAAATCGCACCCTCTTTTGTCCCTCAGCTTCCTCGAGAATGTCCGACGTAAGAGTTTTCCCGTCCTTAACCAAGAAAACGAATAAGAAAAATGTTTAAACTTCGAACCACCCATGGCTGCCAGAAGGATAGACAATGACTTTGGAACAGTATACTTCATATTGTGGGAGGTGAAAATCCCGGACGAATTCAGTTATTGTCATGCATGTGCAGGGCCATGTCTCAGACAAATCGATTTCGCATCCCATTTCAGCAACATTCGTCGCTGGGGAGAGGATCAGAAAACGGACTCGCCAAGGTCTCTGTATACTCGAGTCGGACTCGCGACTCGGAGTTACAGAATTGCAGTACGCGCGTGACCGATAAGAATCGTCGTATCTGTCCGACGTGCGCTAACAGTACGCGAGTACCGTTGACTGTTACGTATCCTGCCCGTAGAAAGGCGAGAATACGAGAGCGTAAAGTGAACGTTTTAAGAGAGGCTCGGGCAGCCGCGGTAGTCCAATATCCGATACCTTCGTCGGAAATTACGAACGCTCGGCTAATTTCGGTGACGCCTTAATTGAGCCGGTCGCGGCCGAGAAAGCTTTCGTTGCACACACGGAGTACAGCACAGCAGAGTCACGCTCCGCTTCCGTCGGGGACGGCTTCTGGCCGAATCGGAGTGAGCCATTGCGATACAGGGCCTCATTGTTCGCTGAACAAAATGGAACGTATAAAAACTTTCGAATCGGGCGGCCACGAAAAGGACACGTAAAAAATGTTGAATAGATTTGCACGACAAAAGAGAAGAGATCGGGGATTGTAGTGAAAATGTGGAACAAATGTCTTGCACGATGCGGAGGGCGGGGGAGAAAAGGGGGGCGGACAGGGGCTGAAAGAAAACGTCGATCGATACGCAAAGTATGTCGAGCCTCTAATAGAAACGTACGTACGTGCATACATGCGCGCGGTGCGGCGGTCTGAGTCTGTAACGAGAAGCGCCGGAAAAATTCGTGCTTCATCCTCCGCTTTACTGCTGATTGAAAATCGAAAACAATAAGGTATTCCGCCGAATGATATGCATTGGGAAACTCGAGTCGAGCGCGGAAAGAAGAGCAGAGCTAAAACAGCGGCCGGATGCTGGAACAATATACACGCAACGAACGGTCCGTGCGAATCGTTCGATTGCGAGCGAAAAAAGACGAGAGGATCGGAGCGAGCCGGAGGTAGCGCAGGCGGAGGAGGCGCAGGAGGATGAGTACGGGATAGAAGGAGTACGCGAAAACCAATATCCAGGCGCATGTCCTACTACGATGGACAAGACAATGCTTTTATAGAAGTTTCATCGGCGCACATTCATCTTCGCGCAGAGGCCGCCGCCGGGGGCAGAAATTCTATTTTGTCTCTTTGAACAATCAAGGAATTAGATATAAAATGTTGCCCTCCGTCGCCGGAAGCTGTGGCTGGGCGCACACGCGATGGACTCGGCCATAGAAGCTAGAATAGAGAGTCGGAGCGAAAACGGAGGAAAAACGGAGGGATGGAAGAAAAAGAAGGATGCCAAAATCGATAGACACGGGCCATCGTATTCAGAACCGTTCGCGGCAGTAGTCGACGACTCGCTTCTCGGAAACAGGGCCAAATTGGGCGCGAAACGGAGAGAGTTCCTGGCGAGCTTGAAAAAAGCGCTGCTCAGACCTTATTAAACCGTCTAATCGCGAAAACGGCCGCTCGACTCTTCTCACTGCACATAAATACGGAGATTAAATGAAAGTGCTCTCGAAAAACCGCACGTTTCCTGGCACGTCCGTATCTTCTTCGACTTCAAATACGAGGACCCGAAGGACTCTTCCGTCGCCTCTCACCTCCACCTCCTTCGAAAAGGACGTCCCGAGGCCGAGAAACGCTCGGCGATAGTTATCTCGATGATTTACGTACGACGATATTATTAATCGTTCGACATTTAAGAGCACCCGGATCGGAACGAAGATAGAGTTCGCTGGGAAGAAAGAGGCTACGACAAATTCGCCGATATTACTGCGATTCGGCGGAAAGTGGAGCAGGAGCCAGAGGGAGCACGTCCGACGAAAATGGCACGTGGCCGAACTTTCGCGAGAGGATGAATGGCGAACCGACGATAGAGGCGGATGGATTAAAGGGGAGGAGGGGAGGAAGTCGAGGGTTGACCTCGTAAGGAAAGTTGATATCCGCCAGTTATACCCCTTCCGCGGACTCGGCGCGAGGTGGGGGATGTCTTTATTAGCCACAATAAAGAATAGCCGTGCAATATTGCTCCTCGTCATTGGAATTCATATATTCTCTCGCGGAAGGCCCCTCCATATTAGAGCCCTAAATTCTCGAGAGGATACTTTACTTCCGCGGCGGGCCTCGACGAGGAGATAGAGAGAGGCCTCTGAGAACTCTCTTTTAATTAGGAAAAGAAGAAAACGTTACGCCGCCACTCCCGTACATTCCGAAACAGAAGTTTCCTCCGGCGGTCGCCCTGCACTTTCTGGGTCAGTCCAATTAAACGTATTTTGCCTACCTCCGACTGAATGGGGATCGTTAGGTGGATTTATTGAATGTTCCGGGACGCGGGCAGAATTCCGAGCCCGAGAATGATGTACTCGGGATATTATTTTATTTTTCGCCTCCCTCTATTAACGGCCCGATGTTTACGCCGAGCAAGCAAATATTGTGGGATCGTTGTACTCTTTCAAGTTCCTTCTTTCCCGAATGTTCTCTCCCTTTCACGCGGCCCGCTTTATTCCTTCGCGGTCGATTTAAACATTTTGATAACGATCCGCACATTACCTAATTAATCGGGCGAGAGGAAGCAGCAGGCGTATGGAAACACACGTTCCCCATTAATTTCACCCTTCGTATTCGCCCAGCCGGAATTAAATACGTCATCCAATTTTTCCGACATTATCCTACCTTCCCATCGGTCTGCTCCCCAAATATTCGGCCTCGAGCGTATTACACCACCAATTGTCTTACGCACACGTCGTTGTCGGTACACAGGATGTTGTCGTCATGTGCGTCCACTCTTTATTCATCGCTAACAAACACATTGTCCAGCTCGTCCGCGCAGCCTGCGTTCTTCCGGCTATTCCTTCCATTCAACCATCGTTCCTCTCGCTCTCCACTTTCATGCCAAACGCAACTGCACGCGACTCGGTCCCAATGCCGATCAGCCTCCTCGCTGGAAATCCTGGTGCAGGTCGGTTCCAGTCCGGTCCGCCGTGTTCATTGTGGAACGTCAAGCAGACCGAGCAACCGCCGGATATTTACAGTCTGCAGTCTACGCGCTGTTCCTACTTTAATATCCTGTCATTGCCTCTGACAAACGCGAGAGGAGAAACAGGAGGACGGGCACATGGAGATGCCGGGGCAGACGGAGGCGAGAGAGGACAGACAGAGGAACGCAAAGAAGGAGAGGAAGACGGGAAATGAGAGGGGGGAATGGCTCCTGAGGGGACGGGAGGAGGCGGACGGTTCGGGAAAGGGAAACGTAGGAAGGACAAGAAGCGAAATATTGAGGCAAGAGACGAACGTCAGAGGGCAATGTCGATGGTGGAATCGGAGGATGAGGGGTTGGGAGTGAGTAGAGGGAGAGGAAGGAGAGAGAGGGAGGTTCGATTTCTGCAAGCTTCTGGATCACAAACCCCTTCGGCGTAGTACACCCCACCTGCAACGATTGACTGTCGTCAATGTCGGTGCGTACCTGAAGCGCCTGGCAAGACTTGGAAATTACATTTTTCTCCGGGGCAATATTAAGTCCCTGATATTGACGGCGGCGCGCGCGGTCTTTTTAATGCTCGTCCTTTGGACGAGCTTGAAACGGAAGCCCTTTGGACGGAATATGTCCGCCTATATTGCGAACGACGCTCTATACGTGCGCGCGTAAAGAGCAAACTTACGGAAAATACGCATTTCGCTAATTGGCTCTTTATCTTCAACGTTTGCCTTTCATTCGGCGTGCCGTCTGTTTTTATGCGTCATTTTCGATCTGTGCACGTTCTTACCATGTTCTAAAATTTACGTTTCCTCTTGTTAGGCACGTATCTGAAATTATACTTTTGCCGAAGACCGGTAACTCGCTGTTCCGCAGACGTTCGCTCGCTTCTTTCGGCCCCTTTAAAATTTCGTATCTCTGACTTTTGTGTTTTCGCCCGTTAGATCCGTGCTTGGAATGACATATACCCACGGCGAATTGACAGTATCATTTCCGGCGTTCGCTTAAGCGGCGGATGCATGCCGCGGACGTATCTAAATTCACTTATCGTCGAATCCGCGGGCACAATGCGCGAGAGTTCCCTCGAGATGGAATACGCCGTGTTGAATCAGGCGCAATTTGCGTGTCCGCTGTCCCACCGTCCTTGATTTCCTCATTGTCGCCGACTGCGATAATAAAATTGCCGCTTTTCCCAGCCGCTACCGATGCCGGGCGCAAAATCCATTTCATTACGCATCCGTCACGACAAGAATGTCTCGATCGCTGGATCTTATCGATGTTCCTGCCGGCGAATTCTTCATTCTCAGTGTCCCCCGGCATTCGACTAAACTAATGTCACGTACGAAGCTTCGACTGATCAATTATTTTTACATACAAACCAATTATAGGTTTGTAAAATCAAAGGGTAGTGAGCACGTCCTTAATTCGACTTTAAATGATTGCAAGTTATCCGGTAAATGACCGTTGATTACTATATATTCATGTATGTTATGTCTATTGCATCGTTTTGACTGACGTACCAGACGACGTGTTAAAATGATACCCTGGTGAGAGTGGCAATGTCCACGGCGAAAAGCCACTTAGCACCGATTCCTCCGATCCCTTCTTGATTTCCCGTGGCGAACGTGCTAAGGGACATCGGGCTAATCTTAACGCACTGTAAATACTCGTTCCATTCGGTCCGGGCCACGTACCGGACGCCCTCTTAATCGATACACTAAATTCACCGTCATCAACGACCCACGTGCCACCGAAATGCTCGTGCGAAATTCCTCGTAATCCGGCGGCCGCATCCACCAGGCAGTTTCTACTGATTATAGTCAGCCCGCAACGCCCTGCCAAGTGATACGGCTATCTCATTACTTCAGACGGCATCGTTAAAATTCCTGGTCAGATAATTTCGATACGTTATAACATAATAACTCAATTAATATAATCAGCAGAAATAAAAGAGAAATTTCTTTCATCCTAAAACTACCTACGTAGTCTATATACATTTTTACTCTACCTGTAACAACGATACAAATTGTCACGTACAGATGATCTCTATTTCTTTTTCACTAAAATGAAAATTTTCTTTATATAATCTCGACCTTCTGAAATAAACCGACCTTAATAAAGTCATTAAACGTGAGCGACTTTAACTGTTACTTCCTTCCTCCGGTCAGAGATAATGCATCATTGACAGCATCTCATTTCGGCGATCAGCCGGAATGAAGGGGTTCGCATTGAGACAGTCGGGACCCTCGACCCTGCAACCTCTGGTCGATAACGTGGCATCGAACGCGCACGGTTCCGCAGGTAGCACGAGACATGCCCTGGCGAGACATGGTCTGCGAAACCAGTGTTACCCGAGGCATACGACAGTCCCTCCTTATCGCCTCGGAGCCGGCGACCGCATCTCTCGCGCGTCATCGGCAAAACGTATGCGAGCCGCCGATAAGGATCCGCTAGCCAGCCCGGACCGAGGTGTCCTCAATGGCGAATGTTTCAATGTGCCGTGTGCGAATGCCACACGCTGATCCAGCTCGCAAATCCACCTTGCGCCGTTGCCGTGACCGTCCGCTCGCTAGGGACAAGGAGAGATTACGGATCCTGTGTTTAGGGGATACGGAGTGCTGAGAAGAGAGACGGACGTGGAGTAGGAGGGGGTGAGGTGAGGAAAGGAGAAGGGCTTTTATTCGAGCTCCCGCTCGCCGTATGGCCCGCTATTTTCGTCCGCCGCCTTGTTGTGCGCACACGCCACCCCTTCAAACAGCCCCGAAAACCAGAAGCAAGGCCGGAGGTCTTCCTACCCAGAATAGAGATCGGGACGCGATGTCTGCGCTTCTTTCCTCGGTCTGTCCTCGTTCGACGCGTCTGTTTCCACTGGATACGAGTGGCACGGTGTGTGTGTGCACGTAGGTACGTGTCCGTTCGCGTTCGACTTCGGTTCCTCTTACGTCTCTTGGCTCATATCGCATTTTCGGCCTCTTTTCCATATCGCGCACATCCGTTCCTCTTGTTCGTCTCTCCGGACGCTGATATAGAACGTGCGTTCGCGCGGATCTACTTTCTTCTATAAATGTTTCGACATACGTTTCTGTCCTTGCCCTGCCTCTGTCCCCTCTTCTGCCTACGTGCTTCTCTTCTTCTTAAGTTCGCGTCGCTGGACACGAGCCCATCCTTTGAGTCTATCTCGAGAGTATCTCGAATATTACGCGAGAACTCCCGCCGTCGAACTCGGCGGGAGGAGACTACTTTTCTTCCCGAATTCTTATTTCCTGGACGAGGTATGGAAAAGTTTCCTCCTGCAACCGTGACGCCCGCCGTGATTTCCGGCGGGATGCAAATACTGATCCGCATGAATGTGCCGAATGGGGGATACGATCTGTAAAGACGACAGTACGAAACGACGAAACTACCCGTGGCCGACGACGTTGAAAATAGAAGAGCCGACATACGTGGTTTCGAAATTGCCCGGCTAATTCGAGGAAATCCTGCCGAGTTTAAATCACTGCGAACCTGATATTCCCACTCGGCCCACGGTGACAACTCGCTCGGCGATTCGTGAGAATTATCCTCGGTTCTAAGAGTATCCACGTTCCTCCATAACGAGTTTCCGCAAAAATGCGGATTCCTTGTAGGCGCCATCGCACGGAGCCGCGCCTTCCCTCCCTTTCTCTCTCTCTCTGTCTCTCACACAATCTCTTTCCTTCGCTCTCTCGCTTGCGAATGGTGCTTCGAGCGGCTCGCATTACGTAACTGTACACAGCTCCGGCAAATATTCCCTCTAACGTGATCATACGAATGTTTTCGTTCCATCTGAAAGTTAATGCGCGCCGCTATCCTCCCACTCTTTCCTCGGCGTCTCTTTCTCGCCCCTTTCCCGTCTCTCTCCCTCTGCCCCTCCCTTCTCATCCCCATCCCTTGGCCGTCCCTACCACGTCTCCCGCCCTCGCCAAGTCCATCCCCCTCATCCCCCTTGAAAGCGGGCACCCGGTCCCTTTGAGAAAAAGCAACGTTTACTCTGGCGAGTCGGTGCCGACTCGCGGAAAATCATTTTGCAAACGGTAGTACTCGGGCTAAGTAGCGGGCCGAGGGTTTCGACGCCCTAAGCGCATAAGAAACGCGACGCCCGGTTATTTAAATAAGCCCGAGTTGACGAGCTGCAGCTTTCTTCAGACGCGATTTCGCAGATGGATGGAGGAAGTGCGGTGTAAAGCACGGAACGCGGCGGGGGAGCCTTGTAATTATTTACGCATATAAATGCCAGTCGCAAATTCTCTTGTGTCTAGTCGCCAAGCCGTCTCCTCGATGGCTTTCGGCACAGTCGATGAGAGAGGCCTGTCGAGAATTAAGTGACACCTGCAACGACGTATACGATCGTCCCTTGTTCTGGGAAAGTTGACTTTCGTAAATCGAGAAGCGTAAACATTGATCGATTGATAAGTGCAATGTTACAATGTAAAGATGAAGAAAATCAGTTTGCGTGCGGTGAAGCTCTCTCTTCTACGAAAATTGGCCGTCGATCGGAAGACCGTAAACACAGATGCCGTGTAATCCGCGTGTAAATCCTCGCCCTCCCCTGTCTGGCGTTTGTCGATGCTCGTCCGAGAGGACGAGGCGCGCGATAAGCGACCGACGGTTTTTGATAACTGAAAAGTTTTACGGCCCATGAATTTTTCCCTCTCCCAAGCCGTAGAGCGCGCGTCACGCCTGAGATACGAGCAGGTTATGTACTTCGGCTCGAACCGTCCCGACGAACACCCTCCCTCTCTTCTCTCCCTCCCCTACCATCGCATCACCCTCCCAGCAGCCAGCAGACTTCTTCCTGCCTCCCGTCGGACGATCGGGCGTGTATATAAACATCAATTTCATTCCTGGCGAGCCAGTGTAAATTACAAATTCGCGGCCCTCGCATCGTGGGTGGCTCGTGATTAACACGAACGATGAACGCGTCCCGCTCGTATTTTTCGCCGCTCACCTCAAGGTCAGCCCGTACACCTTCCGCGCGGATTCGGCCGCGGAGCTGGACGCGGCCGACGAGAAGTGGGAAGGGGGATCCTTTCGATGTAGGAAGAGGCGGGGAAAAAGCGATCGCTCGGAATGAAAGTTCGACCAGGCCGTGAGTCAGGCTCGCGGACGCTGATTATCCATTAAAGGCGCATTTACGAGCGGGCTCGGGGCGTTCATTCTCTATTTCGTTAGGTCGCCCTTCCTGCAGTTTCGGGGCACCGAGGCGTACATGAGAATTTATTTTGGAGCCAGGCCGCGAGCGGCGTGGAACGTTAAAGCGGACGGAGTGGCACTTGGTCATCGCGACGACTGCCCAACGCCGTCATATCGGGCTTTTAATTAAACGCTTCTTTCCTTCTGGCCGCGAGCAACCCTCGGACCATCTTCCTTCCGCTTCACGGCGGGAAAGTTTATTGGCACTGTCTTGCCACGTGCTTGAACGGTTCGGAGGAACGGCATTGTTCTTCTTGATATAGGTACGCGTTGATGATTTTAGTTATGCTATTATCAAATTTAATTTTTTTTTTTGGAAGGGGATTAAAAATACAAATTTGTTGGTGATATGGTAAATATGCATGTAATTATGAATATGGTGTGTGAAATTAATAAGTATATTTTAATTTCTTATTTCATTGTGCCATTCGATATAGAGTAAACTAATGGATTATTCCTCATTAGCAGAAATGAGACATTCGTTTTGAAAGACTTTTCGTTTTAACGTAAAATGGTGATACACCTCATGACTAACTTCTTTGTTGAGCGGCTTACGCCACTTTCAGGACCAGTAGCTCAAATAGTGTTTCGATGTACAGATAGGAAGGTAAAATAATCGAAGAGCGAACTGTCTGATCCCTCACGTTCGCGAAGTGGCGGGCCAATAGCCGGGAATGGAGTAACGACCGGTGTCGGTTGAGTTTGGCGAACGTAAAGAGGTACAAGGAAGGGAGTCGAGAAGGGGGGTGAGCGTATTTACACATGAATACGAGGCCCGGCTTATCACTGCGTGAATGGAACCGCGAGGATATATTGGTTCCGTAAAGAGTCGATGAAGGCCCGACGAGCGATATCAAACTTATGCGTCTGCGAGAGCTGATGCTCCCAAGCTCGCAATATTACAATTTCAACCATGCTTCCGACCCTCAGCCCCATCGAACTGCGCGTGATACGTCCTTGATATTGAAAGGGGCAAATTGCCATGTATTGACACGTTCGATTCCACGTTCCGGCGCATTGATTCTCAAACTTCCAATGCAGCCGATACGCTCAAGATTTCCTCCGCGACTCTCGATCCTTACTTCCGTCGGAGCGGGAAAGTCGGGGTGCAAACAGTTTTAATCCGGAAAGGAGTAATCGGTAGGGAATGTTTGACGATCGTCTTCGGCGGTTTGCTTCTCTCGAAATCCTCCGTCGTTTCGGCGCCACCCAGTAGATACGAAGCCGACAACACACATTGTCGGTGGGCAGGTACTCGCGGGACGTCGAGTGCTCATCGACCGATGGAGAAGACGGCCCCCAGGATGGGCTGGGTGACCCCCTTTTGTTTGAGAAACCTTCATGCCAGCTGTATACTTATGTAATCGCCCGCGGCGAATCATCATCTCGCGCGCGTCTCCTTTCGATTCTGCGACTCGAATCGATTCACGCCCCTGCTCCTTTAACCGTTTCCCAATCAAACGTCGGCACTCCGGAAATATTTCACGTCGGACGGCCGAAGTTTACGAGCGCGGGCCGCGCACGTTAACGAACGGGCGCCATTAACTTTGTCTTCGATTAACCAGTCGCGCCCGGAATCGTACGTTTAATTCGCTGAGTGCTGAAACGCTCGATGCGGCGCGTATTAATTATCGGCGATACACAATTTTCGTACTCTCCACTCCGCTACTTTCCATTACATTCGCAGCTCGGTCAATGCGTCTTCCTGGGAGTAAATTGCCTTTTAAATCGATCGCTCCGACGCGTTTGTATATTTCTGCATAAGGCGTCAATTTATATTTACGCAAAATTAGCTCGATTCAAGCCGGGAGAAATGAAAACTCGGCAGTCACTTTTCCGACTGAAACTCAATGCAGCGTAGTATTCTATATAATAGTTCCATTGACGAACAATAATCTCGTTACAAAATTAAGCGTTATATACAGCATATAATACCAATCGTTCTATATAAAGTCTATAGCTGCTATTCGAATCTAATTCAACTCAATATCTTTAGTCATCATGCAATGTTCCCGATAAAGATCGTTGCAAATGTAAGGCGCACGCCACCCTGTACCCAATGCTAATTCGTCGACCGTAAATTAGACATTCATAGAACGCAACGACGTTCGCACAGAGCGCATTCATCGACGGCGTTTAAACCGTTTAGGCGCGCGAATCGATCGTCATAACTCGTGGTTAGGTGGCCGGCGCATGTACAAGGCAAGAAGTTCGGCCCTTGCCGTATAAGCCGGCGTCGGTAGCGAATCGACGTTTAACTTTCGCGTGTGGGAGCAAGGGGTAAGCTCCTCTTATTGCCTTCGGCGGATAGGAGGGGGCCGAGCAGGGGCCAGCAGATTCGATCGCCCCGCTACCTTCCAGCCGTTATTAAACGTTTTAAAAGGCGGCCGGAAAAATGATGCGAGCGGCGTCGGTGCTCAATTAGGCGAACAAACAGTTTACTGCCGACAACCTCGCCACGACGTGTCCGCGAGAAGCATCGCGCTTCTTCTTCTTCGTGCCACGGCCGGCCAAAGATTTACGCGGACCTCCCCCCCCGCCACTTTGCGTTTTTTCCTTAGCTGCCCGTACGTGTTACGCCTCCCGTGCGCTGTAACGGCCGGATTTACGTCTACGTGCGGCGAAAGTTCTGCAACATTGTACCTTCGGCAAAGCGAGAGCTTTTTTTGTTACATGTTCCGCGTGTTTCATTAACTTTTTTTCCCTGGATTTTGAAACGTGCAATTTAAATTCCGGGAGTTAACTTCGGAAGGTTACTTCGGTTCGGAGCGTTCGTTCCTGTTGTTCGAAAATTTTGTTCGCCGTCAACTGACTCTGAGTAATGAGCGCAGCTTTTTCATTTCGAAAAATCGTGTTGGCGCGACAGTGGTCGGTTAATATTCGAGGAAAGGGTACGAAAGTCATAAGTACGCCTCGCGTAAGGTAGAATTCTGCCGTATGACGACTTCTCGGAATGCATCCCCCGCGCGTAGCGCAGTTTACCTGTATTTCACTCGACTCGAACTTCTTCCGTCGTACGGCCGTCCCGCGCGCCGCCATATATTTTATTAACCCTACTCGACCGTCGTTACATCGAAGCTCTTACCGTCCCAACGCACTTCCTTCCCACCCCTCCCTTCCACCCGCTCCTCGCGTTGGGTCCACCCGCCCCTGCAAGACGACTGCATATTCGTGCAAATTGCAGACGGGGACCATGAATAAATTGACAAGAAAGCCTGTTCGACGTTCGCGGGGTACATCGCCGCGCAATGCGACTGAATTATTCAAAAAGCGAGGATAAAACGAGCCTGCTGCCCAGGCTGATTAATGGAACGCGCGGATCTATTTACGAAACGGCCGCCAGTCCCGATAATGAAACCTCCGAGCGCCTTCTTTCGGATGACATTTTTCCGTGTCATGAGCTCTAGCCATCGTTCCGCGGACGGCAAGAAGGAGAGCTACTGAATTATTCAACGTGCGTACCTATTTGCAAATGTGAGCTCTCCCCCCGCTACCATCCCTCCCGACTCTATCACTCTATCTTTCTTTCGCCATCTCCATCTCTTTCCCCGATGTCCCTACGTAATTCGCTCGCTGTTCGAACTATCCACCGGCCGATCGGAGTCGAACACGTTCCGCAGCCGTTACCAAGCGTCGCGACGAAGCTTTTTTCCCTGCCTCTAGCAGAGCCCGCGGGCCATTCAATTTGCCCGATCAAACGGCAATCGCATCTCTACATTGTCGCGATCAACCAGTTCTCGAGTCAATCAGAGCGCGCCACCGCGCTCTCGTCATTAAGGGCACGCAAAACACGAACCACCCTTTTTGCCCCCATCCCTCCTCCTGCCCCTCTGCCACCGTTTCTTCGTCTTCCTCTTTCCACCTGTCCCCCTCCCCAGCCGCGCAGCGGCAGGCCGCGTTCGATTTATCCGTCCGTGGTACCGGGCGGAATACGGGGCAAGAAAACGGGCGCTCGCTCGATTATTGCAAATTCATCGCGGGCCCCGCTGTTGGTCCGATCCGACGCTAATAATTTTCTTATCCGCCGCGCCATAATTAAACCAGTTCTTCTGGCGCGTACCCGGGCGACCGCGAACGCTCGGTATAACCGGCCATTAAAGTTTCTACGAAAGGTGCCCACCGCTGGCCGCTATCCGCGAGCTGGCTGGCGTCTGATAATGCGAGGGCTCGACGAGCGAGTGTCTCTGCGACGATCCGGGAGGCGCACCTGGGGCCTCGGTGTCGAGGGCCAATTGGAGCTGACGTCTGTGCCGAGGTGGAGATCTTTGTTAGGGGATCGATATCTTTAAGGATTCGCAGACGCGATGGGAGAGTTCTGTGACTGTTTCAGGGGGCTTGAGGTACCTGATGGATGTATTATAGTGTGAATGCATGTATAGCGTGATATGTTAGTAGATTAGGAGTTCGATTCTACGATTGTACATATGAAGCAGCGAATTAATAAAGTGTTGCTAATTATAATTCTGCTTTTGATTTATAATCATTCTGTTTGGATTTCGAAAACGAAATATATTGAGTTGTGATATTAAGGTTATAAATACATTTTTCCTATTAATCTCTAAATCTTTCATTTCAATGATCTTAAATGCTTTTGATCATACTAACTTTAATTATCTCACAATTATACTTACCCGAGTGACAGGTTTACGAATGATCAGAAGATCCGATAACTCGGTCCAAAGAATTGGAAGGGAAACTTCTTCCGCTCGCCAGGGACGTCCCGATAAATTCGATGGGCAACACCCACGTAACGAATCGATTATCGTAAAACCGAGTCTTAATGAGGCGGGAGGCGCTCACGTGCGCGACACCCCCGCGAATGTTTCCCCGTCGTTAATCGGACGCAACTCCCATTGTCGAGAAGCCGTGGCTCCTTACCGTATTCCGCGAACACCCCCGTTCGGCCATTCGTATTCATTTTCCGTTGTCGTTACTTCCTCGCAAGTAATTCGGCTTTTCCCCGGGCGTTTTGATTTATCGTCGCGATAAAAGCAACATTAGACCCAGCAGAACAACTCCGGGCAGAACGTGGCAGTCCCCCGTGTACGGGCGCATTATCTGCTCATAACAGCATCCAGAACGGCGACGTAACGGTGTAACACGCCTACGTACGCGGGGGGGAGAGGGAGATAAACAGATAGGCATATATGCCGCCGGAAAGAGAGGAACGCCTCTACAGGGTGCTGCCGGAGGATCGATTAATATTGCGACTCCGCAGTATCGGTCATTTGAAGATATAGCAATTACACGAACACGCCACTTTAGCTATGCTTCAAACGGACTACTGGACAATGTTCAGCGATTTTTATTATTGTTATTACATGCGTTGGATGTACAACTTTTTGAATGTCAGTCATCGGATGGTGGTTTCAAGGACTGAGGATTGATTGTATTACGAATCTACTTATTATTTGAATAATTGACATTAAGACATTTCCGACTGTAAGAATGTTGGATATAAAGAATGAACCATGAATTTTAGACAAGTTTTGTACAAATTCGTATGTATGGTTTTTTCTGAAAGTGGCTGTATTATAAGCTCTCGGACACTGAGCTTGCCTCCGGCGACATCCCGTGGGCATTGAGAGTGGAATACGTGGAAGATGCTCAAAGTTGGCGTGATGCGCTGGGAAACGCGCGTATTGGCGCGTTTGAGGTAACTCGGGGCAGAAAAGTGCTTTCGCCGGAGTAACGCACGTGTGAACTACTCCGTTAATGATACAAAGTGCGGATAATACAGTGCCGCGACAGCATGATAATTGCTGTTTCCGAGGCTTTCGAATATGTACCGCCGACGTGTCGCCGCTCGTTTATAAAGCTTTGTTGTGTCGTCGCAAGTAATAGCGTGCGCGCATTGTAATTGCACACTTTTAGTCCGTCTCAGACGAGAAATTTGCGCGAGGCGTGCTGTCTGCCGGAAGAGGGTATATTGAGGAGCACCGTGTAACGATGTAACAGGCTGAATGACTGATGGGTGGGCTCAGAGTTCGAGCCAACGGTAAAAGGCTGCGGTAGACATCAGTATAACACACGTTATGCATCGTATGAATTCATGTAATAACAAACCTTGTTGCACTAACATTTTTCTTGTGTAAGGGAAGAATAAGATTTTCTACGTTTTCCCAACTGAGACAGTTTAGTTGGCAAATAACTAGAGAATAAAGGAAAAAATATATATCAATTCTATTCAATGGCTGCACTTCATTATACATGTACATGTATACCGGGTTGTAGGTGAAATCGTGTTATACGAAAGCAGTAAACGCAATGCAGGAATTTGCTTTATGACAAGTCGCGTTACGTGCGCGTCTA
Source organism: Anoplius nigerrimus (assembly GCA_914767735.1). Taxonomy (NCBI): domain Eukaryota; kingdom Metazoa; phylum Arthropoda; class Insecta; order Hymenoptera; family Pompilidae; genus Anoplius; species Anoplius nigerrimus. Next base: position 11,012,584 of record OU612088.1, on the reverse strand, counting down.
CCCTATTTCGTCCACACCAATTCTGCTAGCACTCGTCGCGCAACTTTCCAGCCGTCTTTCGTGAAAGATCGCTCGCGTGTCTCGATATCGTAAGCATTACAATCGTTACGCCCGCCATATCGATGCAATACGTCGCTGGCATGTATCATCATTAGTAGTCATACTTCATAGAAGATTGCCACCGCACTTTGATACCTACGCATATCATTAAAGCGCCGGAGCGGTAGCCAGTTACTTTGCCTAAATTAATCATCATTAGCGTTATGTACGGCCGCCATCGTAATTTACGATTTACCGCAACATTGCTAAATGAGAACATTAATATTTACATATTAATACTGTTAATTAAGAATGTCCGTCCGCGTCGAGTGGGATCGTTAAACGTCCTCGCCACGGCGATAATTTCTTCCTTTTTTACCCTCTTCTTTTCCTCTCTCCAAAGACCGCCAATGCGTCTCGGAAGAAAGCGGAGGAGCCGGGCAAATATTTATCGCCCGTCCGCGACCGGCTCCTTAATAAATTCAGTCGGTGCGCGTTTTTTCGCAACCGCACCAAACTACTCCGTGCGCATCCAGTCTTGCGCGGCGAGAATCGTTCGTCGGCCGATTTCGATATAAATCGACTCGCGCGGATAAAGTATCCACCATGCCGCCCAGCCGGGGGGTTAAGAACGATATTATCAACGAACGGCTCGTTTCTGTATCGGCGCTCGAGTCTTTTGAAATTCCTACGCGGATCCCATGTTCGCGATCAATTCAATTTATTCGAAACTACCCCTTTCTCCCCCTTTTCACTGTTTGCCGTTCGGCCGGACTGCGGCTCGTGAGTGAAAATCAAAATTAAAGCGCATCGTAGTTGGCGCTCTATCAAGAGTCGGAGGATGCTGCAGGCCTGGAGTCTGCGGACTGGGATTAATATTTTCCAGGCAAGATGTAATGTCCGACTCCGCTGGCTGGACGACGATCATTCGAGATAAACGGGCCCGATAAGGGCCGGGCGAGGATAACGGATTTCGAGATAGGCGGCAATTTTCCTACACCGATGTCGGACAAACGTGCAGCGGGCAGTTTTCACGTTGCCAGGGCCGTTTCCCTCCAGTCGGGATGCCTGATTGATACGTTCCATTTCGGTTTATCGTTCGCGTCCGAGAAGAGGGGGAGCTCGGTGGTAGAGTACGTTTTAAATGGATGCAGCGTACAGTCGGGGCAATTTCTTAGGCCACTCTCTTATTCGGAGCGGAATTGCTACGGAGGGCCACGGTAAATAGGTCGTTAACTAAATGTGCGCCGAATACATTCCGCGGGTCGGTATTTGCACGTAACGCGCTGTCTTTGCGTAACCGGTGCAATACACGGTAAATACGCTCGGTTATATGCGTGTATTATGCTGGATTTCGGAACAGCCGCGGTTGGATCGTAAGACGTATTAAAACAATTGCACTTCCCCAAATATAACATCCCGCAATTTCATCTAAATATAATGTAAGCGTAACAGTACGAAATTCTAGTTATTTCAAACCCCAGATATAGGTATGCGCAGCCTGTAAATACGATGCACTACATACTGTAATAAAGGTAAAGAGGATTTTGGTAGACGATTCAAATAATTCGTTCAACAATTCATTTTCTCTATCTATTCAATTTGATGTTCTTCACCTAACCCGATTAGAGTTCCTGTCCCTTTACGATAAGTGACAAACGTACATTTACCAAACATAATTTATATATTAACGCAACAAAGAATGTACATTATATATCCGTTACCAATGGGGGTACGAGTTTTCTCGATACGAGAAATGAATGGTTACCGTGGTATCAATATTTCTCCGCCCTCCTATTCCAACTCCCCCAACGCACGACCCACAAAATTCCAATCACCGGCACCGATTCGATGACATACGTTCCCGATAGAAAAGTTTCGCCGTCCCGCTGCGCGGAAAGAGGGATGCTCGTCTTTCGGGTAGCTACCGGAGGGTCGGTCGAAGGTCGAGTCGAACCTGAGTCCAGTGCCAGAAGATAGTTACGCAGGGGGTAGCCGAGGAAAGGGCTGCCACGCGGTAGCAGAAAGCGTCGGGGTAGAAAAAGCGGAAGCTGGCCCCGTCGAGCGTCTTCTTTATGGCGAGCCATGGGGTTCCTCTGCATAAAGGAAGATCGGAGACATGAGCAGGGGTGGCTTCGCGGGGAAGCCAAGATGGCTGTCTTGCGCGGCGCGTTAAGGGGTCGTAATATTTAGAGGCTAGCTCGATCCCTTTTTGCCGATTTCCAGCAGGGGTGGTATCCACCATCCACGCGAAAGACGTGAGACCTTTTTTCGACTTGGCCCGCGATCAAAGAATAAACGTTTACACGGCGTTTAAAGTGTCGAGATCGAAGAAATATGGCGGGGTGAAAAAGGAAGTGCATACGTCTTGAGGTTCTTAGGATTTTTATTATTCTTAACGCTGGATCTACCAAGCGAGTAAAAATTAGTTATGTAATTCTAATTTTGCAATCCTAATTTGTATCTGTACAGATGCAGACATGATTTTTGCCTCTTTTCTCTCTGGAGCATCTCATATCATTGTAATCAGTGAAATAAGAATATGGGCAGTAATGGTCGGTAGTTTTACTACTAATTCATATGTTAGGCAAACGTGTCCTGTCTTTGTGTTAAATCGCACCGTCTCTGAAACTCTAATGCGCAATCTACGAAGGACGATAACTTCTTAAGCAGAGGATGTACTTTATCAGAAAGGCGTAAGGGGTAACCTTATCAACCCTCGCTGAGCCGTAATAAAATACAATCACGCTCGCAGTGGAGAGCTCTAAAACGCGGCCAGCCGCGAACGTCAATAATTCACTCCTCTCCCGCGGAAAGTGCCGAAAGAAAGCGTCGAACGCCGGAATCAGCACGGGAAAGAAGCGAATAAACAGCAACCAAGGAAAGCTACCTCCGACTCGGCGAAACTGAACCAAGAAAATTCATAAGTCTCCCACGGCGGCGAGGAAGAAAAAATAACCCAGAAGGGAAACGGCAGCCAGGAGCGAGTTCCAAAAATCGAAGAAGCACAAACGCGTCGAACGAAATACCTGAGAAAACTCGAACTCGCCGTGGAAGGAACGAAGCGCCTCGGGAAAATCGACGAGCGACGGAACCTGTTTGGCCAAGAGTCGGAAAAGGGTAGGGAGAGGAGGAGAGTAAGAGTGTAGAGAAATGACGGGAAAAAGAGAGCGGTAGCGTCAGGGGAGAAGAGAAAGATGTAGAGAGAGGGAGAGAGAAAGGGAGAGAGAAAGAGAGACAGAGAGAGAGAGAGAGAGAGAGAGAGACCGAAGGAGAGATCGGCAGTGGGTGCTTTTCGCCGTTTCCGCGGTTTAAAAGGTACTATATCGCGACCGAACACGCCCACCTAAAGCACCTGCTAAGAGCCTTTCCCATTCCATCGCGCCTCAGCGCGGTAGGTTGCGCGTCGGTGGCACGACCTAAAAGGTTTAAAGCGGCCAGGCCTGCCCGCCCGCTCGATGCGGCGTGTGTTGCGAGCGATGAACGATGATATCGAGCCAGTCCATTGTCCTTGAAATGGAAAGTGCACTTCTCTCGCAGGCACGGGCCCGACCTTTGTAATCTCGAGTACGTGACTCCGCTCCCGATCGCCCCACGGCTCGTCCTTCTTCCTCTCCCCTGCTCCGGCATCGGCTTCCTGAACGCACACCTGAAGGAAGACCCGAAGGAAGACCCGAAGGAAGCTCTGAACGCACCTCGCGCCTGCTTCTTGCGACCGACTCGAAATCGACGACGAGAGTCATTTCCGCGAGTAATGACGTCGGCCAATATGTGGACTGGAACGGACGAGCGATCGAACCCGTCGCTGGAATGCTGTATCTCTGGGACGTGCTCGGCGATCGTTCTATGTCGAGCACGCTGGATGCTGGAGGTTGGATTCTTTGCTTTTCGGTTCGGGATAGAGGGATGAGAGGCATTGGAGAATGTGTCTGATACGAGTTAGGAGTATGATTTTTTTACATAAACTTAATGCGAATGCGTAAGAGTGAATTCGACGGTTCTAAATTTCGAATTTTTTGGGACCGAGTGTTTGGAGGTCATTAAATGTCTTTCATAGGATATACTTAGATGTACTGATTTATTGTGGCGGGTTAAATGAAAATAGTGTCTGACTGGTGTGCGAAGTAAGAGAAGGCGTCGCAGATACCTACATATTCGGTGTTTGTGGGAGGGTTTTGTGCGAATTTGGGTCAAGCCTTTGTTGAATGTTACAAAAGTGCTGTAGCAGGGAGTAAACGGGCTGTGTATCTGTCATAAAGTGTACAATATTGGGTAAAGAAAATTAATGTTACAACGCCGGCGCGGCATTGTTCCGGTTTCTTGCGCGAAAGCGCGCATAAGTGGCGCATAAATATTTGCCTAGATAGCTCGAAAGCGACGTCGGTAAAATACGCGCAACTGGGAAGGACCGCGGTGAAGTATATTTCATATTTTTTATCGTCTTTACGAGGGATGCATAAAATGAGGTCAAAGTCACAGTGTCTTCATAAATCACACCTACGTACGCTGCAGCCATTTAGCTTACTCTACCGAATGATGAACTGTCCACGTTTCTACCTCGAACGCTAAACACTTCCTTACTATAGCCCATAAAAACATCTCCCTGCATCTAAAACCTATCCACCGCCAATTCCAGCTGTTGAAGACAATTCCCATCATCCACACCGAAACGTGAAACATCCTCCCCGAAACCTACAACAATTTCATCATCGCCAACCTTCGCTATACAAAACTCGATCCACACTCGCGTTAAGCCATCTGCCAAAACTTCGAACCTTTCGTCTGCATTGAGCGCTATCCCCTCCCACACAGCCTTCGAGCAATTCTGCTCCCGGCAAAACGTTCTCGCGCGAAACTCACCTCAAAGACGCCTGGCACAAGGTCCTCTTTAACGGATGAACCGAATGAGCGAGCCAGAGCCGGTAAGAAACCGTTCGCGTTCCACTTTCTTGCCCGAAAGCGCATAATCCCTCGTCAAAGTGTCCGCCTCCGCTCGCGTTTCTTCCTGCCAACCCGGCTCCGACTCTCTGTATCGTTCATCGACGAGCAACCTGAATGCCCTCCACTGTTCGTCGCGGGCCCGCCGTTGTTATCTGACTTCGGTGGTCTTCCCAAAGTGCAGTTACCGCGGCCTCGAATGCCACTACGATTCCCTCCCTGCGGACGATCAGATATTCACGAACTTCGGGAATAAACGGATCCCGGCTGCGAGGGTGGCATTCGCCGGGAAAGAGAACGGACAAAGAGAGACGCGCGACAAAGAGGGGTGACCTGACGGGGGATTGGGGGAGTGCGGGAGGGGGGGGGGGGGGGTAGGAGGTGAAAGACGGACTCCGAACTGCGCTATTGGACGGCAGAGAAGTTTGCTCCTTCGAGTTTCGGCGACATTCGGCGAGGACGCGCGACGATCTTGCCCTCGTAAACTCGTCGAGCCGGCGAACGAACGGCGTTCGACGATCTCGACCGGATATGAGCTAATTTCCATGAACAGCCGAGGAGAATACAGTGCTCGCGGTTGTTCGACGGCCGGCGGAGAACGGTCGTTCCTGATGCACTTTTCAGGCTCGCTGGGCGGAGATGGCCTGCGGATAGACTGCCGAGTGCGTCTGTTCAGTGCAATCGATTTATTGGCATTGTTCAACTTTGATCTCGAGATGGAATTGAGCAAGCTTTTTATAGGAGGTGATTGGGAATCGTGGAAGAGGTGCATGATCCGAGAGTTATAAATTAGATTATAGTGGTCGAGACAGCGGTGTTTTGGTCTATTGCGGAGTCAGTTATCTTTCGATCGGGTCGATTCTGAAAAACGTCGAGGCGGAGAGAGCTCAACGGCGAGAGGAGTCTCGCGAAACTGGTTGCGGGTTCGGAGAAAAATGCTGGACGTCGGACTGATTGAAAGATTGTCCTCTGACATTTTCGCCGCGAGATCGACAGTAATCGGCTCACCTTTAATTAGCCGACGCACTCGTCGGCTGCGATCGAAGAAAGGTCAGGTCTCGCAGAAATCGGAGTCGTTACCATGCAGATCGTTCGTTATGCATCCGCGCCAGGATCGACGCGGAATGTAGTTTAGCCGGCAATTTGCATACTCATCCCAACTTCGTTGCGCAAAATTCCCCCCTCTGCCCCCACTGGCACAGCCGTCCAGCCACTCTCGTCATCCATCTAAACAGGGCCGTAAATAATATCGTTTAATCTTTATCGGGCGTTAAGCCCGTCCGCGAGCATCCGCGTTGAAATAAGAGACTGGATCCGACTACTGAGAGTGCGGCATCAAAGGTCAGACATGGACGGCAGTTAGCCGAGCTTATCGCCGCGGAAATGGGCAGCGATTAATGGACGCGTATCGATTCCGACTCGGTCGACGTATGTAAGTTCGGGTCCGATCGTTTTTCGGGGAAACTAATTTCCGTGAGTGAAGTCGGGGTCAGCGTCGTCTCTTAATCTACGTCGGGAGAGCTTGGCCACGAATCGGGGGTGGCGACATGGCTATCACTCCGAACGATCTGTATGGTCAATCTAGCCTCCATTCGATTGTCCCGACGGTACGCCAAAAATAAGATGATGTAGCGTAACGATTTGTCTTGCCGAAGTAGAGAACTTCGGCTGTAGGAGAGCTTCGAGGCAAAATAGTACTCGAGTCATAAAGATAAGGCTTTATCATTTGGCCTCGAACTCTCCAATTAGAATGGCCTCGCGATGGAAAGTGATTTTCCAGCCCTTTTCTGTGTTCGACGCGGGCTTGTTGGGGGAGTGGATAGCGGTTAGGGGGTGAGCATTGATACGGGTCGTCGTAAAATTCGCAAATATCTGTCGGCGATCGATCCCGGAGAACTCATTTCCGTCTGTAAAATAGGGGAACGTCAACTCGTCAATCTGTGTCGCGATGCAGCCTCCTGAGGGGACGATCGCTATAGACAAATTCCACCCTTAGTCTGTCGGTCGGCCGACGACGGTTCTACGATCAGTGATACAGCCGGGAAGGGTCCGTACAATGGCCAGTTTCGACGGCGAACAAATGCGCTTCGGGTTTCGCGGAAATAACGTAAAAACGATTAGGGGACTGAACAATTAATCCTCGACCGATATCTCGAACGGAGTATCGGATCGTGGATTGACCGACATTAAATGTCAGCTGCATACTTTATGCGACTGACTTCTCTAAAAATGGACCCCTCATACCGAGACTGTCCCTCGTCCGAAAATATCAAAGTAACGTTTGTTATGGCCGAAAATGTTCGCTGAAGCGAAAACCTTTGAATATAAAAATTTTGCGGAAAAAATGATTTATGTTACCTTCAAAGTAAGCGGCTCGTATAACGAACGTGGAGCAAAATTGAAATGTCCACAATGTACCCCAATGAAAATACGCTGTTTTTAATGAAACGAACGTTGAATCATAATGAAAAATGATATCAAAATCCGATTCGTTGTCGGATAATCATACGAATCCGGTCGGAAGTGCGAGCACTTTGTGAACTCAAATTTTGTTCTGGAACAGAAACAGAGCGGCGCGCGCGACGCAGGTGAAATTGAATTATGGTCCGCACAATAAATTGAGCTCGTGTTGTCGAAACTGTTCGGCGGCAGACGACGGCCTATTTATCCTCGCAAATATTGTTTAAAAAGTAACTCCCCTCACGGCCCAGCGAGCCGAACGCGACACGTTCTCTCACCCCATGATTGATAACCGTCATCGGCTTTTTTCGACTCGTCGCATAATTTATTCCGACCCGACACCCCCGGCGAGAGATTCTGATTATTTACGGGGCTGCACGCACACGCGACGAACGGCGAAAATGTCGCGTCCTTCGACGAAAAGGCAAATGTGCCGTGAGAGAAACTTTGTTAGACGCTAGGCGCCTGCACGATGAGACGTGTAACATCGATCTCTCGACTCATCAGACAGCGAAAGATGTCCTGATAACAGCAATCCATCACAAAACGTCTTTCATCCACATGACAACGACACAGTAATATTATAACTAATACTTGCTAAGAAAACAAGAAACGAAACTGCAGATCACACTTATCGTATTGTGCCAAAAACAGTCATTAAATGTTAATTAAATTCAGTATAATTAACAAAATCATACGGCTAAACGTACAGTTACACATAAGGACAATTGTTTAGAGTCCATACAAATGATTACAATGAGCGCAAAAAGAAATAAGACTTACGTAGATAATTATTTCTTGAATTCAATGTCCCAAGTTTTTGCTTTCATCACTATGCGGTTGTTTGCCAGTCATGAAAATCGAAGCAGATCTAAATAAGCGGCACAAGGTGGGTAGGAACGTGATACTCCGATCATTCGTCGGTTTGCAGAAAAGCCGATATTGCGGGTCTCACTATTTCGAGTCAAAGTTCGAAAGGCCGATATATCGGCCGGCCGGTATTAAGAGGATTAAATCGTCGTCAGCTCGCCCGTTCCGCCATTTCGAAAATCGAACGACTGCAATCCCGCGAGCGGTCGCCTCGTTCCTCGTCCAAAGATGAGCGATGCCTGAAAAAGGGGTCACGCTCTTCCACCTCTTCGCATTTGCCGGAGCCTTTCTTCCGTTCCTTCCGGTTCGCGCCGGATGCTGAAGCGGCACGTTGTAACGAGCGCAAAATGTTCCACTTTTTCACCAGCCTCATTCCCCCCGAGCCACCCCACCATCCCACTGCAGGCTATCCAACATTTTCTCTATTTATCTTTCAGTCCTCGTCATCGCCTCTCTTCGGTCCTCTCACCTTCATTTTCTTCCGTCGAGCCGCAATATCTTCGGGGGCCGTCGGCTTACAACGAACTTCCTTCTCTCTGTTCTTATCAATCGCCCCTTCCTCCCGGCGCAGCTCGCTGTTCATTATTTATAATGACAATTTTCGAGCTGGACAATTCTCACTTTCGCGACTTTAATGGTTTCTGCAGCTAAATGCCGTCGGGATAATCGTAGAATTGTCTCTTGGAAAATGAAATCGATGACGACAATTTTCCCGACTGCAATTATTGATTTTAGCGACTTTAATGGATTCTACGCTTAAGTACCATTCCGATGATTGTAGGTCTTTCTTTTATAGAATGGAATCGATAATGATTTTCACGTCGGCAATTATTACTTTCCGACTTTAACGCTGTCTGCTGTTAATTGCTGTACCAATAATCTTAGATTTCTTAATACAAAATCGATGATGACCATTTTTCTGTCAGCAATTACTGGTTTTAACGGCTTTAATGGATTCTACGTTAAGTATCACTCTGATGATTGTAGGTCTTTCTTTTTTAGAATGGAATCGATAATGATTTTCACGTCGACTATTATTATCCGCGGCTTTAATGGTTTCTAGAATTCAATCCCATACCGGTCACCGTAGATCTCTCAATATAGCAATATTGCAAAATAATTTGTAACTTTAGCCGTCCCTTCACGAACCAATCCGATGATCCTAAATCTTTCTCCGTCAAAATAAAATCCAAATCTCTTTCACCCCTACGGTTCTACGAATCCGCGAGTAATCGAAGGCACGTACAGAAATCGCATGCCGAGCAGAAAACTATCGAAAGCGCCTGGAATTGCGGCGGTTAACTTATGCCCCTCGCGTGCGCGAGTCTTGTTCACGGTTGTACCACAATTTCCAGCGCATCTTACATGCATGCACACCCCTCCGAGGTAGCGCGCACACGCACGCGAGCGCTCGCGTGCGTGTGCGCGCGTGTACGTGACGCGGCAGTCTCGACAATTGGCGAGCCAGACGGAACGCTCGACGAGGCACGGCACGCTTCTTCAGCTACTAAATCATGCAAATACTAATAATGGCGCGGGGCGAAGCGTCGGATAATTGAAATGTAAACATCACGCGGCCGCCCTTCCACGACGGTGGAAGAGCGCCGGATGGGTTTGTAGGCTCAGCCAGTCTGCAGCCTGTTATATTGTCGACTCAGGACTGGTAGAAACGCAGACGGGGTCGAGGGAAGGATAGATAGAGACGGACTGATGGAGGAAGGAGGACGAGCGCGGACGAATCGTCGGCGGAGGTAAGCGCGAGAGCGAGAAAAAGGGACGAGGCGAGGACGGAGATAGATAAAAAGATAATGTTGAGAGAAGGGCTACATTGTCGGCGGCCGGGGAGGATCCGAGAGGGGGTGGCGGGAAAATTATGTAGGTGAGGAGACGTCGAAAAATGAAAGGGAGCGAAAAATTAAGCGAAAAAATGGGGAGAGATATCGGAACGGAAACGGTAAACGTAGAAAACGAGGACAGGAAGGATGTTGCTGATTGCGAAAAAAGGAGAACGGGCACGGGAAGTAGAGAGGAGCGGGGACAAAGAGTTGCCGGTTCGGGGTAGAAATCTGTGGAAAATGGAGAAAAAGGGGAAAAAGGAAAGTAAGAATGGAGCGAGAGAGAGAGAGGCGGCGAAAGAGATACAATTAGAAACAACGGATGAGAGGCAGAGGATGGTAACAAAGGGAGGATGGGAACAAGCCGAAACAAGTCGAAACAAGGTGGGCTTCCATAGGCCGACGTCAAAGACTATCCTGACGCAATATCGCGCGAGTTCCTTTCAGCGAGACGACGTGCGCGTTTCATAGAACGCTCCCCTGTCGACCTATTCTGGGAGCGGGTCTCATTAGCGGACGAACTTTCAAGAATTTCGAGTGTCTCGCAGTGCTTGGGCCCCCTCGTGGAGAAAATCAATTTTCGGGAAGGCCGCAGATGGAAAAGTGCAGGCAAATCGGCGAATTAACGACCGGCAAAGATTGGGCTACCTCGCTGTCGACGATGAATTTTGTCAAACATGCGCGTTATATTTTCGAGGACCAAAATATCAAATTACCCTGCTTACAGTCCTGTAGCACAAATATTTCCGTTACGGAGAAAATTACAGAGTGCGAACGGTTTAAAACGTTCCATTCGTGCACGTAATCCCTGGAGCAACTACTGAGCGAAAATGAATGATAGAGGTTGTGTGGCTCGACTGTTCGTCACTTGAAGCGGCTAAGCGTGGATAAAAAGAACTGAATGAACTTGCCTGTAGTAGACGATCGCGTGAAGACGGGTGCGCACGCTCGCGACTGCATGAGCCTCGCTCTCGGCCGGAAGGAAGGCGCGTAACAAATTAACGGTGGCCTCTGACGCAAGCGCCCGTTAAAATGATTATTTCGATAGGGTTGCGTGCGCTTAACGAGATGGCGACGCATGTTTCGTGCGCTCGTTAATTTTACCCTTTGCCGCTGTAACAATAAGGTCGCTTCCATGACCACGACCCGATTTGCTTAACTCGTCCTGAATAACTTTCTTGATCAAGCTCACTCGCTCAAAAATGCACACCCAACCGTATCCCGTCGAGTACAGAAAATAGAAAAACGGAAATCATAAAAAGAAAAAGAGAAAAAATTCTGTGGAGCCAAACTATTCTATCGACGCAATCAGCTCCAATCAACGCGGAGCCGAACTCTTTTATCAAAAGCACAACGATCATTACTAAACAAGAGGCATTCTCTGAATCGTCAACAATGGCCCGCGCGTCCTTCAGTGAATTGTCCCCCGAGTAGAACGATACTAATAATTGCGCGCCTCGCTCCCCCTCTCAGCCCCTTCTAGCACCGTCGTCTACGCATCCTCTCTCGATCGATCCTCTTCGCTACGCGAGCGGACAGCACCAAGGCTGGACATTGTACACGGTGCCGCCTCCGTCGAGCGTACGTAAACGTCGATAATTAAGCGCGACCGCGGCTTTCCCCTCGAGGAAATCCCCCCCCCCCCTAAGGCCTCCTCAATTTTTCATCCCCGGTCCTCCTCTCCCCCGCGCACTCGCGAAAGGAATCGAGTGTCCCCGGGCCGGGCGAAATTCGACGATCAAACGAGCACGTTTGAGAATTCGCGACGCACGGCAGGAGCCCGCGCTCGGATCGTTTCATATTTGCCTCTCGCTCGCCTTCCTCTTCCGTCCGAAACAAAAGCGCGTCTAATTAACACGCTTGAGACAGTGGGGCCTTTCTCGTTTCGCGTGGTTGCCTTGAATGCAGCTGAGTCCGGGAAGGGGCTGGATGGCGGCAACGAAGTAGAGGAAGGCCGGAGAAAGACAGGGAAGGTCCAGGCTGAATTCGCGGGAAGGAGAGGCGAACGGGCCGGAGGGGAACTGATGGCTACTGTAACGATTCAAACAAGCCTTAGTAATTAGCAACTTCCCGCAGAAACCCCCTTCTGGTCGCGCACTTTCCATCTTTCGTCCCCCGTCTCGCTCCGGCCCTCTTCCCCTCCGCATCTTGCCCGTCGACTGTTCTCCGTCTTGGGCCCGTCCACTTTCTTCGGGCAGCACGTTCCTTACGGAGTCTGACTATCCTCCTTCTACGTTGGTGAACTTGTAGATATTCCCACTTTGGCTTCACTTTCTTCCTTCCGCGCCTGAAGGTCTGTCTAGTTTCCTTCTTCATCGCTGCCTGTTTGGACATACACTTTCTTAGGAACGTAGCGGCTCTGTAGCACTTTCTTGCTTCGTTCGAGGAAAGTCTGCGCAGTCTCCTCGTTCAGTGTTTGTACGACTGTGTTCTTTTTTTTTTCATTTCTACGTCTCCAGTTTCTTGGCTCGTTCCTTCCTTCGTAAGTATGCACGCTTTCTTCGCAGTGCCGATGCTGTGAAGTGGTGGCTGTCTCGCTCTCTTCCATCTCGAGTCCGCCTTCTTTCGTCACGCACACCCTTGGTTTAGGCCACCGTCGTGCCACGTTCGCTCTTCGACCTGCTCTCCTCACGGGGTCCACGTGCCACGTGAACCGGTATCATGAGAAAACGAAACACCCGGAAGGTCTCTCCCCGGCGTACACTCCGCGCAAGAAAGTTCGACGTCTTATCTCATTGCCGCATGCCATTACACCTGGTACACAAATTAAGTCGGCCGAATTACAGTCGGAATTGCCTGCGGTTGCCACGCAAATCCAGTAGCGTGCACCTCGAACGGGTTATAAACAGAATTACAAGACCTGACGCGATCACTGAGAACTTCAAGAATAATCAGACTGATCGACTGTACAATCTTTTTAATGAGTATTCGGATGCTTGAATCTTATGGAATTTTGTATTGAAGCGAATGCATCTCAGGATACGACTCTACAAATAATGGACAGTTAACGATGCCACCACCCAGGTTCTTTCAGCGTTTCGTTTAATTCTTGGTGCTCGTAAACGTTGAACGAAGTTCGACATCGAAATCTTCCCTGCGTCACTGACTAGAGTGCATCGAATCGCGGATGTCGGAACGGTTATCGTTCCGATAATGGCGACATGTTAACGCGACTTCCTGTCGCGCCGTTCCCAGTACTCACCCCCCTCATTGGCCGCGAAGTAATGGATCTAACTTTCCGCACGCAACTCGTCGCCCGGACGCTTTGGGGAAATGTCGGCAATAACCGGCGCGTCATTCGGAAAGGCGTGCATGCCGTAATCGCCGCGTCGACGAAGCGAACGAGAGAGAGAGAGAGAGAGAGAGAGAGAGAGAAAGAGAGAGAAATAAAAAGAGTCGCGAGATCGGTGGGAAAAAGGACGAGGCAGAAAGAGGGGCGCGGAAATAATAGCCCAACGATCGATCTCGTCCGATGCTTTATAAGCGTCCGCGGGACGGTAATTTTCCAGACAACATTAATTATCGATAACTCGAGCCTGCCGCTCATGGCTGACTCGCTCGGCCGCGAAAGCAAATGGGAGAAGCGCCCTCCCCCCACACCCACCCTCTCTCTCGTACGCGGAAACACTGTCTGATTCACAAAAGCTCGCGGAAAACTCGAGCTAACTCTCCTTTTTGTCGGACGATCCTCGGATCTTGGCCTCGAACATTTACGTTTAAAACCATTTTGCTCAGGCAGCACCCCTTCGCTAAAGAGTGACTAATTGAAAACAGTTATTACGTCCGCACGCTCTGGCCCCGGAATTGTTGCGCAACGAGGGGTTCTCGGAGGAGGGGGGGTGGGGGGGTGGTTCTCTTCTCTCCCGAGGGCTGAAAGTGTGTCGCGCTACAACTGATTAACGACCGAACGCTTCTTCCAGTCTTCGAGCCTTCTTCCTTAATAACGAACCTCGCCTCTTTGTCTCGCGAATTTTCGTAGCGATAAGAAAGAAAAAAGTGCCGGCGACGGAGGCGGAGTGGGGAGGGGCAAGGAGACAAGGGAATGGGAATCTGCGAAAAGGTACATAGAAGCTGGGCCTTTCGAGTCGAGGCGGCGGGAAGCGTAATTCTTCGCCGCAGGAAGCGAAGTCTGAACGTCAAAGTTGGAATGAAATTACAAGCCGCCGCTTGAAAATGGAACGTTGCGCGGCAGGGTGGTTGAGGGGGGCGGGAGAACATCGATCGTTTTAATTGATCACGGACGCAACGCGGACCGGTACCTGCCGGAGCAGGAGAGATGGGGGAGGCATTCGATGCGAAATCCGTGCAATGGCATAAATCGCGTTTTGCGCCTCGATCGATGTCCGAGGGTCCGCGTAATGGACTGTTAACAAGAGTGGGAGGCATTAGGCATCGAGCGTCGTCGCGGATCGTTATGGTGCCAGAAGTGGGGAAGTGGAACTTTGCCGCTGTTGAGATTAACGCCCTGATTACCGGCGACTGGACCCGATATACCGTAGTTTCCCCTCATTTCCCACGTCGAACGATCCCTTGCCCCTAACCAACGAATCACGGAACTCGGAAACTGGCGGTAGATCCGAATACGAAGAAAATCGATAAATACCAGAGTCATAAAACTCCAGCGACCATCCGAAAAGCAACAAGCGTACACCCCTCAGACTCTCGTGCCTGGCGCTAGCGGGAACGTACGAGGCATATGAGAGAAGCGGGGAAAATCGGGAAGAACAAAGAGTCGGATTAAACGGGAGGGGGGGGGATAATAAAAAGTGCCACAAAGAGCGGAAAATAGATGACAGCGGACGAAGGAGAAAGTGAATGTCTGAGGACAGCGGAAGAAGACCGGAATGATGAGGGCAGAGAGGTGAGGGGAGGAAGGGACAAGAGCGACAGGAGAGAGAAACAAGAGGAGGACGGATGAGAGGCGAACAAAGGAGAGAGATTGGGGAAGGAGAAGGACGGAGAGAGGAAGCGGTGAAGAGCAGGCGGGAGAGAATGGTGGTGAAAAAAAGGAGCGGAAGGCTGAGAGGAGGTTGATTCGAATCCGAGCAGCGCCGCTCTGCGCATGATCGGAGCACCGCCGTCTCGTGAGCGCGACTTTCTTGCGTGGTGTGCGTTCATATACGTGTCCGATGGGGTGGCTCGAGCCCACGTGGCGCAACACCGTGCTGTC
This sequence comes from Anoplius nigerrimus, assembly GCA_914767735.1. Lineage (NCBI taxonomy): Eukaryota > Metazoa > Arthropoda > Insecta > Hymenoptera > Pompilidae > Anoplius > Anoplius nigerrimus. Next base: position 10,997,272 of record OU612088.1, on the reverse strand, counting down.
AGTCGCGTCCGGCGAGTCATCCGCGTACCACGCTTCCACGTCAGGGTCAATCCCTGCCGACCGACGCGATCGTGAACCCTCTCTAGCCACGAAGGATCGCACGGAGAGGGAGTGAAAGTGCGAGTTCTATGCCGGCCCTGTGCCCCCTGTGCATCCCGAGCATCGCGAGACTCGCTTTCCGGTAGATAAGGTAAGCGAGTGTTTGTTTCATCCGACGATTTTACCGATTTTTTAACGGCCGTGAGTCGAGTACATGCCTAGTCGAGGACAAGGGGGGTGTGAAAATGAATGATGAGACAGCTGGGGTGACCCGATGTGACGGATGATTATGACGTATTTGAGGGCAAAGTGAATATTGATCGATGTCGGTAGATATTAATTACGGTTGAAGTGGTCCTTTTTCCGTCGGCGTTTATTCGTGTGCAGTGGAGTGGGGCGGATTTGACAGTGGCAGCGTTTATTGATAAAAACTATGGCACGAGGATCGCGAGCGACGAAAAATTGTTCGGTGAAAAAAGAGGAGTAGCGCGCCTTACGTGCCGATCGCGAACGAAGCTAATCAATCGGAATCGGGAGGTGGGATTTGCAAAAAAAAAAAATGGTCGCGCCCGTTTCCCACCGGGGGAGGGGATGGCGGGGGCAAAAAGAGTGTTTCATCCTCCTCGGTGATTTGCACTCACCGTAAATTACGACCCTTTTTTTTTTGTCCCACCTCCGCCACCGGGGGCTCCGGCCATCAGCTTTTTCGCCGGTTAATACCTCTGTCGCATTAATGAGATCGCACGGACGCGTCTGACCGGGAATTAATTAGTTTGAGTAACCCCAATTAAATATAAAAGGCGGACGCGTACTGACAGGACGATAGCCTCGCAATTTCGTTATGCCGATGACGCCCTCCGCAAACACGCCGATGTCCGGTAAAAATTCATTGCCAATCGTAAATAAAGTCCGCCCCCCTACCCCAACCCCCTCCTCCGCCAGATACAAATTACCTTAGCGGAACTCGCTCCCGGCTTTTTCGTCCTTTGCCGGACCGAGCGACCTCCTCCTCTCTTCAATTAGTCGCGGAAAACGCCCGCGGCGGATCGTAAATATTGAGCGGAATGTTTCTTTTTAATTACGCTCAATCGTGATAAGTCCATCGAGCATGTCGCGTCGGCTTCAAACTATTTCGTCCGGCTGATTTATGAATATGTCGCGGACGCGTAGGATGAGAATATTAGATTCTTGCGCCGCAAACGAAGCTGAGTCTGACATGATCGATGACTGTTGCACATCAGATACTGTCTGGAAATTCGTTCTCAAGTTCGATCTGCGTGACTTTGATTTCTTAGGGAGACTTATACTTGTGATAGAATTCCGTATTATAAGATCGTGTATCGGTGCAAAAATCGTTGATGAAACACGATCTTCGGGAAGTGACGTTTAAAGCATGAAAAGCGAGGACGTGGCATACGTACACACAATCGGGCTCGAAAAATTCTTGCACACGCGCCGGCGGGCAGCTGCAGGAAGCGGTGCCCGGCGACAGGAGCTAGTCGGAAGAAAAAGACCTCCGGTAGGGGATCGGCAATACGCTTTCAAGACCGTTAACGCCATTAAACGTCCTCCCTTCGTCTGGCACCAGATTTTTCCTCCTCCCCAACACGGCCGCATACGCGCCTCGACATAAATTTGCCCCAGCTTCCAATCTCCTCGAAGGTCCTCTCCGACGAAATTCGCATTCCCGAATGGCTCGCGCTCTCATCCCCTTCGTTCGTCGCCATCAGGCCGGGTTTGTCCTCCGGAACGTCTCGAGGCTGGCGAAAATTCAGTCGAGAGAGTGAGTAAGAGACTTGGAGAAAGAAGGAGGACGGGAAAGAGACAGAGAGGGACAGAGACCGAGAGAGATAGATAGATAGATAGATAGATAGAGAGAGAGAGAGAGAGAGAGAGAGAGAGAGAGAGAGAGAGCCTCCCTTAAATTATTCCCGGCCACGGGTCGCGAGAGGGTGAGATTTCCTTCCGGGCGATCGATCAATTAGCCACGACTGGGCTGGAACAATCGCGCTTTATTATCGGACGACTCGCGTCTCATTGTGCTTGCCATCCGTCTCCCGAAGTCTGTCTCGCGCGAGTCTTCCCAAATTCTCCTCCGCACGCGCGTTCTCAACCATCGACGCTCAACGACGTCGAACGACGTAGCTCGCCAAATGAAATTTCCGATTTCTTCCCCGTGGCCGACTTTACGATCGTCGGGGCGCACGCCTCAGACGATTTCGCAGCCAAGACGCTTTCCCGATCGGTGCAGCGGGTAAGTGCCGGCCTGGAGAGGGCCTGGAGTGGGCCTGGAGTGTGCCCGGGAGATGGAGGAAGGAATGGGAGAAGGAAGAGGGCCCTTTCGCTGGGAGCGGATCGTAACGTTCGCACCTCGCGCGCCGGCCGCGTAATATCGCGCGATATTTCCGCCACGTAAATACACGACGAGCGCTCGATCGAGAAATGATAACGTGGAGCGAAACGAGTGCTGGAAGCGGCGAAGGTCGAGGGAGGCCGGGACGGCCTGGGGAAGCTGCCGAGAGGCGAGCATTGAGGAACGCTCGTTTTCAAAGGTGGTCTCAGCTCGCTCTTCCGCGATAGCCAGACGTCCGACGGTGATTTCTTATGTCGCGCTCTCGAGCGGCAAAAGGTAACGCTTCGGATGTGTTGGATGCAATATCGGGGGATGGGCGACGCGGATGGGAGGGGGTGGAGTCGATGGAAAATTGATAACGGAGGCGAGCGATACGAGTAGGCAAGCCGTATTGCCGAAGCGCTTGAGAATATTTGGAAGCAAGGGAGCTCTGCAAACTTGTGCTAGCGATTATGGCATTGAACTGTGAATCCTCTACATCGACGAGGAAGGTACATACATTTCCTTTGCGTTTTGTGTTTCTATCCTGTTCACCTACGTATGTCATTTGCCAGCAAATGATCAAGTCTTTTTTGCAAATTACGTATGAACTCGTTGCTAAAATGACTGCGTGTCGTGAAGATTGTTTAAAAATCGCTGCCGGTTCGATCGACGCTTACGTCGTCCCTGTAACAGGCGCGTTTAGCTTAACTGCGGTTCAACAGTTTCCGCCGGAGTCTCGTCGCGATGATAGTGCGGGACAGAGGGTTTGCGTTCGCGAAGAGAGAGGGAGAGAGACGGGAGAGAGGGAAAGAGGAGTAGATAGGAGGCCGTGTTACGAGCGACATCGTGATGTATCGCCACCGCGTGGATAGCGCCCCGGGAAAAAGCTGCTTCCTTCGTTTTTCCCCGCCGCCGCACGAAAAACTGCCGCCCGACTCGCTCGCTTTTCGGCGGCCAGCGCGATTTTTCTTCTCTTTTTTGGCGAGCACGCGCGCGCACACTCTCTTTGTGCACCTGGCCAGGCCTTCCGTTCGAGCGGGTTACACTGATTGGTTTCGTAGCCATTCGCCTGTGAAACAAATAAATTGCTTTTTTAAAAAACAAGAAGCCCCGGATAGACGAGCCCAGCGAAAAGCGAGAGATAAAAGACGATGACACGCCGAAGGATTCGAGATGTTCGCGGTGGGAGTTAACGAGGGTGAACGATTGACACGATTCTTTAGCGTGTCCGTTCCCTTTCTGGGGTTGATGTCGCTAATCGCATTACACGAACTCTAGCTGTGTGCCCACTGTGGTTTCAGTGCGATTTATGTGCTTGGGAGTAGAAGCTGACGGGAGTGAGTTTAGGATTGACGCGATCATTTTGTTTGTATCTATTACGGCGTCTGCTGCATCTTGCTATTGACGCAGCTCACAATATTGCCAAAACTTTTGACGTGAGATATACCTACTCCCAGAACGTTTCTCTGATCAGCAGAAAATACTTCACGAAACAACGCCGTACGCACCCCATCCCTTTTTCACCCGTCCGTCAAACTTCCACCCTCCCCTCGTAGGGCTCAGTTCCCAAAATCTCCACTCGCAGTTTCAGTCGGCGAGCGGCGCGCAGCTATCAATAAAGCCATAAGCGAGCCTCCGGTGGGCGGCACTGATATTAACTGTGAACAAACGTTTGCCGTGTGTATGCGAAATGAAGCGTGCGTAGAAGGTCGGGTGGAGCGATCGTTCGTGAAAAGGGGAAGGGACTGACTGCTTGAGAGGGAGTGAGAGAGGCAGATAGGGGAGGGGGTGGGAGGGGGGAGAGAAAGAAAGAGGGAGTGATACACGAAGCAAAGGGAAGGGGGAGAGCAGAAGAGCGCGAGAGAGAGGAGTAGACAGGAAGAGGCGGAGGGTGGAAACTCGAGAGAGGCTTCTGTTTTTGATAGGCCGCCTGCGCCTGACGTTTCGATAAACAGGACCGCGTTTATATACTTTCGCCTTGTTCGTACAAATCGACGTCGCGCGGATCACGCGAAACGCCGACGGTCCGACACCGTTACTGTGCGAACGAGCTCCTCCGGCTAGAAATAATCGGCGTGTCGGTGCGTGCTCGCTCGCGAGAGCAGGCGCGCGCGCGCGCGCTCCGGCTCGATGTCAAGTGGATGACACGGAACGTGTCGAAAGAGTGCTGCTTGCACGTCCGTCACGGAGACGAACGTGCGCGACGGCGAATTTCGCCATCCCTTATGACGAGCCGAACGATTTTTTTGTCCAACCGGTGCTAGCCTCATTCTAATTGGCTTGCGCCTGGTTAAGCGCTGCGATTTTTTATGGTTTCGTCGGAGCACCGGTTTAAACATGATATTACACTCATCGCGTTTCATAACGCTTGGCAAATTGAATCTGTCGGCGATCATTCATCCGTTGCATGAATCTGAAACATCGTGTAAAATGAGATGTCAGGTTGCGACGAACGGGATGTTGCTCGTTGCGGGTGGTAGATGAAAATTGTCGAGAATTCGCGGGTTTACGCGTAATCAGTCTGGCATAAGGGCGTGTCGGAGAATGCCTGGCAGTGGGACACAATGTAGGGAGTGGGATGAAGGGCATGGAGTATGTGCGCGAAGTACGGGAAATGCTGGACGTCGTGGGAGGTTCGTCGCTTATTACAGCGTAACTGTGAAGAGGCAGAGGCGGTTCAAGTATTGTCGAAGAGAGGAAGTACGTTCCGCGATATACGACACGTTTCTCGTACACTGCCTCTATTGGTACCTCGGATGAAAACGTTCTACGCGGCTGGGCGAAGTGAACGCGAAAGTAGTCTACGTGACAATTGTACAGCTGGCTGTCAAAGTGGTGTAACTTACGACTCAGAAAACTCATTGTTATCATCACAATGAACAGCCTCTGTCAAAATACACCCCTTAGCTGAATTCATCGATTATTTGTTAAGGATTAGAGTCAGAGTTATTATAGATCACAAGATAATTAATGCAAGAGCTTGGACTAGATTTTATGGTTAACAATTGCTTAGAGCGGACAATTTTTATATTTGATATTTAATCAAAATTCTGAGTTACCCAATTCCGCGTAGAATATTCGTAATCGAACGCAAGCCCTTCGCGCACGTATTCCGGTACGTTCGAGGAAGTCGGTATTTTTGGCAGCAAGTTCGGTTTCAGGAAAGTCAGCCGATGGCAGTGTGCGGCTGAAGCGCAGCCTTCGTAGACATCGACAGATCTCGCGTGTTATTTGTCACATTCCCAAAGTGAATTTATCCCCGGAGGCGATGTGCTTCGATGTCGCGAGGCACGTCAAGAGTTTCCGTCGAATCGCGGCGGAGAAAAACTTTCCGCCGATTTTCAAGGATATCCCATATCACAGAGCATACTATTGCTGATGACCATCTACCAAACGTTTCAACCAAATGAACGAGTCAGTGGTCAAATCGGTCAATACCAGTAAACGTACAGTGGCATAAAGTAATACAATACTATACATTTACATACAAGTAATACATTTGTATATAGAAAAGAAATGAAATCGAATGGAGTTTAAGCTAAGTTACTGACCGTTCTGTAACTGTAATTTTTCATAAAGAATAGCATTCTCTAACGAGTATGTCGGAGAGAAATTAAGTCAGATGTTAAATCATACTTCTGTTACTTGTTGCTGTTCAACGTGTGCTCAACATGTTAAGTAAATCATTTTGCCCAATGACCGACATTGGACATTTAATCACTCTCATCGCAATACACGGTACGCTCAGATCCTCTCATGTAATTTTCGCCAAGAGCCTATCACGGCAGGATACAGCAGTTTGCCCCCGACACCCAAACCGATTGTTTATCCACGCCGTACGTCACGGAAATCCAGACGTCTGGGAGGAGTAATTGACACGTAACGGTAACGGGAGTGGATGTTTTACTCGTCCGACATGACGTCGCGTCATTTGTCACGCATTTAGGCGGAGTTTATTCACGTGTGGGGGGGTGGATCCCTTGTAACTTGGGCTTTACAACCCGCGCAGTAACTTGAGACGATAATATGCTTACCGTACGACGATCTGCCGTCGGCGCGAACGAAGGGGGTGACTTCGAGAGTGTGTAACATTTTCGTCAAGCACAAACCCTGCTATAATACGACCTATTCTGCAGGAGAAGCAGGTGGTGGGGGGTAGGGTGCAAAAGTTGAAACTCCCGTATTTTTGCTCGCCCGAATCGTTCGGGAAGCTTAACGTTTTAATGACTCCCTTGTGCAAGTCGTGTGGGAACAAAAAAAATTTGCGGTCGAAACGGTCGGAGAGCTGTTGTCGGAAATCAAAGGCTTGGTCTGCATGGCAGAAAATTCGAATTGGCCACAGCCACGCGCCTACGCCCAACCCATTCAGAGGCCCGAATAAAGCCACACTCGTTTCTTTCGGTGAGGCCGATCGGCATGAAAATTTTCCATCGCTGCCGTCCGCGAGATCGGTGCAGTCGTAAAATAATTGTTTCGCGGCAGCGGCCGGCACGTTTTCCCAGCCAGTTACGTTTGACCATTGTATCGTCGGGGCCAAGTTAATCGTCGAGCCAGGCCAAATATTCATTATGAACCGGTTACCAACTCCGCACCGTTCCGCGCTTTACAATTTGCCTTGGCAACGGTAGCTATGCACTTCTTTCAAGAACCGACGCCGTTCCGAGATTTTTAACCAATTTAAATACCTGAAGAGCAAGAACGATGACGGTAATTGAATCTTGAGCTACAATACAATTTCGGTTAATAATGTATAACTGTCTTCAAGAGAGATTTTATATTTTTGCCCAAGTAAAATTCGCGAAAAACTGAATTAATTAACTAAATTTGAAACCATGTATGGTATATAATCATGCTGAATTAATAAGATACTTTCACGGTTCCACGAGTTCCACGATTCGTATCCGTGACAAGTATACGACGAACGAAAATAACATGCGTAATTGAATGCTCTGAACGAAAGTACATGACGCTTAATTGAAACTAATTACGCTCATAATTTACATTTTTCCCAGTGGTCGCGAGCGTCGCCGTACGTGCACGTCGGCTGGTATAATAATGGCCACTTTTTCGACAATAACGTCAGCCGGCTTCGGCACTCGATTAACATTGCACGATGGCGTCCCATTGAAACGGAACCCGCCCTCGAGCCGAGCATTAACGAAGGACGGCTCTTTATAAATTCCGCAAGTGCCCGGAAATGTCATATTTTGCCGCGCCTGCCCGATTTCATGGCAGATCAATCTGCGCGGCTCGTATGCAGATTTGCCGGAGCCGTTGCGCGCATGCTAATTACTAAAGCGCGGCAATCAGGCCATTCGCCCGATCGGCGCCGAAAGCGGTAATGGCAATTTCGTTTGAACGATGTACGAACGAAAGCGCTTCGTTTATTGGCAGCGCGTATTAACGAAAATTACCGTCGTATCAAGGGGCCGGGCGGGAGTTGGGGTGGAGGGGAGGCGGAAATTTGGCCCGAGTCGAGTAGGCATAGTAATTGCACTCGGGGACGCTTTTCGTTTTTAATAAAACCGTTCGGAATTAATTGTCGTTGATACGGCTTAATCGAACTGGCCCGAGAATGGTCGACGAAAATTTGGTGCGCCGGCGAGCTTTTTGGCCCCGGTCAACGTTCGGCCAGCGGTGCCGAGTCGTGTCATAACGATTTTCGAAATATTTGCAAGCGTGCGTTTCAAAAGACGCACTATTCGGTAATTCTTTTCGTTCGACGAATCGGAACGGTGGAACGACTCTTTTTTGTCTGCCTTCCGGAATTGTGCGACTTCGACGCCGTCATCGGCGCGAGTCGGGAGGAATGATCAATGCGATTAATTGGAAGCGATCGGCGACAATGCGATTTAAATAAATGACCGGCCGGCGGCGGCTTTGAAATATAATGCGAAACAGTGTCGGGCGCTAGTATCGGATTATGATGCGTAAAACGTCGTCCGATCGAGAGTATTTATTACTTCGAATGTAACGACCGGGCGGAAATCCGATTAGCCATTATCGCGCGTAATTCGAGATCGTTCAGGCTCGGATATTCGGGCTCAACGAGCGGGAGAGGAAAAAGGAATAAAAATGTAATAAACGTTACGCTCGACAATTGTCGCGCCTGTGTCGGAAGAGAAGAGTTCGGAGGTTCTTCGATTCGGCGCACGTCGGCTTTTCTCCTCTGTTCGTTGGGTTTCCTGGCCCCTATCGACGTTGAGGACGATTATGTACCGGCGCAGATTAGCATAAGACGAGGCCCAGACGTAACCTCGCCGCGAGTCGACTGATCTCATGACTCCCGCGTGAATTCCAATCAATCCCCGATCCCCTGAAACGGCCCTGCTCGATTGTCGCTCCTGTCGGTTATGCAAATTTGTCGGGCAGAGATGTGTCCCGACAATAAGTCAACATCGATCACGCTGCCTACGCAGCGGACCCAGACGTCTCGATTCTCTACGGCGTGATCATGCGACTAACGCGTAGTCGCGAAAAGTTTCTAACTGATCGCAGATATTTGCCAGATAATAAATATAGATACATTAATTGCAATCGTGTCCGATGTTTGCCAATCGGTAGTTTGCCGACAGATTTTTGCGGGGAATTGTCGGTTATTTCATTGATAAGGCGGAGACGAAGTATGTATTTATAGGAACACGAAAAAGCATTGTGTGCTAAGAGTAAGTATAGCGAGCGAATCAGTCTTGGACCTTTACGATATTGCCTGCCGCGAACGGGTCGTTCCCGAAACATTTTGTTTTCCGATCAATTCGAGCACGCCGACGTACCCTTGGCTATAGATCCAGGGAATTCTATCGAGGAGATGAAATTAAGGCAGCGTCGTTCTAGTGCGAGGGGTTTCCTTCAACCGAGAAACGGTATTTATTTGCGGTGATCTCGAACTGGTCACCGTGCAGGCCTGGAACAAATTTTGTTGGAACCATGCACTCTATCGCGCCATCGATTCCATCATTTCCCAAAATGTGCATGGCGTTAAAAATAAGAGTGAGGAAAGTATAAAACACTTGCATCTACTTCTGCTTACGCCGTTTATAATATACTTTCCTTCGACGTAATCGCATCTTGAGACCAGAACACAAAATAGAAAATATATCAAAATGTATGAAACCCGATTTAAGACAACCGATCGAACGGCGCAGTCAACTAAAAATATATTCTCCGATTACAGCCATCGAACTTCTTGTCGCTTCACAGAAGGAACGCGAAGATTTAAATCACGAGCACTGCAGCGGGACGAATTCAGTAAGACATAACGTCTCGCTCGTGAAAGGATACGTCCCTGAGCTCTCCGAGTCCGAGAGTCGAACTGCCGGAAGGGGGTTAGTTCGGGGGGGGGGGGGGTAGGCAATCTAATCTGGCCGCGGGCAGCGGAAGGAGATACCGACCTCCCTAACCTCCGCCTGCCGTCCTCCATTCGAGTCGATCACTCACTCGATCATCCCTCTCCCCGTTTTATCATCCTACGTCCTTCTTCGGCGCAGTTTCAACCCCCGACGCATCCAACATTCTCCCTCCCTCTATCCCCGCTTTCCTCTCCTTTCCTTCTATCTCAGGATAGCACTCTCCGTCCTTCTCTCTGGCTTTCTCGACCATATCCCTCGTAAAAAGTCCCTGTTCTTGATTAACACCGGGCAGCGGCCGTTTTATACGGAGGACTCTCTCTCCTTGAAGAGAACGAATGGGGCGGACTCTCGAAGGGCTCGACGCGTTAAGGAAAGAGGTTCGACGCCGGCGTAAGGCCGAATCCTTCGTCCCAGATTCCTCCTTCGTCCCGGATGGATGTACGACATGGCTCCTTTTCGAAGGCTGGTACGAATCGCGGTACGACATGGGAGTGGACCCCACGATTTGGGACGATCGAGGCGACGAATTTCTTTACCGCACACGAAAGTACGAGGGTGGCCGGATGTCGGTTAATCCGGAGTGCTGAGTGAAACGGATGAGGAAGGGTGTTGGTTCGGATTCTGATGTGTTGATGTATAAGGTCCGGTCTTTACAGGAATATAATGTATGTCGATGTGGAAGGATAGATCGTGCCGAAGGTCGAGACGCTTAACTCTTGAGAACGGCTGTGCTTGCCATTTCGATAAACTCGATTAATCTCCCTCAGAGGCGAAAAAGACATTACCGCCCCGCGGGACAAATTTCGATTGGCCAAGTTTCCGACGCTCTCAAGGCTTTGCTGTGTACTTTTTTTCCGAAATTCTTCGGCTGGGCTAATGGCCTTGCCCGGACCAACATCTGATCGTACGAGAAATGAGGTATGAATCACAAGGTGGTCTCAAGCTATTAACGCGGGTTCATTGGTCGAGAAGGGGAAGCAAGGGGAGAAAAAGTGAGAGAAAGACACACGAGGAAAGCAAAGAGATCGTTGGAGATCGAGAGAGAGCGAGATGGGCGGGGGGAGAGGAGAAATAGCGGAATAGAGTGGCCCATGGGAGCACTCGTGTCGACTGAATCGAGAACATCCCAGAGATTATCGAAGATATACGGAGCCCACTCGCTCTACTTATATACGCCGGTGTAATCAAGTGAGAATTCCGATTTAAACGGCGATTTATGGGACGTATTAATGGGCTCGCAATCGCGGGATGAAATTAAAATCGCTGAGTTACTACCCCTTTGGCACCACCCCGTCGGGCTCGCGTCGTTTGCCCTGTCGGGCAGGGATTCGAAGGGTAGCCTCCTTACTTCATTATGCACGCTGTATCGAGCGATGCTTCATTCAACGATTCGCAGCTCGCAGCCCCTTGAGCTCGCGCGGAAGGGATGAATCTCATTACATTACCAAAGAACAACTCAGCCCACGCCTCGCGGGCGTAACAAGTCATTAATAGCCGCCGTCCCCCCTCTTACGTCATACGACCACCTAAATTCTCACGGTCCTCAGAGGCTCACAGACTCATTCGGCGAAGACAAATCGACGAGCGTCTGGCGTCGCGCCGTTTTTCGGCGTCAATCGAAAGCGCTCGAGAGCATTAACCGCGACCGTGGGACATCGCAGTTCATCACATCGAATCCTCCCGCCACACCCCGCGCCCCGCGCGACCTTCACCCTGGACATCGAGTGCTTTATGGTCACGGTGGCGCGGGGGCGGTGACGGATGGGAAAGACGGCGAAGGCGCGCTCGTAAATCAAGCCTCCTTGACGAAATTCCATCTCGGCGGAAAGGGAGGGAAGAAAGGGCGAAGGGAGGCGCGAGCCGCTGGGCTTCTGGGATTTTTACATTGTCGGAAAGTGACAAATAATGCGTGCCCCGCGGACTTCTGCGCCGCCCTGTGTCTCTTGTCTCGCGCGGGAGGGTAAAAACGGACGGACGGGCGGACGGACGGACGGACGGTCGAAGGACGTTCGGAAGGATAGAGAGAACGGATGAGAGTAGGCGGAGGAGGGCGAGAAGGGGGGGAGTGCGTATGGAAAAAGGAGGAGGAAACGGATATTCTGCGCCGACGGAGTGGCGAGTCGGTAGAGGAGCTCCTCCATCATCATACTTCGGTAAAGGGATCATAAATCTGCGCGGCGCGATCCGGAGGGCGCGTGTCTCGTTTCTGCCTTACCCTTCCATTTCCCGCCTCTCTCGCCTCGACCTCCGCCCTTCCCGCCGCCCCCGCGGAAAGTTTCCGCAAGATTGCAGGGCTTCATCGGGCTTAGACGCGATCGTTAATGACGGCATAAACAGCCTTTGTGGCCCGCTGTAATAATGTACTCGCGGGAACTTTGTTAAGCAAATAGAGTACGCGCGCCTCGTCTGGTTGCGTGGAAACGCGAGCTTGGCGGCGGGGGTTCGGGAGGAGGGCGGGAAGAAAAGGAATATCGCGAGGGATCACGATGTTTGTTTATTGCGACGGGAGACCGCGAAACGATTCCGTTAATAAGCGGCTTTTCCCCACCGCGGGGTCAAGTTTTTATTGCGCCACCGTCGTCGTCCCGCCTGTCCGAGCGAAGATTTAAGAAAGTTTTAAACACCTCTAACAAGGGAGACGATCTGCTTGCGGTATCCCGGACAGTTTGTCGAGAGCATCTCTCTCTTTCTCTCGCTCCCGCTCCGTCTCTCTCCCCCGCCTTGTCTGCGCCGCGGATAGAAAAAAAGTCTGAGAAAAATTCTGATTAAATCGAAAGCGTCTTAAGCGAGCTTCCGGCCTCTAATTACCGTGAAGCGGGAAGAATATTCGAGGCAAACGTCAGGAAGCGGTCAAATTAAGCCGCCGCCTGGTACTTTTCTCAAAATTTCATCGGGCAGCGGAATTTCCAATGAGACATTATGCAAATTCCAGACGGCGGGGAACAATCGATGACGGTTAATCTTGAAATAGCACCGGCGGCGAACAATGGAATAATAAAGCTTCGCGGGGGCCTCCCCGATTGCGTGAGCCGTATTGGCAGCATGCGTCATGCATGAACACCTCCGGTACTCGAGGCGAAGTCAGTGTCAAAGCGAAATTCCGGAATCCGTTCAACGGCGCAGACTTTGTACTCTGGCTAAATAAAAAAAAAGGCACACACACGCATGCCGTCTGCGGAGCAGGGGGGGTAGAATGGCGAAAAGCCGCAGGCTTCCACGATGTGCGTTCGCACCCTTCCCCCCGCGGTGCGTTGCCGCGACCGCAATGTTTTCCTCCAAATTCAGCCAAACAAACAGTCTGTTATAGATTTTGCGAGCGGTGCCCTCGTCAATTTATAATGGCGGCCTTTTGTGCTCGCGCAAAATGAGTGCGCGTGGCGGGTTTCTGAGCGACTGGAAGGGTGGGTACTGGAAGCAGAGAGTCGAGGGGGGGGGGTAGCGGGGTTGATGGGGTGAGCCGAGTCGCAAGGGTGGAAAGGGAGTCGGAGGTCACCAGAAAAGAAATAGGACGGCACGAAGTATCAAGAGACCATTACCGCCTCCTACCTGTCTGCCTCCTGCCTGCCCGCCTGGCTGCCTGCTCGGCTTCATTCGTTTGGCTTCTCCATTATTGTTGTTATTCCCGTTGTTATTGCCGTCCTTCCTCTCTTTATCCCGCGAGCGGCACGACTCGGCTCGACCGGAAAATTGGAAGCTGGAGGCGGCCGATGGCTTTATCTTGCAACGGTCTCGTTCGAGACAGGGAGTGGGGGAGGGGAGGTGGGAGGAGGAGAAAGAGAGAACGCGAGCGGGAAAATTTGCCTACTATCATTCTGTTCTTCCTCCTCCTCCCGCCGCCAAGACCGTCGATCTTACGCTCACGCCATTTGGCCGATGATCATTGTAATAACAGAACGGACAGCTATGCGGATGTAAATGGGATTGCAGGGAATTGTTTCAGGAGACTCGGCGAGTCCGGCGGCATTGACTTTTTTTCCCTGAATAAGTCTATTAACGCGGACTCGCCGTTCCCAGTCTCAAGACGCGCTCCCTCGGGACATTTAATTTCGCATAGAGCATCTTCCGTGAAACGCCACTCGAGAGATCTCATCGGCTCGCGTCCTTCCCCTCCCCCCTCCCCCCTGCCCTACCTTACCTTACCTTACCTTCCCCCGTCCCTCCTTCGGCCGTCTACCCTATCCCCCTGGCTTTCCACTCTACAACCCTCCAACGGGTCCATCTCGATCCCGATGAACGGCAAAGCGCATTACCTCCTCGGCTTCTTAATTGACTATAAACGCTTAGTCTTATTTCCTTGAAACGCAGCTCGCGGACGAGGACTGAGTACACCCTATTCGTGATGGCCCTCGGTGATGAGAAGGAAGACGAAAAAGGGAAAATCTCTCCGTCCAGCCCTCTCCTCCCCCTCCTGTCCTTCTCCACTTTCTCCTCTCTCAATTTTTCCCTCGTAAAACTTTTCACCCGCCTCCGCGCTTTTCCTCTCTCCTCCGGCTTTTCCCCTCCCCTCTCAATCCCTCCATCTTCCTTCACTCTCGCTTTTCTCCCTGTTCCACTCGTCCTTCTCCTCTCTCGCTTTCTCTTTGTTTCCCCTTCCTTTCAGCTCACCCCTCCCGCTGGCCCTCCCCCGCCCGCCTTCAGACCAGGGATCCTCGTCATTCTCTCTTTGCCTATCCCTTTCACGCTCGCCTTCACTTTCCCTTCCTTTCTCCCTCCGTAACGAGCGGAGTTCCCAGCGGCTGGTGCCAACGAGTGGCTGTTTGCAGGGTCAGCTTATTTCTTCGGCTTCGTATTATGAATATTCGCGGCTTTCATCCTCTCTCCTTCCCGTTCTTCATCATCCCTCCCTCCTCTATCCTCCCTTCCTCCCTTCCTCCCGCCCTCCCTATCCTTCCGTCGGCCACCGACTTTTGCTTCCTCCGCACTCGTGGTCTCCTCGATGGCGGAGGTTTAAAGCATATTAGACCTGCTCTCGACTCCCGGGGTCCATTGCAAATGGGTAGGTTTCACTATGACCCCGGCAGACGGGCAGACCGGACAGCCCTTAAAAAATGCCTCCAACTTCTGCCCTTCGGCGGACGTGGCCGCGTTTGCGCCCGGTTTTTTTCCACGGGGGAAAGAAATAATGCCTATCCGGCCGGATGAATGTGAAGCGCGTATGTTTTGATGCGCGGAGAGTCGTATCGTTACTTTTGTCCGCTTTTGCACAGGCGTCCAATTATTTTGGCCGTTCCGTAAGGAAGCATCGTCAGCTTTCGAGAGAGCGTAGGTGTATTTTTAGCAAGCGGATGAATTTTCGTCCCGTTCCCACTTGCGCTGTCTCGTCGGAGCGGTTCGAAAATTGGTGCAGATATTTTCGGACCCGTTACATCGAGCCTTGCCGAGAGTAGATTCATTATGTCATTGGGATACGAAGGAAAGTCGGTCGCCGTTAAATATTCAGGTCGGACATCGGAAAACGATCTTCTGCCACAGTTCCTTCGTTCCCAAAACGATCGCTGTGTTAAAAATAATAATCCTACACCTAACCCTCAGCCCTATCGACTCACATTCATCCTAATCGATAGTCGATTCTTCATTCGCGAATTGCTCCCGTCAATTCTTTAATATCAATTCGCGGCTCTCGATAAAGTTTCAACCCCTGCTGGCCGGAAGGTCGGAGACGTTATAATCGCGAGGCTCGTTTCACTTCCGGCGACGTTGAAGTACAGTCTCGACCTACTCCACTCGAGGCAGGAAACTTTTCGAATAATTCTTGACCAGCACAATGTGTGCACGGGGTGACCCTCCCGGCATGCAGAAGCGTTCGCGTTCACCAACACCAGCTCTCGTTCGTTTGAATATATTCACGAACACGGGTGGTGCAAACAAAACGTTCGAGACGAAAAGGAAACCGTCGTTCGAACTGCAGACGAAAGGCAATCTTTAGCCAGGGATCGTGGCAGCGGCTGGTCACAATTAAAATTCATGCCGGCGAACGATCCGCGCTTCATTCGAATCCACTGCGACAAATAGGAGCGCCGATCATGATCGAGAGTCATTATTAACCGAGAGTCGGCGTTTTGGGACGAACAAATACATTGTTGATTGCGATTGAACGAGAGTTTCGGTCTGAGTGACTCTAAAGTCATTGTAGACCACACTGTATACATTAAAATAGCTCCAAGCCATACTTCGACTCCATATAATGGTATGAGTGATATTTGGCAAAATACGTACCTAATGTCCGGAAATGTACCTCGTAAATCGGAACAGCATTGATAATTCTTATAAGCAGCGACCGTAAATCAGATATAATTTCAATTTAAAATTATCCCCCGACTCACCCCGTACACGAACGGCGCCAATATTTATCGTGCAAACTCCGCGCTGTGATTGTCTTTTCGTAGCCTCCCGCGGACAATGAGGCCATTAATTACCATCGAACAATTACAGATAAGCATTAATGACGCCGGGGTTATTGAATAATAATTCCACGCTCGGGCCGATCTGGCGGCCGCAACTTGAACGCCGCTCCCGCGAATAATTTACTAATTTTTGCTGAATCCGACATGCGAACCGGAGCGGACGCACACGCGCGCGCACTCGAGCCGATGTCGAAATTCCCACCGCAAACGAATTCATTCCCGGCACTGTTTAACCCGGCGACTCTCGCAATCGCATCGATCTCGAAGAAAGTGAATCCGACTAATTGAACGGCGTAGGTGGCGCGCCGTTGACGGCAAAAAAAGGGAATCGATCTCTCGTTCGGGAAGCAGGCCGAGAGGCCCGAGGGACACGAGTTCCGGTAATCCATATTTATGAGGATACCGGCGGCAGGAGCAAAAGATAAACGGCGGGCGTGGATTAATGCGAGCGAGCGCGCGCGCGCGCGCGCACTGACGCCAACTTTTCTGCCTACGTTAACGACGTCGTAAATAATAACATCGGCCGATAATGCGAATACGATCGTCCACCTACTTTTCCGCCCGTTCCTGGCTCGACTGCACTGTTCGATGTCCCTTCTTCCTTTCTTTTCCTTTTGCGGACCTCTTTAACCCCCGGTTCCGAATGCTCGAGTTATTCTTTTTAGAGGGCATTTGTTCCTCCGGATCGCCGGGCCGTTAGTCATTCGCGACTGGTAACAACTCTCCTCGAGCTCTCCCGTCCGTGGTGCTTCAAATAAAATTGCATTCATTATGTCAATTGCCACGCAGTGTTATCGGATGAAGAGCTTCCGGCCCGACGGGGCGATTCTTCGTCTCAGGGGCTGGGAGTGGGGATCGACCGGAAAAGAGACTTTCTCGCTCCGGGTCGCAGAGGGGGTGATAATTTTAAATTCCACTTTCTATTAGATTCGACTCTCTGTTGCGACTTTAAAGTGCCGTCGCGTACTGGCCGTCCTTCATTGGGATTGCTGAACATTTTTAATCCTCCCGTTTTCGTACTCTCTCTCTCTCTGTCTCTCTCCCTTTCTTTCCCTTTCACTGTTCATGTTATTGCTTGGCCAAGCTTATATACCTCACATTATTCTATCTACCTTCGAGGTACTGCTACCAATTCTGTCTCAAATAAAAATTCTTAGAACACGTATTCTACTATGTCACAGGCATTCGTAGGATATAAAAGTCTTGTATACTTACTTTCTTCTCACGGTTTCCTTTCCGCCCACTCTTTCTTCCCACATCATTGGCTCGTGACGCGAGTCCTCGAGTTGACGGGAAGGAATCCTGCGCTGAGTTTTCTGCGACGCGATCGCCTCCGTCGTTCTCGCCGAAAGAGATCGTCTCGCAGTGTCTCGGCTCGTTGTTTTCCAGAAACAAAGCAGGAGCAGCGACGCCCACGCCTCAAGGCCCCAGACAGATTACGTCGCCGACTGACTGGAGCTGGATGATCCGTCAAAGAAACGTTCCAACCCCCCTCGACAAGCCCTGCCCTCGGCCTCCTGTCCCGTCTCCGAGGATCACTTTGGAATCGTACCAAAGTATCCCGACTGCGGATCAAAGTCTGTTGACTCCGACGATCGATTCTCGCCAATCGAGAACGTCGTCCTTTCTCTCGTTGTACAAGGATATTGAATTGAGCCAAGTCGCTGGGTTCATGAAAAATTTCTTTCCCTTGTCACAGGTTGTTGAACGTGTAGACAATGAAAGAGGTGTACTCTGAGATCAGAAGCGGCCAATGTTTACGATTCTTCCCAATAACATTTCGAATGTGACTCGCTTGCGTCTTTATTTAGCCGTTTCGATAAACGCACGGCGAAAGGTTGAGGAAAGAGCGGACAGGGATGGACATGGGGGGTCGGGGCGGATGAAAAGGAGAGGAACGGAGAACGTCAAGAGGGTGAAACGGTTGAGCGCGCCGTCGAGCGCATTATGAAAGGAATCCGTCTGTCTGAGTATTTCCGCGACACAATTAAGCGCTTCCTACACAGTGACCGTGAGCTGTCCACCCTCATCTACCTCTCTCTCACCCCCTGCCACACCCTTGCCCACCTTCTCTCTACCGCCCGTTTCTATCGCCTCCCGCTCTCTCTATCATTCCCTATTTCTCTCTCTCTCTCTCTCTCTCTCTCTCTCTCTCATACCTCTTTCGTTCTCTCCCATTTCTCTTTCACTTCGCTTCTGACGCTGAATCCAAGCTCACAGTTTCACTTTCCGGCTTTCTCCACTCTCTCTTCTTCGGTGCCATCTCCGATCTCCGGTGAGATGCCCACGAGCTAGTGATGCAATCCGCCAGGCCCCCGGGGGGTGCAACAAACCACCCTCGATGGATGTTCCTCGGGACGACAGCGTTGTGTGATTTACCTCCCTTGCGATTTTTACCTGTCACCCTTACTTCCCGGCGGCGGCGGATTAGGTCGATGCTTTGGATATGTTCTTTTTTCGATTCTATCCATTTTTCACTCTACCCACCTCTGTTTCACTTTGCACGAGCTTGGGGGCTGTTTGTTGTCGTTAGAATTAACTTTAAAGGCATTTCAGTTATTCCTTCGATTTATGAAAGTACATTACAATCTCACTTTCAACTGCGATGCGCCAATTAACGGAAAACCATGTTTCGTATGGAAAGTATTTACTCCGATATGTTAGGTAGAGGTGAAAGTCAAGATTACAGGAAAATTAATGTACAAATTCATGGTGTAAGTATAAAATTTAATGGTTTTTCGAAAATATATTTCACACGTATTTGATACCAACGGATTTACGCTTGGGCAAAATGGGCGTAGGACGGCTTAAAACTGTATGTGGCCGATTCAGTGCCAGATGTACCGAAACGGCTAGCAACCATGCAATGGCATCACAGCATACATCTTCCGATTCCTCCGCTCTGCCTTTCTCTAACTCTCGCCGTCTCGGAGGCAATCGGTGAAATCCGCAGTTTCGACCGTGTAACGTCCCCCGTTATGGAGAGAAATACACCGACTCCCATATATCTTCCCGGCGCATAGAACAGTCAGACACCTGCCAGTCCACATTTCACTGCCATTTCCTGTTTCTCTCATTTCGGCGTCTTCCTCCACTTCTGGCTGTCCAACCCGGCGCATATCACTCGCCCTAGCCATTTTCCACACCCCCGCATGCCTCCATATTCACTCTGTCTCGGATCGGAACGACTCTCTTCCGAAAGATTTTCCCGATTCGGGTCGCGATTGTGGTATCCGAAGTATTGCCTCGCAAAATTTTTCCCACAGGCCCCGGAGTTAATCTCTCGCGCTTTTATCGGCCAGCGGCTTTATTCCGGTATTTTGAAGGGGGATGATTTTATTATTTCATTCCCAGCAATCGCGAAATTGCAGAAAATCATCTGCCGGCAATTAAATCGCAATAATACCCCTCGACGTGTGTGGATTTTTTTATATCAAGTATTGTAATCTCCTGGGGCAAAGCAAATCGCGAATTTTCAATTTCGGTCCTTTATTGCCTTTGGTTCGGAAAGCCTGTCGGATATGCGTTGCTCTTATCTTATTCGCGCCTACGAGTGACATTCGCAGGTGAGCTAACAATATTCGCTGAAGGCCCTCTTCAAACAGTATTCAGCCTTAAACGAATATTCTGCCACTTTCAACCCCTGCCACTTCCTTTGCGAGACTCTCGTGTCTCCCTGACAGAGTAATTCCGCTTGCTCCTGTAACGTACGCCGTACTGTTCCGTAACATATTCGAATCTCTCCGCGTATCTGAGAAGTATATTTGAAAGGTCGCCACTCTTCCACCCCGCGGAGCCATCTTTCCGTTTTTCATATACCCACTTCCGGTTCCTTTCGCCACTCCTTTCTTCCACCATCTCGAACTTTAGCCGAGTCTTCCCGTTGACTCGCCAACTTCTTCACCCGCTTCCTGCTTCTTTCCACTCTCCTTTCACTTTCGCGGAGTCTTTCATCATTTTCTTCGCTCCCTGGCGACGGACCACCTTCCCAATTCGAGAGCGCAGTCCTCTGACCGGAAGGTAGGTCCGACGATTCACCCCCCCGGCTTTGTTCGGAGCAGACCTTCGCTCGGAAAGCATGACTCTTCTCCACGGTTATTCAACGAGACCGCGTCATTGTCGGGCGAATCACATTGTCCGAGCATCCCTCGAGTGCGGCCCATCGGCAAAGAGGACCGTTGGGAGGGCGAAGGAGGGACGGTCGTTTGTTCGGTTGTTTGTTTCCTAATTATCGTCAGGCACTCCGCGCTCAAAGACTGGCACGCCGCTGAATTCACAGACTTCCCAAGCAGCCGGTCTCTGTACGCCATCCTTGCACTTCGATCCGCCCTCATCCCATTACTGCGATCAGACGCAAAAATGGGGAATAAACAATGATTACAACCGGCCCTCAGACGCACCGCTTACCAAGCAGCACCTACCCTTAACCGACTCAAGGAACGTCACTCGCTTGAAGCCGGCAATAATGCCGGAAAGAAATTCACCGTTCAGCGCCGTTCCGCGAGAATATTAAACGACGCTAACGAGACGATTCTCGTGCCGAGAAAAAGAATCCTTCTCCCTTCTCCTTTCCCTCCCCTCCCACCCTTCATCCCCCAGTGACAGGAGAGAGAATAACGACGCCGACCTCTAAACAACTCTCGCGCCTCGCGGCTCGGCTGCCAGCCCTTCCTCGAGCGAGTTCGAGGACGCGTTTGAAAGTTAATACCTCGTTAACCGAGCGCCACGTTCGCCTCCGGGGAACGGAGGCGTCGATTCTCGGAGTGCACCTGTCACTGTTTCCGCCTTTCCTGGCGACGATTTCCCTCCCCCGCGACGGAGGCCGCCTCTCGAACGGTAATTTCACACCGTGCGCGCCTTCCCCATTGTCTACCTCCCGCCTTTACCTTTTTCTCCGACTCCTAGACTCTCCCTCCCCTTCGCCTCCTTTCCCTCCTTCCCCCGCTTTCCCCGCCTCTTCTTCCCCCATGGACCTCCTTTCCATTGCCGGCGCCTTTCTTCTTGATTCTCAAGCCGGCGTCTGCTTATCCCCAAAAGCAATCGAATTACGCGCGACGTAAGGACGTTATTCAATTACGCAACGTCCTCCGCGTACCTCCGTTTCCTGTCTCCCTCCGAGAAGCTTCACCCTCCCTCCCCTCTGCCGCCTCCCGGTGCGTCCTTCCACACCGAGGATCCCACCCCTCACGGCCGCTATCTCTTCCCGGAGGTGGAAAGTAATTTGCAGCGCGATTCGATTACCCTTATCGCGGCTTGCTATCGGCACTGCCGTTGCGTACTAATTACTTTTCGACGAGGCCTACGAGAATGACGTCGACGCCTCTCTCGCGCCTCGGTTCCGAGCTGGAGAAGCTTGGGGTGGGCCTACAGGCACATTAGTCGCATTTTCGGATTTTGGGGGCGATTGGGGGTTGAGGAGGGCGGGCTTGTGGGAAGGTGTGAAGGTTGAGAAAGACAGTTTTGTTAAGGGGATGTGAGGTAGTACGGATATTAGGGAAATTGTAAGCTGAGAGTCAGTAAGCGAGATTTTCTCTTTCGGAGACATACACTGTTTTCGAATTTCAGATGAGTAGAATATTGAGGCTGATAATGAGAGGAATATGTAACAGAGATATTGAAAAAATTCGTTAGAGTTGTGCTTCGGAGTCTTATTAGTCTCCGACCTTTATGTCTGAAAATATGAAAGTTACGAAATTGTGGTGCGGAATGAAGATAGAGAGTTATATTTTTGAGGATGGAGGAAGGTGGAGCAGTTGGGAAGAGAAACATTGGGGAAAATTGAAAGCGGAGAGTGAGTAAGCGAGCGAGAAATCTGTTGAATATACTCCGATGGATGCAGCAGGCGGGTGTAACGACGTTCGATTAGGTCTTGTTTGACGAATAAACTGAATATCGCATTGGAAATGATCGAACGGTTTACGTTGAGAGCCCGAGAAAATGATCGAACGGTTTGCACTCGAAGGCTGAGAAAATGATGGGACGGCTCGCGCGCGAATGGGCGAGGAAAGCAAAGAGAGCGAAACGACGAGTAGGGATAGAGAAGAGGAGCGGAAAGGGGGAGAACTGAAATTATGGAAACTCCATAAAGAGATAGGAGCGTGAAGGATGGGAGGAAACAAGCTGGAAGAGGAGAACCAACTAGACGGAGACGCGAAATATGAATATATGAAGAGCAAAACATAGGAGGGACAGAGACAAAGGAGCTACAAAGAAAGATGAAGCGACTCCGCTCTCCTGTATTCACCGTGCACATCATATACCCCGTGTCACGCAAACACGTAACCCCAGAGTAAAACAATAACACACTCTCATTTGGAAAAAAAAGAGAACGTAAAAGAAAATGTTCGCATAGAAGAACGTATCTCAACTCGACTTAACCACCGCACGCTATCCTATAATTACACTTCTGAATGCGAAAGCAGCCACCCTCCTGCGCCCAGCGAGAAAAGATGTACATTTTTCTACGCTCCGAGCCGATTTCGCACTCCTGGCAGCAGTTACATTTGCATATTACTCCGCTTCCCAACTTTCAGCCCCGCCGCGATTTTTGCCCCGGTTTTCGCCAACACCTTATACGTGCCGGCCTACACACGACCCACCCTCGCCCATCCTCGTTCATCTTGCGGGACACGTAGGCCCTGTGACACGCGATGAGCGCTATGCACCGGGCATGTCCATCGTTAGCGGGCAGAAGAAACGCGTTAGCGCTGAAAGTGTTGGGCCGGCCAGTAATTTGCAGTAAATTATCGCGGACGGCGTGTGTACACGCGATATAGCGCCAGTCTGCCGCCGCCACGTCGGCTCGTATGCGTTATTTGCGATCGATCGTCGTTACGTCTCGATAATAAGCGCTCGATGAATTATCGACTAGGCGGATCCCATCGAGAATTTCGCGGATATTCGTCGAAACAAACAGGGAGCGTGTGCGCCCGTGCCGTGAACCACGCTGGCCGATTTTCGAAAGGTGGGACAGTGGCAACAAGCGTTCCCAATTCGCGGCGTCCTGATTTTATCGAGAATTATGCCGGCGAGGGGCTTCAGACGCCGTTCGGGGCCGATCGTGATTAATGGCAGCGTGCGCGTGCGTTGTGTGGACCCACAATTGGCAGACCCGGCAGACAAGTTCTTTCGGGAATACGTGCAGCCGCGGTGGAAGAGATTTCCCACTGTTCCGATCGACGATCATCTCGCGATGGCACGCGGGGTGTATGCCACAGGGATTAATCGCGGTCCTGGGTAATATGGATTTCATTTCGGACAGATATAGCGCTGAAGGATTCTATGTGGGTGGCTCATTGGCTTCATTCGTCGCTTCTAGATATTTTAATATTACAGGCAACACGATTTTGGTAATCTGACGGAACATAAATTTGTGAAGAATGAACGTAATAATGAGTTAATAATAGTTTAATAATAATGACGATTACTCCAAATTTTTACTGTTTTATGGAGTTCAACGATTTGTACAGAGTTTTTGTCAAAGAGACTTTTAAAATCAATGTTATACTATATCATTACTTTTCTCTCTGTTCTGTTCTCTACATTTAACCCATTTGGCTCGGTATCTTATTATTGAGATATTTTTCACTTCATGCTAAACATTGTTTACTGCAAACGCTTCGAGTCGTGGTAAAACCTAATCGCGTTTGGCATTCCGCTAGCAAGGTGCGCTATGACAGTGGGTAGGTGACATAAAAATTCATGTCCCGTCCCCGCGACATAAACCTTCCGAAACGAAGACACCCCCCTCTGCCATCCCGACTTCCAATGTCTCGGCCATTGAGCTTGCGAAAAGCTCACGTGCGATCTTCTTTAGAGCTCGTTCGCGTAAGGACGCACGTACGGATCGTACTCGGATCGATTATCGTGCAGCTGCAGAAGCAATCGTTTGGTTATTCGATTACACGCCCCCCTAAGTCTCGGGCCCCTGGTCCAACCTCCCCCCTTGCCTGCCAGCGTCCCTTCCTTTTCACTGTTTCCATGCTAATATCCGAGGAAGCTGAAGAGCCGAAGGATGAAAGGAGGGGTAGAGTCGAGGCTCGACATCAAGAGCATTCGAGAATCCTTCCCGTGCTTTCATTATCGTTATTGCCCGTGTCGACGACCGTTGCTACAACGGTCTTCTTCCTCTCTCTCGCTCCCTCCCGTCTTCCTGGTTCCTTTTCCCCCCTACCCTCGCCCTGCTTATCTTTTCCGTCCTCCACCGCTTCCTCACGCCGATACTTCCTCGAGTTTCTTCCTCGATTCTCGGCCTGCGTCATCTTGGATCCTGAGTGGCCAGAAGAAGTGATAAACGGGATTAGCGCTCATAATACTAATACCAGAGTTAATAAATGGCGAACATCGCTCGGACCCATTGATTTGGACGAGTGACACAGGTGCGTCGGACAAATTTAGAAAAGCAGTCGTAATTGGATCGGTTGCATCGTTAGCTTTCGTCGAAGCAAACGTACACCGACGTACGTAAGCTGCAGTCTGTGAGCTACAGGAAACGATCAAATATTGCGAAGGAAATAGGAGAACCACCCGCGCTATCGCCGTTACCGATATACAATCAGTATTTAATGAAAATCAGAGAGATCCGTCGACGGCCGCGATGCATGGCGCGGACCTGAAATGAATTAATGGAAAGTCCGCGTGCGCGAATAAACTGAAAAGGGCTCGCGCAGTTTGACGAATTTCTATCGATCGGCCGAGCCGCCGCGGACCGTCTGCGCGAGAAGGGCAGGGAATAGAAGGAGAGGAACGGAAGAAGGGCCGCAGGGGGAAGACGGGAGACTGTGCCAAGCCGACTTTGAAATGCCGTGCACGTACCGGCCCAATGGAAGTTCCGCGTTTCGATATGTATAACATCGTATCGATACGACTTCCCCGCGGATCGTAAAGGCAACAGGACGCAGGTACGTACGTACATACGAACGTGGCCGAGCCCGGAATCCGCGGGATCAAATTTTATACGGCCCGCGAGTCTTATTACGCCCTGAAATATGCCGGAACGCGTAGGAATTGCGCTGTACACCCTTCGACGTACAAGTAAGTAAGCTAGATCCCTCGATCGCTCGATTGGCGCGCGCGTGCACGGCATCCGACTGGTACGTGACTGCCGATCGTATCGACTCGCTGTAATTACACGTTACACGGCTACTTAAGGTATCGGTATCATCGCGGTTGTTACGGAACGCAATTACGCATTGACGTGATTCGAATTCCCCGGCCGCGGCGTATCATTCCGAACGACGTGACGCTCGTCTTTGCTCCCGGGACCTTCTCCGGGGAGCGTTTTGATGATTCAATTCCGAGCGCTTAATGCGCCTGAGAAGCGGACGTAACGAGTTTCGCGGCATGGGCCAACTTTGTTGCGACCGATATCAATGATTCGAGCGCGGTGCGAATTTTTGTGATTGAGCCCGTTTGATGGACGAATTGATTGACTTGATTTTTTTCTCACTTCATCGTTGACTGTTCGCTTTTTGCCAGTATCAATGACTGACGTTTGTCTTTAAATTAGATTTTTGTATGTTTGGGTATAACATAAAACAATTAAACAATATATGTTGTCATGATTATTTTATTTTCAATACAATTTGGCTTTTTTTAAATCAATACGTCCTACCGTATTGCCCTCCTCTATATTCCGTTCCCTGGAATTAACCGATTTGACCGGTGACCTTTTCAATCGACGAAACGGAAATGGTTCGATCGACAGATTTATCCCAGCTTTTTCTAGATCCGTCGTTTGCATCGAAAGGATCGGTTTATGGAAACCGTGAGCGTGGGCTCCCAGTTTTACGACGCACGTTCTTCCGATGTCCCGCCGACCGCGGACCAGATGGGAAACGCAGAAATTACGGGCAGGCAGGTGCATAATCGTACGTTACATGATATATCTGGCAAACGGGAGGGAGATAAACAGTCCGGTGGGCGATGTCGAAGCTCTGCGCGAAACGTGCTCTCCGATTCGCCATTAGCGAATCCGACGCTACCTGGACTGCGCAAAATCGTAGTCTACGACGACGTTACGCTCGTTACCTGGCCACAGTTCGCGGCAAAAACGAAATCCACTGGGATCAACCCAGCGTGGACTTCCGCCTCTTGTTTCGGCAGCAATCCGAGCTGGCCAGCTTCTCATTTGAGTTGGGCCGGGAGACCTGAGTATCCAAAAACTTTTTCTCCGGCCACTGCGAATCTTAATGCGACTGGGCATTTGTGCGACGCTCGCTAAAATGAAATGCGCTTCAAGCGGGAGAATACACATTACAGTGCCTGGCGTCGGGCGGCCGCGAACTTCGCGGGCAATAAAGTTCCCCGAGTGTAATGCACGGAATATTATGCATGAGGGATTATGATCGATTAAACGTTTCATCCTCTTATCCGAGGACGTCGCGTTATCCGCGTTGCTCGATTTTCCGTGCACGCGCACCAGTGATCTGATTAAAGCGGTTGATTAGAGCATGTTATAACGGATAAAGCGGAGAAAAAGACAGGGGTGGCAGAGTCGCGGGGAGGGTGAAAGTACGAGGAGCGAGGACGATTTTTAATCTCGTGCCGTAACGTCGTATAATTGACTGGAATTAGAGTGGGTAAAAAGTGAGAGCAAGTTTCTCGAAGCGAACACGCATCGTCGGGAAAACTGCGCGGACAAAACGACGTGCCCGACGGCTTTTACTCGCGCAGTCCAGAAACTTCTATCGTAATCACGGAAACGATAACGATCGACGTAATTACGATAATCGGCTAAATCGTTCTCTTATTTGGAATATCAATCTGTCATGCGTGTCGCGGACGGCGAAAGGAATCGATAATTCGCCCAGAGGACAGGCGGTAGATGCTGTGTACTTATTCTTTGCCGGATTAAAGGTTATCTTAAAAGTCTCGTCGTCGGAATGCGCCACTCATGTCGAGGGAGAGGAAAAGAAGATAAATCAGTAAACTCGCGCTCATTCGCTGGAACAGAAACGTGAGCTCCCAGGCAAACTGCTGCATTCCGCAGCTTTCTGTCGCTCGCACACGGAATAAAGACTTACCACCCTCGCTATACATACCTCTGAAAAGCTTTACAGTAGCTTCTACCGAAAGACACATTATCCACCATTCATCCGAGGCATAAAATTCGATTACGTAACAATCGGCCATAAAGACTTCAAACCAAGCAATCGAGAAACGAACTCCCGACAGCCGAAACGCGATCTTGATAAAGCAGTACACCTGTCGCCGAAAATCTTTTTTTTCATAACTCAAAGCCGCTCGGCCTAAAAACAGATCCACCGTCCAAAACTGTCTCCGTCGATCCCCATCACGTCGCCCAGGCAATATCACGCACACACGCGCACATGCGAACCCTCGCAAGCGACGCATCGGTCGACGCGTCACCGGTGGTCAATCAGGCCGCCTCTCGCAAAAAGCAAATTTACCTAATATCGAAGTCACCCGACTCGCCCAGGGAAACTACCCCCGCTCGACCGCCGCAGCGCGTCCGCTTTGATCATCTTTTTCATCAACCTTCCGTACCCCGGTAATCGTTTAAGACGATTTACGTCCTCGATGAGAGCCCGATATCGGCTAAGATGTACCATAGATATCGTAAGTTCGTGCATAATGACGTCGTGGGAGAGCAGATCGGTCGATCGGGGGGGGTGAACGGTGCGAGAAAGGAAGAGTCCGAGTCGGTGGGAGGAAGAGGAAGATCTGGACGGGGGAGGAGGAGGCGAAAAAAAGAAAAGAAGACGGAGGGCCGGAGAATGAGTAAGAGAGTGGAGACGAGAGAGATGACGGGAGAGGGGGTGAGGAAGGGCAACGTGGGGCTGGAGTGGGAGAAGAGGGTAAGGGGGGTAAGAGGAGGAGATTCGAACAGAGGGAGACAGGATAAAGGGAAGCCCGGAGTGGCTTCATAATAACATGACTGTAATTGGACGAGAGAGGCCCACATCCTAATTAGCTCGGATGATGACATTAAAAGAGCGCTGTTATTATCAATTAGCCGCGCCGATTGATACACGTGATCGGCACCGGCCGGACGCACGGTCGGCCTTTTTATAGGCGAGCGTCGAGCATTTCGAAGCTTCGGCCATGGGCCGACACACGTCGTACGAGTCGCGTACGTACATCGGCCGCACGTTAATGTTATTGAGGCTTTTACGCCTGACGTAAAAGAGGCCACTGTGGTAAGCCCACAAAAGCCTTAACGAGGGACGGTAAATGTTTCTTTCGGTGATATATCTCGCGGCGGAAAAAAAGTTGGTGGCACGGAGAGCTCGAATTTCATGCCCGATCGTTGGGGGATCGAATTAATGAAGTGAAGACATCTGTTCGGGACAGAATTGATTGGGGTTGTTAGGAATTTATGGGGAAATTATGATGGATCACTGTTATGAATAAGGCGGGATTACGTCGGTTCGCTTCTTGGCACGGTAGGTCATTTCTTGTTACGGCGAGCGGAAGTTTTCTCTGATCGGCGAACGAATCCGAAAGAGGCGCTAGTTGAGTTACGAATTTGGTTGCGGAGAATGTACGGTCGATTTTGTGGAGGAGGGAGATGGCGAGAGGGATGGAGGGAGGGTAGGAGAGAGGAGAGAGTGGCTAGGAGGATAGAAAACAGACGAAAAAAAAGGAAACAGGCACAGAGCGTGCACTGTACTGCACGGTGGACATATGCGAATGAAAGCGTGCCTGGCTTTTCCCTAACAAACGCAAATCCAAGTTCCATTGATGGCGAACCCGGAGGGTTCATAGATAGCGAGCGGATAGCGATGGCACGCCCATTAAACAGGACCAGATCCTCGGATCGTTTGAAAAGAATTGGAAACGGATAATCGATACGTGTTCGAAAAAACCGTCGCTCTCGCTTGCTCTCTCTCTTTCTCACTGGCCGGGTTCTTTGTTTCCTTCTTTTGCCGAGTACACGCAGTCGCGCGCGCGCAAACGTTGCTCGTAGCTTTTTCGGAAACGATTCCTGTGTTTTTTTCCGTCACCGAGTTCGCATTGTTACCCCTGCGCCCTAGACGCGTTGCCATTGTCTGGTACTAGGATTCCACTCTCCCTATTTTTTATTATCAAGAATCTGTCGTTGTCATGTATTTATGATGTCCGATCCAATATTATAGTCGAATTTGTAAAATAAGAATAGCATGTGTAATCTTCCACTTAAGTATTACAGTACTGTTGTAGAAAAAATTTGTCGACTAAATCGACTAACTCCCGAAAACAAAATGGAGCAGCAATAAAATAATCTCTTCTATACAATAAATCAAAGAACATTATAGAACGTATGGTAACATTGTAATGAGTTCCTTGAACCGAAACTTGATTTACACCGAACTTTTGCCACGAAAGAAAATGTAAAGTCGATCAAACGCATTTGCAATGAAATTGGAAAAGAGTAAAAAATTATTCTGTCAATGAATGACTTACAGAGCGGAAGCAACTAATACATCACTTCCTCGACGACCGACACCTTAAACCGGAAAACCACTCCCAAAAAGGCAAAGCATTACTCCTACTTGGATGTTCCACCCTTTTCACGCCGTATTCATCCCCGACATCGGTCTGAACCTCTTCGTTCGCCGAGCAAGAGGCACGTCCGTGGCCTCACAGAGGGAATTTCTCTCGGAAGAGAGACCCGTTGACCAGACGAAGTGCCGAAGGGCGGAGTGCAATAAAGGTGCAGCGTAATGCGGTTGTTCGCGCGTGGAAGGGGGGCAGAGCCAGAGGGTGGTAAATAAGGCGTAAGCTCTGTAAGCCGTGACGACTATTAGTCCCAGCGCCCTTCCGTAAATAACGACGCGCCGGTGAGATAGCGTGTAACTTATGAAACGGAATTTCCACCGGCCGCCGAAAGTTCGATACTTTAAGCGAACTCCGCCCTCTAACTTCGTTCGAGGCCGGATAGGGTAGGGGGGGGGGGGGGGGGGGGACGAGGCTACGAATCGGGAGAGAGGAGAGTCGGAGGCCGGGAAAACATCTGATCCGGTAATGTTTCCTCTTTTTCCGGTTTATCCATCCGGAATTAGATTACTTCCGATAGTCACTGAAGGATAGACTCTCGACGTAAGTGACGTCGATCGATGCCGGCCGGAAATCGAATTACGAACTTCCGAGCGGCGGGCTCGAAATCGGGGAAATGCTCAGGATGTGCAACGGCTGTCCTTCCGATCGATGCAGTTTTCCAAGTAATCAGTGCTGGAAGCTTATCCTCGAGTTTTCGTCGGGCGGCCATGATTATTAGCATAACAATAGGTGGGGAAATGAGTTGGGCGACGGTGATCCAGTTTTCTTGCTGGGTGCAAAAAATGTCTATACGGAAGCAATCAGGCAATGCAGACTTTATTAATAAAAATAACACAGTTACTTCAGTAAAACATTAACTCTGACTCTTACTCTGACTGATTCTTTAATAATACTGTAACTCTCACAGCTGACTCCCGTATTCTCCAAATCTCTCAAACAAGCATCTTAAGTTAACTTTATTCACAAGCCAAATTCTGCATACATTCAACACCTACAACCCCTTTCCTCCGTCCAACTGTATTTCTTAGCCACGTAGAAGAGCGAATATTAAAAGGCCGACATTCTTCATCAAATTGGCAATCCGTCCGTGCAATCCCGAGAGAGAAACATATCGGACAATTCCCGGAGTGGGAAGCTTGGAAAATTTACGCGAATTGCCGGCAGCGTCGCGCTCGTTTGTCCTTAAGAACCGTCGTATCGCAATTAGCGAAACGGCGAGCGAAACATATCGCCTGGCTTTACCCGCGGCGAAAATTAATATCGCGAGCGATATCGCGAAGGTAGGAAGGCCAGCCGTTGGGACGCGAACCGCGGGATTGCCGCAAATCGGCACGGCTACGTGACGCAAAACGAAACCGTCGTGGCAATTAAATCCGTTGGCGAGAGTTTGAGCCAGCGTTGGAAAGAGGTGTCGTCCAGATAACCGACGGTCAGAGACCCGCATGTCGCGAGAACCCAGTCCGTATTTACGGGGGTGAGACAGATAACCCCTCTCACCCTCTGTCTTCCTGCGAAAT
Organism: Anoplius nigerrimus; assembly: GCA_914767735.1. Lineage (NCBI taxonomy): Eukaryota > Metazoa > Arthropoda > Insecta > Hymenoptera > Pompilidae > Anoplius > Anoplius nigerrimus. The sequence goes on along the minus strand of OU612088.1, from coordinate 10,966,125 downwards.
TAGCCCCTCACTTCGCTGCCCACCCTCGAGCCACCCCCGACCCTCGCCACTCCTTCCACCTCCAAGTAGAAGCTCTCCAGCGCCAGGCCGCTTTATCCCACCGAGCTCGTCTACCTTCCAGGCCGTTAAACGAAAGTATCCGCATCCGGTTGACCGCCTAATCGGCATTGCAAAATAGTTCCGCAACTCGCACGGCCAATCTCGTACGCCTCGCTCTTTCTTCTCGTTCGCCTAACATTTTTGATAACAAAGAGCGAGAAAGTGTGTGTGTGTGTGTGTGTGTGTGTGTGTGTGTGAGAGAGAGAGAGGGAGAGAGAGTTAATGGGAAGCATAGTAATGGGGAATAATTGAAAGTTTTGTTTTGATACCAAGTTATTCATCGTCCGCTCTATAAGAGCTTAATTTCCGCCGCTAATTATATCGATTGTCGAATGTGTTTACGGCGGTGGTTGGGAAAGTTTGTAATTGAAATTTATGAAATTGGAAAGTTAGCGCAGGCGGTGCGTTGGATGCTCGTTTGTCGCGGGCCGGTGAAATTTTGATAACGTAGAGATTGGAGTTCGCGGGCTGAACAGAGGGCGGTGGTTACGTTCGGCGCGGAATATGCGGCGTCCAGGAAGTCGAGGTAATGTGGACAACTTGAAAAGGGTCGAGGCCGAGTTCCTTCATCGGTAAAATCTCGCGCCGTCTACTTTGCGAGCTATTAACGAGCGACCCGGGCGAGAACTTTAAAACGCACCGCGCCGGAGGGGGCTGAGAAAGCTTCTGAAAGCGGCCTCCTGAAAGCTCTGAAGTATCTTCAGCTGAGCTCAGCTCGGAGGGGGGGCTCTATTATAAAAACGGTGGCGCGATGTGTGGGTCTGGTGGGCACACCGCACTGGAGTATTACTATGGTGGTACAGTAATTCACACATCCGTCAGTTCACTTTCTTGGACCGTAGATGGAACTGCTGCTAATGTCGTAAGATTGTATTGAATTTTCCTCAGCTAACTGACACGATCTATTAAAGAGTCTTTATTCGATAGAAATTCAATGGACAGTACGAAATTTACTCCAATACTGAAGTTTATACAACTTTTTATTGCACTTTTACTGGGTCACCCATCAAAATTCAATTAAGGTGGCAAGAGTACCTTCAATTTTCTTCTGAAGCAAGTGCAACAGACAGTCTTCACTAGATGAAATTCGTTGATAAGAAGTGCATGAAAAATAATCATAGCAAACATTAGAACGAGCATCCAGCATGCCGTCCGTCTCCTTCACAATATTCGCACCCGCCTCCGAGAAACTTCCTACTTTCTGCGAACAAAGGGGGAAGAAAATAAACGGTTTGCCTTGGCGAGAGCGTAATTAGCCTTCTTTCGTCGGCATGCGACGTCGTAACAACGAAAAATCGTCGAGACAGGCCCGTTGTGCGGTGAAGGGTTGAAGTCGCGTTCCTTATATGAGATTCAAGAAGTCCGCGAAAATTCTGCTGCGCTGTACTTAGCCGTGCAGCTAAGGAGAATGAGTCAAGGCCAAAAGTTGAAAGCGCTGCGCAACGCAGTGGTAGGCGAGGAAACTTTTGAAAAGCCTCATTCAAAACTCCTCAAGTATCTCCCGAGCAGGAGGCAAGTACCGTGAAACTCATTCGATGACATTCGCGCTGACGCGAGGGATGATAATCAAGGATACGAAATTCTCACATTTCAACCTAAAACAACATTATCCCCAAAGCAATGAAGTACTCTCAACCAATTCTAAACATGCTAAATTCATTTCGTACCGAAGGATATTGGGAAAACTACAAAATTCCCAAACTCCCCAAAATATCTCAGATCACATTTCCCACCAAAGAACCTCTCCAAAAACAAAGCCCCTCTTCCATCCAACCTCTATACAACAAGCTAGACGCCGGGCGCCTATAAACGCCACAAAAAATTTGTCACTTTTTAGACACGGACATTAGAAATTCGCGTCTAAGGGTGGAACAATGTAACGCGCACAACGTCGTGGAGCGAGCGAGAGTCAAAAAGGAGCGGCAGGAGGAATCGAGTGAGAAGGAAGGAACGCGTGCAGTCGAAATGCAAGGTAGAGAGAGAGAAGAAGCGGGCCGAGGATGGAGAGTCGAAAGGAGGGGGCGAGGGGGGAGATGAAGGGAGAAAGGGACAGAGTGCTTGAGAACGGGCTCGCACCGTGGACGGGGAAAGCTTCTGAAAGTCCGCTGAAAGCTGTCGGAGGGAGGGAGAGCTCGTTGAGAGGTAAAAGCGGGGAACACTATTGCAGAAGTTCCAACGGGCTGGGGCATGTGTGCTCGTCGGTAACCCTTAACGGCGGCCTCGCTTCCGCGTCGGCTCTTTCTTGTCTTTCTTAAAAAAATTTCTTCCCCGTACTTCGCGCACCTCGGGATCGAGCGACTTCCTCCCGGCTGATGCGCGTTGCCGCGCTTCGGGGGGTGGGCAGCGCGCTCGGCGAAAAACTTCCCTCGTTAAATTGCCACCCCCCACCACCTCCCGCTGCCCCGTTGGGAGAGGGAGGCTCTAGCCGCTTTTTAAGATGTCTGCGCCGAAAAAATGTAAGGAAACGCGCCCGGGCACAAAGCTCTCTCGGACGCGAACGTGTGGTCTTTGATGCATGCGACATTATAGTTTCTAATTGTTGTTTAGAAGCGTGTGCGGAGGCTGAAACTCTCTATAGTCCGAATATTCCGTGAGACTGCGGAGAAACTTGTCTGGTGTGGAACGGTCAAGTGTTAACGCTTATAGAAGAGGAAGGGAAATTTGGATCTTTCGTTTACTCTGTTGGTAGATAGGGTCCATGCTTGAGATTTTTATTGGTATATAACTGTGGAACCAGACGCGTGAGTTAAGTCGTAGCTGTATTAAATTTGTGAAAAGACATTCAACGTATGTCACATCTGTGTACATACTATTTCTGTGGAATCTGTACATAAACGTATGACTAAAGCCAGGACCGTGTGCAATGTCTAACGATTTATTACGAACTAAAGATTTCCAAGAATTTCAATGAAATCGTATCGTTATATTTCTATACGCGACCTTTGCTGTGAGCATTATATGGGGAAGCATCAATGACCGCTTTTGATATCGTTCCATTTTTCCACCTCGGATTGTCAAAACTTTTTTATTTCAAACTTTCATGAAATATCGATCAATTATAAAAATATTCACAACTACTGTTTGAAGCATCCCTCATACGGACGATAAATTCCTGGAAACAGCTTTAATCACTCCCGTTACATGCGCATCCCTTAGTTGGACATCATGTCAATGAATTCAAAAAAGCGGCATCGACGCGGTCTATTGAAAATCCGCAAAAAGCACCTCAAACGAAAAATCAAAATCAAACCTTCATTTCACAACTTTCAACATCCATACTCTGTCGATCTATTCATGAAATATAATACTAACGACTCGATATATCGACGAAATGTAATACTAACCGTGGAGAAAAACTCTCTAAAACGATAGACGAAAAAACAACGTTTACAAAGTCGACCAAAAAATCACATATTTCACCCGCATTGCTCTGTATCACCCAGGGTTGACATCTTCAACTGCTCTTTCTACATCTGCCTGCCTGATCTCATCTCAGTTCGCAACTGGAGAATACAATCGACTCGTTCGGCCGTAAATCCACGGCGCCGCCTTTCGAAATGTAATCATTTTCGGGGCTGCAGGGGAAAGGGGTTGAATGGGGGGTGAGTGGGAGGGTTCCCGCGGCACTAACGGGAACGAATTTATCGACGTAACACGATAGGGGTTGGTACGGAAGCACCATCCGACAGGTCGACGCGGTTCGGTGAATTCTTCATCGACCCCTAAACAACTCGCGGGCTGTTTCGTTCGCGTTCGGCCGGGGGGGTTGCTGGCGTTGGGGTGGTCTGATGAATAAATTTCGCGTGCGAGCGGCGCGCACACTTCCACGCGCACGCGGGCGCTCGTGTGCCAGTCGGACACGTGCAGTGTCCCACACTTGTCCATGTAATTATATGAGAATGTATGCACGGTATATTCTGAAAATACAAGTACCTTGATAGTGTACTGACGCTATCCCTGTGAATGAGGAATATTTTGTCAGTGTAGCTCCGCTGACGGGGGAGTATATTTCGCAAATCATAACTTGCCTACAATTATGAAAGCTGTCCGAGTCGACATAATAAAAATACTGTTTCAATCCTTTATTGAATCAAAACAAAGTGAGAATTATTTCTTTTTAATTTTTCATATAACGTTCGTGACTGCCAGCTATAATTTACAGCTTGCGTTCACAATTCTGATGTTAAAGCTATCATGTTCTGATTAAAATATATCCCTGCGAGTACTTACTGACATGGTACAGGTTTCAACGCGAGTACCGTTTCAAGTATCCATGGTATCTCCTCAAACATCTGGTGCGCGTCTTGTTAGCCGCCGGGCCGATATTTTATCGCGACCACTCTAAATATTTCCGTTGTCGTCGTCGGGCCGCCAAAAAAAAGGGGGGGGGGGGGGGGGGACCTCCTCTAACAAGGCGACTCTCCAGCTTCCTTCGGACCAGGGTAAAGCGCTTCGACGCCAACACGTGCCAGTCCCGAAGTTCGCCCGGGGACTTGATTGCCTGCATCTGCTCTCACAAATTATTAACTTCGCCAGCATCGCAAAAACATGCGCCGAAGATCGGCCCGACTCTCCGCGGGTGTTTCAGACGACTAAAGTACAAAGTTTCTCCTCGTTTCGTTTTAAAGCACTCCACTTTGTTCCCTGAAAGTCTGTCCTCGTCCTTCCTCAGGGCGAAACTTCGGAAGTGGGCACCTTCCCTCCCCTTGCCTTACCCTCCCTCACCTTGGCCACCTCTCACGGCTGGGAGTAAGTATATCTCTTAATAATTCGACGGCGTTAATTTTTAATTGATCCCGTCGAATCTTTCGTCTCATCGTCCTTCGCCGATCTTGATCCCCGGTGAAACTTCCCGACGACGGACTCTCCTCGAAGGCGAAGGGCAGGAAGCTCGAGACGAGAAAGCGAGGTGGCCCCAAAGCGGATTAATAATTGCCAATAAGAATGGCCCTCCCGTTTAATTAAATCGTCTACCTCCCCGCTCGAGCCCGGGTCGAGAAGATAATTATTGCGATTACTGGGAATCGGTGGAGTTTGTCCAATTAGCGGCCTCGCTCCGATGAGTCGCGAACGGGGGAATGGACAATGCGCGATGAGATTTTCTACGTGAGAAATCGAGACCCCTCGCAGGCTCGAACTTCCGGTGGGGGACATTTTCCACCGGGAAGGCACGTCAAAGGTTCGAAGATGTGATTATCGTGTGGCCTGAATCTTCAGATCTGTCGATCGGATCGTTGCGTTGAACTGTCCCAGCGATAAGTAAGCGGATTCCGTGTTTCAGGACACGATAACGTTAAATCGATCTGCAAAGGTAAAATCTGAATAAATCGTTACAAGGACCCGCGTGCGATGAATTTACGGGATCGGCGACCGACAGAGAGAGGATGGTCGGCCGAAAACGAACGAATCAGCACATATCGGCTTTCAATCTTTCTCGCCGTCCGCGTATGACAGATCGCTCCGCCCCAATTACTCTCGTTTAAAGCGATCGTTAATTAAAAGTTTGTCCGCGGCGCGCGTAATAGCCGCGCATTATAAGAGCCGGCCGCCACGCTGACGGCCGACAAATCGACGTCGAAGCGAGAGGGAATCATTATTTTAACGGCACGCATAAGGGAATTGCAACGTTCTCTGCACGCCCGGGTCGTTCGTTCTACGTGCAATCCTTCATTCTTTGAACCTCCATCGATTCCTACACGTCAAAAGGTATTCGAATAATTGGAGCAATAATCCTTGTATTACCTTTTTATCGCACGCAGATGACCAGACGTTTACAATATCCTTATCTATACGCGGATGGACGATACGTAAACACAAATTGTTTCTGTAAAAATTCGGAAATTCGTCGAGTTATTTGTGCCGAGAATAACGAATCAAGTGCCGCCGCTGTACGAACCCGTCCAAAATTATCGCGGAAACGCTCACTCCAGCGACGAGACAAGTTATTCCGCCGCGACAGTCACACCGGTTGCCGAAAAACTGGAGACAAACTGACCCATCCGCGTGTCGCAGCGTTTGCAAATGACGCGCGTGGGTATGCAGAGCGAGCCGGAACTTTCTCGCGACGTACGTAGCCCGGGCTAAAAACGTCGCGTCTCTCGGGAGTTGACATTTTTCCTCGGCGTGCCATCAGCGTAATCCCAACGTGCGATAAGTCCGGGAACGTAGGCTCGTTAATACTCAGGCCACGGCGCATCGTCGTGGATGAGGGCGAGTACTCGAGAAGGCAGAAGAGCAGCCCTTGTCTCACTCACCCTCTCAATGCTTAAGTTTTGTCTCCTTTTTTTGCGGACATACCGGAATATACGCAAGCGTGTGCCCACGTATGCGACTCTGTGCTAAAATACGCGGAGTGCGCGCGTGTTCGCCGGAGACAGGCAAATAGAAGAGCGTGGCGGAGGTGAAATGCATACAAGCACGCGTGAGTGCGTGTACACGGACGCAGGTAAGAACACGTGAGCGCTTAAGGGTAGACGGCTGCAGACGCGAGTGAGGCCGCAGACGTGTGTCTGTGTACGGTCCCCCGAGTCCGCTCTCACCCCAGCCACCGATTCGTGCATATGTTAGAGTCGACAAAGCGGATTAGAGCGGCGTAGGTGGAGTCCAATAATGACGAGCCACGTACGATGTCCAGCTCGATAGACGGCGCCAACGTTCCACGTTTCCGCAAAAGTTCGACGTCGACCTTACCTTGTGATCCGCGTAGACTCTGTAATTCTCCACTTTCCTAGGTACCCGCGCCGAGACGTCGGACAGTCGACCTCCCCCCTGTCGAGTAATCCGACTACTCGGTCCCCAATAACAGAGGAGAAAGTCAATCCTTTACCGGGAATCAATGAGAGATAATAGAAAGATGACAAACGCTCGCTGCAGAAGGAAATCGTTTGACAACGTGAACTTTCGCGGTATCCTCTGCCGACTTTCACAATCGCACGCGCGTACAGCGCAATTTCCCCTGCCGTTCTCCGCTCCCATCTTACCGACGCCTAACGAGCAAAAAATCGAATAACTCAATTTGAATGGGAAGAAATGAGAGCTCGGCCGACGTAACGGACAGCGAGGTGGCCCGTATATTTGCACTGTCCGCACGTATCGTCGGGCAAATTCAGCGGTGAAGAACTGAGAACGGTAGTCTGAGGGGGCCCGCACTATCGAATCCGAACAGCGTACCGTCTGCACCGCTCGGGGGATGAGGTTCTTGGGGTTCTCCTGGGTCCGGCTCATACGTGTGCCGGAGTGTGCCAGAGTGTGCGCTCCCGCGCGCCGAGGAGGGAAATGGAATAAGAGTGCGCGAACGAGGAGCGGAGGGTCGAGGGGCGAGTATGAGACGATGGCCGCCGTCCACTTACTCAAACCAATGCATACGTTACGCTGCGGCGAGGCGACCGACGCTCGATTGTGGATTCAATTTCAGAGGCGTCCGGCCAGTTAGCCCACCCTCCACTTCAAGATTGCGATGCTACGGGTCGCTGAATATGAAATATGCCCCGCTGATTGTCTGTGGATATTCCCTCCCCGTCCGATTCCGTCCTCTTCTCGCCCTCCTCCTCCCCATCCAGCTACCCCCTTTTTCGCCGCCAGACACCGAGCGGATCGCAGACGAGTGGTCTTCATCTTCGAGAAGTCGGGCGAATCTTCATTCGGCGCTCGTTTTTCCAGGAAAAAGGTTATATTCGTGTTCTCGTCGTATTTTTGTTCGCACCTAAGCTCCAAATGCATTTTCCTCCCCTTTTTCCCTCATCGTTGCATTATGCGCTTTGGCCACCGCGGAAAGTTACGCTCCGTTCCACGGTGCGCGAGAATCCACGTTTTACTCATGCTCAAAGTTATGCTCGCCATCTTTCCTGATCGCGCGCAAACTTTTTCTATGTTCGTTGCTCGCCTCTCTGTCTCACTCTGTCGCACCCTCCCTCCTTCTCGTCCACTTTTGCCGGCAACCGGCGAGACTCCGTCGTTGAGACCCTCCCCATCTTCGTCTTCGGCACGAGTGGGAGGACTTGCCCGCGTCTTCGCCGAGGTTCTATTATCTATGAGCGCTTTCATCGCGCGGGTCTGCGCTTCTAACAGGTTGCAACGTGTACGAGGCGAACGTAAAAGTTAATGCGGCCGTTTCCGGTAACGGCAGCGCACCGTGGCAAGCGTGTCGGTAAATGCTTACAGTTATATTTATAGTAATGGATTCCGCTCTAGCGAAATCTGAAATTCAATTTCTACGGCACCGAGAGAGAGACAGGGCACGGGAGAGGCGGGGGGGGGGGGGGGGGCGATAAGTATTATTCAAGGAAATCAGGAATCCGAGAGGAAGAAATTGTCGTATCTTGTCGACCCTTCGGCGTAGAACCCTTATCAACTTACTAACTTCTCTCCGAGCCACTGCATTCAGCCTCGGTTGCATAAAGCGATGATTATGAGGATGGTCTAGGACAAACAAATTGTTTTCACCGTTCACTTTAATATAAGGTTGGGGAAAAAGAAATCCATTATTTTTTCGGTACATGGCTGTAGTGAACGATATCTCGTAAAGTATCGATCAAAAAATTTGAAATTTATGCTCGTTGTAAAGATGACATTTCACACTAAAAAAAAATCTTTTGTTGTTTTTTGTTTCGTCCATTCAGTTGTGAGTTACAGGGTATTAAAAATGGAAGTCAACAAAGCGAACATTCGGTACATTTTACAGTTTTTCTTCGATAAAGGCGAAAATGCAAGCCAGGCGGCTGAAATTGTAAATGGTGTTTATGGTGCCGATACTGTAACAGCTAATTACGTGCAATTTTGGTTTCGTCGATTCCGTTCAGGCATTTTTGATGTTAAAGATGCACCTCGCACAGGCAGGCCCATCGTCGAAAATGTCAACCAAATCACAGAAATAATCAATATTGACCGGCATGTTAGTAGCCGTAGCATCGCTCAGGAGCTAAAGATCGACCATAAAACAGTTTTAAACCATTTGCGCAAAGTTGGATTCAAAAAGAAGCTCGATGTTTGGGTGCCACACTAATTAACACCGAAAAACATGTTGGATCGAATTTCCATGTGCGAAGCCTTGGCCAAACGCAATGAAATCGACCCATTTCTTAAACGGATGGTGACTGGGGATGAGAAATGGGTCACATACGACAATATTGTGCGAAAACGATCGTCGTCAAAGCGCGGTGAAGCAGCTCAAACGGTGGCCAAACGAGGACTAACGGCCAGGAAGGTTCTACTGTGTATTTGGTGGGACTGGAAAGGAATAATTTGTTATGAGTTGCTTCCGTATGGCCAAACACTAAATTCAGATCTCTACTGTCAACAACTCGACTGTTTGAAGCTAGCGATTGACCAGAAACGGCCAGAATTGGCCAACGGAAGAGGTGTTGTGTTCCATCAGGACAACGCCAGGCCACACACGTCTGTAGTGACTCGCCAGAAACTCTTGAAGCTTGGTTGGGAAATTTTAATGCATCCGCCATATAGTCCGGACCTGGCACCAAGCGATTACCACCTTTTTCTCGCATTGCAAAACATCCTGTGTGATAAGAAATTGGAATCAAGAGAAGATTGTGAAAATCGCTTATTAGAGTTTTTCGCCAATAAGGACCAAAACTTCTATGAGAGAGGCATTATGAAATTACCTTTAAAATGGCAACAAATTACCCAACAAAATGGTCCATATTTGACCCAAATCGGACAATCCAAAGCATGTTAAATAAAGTCTTGAACTTCGCGCAAAAATAATGGATTTCTTTAATACAATACACAGCTGTAATGAAGTACGGCTGGACTGTATAACGGGATCAAGCTCCATATACTTTCGACATAGACCCGTCGTCGAACTTATCGACTTACATCATCGACTCGACGAAAACAGGCGTCGAATAAATTCCCTCGGCGAAAAACAAAAGTGAACGGAATTGCAAATACTCGCCGCTAATGAATCGGCACGCCTCGTCCCACCGGCGGGCGAAAAACATTATCGGCAACTACTGTTCCGCCGACTGCTTCCATCCGCAAACGAGCCCGAGATAAACGAGCTAAAATCACGGTCACTCCCGCCCCGGGACGGCCGACGGCGGAGAAATTCGAGGCACTCGACTCGAGATGGGCCCTCGACGTATTAACAATTCCGCGTGCGTGATTTACCGTCGCGCGGTGCAAGCAGCGTCGACGATAATGAATTCAATTCCCCGCCATGGCCTCCCTCCCCCACCCCCGTCATCCCACCGTCCTCGACGTCGACTTCGTTCACCCCCTTAAAGCCCCCCGCCCTTCACCCCCTCGGGCCCAAACCCTCCACCTACCTTCATCCCCACCGCCTCGCCCTATTCCTTACTGCGCAGACTTGTTACGGCTTAATTAATCGCAATAATTAAAAGGAAGGCGTAGGTAACGGACCTGAAGGCGCAGTCAGCTTCAGGCGTGCTCCACGTTTGAATATGCAAAATCTCACTTACGTGGCGGGAGGGCCGACTCGGCGAGGGCGCCGTGATCCATGGGAAAGTATATTCCGGTTGGTAAGCTCGGCAGGGCCATGCCGATGTGGGCTCGGCAGATTGGGAAAGTCGATCGTCGCATTCGGTGTGCGGCCAGAATGCGCTGCATGTTGCGTCTGTGTCGGGGCCGATTAGAATTTCTATCGCTTCGTTACTGTAACTGTTACGACCCTGAGGAAAAGTGGAAGGCATCTGTCAATGCGCCGTACATAGCCGACCTTGGGTGTATGTCATTTAATCTAGTGCGAGGCGCTCTACGGTGAAACGCTACCTCTGTGCAAAAAGAGCTGATTTACGTATAAGACGTACGCACAGCAGATCTATGCATAATATTATAATATAGAATATAGAAGACGTACATTCTTGTAAGGAAACGTTCACGTGCTCTCTCGATGAGAATATTCATCGCTTCGTCATTGTATCTTTCTCCATCCCATGGAGAAGTAGAGAACACGACTCGACGTATTGTCGCAGACTGCAAGGGTTAGGTATACATCATCTAATCTACTGCAAGATTACATTTTGCCCCGACCGACGATACAACTTTTCCAACGAAAACTTAATCCACCTACGGCACCGCATCGTACCTGCGACGTATCATCATAACATATGCATAATGTCATGATACGGAATATAGAACGTTCATTCTTATAACCGAACCTTCATTTACCGCACCGCCCGTTTGAATCTCTTCGACCCCACCCCCTCATCGCTGGCCTGCACAAAATGAAATTTATCCGGCCCTCTAGTCACACACTTCTTTCGGGCCGTACATCCGCGCCAGCGCGTAAGCCTCGATTACACGTCGGTCTGCCGGCTGTCAGGAACGAGCAAGAAGAGGCAATTGGCGGGGAGCAATAAAGTCGTCGAGAGAATGTAAGCGGGATGGGAAGCCGGGCTCTGAGTCGAAACTGCGTCGGAAGGGTATGAAGGAGAGAATCTTCATAGCCGTGCGACTGGATACGTATACAGCCGGCTATCCGGTTGCATGGTATAAGGGGCCCCCTAAACCACGCTACGTTACTGCCGTGCCAGACGCGGAATAACAAAACCTTCGACGTCGTCTCTCGACTCCACCGACTCCACTCCCTGTCCCTCTCTTCCTCATCCTCCTTCTCCACCTCCTCCTCTTCCTCCTCCTCCCGCTCTTCGTTCGACGACACGTTCACCTGCCGGGCTCCATGCAAATTAAGCGGTATCATTGCGCGCCAGAAGAAAATTAATATGTTCGCGTGGCGGAGAAATCCCAGACACCCGTGACGCTAGCAACTTCGACACGGGCTTTCATTATCAGCCCCTGTGTCTTACGTTTTTGCCCGCCGGCGCGCGGAATGCACGCAGGAGGAAGGAAAACGTTTCCGGCGCCGGAAAACTGACTCGGGAAGAAATGGCGGGACGACAAATTGTTCCGCTTCTGTGGACGGTGGAGCGGAGAGGGGAGGGGGAATGAAAGAAAGGGGCAGTAACGACGGTTTAATGAAAAGCCACTTGTCACGCTTTAACGGCGGCCAACGTGACGCGGAATAGAACAATTTTCTCGGACTTTACGGCGGCGCGAAAAGCATTTTTCCCGCATCGGTCAGCGTAAATAATTGTAACAACGATCAAGAGCAAGATCTCCAGGATGCTAGGAAGATTTGATTATCATCGAAAACGTTCCTCGGACTCAAGATCCACTTTATCCCCTCCTTCCGATCCAAATCCGTTGACCAGGAACGGCTTGCGTTTCCATGCCAGGCGCCTATCATCCAGTTTCTTCGACTACGAGCCGGGCCGGCTGATGGGAATCGAATGGTCGAAAGAAACTGGCTCCCCGGTTCAATTGACAGCTTCTTGCCGCACAAAGGCGCCAGGTTATTACCGGCTAATGGACGCGCACTCGAAACCGGCCGCTCGGATGCAAATTGCGCCCGCGATTTTCCTACGTTGCCCGCGCCCTAATGACTTCAATTATCTTGTCCGAACGACATTGAATGACGATTTTGCGCCGCGTTATTTATCGACGACGAACCCCTCGTCTGCGTGCCGTCGAAATTCGACGTTCGCGTAAATCGAGATTCGCCGCTCCACCGTTCGGACTGGCCGCACCCCTGCGGTTGGCACCGCCATTAATGTAGGAACGCATTGAATTTTCCGGTGGCGGACGAAAGATAAAATCGTGCGCCCAGTCGAACCGTGGCGGGAGAGTCGATCATGGGAGAAAGTCGATCGGCGGGTCTCGGCGTGTGCGGATAATTAAGCGAGCCAATTAACTGCCGGTGAGCACGCTCGGAGACGGCGACGCGATCGTCCTGATAATCTTTTCGCAGACAGCAGGTACAAGTAATCTCGCGATAATTTCCGGCTGAACGTTCAGCTCACCGTTCGCTGCCGTTTTTAACGCTCGAGGACGCCGTGCATTAAGATTGACTCGGATCGCGCGTACGACTTCTCACTTTCGCTGCGAGGCGGTTTCGAACATTTATGAGCAATTTTTTAAATGAACCAATCGGCAGATATGCCGGTGAAATCGACACACTGCGCTTTGCATGAATTTGAGTGAAAATTAAGAAGTAATTTCGAATCATTATCGTCAACTTTTATTTTCCGCTCTGTTCATTTAATATATTTTCGGCACGTACCGTGCATATACTAACAATTTTAAAAAATGTGTATATTGTTAATGTACGTAAAGATGAAGCAGACGAAAGGAAACAGTATCAATATAAGTATTTAGGATGAAAAAGAGAAGAAGAAAATTAATAATGGAAACGAATCGGAATAAGTGCGATAATAATTTCCAATAAACGAAGAAACAGAAGAAACGTGTGTACGAACCGAACGAGTCCGACAGCCAACCTGGCGGACGCAATTTTAATGCACTCCGAGCGGCAAGAAGGAAGGCGAGAGTCCTTCAACCCGCCGATTCCCGGAGGACGAGAATAATTGGGGACCTCCTTATTATAAGAATGCCTCATAATAAAGGAAGTCCCCCCTACTCTCCCCTTCATCTTCTGTACTCCGCAACGCCGACTCGTCCGCCGTGTTTCCCCATTCTCGGCTTCGGAGTTTAACACAATCGCGGAAGGCAGCCGTTCGCTAATGATTTCCACAAATTGTTGCACTCCAGGCTTAATTACATCTCGCAACAACGGAATGGATGTCCCATTATCCGGCAGTATACAGCGGGCCACGACTCATCCGTGACTCCGTTAATTGATCGTTGATCCTTGATTCGAAGAGGCTGCGAATCTTGCTCGCTAGAACAGTCCCGAAGACTTCCCGCAGAACAGTCCTAAAGGATATTTTACTCCTTCTACCAGCACAAGAATGCTCCCGCGAGTGCGTAGGTTCGAAAAGACACTCGAAGCACGACTCGACCTGAGCCCGCTCCGAGATTATAAAGAAACTGAAGAGAGAGAAAAAAGCGAGAGGGAGAGGGTGAGGCGAACGGCAGGGTGGGGTGGATTAATATTCGGAGGATTTACGGATTTAAAAAGATGCCATGGAAGAATATCGACCTCGAGGGCTGGCGGCCCTTAAGTCTGCGCGGGTTTAAAATGTTTTCAACGGTGCAGCTTTCTATATAATATGCCTGGCAGACCCCCTCTCCAGCTTTCGGCTGATTTATTACGTAGCCTCGACCAGCTCGTCGTCCCTCGCGCCCTTCCTCCCCCGGAAGCGGTTGTCGCGACGGAGGGGGGTAAAACATATTGGCACGTTATTAAATTCTTGCTTAATACGCCGGAATAATGGCGTCAGGGCTCGTGGCGGCGGCCGCGAGAGATAACGGACCAGGACATGTCCGGCTGTTACATGCCTCGTCGGGATCGACGCGGGATCAATCATGTCAGGGGGCGGACGTTGAAGTCCTCCCGGAGCTTATGGAAAAAGGACGAGGGCCAATGGGGAAAAAAGCTCTTCTTAGCCGGGCTCAAACCCCTATGCAAACGGATGAAAACTGTGAATCCAGAAAAACCGCTCCGCATATAAATAAATTTTTGATCCTCTCCGACGATGTCTGCAAGCGAATGTGTGGTTTTTGGCGGAAGACGTAACGCTCGCGATGACTGTAATTCTACGCGCATGAAAGAGATCCCCACAAGCAACCCCTCGTTTTTAGACGTCATTGTCGTTTGAAAATCGAGAAGCACGCAGCTTGCGGGGGTGAACATCTACGCGCGGCGGACCGTCGGATCAATAGAGGATCGAATTTCCTTAATGGATCACGCGATAAGTTCCGTTCATGAACGGGGAATGAGTCATTCCCGGGGCGTCAGACAAATGCCTCCGCTGTCGGCGCACAATGTAGAACAAATATCCGGAAGTTAATAGCCGGGGCGGCCATTTCTTACCCGCTCCGAGCCCTGCAGCTGTCACGCGTCGACCGGTTAATGTATTTTCTAATTTACCCCGACACTCCCCCCGAGCCGCCCTTTCGCAGCTCGGCAAATCGCTTTTAGGTAGGCGACCTCTCAGCTACCGAGCAAAAAGCGGCCATATTAAACGACAAGCCGCGACTCATTCTTCCAGCCTGCTTGCCGAACTGTTCGCGGCGACCGACTACTGTGATAGTAATGGTACATCATTTTTCTCGAAGAGGAATAAATGTCGTTTCGAGGAAAGAAGTTAACGTGGAATTAAGGGCTTGTGACGCATTCCTGCTGAAAGAGAGCTGGGTTTTATTTGGAACCCTTTCTCTGACTCAGTGCAATGTGGACTCAGTGTACGAATCGCACGCAATCGACGTGGCAGTGAAATTTGTCACGCGATGTCAATCAGCTGGATTCTTGAAGGGTCACGCGAGCATTCTGTCGATCGAAAATTTCCAGGAATTACTGAATCATTCCCTTTGCGACACTGACCGGTCACCCCGCGTTAACCTAAATCTCTCGTTAAATCTGTCCCGATGTTCTTTTCATTATTCCAACTAGCTACTCGGCGATCTCAAACAGTTGCGCAACACTTTGACGTTGCAACATGAAAAAAGGAAGAACATATACAGCAACAAACAGGGTTACATAACAGCTACAATGCAGCGTTTAACCGAGAGTGCCTCACACAGAAAATCTTGCATAACGAACAAGCTACCGCGTCGCTCGCCTGCGTCGGCCTCTAAGTTGCACAACCGAAAGTGGCGGGTCCGTGTCAAAAACGTTTCTGCCGAGCGCATTCGGAAATTTAAGTGCCGGGCACGATTCCTTGCCCGGACGAGCCGGTCGAAAGTGCCGACATTGAAGCCTGTCGACGCATCAATCAGCTGATGACTGCTCCGTTACGCCCTATTACGTCGGTAAATAGCGCCGACGTTTCAGCCGAAGTGGTAGTCGATAGAGTTGAAAGGGTGTTATGATCGATTTGTACACCCTCCCCGACCATCTCCACCCCCTCCAGACCCGCCGCACCCTCTTGCCACCCCTCCGAGCCATCCGCACTCGCCGTTTCTACACAAATCGTCCCGCGTTATCCGCCACTCGTCGCTCGCATTTGCATTCGCACGTGTACCGACGCTCGAACCGGAAAACTTTGCGGAGGGAGAGATTTTCCATGAGCGCGGCACACAGCCCGTATCGTTTATACGCCCGATGCGCATCACGGGAAAATGAAATGCGCGCCTACCTTCGCTAATTACGCTGCTCGTTTTCGAGGACAGAGCATAATTTCGATGCGTGCCCGAGATGGGCTCGCGTTCGAAATATCGGTAGAGCTTTGCGGAGAGGATGTTTGTTAAGGTAGCGAGCGAGCACGAGTGGGACTCGTTCAATGTTCGATGTTCCATGGTTACAATCGAAACGACCGCGGTTTTTCGATTCTTCCGCTCGCCGCGTACGCAAACCACGCTGCGCGCTCAAACCTTTGAATAAAACATAGGTCATTTTTTTGTCGATCGAAAATGTTGCGCGCTTCCGAATGGAGCCTTTTCGAGTTCACCTGCGCGCGAGTGCATGGGGGTGGGGGAGCGGGGGGAGGGGGGGTCAATCGGCAGGCTGGAGGTTGGCTCGAAGGCGCGAGAAACGGGAGTGGCTCATGGGGGAAAGTAAAAACGGAAAGAGTCCCGAAGCTTATCTGTCATTTGCCGCGTCTGCGACCGCCGATATAGATATCCGTCTCTCCATTAGAGGTTGCCGGCTTATTCCCATGGTAACGTCCCTTGAAAATTTCCATCCCACTCTGCCTTACTACGAGCTTTTCCGCTCCCTCCCTCGGCCGCCTCTATTTTCCCAACGAAATCTGGCCGTGCCCACGACGGCGTGTACGCGTAAACATATGCAGAGGCGCACATCGACATGCGCCAGACACGAGTAACGCCGGGCAGGCCGAACGTTTCGCGTACCTACATACCCAGCTACGTAGAGACCGCGCACGTACGTGTACAGGTAATGCTCGAGATGGGAAGAACGCGCACGTGTACACGGCCCTGCCCTTGTAACGTTTAATACTTGCGAGCAGGCGGCCGTGCAATATCGGATACGTCCATTAATCGGATCTGGGCCCCGCCCGGTAACACACTGGAACTTTCAAAATTGCAGCCGTATCGGTGAAATATGTGTTTTACACGATCCCCACGATGTCCGAATCCGCCGATTAATCCCCGCCCATATTATGACGATCCCGCGAATGCGTCGAATAAATAGTGGACCGGAACAATGCAGACAGCGTCATGGATCGTCGATCGAATTCCACGCATTTTAACGTTCAACCTTCAAAAACTGCTGGACACCGAAATACCGTCGAAATTCGCTCCTTTAAAGGGGAGAGGGTCGTTTGATCGTCGGCTGAAGGGAAGAAGTGCTATCCGCCCTTAATGCGCTCTTTCGAGCCTTTCAATGGTCCAGTATATTCCCATTTGTAATTTATGCCCTTTGTTTTAATATTCCCGGAATTTCCATCGCGTCTCTTTCATTTGAGCCCGCCCCTAGCGACGTATGGCTGTGCCATACATATATGTCTTTATATGTGTGCATACGTACGCGTCGTTCGCGCGCGCTCTTCTTTAATATCCACGCAATTTTCAGCGCTGGGTGTATATGAAAAAAGGGACAAAGGACGGCAAGCGGGGGAGAGCGGTCGAAATTTGAGGCATCTAGATGCGTGGAAATCGTATTAGCAGCCTATTCGATGGAATAATATCTAGCGCCTGCCGATCCATCGCGTGTCGCGCAATAATTACCGGCTAGTGCGCGATAATTGATTTCGTTTAAAGGACCGGGTTCCTGGCAACAGGGGCGCAAGGATACGCGATTATCTGCCGTCGATGGTAGGAGGAAATGAAATGAAATTGCGCTGTTCCGCTGTCACTTGTTCGCTTTTAGAGCAGAGGGTAGCCATAGTGAAAAATTCGAGCTCCAACAAGAACGCCAAAAGCAAGAAAAAAAGTAGCGATAAATGACGATGGACACTGATCATCCTAATGGATGGTCATAAACTTAATGCTCAGTAAAAGATATTCATTTAATCAACTGGAGTTCAAACAGACTGTAAAAAGAATCGTTTGAACGATGAGAACAGACTTGATACAAGGAAGGTGTACAAATAAGAACACGTTCGAGAATGTGCGATTTAAATGTTGAACTAATAAACTCAGAGTTGTCGAAGAAGAGTGAATAACGAAAAAGTTACGCGTCGACATGGGAACATTTCGAGTGTCTACATTATGCCCCGATGAAATCGGCGAACGTTCGCCAAAGTTCATTAAACAAACTCCGTTGAAAGAATCAGTCGAGTTTTGTCGAGCTGGGAGCGAAAACAAAACTCCATCCCGGATGAGAATTTCTCCGGCGACAGCGAGAAAATTACTTCGTTAATTAAACAACATTTTTTTACATTCACCCTGTGCACCGCGCCGTCTCGCCGGACTGAATATAATAGAAATTCCATCGGGACGGAAACTGACATTACTCGCCCGTAATAACCCGATACGCTGTTCCGTCCGTCAATCAGCGTGCGCGCGCGTGCACACTTTGCAAAGAGGGCAAAATGTCGTATCTCGCGGTCGGTATAAAGTAAGATATGTCCTTTGAGGAAAATCGAAAAGCGAATTCAACGAGATGAACAAAGAGGGATTGGGGGAGGAAGAGTGGAACAAAGTGGAAGAGGAATGGGCGGGCAAAATTGCGTGCACGGAGATTGAGCGAATGGAAATCAACGTGAACGTTGACAAGAATCAGTTTAATTTCCGCCCAGGATGTTCCGATATCTGCTCGGCTCTATCAGACGCGGGCGCATTTCATAATGGCGGATTAAAAGCGAGCTGCGTCCAGTTCGCTTTAATCGCCATATTTTCGCATTCGAATCTGGCGCGATCGCGTACTGTGAAAAAAAGAGTGCACGATTCTTTTCTGTTTGCCTGAATTCGCATCGAATCCGAGCCCGCGGATCGGCTCTTCTTTCAACCGGCGATTTATTTCGACGTACCTCTTTTGATATCAGCGAGATCGCCGGCACAAATACAATCTGTCGGAGGCAAAAATGGTCGCAGCTATACAACCACGATGAAATGGGAATAATTCGGCATCGACGTAACAACGAAAACGCTGCCCGAATGGCATGAGACCGTTGCACTCCGTTTTAACACAACTGTAATTACAACAATTTATCTACCGACACGTTTCTAATTATAAATAATTCACAGTTGTACTTCCCGCGCAATTACAAGAATAATTTGCAGTAATTTTCCCCGAACGAGATGCATAAAATATTGCGATGGCAGTCGATTTATTCGTCCTCGTCGAAAAATGAATGATCGTATCGGTCTCGAAAGGTACGAGGTCGGCCAGGTCCAAATTTAAGTTGTCTCTCAGACACAGTTGTATTCAGAGGATCGGACTCGTCTGAGGATCGTACCAAAGCCGGCTACGGATACGACTAAAACGACTGAATGGCCAATCGGTAATTCGCTGATCAACTAATGGCAGCGAGCAGCTTTAAAGTCCCTCGAGCTCCGGAATCCGCTGAATGCCCCCGAGAACGATGCTGATCGGATGCTACGATCGCCGGAAACGTCGACGGGGCCGAGTGCAAATCGGCCGCGATTGAGGCGGGACAATTATTGGGGCGAAAATGATTATCGGCGCTTGAAAAGTTACTCGCAAGTCGGTCGCCGGTTTCAAACTTCCCGCCGTGCTCTGTAACGATTCGGCTTGTTCGGAATTCAGGTCGAACCACTGCTGAGTGAAGACCCTTACCAATCTACACATACTCTGCTATTCTTGTAACGAAAAGTACTCTTTCGAATTATTCCTTCCCTCTTACAACCTTTGTCACGAGTACCTGTTATTCGTGACTGTATAATAACATTTCATTTGTGTCCAATGTATTCGATATTAATTTTAAGCATATTCAAAGAGTGGTACATGTAAATGAAGTAAACATTTGATTACATATGCGTCTGCAATAATGAGTTTAATCACTTCAAGTTGATTACAGAAGACCTTACACGTTCTCACATATATAAGACTGAAACGTCGAACTTGCAATCATCGCGAATGTTCTCCGTGAAAGCCAGCTTCGATCCCGAGAACGAATCTCGGCAACGAATCGGGACACACGCACGCACACTATCGCGTCAGTCGGTGGCATTCGAGGAGCGAGGGGCTGCCTCAGGCCACAATCCGCAAATTGACAACTTCGAAATGGACCAGTCGGTATAAAAGGCACCGGTCGGTCCTCTCATGCGCATTAGATGAGCCTACCCTTTGTTTCTCGTACGAGGAAGCACTCGGGCTCTCCTCCGTTTCCTCCGCGCCTCTTTCTCACCCCCTCCGTCGCATTTTTCGTCTTCGTCCTCACATTCGCTTCTCGCCCGCACTTCCCCTCCCCCTTCTCCTCTCGTTCCTCTCTTACGACGGATTTAAGTACTGCCCCAGTCTCGTTGTCATCGTCCCGGAAGGGAATGACACTTGATATGCACCCCAGCGTCAGCGAGAGGGGGTTGTTCGTCGGGACGATACCCCGGCTGATAAATTCATAAATTCGTGAGCAGTCGATCTAACGGAGCGTGGAAGGCGAACGAGAGTGAGGCTCGTCGATGACGAGGCCTCCCCCGTGACATTTACTCGCCTCCTCGTAAATGTAACGACCGGTACTTTGAGTCATCGTGACTCACGGATAATCATGATCCTTGTAATGCTTGACGTATTCTTGGATATTTATGTCGATCGCGCCCCGCTGCCGTATATCAAATGTTTGACCTTATCAGCGTCGGCGAGACAGTTAAGTGTTCATACTTTTTACGCTTATTATATCATTTTTTTTTTAAGACAAATTTGATCATTCTAAAATAACAATAACCAAAGTGCGATGCAATTGGAGAGATCATCTATAAAGTACGACCAAATACACATCATATTATCCAATTTATTCCATGCCAATTTGCGGTAATCGTATAAGTGTCACCTTTTCGGTAATAACTGGATTTTCCAATGACCCTCGAGAAAGAACTCCTCGACCTCGAAAAAAATGTTCTTAAAACATCAGAAGTCAACAGTCGATCGAGTGCTCCCATATTGAAATTAAAATTGCCATTTATCACATACTTAGTCAATTCTTTTCTCAACGAGAATAAAAAATCAATCTACGAAGGAGACAAGTGATAACGAACTCACGAAATTACTGGAAACGCTTGTATACGACGACTCCACGAATCAAACTGCATCCGGATGGTACGACCTCCTTCGAAATTCGCTCGCGCCGCCGTCGTCAGCCGAAAACAGTCTGGTTCACGTTTCTGATTGAACGAAGGACTCTCGCCGGCGGCGTCATCCGGAGGCATCCTCTCCTCCCTCCCAATCGATGCAGTACCGGATGCACGCGAAACGAGAAGTACGCGTCCGGGTAAACGGGAAAGAGCGAGCCTGCAGACGACAAACCAATTAATTCCCCATTCCGAATCGTTCGAGTGGCCAACTGGCTCAGGTACGTCTTCGTGCCTCTCAATTCGGACGCGCGCAATTGTCCATGAGAACGCGACCAGCTTTCGGGAGCGAGAGATGAGTTGGATGGTGAGGGGCTGAAGAGGGGTACGCCGAGAGGGTGAGACAGAGGGAGACAGGCTGGAAAGGATGCGAAAGGGGTGGTTCGAAATCGACCGCGCGCTTATGCAGATGTAGGTGAGCAGTGGCAAGCGGACAAAGTGAGTCGGAGTTTGACGAAACGCGGGTCCCTGGGAGTGATAA
The DNA here is from genome assembly GCA_914767735.1 of Anoplius nigerrimus. Classification (NCBI taxonomy): domain Eukaryota; kingdom Metazoa; phylum Arthropoda; class Insecta; order Hymenoptera; family Pompilidae; genus Anoplius; species Anoplius nigerrimus. The sequence goes on along the minus strand of OU612088.1, from coordinate 10,944,398 downwards.
AGATGGCGGAGGTGAGTGGCCATGAGAAGAGGGGGATGTGGACGAGAGGAGTGGCAGCGTGACGGATAGGGACGAGCGAGGGACGAAAATGAAGGGAGTGAAAAACAAAGGATGAGGCTAACGGAATTCCGCGATACGAACCGAGGGAAGGGTAGAGAGAGGGACTGGGTCCGGGCTGTGGGGGAAGAATACGTTGGGTGATCACGCCAAGAGCCCATTCGGGGTTGTACCCGATGCGCTTAATGGCTGTACACACCGACTATACTACCGACGAGTTATCCCGCACTTTTTTCTTCCAGCGGACCTGCATGACTATCGTACTCCCTCGCGAACCACGTCTCGTGCCGATTCTCTCCCTCCTTCTCTTTCTCTCGCTCCCTTCCCGTCTTTTCTTTCCCTCTTTCTTTCCGTCGCTCTCCTTCTAGCCACACTCATCGCTTCATTCCGTCCGACACATTTCCTTGTCTCCATCCATATCCGTCTGGCTCGTGTCCTCCCACCGATGAGCGCGACTCACTCAGCAACTTTTTAATCACCCCCGGCCGAACAAAGGTACCAGACGCAACGGGTGTCCCGAAACGAACGCGGGCCTTTCCTCCTCTGCCATCTTCCGTCCCGATGCCCGCGAACTCAGCGGCACCCTCCGCGCTCGTGAGAAAGAGGGGCACTTTGACATCGACGCGGCGCCCTCTCCCTTTTTGAAACCGTTTCCCGGCGAGCGAGGCAGCGGCCTCCTTAATTAGGAGGCGGGCTACGAAAAGGGATATTGGATTTGCGAGTTCCATAATTAAGCCAGCGCCGAACGAAAATTTTCGTCGTAGCCCCCGCGAGGAGCAGTTTCGAGGCCGCCGACTCGAGAGGACCGACGCTCGTGACTTGCAACTTATTTCGTAATGCGCGTCGTTAACGATCATCAAGGATACGTCTGCGAGACATTAATTGAGTCACGGATGCCAGCTTAATCTGTTTCCGGACAGAAAACGTAGACTACTGCCGGACGCACGCAGTTCGCTACTGAACTAACGTATTATGAGACATTAAGAGGCTGAAAAAGGTTGGCCAAATTGATGTTTAAACTCGATTATGAGCAGACGCGATGCGATATTGGCCGGAAGAAGATGCAAGAATGTTGCGCCGGCAAGTGTTTGTCGTTCTCCTTTTTGCTCGAGCATCATGAGAATGTCGGCGAAATAACTATCTACGGGTAGTTGCCGAAAGCGACGTTCGCCTGCTCTCCCGCTGGCTCGTAACAGGGAATATTCGCCGACATTATCGTAATTCCCGTAGTCAGAGAGTCTCTTTTTTCACCTCTCATTGTTATTTTACCGTGGCCGTCTCTGTACCCCGTACGCAGCGCCCACGTCGACTCTCGTTTCCCAAACGAGATTTTCGTAGGCGGCTTTTTATGCTCGCGCATTAACGGGAGTGTGCCGGCACGTGAACATTCTCATTCGGCTCATCTGGCAGGGCTGATGTTGGTAGGACCTCGCAATCAGTCATTGTTCGTCTAACGACAGTAATAAAGCCGGTCGTTCTTTGATCTGCGAAACGTTCCTCTCGTTGCCGGAGTCCGCCGGGGTGACTCGCTGACAATGACGAGACTGGAAAAGGCGCGCGGAAAGAAGTTCAGGCTTCGCCTGTCTTGTACAGACATTCTCCGCCATCTCCCTACACCCCTGCACCGATTCCTAAATTAATTATTCTGATAAACGAGCCACGGTGGAAGTGTTATACGAATACAGGGAGAAGAGAATTTCCTGAAAAATGGCTCTGTCTCTCGGCACACCCCGTATAGCGTGCAGCGCCGGCTACCTTCCTTATCGAAAACCAACCCTTCGCGTTACAGTAATTATACCGGCGATCCCCACCTCTCGCTCCTCTTCATTCTTCCTCCTGGCCACCGTCTATCCACCTCAGCGGCTTTTGTAAGACAATGAGCCGTGTCTCCGACCGCGCGAACCAGCGCAGCGCATTCCTACGTCGGCCTCTGCCATTTTCCTTCCCACCCTCCGCCACCCTCTCCACCCACCTCCCCTGCTTTTCATTCTTCCGACTCAGCTCGCTTTGCCAACTATTCACTTTCCGAAATTAGGCGACCGCTTCAAGGCGATCGCGATTTCGCCTGGCTCGACTTTTTTTGTCCACCCTCCGATGTCACCCCCTCCCTCGGCTCCGGACCTCCTCGTCGCAGCCTACCGAAGTCATGTCGAGGAGTCGAAAACAAGAGGCACGTCGGTGAGCTTTCAGGCCGAAGGGAGCGGAAAGGTGATTGAGAGTCGCGCCGCTTCTCGATTTCCGACCAGTCGCGGATTCGTTTGCCTGCCTCCTTCTTTTTTGAAAGGGGAGAGCTCGCGTCGCGCCGATTCGTGAAATTCGACGTAATGGCGCGACGAGCGGAAGTCGGATCCTTTGCCGGAACGTTTTCGGTGGGAAAAGTTTCTCTGTTCGGAGGTAAGCGAAAACACGAAGTCGCTCATTCATCGGCCGATCAAAGATTCGAAGGGAGAGCTTTGAAGGATTTTTAATACTCGCCAAGCTTTGCGTACGCATAATTATATTATCGCTGGCGGCGTTGAGTGATTACTGTGACATTTATTGGTCGATTCAAATTAATGCTGATTTATAAAAGTAGACGATTTATCACATTATCTCATTATGTACAATTCCGTTGTATAGATTACTGAAATAAGAAAGACGTTATTGTTATAATCTCCAAACATGTGTAGCTCATATCGCCTGTTTAAAATATGATCAAAATGCAATAAGAACACAATTACCACCAACAAATCGCTATATGACGACATCCGTTTTGTTTCAGTACAGCGATCGGTCCACGCCCGTTCTCCTGATAGTCTCGCTAGCGGGGATCAAAGTATGCAGTCCCGATGGAAAAGTAAGTAAATCAGCACCCCCATCCCACCCTCGTTTATCGACACCACGCCAGCGCGAACCAACTACCGCCGAACTTTGCTCGAAAATTGCTCTTACTCGACTCTCTTTCAGCCAGAATATTTCCGGCGCGGCCAGCGAAGAGGGCCGAGTGGGAGGGGAAAAAAGATTAACGCGATCGTCGACAAAGAAACTCGGCCAACCAGCCGCGCGGAACGGATGACACCGGTGGTCCGATTAAAGTGCGCGAACATATGTATTTGCGAAGCTCGCCGCGCATATGAGGAGACGCGTGACGCTTTTTACGGGCCGTGCTTTTAGTTTCGAGACTCTGTGTATTTCGGCACGAGCGGCAGGGCTGCTTTGCCGCCTCTGTCGATGGTCGACGCGAGGGGCGCTCGGAAGGGGGTTACTGGGGAGTAGAGGGGGAGGATCGTGTGCATATCAAACGGCTCCTTTTGTCGGAAAGGAGGCGCGGCATTGCGAATCCGAGCGACACGTCGAATCCGCACAGGAAACAGATGTTTTGTGCGGCTACCTCTGTGTGCGAAACGGCCGCGTCCGCCTGAAATTCGAGCTGATGGGCCTAGCGGTGGAATGTCTCGTTTGAGCTAGGATTCGGAAGAGAGGAACGAATTATATCCTGCACTTTTCCACCGCAACCTGACTAATGTTTTAAGCTACATCATACACTTTTGTTCTCTACTATTAAATCGTGTGTATAATTCAATGCTGAAGGAAATATTGATAATCTGGTTCTTTCTGCCAGTGCGCTCTTCTTTCTAATAATCACAGTAAAATACGCGCAAGCAAAACGATATTTGATTGATCTCTTAATATTTAAGATTAACATATAGCTTACTTGTTCCCAATTGATGCTGCTTAATTACTCATCGGCCACAATACTTTGATGCCCGGTTAGGACCATTGTCCCGGTGATTGAAGTACAGATGATTGCGTTGCATCAGATTTTAATGACGTAAACGAATTCGATCAGGCGCTCGTCAATCGAATTGTCGCTGGGAAAAAGGGTAGCGCGAGTGGCGACTTTCGGAAGCGATATTAATTAAACTAATTGCGACGCGCTCGATCGAACGGCAAACAGGGAAGGTCAGAGAGCGGGTCTCGAAATCCGCCACCGAGCGATGATCTCGGGCGCGAACCGTTGATAATCCCCTTTGTACGAGCGAAAACGAGTGCCCGCCCGACGGACAGACGTCAAATATAAATTCCGATCGGCGGCCGCCGTCCGGCTGCACTTTTGCAATTAAGCGACCCGCGCCCGTCGAACTGTAATTATTATTCGTAAAATTGAATCGCGCCCGATTTGCCGACGATCGCCGCTAATTGGCGAGGCCGCGCGTGCTGCCGGCGAAATAGAAAAAATATAGAGGGAAGGAACGACGAGTGTTTCGGGCCGAAATGAACGTTGAAGCGATTAATTGTTGCTCGCCGCGTCGGACGTGCGTCGGCGGAACGTGTCACGCGTCCGTCATGTAAGCCAGTTATTTGTTGCATTTCCCGACACGTTGATTGGCACGAAAAATAATAGTTCTCGATGTTTGAATATCCTGCTTCTCTGCCGTTGACATCAGCTCTGACTAGCGCGTGCAAATAAAGGATTTTTACCGGTGGCTAATTTACGGTGAAACTTGAGTATTTTGTAAGGTAGAGAGAGGATTGAATGTTCGCTGTTGGAATCGGAAGAGAAGCTACATGTTTGAAGAGTGGGACAAAATAATACCTCGCCGCTGCACGTGGTGACAGTGTTGCTGGCTGACTGTTTACTGCTCGTGGCTTGTCTCTTTGCCCTCTAGTATTTCCAGCTCAATACTCGGGGTACGGCGTTCCCTTGTAACCAGTCAAGGGTGCTTTTTCTTCTATTCTGTCTAATGCGGGACCGATGATCTGACCCAGGTCATTTTCGTGTAACTCCATCTTCTTACTCACTCAACCATCCACCGACCTTATGATTTTAAGAGGTTGTTAGCGTACATATTTTTAGCAACTGATGATTGTCCGATTACGCTATGGCCATCTTCAGTTTTTACATTACTTTATGTGCACCTAGGGGAATTTCTACAAACTTTCACAGTGTTTAACGTTACACTTTGCGATGTTATATTACGTTGCATCTTTCTAACCCATTATTTGACCACTAAGGTCATTTGAGGTTTAGCCAGCAATGGAGTATTTTAACCACAATTTGATACTGGTTTGACTGGCTTAACTTTATAATATTACATCGGACGGCCAATGGAGGGCACTTTGGCATAACTTACACCTAGTAGAAGGTGATAAAATCATTCACATGACTTGTTTAGGATTTTACTTCATAGTGGACCATTTTAGCCCCATTTTGACACATATTTGAGTGTCTTACGTTTATATTAGATGATTGAGCGACCAACGGAGGGAACTTTGGCATGACTTGAACCAACAAAAATATAATAAAACTTTCAAAATAACCGAAAAACATCAACACATTTGTGGCCCTGTTTTCGATTTATTACCACCTCATCCCATAGATTTTAACCCGCGTTAAAATTTGGTCGCAGACGACACTCCGAATTCCAATCAGTTTCAAAGACACAGCCATTTTTCGAGGTCGAAAAAACATTTTTATAAAATATTCGTATTCACAAATGGTTCTATCGGAAAGTACGCGTCAAAGGCTTCAAGAACGCTTATATATGTTATAGTTTTTAATCGCTGCTTTAGAAGTTACAGGCAATGGAAAAAAATTGCGTTTTTTTAATGGGTCTGATTCATTTTAGCGAAAAATCGAAGGTCGGCGGACCGAAACGCCCTTTTGCTATCATATAGTAAGTACGTCGAAAATAACCTATATAAACGTTTGCCGTTCATAAAAAATAGCAACATTTTCAGAGCCAAACCAAATTTTATGAAAAGATGATGAAAACTCGACATTTGCCGGTTCTATGCCACATAAAGTTTCCCATCCCTATTATTCGTTAAAAGTAGGAAGAGGATAACATACTTCAGAGAAATCGTAATTCAACAATTCTAAGTAAAATATTTTGGTAGGTATACTCAAAAAGCGTTAAAATAATGGTGGAAAATGGACGTTTGTAACTCTCCGATTCAATGTAAACAAGGTTTCATAACTTCATTGTTATTCCTCATGCCTACAACGTCAATCACACGTAGCCAACGCCTCAGTCACCGGCAACAGCCTCACTGAACCACATCGCATTGCGAACATGTCGAAAAATAATTGAATAAAAAACCCACCCCAACGCGAGTCCCATATTAACAATTTTCCACCCATTTCGAATCGGTCCAAACATAACGCCGTTATTCATTTTGAACGCATCGTTTGCGATCAAGAACTAACCATTCACGATGATGTCGGTCGTGTAACGCGATATTACGTTCAATTTGCCCGCGAACAGAGTTGACTCCAAAAATGCGGACCGATTTAACAATTCGACTAAATAAACTCGGAATTTACTGAGCGGAAATTTGTAAAAAAAAAAAGCAGCGAGCGCGACAGACGGTGAACGACAACTGTTACCCGGCTCGTTTTCATCACTCATCATCACGCGCGCCTCGTATCGTCGATTTTGCACGTCGTCGGCTCGAGTTCCGCGCCGAAAAAAACCCGGGGGGAGAAACGTATACAAAAAAGCCGGTAGAGAGGAGTGAAAGCACGAATTGTGAGCCATCGGCACGCGAGGGTGATTATCGTCCGACGATCGAAGGAACACAGACGAACGTTGATCCTGCCGCTAGGCAGGGGTGGGCGTTACCATACATAGCAACGTCAATAGAATTCATCATCGGAATTTATATTCGAATTAATTGAAACCGACCCCCCTGCCTCCGGCGTTTTAGATTATCCCATTTTCGTTGCCGTTTTATTTCCGCTTTATCATCATTACCTGCACGAGCCGTCCCGCTGTCGCTCGACAACTCCTAACGGCTCGTGTGGCGGATCGGAAATAAAATCGGAACGCTGCCGGTTTCCTGCAATACATTAATTGGGCCAAAGATCCCGAACGACGACAGAGAGAACCAGCGTTTCCCGGCTTTCACCCCTTTTCGGTATATTCTGTCCATTTTTCGTCCATCCTCCACCTCGAGCCCCTCCCCCATTTTATAGCCAGGTTCTAATTTATTGCCCATCTCAATTCGGGGCCCGGAGTCGAATTCGATTCGATGGGCTTCGATTAATCCGCGTGTCAAGTCTCTCTGTATGGGCCGGGAAACGAAGAATTGATCGGTGAGCGAGAGGCGCCCTGACGTGTAACGAATAATTGCTCGAATCGTCCATCGTTTGATCGAGTACCTTTTACAAAGGGGGGTTGCAGGCCGGGGGTTAGAGCGTGTATCGCCGGCCCGCCGGGTAAATAAATTGAACCGTGCGAGCGCGCGCGAAAAAGTTTTTCCGCGTCGGCACGATGAGAGGAACGCGAGTTATCGGAGTGACGAGAAATTAACAATCTCGCACAACTTCGACGCGGCGCGGTCAAACTGCGCGTGGCTGGAAGGATTGAGCCACGGCGAATCGATTTTCAATTTCGCCCGGCTCAGCCGGCCAGTTCCTTTTAAGCCGAAGAGCTGACAGCTTTCTGTGCGCCCAACGCGGATCGATACACGCCGATTCGGCCGCTAATTACTCCTGCGCCGAATTTGTTGGAAACGTATTACGAAAAATTATCATCCATATATTCGGATTTTGTGAATTCGTATTGTGTCATATTGATTAATTTGGAATGTTAGAGAATTTTCTCTGAGTCGGCTCGTACGTAGGCTTCATAAATCTGTTAAAGAATCTGTAGCGTAAATAAAGTATCTGCGCTGAATCGATCAATTTTCCACGGCATTGTCCTCGCGAACACTGGAACTGGAGGAAACGTCCTGGTCGCGATGATTCAACCGCTTGTATCCCAGCGAGATAACAACTGCGAGGATTCCTCTCGCACCAATTCCGGCGCGAAGACGTTCGCAAACGGGAGCTGCTCGGTTGCGCGATCCCAGGGGACCCCGAACTTTCCCCGTGATTGGCAGCATGAATGAAACCACGAGGCGGAGACTAATGTGTCTCTGGCCTCTTCTATATCGCTGTCATCCTGATTGATAATCCCTTTCTTCCCCGCGCCTCTGTTCTCTCCCACAATTCTTCGCCTCTTCCCCTTCTCTCTCTCTCTCTCACTTCCTCGCTTACCATTCCACTTTCCACTCCCTTCCCTTCTCATCCCATCACCTCCTCCTCCACTCACATACACACCCTTCGAACGAGAGTCGCACTTCGAGGCTTCCGGGCGAGGCCGGGAAAACTGCAGTGGCGAACTTTAAGAAGTCTTTCCGTGTCGTACGTCTAACCGAGTATTTCGGCAGAAAAAAAAGCGGGCAGAGTGGCTTGCGATGTCAATTTTAGTAATGCTAGAAGGGAATCTGTGTACCGTCGGCTCGTATACGCTCGAGGTTTAGATGACGCCCGGTGAACTGTACACAATTTGTACGACGATCCCTTTCGCGCCAGTTCGCTCGGGAACGTGATCGAGATTGGCGCGAGTATGTCGTCGAAGATTTTCATTCGAATCGCTGGAACGCGAACGACGTCAGCGAAACGATCGACTGCTCGATGGCGGCAAATTTTTTGGTTTCGGAGACGGCAAGCTTCGAAACGCAGCGGCGGGAGGAGAACGAATGAGAGCGGAAGGCAATCATTTCCATGGAGATAGGAATCTGCGGGCATCTTCGACCCGATGTACAGGATACTGCACAATGCGAGCGAAGCCCGGAGTGGCGTCATCGAATTACGATGAACTTCCGCCATTTTCAAGCGTCCCCACTTTCTCTCCCTCTCTCTCTCTCTCTCTCTTCGAGGATTCCGCTTCGAGGTATCGATACGGTCGGAGGTTCGGGACGCTGATATTTCCGTTGCTCGCGAAGTGGCCAGCAGTGGGGTGAGGAGAGCGTTTGAAAAATCGCTGGCCAATATGGACCCGGAACTTCGTCGACCTCGTTTCCTTCTGGCCGGGCAATATTTCCCGGCGGGGGGCAAGCGCTCGTTATTTCCACCGAAACTTTTCCCCGAAATGCCGAGCGACGCGCGACTTTGAAACCGCTCGCGAGCGCGAATGCCGCTTCGAGCGGTCCGCTTTACGTAATTTCGACCGTTTGGCAAAAAAAGAGTCTCGCTCGAGTCTCGTTTTATCGTAATTGAAGATTAAAGAGGACCGATCCTTCCGTCGGGCCCTCCACCTTTATTACCGGCGTACGTGCAGCATTATCGGCGAATCGAAATCCCAAAGTATAAGCTATACAGTGCATTACACGGAATCCGGCCGCATCTGCAATCGCTGCCCTCCTAATAACCGCGCACTAAACTTCCAATTCTCACCGTACCGACCGGGAGCGTTTTCAATTTTAGATCACGATCCCGTATAAATACCCGCGCCACATTTCCAGCGACACGGGAGTACCTATATTCGAGGCAAACGACAATCGAGCGGATTCCTTGAGCGCTGAAAGCTACTGGGAAAACGATAATAGATCGCGGGCCTGTCGGAGGCAGAGATCGCGACAATAATAGTCTGCCCGATGAGGGCCGACTTTTATTAACGAGGCCGACATAAAACTGCCCCTACCCCGATGAAGAGAGAGAAAGAGAGAAAGAGATGTAGAGAGAGAGAGAGAGAGAGAGAGAGAAAGGCCATTACTGCGAGAAACGTCGGACAAGGGACGATCGTCACATCACTCGGCCATCAGCGTCGTCGACATCAACATCGACGTCGTCGAAACTCGGCAATAATTCTCCAGGGATATGTAATTCGCTGTATTTTAAGAGTCGAGGATCGTAAAGCCGGCGGAACGGTTCGTAGCGTTTATTTTCTGCCATTCTATGCCGATATCCCCGACGTCCGTATCAACCCCTTCTACTGCTCTTTCTGCTATTTTTTTCCCCGCATTCCAGTTCATCCCTCATTATCTCTCTCTCTCTCTCTCTCTCTCTTTTTCCCTCTAGCTCTCTCTCTCCCTCTGCACCCCTTAGTTGCAGACCAACGTCCCCCGACGCAACAATAAATGCAACGTACTGCATAGACGCGTTACTTCGTGCGTGCCGCCATCGTCAACATGGAGAGCAGAAGAGAGACGGAGATAGGAGGGGAAGAGAGAGAGGTGGATATCTCTGGCCGCAAATATACGACTCCGCGATGCTCAGCGTAGTGCAAGCGAAAGGGGAAAAAAAAGTAGCGTGCGCGGAATAAAGGCCGGCCGAGTATAAACTCGCAAATAGAAATCCTGCAACTGGCTGCATTGGGTTTCTCTCTCTCACTCTCTCTCTGCCTCGATCCACCTCTCTCCCTCCCCCTTCCTCTCCATCTCCACAGCCGCGTTTCCTCCACTTTTTTATTGCTCTCCCGGGGGTTTCATTAAGTTTGCCTGGGAAATTCTACGTCGCGCTTTTATCGACGAAAACGAGAGCTAGCATCTCGTCGTCTCGTTAAATTGTCGATCCGTGAAGTCGGATCTGAAATTTATGGAGATCGCGAACAGTCGCAGGACTCTCTCCCGCTCCCCCTGCTCGCGGGGGAAGAACGTTTCGGGCCAGACCGATGTTCTCCGTTCCGATTTTACACTCGACGGCGAGTGAAACGATATGCGATTCGACGCGCGACCGCTAGCAAATTCGATAATCTAATGGCTCACGCTGTTATAAGCTCGATATTGGAACAACGAGCCGACGTAAAGCGATTTATTCGCGCTCGGGACGTAGCCGCTTCTTTGTGTCGATACGCGCCGGCCGCGTAATCGCATATGTTTATCTATTATGCAGGCGGGCGCGCGCGCGCGCATGCTTGGGAGTGTTTATAAATAAAGGACGCCGGATTCGACACAATTTCGAGTGCGCACCACTCGCTGTGCACGCAGCCTCCGCGCGAGCGCATTATCGTTTCATTAAATTACCGCGAATCGCCGGCACGAATTGTTCGAGATATTTGTTGCCGGTAGAAATGAACCGTCGAGTATCGATTCGCCGACTACGGATTCCGGAAAAGTTACGGTTGCGGGAGAATTAAATGCGGCCTGATTGGCGTGCGCACCGTGGACGAAGCTCGATTCGCGAACCGTGAAGACAAAGCGAAGTGGGTATAGAAGCGTACCGGAGTCGAGTCAGTGGCAAGTAAATCGACGGCGCACGCAGGAAATGTATCGGCTCAAGGATTAGTTCGTATGGAAGCAACGCGCGTAAAATTAAGGAGCTGGATGAATCTTCGGAGGCGGATCGTTTTCAGATTGCCTCCGCGGGGGCGAGCCGGGAACAGAGAGCAAATTATCTTGCCGACGATGCTCTCGGCCGGGGACTGCGAAGTTGAAAATCTTCGAGGCTTCCGTCTCGAGAGCGGCGGAGCAAGATAGAGCGGGGGTGGAAAAGTAAAACTCAGCAATTTATTTCGCCCGGATAGGATAACACCGTCGACCGTCACTCCCGTTTTAATTGTGCAGACGTATCTCTGGGTACAAATTTCAGCGTACCAACACCGAGGAAATGAGAAACTTTCTCGCTCTCTCTGCCTCCCCCCACCCTTGTCTCCTCATTTTATCCCCACGATGCTTTCCAATTCCGCTTCTCCGCATATACTTTCCCACTTTATTTTCCTGGCATAGTCATGACACCCGATTTCTCCGATTTAACGTTCGAGCACCTTCGACCGTTGATTCGTCATGTTCACTGCAACAATTTCCAGTTTTCAAGAAATCGCATCACGATCTTTGTCGATTCCGATCTCTTTAATCACTTAAAAGGCCATTTCCGACTAAAGTTTGTTGCATCGTCTTATGAGCACAGTCGTCGGTCAAACTTTGCCCACTGATCTTCATTGTTCAAGATAACATTCGAAACGTCGTTACCCGTAACGGATACATGGCACTCCGTCATTCGTGAGATCCAATCTCCCTCGGCGCTTCCCGCGGGATAACTTTTCTAATATAACGGAAGTCGAGCCCTTTTTTCCTACCAAACGCCGGAACGTTCCCTCTGTCATTCTCAGCCACCTGTTACGCAAGTTACGTGACACGAAAGTCGGGGCGAAGGAAGTCGTGCGTGCGGCTCTCATAAAGGTTCTCTTCCCGTTCCCTTCTCTCCCTCGGCTCCCCCCATGCCTTCTTGCCCGCTTCTTTCCGCACATTCATACTCATTTCTCGCGACTTAGGTCAGATTACGCCCACGCGAGCCTGTGATAGGATTAACACAGCTCGGGCCGGTATTTTCGATGCACGATATCGTACCGGCCGGCTCGATTGTCCGTTGTCACGATACCAGTTGCTCGTTCACTTTCAAATACCAATTTTCCACTTACGGTAGGTAGGTAGGTAGTCAGATAGCCAGCTTGTGAAAGCCGACATAACTGGGCCGGGAACTCTAATTTCACGAAACGCGCAGAAAGAGGAGTCCTTACTGCCCCTTTGAAAGAACGTAAGATTTTCATATAAAATCCGCACCACCAACTCACTATAAGGCTGGCCAGGAAGGCAACCTTTTCCTCGAATGAAACCTTCCACGTTTCCGCGCTCCCCTGTTTGAGCTCAAACACGTCAAGTATATTAAAAACACAGTTGTTAACTCCCTTTCTCCGGCGGACGACGTATTTAATTAAACTCGCCGCTCTTTTGAGCGTCCAATTAGCGCTGCGCGAAACGTCACGGGAACGATATCCGTAGTGCGCATACGAGGGAATCAGCTCGATGCAGCGGCGAAGGCTGATTATCGGGACAAACGGGTGCGTCGAGAGTTTCAACACGTCCGCCTCGGAAAAAACTCTCTCTATCCCTCATTCGCTCCCCTGTTCTTGCCACGTGAGCGCAAAACGTTTAAATCGGATACAAGCGGCGCACGCTCTGTTCCCGCCATAATCTCCAAGCTGTCGCCAGACTCGGCATTGCCATTTTTGCGCTTTATATACCCGACGCTTGCCTTTCGTCCCATTGAATCGTAAAGCTTTCTCATGATATCTCGCTGGAGCATTCAAATCATCTCCACAGAGATCCGTCAATACTCACGGGTCGCGAAACTGAAATTACTGCTTTGCTGCTGCTTCCGGCTCCGATTTCATGCCTGGCTAAGCTAAGAGATTAGACAACGCGGTGAACGGACATGGTGAAACAAGCGCGTCTGCGAAACGTAGAAATTTTTACGCCTCTTTGCCTCCTTTATCCGACTTGCTACGAGGTGGAAATAACGTTTTTTCCGTCCGATAGCAACGTAGGTGCTAATCAGCACAGCGGGAAGCAACGATGTCCGAGCTGCCGTTGTCGGACTCGAAGGCTACAGCCGCAGGAGAACAAGAGAGACTTAAGCAAGACCGATGAGTTCGGTAGCCGTCGTTAGCTTCACGCGCGATTTCATTTGTACGATGGAGCGCGAGTCTTGTTGCGTGCAAGATCGATGAGTTTGCTTCGGTGTCAGGCTTTCTTCCGCTTTCGAGATTCAGTCGGACGATGCATGGAAGGCTCTCGGTAGAGGGAGTTAATGAATTCCAGCTGGTTTTTTTTTATCTGGCCAACCCCTTCCCCACCTCACTCTCGCCGTCCATCCCTTTTTCTCTCGCTACGCTCGTAGTTTCCGCGCGAGTATCTGCTTTCCACGAGACGTGACGCGAATCTCGGGATTTCGCGTAAATGTTCCAGAGCGAGACTCACGGAAGCCCGGGCAGTTTCGCCTGGCGGTAATTTTATTCCTTGATTTTCCGCCCAGGCACGGTCAGTATTTAACCGCGATATGCGAGCTTTGGAAGATCGTAAGTAAGCGAGAGATATGCTCTCGGTGCGGCGGTAAAGCTCGCTCTCGCTTTTACAAGGCCGAGTCGGCTACATAGCTACCTATCTACCTAGTCGTTTTACGCTTTTTCCCTTGAACTTCAGGTGAGCCCACGTGCGCGCCAGAGGCGCGTTACTCCGAAAATTTCCGACGCCGTGCACTTACGCTTCATTACGCCTCGTTACGATTCATTTGCATCTTTTCCCTCGCGACGACTTTTCGACGACGGCATTCTTAACACTATCAGGCCAACGGTTGAAAGATTTCCTTCCGCGCATTCTCTTTGCGCTGTCCTCTCACGAGCTCGAAGTTCGAATTAAACTTCGGCCGCGACGTAGTAAGCTCCCGATTTTAATAAATTCCCATTCCGTCCCCTAAATTTGGCGCGGCGCGAAAATTCATTTCTCCCGAAGTTTCAGCCGCGGCTCGCCGACGATCTGAATACGCGAACGATATATCACGTCGGCGAAGCGTCGGGCCAAACGAATTCCCGCTTCCCAGGCGGGGAGAGATCGCCGGCGTCAAAGTCCATTTTTTCCGGCGAAAAACGGGAAGAGGGTTGATATCGCGCCGCGGCAGAGAAGAAGTTTCGTCCTCGCCGGCAGCCGGAAACGGGACACAGGACCCTGTCCGGATTTCCCTCAGAAGTCTCGAGCCTCCCCCTCCGTCCCCCGGCCACCCCCGAGAACGCGCAAAACTTTTCGCGAGGGTGAGAAGGAATTCCCCCCCCCCCGTCGTCCGTCGCCTAGCGTAACCAGACGCTCGAGTAATGGCCGCAAGTTTTGAGCAGTGCCCATCAGTCGTTCGTTTCCGACCATCGTTCTGTCCTCCGTCTGTCTCGTACTTTCACCCCCTCCGGCCCCTCCTCCGAACTCACCCCCTAGAGTGCTGCCTCTCATATTTCTATCTCGCCCCCGGCCAAACGGGACGAGTCGTCTAAACTCTCGGCACCTTCAAATTAAAATCCTCCCTTGACGAATCTCGCGCCGGACGTGCTTGCATTTTGAACGGCAGCAGTTTTCGAGATTATTCGAATGGTGTTCGGCGGCCGATGCGGTTTGATTATTTTATCGAGCGATGTTTGAGGTGGGTGACGCTATGATCTGATGTGGGATGGTTTCGTTAAATTTTGGTTAAAGCGAGTTTATTAGGACGGCGAATTAATTGCGAACCGATGTAGCATTGATGCGGAATTAATTATTGTTACATTTATTGCATTTAAGATTAATTAGATGAAAATCTGGTTAGGGGTGGGTCGGGCAGTGGCCTGAATTATTATTAAATCAAGTTACCTATCGTGATCAGTGATTGCAATATCGAATTTATAGTCGGCGCCGCGAGTAAACGATAATGTTGCGCATAAATGGTTGGTCTACGTTATGATGATAGTACCTATATTGGGCTTTATACGCACGGGAAAGTTTCTCAGTTTTCATCCATCCGCTGACCAGTGTTCGGCTACTTTCTCCAAACTTTTTTCCCCCGAACGGGCGACGAACCCCCCACGGACTCGCTCTCGTTTGAATTCGAAACTTTTTAAAAGATTGTCTCTGTAAACGCTTCGCTCCCCGTGCGTAACTCCCGAACGTAAAAAGACAGACAGAGGGGAAGGGGCAGGGGGGGGCCAAACTGCCAGACGACCTTTGATGCACCCCTTTTCTTTCGTCATTCCCCGAGCGAAAGAAAAACGGGAACGATCCTTGAGACGCAGCGGAGAAGAAAAATTGGCGAAGTAAGATTACAAGTATTTGCCCGGAACAATATTAGCCATTTACCCTCCGCTTACGTTCGGATCCTTTTTTAATATCGAACCCGACTTATCCGTCCCAGGCATCGAATCTCCCTAAAGAAAAATGGTGTTTAACGACAGAAAATTTGAATAAATGAAATCTGACGGATATCCTACGCGCGGAGTTACTTCGACGACAGAAAATTTGACCAAAGTGAATCTTACGGACATCCTATGCGTGAAGTACTTAATTTCGACGACAGAAAATTTGACCAAAGTGAATCTTACGGACATCCTATGCGTGAAGTACTTAATTTCGACGGCAGAAAATTTGACCAAAGTGAATCTTACGGACATCCTATGCGTGAAGTACTTAATTTCGACGAGAGAAAATTTGACTAAAATGAATCTTGAGCGGGCGTCAAGTCAGTCTTAAACAGCATCGGAAGCAGACAATCATCCTATTAAGTCGCGCAGACGAGGCAGTCACGTTTTTCGGAACTCGCGCCGGCTGGCAAATGAATTCAAATCAATTCCGGCACGGTCTTAAAACTTAATGAATTCCCCGACGGCACTTTCGCCGAAGCGGATGCTAATAGAAACAGCGGCAATCCGTTTGCCGGAAACAAACAGGGAGAAATTTTCGGCCCGAGCTCTCCCGGCTGATTTCTCCGGCGCGGTTATGCATGCCGAAGGATGAAAAGTCCCTGCTGCGAATAATTTTTTGAGCGACCGTCTCCTCGTTTCATTATGCCGAGCGCGGAATTTTCAGTAGCCGGGAAGGGCCAAGAATTAGGCGTGACTCGAAGTAGGAAAGAGAGTCTCAAGCCGAGAGAACCCTTGCGAGTCGTCGGATGAAAATGTGTAACAAAGCCCTCGCCAACGAATTCCTCTAATTCCCTTTGCGTGCCCGTAAAACGCCCCGAGAAGCTTTTTCGGTGGGGAGGGGAGAGGTCGGGCATGAGAATATTAGAATCGTGACCCCGAAATAAGAGAGTCAGGGCGAGGAGCATGGCGGCAAGTAAGTATGAGAAACTCTTTAAAACCTTCCGCGCATAAAGTGCGTCAGGCTTTGAAACAGTCTCTACGTAAAAGCATTAAATTGCAAACCGTGACCTCGTTCTCTTGCGGAAAAGACTCGAATCAGCGGGATATCGAACGCAAAAATCGGAGTGACGTTCTTAAAGCCACTTTGCCATCGCCCCCGATTGCTAGAAAATCGGATTGCGAGCGGGAAAAATGGAATCGTTAAGGTAGACATGGATACCTTGACATTTACCTACACCTACCCGCGCCTGGCATCCTTATTCATGAACGTTATCGAATGACCGCCTGATCGTCTTCTAAGCGTCGTACACATTGTTCAGCGACTGTGAAACCTTAACTTCTCGGCCTCTGATAATGAGTTCCGATAAGTTTGCCTGGTGGAAATCGTAAAGTCCTAGAGGCAGGGTCGTTCAACGGGGGCAGAGGAGGTTAAAAAGTTCGCTGAAAACTTTTCCACCCCTTCCAACCCCGGCCGTGCATTGTTGAGAATACAATTAAACGTCGTTACGGGCATTTATTAAACGTTATGCGCTGATTAATACGACGGGCGCATAAACGGGCGGCCGTTTGAGACGAGGCGGAGGAAGTTGAAATTATTGTCCGCGCGTACTACCCGCCGTCCATTCGCCGTCCCATTTCCCTCTGCCTGGCATCTTAGCCATCGCGAGGAAATCGAGAGGCATCCTCCCCGCCAGCTGAAATTACCCCGATGCGCCGCATAAAAATGCTCGCTCGTCGTCGGGAAACAAAAGTTCAGCGTCGGGCGAAACGTTTCAAAGAAGCCGGCGAACGAGACCAACGCAGGCAGTCTGACGAGAGGAAATATATTCGAAAAGAGAACGGTACGGGGAAGGGGAATCAAAGAGGGGCACAGAGAGGTAAAGCCAGACGCGGAGAGGCGAAAGAATGACGAAAAAAGAGAATCGCGGCGGAGGATTGAGCGGGAAGAGAGAGGAAACGAGGATGGAATTGTCATTCGGGACGAGCCACTTGGCAGGCAAGTCGAACGGTTCCGTTCGCGATAAAGTTAATCGCGATAATTTGCCCGCGAGACTCGGAGGAGAGCTGGGAGATAGTCGAAGACAGAGAAGGGCTGAACCTCCGACAGTCCAGACTCGGCTCGCAGCCTCTGAATGCCCTTATCGTCGCGCGGTGCTTGTTGCATTGTCGCCAATAGGATTATTATAATAATGACGATGACGTAAAGCTGTTCGCGCACAAAGCGGCTCCGAGCAGAAAGGGTCGGAAAGGATCCTGGCCTGTGAAGGTATTCACTGTCCGAGCTCTCGGTGTCCTTCTCGGATTGTCTGAATATCACGCTCCTTGGCTAAATCCGAGCGCTTTGCACGTAAACTGAGCCACCTCTCTCTCTCTCTCTCTCTCTTACTCTCTCGCTCTTGCGCTCGCTCGCTCTCGCGTCAAAGCTATTCAAGAGAAACTGTCGGGAGTACAATGCGCTTGGCGGCAGAAATGCGACGTAATACAATTGTTTCGGCCGTTCGCGAGCGTAAAGGCGAACCTTTCGTACGAAATGATTCCTGGGACGAGCGAGGGGAACTGAACGAAAGGAGGGTGGTCGCTTTTGACTCCGGTAACGGGGCGAAAATAGCTGTCGATGGGAACCGATCGTTACACGCGGAAGAACTCAGACTTCTTTATGAGGAATTTGTATGATCCATTGATTGCTTCAGACTAACGATTGGTGGCAACATTAGAAATCAGCAAATACCATGTACTGTCTATCTTGGCCATTATCAACTCTTCACAATATCAAAAAAATCTCTGAAAGTCATTAATTACTTCTACATCTATCTCAAGTCCTACAAAATTCTTGAATACCCTCCACCGGAATATAGAATATATCAGAGTCGCGTGCTGGTTCCTTAACCTTTCACCCCGGAACCTCGCTTGAAAAAGCCCACTCGCCTAACGAACCCGGCCCTCTTAATAGAAGCCGTCCGAAGCGAGTCTTAACTCAATTCACATTTTGATTACTCGACGTCGCGTAGCCGGACGCGCGAGAAGGTGTCTCATCGGAATCGATACACGGGTCACGGGGTCGTGGGCGTCGTCGGAACTTTTTCATAACGAGAAAAGTTCTTTTTGGGCCCTGAGACGACGCTCGGGCTCCTTCATCAGCGACATTGGATGAGACCGCGGGGTGTCTCTCGTGCGAGTTTCGTAATTATCCCACATGCCGTTGGCTCCAATTAATTACGCGCACCGGTGTAAGGAGGGCGCGCTAGTCTGTTTAATAATGCCGACTACTTTTGCTTCCCTACCCCTCCTCTCTCTCTCTCACTCTGTCTTTCTCTCTTCTTCCTTTCTCGTCCCTTCTTTTCCCTCGGCGAACGCGGTTGCATGCAGACTGCGCACACATTTGACGGACATCAAGGCGGCAGCCTTGCACGCGAAGGCGCCAGGAGGGCAAGCCGAGTGTTAACGACCGACAAAAGGCGGGGAAAAAGGTGGAAGAGAACGGTCACGCGCTTTATAGACGAGTCGGCGGGGAGAAAAGTTCATATCGTCGACTCGCGCCACCTGTCGAGATCTCGAATGCGCTCGGCCAACTCTTTGTCCAGCGATCGCGATTCAATCCGCGACAGGAACCACGCGAGAAGTAATACCCGATCTTGAAAGCCTCCTGCTTTCAAACGCCTAGCTTTCCACCTCGCCTGGAAAACCTCGCGAAGTCGCGGCCAAACGACACGTGATAATGACGCGACTACACAAAATACTTGGTTCACACATTCATTCGTACACGAACAATAAATAGCAAGTCAAAGACCTAAACCGGAGATCTTCTAAATCATTTCTCAAATTCAAGAATCACATATCTGCCCACATCCTCTCCTGGAACACATATCATCATCATACAAAAAATGAAGCGTTTATCAGTGAAGCGCGTTTAATCATCGTCCGTCCCGGCGAGTCGAAGCATCGTAATCAAGGCTATCGGGAGGAAGATTAAAGGACGGATCCTGGAGGTAGGCGAAGGATCGAGGTTGCCGGTCGAAAGGTTAGGGCGACAGAGGCTGAGGTAGGTTGCCGAATGCGGCCCCATAATCCTTACGCAGGATCTCGATGGGTTTAATGTGTCCCAGAGTACACACGACGGGGCAGCGGGTTCACCTGGTGCCAGCAATTTCGACGCTCATCATGCGGCACTCAGTGAGCTTATGCGATTAACCTGTTCCAGACGCGGAGGGTCTCGGCGTCGTTTATAATCTACAGTTTGTCGCCCTGCCACGTGCGCACAGATTGTCCGCGGTTCCCTCCGTTGAAATTCATCTCGCCCTGCCACGGCAGCTGCCCGTTTCCGGCTGTCTTCGCCTTGGTGCCTGGGCACTCGGATTTGATCTGCGACATTGGGAGCGAGGATATCTAATTTTAAGCAGAATATTTCGGTGGTGAGGTTTAATGTATGTGGGCTGGTTTCTAAATTTGAAGCTTCCAGTTATTTTTCTAAAATTCCAAAGTCGTATAATTATCTATATTATTACAATAAATAGTGAAAACTATAAAGACAGTTTTTAAATGTGTACTAGATAAATATTTTTATGTTAAAAGTACCTTATTTGGATTGAACAAACTCCTATTGAAAGAATACTTATTTATGCTTACTGTGGGTAACATTTTCTTAGTAACATACAATTTATATCATTTTAAAATTTTTATTCGCAAATATCAGTAGAAAACATAAATAGTAGCTATTGCTAAAGCTCTCCCAATTAAGAAATCTGAGGTGATGTCGATGAGATTGTGCCAAAGAATGTTATAAAAGTATTTATTGGTAAACAGTAAATAACAGGAAACAATAACAATAATAATAACAATAAATAATAATAACAATAACAACAATGGCAACAATAATAACGATTACGAAATGGACAGCGAAGGAAAATTACTATACGTGCTGGTTCACCTAACGGCTCACTTAGACACTCTGTACTAAACTCCCTTAAGACGGCCCTTTTATTTCGGTGGTTACGATAACCCCCACTCCGCTCGAACGTCGAACGCAAGTACTTTTGCGTTGCGGATTGAGCGTTTGGGGAAGGAAAACTGCGGGGGCTAACCCGCGTCTTTTGGTCGCTACAAATCAAACAGAAAATATCTCAGGTAGTATAATTTAAGCAACTCACTCCATGCACTAAATCGAGGGGTAAGTGGAAACGTGAGTATAGGTACTAAGTGGAGACATTTAGGAGTGTTTGAACGGAGTCCTCGCCCAATATCGATATTCGATTCTACATTGAGATGCAGATATGACAATGGAGCTTCTCGATACTGGAATCCACTCGGACGATCTATGTCGTCGGGGCTCGATATCGGCAAAAGTGAAAATCCTAGCGTTCGGAACGCCCGGAGGTAGCCAAGATAGTGCCGGACTCTCGAAATTTACGCCGGGATGAGCGGACCCCGGGTGGATTAAGGCGCATTAAAGCGCCTGCCCCGACGAAAGAAATCCCGTAAGAAACGGATATAACTTTCTACATTTTATCGCGACTCACGCCTCGACTCCGCCAGAAAGCACATTCGTTTACATTCCTTTTATTCGACAATAAAGGTCGGCGCTCATCGCTTGACTCAGCGCGTTCTCCCATAAAGTAAGGAGCCCGATATCGTTTCACTCCCCGCTCACGGCCGTGCATGCTATTCGAACAGAACTCCATAACTTCGTTTGGCGCGCACAGCTTCCCCAACGAGAGAGCATCCATGTTTTCCAGCGAATGTTTCCCGTCTCGCAAACTTCTAATTTCGTTCGGCCGAGGTCTCCGCTAACGGAGTTAACGGTCGCGGTCGCGTTAATCTTGCGGCGAGCGTTCGTCTTTACGGTAGGAAAGCGTGGCAGGGTCCATAACAAAACGAACACACCTTGCGGGCGACGGTAGCTTGGCAATTGCGACTCAGCTCCGAGGCATCTCATCGACGCAGAACAGTACCGCCGACGTACATTGCATTAGCCAGCTGGCAACGAGTCGCTCGAAACGTCCATTAACAACCTACTACCCCGCGAAAAATAATGGAAGGGGAGGAGAACAGGAAGCAGAAAAAATTCAACTTTGAAGCGGTAAATCTCGACCGTTTAAAGCACGTCGCGATTCGGCGAGAGTCGAGATCTCACCTTCGAAGATACATCGACGAATTTTTGGCACGGTCACCCGCCGCGGGCCGAGCCAGTCGTAAAGACCCCCACCCAACCCCCTCCCCCTACTGGAAGCGGGAAGCGTCGGTATCCCTTTTTCGAGACTTTAGGCGCCATAAAGCAGCGTGACGTAGTGCCGGAGACACCATTGACAAAGATACGGCACCCAGGGGGGCCGGAAAAGCTATAAGTGAGTGCTCAGCCGCAGGCTCTCTCGCCGATCTCCACCCCTTTCGTCGCAATTTCAACTTACCCCCCCTCCGCCGACTGGCCTCTTCAACCCTTAACCCGGAGCCACGAAGGAGCCAGAACCGATAGGGATCTGCGGACCATAACCCGCTCACTTCACTCGTTATCCCCTGCGAATACCACCTGGAAAATCCTCCCTGACTTAGGGGACGATTCCAGCCGTTTCGACCGGCCACCACCACCCCCGCCCCCCCCCTCCTCCCCCTCTTAGCCCCATTGACTCGCTCGCAGGCACATTCGTGCACTTCGGCGGACAGCGTAGGAAACGTTATCCGAACGGTCTAATATCATCGCGATAGCGTTGCTCGCCGTTTCGCCAGCTGCGAATCCGTATGTGCCTCCAGACACGTGGAAGAGCCACTCGATACTGCCCTTAACCCGGACAACATTCTCAGTGTTGCCAGTTGGCTTTGTGCGACAGGGTTGGATGGGGGTTGCGATCTTCGCGCGGGAGAACGCGAGAGATTCCGTGCGACGGCTTTGGTTGAGAGCATCGAAATGATACTGTGGAGGCAATGCGGTGTCGTAGCGATGCGTAAAGCGAAAATGGTGAGATAAAGCAATTGCGGCCGATAAGGTGCGCAGTTACTACCGTCTTCCGTTCGATGTTCGATCGGGGAGAATCGAACGAGTGAGACACGATAGGAGAGCGAGTCGAGTAACGCGAAATGGTCGAGTGAACAGCGAACTTGGCAAAGATTATCTGCTCTTTTCGTTGTTCCCGAAGATACGCTGCCAAAGCCGCGAGTAGGAGGCGTAATCGAACGTATCGAGACGGAGCAAACGTGCTGCGAAAAAACGTGGCCAGAGACTGTGGCCCTCCACTTCGAATTGAGGAGAGGCGCATTCTCTAAAATCCCGCCGTTCGTAAATACTCGATACATAATCCGCGCTACAAACACTGAGCGACTGCCGCTCGGCGAGGCGTGTTATGCGTTAAAAAAGGAAGGATTTGTTCATTCGAGATCCTCGAGAACGACGTGCATTAGGGATTGAAGGAGACGCGGCTGGAGTGTGCATTAGGGGGTGATTGAGAGAGGAGCGCAAAGGGGTGGCGACCGGGTAAAATGCTCACATACCGAGCGTGGGTGGTCGTCGAGGGGTGGATATACTGGAAAGCAGCGCAGGCTCTGACTTTCGTGTTGTGCAGGTGAGCATGTATTGGTCCCGCGTGCCGGCAGTCTTTGCAGTTTCGAAACGCAGAACTTCTTAGAGGAGTGGCTATCAAAGGGGTTGAAAGTGCGAGTGAGAGAGAGGGGTAGAGAAAGTGGCTAGATGATGGAAGAGGCTGGCAAGCGGGGGAGGAACACGAAGCTAAGCCAAATTTTCCGCGTTCTTGAGCCTCGAGTTCGATAATCCTCGTCACACTTTGTGCGATTTCCACCCTTTTAAGTCGACCTTAAGGTTCCGTCCCCGAACGTGCACCCTTTTGATGTCGTCGGCGCACCGACCGAATCGTCCTTTCGAGCGCGACAATTCCTGTTGCATTCCCCGCTACCTTTACCCTCTTCCTGCCCACCACCTGCCCTTGAGTGTGTCTTCGAGGGTGAAAGAAGCGAAAGGGCGGGGGAGAAATCGCGTGCGTTCCACCGGCGGCGTGTAAGCAAAGTTTCGGATGAAGTTGCGGTGAAGTTAAGCCCTGTGCTCGATACAGTTTTCAAGGTTCCGACTTTGCCGACGTTTACCTGTACTTTACCGTTTAAACTGTTACCTCAGTCTGCCGACCGTCGGATGCGTCTTTAAACAAACTAAATTGCAGGCAAACTTGCTACGAGCACGAAAATACCAACTCGGCACTCAAAATCGCCGAAAACGTCAAGGAATCATTTCCCAGAATCCCTGAACAGCCGATCTTGATCACTATAGTGAATCCGCCGTGAGGTATGAATAATTTCGGCGCACACCCTCTCTTTTCTCGTTATTTCCCGGCACTTTAATTGGCGGACCATAATCCTTAGCGCATCCGAGGCCAGTAATATTTCGAAGTTGGCCTCCCGTGTACATTACCCTACCCTCGCACAAACTCACACCCCCCGACTCGACGGCAAACTTGCTCCGGCATATACCACTCCCTCTCCCACCACTACCCTCCCCATCTCTCTTCCACTCTCGACTTTCCACCACGTCCGTCGAATCGAGCCCCCCGACCATCCCGTTTACGGACTCTAGAGAACGCATCGATCCGCCGAATTAGTGTTTTATTTCAAGGGCTCCTCCTAAGCTCTCGCTTTAATTTTCTACTTGAAAAAATCCTTACCATCCTCTCCTGGCCGCAGTAGTCTTCGCAGCGCGGGCGCGGAATCGAGTTAAGTATTCACGAAAGAACGTTCTGCTCTCCCATCTTTTTCATCCGTTGCCCTCAGTTTTCACCGTCGACCGTGAGGCAAAATGCGGCAGCGGGCACGGCGAGAAAACATCCCTATTGTTCGCACTTTCTAAAGCGGGCGCGCGGAAACTATTCTAATATCGCTCGGCGTACGGGGAACGCAAACTCATCGAGGACGAGAGTTACGCGCGCATTACGTTCCGTCGGCCGACACCCCCCGCCATTTCTCGCAATCTGCGCCAGCGCCGGGAAAAATCACGCTCTCGCATCGCGAAGCGTACAATTTGCGCTCGCCGCGCGTCGAACCGATATTTATGGACCGGTGCCATCGATATTTCGCTGAGAAACGAGAGAAAAAGGAGGCTTCGCAACTTCCATTTCGAAATGACGAATCCCGAAGTCGACATTATCAATTAACGGAGCGCGAACGATTCTCATTCTCGGCAGTCGATTTCGGGAAACGAGATGGCTCTCCATTAATTTTCAGCCCGCCGCGGGAAGGAAAATGGTCGGGTTCCGGAAAATTGGGAGGTCGGCCGGAAGGGGGCGAGGGGAGAGTCGGGTTTGGTCGGGCAAATTCGCGTGTATACATCCCTCGGGGATTATCGTAGTTCAGTAACCGATGGATGATATACAGTCTAGGAGTGCGCCAGAGGCCGACGTCGCTCCTCGTAATATTGATATGCGCGAATCGTATTTCACGGGCGAGCGTCCCTCGCCGAATGCGATGCCCGCCCTGTAACCGAATGTAAATTCCAAAACGGTCACGTTACACCCACCTGTATCCCCGGCGAAGCCCACGAAATCGGCACGGCACCCTCTTCTTCCGGCACGGACGCGAGTGCGATCCGCACAGTGGACGAGCGCGGAATAAATAAAATCCGCAGCCTCGAATCTGCCCGGACGTTTGCCGCGTGCTTGCCCACGTCCATTATCCTGCCGGAGCTGTAACTCGATGAGGGAGGGTCGTAAATAGTAGGCGCGCAACGTCGTTATTAGACGTACAAGGCATCTTTTTACACCGATTTTCTGAAAATCGACACCATCACGTTGCCGTGCTTTGGAACGGTGTACGCGATCGCTGACAATTTCAACTGTAATAAGTGGCAATGGATTTAGTTATGTTAAAGCGATCGAGGCCAGACGAACAAATTGGGTAGAAGTAGATTCCACTGAACAATCGCGGGATGACTAATTAATGGGAATGGCTCGAAGCTACCGAGGGTTGAAATTTTCCGTTGACAAAGTCCCAGCCAGCAATTTCATTCCGATGTTCGGAATACCGCGGAGGCTTGTCGACTTTTGAATAGGAGTCGGGCGAGCGGGATGAAAGTGCGAAATCGATCGAAGTTCGAAAGTTGGCCCTTTGGCCGAGTGCAAACGGTGAATGGTTAATCGGCGTGCGAGTCGTGTGTGGTTGTGCGCGTGCTTGAGCGTGTGACGTGCATACGAAATTCCACTACGGCGTCCGTGTGTCAACCGCGAGCCGTCGAAACCGCCCGGCGATTGACAGTAATTACCGTAGATTATTGTGACTGTGATTTATACAGAAGGTTAAAATTGCCCTTCAATTACGATTTGCCGCGCGCGCAATTTCGGTCGCACGCGAGCTGATTAATGACGCGACGAGCGATTTGCGGCCGCGCCGGATGACGGATGACGAAGATTAGGGGTGGTTCGAGCATCGCTCGAGACGAAAGCGGCGAAAGTGCGGTCAAGGAGCCGTAATTGACGATCAATTGAGCTTCCGTTCTAACAAACCAAATTGTACGTTTTCATATAATACACGCGTTTCGTATAAATCACGAACAATTTGCGCAGCCATTACTCATCGTTACGCGTGAGTTGATTTAATAGGCTGAATTCGCTGAGGAGCGTAACGGGCGTTACTGTTTTTTCGCCCTGACGTACGCGTGCGCTAAAATTACAACCAGAGATTTTACGTTGTTCGTCCGTGTTTGCAATGACGGAAACTTTAGCAGCAATGCGAAACGTTATGCGGTATTCTTCGCGACCGGCGCGACGAAGAAAAACATTCGGATAGTATGTAGAAAAACAAGTGGCTCGCTAGTGTGCGTACTGCTACGAGAACGCACAGTGTACGGGCAAACAGAGAGAGACAGAGAGGGTGGAGGGGGAGAAAAAGAACAGGCGGAGGAAATAGAGAAAGCTTCCGCCATCGTTTACGCACAACCGCGATGCTGCAAAAAAAGGGATGTGATCTACATCCGGGATGATACCGGAGCTCGCCGGGCGGTGAAACTTTTAACATTGTTCAAATACACCCCGCATCGGCCGACAACGCTATCTGCGTAACGTTTCATTTAGCCACCGCCAATTCAAACATCCCCACTATTGGCGCGCATTATCGTCGCGTCAAATCGCTTATCTCGCTGACCGAAAAATAAATTCGCACAAAGCGTTTCATGCATTTTCACGTGATCACGGCAAACATCGACTTCAACCGCCCGCTCGTCCGCATTTTACGATCAACCCTCCGTCGTGCAGAAGTAACTGAAAATGTGACACCTCCATTTATTCGGCACAAAGTTTGCCCCAACTAATCGCAGGAGGCTGAACATGTTAGATATGCATCAAAGAAACGCACCAGAATGATGATGCGTCGATCGTAAGTTGGCTTCCCGCGAAAAGCTCGGAGTTAACGTCTCCCGCGGGACAAAATAATTGGCCGAGCATTAACCTGGACGAAACGTACGAGGCAAAGTTTCGCGCGGCTCCGACCGTGCGCCGTACGTGGCCGTAAGATGATTAAAGCAAATGGAAACTTGTTGCAGCCGGGGTCTTACGGTTTCCAGCCGGGAGGAAGTTTCCGACTCGGCGAACAGTTGGGGATCGGCCGCGACCGGCTACGTTGACCTGATTTACTGACAGCCGGAAGTGTCTCCCTGCAAGCGCGGCCGGCCCCGATTACGGCCCCGAGTTAATTAAGAATATTAGAAAAGCGGGACGATGAATTATTGTTATGCAGCGCCTCGGCGAGCGGTTGGTCGGCTGGCCTGGACAGGCGCACCTTGCGAGGGCAACTTTTTTAGGTCAGCTTTAAAGGGGTTACGCCGA
Organism: Anoplius nigerrimus; assembly: GCA_914767735.1. NCBI lineage: Eukaryota > Metazoa > Arthropoda > Insecta > Hymenoptera > Pompilidae > Anoplius > Anoplius nigerrimus. The sequence goes on along the minus strand of OU612088.1, from coordinate 10,917,139 downwards.
TATTGTTCGCGGCGGGCTATTGTTTCGTCGCAGTGCGCGTCCACGCGAAACTCGATTATAGACCTGACAGCGTGGCATTGCCCTCCACCCCCCCCCCCTGTCTCTCTCTCTTTCAATATTGTTCTGACGTGCCATCAATGCGCCAGTGCTATGCCGCTGTTCAAACCAAAATCAACCTACGATCAGTTCGAAATTAATATTTTTTATATACGCTTCTTCTTTAACGCTGGAAATATCGGCAATTGTATTTTTGTTAGATTTTATTTAGATATTTATGTTTAATTTACCAAATGAGGCAGTGCGTGAACGTTTAGAATGGAGTGCAATTAATCATTTATTAATTTCATCGCGCGCTGAAGAATATTAAATAAAAATAGTAGGAAAATAAGGAGACATTATTAACCCTAGTACAATTTTAACGTAAACCTTACCTCATACGAAGAACACATGACAACTAAAGCATAAAGACATCCGTCCATTCTCTCCTTCAAACTTGATGTACAACCCCCTGAGTAAAGCACATTGCAGTTTTTCGTCTCTGGTCAACGACCTCGTCCAAAACTAATCGATTCCGTCCGTAAGGAGGAGGATCAAAGAAGCGAGGCCATCGATCATCCGCAAGACGGCGAAGCCAACGAAGCGCCGCGTTCTTAGACATCTGAGAGGCACATTCGAAGGGAGCGAAGGATCGCGTTCAGGCTCTTCCTCGATCGGACCAGAATTTATTCCTCGCTCCGAAAAATGCAAGTTTGCGTACCGTTCATAATGGCCGATGCCTGAGAGTGTTCGCAAAGGATTGGGCGTGAGGGTTGATTGCGTGGCTGGACGGAGGGTGCCGAGGGGTGGGACGGAGAGACATCTGTCTGGAGGGGGTGCGGGGTACGTGTGAGAATTAATAGCTGCTCGTGGAGCAATGCGCGACCACGGATAGGCGGGTTTCGGTTGGCGAAGCCCATCGGGTCTCGGTCGTTGACACTCGATACACTGCGGGTGTCGCATTAAACGTCAACGGGCCGCGAGGCCGAACTTGAAGCCGAGCTGATGCTGTAACGAGATCCTTCTACCGCGGATTAACACTTTTCGACCTCAGTCAACCGCCTTTCATTCCTGGCCAAGATGCGGAAATTTCAGTTAAATTCGACGAGGTTGGCTGGAGATTTAGGTACTTCGAACGGTTATTGATCGATAAGGGGGAAATAAATGTGCGAGATTAAGGTGGATAAGCGGTTCTTGTCAAGGAAAATAACATTTGAAAAGGTGGATTTCATATAGTTCGTATTTTCATGTTGTATTTCTTCATTGAGAGTTATGGAGTTCAAGAATTGAGAAATTGCTATAAGTAGAAAATCTTCGCGGATTTGTGACTCTTATGAGGCTGCTGTTTTTTCCGAGAGAAAGGCATAGGGGAGGGGCTTTCAGAGTGAAAAGTCTGCGGATTAATAGTTTTCGCCGTCGTTGGTTTTCCCTTCGAGCATCGAAGGCAGCGGGGAACACGTTTTCAGAATGAAAAATCCCTCCCGACCGTCAGAAGACGGAATCCTCCTATCAGGTTGAAAGGCACGCGCGATAACGGGAAAAGCCTATCTCGTCAGGGTGGCATTAAGGGTTCGTGATGGAAGTCGTGATCGTTCGAAGAGTCCTTGGCCCTTATCGAGAGAGAGAGCGTCTCAATTCTCTAAAGAAAACATTAAAACTCGACATTACATTAACTTATTCCCAACCTCTCGAATGCGTCATTCGTCAGCTGCCTCTCTCGACGCGACACATGACATAACTGCAACCTGCGTAAGACATATAGTCAGTTGTTACGCGCGGAAGTGCGCGAGTCAAGGGACAAATCGCCGTAGGACAAAGGCAGCCAAGTGCAGTGAACTCTAAATTTATCGTTGTCGTTGTAATTCGACGCTTCCTCCCGGCAAGTATTTCAATCGACCTGACACCCACCGTCTCGCTCCGTGCGCTAACCTTCGCGCCTGGACAACAAACGTTAAGCTCTTCGACAGAGCGCAAGGCAAACGTCGGCCATTCTCGCCGAGGAAAACTTCTGCCAAGCGAAAGTTTAAAGAACGAACGGACTGCTCGCAAAAAGCTTTCCCTCAACCCTCGAACCTTACGACGGCAGTTCCGATCCGGCCGCAGCCCTCAATTTCGACGCTTGTTTACCCTCAAGATTTATCCCCCCCACTCCTCCCCGTCAGTCTTCGACCGTCACCCTTCCATTCCGACGGGGTGATTTTTTACACGGCGCAAAGTTCGTCGCGTCTCTCGGCGAATGGATTCGAGCCACGCCGAAAATCTTGAGTCCCTCCGCGCTGGCCTCGTGCGTTGTCCGCCATTGAAAAAGACCGGACGAATCTTGCGACGTGAGGCAAGCGCGGGTCGAAAATAAAGCGGCGACGGTGCCTTTGAACCTCAGTGCGTCGGTGAGGGTTCCAGACAGCGTTGGCCGCGAATCGCGCCAGTTCTTTTTTCTCCCCCCCCCCCCCCCTCTCCCCCCTCTCCTTCCTTTCCCGCTTTTTCCCCCATTTCGTCCTTTCACCTGCGGATTTAGCCACGCGGACACGGAACAGCACTCTGGCGCCTCCGAAACCACCCCCCTCCCCTCCCCCCTTCCACCGTCTCGCCCACCGACCAACCCTTGTCCTGCCTCGCACCCCGTCCGCTCGTCCGTTCATGCAGATTATGCGGAGTTAGTCGGACACAAAGCTAATCATTCGGCAGATAGCCACTGACCCGCTAAATTCGCTTACCTCGCACCCGAGGCAAAGGAGTTATTTCCGTCGATGTCTCGCACAACTTCCCATGGTTTCCCGTTCGATGAAGCGGATGCGAGATTTTTCGGCCTCGTACTAGGTTTTTGGATTTGGTCAACACTTGCGACCGCAACTTAGGAGCTGAATGTAAAGATTTGGAAGATAGGTTAAATTTGACAGACTCCTTCTCTGTGCTGTATTTTTCTGGCGGCCGTACGCGAAGCGCAAGTTTAATTCGTTGACGCGGAAAACGGGTGATTACTAGAACTGTAAAGACTATCCAGCGTTCGAGAAGCATCGAATCGGTCCGCGGAAAAGTTCGTAAACCGAACATGCTCGGCAAACGGCAACGGTGCGCAATGCTGGAGAACAATACCGGGAACGACACACGCGTGGCATCCCGGCCGCAACCGAGCCTTTTCGCTCGGCGAACCTAATTTCTTCCTGGCGCCGAGTCAAAGGATTAAATTCGCTGTTGCGAAATTGGGACAACCGTACCGTCGCCGAATGGAGCGCGGTTCCACCCCATCCCCGACCCCGGTTCACCCCTGCCTCTCCACCCTTTCGCAATTTCTCGCGACCCGATCAGATTATCCCCATCGCGCCGCGGATAGAAACTGGCGCGCAACTTTTCGGCTGAATGACGTCGTCGATGCTCGAAAGAGCGATTGAGGGAAAGAGAGAGAGAGTGAGAGAATGAAAGAAAAGTGAAAGAGAAGCAAAGATGCAACAATGCCGCGGTTGAGCGAGGAAAGGACGCGTTCCTGATGGGATGAAGTATCAATGAAGTGCACATGAATGCACACACGAGGAACTAAAGAGGCTGGCCGGGGTAAACAGAGGACGAAAAAGGGCGCCAAACCTTTGAAACCGGGCGCGGCACACGAAAGGGATTGGGGCGGAAGGGCGAGTTGAAGAGGAGGGGGGAGGGAAGGTAGGCTGGCGGGCAGGCTGGCAGGCATGCAGGCAAGCAGGAAGGCAGGATGGCTGAGTCCATAGTCCCGACGGACCTGCACCGCGATCACGATGGGCGAGGCAGAGGGCTGTTTACCCTCCACCTGCGCGGATTTACTCGTGCATACACGGAACAGCACTCCGGGGGCGAAACACATCTCGACCGTCCGACGTCGAACAGTGTCCATTCGTTCATTCTATGCCTTCCGCGCGTGCTTCTCTCGCCCCTCTTTCTCCTTTTTCACTGCTCTCTACCTTTCTCTCTCGCTCTCTCCTCGTCATGCGATATACTTGCCCTCCTCGCTCCTCCGGCGAGCGCGGCGTGTGCTGCCTTTTGTCCGCTCTTAGATTTTGAGCACTTCTGTCTCTTCATCTCGCTCACCTCCTGCCTTGTCCGACTCGCCTGTTCTCCTCCCCGACCTCCCCATCTCCCGCTCCTCCTTCGCTTTGCGCGGGTGCCTTTAACGATACTCCATAATTCCAGCCCCATTAAAGCGTCTCGCAGGGCCGAAAACTTTCAATGGCCGACCCTCCACTGTCTTTCATCCGCCGCTCCGAATTCATTCGATTTCGAGAGGCACCTACGGATTTTCGGCGATCGTTCCCGGATGTATTGTACCATCCCGTTTGTCGAGCCAATTCCGACGAAGCGAACATTTTCCTGCGGGTAAACTTTCGTCGCGCGGAAAGAAAGTGTTTCCTCGTGGCAACATCCTTTCAGTGAAAATATGTCTGATACGCGAGAGGACAATTTTCCGGCGGTTAAGGCCCTGTCTCGGCGGAGCAAATTTCGTGATATTCGCGTAAGTCGCGAGACGAGGGTGAGTCGCGGGAAAAAACGAGCGTGGCCTTTGAACCCTGGTCCACCGCGATCGGGGGTGGGGTGTGTTTACTCTCCACCTACGGATTTGCTCGTGCATACACGGAACAGCACTCACGTTGCAAGCGCATATCTCCTCTCCATACCTGTGCGCGCATCAATCCCTGCCATCCTCTCTCTCTCTCTTCCACCATCTCTCTCTCTCTCCCTCTCCGCAACTCCTGTCGCTGAGCGTCGTGTAATATTCGCCGGCAACGTGTCGTTTGACGTTTGCACCTTTTTTCGCGACGCCCCCGATCGTTGCCGAGCGTCGAGCTGCGGGACGTTCGATAAATCGACAGACTCGTTTTGCACGTATCGAGAACGACGCCGAACGGGTTAATAGCGGGCATCTACGTTTTTTTTTGCCAATATGATCGGGCGCCCGGGACGTGAATATGTAACGCTCCCATGGACGCTATTTTACCATTTTTACATCTGTTGCTTGTTTGGAGACTTTTTGTTCATTGATCGGTACGATGACTGTTACACCAGATAAATGAGGCATTTATATTGTGAAATCGATTAACGTCACTTTTTAGCCTGTCAAAGTTTTATTATCGAAGCGCCAGATTGGCTTTCATATCACGAGATAAAAACAATTTGTTCAACCACAAAGGAGATTCGTTGGCCCAAGTAGATAATGTAGAATCGCAGAATCGTCAGTAAGTGGTACGATCGTATTACAAAGGCGGCATTGTAACAATTATCACCATTGACATTTTCACCTTTCACGTCCGACAATGGCGCCATTATATCTTCCGCCGAGATACGCCGTAACAATAGCATTACAGCGACCGCCATCTTTGCCGGGGAATTATTTTCCGTTTGCCCATATCAGGCCCGCGATACACGTCGCTCGTCGGCTCGCTAAGTCCACAAGCTGCCACAATGGAGGCAGCGGCTGGTGGGGGTCGATGATTTAGCGATTACACGTCCCCGGAGAGCGGCCGACGTCATTAACCCATGACCGTGTCCTGGCTTTATCCGAGCGACCTTCAATGGGCCCTTTTTCCCTCGCCAAACGTGAAAAGATCAAACCCGCACCGTTGCACAGGAGTTGGAGCCCTTCCGGGCGGCAGCCAGCGCCGGCGAATAACCCGGCGGCTAACCACGTGTCTGAAGGCACGATCATCGAGTAAACATCGTCAGCGATTCAACTGCGATAAATAATTTCCCCCCCGGGGCTCGGCGACGTGCACTTTTCCCAGAGTCACGGCCTCTCTATCCCTCTATCTCTCTCTTCCCTCTCTCTCCCTCTCTCTCTCCCTCTCTCTTCCTCTCTCTCGTTCTCTGCATTCCGGAAGATTACTTTGGAACCCGTACACGCCTTTCCGGCAATCTTGCCCGGGGTAGCCTGACGGAAAATTGTAAACATACATTTGCTCGACGCTGTCTTTAAAGGGCTTACGCTTCAGCCGTGGGATGTAAATCGGGAGGCGTGGTGATTTTTCGTGTTATACGTTTGCAGGCTTAGGAAGGTGCGTTAATAGGGACAGTTCGAACGGAAAGCGATACTCTGTATGGCGATGTGTGAGGCGTTGTAACGGATAGTTGGGGTGGGAAGCAGCACTTTGGTACCTGTTAGTAAATGGGGAACGATGAGGTTAGGCTTTTGTGATGGGATGTATATTCTGAGGTATTGTGCTGTTTCGACCTGTTTACTTGCACATGTTCGGAAAGCTAAACTCGTGGTACTTATTGTTATCTCATGATACTTGATATATACGACGGTACTCTCTTGCATATCAGAAAGTAGAAAATTGTGTCTTTTAGCGGTCATGTTTCTACGGTGAGGTATTGTGGTTATTCGTATTCTCCACTTAGCAACGTTTTCGAAAATGGCTTCGACCGAACTGAAGCAGCTATTGGATAGTGCGCGTTTGTTGCGTAGGAATTCGTGCCTGCTGTAAGGGCCGACTAGATTCGAGAACCCTGAGCTCTGAAGCCAGCTCGTCGACCGAATTTACGAGCCCAGATAAATCCACTGCGGTGGACTAATTGCCAACTGCATTTCCCCGTCCACGGAACGAATCGAATGACTATTTGGCGGCGGCGACGGGTGCGCCGGATGGCTTTCGGCAGGCGCCATTACTCTTGACCCTTTCAATATCCCTTTCATGCGTCAATTTTTCCCCTCACGAAATGACGTTCATTGTTTTATACCCGGCGGGCAGAGCGTCGCGCGACTCATAACAATTTCGTGCGCCCCAGCATGAGAGGAATTTCGGTAAGCAACGGCGCGGCAGCAATTAGATCGACGAAACAATTCCTAAATGGGACAATTACAGAATCGGAACCAAGCGGCGGCCGCGGAAGCGTATCTAATTTATATGCGTTCGGCGGCGAATGGAAAAAAGCAAGCCAGTGCAATTACGGGAAACAAAGCACCGCCGCACGGGGTAACCATCGAACGTGGCGTTGACTGACCGTCGCCCGAAGCAGACAGTCGCAAAATCCAAATCCGGCCGGCAGGACAGAAAAGCTCTCCGAACGACGAGCGACCGACAGAAAGAATCGGAAAAAGGGTGCGCAATATCTCGGCGAGAGACAAAACATTTCGCGTACAACATTCGAGTCCGATAATGTGTTGCAGCGAGGAGCGGAAAAAGGACGAGAGGGAAGAAAAATAGAGAGAGCGAGAGACGTGGGGAGAGGATGGAAGGAGATGGAGAACGGCAGGCGGAAAAAGACTGTTATCCGCGGTCTGGCCGGAAGATTGGCGCATCGGTGGTTTACGATCGGCAGGAACGTCGGTACCTGCAGACCCGTAAACACCGGTGAAAAATGCATCCGACTGCTCCCTCCCTCCCATTCTCTCTGTCTCTCTGCCGGGTGCCTGGCATTGTTACCGTTTACGGTCCTCGTAAATGCATCGGCCGGCGCGGACGTGAACTTTCGTCGTTCGGCTCGAAGCGCCGTTAATGCGAGCCTCGTCGGGCCACTTCGCGAAAGGGTTGCACCCCGATGACGTCTAAAAAGGGTCGTTCGCCGATGGCTTATGGTGCGAGTGCGCGTAATGTGCCGCGGGGCGCACTTTCATTGGGAAACTATCGACACCGGTGCTGAGACACGTCGAATGGCCGCTGAGAATGACGCTCATCGAAACTGAAACGCCACGGTTATTACGCGCTGATTTAAAGCAATGGCGAAAAGAACTCTTCGGGGGATGGAAATTCGATGGAAGTTAGTCTTTAAGGGAAACGTGTAATTTAGTTTAATTGCGGTTGAGGATTGACGGAGATCGCTATTGAAGTTGCAGAAATGGGTGGGATAGCTTTCACGGAGCGTGAAATGATGTAATCGATTCCAGATGCGTTCGATGATTGACACACGAATGTATGGATACGGAATGATTGTTCCACGCTCTGAGCTCCGATAGTTCGCAGGATAAACGTCTGGAGATGTACGTTCGAACGAGCCAATAGGGCAATATGTAACTTCGGAGACTGTGTATCCGAATGCTCGTGTATTCAGAGGACCTTAGGTGGAGGAAGTCCTACGTAGCTTAATATCGATACACTCCGCAACTGGCTGGTATGTTTGACTGCTCGTGAACTTGCTAACGTATAGGTCGCCATATTCCAGCGCAGCTGCTTGCTCTAACGTAGAGCCACTTAATTACAAAGCTCTATCGAACCAATCACACACCCTTCATACCTTACCTTCCGCCCAAAAATCTTAGTTCAACCAACGTACTCGGAACTTACACCCGACTATCGGCTTCCAAATTAGTCCGTATTTAGCCTGGGCGCCTCGTATACCTGTACTCAAGCAGAATCGGGCGTAAATTCTTGGCGTCGACGTACGTGTTACCTAGCCAACACTAGCATGGGACGCTCCGTGTTTCTATAAAAAGGCGAAAGCTCGCGCATTAGCCTGAGTGCCGGGCCGGGCCTCGTCTGCAGCTGTTTATCTTGCAACTTGCCACCGGGTGGGGTTGGAAGGTTCAGCGTAATCACACGCACACGATCGAGAATGTACACCTCGGCTTGCGTGAGCCTCGGTCCCGCACGTACGGAAAGCGTCTGTGTGTCGCGAGACTTCCGGTATCCCTTAAACGTGGAAGCGGCCCTTGCAAAATCCTCCTCCAGGCCGAGTTCGTGTGTGCTAACTGCCCCCTTTAACTCGCCAGACATCGGGCGACGTCGTTAGCAATCTGTTTGCACGCCTTTCGTTAACGGTGCCGAAGTTCAGAGTTGACTCGAGGCATTCCGATAAGGATACCCTCACGCTCGCGATTTGAGCAGCCTCCTTTTTCCAATGTAGGCAGAGAAACAGGGGTTGCTTTTCAGGAACGACGACAGAAATAAAGCGCTTTTTTGCGCGGTAACAGAACATTTGTATTATTTACAGTACCGTTACTCGTACTCCACTTGCGAATCAAAATTAATGGAATTAAAATTGCATTTTCAAAGTTATTGACAGCGAATCATTTTCAAACAGCACTTGGACACGAATGAAAGAGGAAAGGGTTCTTGAGACTCCATCGAGTCAAAGAATGAAGAAACAGATCCGGAGAACAGTGGTACGTTAAAAGCTGTATGTCGGATAATTCAGGGGATTGTCTGCAGGGCGTTTGCATTTAGGGTAAGGCATTACAGCTCGTTGTGCGTGGAATCGAATGAAATTCGATCGGTTCGAAGCTGTATCCACCCTCTGGCCTTCTCGCATACGTATCTTTACAGCCGAAATTCCATCGGATCCCAGGGCTGGTCATTGTCCCGGATGAGAAACAATCCCCAAACATTCTGCATTCCCACCAAGCAAACGGTGGAATCCAGTTCGTCGATTCGCTTCATCACGGAATTTTACAATTACAATTTTTACCAGTACAATTTTATAAAGCACTATCGTTCTGTCGACTGTTAGGATTTTTACAGTTTTTATCTTTCCAATGTCTGATCACCATAATATTTATCCGGTGTATTCATAAGGCTTTGCTCGAATCACTGATGTACAGCACTGATTTTAGCAGTGACTTTATCTTGCTCATTTGCAGTTTATAATCTACCTGGCTAACCGCCATTCTACTGTGAACCTACAATTTTGTATCGAAAACCAAACCACATTTGCCTGAGGTGCACCCGTAGGATTGACAGTAAATCCAATGAAGAAACCTTCACTCGAATCACGCTTTTACAAACAGTACTCGGATCCCAGCGACTTTATCCTACCTACATCTAGAACTACGAAACCTACTCAATGATAAAGAAACTCTATTGGATTTCCTCCCTCTGCCCCGTGAACCTAAACCGATCATCCTAGATTACACTTCTCTTTTTCTTCCCTCCGGCATAAATTCTATTTCCAGCCATGACATATCGTGTCAAACGTGCGACTACCTTTTACAACCGACAGATTCGAAGTAACATTGTCACTCGGCGCGCCGTTTGTCGGCCGGACGAAATAATCACCGCGTCGGGACGAAATCTGCAATTCATCGAGAGTAGGAGAGAAAGAGAGAGAGAGAGAGAGAATGAGTGAAAGAGACAGAGTGAGAGCGTACGACGCGGGCCGCTGCGCAGAAAATCGATTTATTGTCGGCCGACCCCCCCAGTCAATATGCAACAGTCGGGACGTGCAAATTGTATTTTATTGCGACGGGCGCGAACGCGAGCGCGACTGTAATTGAGCGCTAAGATTGGCTCCGCGATCGGCACCGGGCATCATCGATTTCGATTGCACTGCCGCGACATCGGCCGCGGTCCGCGCATTTTCCGCATGCCGAAGCCGCCGTTCCGACGTTCCGAGTTCGACGAACGAAACCCGCCAGCTACGGAATCGATTTGCGAGTCGGACAGGCCTCAAAGCGAACCAGACGCAAATCGCGCTTTATCCTAAGCCGAGCGATGCTAACGAGCGAGTACGCTGGGACTTCCGATATCATTCTTGCTCGCGAACGACTTTGAAGTAATTTTATGTGTTGTCAGGAATAGACTAAGAGTTCTTTATAATACTGACATCTGTACTCTGTAAGCGAATTCTTGTTCAACCTTGAATAACTTAAACTTGCCGTTTGAGGTGGCCTTTTGAATATTACGCTTTATTCGTGTGTCAGAGAATTATCCACGAGTAAATAGTACCGATAGCATTCTGATCCTAAGTAGATTTTACTGATAATTTCTAAATCCAATATCGTTCTTTCTCGATAACAACGTCCAAGCAATTTTTCCTGTTGTCAGGATTAGACTGAGTTCTTTATGACACTGACATCTGTACTCTGTACTGCATGCTAATATTTTCTCAAATTTGAATAACTTAAAGTTGCCGCTTGAGATGGACTCTTATATTTTATTCTTTATTACTTGATGTATCAGAGAACTATGCACAAGCAAATAGTATGAACAGCGTTCTGACCGTAACAAGATGATACTGCTGATATTCAAAGAACGTAGGATGAAAAATGTCGCGCAGAGATTGAGTAGAAAACGAGCCTTGTTTTCGCACTTGACATCCCACCCCTGCCGAAATCCATGACACCGTAGGCATCGAGGATCCTCGAGGGTCGATCCAAAGAGAACGACAATAAGCCGCGAGGAAAGATTCAAAGGGCTCGTCGAAGGGCGGCAGATGCGGTAACGGCCAATCATCCGGCGTGGAAGACGAAAGAAACGGATAAGGGCAAGCGGACATTCTCCGTGCTCGCGAATGGAGAGGGGGGTGAGGTCGGGGAGAAATAACGATGCCGGAATGCTCGCCGGGATGACGAGCACGGCGAAACGATCCTCTCGAGAGGGTCGTTTGTCCTCTTGTCCCCCGGACGATTGGTATCGTCCGCGCATACTTCGCTCACTCCTGAAATAGTTGCGCCGAAATAGTTGGTCCAGTTACGGCCGATTGGACACTTTGCCCAGTGGCCGTCCACGATTCTCGACTCCGTTAACAAACCAAACTTCCCGAAAGGAAGGCGGAATACGACGGTGAGCGACGAAGAGGGAGGAAGGGGAAAAATTGAGAAGACGACAGAAGACGAGCGAAGTTGGGAACTGTTTGAACGCACGAGAGGTTCGAAACGTTTAGTGCCTGCGAGAGCCGCACGCCCCGGGAAGAAAGTTGTTATCAAGCATCGATTACGCGGCTTTAGCGTCTCTCGTTAACGTTGTGCTGATACGACAAATTGCCCGTTCGCTCATTTTTTTCCGAGTCCGGATCAGTCTCTGCGGTGCAGTAACCCGTTGGCGCTTCTGGCGACGGTTCAAATTAGATAAAGTCGGGGTTCGATAATTTCGGAATTTGAGCGAGACACACTCCAGGGAGGCTGGGATGGTTGAAAGTTATTGTACCTGGAATCGCGGATAGAGCAAGGGGCATAACGTGAATTTTCGTCAACGAGCGTTGGCTGCCAGACGGACAGATCGAAATCTGGACACGATACCTTAGGCCACCGCTATTGATTTCCCCGTAATAACCGAGTGCGGGACACGCATTATGCAAATATCGCCGCCGGCAATAATTTACTGTTTATTGCGGCGCGATCGCGCCATGACGGTCCCCGATTACATCGCGATGGAGAGAGTACGGAATACTTACACGGAGCAATGTTGCGCAATGGACGGCGATAAATTAGGCGCACCTCGTCGGCATGTTGTGAACAGAATTTGCTCCCGATATACGCGGCTCGGACGTGCGCACTTAAATGCTCGATATCGATGACCGTCGATATCGTTGATCGGAGACGTTAAATAGTCTGGAAGTAATCTAGAAAGCGAGGGAAAGGAGCAGTAAGAGATAGGAAGACAGAGTGAGAGAGAGAGAGGACGGGACCCCCCACCTGCTTAGCATTCGACGCCGCTGTAACTTAGATTGTTAATTATAAGTTAGATCCCGGTGAAATTGTTCGTCATAACTTCGTTAGCTTTCGCCGAGCGGTTAACCGGAATTGAATTGCTTACCCGCGATGAAAAAACGATGGCGGAGCAAATATTTGATCGGGCCAGATTCTGACCTGATGAATTAGCGTCGGAAAGATTGGCGTGCGTTCCGCTCGCGATGACTCAATTTGTATCAATTACTCCGACAATGGCGGGGAATAGTTCCAGCGGAATTTCTCGACACGCCTCGTCGACAGAGAATCGTCGGGTCGGATGAAAAGATGGAATTCGTAATCGAGATGACGAACGTGTTTTCTGCGAGAGTTCCCTCCGACGGCCAGACCGGATCGGCAGGCACGCGAGGCAAAGGCCGTTTCTTGGACCTCGTTAAAAAGTTCCGTGTCGGAAATGGACCGCGGCGGAAATTCCGCAGACTTCCCGAAGGATACCCCGACCCCCTGGCACCGAGGAATCCCATTCGTTCCTTTTCCCCGGGTTTGCAGCTGCATCGACACACCCGGCCGATAATGGCCCCGGCGCGATATCCTCCTTTCTCACGCTTTTTTAATTCCGGCTGTACACGAAATATCACTCTCGCGCTGACGCCCATTGTGTCGGATAACGATATTCAAGGCTATTCTAGCGAAAAATGTCGACGCAAGTGATGATCGCAGCTGCTAATACTCGCAAATCGACGAGGAGCGTAAATTAAGTGATATAACTCAAGCATTAATCAGACAAAATTGCGTATAAAGTAAATGCCCGTAAAACAGTTAATAACCATCATCTGAAATGAAATTTTTCGCAATATTCCTCCGAGTTTACCAGGCATCCGGTCTTTTCTGAGGTTATACATAAAATTTCCGGATCGAATATCCGCGCGAACGAAGTGCGAGCTCACACTTACGCGTTGTCTTAGATTTTTCCGAGGCAGCGACATCGAAAATTTCGAAATCCGCCCTTCGGCGCGCCGTGTGTCGGGGACAGATAAGGGCGCGGAAAGGAAGGAGGTGAAGAGGAAGCGGGGTATAGTGCGCGAAGCATGTCCTGACGAGTAGGCGGCGACGAAGGTTGGTCGGTTTACCTACGCAGATGGCGCTTCCTTTAAGGAGGCAGTCTGGAAGAGCAAAGTTATTGATGGTCTCCGCGCAGTGGCATCGTTTATATCTTCCGCACGTACACTCGCCACTTGAAGTGAATACACAGATCATGATTCTCTCGTAAGAGATTCCTTGAAGGGGGAGGTTGGCCATGTTTCCATGCTCGCCCATATTTGTTCCCTCGCATCTATCATCCCGAACTTTCTGTCTTCCTTCCATTCATCGCCTTCTTTCCACCAGCAGCCGTCTCGGCACACGGTTGTCGGACAAGAATGGGCCGCCCGGGGTGGGGAAATTCTATTTTCGAAAATTTCCACGTCGATTTTGCGATCGTCCACGGAAACTCGCCGTCAAACGGGGACGTGTTGGGAATGTTTGAGGACGGGCAGGATTGTGTGCGCTCGCAAGCTCGACGCGTTTGACTTGTCCCAGTTCTGGATTCGGGAGTGGCTTAAGTTGTTTGACGCCGGCTGCGATAATTACATTGTTCCCGACGCTGTATGGACATCATACCGACGTATGCCAATGTCACCTCACGGTGCAATAACCGCCGTAAATACTCACAAGCTGAAACTGTATACATGAGCACAGACATCATCTTATCCTATTTGTTCATTTTATTAAAGACACGCGTATCGATTTAAAAGAACCAATGTTAAAAATATCAAGTACTCTACCTTCAATTACGAATTGAAACGATGTCAACCGAGTCGTAAACGAGACTTAACCAAAAGCCGTTATGAATGATAAAATTCACCCGCCGTACTTAGGAGCGGAGAAAAAATGGCCGCACTTCACACCGCGCGAGCCTTCATCAGCGTCATCGTCGTCGGTAGATTACACTCGCTTAGAAGGAGGAACAACGGGCCGGAATAACGCATCCTCGGGGTGAGACGGAGATGAGGAGGGGAGAGGGGGGTGCGAGAAAGGATGTCGGCGTCGGTCGTTTACATCTTTCTCACGTAGAGAGTAGCGGCGGCCCGCGTAGCGAGGGAAACGCACGCCGAGATCATGAAAAATTCAATGCGACGCCGGCAGACGAATCGAGTGAGCGCCGGGGCCACGCGCATTATCGTCAATTCGAAATTTCTCCTCATCGCGCTTACCCGTCGTCATTTTCGCCCCCCGACGCCTTTGGGCCGCCGAATGAGAGTAAATGGAGAGGAGGGAGGGGATGAAAATCGGTAAAAATTCCCAATCGAGCCCGATTGCTCTTCCGGCGTCGATGTATGCGGCGACGTCGAACGCCAAAGAAACATCGCCGACGGGCGTAAAGATATTTTACCGGGCGTGACGGGGCGAGGGTGGAGGAGGGGAAATACTTTACGCCGGCAGCAATAACGTCCTGGCATAGCGCGCTGGCTTAGAAGCGTAAATGCGCGTGGAAATACGCCGGCGCGTACGTTGCCGGCGTCGGAACGTGACCTCACGTTTTCCGGGAGGTTTAGGCGGGAATACGTCTTGCATATGTGCCGAGATGTCGAATATCCACGGGCTCGCATCGTGAGAGATTCTGACGTCGGTGCGGACGCAGGGACGCACGCGTCTGTCTGCCGACCGACTCGGGAGTTCGGGCTGTGCAAACTTTCGGATTTGCAGCCGCGCAAATAACGGAGGCTATTTACGTCACGCCGGTGAATGGTGTCGATGAAAGCCTTCCTGGCGTTAGAGGACGACTCGTGCCGGATGATGAGATTGTTTTTTCGATAACGTGAGTGGATGTCGAGCAAGGATTTAGCTATTTTTGAAAGTAGGTATATCGGGTCCATATTTCGAGTGATCTTATCGAAATGCGACAGTTACAGATCGATCCACAGTTTTAGCTTTATATACGTGAGGAACAGTGAGACAGCCTTGTCGGAAGTGTTCCGAAGAACGTCTGCAAAGAGTTAAAGAAGGCAAACAAGCTATTAGTTACAAATTACGAGATACGAACGTAGTCCCGGTAAGTGTTCCTGAATTAGTCGACAGACGACGATACTGGCTAATTCCAGCCTAAGAAAACAGGATTGTTCCCCACCGAAAACAGGCTATATATAACCTCGAGGCTTCGAGATACTCACCCGTTCCGCAGCGCAAACAAGACAAGACTGTTTCCTCCTCTGACCCGCCGCTGTTCACGTAACGCGCACTTGCTATTACCGAAACTCTCGTCACAGATGGCCGAGAAACTTGCTCGCGTCAGTCGAACTCGAGCATGACCCACTATCGAAGACCAGCAGTAGTTCACGCGTGCCGTTTAACCCAAAATACCGTGCGGCGCGTCTGGCACGGAAGTCAAACAGTCCGTCAGAACGATGCGTCACTGTCATCGGCTCCCTAGCCTCGCGCGACACCACAAATCAAGCAACCCGATCCGCAACGGCGACCACAAATCCCATTTCCGGAAATACAGCCTCGGTCGGTGGGCGGGAAAAATTCGTGAAATATACATGACTCCGGTGTCGAGACGGCGTCCTATTTCGAGAGTTATCAAACTTATCCGGGAGTCGATGCGAGGAGACAACTGCGGCCAGGCCATTGTGGATGCATCTTTCAACGATCCGCAGCGTAAGCGTGTCAGGAGGATAGGCCGCCGGAGAGTAAGTGGGAGAGAGAGGGAGAAACATAGAAGGACGTGCGCAGGACGCAGGCCGGAAAGGAAGCGTGCTCTCATGTTTTTTGAGAGCTTCCCAGTAAGAATGCAACGTGCCTACGTGCCAAGATATCGAGCGACACCCCGCTGACGCACTGTCAACGCCCGTTGGCTGCATCTTCCTTCAAAGATTTATGCCGCATTCGCGGCACGTGCTGAGGCGCGAGGTACGACCGGGCAACCTGAACAAACTGCGTGAAATCTCGGCGCAAACAAACGGCCAATCTTCCCTCCCCATCGGCCGCGAGGTACTGGATTTCAGAAAGGAGCCGATCGAATTGCTTCCAGGAAACAACAGGCACTTTTACCGTGGGCGGGAAAGTAGGCTGAGATAGGAGACCGTGTTTGGGTAGAGGAGTGAGCTTGCGATTTTGCTCGGAGCGTTATTTAGAGGTCGATGAATAAATGAGTGTGGAAGAGGGAGCCTGGCGAGCTATTTCGACAAATTGCGACGTTTCTGGCTGGAGAGGACGGAAGCGCGCGACGGTTAGAGAAGTGTCCTCAGACGGTAAACAGGTCGTCGAGGAGCGTACGTGATAAAATGGGAACCGCCGATCGAGGGGAAGGAACGAGGAATCGAACGGCTTGGGTGGATTTGTCGAACGATGACATTCCATTTTTGCATACCCCAGCTACGGGCCCGCTCACTCGACCCGAAAACCTGAGTGGTTTTCCGGTTCGTACTTGGCCGGACATTGAGTTTTTTCCTGCAAATAACGAACTGTCGTCCATGCATACGTTGGAAATGATGATTTTCCATATGATCTTTAAATTCGTCCTAGAGCGTAGAATCACTTTTATATGTAGGAGGTTCTTGAATTTGAAAGTGAAATGTTTAATAAAGAATGAATGACCGTATAGATTATCGAAATTCAAACAATACCCGCCTCGAACGGTAATAGGTATATGAATAAATCGACCAATACAATTCATGAATAAACAGAACCAGTAATTTTCTACGCAATTTGATATGTTTACTCACCTCTTTACTGACTAATTAACTGGCCTATATCTCGCAATATACAAAGTTCAAGACCTATTTATGAACGAGACGAAATTCTCTAACAAAACTTTAAAACCATATGTGTTGAATAACAGTTGATTTTCATCAATATGCAGTTCCAGAGACAATTAAGAAAAATCTTACCACACTTACGTTCGTTTCGGCAGTTGAGAAGCTCGACTGTCACATCCTTTTGTGGCAAATGGAAATTTTGTAGCAGTGCGATGTCTTTAGGCACAGGAAAACGTCGAAGAACGAATTAGTCAGCGCGCAAATTCGCAAAATTCAGCCGATGCCCGCCTCGAGCGGCGAACAATGTCCTGAGACCGCTCGAAAGTTGAGGCGGCAAGGTTCGCGCTGCCGTGGAACTTCTGGGCGGATTTTTGCGCGAACGGGGTCTACGGCAGGCGGGCATCGGGAGCCATTAAAAGTTTTATGTTGCCGAACGAATTCGACAGCAGGGAACTCCGCGCTCGGAAGCAGCCTCGAAGCGGGCAAAGTGGCCAATAATTGCGATTTATTCCGTCCCTCGACGTCGACCTCGCGCCGCGGCGTTAATCAAAGTGCCGGCCGTGACAATGCCTCGTCCAATGCCCACTCGAGCTAATTGCCTAATTATCGTTCTGTCGGCCGAGAAAAGGGGAGAGACGCAGGAGAGGTTCGTTTTACGATATTCGAATAAATCTTAACAAGGACGGTACGCTGACGGCTAAGATGTTCTCTTTAACACGTCGCCTAGTCGACTCAATCGGATTATAAACACAGTCTGAAAACAGGTAGACTAAATATAAACACCACAAGGTACACGATGGAATCGATGTTTTGGTGAGAATTATGACTTCGATGGCTTGTATACTAATCCATCTCTTCGTCTGGCGAATTATGCAATTATACAACATCCATATTCTTACCGGGTGACTATTGCTCGAGTATGCTAAGACTATCTCCGGGTTTTATGTTATCTACAGGATTTTCTGCATACTTTCACACTATTTAACATTATGTTATGTTATATTTCTTTACGTCACGTCATTCTATCCCATTATTTGGCATTATTTGCATCTTTTGTGGCGATTTAGCTAATATATGTGTGCTTTAACTCCAAGTTTATATATTTCTAACGGGCTTATCTTTCTTATATGATATTAGGAGGATCCTTCGACATTGCTTGGACCTACTAAAATATGATAATATCGTCAAAATTGCCCAAAAAACGACGAAAAATTGTTGGCCTTATATTGGATTTATAACCACCCTATTCCGCAGGTTTTAACTCGCCTTGAAAGTTGATCGCATGCACAGTTCTGAATTCCTAATAGTTTTGGACATAGAGCCATTATTCGGAGGTGAAAAACATTTTTTTTAAAGATCGACTTTCGTCAATAATCGTATATAAAGAACGCGTCAAAAAATCCAAGAAAACGTATACATATTATAGGTTTTTATCGCTAATTTAAAAGTTACAGTCGGTGGACAAAAATCGCGAATTTTTTTAATTTCTCATTTTTGCGAAAAACCAAAAGTTAGCGGAACGAAACTCTCTTTTCCTATCTTGTAGGGAGTCGAAAATAACTCACAGGACCGTATGCCGTTCATCGAAATGCGCATTAGTTTTGAAGTTACAGCCAAAACAGGACAAGAAAATGGGTTCCCGAAAAATCGTTAAAAAAATAAAAGTTTTCTGACCGTATTGTGGTTGTGCACGATGAAATAGAAGCAAAAGGGGATGACAAAACTCTCAAAGTTCAATGCATTCCGACATACACCCAAAAATGAGGGCTGAGATCATGAAAAACGTATTCTTCATGCCTATCTAATATTACAATTTAACCCTTTGACTGCAGCGCGCTCTCGGACGAATCCATCCATATGGACGGCGCGTTTTTCGCTTGTCAGTCGCTGCGAGTAGTCTTGTATATGGTGTGCCATTATTGGGTTTGGGCCGCAACAGTGTAATATGAAGACAATTGATTGAACGATGTTGAAACAATTGCCGATATTTAGTTGCAATGTTATATTAGACAACAAATTTCATGTTGAATCAGTTGGCAAAACAGCAATAGAAGAGTTATAGTTAAAAAATACAGAGGGCGTATATATACGCCTTTCGTATATATTGATGGATTTGTGAGGGCGTATATATACGCCTTTCGTATATATTGATGGATTTGAGAGGGCGTATATATACGCCTTTAGCAGTCAAAGGGTTAATAGACTCGGAGATAGACGTATCGAATTGTCCTTTCACCTTATAGTAGGACGTTGAAAATAAGTCACACCGCCCGTTGCCGTTCATCAAAATTCACCTCAGTTCCGAAGATATTCTCAAAAATATGCAAAACTAGTGTGAAAAATGTCGCTTCTGCCACGTACATTCTTGACGAACCATGTAACCCCAACTATTACATTACATCGTGAAAGGGGGATCGACGGTTTCACAAAAATCGCAACAACGATCTCCTAAGTGTAATAATTCCAAAGAAATGACCAAAGAAAGACAAAACATGCTGAAAGTGGCGATGTAAAGCTAGTTCTATACCAAACTTATCATTCGTGCAGTAAACCGAACAGCATCCCAAGCTACAGGATCTACGCACGATCCCACGTGCATCGCGAGGGAGCGATCTCTGTCGACGATCGAGGAAACTATGATCATTCAGGCCTGGCACCCGAGCACAGGTGCGTGTCGGTACCGCAGGGCCGACGTTGACCAAAACTCTCGTTTATTACAATCTACCGTAACGTCGCATAACGTTACCTCGCTCCTCTCGCACAATACGCGCCACCTCCTCCCCCCACCCTCCCGAACCCTCGGCCGCAATTTTAGCCTTTCTCCCAATCGACGGGACTTTTACGGCGCTTCTTGCGATGCTCGTCGAACAAATTGGCAAACGAGCGAAACGGCTTAAAGGTTCATCCGCTCTTTCTTTTTTTCCCAGCCCCCACCTCCATCGGCCAACATCCCGCTCGCTCTTCTTGCACACTCTTCCCTACCCTCTTCATCTGCCGGCACGTTCTCTCGCTCGCTCTCATCTCGCTGGAAACGACCCCTTTCCACCCTCGGCAGCATCGGGCTTACCGAAGATTTACCGCCGTTACTAACGAGCCGTGATATATCTGACACGCCGTACTGATACACATAAGTGATATTTATGTGTTATCCGGCTTAATGAGGAAGCTAGCTCCTTGAGCTTAACTCGTAGCAATATGCGGCGATAAGCGAGATACGCATCTTAGCTCGATCACTTTCACCGACTGGCGGCCGCTCGATTCCGGTTAATTGTTATTGCCTTCAATTGGTCCCTTATCGTTTTCATCGGCACGTTCGGAATCGACGGAAAGACGGTCTCGAAAGGGTCGTTCACCGCACGCGGAAAAGGCCCCTTCGCAATGCGCCGTGTCGAGTTTACGCGGATCGAGCCTTCAAATTCGTTTAATCGTGAGAGTACAGGCCAGAGATGCAATTTTGATAAGCGCCGCTCTGCTGACGGAATGCTTTATCTGTTTGAACACCGAATTTCGATGGATACGGAAAGGGAGAAAAAAAACACGTGTCTTAAATTTCCGCTATTGACAGCATATTCCGAGAATCAAATCGGGTTTAACTCGCTCTCCGGTTACGGGCGGGGTATTAAAAATAACAGCGCTTCAATGCAAACGTTTAGACAGCCGCTCGCTGTCGGACAGAAAGAATCACTAATTTTTGGTACCCGAGCTTGCAATGAGCGGAGCAGATACAGCTCGCGTTATTATTCAGGCACACGTGCCGGCCCGTTTACGAGACCGTTCAAATATTGTCTACTGCCCTGTTTGCCGATTATAACGCCAGCGCGGCCGAATTGGGGCTCCCGTTATTACGCCAATGATACAGCTCGAGCACACTAGTTTTAACTGCATTATCGGGTGGATTCTCGGCATCGTCCACACCACGCTGATCCGATAATCTAAGCGCCCCAATTAATTCTTCCCGTGGAAATTGGCCCGCACATGAACTCGCCTAACATTGACTTCGGCGTCAATAAATACGCAGAGTGTTTTGCCGATGCGTTCAGATAATCGTATGCAGAATTTTGAGTGAGTTTCGAAGCTATCCTTCCTACCCTCTAATTTCGACCGAACGACGTCGGAGGCTTCGTTCTTGGCCCGAGCTCTTTCGCGCCAATCTCAGCGTTGTCGCCGAAAATGTTCGCACGGGACGAAGGAAGCTGGCGAAGGGAGAGTGAGGAGAAGCGTGGAGGGCGCGGGTCGGAAGGGGGAAAAGAAGGACGAAGCGCCGTAAACCTTTCTCCGACGTTATTTACCCCGGCGCAGAAAACCCGTTACCTGTAATGATGCACTTTCGAGGGAGCAACGTCGGAGATATGTATCTTGTCTGCGTGCGCACTCACGTCCGTACCGATCCCACGTCCGTCTAAACCGTCGGGCAGGTGAATTTTTTTAGCGCACGTAAGAATGCTCGTCAAGGCGTACCCCAATACGCTCGTGCGAAGCTAAAATTTTCGTGGCCCGACTCCGAGGATAGCCTGTGCAACGTCCGTTGGATGATGAGGGAGGGCGAAGACGCATTGTCGAAAATTACTTTCCGCTCGCTGCGCTGGCTGCGCTACGGCGGGAATGCGAATTGCAAAATATCGCGCTCATGGGGCTGGATATCGGGGGGGTGGGGAGAGTATGATATCGAAGTCCTTGGCGGCGAGTGGAGGGCTGGGCTTCGGGATGCGGCCCGCTCGCGGAATGGAACAAGGAGAGATGATAAAAGCTCGCGCGAACTTTGCGCCAAAGGGAAAATCCAAACGGGAATGAGCTACGCCCGTGAAATATAGCGCGAGATAATGCGCGCGTGCGACCACCGTACTTTTTCTCTACTCTTTCCTCTCTTACTTTCTCTCTCTCTCTCGCTCCTATTTTCTCTTTTATATCCATACGCATTTGCTTGCCCTCTCAATCTCTCCGCATCACTTTCCCCCTCGCCTCGCACTCCGCCCTCTCGCTTTATCCTAGAGAAATGTCCTGCAGACAGAAATGGAACAGGGGCCCCTTTGATCTTCCGATCCTGCTTTGCTTCCTCCTGCGGGACGAAGTTGCGCGCGGCACTCCGTCGGGATAATTTTCAGCTTTTCCAGACGCTTCCTGCCCCTCCACCACCCCGACTCGCCGCTTGCGACAGTCAGTGTTGCGCTTCTCATGGCTTATGCGGTCGTTCAGACGCGCGAGAGTCCCCGACCGTTCTCACAGAGGCTCATCTTCGCTCGTAATGTCGCCCTCGGCCGTGTTTGCCTCCAGTCTCCTTTCGGCTGCGGAGTTCGGTGGAAATGTCATTCATTCCTTCGGATGTAGCGCTCAAGCTGCTGGCAAATCGTACGGTTTCATTCGCAGTTTATTCACTCCTCGCTTGCAGCACTGCCTTATTAGCACGCTTTGTACCTTTGCGCGGCTTCCTGTCCGCCGGCACTGTGGAGATTGTCAGGTGGACCCTTTCGACTTGCGACAGGTGAAGGAGGATCAATATCAAAATACTCGCTACGCAGACGATGCAGTTTCCGAATAAGCTGACGATTGACTCACCTATAGCAAGCCGAATCTGCTGAGACGCTCAGCTCGAGAGACTCGCTTTGCATCGCAAATTGCGAGCGACGCCTTATCCGCCCGTAATCGAGGCAGAAATTCCGAACCTTACCCATGTCATAAAACCGAAACTATTCGCGGAACTTGTTCGGAAATTGCTTCGCGACCCGAGTCCCACGCATCGGCCGGCCGCGAGTAGAACGGAAAAGGTCAAACTCCCGAGATACGTTCCCGTTAAAAGCAATCGACTCGACCTCGATATAAACATTACGACTCTCCCATCGTGTCGGATCAGTTTCGCGCGGACGGTCCTCGGCGATGGAGGATGAGGCGGCCTGGTCCAGACGACGGAGAAGACGTCGGAGTCGACCGGCCAGCCGGACTCTGAGTCAGCCGGCCTTTGGCCAAAGAAATATTCTCAGCCCGCGGCGTATTGCACGCTAAGTGCAGCGCGACGGAACTCGCGGAATGCGGTAAATTGCCGTAGGTCAAGGGTCGCACGCGACAAGTAAGCGGGGAGAATCGAAGTTACGACAAAAGAGTAGCTCGCGTGATCGTCACGCCGGGGAATTATCGGCGGGAAACTCGTTTGCCGCCGATGGGAAATGAGTAGGGCGAGCTGCTACTTTTTTTCGCCTCATTGACTCCTTTGTACGCCGACTGGTCTCTTGACCTAGTACGGTTACGCGCCGAGAGACGTTAAGAGCTGAAAACAATGAAGTTGAATCTTTACTGGAACGAGAGAGAAAGAGAGGGGGGAGATGGTGATGTTCGGGGGGTGAGGAGAGAGAGAGAGAGAGAGTTTTCGACGTTCCAAAGCTTCTCGCACATCGATTTCTGTCAATAATACGTAACAGTCCAAACCGCCAATCAGACCCGCATTGCTTTCAGATGCCTTTTTATTTTCAATTCTGAGCTGTGCCTGTAATTGCCTGGCAGTAGGTATCGAACATTAGAATTATTGTCATGTGCAACGTAGTACGTGACAAAATTCGAGACACGCGGGTGGCAAGAATGAGATTCAAGTGCGACAGCGGGAAAAGGAGTAATATCAGGCTCGTGATTGTCTCGTGTAGCGACACGCATGTACGAGAAGTTTTACGGCGAAAGAACCAGTCTCGACCGGGGACAGGGCGGAAATGTTACATAACGAGAGTGTAAGCTAGCGTTTTAGTCCCGGCACGAGATACTCTCCCTGTTTTCGCGGTTTTGAAACATCGACCCGACGTGCAGGTGCGTTAATTGGATGGCGGGAAAAAAATTCACCCGTACTCGCCGACATCGCGATGGTCGTTCCAGTTTTTCAACAGTGCGCAGTTATGCAGGTTGCGTTTTTTTTTTTTTTTAAGACCGCGGCCCCGAATTTCGTAGCATTGACATTCCGAGCGCTACCTATGTCGAACATGTCTCGTGCGATCTGCCTCGGAGATTAATCTTTTTGCGGCGGTTTAATTTTTGATGCGCGCGTGTTGGACGCCGGATCTGATGAGAACTCTTCTATGTTTCAGTGCGTGCAAATGGCGCACGCGTTAAGGCGCATCTCGTACGCGACTTGTGAACCGCAGCACGCCCAATTCAGTTTCCTAGCACGGGAGCCGAGAGCTCACTTCAGCATCCAGTATTGCCACTCGTTCATTACTGAATCTGCAGAACAGGTGAGTTGACGACATTTTTTTAAATACGTTGGAGGTCAGACTGCAGGGAAATGATTTTTTTTCCTTGTTCGTTATGATACTTATTGAATTTTGTTGTAATGAAAGACTAGAATGCGTCTTATAAAATCTCAATGTCCAAACCATGGAGACTAGATTATAAGGAGTACGAACGCCATGTTAAAGAAATAATCCAGATTTTAATACAGCAATGCAAGTTAAACCAGCAGACGGCGCTAGTATCGACAGTTACCGATAAATATAGATATACAAAGTACACAGAAAATTTATATACTAATCGCAAGTAAAAATTGTGATTTTTTTTACGCAAAACTCTTTAATATAAATGTAAATAATCATAAATATTTAAATATGATACAATTTTTAAAATTGACTTGGAATAAAAGATTGATAATATTGATACGCTGTACACATAGTTTAATAGACTATTTCAATTTTTAGCTACAAATAAATTATATTGAGACATACTAGTTTAGATTTGGAGAGGGCCTAATGGAAACAAAGTCTAACTGACTCAGAAACTGCAAACTGACGCGCCCTCTATCTGTACAAATTTTCAGATTATAAATCTAGTGACATTCCTATCTCGTTCGTACTCCTTATAATCTAGTCTCCATGGTCCAAACTAGCAAAACATCCGATTGCTAATATTGGATGGACGACTGTTTTTGGAGCGGCAAAATGCAGTCTTCTAAAAATAAAAAATTATTCATTACAGTAGTAACAATTCTACATTAAAACAAGAAGTCTTAGATATCTCGCGCTTCAGAATGAACGGTACGTTGTTTGCTACATTTCCGAAAAGTTAATCCCAAAGATCGATGAAAGTAAAGAACAGCCGATACCAAGCGACATGACAAGCTGATTGCATCCACTCCCAGGGAGGCGATCCCCGACAAACGCCACCCTCGGCCTCGATCTGAATAATAATCCGCCGTAAGCCGCGAGCTGCGAACGACAGGGCCGATAGGAGCTGAGAAAGGAAGCAAGTTAAGAATTCGCCGTTACGATGGAATAACTTTAAAGGTCGCGCGTCCGCCGGGCGGAACAGGCGGTTTACGAGTAGAAAGAGAATTCCTGCGCGGTCGGCTCTCTCGTTCGAAAGGACTACGCGAGTCGCTCGTGTCCCGCGCAGCCAGGAAGGACGAAGGACAGGCAGACGCGCGGGGAAGAATTGTGGCGTAAGGAGAGAAAGAGTGGCGGAGAGGGAGGTGGGGCGCTGTCCTTGGCGATATTGCAATAATGCATCGCCATCATCCAGGACAAATTGCTCCGTCACACTGAAAGGACACGCTCGCAGGATATTACACTGCGCCAGGGAGAGATCCGTTATGCGAACGCGAACTTTTCCTCGCGCCTTTAACGTCCGCGCCGACTGGAATCTGTTTTAAATTGAAGTCTATCGGGCGCCATAAACCTTCCCCACGGCTGCGGAAACGTTAGAGATGAATGGTCGGATAAAAAGCGCGAGCCACCCGCGTGGTGTGGGGAGGCTTTGGTCGGAGGGCGGAAAACTTTGAAGTTGGGGTTGAAGCGCTCGCGGAGGTGGATTTCGAAAATTCGACGGATTAGGCTTCCATCTATCGATCTAAAGCGCTTTGAAACTCGGATATCGGGGGTTTGACAGACTTTTTGAGCGAGGGTCTGACACTATGAGAGCATTTTTCGCGGCAAGTCGTTACTGAATACATTTTCTGTTTCGTTCTAACGAACAGTATACTGATTTCATTGAGTTGTGCTCAGGATCGCTCCTCGTTACCTTTGACAGAAACTACAGTTACCGTTTGAACGGTAAAGCGGTTCTCAAAGGATTCACTTGACGCTTCTTCCTCGCTGTAATAAGCGGGTAAATACGTACTGGCAGTAGTGGTCGGAGAAAAAAGGGGAAGACATGGTCGGTAGTCGACAAGAGTCGTTCGTTTGCAGATTCGCAAAAAGTATTATGGCAGAGTTACGGAGCGGAGCAGCGTAAAAATGTTCCACCTTCATTCACCAACGTTTGCTCTCCTCCTTCCGGCGTAAATTATCCGCATCCGGAATTAAGATGGTGGCATACGACGGACCTTGAGAGTTACTTCGCATGAATGAAAGGGCCGAGACTCGCACGCTACAAGCATCTCAAGTACGAAACCGATCAACCTGCGAACACGATCGAAGCATGCTAGAAGCAAACTTCTCGACTGTAGCAATTTTCTCTACTTTTTATTACACGATGTTGATCAATTCAGAATTCCCGAGACACGAAACAATGCTGATCGTATCTTCCCATTCAGTGTCAGTCAGCGGATTATCAGAGCATCGTGACTAAGTGGTACTACAATGTTTTCAATGTAACATTGTTTGCCGGAACAGTCTGATGGGATGATTGAATAAAGCTTGCTTCGCCGAAGAGAATGAACAGGGGTGGGTATATAAATCTGAGCGTCGAGCGGGCAGCAATTCGCTCGGCTCGTAAAATCGACAATAAACGCTTTCGCGAAAAGTGAGCCCGGCAAGAAAAACTACGACCTTTCGCCGAAGGAAAGTTAATTGAATACATTCCGCCTGATCGTGGGATGAACTTTTTTCGGTTTATTCCAACGGCAATTCGCAATGCCCCCTCCCCCCGAAGTTCTTTTGCCGGACTACGAGCGATGAACGATCGACGGACTTCGAGCGGCGCGGCAGCTGAGTCGAACCGGTGAAAGGAAGAATTTTTCTTCCTACGATATCGTTATACTCAAACAAAGAGCTTCCACCGCTGCTACTATTGCCTCATTGTACACACTATCTATGCAACGCGCGGTTAAATGGCACAATCAATCAATCCGCATCGTGTATTACTACCGCATGCCCTGGCAACCGTAAATTACACATGGGTCACGAATGCATAAACTTGCAATGCCAATTTCCAAATATAGCGGCAGTCAAAAAATTCACATTGCATCTGATTTACTCAACCACGCCTTCCTTAGCAACGCTATAAACACAAGATCCACCTACGATTTATGTATACATTCTACTTTACGTCAATCGAAATTAAGTATGTATACATCGTATTGTGACTTGAACACATTTGACTTTATAATGGTAACAAAGACAAGTTGTTGTTGTTACTGCATTATAAATCATTATGAAATCAAATTACTTATCCTGACTCGCCCAAGAGGCTTAGTGTTACATTAATCAAAATTTCCTCTTACTCGATGTCGCCAAACCTCATCAAAGAAGCTTAGTACCCACAACCCCTAATCCAGCTTCCACGGATCCAGCATGCACCCCACCACTCTCCTGGCACGCGAACGTACTCGGCGCCACTTATTTAGCGAGACAGCGTCGAAAGTGAGCGCGGCACACGTAACGTCCGGCTTGGAGAGGCGGAAGGAACTTGAGTAAGCACGGGAAGAGGGTGTCGAGAGGCAGGAGCGAAGAGTGCCTCGCACGAGGGGGTGCGCATCAACCCCCGTAATGTGCGAGGAGTCCGACTCTCGCCAAGCCGGCTTGCATTGTTCGGCCGCCATTAGTGCTGCTCATGCTTGGACAGAGTTACAGGTACTCGCGGCGTGCCCGACACATCACAGAAACACCGCAAACGCGGCAGGAGGGGTGGGAGGGGCAAACCAGGGGTGGATATCTACCCCCTTTCAGACCTCGTCCTCTCGGCCACGACCCACGTCAACGGACGTTGCAGGACACGCATAAGCGGCAATTATGCAAAGCACGGGGACCCCCATCAGCGTCGCGGCGCTCGATTAAACGGAGGTGGTGGGTGGGGAGTGGGGGAATGGCCGAGACTCCTGAAGGGGTGACTGACATGTCGGAAGGTCGCCCTGATTTCCGCTCCCGGAGATAAGGAGTGTCAGACCTACGCTCGGATGTCTTGCAATTAGGGGAAGCGTGAGGAATTTATGTGGATTGCACTTATGCAGATGCCTGAACATCGTCTGATGCGGAAGATCGGGCGCGGGGTGGTTACGTGTCGCTTGAGCGAAGATTATGAATACTGCGAGGATCCTGGACAAGCCTCTAACGCGCTTAAGGAGGCTGCGGGGTCCGTGCACGTGGAGATTTTTACCGGGACGATCCTCAATCGAGTGAAACTCGGTAACGTGAACAATTTCTGAGCACGCGAATACTGGTTTGCAATATGTTCGTTAAATGGCGGAGCAATTGGAGGAAGCCACAGTCGCGAAATTCTACCTCGAGCTGCGGAGATACTTGAGGCGAAACGACACTTGAAGATGAGGCGAACATCAGGAAGTCGGGACCGAGGAAACAGGATTGACGACACGGCCGTGAAAGGATGAGATCTTAAGTCACAGTTAGTTGCGTGTTTGCTTTACGGCCTCGGCTGCATCTGTCACTACCAGGCAAAATTGCAAAAACCTGCATGGGACTTGCGGGGAGTTCAAGTGAGTGCATGCACAACGGGACATCTTTTAACACACTGTCTAGCATGTCGCTCATGCGTGGCAGCCACTCTGAGCAACGCACGGAATTACACTGGATTAAATATTCAATTCGAAACGTGACATGGGCAAAGACGTTACGACGTACACGAGCGACTAACAAAAAACCGATATTATGTTGTGCTGGCATGAGAGTATTTTCGATTTTCAAACGTAAATAGCGTTTTAATTTTTGTTTAAGAACTTCTGACAGGTTAGTGTGTTTGCTTTTGGCATTTGACAATAGAGTTTATTCTTAGTATAAGAATAAGCCAGTTTTTACTCAACCTGATAAGTCCGAAGCGTTTCAACTAAATCTGAAAATAGCATTTTTTTCATCCTGCGCCGGGAATGAAGTATAAATTCGACGGTAACGTAAAACGATTTACGGTCCTATTTTTGAGTAAAAGATACGACAAGCAGCTTCTGCGCGGAACAAGATACCTTTGCGAGCGTCTCCACGTCGTTTCCGACGATTCCGAGTGCGCGAGCAGAACGAGCGATATCTAGAAAAACAGTCGCTTTTTATTCGACCCCGCGGGAGCGCAATTGCGCCGTAAACATTATTGGCGCGGACGTCCCGCGATGGGACTGAGTGCCCCCGAGATAGCGCCAGTACCTCTTCCTCGAACTTTAATTAATTAATTAACGGTGAAAGGCCGCATTCCGTTCCGGCTAATAAGGCGAGCGCGCCTTAGAAACGATCGCGGCAGGGCAAATAAGTAAGATCGTACGTAAGCGGTGTTCGTATAATCGGTCGACTCACGTTTTCAGTCCGGACCCGACTTGAAAATTCAACGTAACCGAGGGACACGTAACGACGAGACGATTGACGATACTTTTCTCATTTTTCCTCCCTTTGCATTCTGCCGAGCTGGCCGAGCTCAGTGAAGACGCGACACGCGTAATAGCGCGCGTCCATTAAAATACCATTTCTCATTACGTCCCCTCGCCGAAGTTCTCCTTTCTTTCGTCGGGATCGTCCCGACGTCGGACGAATCCGAGGACTCGATAATTAACGTAAATCGGCTGGAACAAAATGTATCCGCCGTTCGATTCGGTCGATTATCGCTCCACGCGCCATTCCACCTCGTTCTTCAGAGTCGTAAACTCGAAACGCTTTGGCTATTAAAATTATAGGCGCATTCATAAATACCGGTTCCAGTGGGTCTAAAGATATCTCTGGCTTGTTACGCGCATTCTCCGCCTTGCGCACATTGTCGCGGAAGAGTACGTAGCCAAGGCTGTACTCGAGGAATACATTCTATACTTTGCGATCGTTCGACTTTCTTTCTGCCAGTCCTGATCACCTTGTCAATTCGTTCCTCGCCATAAAATCTCATTAAGCCGGAAGATAAACCGAGAAATACGCCTTGTTAAAGGGTACCGATGACTGCGTCAGTGGTCGTTGCCGCTGTTGTTCTCGCGCTTACTTCACAACAATCGTTCGGACCCAAAGGGCGAATTATTATTTAAAGCGACGTCGCGTGACAATATTCCAAGCCGAAAGTTTCGGAAACTCAGCGAGGCGTCATATTAAAATCTAGCTCTTAATTAAAACTTTCACTGAAGCGACGCGCGGAGCGTTTCGCTTTAGTGACAACGCTTCCGTCCTTCCTTCCTTCCTACCTACCACCTTTCCTTCCCCTCTTTCGGTCAAGAAAAGAAGATCGGATTAAGGGGTCACGAAACGTCAGGCACAGGGATGCGTCCAAACTTTGACTGGCGTTAAATCTTACTCAAACCACTGAGTCACAACAATTAATCTTACCAACAACTATCCGCATCGCCAAACAACTTCCACAGATCGACAAAGTTAAACCCATTGCTACTGGGTCAGCAAACGATCGTCTGCGGTACACTACCAAGCACAGGACTCATTGACAGACCTCGGCCTATCACTCTTCATCGTAGAATCGCATTTTCAGAGGAATATCGAGATTGTTAAAGTCAATGAGGTCGAGTTCAGTTTCGCGATGCGAGATTTGCTTCAACAATCGGAACGGACCGTTGCGGCTTTAATGTACGCCACGGCCGACGGCTTAATGAAGCCGCGGCTCTTCTTAATGAAGAAAGGCGCGTACGATCCGCGAGCTGGCCACAGAGATCCCTAGATGGCTATTTCCGCCGGGTGCGATGACCTTGACACTCGCGTCAGGTTTTGCCGGCCGAGCTCGCTATCTCGCCCCGACTAAAACGCCCCGGTCATTACGCGATATCGGATCGTCTATCTTCATTACACCCTCCCACCCCTCCTCTCTCGAACAACACCCCTTCGTCCCCTCTCACGGTCGAAGTCTCGTTTCCCATACCGTGGAGAAGCTGAATGCAATCTGCGAGAAAGCGGCGTCGCGCATCCGCTTTCGATTGTTTCCACGATCGGGACCATTAGAACTTACGGCTCGCTCGGTGTGTGGATATTATAATGCCAGGAATGATGCGGCTCGTGTGGAGAGGTTTCCTGTCTTTCGTACAATGCGAGGAGTACATGGATGGAGGATGTGGATGCACTTTAAGAAACGCCGTTCTCGCATCGATCGGCTCGAATATTTAGGTACGTGTTTCGTCTTGGTTAACTGTCGGTTTTGCCTAAATCATAGTTGTGGTCTTGATAAATGTGGTAAATATTGACGACAGCAAAATTCTCTCCAGTTGCCACACATAGGAATAACATAAACTAATACATTAGGAACAATTATACAATTTTGACGGTAATTTTCTATGTCCCACCATTGACGAGAATTTTTTTAACGAAATTACTATAAAGTCTCTAGATTTAACTGAAAAATACATTACCAACGTACCTATTATAAATCAGAAGAACCAAAAACCCCGTGTTATAAAATTCGTGTTATAAAAACTCGCTCGTTACACAATTGCAGTCCGTTAACGAGCGAATATTCAAATCGGTCCCTCATCGGTAGAATGCGATGTCCACTGCTAGCGAATGACAGAAGTGGAATGAGTCGAAGGAAAGTCGAGAAGCGGAGGAACCTGCCGCAAGGTGAGGGATTGAATCGACCGCGATCGTCCGGTCGTTGACACGTCTGCGTAGCTTCTGCAAAAATGTTCGTCGCGGCACCGCCCGTCCGACTATGCAGGAACTGGATCGAGGAAGTCGTCCGCGCGATCGGCAGGATCGTCGATCGCCGGGCGGTGGACACGCCCTCGAATGTAGATCCTTTCGTAGGCGCGCACTCTGTAACGCCCGATGCGTGTCCATGTACGGAATGACTCGGTGGAAATTAGCTCGCTGGGATTCGGCGCCTATCCTACGCGCGACCTACGGTGTTAATTGATTGCCTTTTTACGGGGAACTGGTCGGAGCGGATAATAATTTTGCGCCGACTGGAAATGGGTTAACTGACCGTTACGATCGGCGAGCGAGAGAACATAGTCTCTGTGAAAGAACGTCTGGGGACATTATCAGAATTTTTGCGACCGCTAATGGGTACGTAATGAGAACTCTGCGTACGCTGGATACTCCAAAATAGCCCTTAATTACAAGTAGCGACGCGTGTAAGACGTTGCCCGTCGTTGGGCACAGATTGCGGGTACGAGGTTCCAGTGCTCGGATTTTCAGAGTGCGACGTCGTTAAACGTCTATAGCGAGCTTCGATACAGACCGAGGACCCGTCCCGCTCGTCCCCTATCAATTACATCCAGGACGATCCTCAGACCGTAATAACAATGTTTCGCCGTTGTGTACTCGCAGTCCGGTAAACAAGACGGGGGCCGTTTTCGCCCCGGTAGAAACATTTTTGTCCCGTGCGCCTCCCAGGGCTTTAGAAAGGCCCTTCCCCAGGGAAATACTTCAAAATCTCAACGACGTCACTGTAGCGCCGCAAGAGGAATGCAGATCTCGCTCTTTCCATCCTCCGTATCACCCTCTCGCTTCCTCTCACTCTCATCGTCCCAGCGCGGCAGTCTTTTTCTCCTTTCCTCCATCAAGCTCCTCCTGAAGGTGAGACTGCCAGTAGCGGCGGCAGCGGCAGACATTGGACGGAAACCGTACCATTCGTGCCGCTGACTCATTGCTAGCCAAGTGTGTGTAACACGGAGGATACACAGGAGGTAGAAAGAGACGACTACGACGACGTCGACGACTGCGACGAGAGGAGAAAAAGACGAGTGGTAGAAAAAGGGAACGAGAGTGTGGAGTGAGGGCTTGGAAAGGGTGGGCGATGGGTGGAAGGGGTCGATGGGGAGGGAAGAAGAAAATAGAGAATACACCGAGGCGCGGAGAGAGTGAGAGACGCTTCTTCCGGTCGTCTGGTTACTTTCTGTTGTTGCGTCTTCCGTCCCCGGCCTCTGTATCGACTTACCGTATCATCTCCGCGTCAACTGACTTTTACCACTCTCCTCGCGAAAACCCCGCGTGCTCGTGTTTGTCCTCCACTACGCCTCACTCCTCCCCTCTACGTACGCGTCCCCGTGCACGTACGACAGTTCGCTATTGACACACGTGGGCGCCGCCGGTGGTCTCTTTTTTGCCAGCGAGACGACGGCGATCAGACTAGTCGCGTGTCGGTCCACGTTTTCTATCGACATCGGCAAAAGTACGTCCTTCGTCCTGGCGGAGGAGCAATACCAGTTTTTGCCCTCCGCTCGCGCACTCCAGATCCATAATGCGCCTGCGTGCCTCGCGGATCAACGTTGCGCGTGAGCTGCATTTCGGAAATTCGTTCGGCAGCCCCGCTAATTAATCGTTAACGAGGACGTCGCTGATGGAGGTGCAACAGGCAGGGTATATGAACCGGGGGATGCGGAAAGGCGGGTGGAGCACGGATGGAAGCAGAATTCATGGTCGGATTCCGATATTTCGTATCGTTACATACCCGGTGCCGGAATGCGCGTACGGCCGACGTGTGGGACGCCTATGCGTATCGCGGCTAATTAAACGACTAATCGGCTGTCCCTAATGAAGCTCGCGAGGAGATTAATACCGTCGGTCGCGTCGGTCTTATTCCCAGGAGGCGAGTCGACGAATTTGGATAAAATCAATCGGTTCGGCGGCTCGGTGCCGATTTCGAACCGTGTCAATTTCCGTTCGATTTGAGATCGATCCGGATATGGGTGCCGTGCCAAGATTGATTTCATGCACTAATTGAGAGTAGAGCGCTAACCGAATGCGCTGTTTTAATTAAGCGGGCTAGGTACGGGGCACGAATGCGGGAGTTCGTCACAATTCAAGGCGCACTTTGTCACGATGAAATTGCTTTAATGCCCGCGGCCGAAATGTGGGTTAGCGCGTAGTGTCGAGCTCGGCGATGCACGTACGAATTGTTTCGTACAATGCACGGGAGAGCGCGAGGTGGCCCGAACAAGGCCGTCTCTATCGCGTGTATGAGGAACATTTTCTGTAATTGGTGAGCCGAGAGTGATGGGCCTGAAGGGAGTGTTGCCAGGGATATATGCACTCCCGGAGACGCTCGGAAGACGTCCAGCGCTCTCGAGCGGAAAACAGAAGCTATTCGCTGTCCGACCAACTTAAAGCCGATGAATCCCTGCGAGCCGGAAGATTGTACGGTCTCCTTTACGGGCTCCGTGTCCTTCGTCGACAATCGAAGCCATTTAAGCCAAATTAACATCAGTTTGAATAATTGTATTTCGAATGAATTTGCTGAGAGACGATCGGCAGAATTAGCTGGTCCCAACGGCGGCCATGATGAGCATAAAAGGAATATTTATCTATTAGATCAGGACTTTGGCAAACGCAGAAGGAACTCGTTCGAAAAAGTGATTATCCCGAGACATTCCACACGAGTCTCCTATCACAGTTTGATAAAACCTGCGTCGTAACTCCGAGAGCAAAAAATGTCGACGCAAAACCCACACACGGTCAGAAATAGCCTCGGCCTCAAACTCGTTCCGTCGCGCGTAAGCGAGAAAACGTACTTGTGGTGTTAAATAAAATATAACATCTCTCGATACGGAGTTCTCAATATTCTCATGATGTATCGGCGCGGTCTCAAAAAACGATCAAGACCGCAAGAAAGTTCAACAAAAATCACGTGCGACGGAACGATCGTGCGATACGTTATGTGTAGCTTAAAAGCACGTATTGTAGTGGCTTATTGTCTAGATAAAAGAAAGTAAAAGAATACAATTTACAAAGGGCATAGCTGGGTAAGACAGTGAAATGTGCCCCCAAACCAATTGAAATTCTGAATGGGCCATTCGATAGCTTATGAAAAAAGAAACATTTTTGTGAATTTTCAACTTTGTATCTCGACCGTGGGGGGCGGGGGAGGGTAAAATGTAGTGTTCGCTTCTCCCACCATTTTCTCGGAATCTATTGAATAAAAAAAATTGAAAAAAATCAGAGATACGTATGGTGATGGTGCGCACACTTGAGATTTTTTTCCGATGTTTATATAAAAACCCCAACTGGAAATAAAATAAAAACCAAAAAGTGAGTCACAAAAACATTAATTTGACACCGAAGGAGGTCCAGATCAGTGATGCCGCTTTTTTCTGTGATGTAATATTAGAATTAACGTCTCCCTGATTTTTTTCATAATTTTTGTTAAGGTGCCACGGTGTCGGAAAAATCAAAAACCGCGTCTCTGGTCAGTTTTTGCCTGTCAGAACACCGTACGAGGTAAACTTTGGTTTCCTTTTTGCCACATTACTATGACGTAAGATATTTAATGTTATTAAGTGCATTGAACAGTCGTAAGAGTGCAAAAAAAACGAAATAAATGGAAAAAGTCGATGTTATAGTGTAGGCTTATATGCTAAAAGATTGAAGATTAACCCAAGAACGTCGCTAGCGCAACTGACAAAGTGTCAGGCTTTTAAGTAGGAGGGAAACTTTTTGTCTGGGTTTCGAATCCTGTTAGATCCATTCTTTTTTTTCATTATTTTTTTCTTTTCTCTGTGCATCAATAATTAACATTAACTGTCAGACGTTATTACAACATTTTTGCAACTTAGATTCAAGAATTGTAAGCACACTGAATTAATCGGGGCTACTGAAGCACTACGCCAAAATACAATGTTGCGTTGAACTAACGGTCAAAAACGTTTTCCGGCAAACCACGTGCACGTGTATTACACATTAAAATGTTGAGAAAAACATTGTTAAAATAGCTGACGTGTGAAAATATCTGTAAATGTTAATTATTGTTGCACAGAGAAAGGAAAAAAAGAATGAAAAAAAAGAATGGATCTAACAGGATTCGACACCCAGACAAAAAGTTTCCCTCCTACTTAAAAGCCTGACACTTTGTCAGTTGCGCTAGCGACGTTCTTGGGTTAATCTTCAATCTTTTAGCATATAAGCCTACACTATAACATCGACTTTTACCATTTATTTCGTTTTTTTGCACTCTTACGACTGTTCAATGTACTTAATAACATTAAATATCTTACGACATAGTAATGTGGCAAAAAGGAAACCAAAGTTTACCTCGTACGGTGTTCTGACAGGCAAAAACTGACCAGAGACGCGGTTTTTGATTTTTCCGACACCGTGGCACCTTAACAAAAATTATGAAAAAAATCAGGGAGACGTTAATTCTAATATTACATCACAGAAAAAAGCGGCATCACTGATCTGGACCTCCTTCGGTGTCAAATTAATGTTTTTGTGACTCACTTTTTGGTTTTTATTTTATTTCCAGTTGGGGTTTTTATATAAAAATCGGAAAAAAATCTCAAGTGTGCGCACCATCACCATATGTATCTCTGATTTTTTTCAATTTTTTTTATTCAATAGATTCCGAGAAAATGGTGGGAGAAGCGAACACTACATTTTACCCTCCCCCGCCCCCCACGGTCGAGATACAAAGTTGAAAATTCACAAAAATGTTTCTTTTTTCATAAGCTATCGAATGGCCCATTCAGAATTTCAATTGGTTTGGGGGCACATTTCACTGTCTTACCCAGCTATGCCCTTTCCCCTCAAATTGAGAATGAAATATGTAATATAAAACAAGTTATCGAATATGTGCTACACTAATTTATTAATCATTCTGCCACTACACCTTTACTTTCACGTATAACACTTTGTAATACGTTGATCGATAAAATAATCTCCTCTACAACCGAAGAGAATATTGCATCGTATAATCAAGAAGTTATTGTAAAATATAAAGCTTGCTTCAGCCATGGATACGTAATTTCCCATCACAAAAATGTGTCAACCTACCGCGAAAATCTTTGTTCATCATAGTAGCAGAGCTAATTCGAACATACCCGCGATCGAAAACGTCGTGGCGGTCATCATGGGGACCGTCCGATATTGCGAAGCGGCTTCGAACCGCAGAAATGCTTCTGTCTGGCCGCGAATTAACAGTCGGCCGCGAGGATCGCCAGGGACGATGACGCAACTGCATGCAGGCAGGTAGACAGGCAAGCAAGCAGGCTGGCAGGCAGGTCGACCTCTCGCATCATTGTCCGGAATCGAGAAGGTGACCAATCGCCGTGCCATCACGGACAGAGAAATTGCCGGGTAGATTTTCCAAGTGCGCGCGCGCGCGCGCGCACATTATGGCCGACTTTGTTGAGACCGCAGGATACGCGCACGTCGGACAGGACGGATCGTTCGCGTAATCTGCTGACAATGATGCCGACTTCGAATGCGGATCGACGAACGAATGTTGATGCGAGCGTGTGTGCGGCTTGCGTATGCGCGATGGTGAGGGCGAGGGAATTGATCGTGCCGAGTCTGTTATATCGGTATGTAGGTGCGGTATCAAGCGTTATGCGGCTCCCCCGTCTGTGTGGGTGCGGTATTGTACGGGATTAAGACTTCGATTGGGGCTGCGGTGGTAGTTGGCGCGCGGCTGATTAAGGCGATAATTGGGGGAAATTGTAATTTAGATCGTTTGACCGCTTGCGAACGTTCAGGCTGCGTTAATGTCTTGGAACTTGTTAGTATTCTTGTTGCTGTTCTCGTTGTTATTTATTTGGAGAAAAGATTGATATTCAATGCGTAAAATTGAGACGGTTGATCATTTTTTAATGTCATTACGGACAATGATAGTAAAGTTGCAATGGAAAGTTATATAAGTATTACAAATTATAGTTGTACTGGAATTTTTACCATAATTGCTACGATGAGACTAGAAGCATTGCGGTGTTAAAAAGTGGTGAATGCATGAGTCAAGGTATATGGAATATGGGTAAATTGTGATGCTAGAGTGCTCGATCGTCGGACGTAATAACTCACGTCCGGCAATTTGAACACTTTCTTGACATACCTCAAGGGTGCTCGACTACAGCATTGACCGATTCCGCTTTCGAATCGCAAATTCCGCGAGGCGTGATATCGCGAACGTCGCAGCGACCGATTTCGCACAGGCGTGGAATTTCGCGATGCAAGGCGTGAAAGTTTCGGCCGTCGAAAGAAGCCGCGCGACAAATCAGTGTCAGTTACACGAAGCATGTAACCTGAACTGCCTACGGCGGTCGATGTAAAACGAATAAATAATAACAAGCAAATTAAAATAAAATCACGTGAGTCGCTCTACATCGTCGCAGATCGGGCGAAACATTGGTTGCGCAGTACTGTAATAAATCTCGTTAGTTAATTAATCCCAACTGCGAACTCTGGTATCAATGATCGTGCCACCGTGCACGGATTATTAAATCATTACCGCGCAAACGGATTATCAATTTGTTTATCAGATCGACACGATGGCATAATTGAACATGGAAATGAAACTTTCGGGATTAATTTAAAATTGCTTTAGTACCGTTGCGGCCTTTATTAATTAACCTCGACGGTAACCACGTCAAATTTAGCTTCAACAAATTCAAACCGTTTTTCCGCGTACCGAGAAATAATTAATTTTTTCTCCCATCTTTCGGAAGCGGAACGTCCCGATTTTACCCCGAACACTGTATATCATACGTCATACATATATGCGCCTCCGTCGACTTCGCATGTGTATCAATTATTCAAGCGACCGTCCGCCTGAATAATTCATTGCGACTTCGAACTTATAAGTTTCGGGCCCAGGCCGCGATCTCGGGGTAACCCGTTTACCTTCGAGTTAGCATGCGAGAGCTTCACGCCAGAGTGTCTCCCTCTCTCGCCAAACTCCTCTGGAAGTAACGAAAAAGAAACTGCCCGTCCACTCGACTTTGCTCACCTGCGGTCCCATTCTCCCGGCACGGACCGGGCGTATATCGAGTGTCAAATCCAGGCAGAAACTGACGTGCGCAGGCAAAAGATGATGCCAGGAACGACATCGGACCCGCCGCTGCCTGTGTCGTAGCCACACTCAGCCGTTTTTGCCTTCCGCGAATCAGGTTCATTAGGTGCCGGTGAGAATGGACATAACAATGTAAGAACGCTTCTCTGAAATCGTTGCTCATGTGAGAACGTCGATACGCCAACCGCTTCATCATCGAGCATTCCTCCTGGCCAAGCATGAAAAAGTTCGGAAGAATACGTTAAAGGATCGATCGATGGCAGTGAAATCGGACAAGAAATATTGGGGAATTTTTAGGAACGTCCATGATCTTCGCTCTCATACAGTCTCATTGGGTCCCGAACGCTGTCGCTTGGAAGAACGGGAATAATTTCAAAGCCAGGCAGGAGTCGGTACGTCTGAAAAAGGTACTCTCCGCCTATCGGGGGAGGATGCACTTTGACGAGAGGAAAAGGAGGAAGTGCGATCGACGGAAGAAAGGACGACGAGGAGTGTCCGCAAAAGAGCCGATCGAACTTTGATCCTGTCCCAGTCCTGTCACCGTCGCGCGTAAGTGCATGCACCGACACACAGACAGCTTCCTGCATGGCCAGATAAGAAACACACGCGCAACCTGCGAGAAGATAGCAGAGTTTCTCGCGCCCTCACGGCCATGATCTAAAAGCCTCTCCCTGTTGTCTGAAAGATACCGGCTGCCTCGAGGCCTTTGGCATCGGCGAGGACCGAGGATGCTTCTTCCTGAGGTGGCTGCAGGGGCTGAAAAAAGGGGTGGCCAGGGGTGGTCTCGGGGGTAGAAGACTCGAGAAACGGCCCGGAGACTTTCCACTCCGAAACTTGACGATCTCGCGGCCTCTGTCTGGCGCTTAGTCGATCCTAATGGCACTCGACGAATGAAAGTTTAAACACCTTCATCCGAATTAAGGACTTCCTTCGCGGCAGGCGCGAACGGGCGAAGTCGGCGGGACGGGAGAAGGAAGAATCTGGGGAAGATGAGATGAATTCAGCAGCCAGATTCTCGGACCTGTCCGTCGGCACGAACTCGCCAATTTGCGCCTTCTCGCCCGTCGACAGATGGGGACGAGTTCGTATGATTCCTGGCCGCAGGACAGCTCGTGCTCGCGTGCATTAGAGTACCGCCGTCGAGCGCCATTGTTGCCTCCCGGCGAATGATCGTGACGACGTCTAAATACGATAGGGAGGGATCACCTTGACGACCGGATACTTCGCTGCCAGCCGTCTTCACGTTCTCGGGGGAGGACTCTCGTAGAACGCAGACGTCACTATTTTTTGCCTTGCATCGTTTTACACGAGACTCGAGCGGAGGACGAAGGAAATTGGAACGGTCTATCGGCTAACGCGGATAAGGTACAACGGTCAATTTCACGCTATCCCCGAATAAGCGGCACGAACGACACCTGAAAGTCCGACAAAACCGACGATTTCATCCCTAATCCGACGAAGGCCTCGAATTCTTTCCACGGGAAACGCTTCCGCCTTCGTCTTACGTAACCGAGTCGATCTTGGCGAAGGAATCGAATTGTTACGCCTTTCTCCGCGGTGTCTAAATTCCTGCCATCCCCATCGACGTCGAACAATAAGTACAGATCACAGAGGGCATTGTTCCGCGCTTCATTCCCGTCGCGGGGAGGAATTAAATTTTTTCGCCCGCCCTCCGGCCGCCTCGACAGACTCCCGATCCCATCCGTGCCCCATTTCAGGCGAATTCCACGTTCGGTTAACGCTTTGCACGTCTATCTCATCTCGCGCACAATGCGCCCTCCTCGATCTCGAGATGCTATTCGACCTCCGGAGACGACAAGGTTCAGCCTCTTCCCCCGCCCTTCCCCCTTTCACGGAGTAAGGGAGAGACACTGAGCCTCGAAGCGACACAGAGACAGAGAGAGAGTGACTAAGAGGCGAAGAGATGAGGAAGGAACGAGAAGCCATAACAGGCCAAAGCGAGCCCGTCGAGAGAAAGGGAGGGAGACTCTGACGGAATTCGAGGTATTTTCTTCCCGTCCCGAAACGACCACGCGGCCCATTGAACCTTTTATTTACTCGCCAGGCTTCGTAGAAGTCTCTCCATCGAGACGTGAAGTGGACCGTCTCCGGTACCGATTGCTCTACACCACTTTGACGAGGGACTTTATCGTCGGGACCACCGATGAGGTACCTTGCCTACGACCGATCGACGCTCGAACATCCGACAATTTTGCCGACCTGTCGCCGTGGGAGGGAATCCCGAGCGACCGGCAACGATCTGACCCCGTGTGCACGTTAACGAACAGTGTTTACGCGAAGTAATGGCACGCGGTCCATTACGCTGATCGGAATCGAGACGGAGTCGTGTGCCGAACGGTCACGTATGTCGGGAATTCTCTGCTTCGGGCGGCATCGGCGAGGCGGGGTGGCTAGGGGAGGAAGTGCGCCGGTTTTTGATGCCCACGGAACGTCGCGACGACTGTCTCGACGAAGCAAACCACGGAGGCTGGAAGAAAATTGCCGGCGATCTTCGACGATAATTGCGGCAGCTGCGCTCAACGGCCTGGATTTCGAAAAGGACTCGAGTGAAAGTGATTGTCGCTGGTAGCGAGATATGAAATTTTTGTGACAACGCGAGTGTCGCGAAGCTGCGAGGAGAAGAATGTCGAGGCTCTGATCCGGGGGAAGTGTGCCGATCGCGATTAACAGTCATTCTCGCACACGTGAAATCAGTGAGAAGATTGATTCCCAGCTGAACCTGATGGACTCTTGCTACGGTCGACTTGAGGCAGCTTGGATTTACAGAGTTTCGCCTCTATTTAATGCCGAACCGTATCAGTGGGAACGGAGTGCATTAGCGATGTTTGTTAACGTCTCGCGGCGATGATTAATTAATGGAGTGCAAAGTTAGCGTGTACACTTAGATGGGAAGTGAATTATCCGCGCGGCAACTCGGCTAGGCACGAGCTAACGTCTGGAGGCCTGACCTGGCTAAGAAGACTGGATCATCGGCAGTTTATCGCGTTAAGCGCTGCGGCCGGTGCCGGTAGGAACCGTGAAGAAAGGCTGATAAATGGACGGGCCCCCGTCGAAATGTAAATTACAATGATGTATCGACTTTCGGACGAGGTAGGCACGAGAGATTATATAACAAGTTTCTAATGCATATATTACATACGAGGAAATGGTCGGGCTCGCGAACTATCGGCAGAACCTGTTCCGCTCCCGCGTCCGCCAATGGGGAGGGAAAAAAAATGGCAGGTGTAATACTGCCTCCCCGACACAATTCTTCCGCGTCGCGAGCGTAAACTCGCCGGCGCATCTATATCAAATCGTCCCGACCACCGTTCGATGCTCATTCAGCCGATGCCCGAGCCGCGGGAGGAACACGTTTATCTATGACACTGAATTTATCGACGATTCTCATGCAAATGGAAACCAGCGATCCGCGCGTAATCGTTTTCGTTATTAACGGCGTACGATTTAATTCCGCCGCGTACGATTTAATTTGATACATCTTACCGCAGGCAGCGACCAGTCTCGCCTATCTTGTACTGTTTGATTTGACTGATAAGCCGATTAGGCGACGTTCGGGCAAGAGAATTTCGCCGCCGGCTAACCGCAAACAATTA
Organism: Anoplius nigerrimus; assembly: GCA_914767735.1. NCBI lineage: Eukaryota > Metazoa > Arthropoda > Insecta > Hymenoptera > Pompilidae > Anoplius > Anoplius nigerrimus. Next base: position 10,874,576 of record OU612088.1, on the reverse strand, counting down.
CCTCCGCTGATGAGCCGATACTTTTTGCCATTCCCGATGACCCTTCTGGAAAAGTCGTTCTGGCACGCGAGAACGGACGTTTAAGCCGGCCATAAAGCTCGTGGCTCTCGGAAAGTGAGCGGTCCCTTCCCGCCCATCCCTGCCCTTCTTCTTCTCGAAATACTTCAGCTCCGAAATAGCCACGGCTTTATATCCCTGCCGCTCTCGCCATCCTCCTTCCTCCAGCGAATCCAGGGCCCTCCTTTCTCACTTTCCTTCCCAGCCAGCGAGCGCGCGCTTCGTGCATTCATTCTAAACGCGCGCTCTGGAACTCAGCCGTGCTACACGTCGGATTGTTTTTCCAATTCTCGACGTTGGTTTACACAACGTCCAGCCCCGATACTATCGAACGACAAACAGCGTACAGTGAAATAACGAAAAATACCGTATCTGCGCCCGAACGTGCCCCTACCCCTGAAGTTATTTCAACCGGCAGCTATCAGATGCTTTTTTCCCGCGCGAGAAGTCATCTGGCTACCAAATGTCAAGAGAAAGTTGACCATAGGAAGCCGTTAGCGCTCGTCGTCCGTCACCGAGGCGAAGCACCCGAAACATCCAAAACGGAAATCTCACGAGCGCGCCGAGTGTGGGAAGAGATCGGCTCGAAAGCTGAGCGTCGAATAAATCGTCCCGTAACCGCGATCTACCGTGGCGCACCGATCGCAAATCCGAAAAACGTTCAAAAGGGAAATCGGCCGGTCTCGTCCGTGGGAAGATCCGTCGGAAAGCTCGACATCTCATAAATTCTCGTACAACCGCGCTTTTTTTATCGCCAAACGCCCACAGCCTTGCGCACTGCTCGTCATCCAAAATCAAAATCGAAATTTCGACATCCTGTAAATTCTTCCTGCAACCGCGAGCGTTTCGTCGCGCGACTCTGCCGAACTCCGGAACATCCGGAGGAAAATCCCGGGCGCCGAGTGTGGGAAGATCAGCCCCGAAGATTGCATCATGTAAATTCTTCCTCGACGGCGATCGCGTTCTTACTGTACCCAGGGATCCAAAACGTTCGACAGCGAAGTCTCGCCAGTCGAGTGTGGGAAGATCCGACTTCGCGGCGTGTAAATTCCTGGATGAGCACGGATCGCTTCTATTTTAGCAGAACGTCGCGCGTGAATAGTCCTCGGGCAGCATGTGAAGAGTGCCCGAAGACTATGCGAAGAGTGCGCGAAGAGTGTATAAAGAGCACCTTCCGCGGCCTGTCTTCCGCGTTCGACGACGAATAGCAAAATCCTGCGGCTTTCGCGGTCTGGTACGCGTGTCAAAAGTGCATCGTGCGATAACGGTAATCTCCGACCTAATGGCAATGCGTCGGCAACGGCCGAGCCGGTAACAAGTGCCAACTCGCGCACCTGCGGGCAAAAACAGTGCTTTTTGGCGAATGGCGATCGGTTCGCAAGGAAAAAAGTTTGCGCAACGTCGGGATAAATTGCTCGCTCCGTTCGCCGGGCCTCCTCTTCATTCGACTCGTCCGTTCCACGTCGATCGCTTTGTCGACTTGCCGGGTATCAAACGGAATGTCAAATTGCTCGTGGCCAAGGCACCGACAATTGTAACAGTAACGTAACGGCGACTGGTTCGACGAGCGTAATGATGCCGGCGAATCGATAATGATCTTCGAGCGAGTGGCCGGCGGACAAGGTACGTTTTTTTTTCACCGTCTTTTGGCCACCGACTGTATCGGCGAACGCGGTGTCGAGGCATGTTCTTCTTTATTCGGCCGCGAGCGGTTCGTGAGTCGAAGGACACTTCATTTTCTTGCGGCGATATTAAATGAAATCTCCGCCGGTAACTGTTGCCCTTTATCGCGCCGAGAGCGATAAATCAAGCAATAACGATGGCGCTACAATAGTCGCGCGGACGGATAGAAACAAGAAAATGGCGAGCTAATGGCAGCCTCGCGACGATTCGGAACGACTGTTAGCAAGAACGGTAGCCTTTCGCGAGCCACGCAACTGACGAGCTCGAAAACGAACGTCGTTAAAACGGCTCTACCTTGAGACTCCACCCTCGGCGCAACAATCTACCTCGAAGAACTTTACTTCTCTCCTCATCCCTTGCCGAGTACTGAATTAGCCATCGATCATCGATCCAGTCCGTTCCACAGTCTGACAGTACAGACGCGTAAGCAGTAAAATCCAGCGATCGAATCAGCTCGAAAAACTAACCTTCATCCCTTGTTTTCCCGAACTCGGGTCATCTTTTCTCGGTCGTTCCGAGCAGAAGACACTTGTTGATCGTCGCCGAGCAAAGCGAAACGGTCGAAGGCGAGGATAAAACGGTCGATGGCGTGTTCGCCCCGTTCTAGCAGGCGGCGCTCGCTGCAACTGCAATCGCCACTTTAACGGCAATAAGCGGCTAATAGTCGCAGTGCCGAGAGACCAAACACGGTTGCACCTGGCCGAGAAGAAGAGAGCGGCCGTTCCTTACTGCGGCGAGATTCTATTTAACTGGCCGACTGGGCCCCGTTGGTGTCTAGCGCTCGTTCCAGTTGTTTCTACGTTTCGACGTTAATTGCCACTTAAGACCTCGTACCCCGTGCGTGCGCCGACATAAAGCAGCGGTACCCCCCGCGCAACCCTAATTTAAGTAGCTCGCATGACCTGACGCGCCTGTTTAACACGTCCGCGTATGGTACCAGATTTTAGATGTCGCTTGTCCTACTTCGTCAGCGTACTGTTTTCAGTCGAGTTCGTTGTGAAATAGGGCTCTGATCTAAAGAATCGAATGTCCAGGACAACTGAATTACGCTCACAGTTAATAATTGTGCTATATTAAGATGTGCGTTAAACGTATCTTACACTCTTGGTGGAGTGTTGAAAACGATTTTATCGCTCGCTCGTACTTCATCTGCGCTCAATTTCACTTCGACCCTCGCGCGCACGATCGATTGATTTCAGCCGACTCTTCCGGTAGAAATCGGTTAGGAAGATTATCGGCAGTTAAACGCCATCGATCTTGACGATGGCAAAGACCAGCCTGCCGCCGAGGAAATGTCTGATTCTCACGCGAAAAGCCGCTACCGGACAATACCGATCCTCAACGCCTCGGGAACCGTTCGCCAATGAAAGGTTAAACGGCGATAAAACGTCCCGATAGCACGCACGTCACATCCGTCAGGCACGGGCAGACGACTGTAATCTCCGCTCTAATAAGCCGGTAATGGACACGCTCACGCTGGCGCACCTGCGGAGGAAGAAGCGGTTTTCCACCGAAGTTTACGTCCGACTCCGCGAAGCCCGCGCATAAAACCGACGTCGTATACGCCGCGTCGACCTAACTCCCGTCCCAATGGAAACGGACGCAGGAGGCCAGAGAAAGAGAGCGAGGCGGGAGAATCGAATCGGCGGCGAACGCTGGCACTTCTACGATGCGCCAAAATAACAGCATCATTAACCCGGGCGACTGTAACGGCACGGCGCTATGCGACTGTAAGTGCGTTACTTCGCGTGTCCGTGATATCCCGCACTCCCATTTAGCGTCGAACTTCGGCGAAGGGAGCCGCGACTGTAAAGGGACCGTAGAATATGCCCCCCGATAACGCAATTCTACTCCGGCGAAGCGCATCCGTAGAATTTTCTACTTTCCCCCTCCACCCCCGCCGCGAATGTTCTCCTCTTAATATTCCCACTCGGTCCCCATATCCCGTCGCAAAGTGCAGCTTCGATCGGCGGCCAGACTCGTTGGTCGGTGTCGTATGTAAATTCCATATCTGCGGAATATCGTTTGCCTCGGCCGATCCGCAGATAAGGTCAATGTCGTTAACCGAGGAGATACACATCGTATCTAATAAACCGGCGTAATAAAGTCCACGGCGCCGTGTCTCTCGACGCAGGATCTTTTCTTCCCGTTTTATGCGCCGTAAAGCCGCCCGAATCGTGGCTTCCTTATGCACTCTACCGATCGCCAAACGATCGGAGACTGACGCACTCGCCGGCTGATTGTGAGTCTGAATTCGACCAGAATCGAATGAACGTGAAGTTTGTTCGCATCAACGGCAAACGTTTTACGTCCCCTTTACGGCGCACAAGCCAATTCCGAGATTTAGGTGCTTTTAATTATTTTTTCGATCGAACCACGATCGACGCCCGTTTCGTCGCGATTTTTGCCTCGAAAGTTGGGTAGTTCGAATGAAAGCGCCGGAGGTCGTACGGAAACATCGTGCGCGTCGCTCGTACGAAAACGCCCCAGTAACATCGCTCGCCTGTGGAAATAAAGGGCGAAATTGTGAGAGAAAAAGTGAGAGACAGAGAAAGAGAGAGAGAGAGAGACAGATAGAGATGCCAGTTACACGTTTTTCGCGCAACTTGAAAACACCGTCCTCGATCCAACGCGTTAAAAAGCAGCGCAGATGCACTGCATAACGTACTATCCGCTTAAGCGTCTCACCTGCAGCTCTAATCTCGACGTTAAAATCCTCCGTCTCGAGATAAAGCCTCGCGTCCTTATGTACTTATCCAGCGAGCGGAAAAAGCGAAGTTACCCTCCATCCGGTTAAATATCTCACTACCGAGAGAGCGTTCCGTTCCAAGGCCAAGGCGATCCGTCACTTTCTCAGTACAAGTCCGTCACAAAAAGTGCATTAAACGATAAGTCCCCCCACCCCCTCCGACTCGCCGACAGGTCAGATCGGTAAGGTTCCATGATCTATGCGTCTCTCGTTCCTCCGCTCGGACGTACGTCCAATGCGCGCCACCGTTGGCAACGGAATGAGGTTGACCTTGGCATTCTCATACAGATAATAGTGGAAGCCTACTAGTCGACGTCCGGCGAGATCGCGTACGTGCCTCCTCTCCCCGCGTTTCGATGTCATACATTTCGATTCCCGTCCGGGCCGTTGCTCTCTTCCCAGTCATCCTTCTCTCCCTCTACTCTCCCCACCCCACCATCCCTCTTCGCATCCTCCTCCCACCCCCTTTTCGGACGCTGTATAAGTAACTACGCCGCGGATAAATAGAGCACGACGAATCGGACGGCGGACTCTCCGCGGTTCGCCTTGAAATGAGCGACTCGTGACGACCGTGACGATTTTTCCACGGTAGGTAGGTATACCTACGCGATATCGAGTGCCAGGACTCTGCTCGGACTTCGTGAGCGTTAACCGCGGATACGCGATCGCTCCCGGCCGTTGATACATGCGAGAATGGTAAGCGATACGGTTTCACGACGTAAGAGGCGATAATTGTTTCCGTCTTATTTCGTATCGGGTGAGACTGATGCCAATTCGGTATATTTGTACGGTGTCGGATGCGAATTCGGTCGGACGTCGATGTGGCGGACGGAAGTGACGATTTCGGTGAAAAGGACTGCCAGGTGGAAGGACTGCCCTATTCGATCGCTGCGTTTGATGCGCCAGAGCGAAGCGGCAAAGAGATTGACGCCGTTAAAAATGCCCCCGCCTCCGGATTGTCCAGCGCAGAGGAGCGTGCGCGCTCTGCGACGTGCGCAGGACGAGATGGAATCAATTTGAGATTGGAATTGAACTGTTAGAGGACAATTTCACCTGGCAGGCCGACGGCTCGCTGCACTTCGCCAGGATTACACAGTACGTTAGTTACATTTTCTCAGACCGCCCTCCGTTCGTCGGAGAAACGTCGAGCGAACTCCGGAGGGAAAAAGAGGGGAGACACAAGAGGGAGATAGATAAACAGAGAGAGAGAGAGAGAGAGAGAGAGAGAGAGAGAGAGAGAGAGAGAGGAGGGGAGGGGGTTGAAGGTACAAAAAGCGAGAACACGGCAGGTACGAGGAGCAGCCGGACGAAGAAAAGGCCTCGACAGAGACGAATAGAGATATGAAGGATCGACTGGCGAGGTGCGCATTTTATTAATCCGCACGATGGAGTCCGTCGAAATTGTAGCTCGGCAACGGAGCGGTGACCAATCACGATTTCACGTTCAATTGCCGATACCGTTACGATTTCGTCCGTCTCCCTGTTAGAGGATAGATTCGTAAATTCGATCGGCGTCGTGCCCGACTAAGCTCGGAATTTCCGCGGGCCGGTACACGTGTTCCTGCCGATAAAGCTGGCAAACGGCGAATACGCCGAGGCCGATTAACGAAACCGTTAGGAGCAATAATAACACTTCGTTACCCCCGCGTTAGAGACGCAGTTGCGACCGGCAGGAAGTCGAATGGAGCCGTGTCCTATTACGCCGCGCCATTGTCGACGACGTTACGTTTCAGTTACTCGCCCCGGTACACGTAAATCGACGTTTTCATTCGCTCGGCCTACGATTTCAATTCGAATTGATAATGCGAGCATTACTGTCGCGCGCGACCGCCGGATGAACGTTAACTATTGCACTGCTTTGTCACGATTATTTATGATAATGCTACCGGTTTTTATTGCGCAGACACGGACGGAGGCTATGAGAACTTGAAACTCGATTACCGATAAAGACGTTCGGCTCTATTTTATTAAAGAATATATAACTAATTTCCTTCGTGATATATGATTGTTGGTATTGAGCATATTTGTGGTCTGGTCTTTCTCAAGGATCGCTATTCGAACCTTACCGGCTGTACCCTTTTTCACGCTACTGTTAATTCTATCCTGTCATTCGTTCATCGATGCAAAATATATCGTAATAACTCGACGACGGTACGTCGCGATATATTATATGCAGTAGAATTATATGTAATGAGTACGTGTAGACACGCGCTAATAGTACGCGAGGTAGGCATCACGGGCCGAGGACCGTTACGAGGAACAGAAAGCATCGCGAGAGACGCGTGGAGGCGTGCGACTATGTAAGGTATGCAGCCTCGGGCCTTTTTGTGGCCTTTTATTACCCCCACCCCGCCGCCCCTCGTCCATCGGGCCGCGAGGACGACCAGCGACGAGAAAAAGTAACATCCTCATCCACGCTCGCGAATTGAACCGCTGCTCCCACAGACTTTTCCGATCGGCCTAATCTTCACCTCCGTGGCGAAATTCGGCGTCGCACATCTTGCATCGCCCGCCGGAAATCGAATTTCAACGCGTTACAATGGGAAATCGGGAACTGACGACTATTCGGCGTAACGTGCTTCTCGAAACGGCCCCTCTCCGTTCGCCATTAAATTGACTAACCGATATTGGCCCGAAATTACGTCGGCTAAACGGAAATTCTCGCAGTTTCGAGGCCTCATTACGTCGCGATTCTCGGCGCCGGGGCGAATAATAGTTTTCGCTTCTCATAATAAAACGAGCTAGTCCCCCCGGTGGATGCCGTCGGAGTTCCGCCAGTGATTTCTCGCCGGCGAACTTCGTACGAGCCTCTCCGCTGAATCTTAAGGCCGCTGATCTGCATAACCGATTGCACGGGACATTATCCTCCGAATCCTGCGCTCCCGCTTTTCTCGATTTCCCTGCCGCGCTTTCCCTCGCGCCTTGGAGCTCTTAGGCTAAGCAGAAGAGGGAGGCGGAAGAGGGAAACGGAAGAGAGAGCAGAAGGGGGAGCGGAAAAGGAAACTTTTGCCGTCCACAAATCGTATGGCGATATCGCTGTATTACACCTCGAGATTGGACGTGACTAATTGGAACTTAGAATCGGAATACATTGAACGGAGTCTGTCGACGTCGAGAGTCTGAATGCATTCTGCAATAAACACGCGCGAGTGCCTTCGGCCTGGTTCACGGCGCAACGGAAGGAGGATTCGACTTTGATAACTCGCGGTGGAGGCAGAGGGGTCGGTTAAATTTCAAATTTCGCCGGAGTCGGCGACGATTTATTCCTGTTCGCGAGGCCAGCCCAGGCTTCTGGGGCGAGGATCTTTACCGGAATTGAATTAGCCCGTCGCCGACGATAAAGTCGGCATCATTTAGGGGTGAATTCGCTTGCTTTTATTGCTTTTTAGCCGCCGGCCACTCCGTCTTCCGGCGCGAGCCGCCCGTTTTTCATCCCATTGGATTAAGCCGGGCTAATCGAGTTTGAGAATGGCTCTGATTCCCGTCGGACAGACGTGTGCCAACTCGTTTCGTGGCTTGTTAAGTCGTCCCTGCGATGCCGGAAATCGGGTCAGCTGCATATGCAGATGCTTAGAGTGGCGGTATCGGGACACACGCATCTCCGAGTTACATTTATCTTTACGGGCCTTGGGTTCTGAACCGTATCGTTCGATTAACGGTCTTATTACTGGACCAACGATAGCCGCGAGTCGTGCATTACTTATCTTCTCGCGTGATTGCTTATCGTCGTTTCCGTCCGGTAATTGCCGTACTAATGCTTCGTGAATATTGAAATTATCGCGCGACACGCATCTGCCTGCCTCCGCGACCGATGCCGGGGCAAAAATGTTCGATGATGCCCGAGCAACGAGAGGTGACGGTTAATGAACATCCTCGGTTGGCAATTAGCGGGAGCTCCAAATTGACGTACGTGTGGGCACAAGAAACGATTGGATCCGATGTCCGATTATCGTATAACATTGCCTGCCACCCCGTAACGTGAAAGTAACAGCTTTCACGACTATCGTATTACACGAAAAAAGACATACATCATCATCAGCGCATAAAAATCGGCAATGTAGAAAGTAGCTTTCGATCACCGCCTATCCCACATATCTCGGATAACATAGGCGGACAGATGGAAACGTGCGAATATTAAACACGATCTCTCTGGAAAACCTATATCGTAGTGAATCTTTGAAAGACCCAGTGCCGTCAAACGAAAATCCGTCCACCCGCAGACAGAAGCGTTTCGAAGCGCATTGTCCCGAGTCTCACTGGAACTGCAGGCCACCAAACCAAAACGACCGCGTCCACGAACGCAGGCATGCAAGAGCGCCGTAAAGAATTACATTTAATTACCGCCTAAGTGGTCAGATTGAAATCGTCTGACGGGCCAAAGGAGAAGCCAAGGCGAGTCGAGCCGTTGGGCGGAATCGGCGACCGGCAGAATAATGAACGGGAAAGTGCAGGGGGTGTCTTCCGACAGGAGAAATATCGGCCTGCAGCCGGTTCTAATAATAAATATCTCTCCGGGAGCGGCGATACGAGGGACGCGGGCATCGATCAACGACACCTACTTTCGGTAATCGATCGATCGATCCTGATCGGGGGCCAGTGACGGCAACAACCAGGAGGAGAGCCGTCTGTCCGTCCGTTTGGCACGAATACGCGACCGTGCCGGCGGGAGGTCAAAGAACGCGAATCGCAAACTCATGCGATCGGAGCGGCGCTGCCTGCCTCTCTCGATCCGTACGCGAGTCCGCGCCGGAGTAAGGAAAGGAGCCGGGGGAGGGAGGAATGAACGAGAGGGTCGAGAGTATCGCGAATGGGCGCGGGACAGAGATCGACGTCGAGCGAGCGAGAAATACAGAGGAAAGAGAGAGCGAGGGAGAGACAAGAATGAGAGAGGGGCAGAAAAGGAGTGTAACAGACACAGAGGAAAGGATTCCGACGAGGACGGACGGACGAAGGATGGACCGAGAGGGTCTGTTCGAAGGTAGGCGAAGAGTAAACGAAGAAGGGACCGTCGCGAAGAAACGTGCAAGAACGACGAGGAGCGAAAGCGTGGCGGAGAGGACGCGGGTATTCGCCAGCTGCCGTTGAACGTGTTCAATGCCGCAGTTGGAGCAAGAAAGCGGTTGGGGCCTTCTCGCTCTCTCCTCCTCTCTCCTACGCTCTTTCCTTCGCACGCTCGCTCGCTCGCCGCTCGCTGCTCGCTCCGGCGCGGAGCTGGTGGGGATGGAGGAGTCGTGTGGGCAGCCGGTGCTACTCCTGCTTCGTGTTCCTCTTTCGGCTTCAGTCTCTCGGCACACGTACGGGGAGGTATCGTCGTTGCTGGGCCCGCTAACGCGCTCTAGGCCCGCAAGAGTCCCTCAGCGATCGAGAGCCGCATCTGGATCGCCTCGCGAGAGGGAGAGAAAAGCAGACGAGGATCCGAGCGTCGGAGAAACCTCGTCGCCAAGGAAGAAAGGGCGTCTCGCCGCCATCGGAGCTGACAGTTTTCAGGATACGCTCCCGCGAGCTTGCGAAGTTAACGCGCGCGGTCGCGAGTGAGGGCCAGTGAGGGCCAGTGAGGGAGAGATCGCGTGGAATGAGAGGACGAAGGAAGGTAGGGGAGCGAAGTTCGAGGGAACCGAAAGCGACCGAGTGACTGTATCGAGTGCCATTCGATGAATCGGAGAGGGAGAACGGAGCGAGAAACGACCGTCCTGGAATGCGCGACCGGGAAGAGTAACGTGCCTCGCTGAGGAGGAGGCCTGGCTTCGCCACGCGAGTAACGCGCCCGTCGAAACGTGTTCCGGCAACGACGCCCGCCTCTCGTTTTAAGGAAGTTCAGTGACATTCAATGCAGATGAGCGGGATAAGGCTCTGGCTCGCTGGCGAGAATCGTAGTCGCGATTCCGTGCTAGAATAGAAAGCCGGGCACCTGGATCCTGTGAGCTCGCGGAGCGAGAAAAAGGGTCGAGCGGACTTGACGCAGAATTGGAGCGAGGAGTGAAGAGTGCAAAGGAAGACGAGCAGAGGGGCGAGGAGGAGTAGGAAGAGGAGGATCTGGTAAAGGGAGACGGACGGCGAACGGGAGCGAGTCGCGGAAGGTGGCCGAGCAAAACAAAGGGCAAAAGAAAGTGCAAAACAAAGCGCAAAAGGCTGGTGGCAGATGCGGTAGAGAAGTTGACAGTCGAACGGGTTACGGAGCGAGAGGCGACTTCAAACTCGTTAACCGGTTTCCCGGTGCATGCCTACGTTCGCGCCGGCGAGAGAAACGATCCTCCCTCGAGGAGGAGCTGTCCGGGACAGAGGGATAGGCGGTGGAGGGGTGGATGTATGCGCGCATATCGAACCGGTCTCGCGGATCAGCCGCGGATGATCACCTGCCAGCGATAGTGTACATTACGGCGAACGCGGACAAGGTGGTTCCGGATGACTACCAGCCGTCGTTCCCGGAATAGCCGTGAAATGGATGAACGGACTCCGTGGCGAGGACATTGCGCGCGCGCGCGCACTCCCAGAGGACGGCAATAGTACGCGGTTCCGCATGAATCGCTCCCGATGCCTACGAGGCTCCCTCACCAAAGATCGCGCATCCCTCGGATTCCACGAGCTCGACCGACAGCGCAAGCGGGCTTCCCAAGTGCGCGAACGGTTCTTCGGCCATACGTCGACCGACTACCGAAAAGTGATGCCAGTGACGCAAGGTGGAATATAGTCTCGTGTCTCGGTTCCCGGCTCAGTGCACCGGCCGTACGCCGAAAGAGCTGCGCGGATACGCGACCGCAGTGAATTCCTTAGAAAGTGTGCCTCCCGGTCGATGATGGTTTCACCCGATGGTGCCCCGGTGCGTTTCTCGGCGAGGCGGCGTGCGGCGAATTAGAAAGTGTTCCGCGCCTGCGTCGAGGAGCCCGCGGAACAAGTGAGTTACGCGCGGATCGATCCACGGATCGATCCAATCCGAAACAAAGAATCCGCCGTGGCCAGATGCGAACGGCAGCGCTGGAAACGTAATGTCCCGTACGATCGGCCGTTCGTTTCTGCTGCTGCTGCTGCTGCGCATTTCTGCTACGGCTTCGAGTGTGATCAAGCGTGTCCAACCGGAATTCGAGGTGCGATCAATCGCGGCCCGAGCGCAACACGAGGCCCGAACTGGCTGTGGTGGGCCTAATTGAATGCGCGATCAACTGAGAATCGGGGTGCGATCCGTGATCGGCCGTAGGTCGTAATCCGCGATTGAAAACTGCCCGACTCTCGTCGATCGATCACACGTGATCCGGCGGACAGATCGGGAGCGCGATCAAGGTCGATCGGCGTTGGCCCGTCGATCAGAGTGGGATAGGGCTGGGAAGGGCCGAGGGGGGAGCTCGGAGTGGGCAGTCTGGAATCACGTTGCGAGTCGAAGAGGTGCAACGGTCGCCGTGGCATGAGGAGGTTTGCACGCAGGCGCAAAACCCTGGCCGCATTCTCTGCGATTATGGGACGCCTTGGCAAAGGCTCACAAAGCGCAACGAGGCCCATCTTCAGGGTGCACTATCGCAAGCTCGTCGACGAATACGCGCAACAGCAGGATCAGCTGAAGTTCATGCCGGCGCTACCAGATTACATGTCGTACTGCTGCTGTCGATGTGGTCACACTCAGAAACTCAAAGTAAGTGAGAACGTGGGAATAGTGGGACTTGTCAAAGGTGAACGGTCAATGGCTGCCGTGGCCTGGGATATCTGGGCCAGTCGGCGGTTTCAGGATACTCCGAGGCAATTGACGACGATCGTTTCTAAGTAGCGGGAAACTCTTATTACATCATAAAACGATACATTCCTCCCGATATGACAGAAAATTACCACTTACCTATCTTAACTCTATCTCTCACCACTGGCTACGAAACCCCGTACTAGTCTACGTACAAATAATTCCGCAGAGTAGAATAACGTTCGATGTCAGCTCTGTGACATTTCGCACCCAGCAAAATCCTCGCGCTCGGCAGATTAGGCGACCTCGTCGCAGTAATAAAACTGACGAAACAGTGTGCCTACATCGCGAACACACTGCGGTAACGCGAGACAAGTCCCGTCCCGTGGCATTCTCTCGCGAGGATTTTGCCGGAGTTAACTACCGCGCATAGGCCTTTGGGGTTGGTCAAGCAGTGTCGTCCGCTTGACACTTGACCCGGCAGGAGGACGCTGGAGGCTGGAGTTTGCGCATCCACCGAATGCTCCGAGCGTAGGAGAGGCCTCCGCACGCTCGGCGAGCCTGAACTTTCTCGTGATCCGACGACGTCGGTTGCGTCATCGGAACGGGAACCCAAACTGGCATCCGTGGAACCCGGAGCAGGGTACCTCTCGCGTCTGATCTGATAACGTTTCATCGTCAAGCGAACAGCGACATAGTCCAAGTCCCATTTCGGTCGTAGCGATAGGCGTCGGTGTAAGAATAATAATAATGAGAATGTAAAGAAACATGAGAACGCTGAGGATGGGGGAGGGGAAGAGTAACAGCAATGAACGATATGAGCTTCTGCGCGAACTAATGCAAATGGCGATACGTCGACCGCGGGGACCGAGCGCAAGTTCGCGAGGCAAGGAGTGTGGGTTATAAAATTTACATATTACAAACTTTATACACTGTACATCACATATTACGGGGCCTCCGCATAATGGGGCTTCGTCGCCGCTGCTGCCGGGCGCGCAGAGTATAAAATTTACACATACAATACCCCGCGCGCCTTCTTGCCAGGCGAGTTCAAAGATTATGGAAGACGAGGCGTCCGGGAGAGTGACAGGGTAAGGGGGTCGGTGGGGGGGAGTGAGTGGTGTAAAATATCGACAGCGCGGCTGGTAAACCGTGCGACGAGCCGCAAATCATCGTGCCTGCCGTGGCGTATTAACGAATCGCGATTAGGTTGCGGTACCGCAACATGACCCCGGACGATGCGGTCGGGGCGGCAGGTAGAAATCTAAGAAAAGTCGCGCTCCCCATTGTCTCGACGCGAACGAGGAGGGCTATTAACGGTTCGCTAACGGGCCACGACCGTACGTGGATTATTTTCGTCAAACGCTTCGGCCGCGTATTTTTAGTTGACCCGGAGAACACCGACCGATATGTACGACTGTTTTTGAGCAGCGGGACGGCACTGTAGAAATGTACAATAATGGGGGAGACGGAATGATAAAGAGGAGTATTCATCGCGACGTCTGAGAAAGGTATTTGAATCGTACGGATGTGTTAATAACCAGTTCAGCCTATTATACTTGTAAAGATGACGGGCTGAATAAAGTTATTCGGGAGAATGGGCCGGAAGTGGGCAACAAGGACACGTTTAACGATGGAAAGGAGGAGGCTCGCTTTCGACGAATTCGAATTGTTCCTTCGTTAGGTCGGAGTCAGGCTCGTCGCGCGGAATCTTTTGACAGTTTCCAGGACGGGACGAGGGTTGGATTAAGTGATTAGCGGAGCTAGCCGCGTAATTGCCGGTACATCGTTCCTCATTGTACGACGGCTGACGTTCGGGAATGATTAATGGCGGAATTTAGACGCGTCACGGAAACGAACGACAGCCGGTAGTCCGTGCGCCAGGATTGTGTCACTGCTCCTGGAACGGTTTCACACCTGCAGACCGCGACGGGGAAACGAGCGGAGTAAACCCGTTTATGCCCCCGTCTGGCTCAAACGAACTGCTTAACCCGAGCGCGAACGGTCCGTTTAAACCGTTGCATCATGCCTCATACGATCCTTGTTAACAATTATGACATGCGAGGCGAGACTTATCACCGCGATCCATCAATAATCGACGCGCGGTTTCTTACGCCAACCGGCAGCCCGTGCTCGATAGGTATAAAATTGCCGTAATCGGCCGCGAGATTCGATCTGCTCGAAAAGTGCGAGCCGCACGTAAGGTCAGTACCTTCACCGCTGATTCATTGTCTCTAGCCGTTCGCGAGTCGGAAAAATGAACTGGCCGCACGTTGACCGGCACAGAACGTGGTCACGCACAACGAATTCCCTCACTGTTGCGTTAACTTTCTAATCCTTTAACGACGAAACTGATCCCGGCCAATGTACACACGCACACCTTGTGTTCGGCGACCGGCCGTACCTTCCATCCTACGCCGGCGACGAGCGAGTCTTGCGCGAGGCGCGTACAAGGACAAATCGGATTTTACGAGGATCGATTTAGCGGCTTAGCCGTCATTACCTGGCGCGACGCCGGCCTTCTCAGGCACCTGTCATCCTCGCCCGCGACGCGGTGGTGAGACGGACGTAGGAGTCGACCTTCTGGCCAATATCGGCGCCGATAAATGTTGCCGGCTGATCGAGACTCATCGCGCTGCGCGCTCAAGTACGAACGAATGCGCGCAGAAGCCTCGGAGAAGCTTGCGGAGCGTAACCTTAATAATACTACCATCGGAGTGGCGAGTGAGGAAAGAGAGAAGGAGCGGTTTATCGTGGCGGAGAATGGGAGAAGGAAAAGCGACGGGCCGGGTGGTGGGGATAAGCCGTGGGATCGAACGAGCGCATTCCTTAGCTCGTGGCATGGGATGCTTCATGTAGACCGACTCTCGCTCCTGCCTCTTACCTCCTCCGCGCCCGATAGAGCGCCTGCATAGCACTGATATTTCAGCAGCGGGGTGCCCAACTCCCGTGATCCCTTCGCCCGTATCACCCGCAGGTCGACCGAGTTCGGCCACGTGCGTCCCGCACCGCGAGATGAAAATTTTCGATCGGGGAAGCCAGCGTAATTCGTGGACCTTACTAGCGAAGCGAAGGTTGCATGCTATGGAGGTACCGGATTCCTGTATGTTCGGCTCAGGGGTGGTGTGGTTGTTCGTTGATCGCCGGAGAGCTTAATTATCAGGATGTGGTATGATAAGTTTGTCACCTCAGGGTAGGTGTGGGAGAACGTACATTTTTCATGATTTTGGATTTTGAATTCGTCTTTCTTGTCATGGAATAATTTAGGTGAAACAGTGTACATGACATAAGGGCGGGAGAATGGCTGTTTTCCATAATCTTTTGTATATTGTTTTAAACGTAACCCCGAAACTATTGCACTTAGATAGCTCCGGTTGCGATTTTTGTAATCTCCTTTTGATCCTCTTTTACCGTGGGCAACTATAAGTCGATCGGAAGACTTTTATTCTTTCACGATTTGTCGAGACTGCACTTGTCGGTCGTTCTTTGGCTGTAACCTCAAAACTAATGGGATTGACGGAAAACGGTCCAGTGACTTATTCTGGTCCCTCTACAAGATAGCACAAAAGTGTTTCGCTCCGTCAACCTTCTACTTTTCACAAAACTGAAAAGGACCCCTTAAAAAATTCTCGAATTTTTAAATCGCGTTTAACTTTTGAAACAGCGATCAAAACCCATCTCTATCTTATAACCAACTTTATTTTATCTTGGAAAAATAGCTGTATCGTCGAAACTATTAGGAATTCGAAATTTTGCCACCAACCAACTTTTAGGACAAGTTAAATCTGTGGGATGGGGTGGTAAAATATCCAAACTAACACAAACAATTTGTTTACGTTTTTTAGCAATTTTGACGATATTATCATGTTTTAGTAGGTCCAATTTATGCCAAAGTACCGTCTATTGGTCGCCCAATGACATATAATAAAGATAAACCAACCAGACATTTGGCAAATTGCGGCTAAAATGCTCCATTGCTGACTGAAATCCGAAAAAAGGCATTTGGACGATTCAATCGTCTTCCACTACATGCAAGTTACATCAAAGTATCCTCAGTTGGTTTTCCAATCTCATATTGTAACGATAAAGCAGTCAAGTAGACTCCACATTGGGGCCACACAGTATCTCTGGCGACTACAGCCCTAAAAACACCGTGTATATCAAAAACTAAGGAGACATAATAATATAAACTAACATAAAATAATGTAAGGTTACGTGAAAATAACCAAAAAGTTGTATAAGTCCACGAAAAATAACGTACAAATCAAAAGACAGAGTTAGCATAGTCGAGTAGTAGTCACCCGGCAGAATATGTATGCTAATTAATCCTGCACTTCCAAAGTACTCGGATAGGTTAGTTTATTAACTCATATGCGAACGAGCCCGGGCTCGATCGTCAATACCGTAGTCAAATCGGTAAACACGTCCAAACACAGTATTGACAACTCATTGGCAAACGCTCCAACTGCACAAGTAATACAGGGTCTATATATTATTTTACTAATTCATACAATAATAAACATTATTCGTCAATCAAATTCTAACACAAATATCCGTTACAAACCATCCTCTATCGTATGGTATCAAAAAAAGGAGAAAAAATTCTAAAATTTTCTCTTGAATAATATCTCGACAACTTCCCTCTTTGAACACTCCGACTTCGAACGTTATCAATGTTTTTCACTCCCCTGCCAGTCCCCAAAGGTAACCGCCCCTTTCGATCGTTCAGACTCCGTCCGGAGACGGTATTTTTAACCTCTCATCAAGCGCCGATCAGAGTTCCACTTATGCCCGTATAAAATTCATACCCGAACCGTAACAACTGTTATTTCACGTGGCAGCGAGCGTGTTAATATAACGCGCGACCTCCGCTCAATCAAGGTTCACCATCATCCCTAAATACCTCTGGGGCCCTGAAGTGCCCGTAGAAAAGGGCCGCGGTCGCCGAACAACGGGCCAATCATACAGAGACCCCCTTATCTGAGGTCACCGGGGCGCAAGGCGTCCGCCCCGCTTCTTTTTTAGCCGCAACCCTTTAAAATTATACTCGGAGACCGTCGACGCTCTTATCGCCGAGGCTCGCCTCACTTCCTCCTATCCGTGACACTTTGCGGTGTGCCGTTCCCACACTGGCGAGTGGCACGATTTAGATAAAACGACGGCGGTGGCGAGATTAAAAGGTTAGTCGAGAAAACACAGAACGTTAATTGCCGCCACTTGAACCGCGACCTTACCCAGAAGCGAGACGGAGGAAGGGACAGCGACTCGAGCATCGTCTCCTCCGACGAAGGGTTGGCGGGGGGTTGGGCGGGGTAAAGAGTTAACGAGAAAGTATGCAGTGGTTTTGTACACCCGGTTACGTGCTTCTGATCCGAGCATTTATCTCGCCCGGAATCGATCCACCTTCCGAGAAGCGGAATGCACTGAATCCTTCTTACACAAATACCGGACGTTGAAAGCAAATTTTTAATAGCGACCCGTCAGCCCTCCTCCCTCCGGCTTTTTAGGTAAGTCGGTAGGTAGGTGCTCGCGTCTACGTTGAGGCTGTATATTGAGACGAACGCGGGTCGGTCGGCTCGTACGCGAAAACTGAGGTAAGGCTCGTTATTTATCAGCGAGAACTCCCGGACATTTTTCCCGGTACAGCCCGCTCCCATAAGCCATTACGCGACAGATTCTTTACTGCCACGAGGACTAACGACAACGGATTATCTCACGAGCGCGGCTGCCATTAGTGGGATTTGTTTCTCCTGGTGCGTGCATTCTCGGTATTTATATCCATAATGTTGCCGAGTAACTTTTAACTATCTTCCACTCGAGAGCGTAATCAATTTCAACTCGCCAGGACTAATTCGCTACTTACGACTACTAGCGGAAACTTGCTGCACAGCCGACATAAAAGGGGGAGAGACTGAGGAGGGGAGGAAAAAAGAATTTAGAGCACTCGGTAGTTCTCCCCCTTTGGGTAATTACCGAGAGTCTCGCGGTCGAGCAACCGACGCTCGTCTTAATTCGTTCGTTTATCATCCTTCGCAATCATTCGAGCAGAGACGAACGTATCGGAACGATCGCCAAAAGCATTTTTGGCATTTCCATAATGAAAGCTCGTAATTGGTCGTTTCGACAGCACATTCGAATAGGAGTCTCCGTCGTTCGAAGGAAGTGGATCGTAAATTGGGGTAATCGAGATAGCGGAAAAAAAATTCAAACTCGCCGACAGTCGTTCGTTTCACTTTCGGCTCGCGAACACGCGCAACGATTTTAAGGATGGTGTCTGAAAATTCTTCCAATTCCTGCGGCGTACTTACGCAACAAGGATGATTCGACGAAATGTTAGTAGGTCTTCGTTAGGAATCGACTTGCCCTTCCCTGTGCAACCCCTCCCGTTTTGCCGAGATTAAACGAGAGCGATAGCGATAGAAGCGCTGCTCTTTCACTCTCATTCTCATTCTGATCCTCGTTGACGTGAGAATACATAATCGACAGCGTGGAGGCGATCGATGCCCCCGATTTTCGCGTTGCCCAACGTTCGCTTCGCCGAGAAACCGGCGAGAACACGTGACGCGTACTCGCGGTAACATTATCGGCCAGTTCTATCTCGTAAATTACAATTGATCGTGCGCGTAATAATCATAGGCGCTTCTAGGCACGCGCAGGGACGATTAAGATCGAAGGTGTATCCGTAAATGCGTCATCAATTATGTATCATGATTTAAAATGGCGGTATTTATGTAAGTATCGCGAAAGTTAAGGTTAAAGTAATCGATACGCCGTTCTAAGCGTCGGAGTACAAGCGGAATCGTACCATAAATTACAGTACTATTCGCGATTGTGCTTTCGAACGGCAATGTTCGCAGCAGACGTTTTCTTAATGGGCCGACGATGATCCCGGCTCAAAAGCGTGAACTTTCTCATAGACTCTAACGCTCGCTTGATAGGGCAACCTAACTTTCGACAAAAGGTACGGACGACATCTTCGCCGTAGCGTGACACGAAATTGCATTCGAATTCGTTCACGGTCGAAGAAGTTCGAAATATTAACTCTGCCGAATATCTCCAGCTGTCTTCTCGCGATTTATTCGTCGGACCGTGACAGGCAGCCGGCTCATTGAGCGAATCCCAAAAATCCCACCGGCCACCGACGTCAACACTGCCTCCACATACACGCGGTGCCATGAACCTTCCACCAACAATGGCAAATACGGGATTCATCTCGCCCCGCAAAGCCCACGGACAAAACTCTTCTCCTACTTTTTAGACTTTCAGCGATGCCCCACGATCCGTTGTCGAAATTTTATCGAGGCACTCGACCTCTGTCCCAACGTTCGGGACCCGAAGCGTAAAAGAACCTGAAGGGACTCAGGTAACGCTGGCCGTCGACTCGACAATGGCACCTACCAGCGCCGAGTTCATTTTCCACAGCATGGAACAGTCGAAGACGAAGACGTTCCATGATCGCGCGGAACGAAAGCGAAAAGCGTGAAGGATAACGAGGGAGGGTGGGCAAGGTGGCAGACAGAAAGGACGAAGATCGAAACGTCGAAGGGGAAAGAATGTGCTCGTGAAACGGTGCGAGGGTGAAGGAACATATACATGCATACGGAAGAAATATATATACGTACAGCACCTATATACATACAGAAAGCTTCCAGGTCGCAGACGTTACGGAATTCCTCCCGACATCAATAGAGCATCGGCCACAAAGGGTGGGCCATTATTGTCGGGGCACTTCATAGGAGACCCAGGTACAATATGAACTCTCGACATCGTCGGAGGCATAAGTTACACCTGGTAGCTCCTCAATAACACATTAGTTCGTCGACGAAGAGCGTAATAATGGGCCCGCTAGTCGGATTCGTCGTGAGGCGCGACAGCCAGCCGCGTAGGCTGTGTAGGCCGCTGGCTGTTAGCTGCTCAGCTCTCCTTCTCATTTCGCTCATTGTGCCTCTCACCCCTCGGTCGCGGCACCACTTTTTGTCACATTTTCCCCGCCGCGGAGGAGGAGAGGAATCCATGAGAATATAATTGGCAGCCAAGGACGAGACTTTCCCCGCTTCTTCCTCTACCCGCGGCCGGTGGATGCTCCTCGCCACTCGAGTGGGTAAATAGAGGACAATGGATCCGGGTCTCGTCGTCGGTCGTGCGACTTGTGTCGGAGTCGTTCCGCTCGATCACGCGGCCAGGGGCCGAAAACATGTCCCGGGGCGTTTTTCTGAATCTCGGGAACGACGCTGTCGCTGCTTTCTTCGAGGCTGCGGAAGATTCGCCCTGGCGCGTGGAACGTCGACAGGACGGCAGAGGGGAGGGGGTGTGGGAGAGAGACACGAGGAGGGGGGTAGAGAAAGATGAGGCGAAGGAGTGGGAACGCTTTGTTTGAGCGTCCTCGTGCGCAACCCTCTGTGTGCACATCGCGCCATCGCGTTTGTCAACTTTTTACCTCTTTCGTCGGGAAACACTTTGCGGTATTGTCTTACAGCTTCTTCCGAGTCGGCGTGACTGTACACTCGCCCGACTTTCCGCGACTCGGGGAAGGCGCAATCATACTTTGACGCGGCGTGCTTCGCTTTGCCAACCTTCGTTCCACCTCTTTACGTAGGTCCCATTCCGATTTTTCTCAGGGTTCGCTTTTCGGTATTTTGGGACGGATAATTTGATCGTTATGCGCGTTGTTATTTACGACGCCGTTCGATAATGTTTACGAACGAACGGCCGCTTTCGTCGGGCCAATAACGTGGCGTCCGTCGATGGTGACGGTGTGTGCGCAGTGATAGTGAAATTATAATATCCCGTCCACGCTGCCCATTATAATTTTACTGCCAAACTAAGCTCGGCCATTTATTAAATACCCTGTGTCGTAAAAGAGTTAATGCCCTTCTGCCCACCTTTCAACTCCGCGGATGCCATTACGGTGGCATCGACAATCCGTTACATCACGATAGAATGTCAGATGAAACCAGTTCGTCGTTCCGCTCTGTGGAATTAATTGTTTTTTATTTCTAATCTCTCCCCTCTTCGCTCGACGGCCGCTAATGCCTCCAGGTCAACCGTTCATTTTTCTCTGAAGCATGCGATCACCGGGCGCGACCTTCCTTTGTCACGGGGTATTTCCGTGGTCGGTAAGTAAAATATAATGCGGAACGGATCCTACACGGCGTGGCATCGAGTCACTCGAGACCCCCGTATATCCTTACACACGTTCGGCACACGAAAGCACTCCACGTGCACGCGGCTAACCTCTCCCGGGCAACTCGAGCAGCCGCCGTCCTCGAAACTCGACAAAGGGTTTACACGGTGCAAAATTTCATGGTGTCGTAAATGCCGTGCGTTACATCGTGCCCTTCGCTCACTTTAGCCTCACACTGGCCTGGCCCATCAGGCCCGTGAACTCTCCCGCCACGATACAGGGCACTGACAGTCGCCCGTCGTCGGCCAGTCGTTAACGTCATTAATTCGACGGGACGTCTTCGAACTTTCACGCGCCGAGGGTGTTTCTCTGTTAACGATGACCGTCACGCTGCATTCCATCGGCGGAAATGTAAGTGTTTAAAGACCCTGCCTTGTACTATCGGCGAAAGTGATCGTGAATTTTTTTGGATGGGAACATTGACTGGACGATATATTGGTACTATTACTGGTGCTAAATGAGTTGTTTATTTGGCACATCTTCACTTTTTTGATTCTACTTATTTCTTTTAAAGCACTTCATCAGTTCGTAATTTTGAGTTTTATTTTCATAGAATTATAGAAATTGGTTTACTTTCTAAAATAAGTATTATTCGGATAAACAGCAGAAATATTAGTTACCAATACTGGCTTAAAATACACTGGATAATATAACCTATAATATATACATTTAAACAATTTTGGAAAAGTTAATATAAATACCTATATCTATTTTCTGAATCCACTCAATTTGACCAATAAGCAACAACTCTCTCCCAGAACGCAACATTCCATCCTCCGCGACCAGAACTCAAATTCTTCCTCCATGGCCATAACTCACCAATAACAAATTCTAACCCGCAAACCGACGAATCACCCGTACCGTCACATATCGAATCCAAATTCGATTTCCACGCTCGCCTTCCGCGAGCTTAACGACCATCTGATGTCCTTTTGATTTCGACCTTCCCCTCCCCCTCTCTTACTCTCTCCCTCTTTCTCTTTCTCTCCCGGCAAAGAAGTCCATTACACGATGACCATGCGCATGCGGCATAACGGCGCGCGCGATGACCAGCTCGTCCAGAATCATGATGCGCAACATTCGATGACTTTTTCCGTGCCCTCAATCGGCTCGGAATTCGCAGCGTGAACGCACGAGCGCACTTCCGCTATCCGGCCGTTCACTCTTCCAGCCCTCGAGTCCGGCATCGATAACGATTGTTCACGCCGGGACGTCGGCCTTTTGCCGGCTATTTTTCGCGTACCGGCTGGCCGACGGAACGAGCGTCGTGCCGCCGCGCCGGTCGTCGTCCTCCCGTGGCAGGCGTCGCGCTAATGCGACACATTCGTTACGGACCTTATCGGCGCGGTACTGAGAAAATGCACTTTAATGCCACGCTGTCGGCGCGAATTAGATTCGAGCTCTGCCGGGCGGCAGTATTGATTGCCGAGGAAATTGCGGAACCCGGAGCCGTTTGTTGTCCGCGGCGTCGAAGTGTTGCCGCCGATATAAATGGCTCGCTGCCGTGTTATTATTGTAAGAATGAGAACAAATAGTCCGGCCGCGCCGGTTATTATTGTAAGAATGGAGATGGGCGGGGAGGGTTGCCGACGTTATTAACCCCTCGCGTGCTGCACGATTTGACCGACGCGCGTGTTCATTCGGTATTTTCATAGCAGGAGCATTATTATTTCATTAAATACACACGGCAGGCTGCGAGCGACGGACATTTGCATTCGCTGTTACGGCTTCGCGACGCTGGCAAAAGTGGCACGTTACGTGTTCTTTCGATGGGACTGACTTGTTAATGAACCGCTCGCGAGCGTCGTCGGTAAGGGCAGTGATAAGGTGTGGGATGCGAAACGTTATACGTCTTCAAAGACTGCGGTACTCGGTTGAACTGTACACGACATAATCGTTCCATCATCGGCGAAAGTACCAAAATGAAATACTATCCTCGCGTACGTGTTCCTGCGAGTTAATTACCGACGACCGCGATGCTCATTACTGCGTTAATAGAATACAAACATGCCGGATGCATGATTCCCGATGGATAATGAAGACTAAATGGATTACGTAATGGGGGAACAGATGGATTACCAGGTAGTTCGCCGGCCGCATTTGCAGATTAATAGGCCGCGTAATGATACGATTAATTCGGAGCAACGTATCGGGCGGTCAAGAAACACTGCCTGACAAATGTGCCGTTCGATTAGCGTTCCACCATATTTAGTACGACGCCATAAGTCAGCCCACGTGGGCCGCACAATGAATCCTCCCCACCGATCGGACCTTATCTGCCCAACCGTTTTGCCGGACGTTGAAGTGAGAGGAAAAAAGTGGGGAAAAAACGCTTCCGATCGATACGATTTCCGTGAAAGCACCAATTAACGGGGCTTAACTTTAATTAACAAACTCCGCCCGACACGGCCGTGAGCCTGTTGCACCGTTCGACCCCGATAACGAGAGCGAGGCAATCTTTCCGCTCCAATAGGCTTCGTCGATGGCGAACGTTACATAATCATCGGCGACAACTTATCGCGAGAGTTCTCTCTCCCGAAGCTATTAATCGGCGGATACTCCCCATAACCTTGCGGCAGGGCGACCCGACGTCCATAGACGCCTGCGTCGAGCCAGTCGGGTAGTACTAAAAAGGAAGAACGTAGGTGAGAACGATACCGGCGAAGGGCGGAGTAAAATTGGGAAATAGTGGCGCTTTCTGGGAACTAGACAAGGTGCACTTTACTGCTTTGCCTATCGATAAATTGCCACGGACGTTAACTACCGATAACACGGAATCCTCTTCCTCCCGTCTCACGACCTATCCTGCCTCTTGGTCCGTCTCTGTCCGCATCCTTCCTCGTCGTCCTGCTCTGGCGCGCGCGCGCTGTTAATATCCGATCCCGTAATGGTGCGGAGCGATAATCTTGAGAGACAAATGCCGACTGCCGGTCGATCGGGCCGAACCAAATTACACCGAGATACGCCGGAACAAGCACGCTGCCGCTTCGCGGATTCTCGCGCGAATCGTTTTCGGCGGATCAAAGCGCGTTCGCGGCACCGTTAATCGCCGGCTTCGAAATATTCACGCGCGGTGAGCGCCAGTTGGACACCGGAAGCTGGCCGCAATCGCGCCGGGTCCAAATAGGCCACAGACGGATCGTTCTAATCGCTGACACAGCGTAGCCGGCTTAAAACTCCTCTATCGCGATGACAGCTCAAAGATTTTCAATTCGATGAAATACGGTGCAGATACCGAAGATGGCAATGGCGCGTGAAACTTTTCCGGAACGAAGCTCGGGACTTACTTACGTCACCAAATTATCGCGGGGACAAATATTTTCGTCGACATTTAATTAACCCCCAGGCTGCGCTCGGGAACGAGGCTCCGAGAGGTGGGGAGGGTGGGGGCGTAATTTCATCAGTTATGAGGCACTAATGAAACTGTAGTTTGTGTTTCGACGGCAGTCCATTGTCCCAGAGTTGGCGGTACGGCCTGAGGCCAGCCACGGCAGGCTGTCGGTACAACGGCCACAGGGTCGGGGCTCATTGTCCTGCCGGCGAAACAATAAAATTCCGTAAACTCGCCTCTCGAAACTGTCGGGCGTAATTGGCCGAATTAGTATAACTCGTGCAATTCGCGTAAGCGCACGCGCGCGGCTCGATGGAAAACGAACGTTTGGCAGAAAGAGAGGGTCCTGAATTATCAAACGACTGGCGCCGGGATCAAAATTATCCTCATGAGTCCATAACGAGAATTTAACAGGACGCAAAAATGTTTATGGCGTGGGCTGAAGCGGCCGAGGAGTTTGAGATGCGAATATAATTGTGCGATAAGCGCTACTTCCGGAACATCTTGTTTGGAGTGCTGATGACGAGCGAGGTGTCGGGATGATGGAAGGGTGATTCGTTCGAGGGCAGCATTCGGAGGGCAGAATAATTGTTGCGCAGACGGTGCCGGCGAGAGTCTCGAGTCAACAGTACTGAGATCGTCCCTCGGCGAATGGGAGCAAATATTGAAACGGGATACCAAAGATTCGAGGAGAGACTCCTCAGAGCTTCGACTCGCCACTCCGGGGAGTTCGAGTTCCGATCTGAGGCGACTCTTGGAATTTTTCTTAAGCATCCTTAACGAGCGCCGAAAGGGCCTCGGGCTACGGAGGAATGTGATCAGCCTTCGCGGGTGAATAGAAAAAACGAGTGGTGTGCGCGCGCGTGCTCGCAAGAAGTGGCACGAGTTGCCGCGGCGTGCAAACGAAGTGCTCGCCGTTAATTCGTCCGGCATTAAGCAGCGTCGTCGAGGGTCGACGAAATGAGCCTGCCAGCTTCATTGCGAGTAACGTTACGCGAGTCCGACCTGGCAAACTTTTGCGAGAGTGACGGAAGCGGAGAATGAATGCGAGAGAGCGAGACACTTCAAGTCCGGAAAGAAGCGCTCTTCTCTTTACACGTACGGAATATGATCAATGGAGTCACACGCTTCAAAAGTTTTAAAAAAAAAATCAAGGTAGATTAACTGCAATTTTACAGTAAAACGGCAGCATTTCGAGATTACGCATTTTAAAGTATGCTTGCACCACTTTCAGTGCAAAGGGCTAAATTTCGGACCTCTAATAATTACTGCGAACGGGATTTGAAATTCTCTCTCCGCGCAGAGACGTTATGAATATATGACGTAATTATGGTACATCCCGCTTATATTGGAAGGGATGCGGTGAAAAGAGGTAAATCTGAGAAGTACCGCATTGGCTGCCTTGCGTAAGGAGAACGCCATCTTGCACATTGGATCCCGATTGGATGCGCCGGCGGGTTCGATCGGCGAGATTCTTCGTATTTCGTGAAAAGAAGTTTCAATCGAACGAAAGGGCATGATATATACGCCGGGGAGCATCGCGTGCGCGGAGTTTGCCGTTGGATTAAAGGTGAAATAATCTTTCGCGATTGGTATCGACTCGAGGAACGGTACTGGCCCATGCCGGAGGCGAACGTCGGAGGCGAATTGTTCGAATTCGAAAGCAGCCAGGCGACAAGGGGAAAAGTTTTACGATTTACGCGTGGAACTGTTAGCCGACGAGAACCTCGCCACTGCGGTCACCGGATGAGGCAAATGTGCATCGTTAATTACTGGGTCAGGGCACGCCTCTGGTGGAACCTCCTACCTCTGCCCGGTTCGGTAACCATAAAGAGTGGAAACAAAGGGACGGACGGTAAAAATAATGATTAATATCGCACCGAATTTCCGGCCGTTCTCGGTTATAATGATTTACCGATATAAGCCCGCACTGAGCCCCCTATTTAACGCACTGTATATACATATATAATATACTAAACAGAAATTCTTTCCTGCGAGCGAATCTTTTATGGCGGCACTAATTCCTACATAGCTCCGAATATCATTAACTTCGCCAAGGAGGAATTCGACGCCGCAAACATCTCGGTTCGTGAAGTCCGTAATCCGACGCCTAGATTCCGCCGGAAGCACGGCGCGTGAATCGAGCGGATCCGAAAATTCGATCAATCGAAAGCGCAGCCGCACTACCGGCTGGTTATCTCAGGTTAGTAATATCGCGCAAAGCCGTTCGAGGCATCGAGGGATGATGAAGCAGATAGAGGTCGATTTGCGAGGGCGAAACTCGCCTCGAGATGATTCGCCCCATGAGCATACGGAAGATCGGACTCGAACTCGATCCGCGGCGTTAATTGCTGATCAAAGCGCTTCGCTTGTGACACAACTGCGCCTCCTCTCTCGATCCCTCTTTCGCCTGCTCCTCTCTCAATTTCAGTTCAGCCCCTCTCCCGCATCCTGTCTATCCGTCTCCGGCTTGATATCTCTCCTGCACGGCATCGCATCCATGCCAGACATCTTTGCCCACGCTTCATTGGTTTCATGTCGAGTAAAATACGCGGTAGAGCAAAATTTTTCGAACATTGTGCGCCGATACGGGAGTGGAATTCATTTGATAACGATGGACGGCCGCATCGACAGCCCCTTTCTTCCACATGAGGCGAAGACACATTTTGTGCACAAAACCAGATACCGTGACAGGTTCTACACTTAAGCCGATATGAAAAACTGATCGAAACTGCCTCCACGTACAATTTACCGTAAAATTATTCTCTTACCGTTTTTCTCTGTGTCAGGTTAAAATCGTCAGGTATATATAGACAGGAGCAGAGTGTACGAGCGGGAATGCGGAGAATTGCGTAAAAAAATCAAAGTGTGATTATTAACGTGATCGAACATTTTGCCCTCTCGCGATCCTCGTGCATGTTCCTACACGAGCGTGTATATGAAGGCGCATCTGTACACGAGGCACGTACTCGACGGCGTCTCGTCCAATCTTCTGTCGGTTTCACGTCATGTCGGGCAAAGTACTCGGTAGGCAGTCAAACAATTTTCCACTATTACACGCCCGGCATCGGGAAGATGCGGAGCGGAATCGCACTTCATTCGATTACAACGGCTCCCAACGAGGACCCTTTAATCCCTGCAACGCGATCCCTGTCTCCCTCCGACCCCGGCACTCGGGATATAGGCGCCTTGGTTCCCCGTTTCTGATTTTCGCGATAGCGGCAAATGAGTCGCAAGCAATTCCCCCTGCATCGGCGAGCTTAGGAATGAAGAGTTCCTCGGACGTGCGCTGAATACGAACCTAACTGCGTCTACGGGAAAGAACTGCGAGCGCAAGGGAGAAGAAATTCTACGGGCGAAAGTATCTGACCCTTAAATTCAATGACTCTCTTTCGAAACATACCGTGAAATACCGTAAAACGCATTCAGACAGGTCTTAATAACCTGCAGACTTAATTTCCAAATGTTCAGCTAACAAATTAAATACCTATCCCATGACACGATAGCGTATTCGCGACTGATCGAATCTTGACGTGCAGACTGGTCGTACACGTCACAGACAGAAAACTAGCTGCTTCAGAGTTCGTTTACGGACGGTTTAACCAGCCTCTGGACATCGAACGCGAGCCTGACACTTTCGCCGAGATCGTCATGGAGAGCATACGCGCAGTGAGAACTGAACAAAAAAAATATGCCGCCGAAGTATCCACAGAGCGTAATCGCGAATAGTCACTCGATCAGCGCTTAGCCACAAAATTTTCGCGCGATTCGCTACAATTTCCGACGCGCGCCACTCGAAACGTCGAACAGTGTTGCGAGGCTCGAAGTACCGCGAATTATGCAAACGAGGATGAGGCAAAGCGGAAATACTAAATCTAAACCGGACGTTTACAGCCAAAGAAATAGAATTGAAACTGGCTACCGAGGCGGACATATTTTACCGTTCCCACATTTGCATTAATATGCATACAGCAACCCTCCTCTCCCACCACCCGTGGCCCGCGTATGCGCGCTACCCTGCAAAGTCGTAAATCAATTAACCCTCCATCGGTCGGCGCAATGAAAAATTACGATGCCGGCAGCGCGGTCAAAAACGCTGCCGCATTCATTATTGAATTTATTTTATTGATTCGATCTGATTCCCTGTCAATCGGGGCCAGACGCCACTGCGGACATTACGAATTGAAGGAATCCGATGCAGGCCCCGCATGACCGACGCTAACGCATTCTTTAATTTTTCACCCCTTAATTACGAACCGTATCGTTCATACCATCATCTGCAAAAATTCTTTCCCGTCACATCGTACAGTGCACCCACAAATCACCGAATGCCCACTAGATCTACCCAGAATAACTCAAAATCTCACACCGTACAAAACTATCGATTTCCCTTGATTCACTGATCCGAGAATCGATTGCCTATCCCAAGAATTTCCCGGAATGCGCGAGACCCGGTATCGAACGTCACGCTGTCGCTTTCGGTGAGGAGTCGTGCTGCGAACGAGCAGAAGGTGGAAGGGACCTGGTTCGCTCGGAGAAGGGGAGGATGTTCGAAGAAGGGAGAGAGAAGAGGAGTGCGACGGCCGAACGTAGGATGGCGGTACCGTGGATGACGATGGCTGATGGTGTCCGACGAGGCCGAGCCGGTAGTGGTGTACGGCGAGCACGCTGGGTCTCTGTAGTGGTGTGGTGGTGGTGGTGGTCGTGCCGGATGGTGGGGCTGACGGTGGTGGCGCGAAGGGAAATCTAGAGGAATGGGAGATATGGCCGTGACCGCGTGGAATGTCTGGAATGTGGCCCGTCACGCCGGGGCAAAGCCACGGCAGCCCACCGTCCTTTCGGTCCACTTCGATTCTCGTTTCCCTCGTCTTTTGCGCCGGACCACGCACCGACGAACGTGAAATCGCGAGCCGATCACTTCTCGCGCCTACGAATTCCCACGAGGGTCGCAGCCATCTCTGTTTTCGAACGACCGATTCGACTGGTGTGTCTCGATGGATTTTAATAGGCGGGTGTAAGGTGTACTTGGAAGAATTTCAGCGTGGCTGCTCGACAGTAAGACGCTGAAGGAGTCTTGAAGGAATGAAAGTATGGTAGGAAATTTCTATTGTATTCGACCGCTGTCCTTCCGGTCCACTTCGATTTTCGTATACGTCGTCCTTTGTACACACGTGAAGTCGCATCTTGATCACCTGTCGCACCAATGAAATCCTATGACGGTTATAGTAGTTAGTGTTTTCGTTCGAATGATTGATTTGACGTCTGCGTCTCGATAGAGGAAAAATGATTTTAACAGGCGGGTGTATGGTGCATTTAGAGGAATTTCAGCGTTGCTATTCGACAGTAAAACGCTAAGAATATGGACATTGGCAGCATAATAACAAAATTTCTGTTGATAGTATTCGACCGCTGTTCTTTCGGTCAACTTCCATACTTACTTGTTTCTCTCAACGAGAGTTAGATAGAGTTCGATTGCGCACTGGCAAAGGTGAAATCCCGACCAGATAATTTTCCGGATTTACCAACTGATTCGCAGAATCTTCGCACGACTCTCTCCACTTGAGTGGATAATTCGACTTGTGTTCCTCGTGTTGTGTGAAAATTAATTAAAACCAAACGCAAGCGAGATATCCGCACCTAAATTAATTCCAGACAATATGCTTGAAAGTAAGGGGGAGATCGCAGGAACTTTAAGCCAATAATGGCACGGCAGGAAACTTGTGTTGATAGTACTGTAATGAGACTTTTTCCCTCCATATCCGAGGATAATACATGATATCGGGATAATCGATGTTTGAGTACGAGAAAGATTGTCGGGTTTACGATAATGATTGTTACGGCGCTCTTTAACAAGAGACCGTGAGGCATCGAGTGCGATTACGAGCGTAATTCTGTATTTTAGCGAGCCCCCGAGAACGCGGTCTGTCATGAATCGCGGCGAGCGGTTCGTCTCGCGTTTGCCAAACTTTTTCTCGCGCCTCGAAAATGAACCGTCCGAAAGTCAGTCCAGATTGAGGCAGATCGAGACAGATCGAGGCTGATCGAGGCAGATCGAAGCAACCGGCACATCGAGGCGAGCCGCCGCGATTTGCCCCGGAGTATCAGAAAAATTACAGGTCAGCCCCTTTTTTACGGGCGGGAGAACCCTGCCATTAGCGGCGATCGACATTCGTCCCCGGATAAATACGCTTTTGCGATGGTAGCATGACGAGTGGAACTTCGAATGCGCGTGTTCGAGTTGGAGGGAAGGTACGATCGAGTATCCGTACCGAGCGGCCGATCGAGAGGCCGGCGATCGAGATCTTAGCCTGGCACACGAACGAAGAGCAAAAACCACCTGGACCATAATGACTTTGCCGGCGGGACGGGAACTGTGATTAGACAGGTGTGATTTTTGTGAAAGGGGCACCTGTCATCTCGCGAGAAATCCTGAACGGTCGCCGACGAGATTGCGGAGGAATCGGAGGGCCTCTTGGGAAAATCAATCAGGTCGGCCTGGCACCTGCCTCTGCGAAAAATAAACGGATGCTCGCTCCGGCAAAACGGCCGGGCACAGGCGTCTGCCTTTGAGAAATAGCTTTAATATTCTCACGTGGGATACATGCAAAGTGAGGAAATCATTCGCGAAAAGAAATTTCTGCGGAAGATACTTTCCTACCCCATCCCACGAGCCCATCCCTCTACTCGTTTTCCACTCTCCCCGTCTCGCGTGTCCGTCCTCTGTTTCTCGCCTACTTTGCATCGGCATGTATATTTATGGCGCCGTGAATGACGTCTCAGCGAAATGTTAATGGCGGGTACGCGAATTTCCAAAAGGGCCATTCTTTTTTGCCGGCCCAACCCCAGCGAGGCTCACCTCCGAAATCTCGTCCCCGGAATTAATGAGGACGCGATCTCGAGGAAACGATCTAATCGGCCGTCTCGAAAATTGAGCGGCCCAGTAAATTTCCCCCGCCTAACTGACGCAAGCAGTTTGACAGTTCGTTACGTCCGATAAATCGGCGCCGAAGTCCGCCCACGGCGGGAAAGGCAGTCGTTAGATTCTTCGAGGCTTCGGCTCCAGGGCGAAAATTTAGCGCCGGCGAGCGTTATACCGGGGCCAGCCCCGAGCTAATTTCGAACTGCCTTACGAAGCAGAATAATAGCAAAGTCAGAGGCCGCCGACGCCTCATTGTTCCAGGCCGCAGCGAACGTCGGGGATTTCTCGGATGCGACGAAAATCGAGGCTTAATGGACGGGCAGGTGCTTCCGCGAACGATCAATTAGATCGGTTCTAAACACGCCGAAGAGGGTCAGTGCCTGGACGAAGTCAATGTCCAGGACAAAATGAGAGGAGTGGGGCGTCGATTCGAGAAAGGGCAGAAAGAGACGTGGAAAACGAAAGCGGAAAGGCAAAGAGAAAGAGAAAGAGAGGAAGAGCAGAAGAAGGCTGCAGCAGGAAGAAAGATGATTTCATCGCGCTTAAATTAGGAGTACCCGACGACGTTTCCCTCCTTCCCCAGGGGCGGGCAGGGCCGTATTTTCGTTTGTCGGACGGGTCCCGGCAACGCCCACGGAGGGGATAAATTTTTCTCGATGACACGACCTCACGACCTCGCCCGCAAAAGTGCCGACCTTCGGTTGCCGAAAGGACGTCGTACGTTCTTTAATATTTCTCCCATTCGCCGGTACGTGCGAATCGTTCGCCTCGGGTGCTCGACCTGGGACTCCGACCTGGGTAGGCATAAAAAAATCACGTCTAAACGTTTCGAGGAGACCGTTCTACCTCCGCTCCTCTCCCTATTACGCACGGTGGAAGCGATGCGCGTTATTGATGCGTACGCTTTGCCGGAGAGCACTGAAGCGCCGTAATACTTTGCGTCGTCTACTCGCGGTAGAACAAGCCGGCATTATCGTAAGAAAAAAATAGCTTTCGCATATAAGCGGAGAGGAGCTCGGGAACGAGATGAAGATGGGGGGGGATGGGGGAAGGGGAGAGGGTATCCGCTCGGTGACAGTATGGTTAAGCGCTCTGTGACAGGGAATCACGTCGTGTATGAGCAATATCTCTCGGGTGAATGCAAAGTACGGGCGGCACATTCTTTACGAGCCGCGGCATTCTCTCCACCGTGAAATCTTTATCCCGTCGCCGGTTTTCGTGCGGTAGAAGCTGGGGTAGGTGGGGGAAGAGTCAAGAGCAGCGATAAAACTTTTACGGCGCAAGTTTTTTGCCAGTCGCCGACGCTCAACGAAAATTACTGTGAATTAGCGGGTAAGAGTGGACAAAAGTGGACCTAATCTTTTGCGTATAGTGAGAAAGCGTGCCGGTGAACGGTGTAAAGGAGCGAGCTCGCGTAATCCCGAAAATATAGTGGTTTAGGTTTCCTGTCCGCGTTTGAGGAACGATTCGTGAATTGAAGGAATCCCATTTCCCGCTTATCGGCTCTCTGACTTCCGGATATTCGCTAGCGTCCGACTTTACTGTATTTGCCGACGTTTCGCAAACATTGCAGTTCGGTTCATCAAGGCCTGCTCGACACACGGATACCCGGTGAACAGTACATGTATATGCGTCTCTATGCATGTGTTGCTACATGCCACGTGCAGGGTGATCAAAGAACGATGTCTAATAAACTAAATAAAATCAAGCCACTGCCGTAGCTTTACTACGAGAATAAGTGCGTGACTGTTTGCAAGTTGTAAAGTTCACTGGAACTTGATAAATCGCTCGTAAGAGATAGAGGAGTTTTTTATGCCGATACGAAGATGGTTACTTGAAGTCTGCGTGGGTATAAATGAAGTCTTTACTGCTTGAAATCGTTTGCTAGCAACGGACAGCAATAATCATCGGACGGGTAACGTTTCTAGTGGACAATTATCATATTACTCTAAACCTATTTGCGGCGCATAATCCGGTTTACGTGTCGTCATTAACATTAACAGAGCGAAGAACCTGCGTAATATCCGATCTGTTTGCAGTTGTCGAATCATAATTAACTAACCGTCCCTGGTCATATGACGCTCGGCCCCCATAATTGCGTACAATTATCACATAGAAAATGTACGTATAAGCGGCATTAAATTACAGGCGTCGGGGTTTGCTAAATCGCCGCGTCACGATGTAAATATCCATAATATATCGAATCAGCGCGGAAAGGACATCTCGCGCAGCGACATTAATTGTTACATTTAATCACGGGCGCAGGTCACGTGTGAAAGCGGTTTGCGTCCCGCTTCGAGTCGAATTACTGGACGTTGTAATTAAATACGTAATTATACGAAGCGATGAATATCCGATTTTTGCGCGCGCTTAGCGGCTGCCCACCTTCGGACGATAATTTAATAACAAATTTATCGGTGACACGTTTCGCTTCGCTTCCCGCGAACGAACGAACGAACAGGATTCAAATGCAAGTTGAAGCTCAGTGAAGGGACGCTTATTGGTAAGTTCGCGAAAATTCGAAACATCCCTTACCGCATCTAACCGCGACAGCAAAGCTCAATCACGGTATCATTCGGCTTTCATTCAGCAATTCAAAGCGCTGTATTACGACCGTTCGTTATCAGACCTTCAATTCGCCGCTACCGTAGTCTCATTCAATAAAACGGACCGAGGCCACTCCATTAACAAAATATGGCGGGCGCACCGTGGTTGAGGCTCAACATCTTGTCGGACCTCACACCGTCGCCAACTTTGCGTAGAACTAACCTTCCGAACACATATGGCAAGAGCACACGTGGTTCGAGAAACATAAAATTCCCGTCTTGAGAAACTGGGCCACACGCAGGCTCTTGGCCCGCCCACCCCATAAAACTTATCCGCGCGAACGACTTCCGTCCATTCACAACGTTTCAATTTGAAGTCCAGGCCCTTCGTCCGGACCTTCGTCCAGACCTTCGTCCAGACCTTCGTCCGACTATTTCGCATCGGCTGTCGCGCGTAAGTCACAGACGGACAGACAAGACGACCGCGCATGTGCGGCCACGACGATTCCGCGCTCGCGCGCACGTCAAGGCACGAAGTTTACGACTTCGCGAGTTATGAAACGATGCGTCCCGACAGCAATTATACGCGGTCCACTGTCCGATCCGCGCGGAAGCGTAATTGAAATATCTCGATCCTGGCAGAGCCAGCCGACTTGACCTCAAGACCGCAGACCATGAAATTATCCGAGCGAGTAATTCGCGTTGCGCTATGTGCCTTAATATGTATTACATGCTGCGGAGGAAGCGTGGCAAGCCGGCGCTGAATGCATTTTCACCCCTCGAGCACGAGAGGAACGTAGCCCGCGTCTCGCGATTAATACGCGTCCGTCTCCTTACCGGCTATCAAGATAGTTGAGAGCCCGGCGGAGGCCTTTCTGCATTCTCGCCGATTTGGGGGACGTTATTAAGAGGCCAAGCCGTGCATAACTAAGCTGAGCGCAGATTCGGGATTGATAACGTTCAGGAATATGGATAAGTTTTTAATGAATTGCTCAGGTTCCAAAAGGTTTCATTACGGTATATTATGCTAAGTCTGTCAAGATCATCAAAGATACTAGATTTGTCCTAATAGCCTTATTATCAACATATCACTCATTAAACGTGTGTCGTTATGATAATTTAAATAAGAATATGTACGAGGTTCATAAGTAGTTCTCTAACCAGTAATTGCACACGGCTGAGCGCCTACTTACGTAGTAGGTAAGAACTGCTAACTAGTCGTTCAAACGTGTCGCCCAAACGCGAAATTAATGTAACACACTCTCACCTGCCGCGCAGCCGCGCGCTTGTCGGGCAACTTAGCCCCATAACCACAAACCATGAAATTATACATCTAATTGGCGTTTTGGTAGGTGCCTTAATATGCATTACATGCTACGGCGGAGAGTCTCGCAAGCGGCAGGGCCCATAACGTTGATTACGAATCTCACTCAAAGCGCAGGGGATGATATCCACGGCTCGCCGTCCGGCTTCTGTCATTTCTTCGTGTAATTGCAGGCACCGATCGTCGGCGTAATAGCTCGTTACGTCACCCGACGCCCACCATGAACTTTTAAAAGGCCAATTCTGGCCGCAGAACGCACCGGCGCGCGCGCACACGTTTCATACACGCACGAACTCGCTTTACGACTCTGCCGGCGAGGCGTAAAGTAATGTCGCTTATTAAGTCCAAACAGGCTCAATGTTTCAGAACGAAAATAGCCTCCCACGCGTGTGCTCTTAGCGCGGTATCCAAAATTTAACGGAGCCTGCGAAACTCGCTACCCCCAAACGGCAATTACGCTGTCGCCGTCCGATCTCTATGGAAGTTTAATTGAAATATCTTGATCCCGGTGGAACAGTCCAACTTGACCCCGAGACCGCAAGTCCTGAAATTATCCAAGGCGTACCGTTCCGAACCCACCCTCCCTCTCCCCCCTTCGCGTCTCGCGAGCACACAATAGAGCTGGCCAGTAAGACGCAATACGATTCTCAAAGCTGGAAACTGAGACGGTCGAGTCGATCTGGCCGATTCCGTCAGGTTCTATCCGCCGATTCCGACTCGCCGAATCTGACTTGACGAGCGTAATGCAATTTCGGCGGAAGGCAATCATGCGTACGCGTCTCGGTAAACTGCGCCGCTGCACCTACCGACTCCGTTCCCCCCTCCATCTTGAGCTAACAGAAGCGAACGGACGGAAAATTTAAATATTAACAGCGCCTATCCTCTCACGCATACCGGGCATCAATATTAAATCCGAACCGCTCAATTTTCCTTAGCACACATTCCGAGGAAAGAAGCTGCCTTCCGAACGATCGCGGCGCTCGTCAACAGTCGTTGAATAATTAAAGATCAACAGGGCTCGACTGCGATTGGGTCGACAGATAGAAGAACGCGGATTCTAGCCGGCGGACATGGAAGAACTCGCGCAACGTTCGCGACGCACAAAGAGGCGGTCCAGGAATGAACGAAATGAAAGTTTCGGCGGGAAAAAGAGGAGCCCGTCGGCGAGTGTGTGCGTCGGGTATGAAGAAGGAAGCGGGATGGGTCGGGACGGAAGTGTACTCGTATGACGAGAAAGCGGGAGGAATCCCGGTGGTAGATCTTTTTGTCGGATCCTCGGTAATGGCCGTGGCATGACGTACATAACGAAACCCCCGTGTGCCGACGGATAGGGGGAGGAGGTGGAGGTGGAGGAGGAGGAGGAGGAGGAGGAGGAGGGAGAGGGGGTGGGCTCGGCTAGAGGGTGGTCGGACGAGGAGAAATAGGAGGAAGAGGATGAAGAGGTGGGAGGTGGAGACGGAAGAGAAGGGGGGGTCGGAGGTTCAGCTTTCCAGCAGGCCACAGTGCAAATGCAGGGCCTGAATGTGTAATAAGCACTCACGTCGCAACCCTTGGCTTGGATACGGCCTCGCGTCTGCGTTTAGAAAGGTCCTGCCGCAATATACGCACGCGGGTGGTGGTCGTTGCCGTGGTACACGCGCGTTTTTGCCCCGCGACGTAGGCACGAACACCCTGCCCGTACATTGTACGGCCTTGATGGTGTCGACGACCACGCTCGTCGGATGAATGTCTTCGTTGGGCAAACTCACGTCCTACGTCGTCGCGGATGTCTTTGGCCCTCTGTCTGTCTCTCAAGACGAGCAGGAATTAACGGCGCAGACGTGACAGCTTAGTATGCCTAGCGCGTTCCTTCAAGACGCGGAACCCGATAACAATGGCACAGTACAATTCCTCGACTTACATTATCCGTCCTTTCGCGCTTCAGAAATTTTCATTCTCTCTCAAAATGCACGTCCCCAACTAATTACGTTCAGAAATTCGGAGAACAAAGATCCCATTGTTCGATCTGCTCATTTCGAAAATGAGCCGCCATTCTCAAAAACTGCACCAAGTCGGTCATTTCATTCGTCATAATTCTATCTGAAAGCGAAATTTTGTTCCTTTCACCGAGACGTATGTTGTACGTTTCAAGGTAAAGTCTTCGACAGCTTCGATTCGATGCGTTCGTCCAAGAACTAGACACCACCGAGAATGGCGAACGTACGCGCGAGCGACCGTGATCTAGGGAGCTTATTCTCGCGTTCTGGGGGCTACTCGCCTAGAATGGGACGGCCCTGTCGACGCACATTTGATTGCGGACGGACGTCGTCGGTCAGGCACAGCCCGCGGGTGCAAACACGCATCGTCCGCCGAGCTACGCGTGTGCATACGTGTGCGAGCTTTCGGAGCAGCGGCGTACGAGATGCGGGGAGCGGGGTGAGGTAGGGAGCGGATGAGGGTGGCGGAAGGCTATCGCTCTCTTTTCCAAAGCTCATAAAAGCCAGCACGGCGGCGCGTATTAATGCGCGACGCCGACGTACGGACGCGCATCGCGGCCTACCCCGCGGTAAAAGACGGCGCATTGTGCGAGTCCGGACTGAAAATCCACCCCGCGGCCTGCCGCGCCTTCCGTCGGGACCATCGACCGGATGTGGAGGGGAAGAGGAGCAAAAAGAGTGGAGAGAGTGTGGGCGGAACGGGGCGAGATTTAATGACCGCTGGCGCGCAGTTTAAATTTTACCATTTTTTCCTCTACGCGCACCCGCCCTCTCTCTCTCTCTCTCTCTCTCTTTCCACCGTTCTCTCATTTGTCGGTTGGTCCTTTTTCACCCTTTAGCCTCGACGGTTACGATATTCTCGATGTTGGCACATTTATTCCACGCGCCGGCCGTTTCGATATTTATGAACTATCCGGAGTTATGTACTTTCGGCTCGGCCTGGGGCTTGGGTATGTTGTTCGCGATTTTGATTTTATTATAGCGAACGGACTCGCCGTAGTTTACAATCGGTGGTAATCGTACCCGCGGCCGATTAAGCGGCTCGCGGTGCTCGCGAATGATTTGCGATGTATCTCATTTCGCGGGACGATAGGCAGGAAACGAATTTCGAGGCCAGGATTGTCTATCCGAATCGATACGTCTGACATCCGTCGGTGGCACAGATTCAATTAACGTGATAAACCGATCGTCAGCTGGTTTTTTAAATTGGCTGACTGATCGCGACAATGCCAGGCATCAGCCGCACGAGTGTACGTTCAAACATTATGAATTAACAAAATTTTCACGTAAAATTGAATAACTCACTTATGAATCAGTTTTAAATCCGTAAGACACGATATGTGACAGACACACGTTGAGAATTTACGCGTGGACTCGCCGCAGCAGAAAATAATAAGCGTTTGGATAAAATAATAAACGTATCCAGGTCGTTTCCGTACAAAGGAAGACTTTGCCGAGCAGCCATATTTTATGCTGCTCAATCTCAGCGTTGCCCGAAACACGGATTTAAGACGTATCGAGCGTAAGCCCTTCCATTCACCGCGGAAAGAACCGCATGGGGTGAGTTGATATTCCGCCGCATCAGTGGCCAATCCCTCTCAGACGGAAATCTGATTATGGAAAAACAGGACATGTGGGGTTCCCCTGACAAGCGATTCAATTATGGAAATGACGCTGCAGCCTGTTTCCCCGCTAAGCAGGACGGCCATATCGGGCCACTCGAACTGATAGCGAAGAACAACACTCCAGTTTCGAAACTCCGGAGGCCCGGCAATCTCTAACTAGTTTGCAAGAAACCTCGTTAACGAATTTATTCACTATGACTTTATTAAGTTCGAAGCCAGCGGTTAGCCCTCTCTCTCTTTCCAACCCTCTGTCTAGCCCTACCTATTCACCTCCTCCTTCCACCCTACCCCCTTCTGCTCTAGCCCCACGTTTTACTTTCAGAGGGAGTACGCGGAGTTCGTTCGAACGCAATATTAAAAGTTACTCGAGCGATTTTCATGAGGCAGCAACGATCGCGCCGCGACGTTAGTCGAACTCATCCTGGAAACTGTGTCTCGACACATGGCGGGGGAGGGAAAAAGGTGGCCGCCAGAGCCTTATTATTCAAGTCGAACTCCCGTAGACCACTTCGGCTTCAAGGCGGCGTGCCGCTTATTACGGGGCGATGCAAGTTTAATTTTTCCCTCACACCCCTGGAGCCGGGAAGATGCAAAGTTATCGAACTAAATTCAGAGAAAATTAGAAGAAAGCTGAGAGGGCGGAAAATGCATGCCGAGGGCAAATCTGCTTAATCGTCGCTCGATAACGGTTGAAATTTGGCGCCACTTCAACGCTGCACACATGTTTTTTCGATCGCGTTAACCTTCCCACGCGCACCGACGCCGCGAAATCGAACGATCGCCGCAGTTCGGAATTTTCGACTCGCATCCCGACGCCGCGAAATCGAGCGATCGCCGCAGTTCGGAATTTTCGACTCGCATCCCGAAACCGCGATCGCTGGCGGTCGGGTATTGTGTATCAATTGTTACCGGCGCCGCCGGCATCAAATTCGCCGCGTTAACGACCGCGCCGACAACCGATCCGACGCCGAGCGTCGACGCACAGTTATAAAGTTGGTACACCTCTCGGCGAACTGTATCCCCCGACGCCGCTGGAACTTTGCGAATTGAAAACGGCGCGTCCGTAAACAACGTGTTCAACGATATATTTGAGCCGTTTCGTATTACACACGCGACTCTGCCTGCTGGACAACACCGTGTTGAGTTACCGACAGTTTTCGGCTAAAAAAAATCCCATCACCAGACCCTAGCTCAACTCGTTCTAAAATTCATTCAATCGCTGGGTAATGACGTAACCCTAATCGAACGAAGTGCAAGCTGACCAGTTCGCGTTATATCGTGAGCCGACGAGGAAAATTCGCTCGTTAGAAGTCTTACTCCTGTCGCCGGGGCTAAGTAGAGGGCAGAATTCCAGGGTGCATCCGGCCCCCAATCCCTTCGCCGTGACGTCGCCTAAAACGCAAATATCAAACGTGCCGCATCCCGGCCGCAGACGGCAGGAATGCGCGCGTCAACACTCGCGCGCTGGCTCGCGTTCACATTCGGTTCCCATTTCGAATATCCGGCTTAGGCAAGTGCCGACCGCAGGCTCGGGATAGTATCGGATGCGGTAAACTCGCCCTGCCCCCCCCCCCCCTCCTCGCCACTCTTCTCTCTCTCTCTCCCTCTCTCGACGTGGCCATACCCCCCCTCCACCCTTTTCGTTTATCTGTCAGTCCGGCTCTTTCACCCTCTCCCCCCACTCCCCGTCTCTTTCTCCGCGCCCGCTCTTTTTCCTCGGGCTTCCCTCTTTCCCTTCTCTTAACTCACCCCCTCTGGCCTCCCTCCCTTTTTCGCGCTCCGTCTATA
This sequence comes from Anoplius nigerrimus, assembly GCA_914767735.1. Taxonomy (NCBI): domain Eukaryota; kingdom Metazoa; phylum Arthropoda; class Insecta; order Hymenoptera; family Pompilidae; genus Anoplius; species Anoplius nigerrimus. The sequence goes on along the minus strand of OU612088.1, from coordinate 10,833,734 downwards.
TATACTCGCGTATATATCTCCCCCTACCTTCGCCGTCTTCCCTTTCCGCCGCGTGCTCGCCCATACATGCCGCAGTATCCGACCGGCACATGTAAAGTTACCTTCGCGTAGTTTATTTTCCGTATCGACCCTGGTTCCGGTAACGTCCTCCTCTGCCCCGTATGGATTATCCCCGATCCCGCGCGGCGTCGGTTTCTTCCCGCTCCAACGATCCCCTCCATCTTCCTTTTTCTCCCCATTCTCTTGCCCTCCACCTCCCATTTTTTTCCCATTTTTCCTTTCCTTTTTGCAGACCGAAAGCGACCGGCTCTCGTCGCCGAGAAAGTCGAACGAGCATCTACCTGTATCGACTTCCTCTTCCTTATTCCCGGCTTCCCTCAGCCGAGGCCCTTTTGGAACTACCGTCAAAGGGATGAAAAAATAATGCACGTTCACCTGTCGCGTAGGCACTCGCGCCGGCAGTAAAAGTGCACCTCCCACGTCTAGGGAGCAATTTATTTATTAGCTTCGTTCCGCTTCCTTAGAATGTGAGGTAAGGCGGAACAATGTCGTCGTCGGCTCTGGGGCGTTTCGAATTGGCGCCCGGAATATAATGAGCGTAACTGGAGAAAGTCGAGTGAATCGCGGTCGTGCGATGCGACGGTTCTCTTGTTTTCCACGTAACGCGGACCATTACCGTGCCGGGGGATCTAAGATAAGTCCTAACCGGCGAAACTTTCTTGCAGCACAATTTTCCGTCATCGGAAGATCGTGCCGCGATCGTTCCGTGACGCAACGGGGTCGTTAATCTCTGCTGAACTCTCGACGATTTTCTGTCCGGCTCTTTCAATTAAGACAGAATGTCTCAATGCAACAATGCACTCGAATGGATTCAAGCTACAGGATTATCCGACAAACGAGTCTACGAGAAAACGATTTGTGCCCAGGCGCGCTCAACTTGTCGATATACGTCAGCGTGGGCAAATACTACGGTTGTAATGTAAAGCTGTAAAAATGTAAAAGTTTCCGACATTCAATAACTGCGATACAACGTCGCTGTCAACCTGAACATTCAACAATTTTCTCAGTTCAAGGCAAAAATACACTCAATCATTCCATTATTCAACATCGTCACCAATTTATTCTGAATTGTTTAGAAAATGCTAATATCGAACAATTTTAACTGTTACACAATGCCTTAATGTAACTCCACTCTTGAACCAATCCAAGCGACATAATTGTTCGACGAACAATACCGCAAGAGAATTAAACGACTCCAGCCGATTCGCCCTGGACTCCGCAACAGCCATCAGCGACAGCGAGCAGGGCGATTCATCCTCCGTGATCGTCATTTTAATTCGCGGGAAAGTGACGAAGCGTGTCCGCAACACTTTTACCCTGATGAAGTAACTAACGCGGGACCGCATTTGCGGCTGTCAACGGTAAAGACTGACTGACAGCCGGCCGCCTCGTCGCTATCCATGACAAGCGCGTTAATTAAAAACGGTATCGCGAAGCTCGTGTCTCGTTCGCGCGAAAGAGCCGACGGTACACGCCCACGATGCCCGTCCGTGGAACGGACACGCGTGTACACACGCCAGCTCTCCCCGGAAATGAAATAATCGACTGGGCCGCGCGGCCGAAAGTAGCGTCCGCCAATTCAATCTTCCCGGAATTCGAGTCGAAACCTCTGACGCTGACGGTTTATCGGAAGTTGCGCGAGCAATGACGACCACGGTGGCGACGACGGCGGTTTGCGGGGGTAGGGGGTGGGACGGTAATTAATTGAAATTCTCTGAGGCTGCGTCGATCGTCCGAACGGGAACTAGGTCGGCTGGACTTGGACGGAAAACGCGAGTGTTTGCCTTTTCGACTGCTATTCGACGAAAATGTAGGAAAATATGTTGGTGGATAATGGAACGGTTCATTGGCCGAATCGGTTGATCACGGAAAACAGTTACTTTTAACAGAGACGTTCCCCCACAGACTTGTCGAAAAAATCTACTTTAAGAATAATCTTTTTGCATTCTTTAATATTAAGAACGATAATAAGAAAGTTTATTTTAAATGCGCGGAGATAAACATCGTTCAATCGCTTTCACAATCTTTGCTTATACTTACTCGGTATAGAATCGAACGATGTGGCCAGTGAACAATTTAATTATTTCCCATAAAAGGGAAAGGTTCAACGCTCAGTACTCTATTTCGTTTGTGCAATTTTCTAAAGTAAATTGATCGGGAAAAGTGACAACAGTCGTCAGTTCCCGATGAGACACTGTCGTGACAAAACTGCTTTGTTACACTCCAGACACCTGCTCCTCTTACAAAGATTAATCCTTGGATTTCTTTTCTGCTTTCAGGCGGAGGAGCTGAACACCATTGTCGGCAATGCCTTTCGTATGGCGTACGTGGCGCAACTTCAGCGCCAACCGATCCTTCAGGATGTGATCTCACCGCAATCCTCGCCGCCCTATCGCAAGGACAAGCAGGAGCACCGAACCACGTGGGTATGTCCGGATTTAATGTAATGGCCCGATTCCCGGCGATTGATCGCCGAAGTTCGCGCCTAATGCCATGTATTCCAGAACCCTCCTCTTACCAGAATTTTGTCCCGAATTGCAGGGCGTAGTCCTTTCGAATTCATCCAACATCAAATCACACTTTCTCCTTCCTGATTATAAGCTTACCCGCTTGATACTCTTATCCCTTTTTACCGCAAACGAAAATGAACACGTTCGTATGGTAAAAAAATTGACTTGGCACACGTCACGCGAGTGAAGTTTTCATAAATATGGGGAAAAAGCGTGCTGGAAAAGAGACCATTTCTCGCGTGCTCTCATGGGAGCACACGTCTCTCCAGTAGGTGTCCCATTTACAGGCCGCGTTAATTATAAATTCGAGCCTCGGTTCGCTCTCTCGCCGTGCTTCTCCTACTCTCTCTCTCTCTCTTTCTCTCTCTTTCTCTCTCTCTTTCTCTCTCTCTTTCTCTCCGTCGTCCTCACCGAACAACTCCGTTTCCCAGTAAACGGTCAGTCCTCCGCAGCCTGTCCGACGTGGTTCTCCCCGCGAGGCCGCCTCGGGGAATCGTAAGATTCCATCTCTAAACTATTCATCGGCCTTCGCAGCCGCCGCCGCGGCTCCAATTTTCGAGACTCCCACGAAAACGTCTCCCGATGCCGAATTGGCGAGTAAACTTCGGGAAAGCTTCCACGGACGTACACGTACCAACACGTGCCAGGACGGCACACGTGTCCGAACTTCTCGCGCTACGCTACCGGGCGTAACGAATTTAAAATTTCACCGTCCACGTACGCGACGGAAGTGCTCCTCCGAGAACTTCCGCATTGTTCCCCTAGTATCCGGCTTCCGAGAGTCGTCTAGGGGAGATCGTTCCCCGTATCGCGATATCGGCAAGATTTCCGCGAACGCCGTCCATAAACCTAGCCCAGTATCGCAAATCTTGGAAATCGAAAGAAAAAGGACGACAATCTCCGAAAACACAGTTCGTACATTCTAAGCGCTTATCTTCCATCGCGAAGTATTTCGAGACATCGACCATTCTGCAACATATCCTCCGATCTTCCCGATCCATCTACCGAACTTGTCATTATACCTACATCTGATGAGTGTATAGTCGCTAACGATTTTTCTCTGCCCGGCAGAACAAATCGCTGACCGGCGACAGCTCGATAGCCGTCACAGGAGGCGGCTGCAGGAACTCGTCGTCGAATTCGTGGCTGAAAAGTCGGACGTCGCCCACGTCGAGAACGGGAAGCGGTCCGTCCGCAGCGGACATGAACGTTCAGCTGAGCAGCGCCGGCTCGCCCACGCTGCGACTAGCCAGCGTAAAGGTGAGTTCACACACTCGATTGCCGAAGGCAATTGGCCGAGAGCGGCGAGACGCTCGTTTCCTCCTGCCTACCGATTCTCACGGGCCGTCGCGGTGCAAACGTGTGACTACCTTCGGCCCTCGCCGCTATTGACTTCTCTGTCGTGAGTAGGCGCCGAAGGGGAGGGAGCGGGACGGAAATAGACCGGCGCGTAATCGCAGACTGTCCGCGAGCACATCAAGTCACCGGACGTGAACGATGCCGCCTTGATTCGCGAACGAAGCCGCTTCCGCGGTGCTTCGCTCTGCGACTTTTCGTTCTCTCGCGAATCTTGATGCGCGCTGCTTTCTTAATTGGGGATGGTAGGCAATTTTCAGTTCGTCACTTTCCGCACGTTCGTTAGCCGTAAGTAAAGTTTTGATGGGTCAGAAAGTGATCGGCCCTAATGATAGGTTGCGAAGACGTCGCCATTTTCACGGACTACTTTTCGTTGGTTGAATGTAACAAATAATACCTACATGTTTTATGCCCTGAGTGGGCAGTTGTATAATCGGATTTATTCGAAATTAAAGTTTACCATTTAGATGAATGGTTTACTTCCTAGGTTCCAACGTAATAGAATGCAACGAGACTTCACTTTGTTAATTTCCATTTTTCTAAATACTTGCATGACATACAATGTTTCTACGATTTCTAAAAACGCCATCCCACAACATACATATAATCGATACCCTACGAATGGAAATGTCATAATTCTTGAATTTCCGTAATTCGATCCAGACGCCGAACTCCATACCTGGCCTACGACCGTCGCACAACTTCACGAATGTTCTCGGCCCGATAACGAACGAAAACGAGTCGAAGAGCATCTCGCAGCAGAGTACGCCCAGCAGCGATGAGAGCAACTCGCCGACGGAGCTGAACTCGTACAAGAGGCTAACGGACAAGCCGCCCCTGATAAAGCGGCTGGCGATGGGTTTGACAGGCGGACGTGACGTTCTTGGGCTGAACGGTGAGGATGACAGCTGCCCCCTCGTCAGCGGTAGCAGCACACCGACGAGCCCATCGAACAGGCCTCACTCCGGGGGCTACATAAACGAGGCGATCATCGACTCCGAGGGTACGAGGGCGCCATACAACAAGATCCCGCCCTCCGAGAGCATCGACAACACCATCAACGCGTCCATCACCGCGAAGAACTTCAACATCGAGAACAACAGGTGAGCCCAAAATCAAAACCACCACCCAAAAACGGTCCCCCAAGAATACCACCTCGAAACTGACGGATCGCTGCGACGAACCTTCTATTCTCAGAACGATATTCTTGGCCTCGCGTAATTGACAGACCGTATTCGAGATTCGATAAACGCGGCGAGCTCAGGCGTCGACATTTCTGGACACGTTAATAAGCGAGGCTCGGATGTAAATACGATGATCCGGTTCGAGAACTATGTTCGCCGCGAACGTTCGTACTCCTGGAACGGTGGACAATTAATCGTCGGAGGAAGCGCGCGGCACGCTGCCTTTTTTTGCGGGGGGGGCAAATAAATTGTGCGACCCCGCGCAGACTACGGCAGAGTGCAAACAGAGGAGTAGTGACACGGCGCATAACAGGGGATGCACGGCGATGATTACTGCCCTTTGGAAACGAGCCGCGTCCCGAGATTCGCGCTATAGCGTAATAGCGGCAGGATGGTATTAACGATCGGCGCTGCTGCCCGACGAAGGGTGTGATTTCGCGCTCTTAACGACTGGTTAAATTTCCTGGAGATAATGCGCTCGGGACTGAGAGCGGAGACCGGCGGGGACACAAATGGCCGACGGGGCTCTCGCCTATGCGAGAGATTTATCGGCGTCTGTCCGGCTACTTACGGGAACAAAATCAAATCACCGATCGATGAATCTTGATAGAAGGTAAATAGCTTCGATCGCGCAAAACCTTTCTCGGTAATTTTCCGTCGATTAAAATGCTCGACTGACTCTCGTAAAGTAGAATCGAGAATCGTAAAGTGTTATGGGGGGGCAGGATTGTAACATATTCCATAATGCGATTAAGACTGGATTCCTGAACGAACGATGTTACTTGTAATGGTTTTAATGCGTTGTCCGTCTTCGGGTGATAGTCGGGGCAGTAGCAATTTTCGACGTTACATCGTCGTGCGCACCGTTCTGACGGATCGACCCTTTGTCCGACGAATCCCATAAATCGTCCCGAGCCAGCCAATTGGTAGCATCGCCCCCGCTCACACTCGTCGTTCTTCACTGACTCACAGGATAGGGCACAACTCGCCGAGCTCGGGAACGGAAACGGAATTCAAATCGAAGAGGAGGTCACAGATCAGTACTTCGAGCAGCTCCGTACCAGCTGACGGAAGTACTCACGGCTCGACGCCAACACCGCCACCCTTGCCGGAGAGAACCGACAGTCTGAACAATCGCAGCGAGGAAGCCGAGCTACGTAAAGCGCCCTGGTTCCAAGCCGGAATACCGAGGTTGGTACTTAGCGTCACTTAAGGTGACGAAATCGCTTTGCAAGTAAAAGCAGCCTCTCCGTCTTAGTAACAGACTCCGGCGGTGAATGCGTAACAGTCAATGTTTTTCGCCCCCTTCAGACTCGAGAACAATTTCCTCCTACCCGCCTACACTTCCGCCAAGCTCCGTTCTTTCAGCTGCACTCGTCGGCTGCACTTTTAATCCCTTCGGCGCCGCGCGATCCCCAACGAATAACGGCTAGCACACCTTTTGGCTTTAAATGTTTTCTGACGACTCGAGACTTCACGTCCGAAATGCCCTGTATCGATCGTTGGCAGACATCGAACAAACCGATTCCGGCTTTAATACGGATATTACAAGCGGAATATGAAAAAATACGGATTTAATTAGCGGAAGTGTATGTTTGATCGGGAAAGAGTGGATTAAATGTATCCCCGTAACAACCAAATATAGCCTGGTATCATCCGGCACAAAATGAAGAGAGTAAACATGTTATACGCGAATGAACAAACAAGCCTTAACCACAAAAGTCTGCCGAATTTTCAATCCTCGCTTAAGTTCGAGTGCAAGAAAGGGACAGCGCGATCGAGTGGATGTCATCGAGAATTACGATCGACGTCTCGCCTCGCTCGTTACGTCTCGCCCGCCGCTTATTTATGCGGATCCGCAGTTTTCACGGGTCTCCGCGGCCATTTATGATTCCAGGGAAATAACGCTGGAAGTGTTGAGCCAAGAGCCGGAAGGAGCCTTCATGGTGCGAGAGAGTACCAGTAAACCCGGATGTTACGCCCTCTCCCTACGAGTGCCGCGCGAATTCCAGCCGAGCGGAATAGCCCATTACCTCATAATGCGCACGAACAAAGGCTACAAAATCAAGGTAAATCTCCTTAAGGCCGTTGACGCGCGACCGTTTTTCCCGTAAACTCCGAACCCCGCCCCCTTACTCCGTCCCTTTGGCACGGCAGCCGCTCTAGTGCGAGACCGGGCAAACAAATAAACGCGGAACGAGTGTTTTACCAAGGACCGCGATAAACCTCGCTCATCGCCGGAAATTTCAGCCCTGAATTTTCGCGCGCACGGTCGACTAATCGTCGGAAAATTCGTCCGTCGTCCTTCGGCGCGCGGGGCAGCGGGAAATGTTTATCAGCACGCAGGTCTGCCCTTGCCCAGCCACCGGTGCCTTACGGTAATCCATCGCGGGCTTGGCCTTCCGAAAACCGAGGCGTGTAATCCGCGAGAAAGTACGGCCAGGCACGTCTGCGCCCGGAAGTTAATCGGCAAAGCGTAATATCGCGCTCCCGAAGCTTTCCGTTCCGAAACATTATAATGGGGGGGTTGCTGGGAGGGGCCGGAGGGGGGATGGAATACAGGGGGCGAGGCACAAAGCTGGAGCGTCGGGCTTCCGCGTTTTGCCATTCGGGCATGCGTATTTAAATGGCCCGAACTTCCCTTGTAGGATAAATTAAATGGGTCTGCGGACTTTGATAATCCCCGAAACCAGTATAAATGAGTTTTGTTGGATGTACCGCAGGGAAATCAAAACTCTCCCCTCTCTTTCTGCCGGGAATTGCACAGCCGCGGATACGGGACGCGAGTCGGGCGTGTACGTGTGCCGGCCTATAATAATTCTGACGTACGAAGGTGGCGAGCGCGGAGGCCGCCGTGGATGGCATTAACGAATCGACGACACTCGTTTCCCTGCGTACGTTCCAATCGGATCCGGAGTATATTTCATACTCGGTTACGCCCAGCCGGTATCGATTCGTCCGTTCAATCCGATGGCATTGGCGGAATGATGCAAAGTACGTTCGCCACGGACGTCTGTTTCACAACGCGATCGCGTGCGCGAAAGATTGTACGGGAGACGCACTTTAATTGTGACGAAACAGTCATCGGACTTGTTGCGGCAAAGCTCGTTCGCAGTTATTACAACGTGCCATGGACTACACTGTAAACTGGAGCTAATTCGTCGCGAGCGGTCGCTAATTCGATTCCACGCTCGATCGTAGAGCGTTTTCGAACTGTCGACCGTTGCCGCGTCGGCGCAATTGCGGTGTGACTAACTGACATCCCGTTACAGGGTTTTACGAAGGAATTTACCACGCTGACGGCCCTCATCACGCACCATTCGGTGATGCCGGAGTTGCTGCCCTGCCCGCTCTCCCTGAGCAGATACAACCCGAGCTTCGTGAAAAGCGACTCCAACAAGGATTTCGCCGACATCGACTCGGATCCGGACTACAACACCCTGGCGGATTTTCGCAAGATGATGGCCGATCTGAACGTGTAGAGACGCCTGGGAAACCGAGAGTGAACGTTCGCCGCGGAGAAAGTTTTCTCCGACGCGCGGCAACTTCTTAACGCCCACCTACGAAACGATCGTTTTAGTCACGAACCGGCAGATTCGACTTTTTACGCAACACGAGTGGCTGGTGAAGGATCGACGAGAGTACGAGAAAGAGAGAGAGAGGGAGCGGAGAGACCGTGTAACGGCGCGCACTATTTACGAGAACTTATCGATCCTTTTCGAGCGTGCCGGCCTCGATTCATTGTGCTTTCTGCAGAATCGAGACGGAAGTTCGTCGAAGGCGGTAGCCGAGAAGCGGAAAATACGTTCGACGTGTGATGCAGGACGCTCGGACGAGAGAGGGAAATGTCGTATTCCGAGAGAGAAAGACTCGTGCGGCCACAGTGATACATACTCATAAGTCATCGATAGTGATGTAAGACGAGATGGGGAGAGAGGTAGCTTAGGTAACTTAACGAGCGTACACGCGACGCAATCAAAAGTCAAGGGACGCGCAGCAGGGAAACTGATTCCTTATTTCTTAGGGATACCGCGTAGAGTCTGTCTCGGATGCGGAAGCTTTCGTTACGTTTTTGCCGAACATCGGCTTCGGGACATCATTTCGCGAACGTTGAAAATTAATGATAGGTATAATACGCACAGAGTTGTCTTCAGATCGTAAATTCGATTATTCGAAATGTTCCGCTGCACCGTTTGCGAAACACTGAATAGTTAAAGTAAGGTGAAAATGAGCTAATAATGATACTGATGAGGAATAAAAATTTTTAAGATATTCGGTGGAACGAGGTAACTAAATGTGTAAGAGTCATTGTAAATGACATAAAATGCTATGACATTATAATGTGGAGAGGCGAAAAATGAACGAATGCGATCGTTACTGATACTTTTAAGAGCGGGTCAAATATATTTCTTCACCACAGGTATTTCTTGATAACGCAAAATTCGATAATACGTTTCTTCAATTCTGAGCAGACTCTGGATTTAGGCGAATATCGCGATCACCGACAATGTCCATCGGACAACCTTTGTCGGGACAATTTTTTTCTTTCGTTCTCGCGTCGTAATTTAATTGCAACACGTAATCAAGTCCACACGCGTATCGACACTACGAAAAATCTGCTGATCCAGATAGACCAAATCGTTATATGGTAAAAACGAACAATTACGAACAAACAAGAAATCAACGTCACGCAACACATTCGCAGACTCACATCCGATGCAAGCACTCGACAAAGTGACAAATCGCCGCGTAGCTAACAGAACCGAAACCGAGGATAATTTAGAGAATATTTTTTTTATTCCGAACAAAGGTAACTGTGAGACAAGAAAGAAAATAAAGACTGCAACTACGAAATCATGTCCGCCAATGTGTTCGGATGAGAGTCTCGATCGAGAGACATGAAAGAAATATTGAAAAGGGCTTGATAACATTGCCATTAAAAGTTTCGCGCGACTCGATAGTATGCTATGAAATTAATGTAAATGTGTTTATATGTATATAGATTATAGTTATTGTTATATGATATCACTTATATTTAATTAAAACGAGACTCGACGGGCGGACGGTAAAAATGGATACGATGATGACTGAGACATCGTCAACGGATACTCTCGAATCGTCGGATGAGGTCCTCAAACGAGATGAAGAGAGCGAAGAGCATTTTATGACGATAATTAATCGCTGGACTAACCTAGTCTTGTACAGAAGTCGCGCGCATAGCTAAAACGATAAAAACTGTAACTGGACGCGTACGTCTGGATTGATCGTCTGACATCGTTGGGGAAGGAGAACGATCGAAGGATAGCGTGCCGCCCTTTTGTACGCCGAAGAATAATTTTAAGAGGGGGGTGACAAGTTAAAAGTAAACTCGAAAGGAACTCCTGCTTCTCGACTTTTTCTTCAAACGCATACAGGACGTAGAACGCGAGTCTATTGTGGAACGTGAAGATGCCTTCGGCCATTTTATCATCAGAAGACGAGTACACGACACGCGAGAATATCCTTCTGTTGTCACTGATTGTCGGTCAGGTACAATAACTGTTCAGCGTACAACGCGACGTCAAGTTCTTTTAACGTGGACACAAGAGGGTTGCGTGGTATTATCTCTGCTAAACCGTACAAAGCGTGTAGCTTCGATTAGAAAACTCAGCTGCATCTGCCTGCCGACTCTCTGCGAGAAAAATGATACATGTCGTACCCGCGCTCGTTCTTTCTAAATGAACGGGCGCGAGTAGCCAGTTTTATTATGTCTTTCGATATACTAGGATAAGCGAGAAACTATGGAGACTAAACAATAGGGGAAAAAATGAAAATGCGCGTCGTACGATCGACCGGGACACATCGTATAACTTTCATGTGATTTCTATTTCGCAAACGTTCGCTGTACTTCGATGTCGAGAGAGGAAGAAGAAGAAAAAGAGAGAGAATGAATGTGGAAGATACGGAGGGAAGATCTTTATAACACGTCAAATCGATTTATGTATCTGGATAAGAGAGCCACGCAAAGAAACAAAAATGAAGTTAATAAACTGTTGTAAGCTATGCTAAGCAAGACATTAATCACTGCTTGAGGTTTGTAACGTTTTACGAATCATTATAGCGATGCGTTGTATAATTTCAATAAAATTATTTATTACAATAAACCGTGAATAAAGTGACGTTACTCGGCCCAAGAATGGTAATCGACCTTTTCTAATCATACACCATCTTCCCTGCCCAAATAAAAATATGTCGTCTGATGTAAAATTTCTGTTTATTTATTTGTCAACACTTATATCAATCTGGAGGACGCTCACGTACTTAATCCTTAAAACAGCTACGTGTGAGTTCTGTTTAAAAAAAACTGTCAGATGCATTCATGAATACAATGCATATCAATTTATCATTCGTTGCGCACAACATTGCGCTTCCTTTCAGAAACGAATGGCACTGCACCTTTCGACGAATGAGCACGTCTGTTCGACTCCCTAAAACACAGATAAATCGAATTATGGCTACCGCTCCAGCACCCAGAAGCTGCACTATCTGAAACCATGACTTATCACAAGGAAATGACACATACTTCCGCTTCATCTTCTCACGAATGTTACGCAATTCTGTTTGCGAATGCTTAACGTGTATCGGCACCTGCCTGTGCCGGGCAATTCGACTAATTTGTGGATGAGATGCAAACTTCTCTTTCAATGCCTCACTATAATTCAACGCTGCCTTTTCCCTAGGTTTAAGCTACAAACGCAGGAAAAAATAATTATTTTTCTACACCTAGATAAACGAATACGAACATATTCTATACATTTATGAAAAACACATATTGACCACATCCATAATAAACATACCGCTCCCAATTTCTCCGATCTGTTTGCCTTCCATACACGAATGTTCATTTCATCACTACCGGTGAGAACGTATTTATTGTCTAACGACCACGCAACGCTCGTTAGCCTTTGCATTCGCTTTGTGTGATAGACCTCCCTAGAATGACCTTTATCAACTTTGAAAATACGTGTCATCCTATCGTAACCACCAGAGACAAACTCTTTGCCGGTTGGCGAATAATCTACGTCTATAACGGCTTCAGTATGATCCATATGAATGTTGACTGGTGTTTGTAGCTTACGCATGTCAAATGTGTAGAGACTAAACATGCAGAAATTAATTAGTTACGAAACTAATGCTCTAATGAAATGCGAAGACAGCTTACTTGTAATCTTCGTTGGCACATGTAAATGTCACCGCTTCCATCGGATTCCAACTAATTTTATTAGTTCGTAATCGCAAGACAACTTTTCGTAGTGGACCCGTGTCACGTGTGTCGTATAAAATAATACTACGGTCGCTCGCGCAAGCAGCTGCAGAATATATCGCACAAAATGCAATTATTTGTTTATATGTAATGCAAGTAGCACTTGTACAAGAATATTTGATGTAACATTAAAGCTATTATGTACATACAAAAAATGTAAATAATTTTGGTGTGTGTACACCATTATTAACCCTTTGACTGCGGCGCGGTCTCGGACGAATCCATCTATATGGACGGCGCGTTTTTCGCTTGTCAGTATACGCTTTTCGTATATATTGATGGATTTGTGAGGGCGTATATATACGCTTTTCGTATATATTGATGGATTTGAGAGGGTGTATATATACGCCTTTACAAGTCAAAGGGTTAAAAGATATATAGATATTGCTGATAGACAATATAAACTAACAGACTCACCCAAGAGATTTGTCTGCACGGGATTAAACTTGACATCGTGTAAACTGTCAACTCCCCATCTGTATGTGCGTATAGGTTCATTTCGTGTTTCCTCCCAGAGCTGACATGTTTCGCCACAAGTTGCAAATTGTGGATTTGACCGATGATGGCTTATGCCAGTCAGGACTGCCTGAAAGAATGAAACATCTTTGTAAACAACTAAGCATCACATATATTTAATTGCAGTGTTACACAATATCTAACCGAACCTTGCTAATTATAGTGTTTACTGGTTCTTCCTCCTCATCTTCAGGTTTCTTTGACTTCCATGTTTTAATGGTTTTATCATCGCCAATAGTTAAGAAATGCTTGGCATCAACTGAGAAAGCTATACCACGAAGTATACCGTCGTGCGCAAGAAAAGATCGTGTGCATATTTTTTGTGGCAGATTCCAGATTCTTAACTCTCCATCAAAGGCACCACTCAACAGTGTGGACAGACTTCGGGGATGTTTACACAAACACGATATTCCATCTCTATGACCTTCCAGATTTCCAACAAGCGGTTTTGCGAAAACTCGTTCTAATTTGATGGAATTTAACGCTCTCGTGTATTCTCGTGCAGCTTCGAACGGATGCAATGTTGGATCATAATTCCTGGGCACTAACAAAAAAATGTGTTATCGTGATAAACTCTGCATAACACCTAAGACGGAGTACACAATTTAAATATTAAGTTGTTTCCGATGAGTAAATCACTCAAAAATAAAATAAATTTTAGGTTATACAGATGTTAACCTACAAACCTTTGTGAATGTCACGTTTGGTTTCTCTAACATAGTGGTCTGGATTCCGTGATAAAACTTTCACCTTCATGTTGAAAAATCTTCAATTTTCTACCACAAATGTTATGACACCACGCAAAGGTAAGAATTGTGTCAACCGCGACACATGTTTCGAATAATAGTAAACACTAAGTAACAGCCGTATCGTTCGATATTACGAGATATCGAAACTTCGACTTCTGAAATCGATTATACCTTCGTGTCGCGCGAGCATTTAAATATATGAATTAGGTGCAGCATAATGAATGAAAACATTACAACACAACTATTATGTGTAAGTGCGGTAAATTGATCCAAATAGGCTGATGGTGCAATAACATACGCCGAAGACGATTTACCAATTCTAACGCGATAAGTTGGCGAAATTCCAAGTATTTAGGGAATATTTTATCTATATTCAACATTAGATAATCGATGTAGATCGGAATTATTGGTGATGTCACACAAAAAACCACTGTCAAACTACACAATGAATCATCAGGAAGACTGAATCGAGATCAAAATGTTCTGCAAATTGTTCTAAATAAACAAACTCTATTGCGTTGCCCACGTATTCACGGTTGCATTCACAACAATACTATGCTTTTGGCAAGGATGATCACTGATTAAAAAACTGTATCAATGTAAAAGTCAAAAACCACTTCGATTCTAGGAACTCTCAGTAGTTTCCAGAGGTATCTGTATACACACGTTCCTAAGAAACGTGTGCTGTGCGTTTTAAGGAGAAGTTCAAACATTTCAAGAGATACGAGATAAGATTACAACCACTTTTTAACCAAGTGAAGATAATGGACGGATATCATTTCTGTCCGAAGCTCCAACTAGTTCACATCAGATCCACAGCCATGCCAGGTAGAAATATTTACTTTATCTTTCATACTTCACGCTTTGTCAAAATATTTATCTAGTACCTGTTCTATTGCAATAGTTAACGCGACGATCCATGTAATTATTGCAAAAACATTACATGATACAATGGTAATTTGTCGCTAACCGTAACTCGATACATTATCGATGACCTTTACTTGCTTTGAGGGCGTTGTTTGTCCAAGCGAAATTGTATAACTTTGAACCGGGTGTGCCGATAGGTGATCTACCATTTCTTTTCGACACATGTAGCGAATATCAAGCCTATCAAGTTTACGCTCACACCTCACCGCAGTGTTAGTATTCGAATATCGTGCGCCACACAAAATTAAGTAAATATAATAATCATTGGCTTTGGCCTAATTCAGCAAGCTCAAGATACTCTGTATTCAAAAATAACGTACATTTCCATTCCTTCCCCCAATCTAATTTCCATCTACATATGAAACTGGGCCACGCCTAATTTTAAATGCACAGCGCATTAAACCCTTCATTCAAGCGATCTATAAATTTTAGCACGTATCGTAAGAATATGTACGTTTCCACATGACATCCTTAGACACATGTGAATAATAATATCCGCCTGATCGATGGAATTAATTGCAGCCTACAGATGGGTCAGTCGCACCGGCGGACAGTCCTTGCCGGAAACTGCAGTGAGTGGCGGCCGTGACGTGGACGGAAGTCCGATCTACGTCGGAAGATGTTTTCATGAGGGCGACATGCTCCCGGCGAAAGTCATTCCCGACAAGAACGTCGCGTACGTTTGCCACGGCGGCGAGGAACACGCGAAGCATGACTACGAGGTAAAGAGCGAGCCGCCAATTAAATCGAATGAACTGTTACGTCAAACGCTATCGTTCACCTCGGCAATTCGCCGAATAACGTTCGCGTATACACACGACCGGACGGCACTCTCTAATTACCAATATACCTACCTGTCCGACAGGAATTATCGGCAAGCTGCGGTCAAAGATTGCACTCAAAGGGAGAGATCGATCCCGGGAGCTGATCATTCTAATCTTATCGACCCGCTAATCGCGTTCGCTTTTTCACGATTCAATCTCAATGCCAAAGGAAACCCGAGACGCGCGCGCGTTTCCCTTCCTGCGGTTTTCAGCCGGAAGTCGATAGAATTATGTAATAAGAAAAAAAGTAATGCGCTCCCGATCCATTTTTTCATGTTTCCGGAAGGGAGCGTGTCAGAGAAACGCGTTTCTCCTGCAGTGATCGATTCCTTTTTGCCCCTCGTTAGGTTCTGTGCAAAGGCGACTTCGCCTGGGAATTCGCCAGCAACGGTTCCGTTCCTCCGGATGCTGTAGTCGCCGGACAGACTTCCGACGGAGAGCCTCTGTACGTCGGGCGTGTGCTTCACAACGGTTCTCAAACCGTCGGCAAGGTAAGCTTACCCTTAACACCGCGTGTACCTCGGCCCATTTCCGCAGTTTTGTTCGTACGAACCTACGCCTGTGCAGGTAAGTGCATACATCGCACCGAACGACGGCCGAACGTACATGACCGTCCGTTCTTTCAAGAGATTCAAGTGCAGTCGCGTGCTTGAATAATTTTGTCCGTTGTCGGAAATTACTGTACATTGTACAGGGTCACGTGGATTGTCCACTACAAACCTGTTCCAACGGTTTGCAAAATCGAGAAAGCGTTGTACCGTACATACCCCGTCCACGATATTTGCTACTTCATACAAATTTGAAAAAAAAAATCGATTACCCTGCGACAATGTAAAACTTTAAAATCGTATTTCAAATCTACCGGATTGTTGTTATTGAGAGTCGATGTAGGAATGAAACTCAAAAAACGCACGATTTATCAAACGACGTATTTCGACAACCTTTCTTGCATACCAGGCATGTGGATTTAGAGGTGGAAACAAGTCTATGGAAAAAAACCGGGGGAACATATTGAAGCGTCAACTGTCCAAACATTGTCGATCGCGGAAATCGAATTAATCGTTCGCGCCAGACAACACGCCGTTCGCTCTACACGTACCGCTATCTATTTCCAGGTGCAACAGAGCCACGGCTGTCTGTACATCCCATTCGACGGGGAGGAGCTGTCCTTCAAAGACTACGAAGTACTCGTTCTCCACTAATTCGCGCCCGATCGACGGTCGCGGGTCGCGTGAAGCTAAGCAAATACCAGCCTCGAGTGCAGACCAAGCGTAACGATTTTGCAAGGTGCCCACGTTCGACAAACCGCAAATCGGGCAGGAGCTCTCCTTGCCCAATGATATTGAACTATCGGAAAATATCGCCGAATTATCGACACCCGAAACGGTTTATTGAACGTCAGACCTTGAGGCCGACGGGCGGACAACGTGTCGTTTGCAAAAATTCGACGATTGTCCGATCGTCAACGACTTCATCTAGGACGTAATACATTGTTCCTGTCGCAGTGACACCGGTTTCTTACTGATCTTGTAATAAAACTACTGGCCACGCCAGGCATGAAACTTGATACTATTCTTTGCCGTGTTGCCCCCGGTGCGTGATTCGCAGCTGAATCTAGCCGTATGCGCAAACGAATGCAGCGCGTAAAATGCAGCGGAACGAGACGATGTAACAGGCTTAATGCGACGCCTTGCTTTTCGCGGAGGGGCGCGGAACAAAAGGTTCCGGTTACGACATAGTAATAGCCCACCGTTCTCTATGGAGCCAGTACGATGAGTCGTCAGTAAACTAAACCATTTTCATTGACATCGTCTTAAATAAGGTCCGCAATGAGGTATTACCTTGAATCTCTTTTCCTATTGCTTTCATTCTCCACATCCATTGTTATTAAATTGGATATCCTGTGGAATTGACGAAATTTATTCTGGATCCGACGAGTTTCGAACTTTCATTCTTTCTCGTTCTCTTTGTTCTACGATACGTAAACAAGAAAAGAGTATGCCTGAAGCAACGTGGCACGTGGCGTTTGTCGGCCGAAGCAAAAGGAAGAAGTAGGTATGAAGGTTTTCGAGTCCATGAAGCGTCTAAACTGCGTCAATCGCTGAGCCTACTCCTAAACATCAAGATGTTGGTCAATGCCACGGTTTCACGAAACACTTTCGCCGAACTATCGTCCGCGAAATGCGTGGTCGCAACAGCCGTAGGCACGCGATGCCAGCGGATGTGTCAGTGTAACATCAAAACAACCGGACTGTTACAGCGGCTGAATCGAATATTTTATAAGCATCACTCGAATTGCAAGCATTACTCACTTGACGACGTCATACGATCAACTTACGCTCCAGGGCCGACTCTAGAAGTACATCGGTCCTAGACACCCTCACGTTTTCCGCGCACTTACCGCCAAATCGGCGTTCGCCAGTTCCGTGTCCGCATGGAGTAAGTGCACGACGAAGATGACGAACGTCGACAGCGTGCTCGGAGTCGATAAGTCGACAAATGCCCCTACGACACGCTATCGCGACCAGTCGAACACACACGTGTACCGGGAGGCCTGTAGTGACGACGTCTGCGCAAGCTGCGTAAGGTCAAGAAAAATCGCGCGGGTCGCCGCTGGCGCATCAACATAGTAACCTAATTGCCAATTCGTGGCAATTGAACGTTACGGGCAAATGTCGTTACCGGACTGGCCCGTAAAAGCTGACCGGCATAAATCATCGTAACGAGCGCGCTTAATAAAATGTTCGATTCGCTGTTGTGGCCGTCGGCGCGTGAGGGGACGGCCCTGCTTGAAATAGGCCCCGACGGCAGAAGGCAAGACAAGTCGGTCCGGTCTGTGATTATTTTATCAACAGATCGCCACATTTAATAGCGTCGAGCCCCCGACGCGAGCGTCATGCCGCATCGCGACTTTCGACGGTGCAACTCACTTTTTCTGTGTACCGCTTCCGTGCCGACACAGCATCGTTGCACTGAGCTTACACTATTAGACGAGATGAGATAGATGGAATTTTGCACGACATCCGAGTCATGCGATTTACATTCAACAAATTCGCGACGTCGCCTAGAGTTGAACAAGAACCATGTTTTTTGTAGTGAAGAGTTATCGTGTAATTGCGGGGTGACAAGAAATCATTGTAAGATGAACCCAGAAAAACTGTACCTGAAATAGGTGCGTTGATTAAATAATGACCTACGCCGCGGGTGTAAAAGTTTCAATGACACGGAAAACAGTGTTTTTTGGTCCGCACGTGGATCGACCATTACTCTTTAGCGTGCGCCTTTTAACGCCGTCACATAAATGTTTGGCGTAGATAATCGGCCAGTCGCAAGGTTACCGGTGAGCGGCTGTAGTAATTGTACGAAGATTTTAACATGAGTGATCTTTCGATTTCACCGATTGCATCACACCGAAACAGAAAGAAGGTCACGGTTAAGGTCGCCTAATCGGGGTGAAAATGGCGTCTCTGCCCTCGCAAATTTCTGCAACAGCGCCGAGTCAACTGACATTCCCTCAAGGTATCGTAGTTTATTGCGTGACGCTGATTTAACGAATTATTCATGACGGCGAGAAAGCTAGTTTTGCAACGCTGCTCGGACCTCGTAACACAGTTCCGTCGAACCAATTTTCCGCGCCGGCCGTAAATACGCAACGGTAGAATCCTGACGATCAGAATGGCATCTCGGCAAGTGAGGCTGTAATCTCCGGCAAACTTCTGTTATCTTAATCACCTGCCGGTACGAAATTACACCTCGCCCGTCGTCACTTGTCAAACCTCACGAAGCTTTACACTCGACACTGAGTATGTATTGTAGCGACCAACCCCATTAATCATTTCTTTCTCTAATATCCCCCAATGCAACGGGCGTAGGACCACCACTTCAATTCTCTTAATTGCCATTATCCTCGTCACGACCAAGACCCGACGTCCCGGCAAGCGCTGATCCCGTCGCTAACGAAAAAGCCCGATCGAGTAGCCGACAAGGAGTCCCAATCAGCATCGACAATGGGCCGACAATCAACCTTCAAGTCGACGTACAAAGATAGATCGCCCACGCGAGCGCGCGCGCGCGCCTCGAAGATCAAAAGCGGTCGCGTACCCTCCGCGAGCTCGCCGCGGTATCACGAAAGCTGACCTTGACCCGAAAACAATCCGTCGAGCGGAATCGGAAGCGAACCGACATCCAGGCGCACTCTTCAATTCCCGCCATCCGTAACGTTCCGCAACCATGCGACATCCACGTCCTCCCGAGCAATTACGCTCGAATATTTCCCATTTGCCTGGGTGGATGTACTCCACCGTGGGGAGGAGGAGAGGGGGTCGAAGGCACAGATAGATAGAGATCGTCGGAAGGGAGGCAGCGAGGACGCGTGACGAGAGGAAGAAGAAGAAGAAGCGGCGACAGCAGGAGGTGGAGGTAGCGACGACATCGGCGGCGTTAGAGGAGGCAGAAGAGAAGGAGGTACCCTGGTGGCGGAGGTGTGCGCGGAGGAGGTAGGTGGGTAGGAGGCAGACACGCGTATCGCAATGCACAATGGTGCATTAGCCAGGAGTAGACGGTCGTACGGTCTCTCCGGCGGACCGGGCAAAATAGGTGGCCAGAGACACGGAGAGAGAGAGAGAGAGAGAGAGAGAGGCAGTCGACGGTGTCGAACCACGAAGAGCCCCGGAATTGTCGAGGAGTGCCCGCGAGAACCGAAACTTCGTCCTTCCGACTCTCATCCGCGACCTTCCACTCCGCGAGAACCCGGACCTTCGAGTCCTCCCTGCGAGCCGATCTCGCTCGCTCTCCCCAGCGGCGGGCCAGTCGTCGATCCTGACTTCCTCCGGCCACCAGTCATCCGCGTCCACTTCGACATCTCGCGCCGAAGGTAGGAGTGCTCGAGGACCAGTGCTATTCTCTCCATATCGCATGCACTCCACGTGTCTTCGCCGGTAGTACTTCTCCCACGACCCGCGACAGAGTCACAATGGCGAATTCGAGCTCCGAGAAGAAGAGCGAGTCTTCGATCGCGAAGGCGGACGACCTGCCGGCCGTCACCTGGAAGTCGATGACCCTCCGCCAGAAATGGTCCTACCTGACAAGCAACATCACCGTCGAGCCTCTGGTCGCCTGCTACGTGATACCCAGCATGCTGGCGTCCCTCGCCACGCAGAACTTGAACCTGGAGAAGGCCTGTCGGGTGAATCTGGCCTATCCCGACGAAGTTTGCAGCGCGCTGGCCGCGAGGAACACGACGGGCCTCGAGGCCGAGGAGACGGCGGTTCAGCAGCTGGTCACCGGCATGCAGACGTGGAAGACGGCACTTCAGAGCGGCCTGCCGACGATCGTCATCCTTCTGATGGGCGCGTGGAGTGATCGAACTGGATCGAGGAAGCCTTGCATGCTTCTGCCGATCGTCGGTGAGTTTCTTAGCAGCGTCAGCATGATCGCATGCACGTACTGGTTCTACGAGCTGCCGATGGAAGCTACCGGTGTCCTGGAGTGCCTGTGGCCGGCATTGGCGGGCGGCTGGTTCACCATGTTCATGGGAGTCTTCAGTTACATCGCGGATATTACGACCGTGGAGTCGAGGACGCTGAGAATCGGTGCGGCCAATGTGTTTCTCTCGCTGGGAGTGCCGATAGGCATGGCCCTTTCTGGGATACTGTACCTGAAGATCGGCTTCTACGGTGTGTTCAGCATCTCGACAGTGTGCTACGTGTTGAGCTTTATCTACGGCGTGGTCATGATCAAGGAGCCGCCGAGGCCGGCCATCAAGGAAGCCGAGAAGAAGGAAAAGAAGGAAATGTCGATCTGCGCATCGGCGATGGACTTCTTCTCGCTGAGGCACATCGAGGAGACGTTCAGGGTGGCCTTCAAGAAGGGCGCGAACAATCGGCAGAAGAGGGTTATCGTGCTCATGGTCGTCGTCATGGTCGTAATCGGGCCCATGTACGGTAAGTACCGAAGTCCGACGACTCATTGGCATCAATACGTTTGCGGAGGATCGAGGATTCGCCGAGCTACGTTCGGATTAAGGTCGAATCCTTTGAGTCGGATGGCGGCGTATCCGTGTTGATGTAGGATTAGGGTCGTTGAACATGGTCATTGAACACGCTAACCGTCTAAATTGCGTTAAGCCTGTATCTTGAATATGTCATTGTCACTGTAATTGCGTTCTGAAGATACCGGCGATCATCGCATCTGCGCGAAGGCGAATGATTCGAAGATGGGACACGGCTCACACTCGACATCAAACGAAATCGCACAGATCGAAACTGTTTGACGGGGAATGCTACGCGTGTAACATCGGCCATCGTGTGGTAAATCGGTCCCGACCGCGTTCGCGTTGAGTACGCGAGGGTGTGTAATTATGTACGGTCACGCGTCGCTTGCTGGTCGAACGTGCAAGCTGCTGCGACTTCAATGATGAACGTACGCTTGTCAAGCTAGGCTTAAGAAGCTCTCGCACGGTGGGCGTATAAAAACCAGAATTTCACGCTTATTAGAAACGGTTGCCAAAATTCGAATGAATAATATTATGAATTGAGAACTGGACATGAAGCTACACTCGATCAACATATTCTTCATTCACCTTGGTATAAAAAGTCGGTGGACCTGCATTGAATAAAAATAGCGAATATTCAAATTTGTTAAAGTAGCATGTGCGAATGAAACATTTTCTTTACTATTTTTTCCTGCACATCGTCGGCGCGACGAAAAAAGAAATTCATTTACATCGCGACGAACATCTGTCCATTCGATCAATAGCTAATCCCCATGCGAGTACTATTCGTCTCGCGTGTTTGGTCCTGTTATGAACCAGTTCATTATTCGACGCAGTTGCGTGCTTCGCAATCGTCCATTCTCTTCCTCATACAAAGTACGTACCGATCCATCGATATTGAACATTTGTTCGAAACAATCATAAGGACAACCTGAGGAATTCCCAACGGCCGCCACATCCGTTCCTCATAACCGTGCAAGGAAAAGTGGCCTTATTGTTAGGGACATTTGGAAAACTAAACGATGCGGAGGATGCATTCATCTCGAGCGAATCTACATTGCGACCGAGACTTTCCGTTCGGCCGTAGATTCCACGACGAGATAAGCCACTTACGTGCCGTCGTTTTTCATGGCAAACTCAATGCTCGTACGCGATGCCAGTTTGCCCGTCGAAAACGAAGGCGAGACATACATCCTCGAGAAATACGTCCGAGTTCCTACAAGACGTTTCGATAACGCTCGCTAAGCACCCCTTTTACGAACGTTCGTCGATCTAACACCACAGTCGCCAATAAGAGCCAAATCTCGGGATGCTGAAACGTCAATAATGAGATTTGCATTCCAGCCTCGTTAGGTCAACTTTTTGCTGTCGCACAATCGCGGATTCGTGCCCAGGCACACATCGCTCGAGCATGTTCCGCTGATGCCCTTGTGACCATTTAATTATGTTACCGGACCGCTGTCCATTACAATGTCGCGCTGCGCATTTTATACGTGTTATCCGAGCCGCTAAACGACGTGAGTAATCACCATTCTTGTAACAATTTCGTGTAATAGACCTCTTCCTGATTTTGAAAGCGCCAACAAGAAGACTGTACCTGTACACGTCCGTTGCGGAATTTCAATTCCGCGATGATATCTCAGCCGCTCGGCCCGCATTGTTTCACGCGGCCGATTTATTATCAGAGAAAGTCAGGCTAAGCGCGGCAAGCTGGCCTCTCGATAATTCGCCAGTTAACACTGGCCAACGTGAAGGTCAGACCAAAATTCTGGTCCAATCAATTTCTCCCAATCCTTCGATCGTAATACACATAACGTTATCGCTTGTCAAACTATCAAGCCTCATTCAGGTTCTAGCTATCGAAATTGAGGCATAATTTCGATCAAACCTGACCTCTCTATCCCGGAATCGACTGTCAATACAATGTTTCGCAAAATTGTCACGTACACTATCAATCAACTGAACACTGGCCTTTGAGGCAAGTATGTTTCACGTTGTAGTCAGTGTGTTTAAAGCGTCATTAAAAGAGTCTCCCGCTTAATTAAGCTCTACGTCGGTAATCGCACTCCATCCGCGACCTCAAAACAAGCCTGATTACCTCTCAATGCGACTCGGTGAAAGTGATTTACATCATCTCCCAGAGCCCGCTGAATGCACCGAGACAAATCTGTGCTAATGCAACCGCCGCTGCAACGAAGTGCAGGCCAATCAAATCGGGCGTCATCGGCAGGGCTGATTGCGAGCGGGATTCTATTTCTGCGCAGATTCGCACGCCGATAAGCATCGCGGGCCGCCCGCGATTTGTTTAATCAGCGAAAGCCAGGGAAAACGCAAGGGCGGCCAGAACATGCCGATTAATTCAACGGCACGGATGCACAACGATGCGGCTGTGCATGTTGGAGATAACGGTAACGTGCGGACGATAACGATCATCCTGACCCCGCAAACGAATTCCTTCGTGCATCCGCGAATTACGCGAAGAAATTTGGTCATTTGTTCGCTAATTAACGTTGACGCTTGATCACGATATATCCTATGTGAAGAATACAATTAGCGGCGGATTGCGTGCGAAGTGTAGAACCCGTAACGTTTGTCCTCGTAAACACTGTTGCGGTAATTAAAAGAGTCGTTCGTTGCTAGCTCGCTACATTATTCGGTCGATTAATTGAAATCAGTGGATCTACGCCTAATTGGATGCAAGGGGCAAATATGTAATTTCGACCATTATCTTACACGGAGATACGAGTGGTCGATGCATCGATAAATCTTGTACGCGATCATAAAGTCCATTCGCCGCAATGTAATGACCGAAGACAAATTTACGATCTGATAATGCCGTAATTCGTCGCTGAGAGACTTTTTACGCGCATTCATCGGCCGATGAAATGTTCGAACGATCGATTAAATGTTACATACATCCGCGGCCGTCGTTATCCTTGCGCGAGGCTCGAGTGAACGGATGTAATTGTAGACCTTTGACCGTCGAAAAGGGGGTCCATTTCCAACCTTCGCCGACCAGTTTTGCGCAGCGGGACTTTCATAAAAATAGCGTAATAGAACAAGCGGTCGTAATAGAAAAAAAGGCACCTGGCCCACACGTGGCCAGGTACAAATTGACACGTGAAAAACGGAAAACGACAATTATGCTCACTTATTGCCGGGTGCCTACCGACGGAGGTACCCCCGATAATTGTACACCGACAAAGACGATCGCCATTACGGTCGAAGCTGAAGCACGGAGAAAAGGAGAAAAAAAGGACACTGCTGCGAGCAAATCGAAAATGTACAAGCCTTCTATCGCATGCATCGTCGGCGGCAAAATGCGAAAAGGAGGAGGCACAGCACTGTGTAGATGAGTTATTTTACGTAATTCGCCGCTTTTGCGTACTCCAGGCCATGCCGTGATTACGGTGGGTCGTAATCGATGCGTCGGTAATCATCTGGAAATCCTTTGTAATTTAGGTAAAAAGTGCGGGTAATTCTGCCGCACGGCGCTCGATGCTTGTCAAACTTGTCGGGACTAAATTTTCGCATAACCGGCAATTTGACGCTAGGAACGGACTGAGAATGGACTTTCCGAAAGAGATACAGTTCACTATATCTGATCATTTTCCGCGATGATTACCTCCGGCTTTCCGAACCGTGTCCGAATCCGATGTAACGACTTAATTCTCGCTTTAAGTAAGAAAGACAGGCGACGAGATACGCAGCAAAAATAAGGTAAAATCAACAGTCAGACAGTCTGAGCACTCGCATGAAGAGCGAGCAACGAGCAAACATTGGAGCTCCGACGAAATTGGTCGAGCTGTCCTCGTGTCAACTGACACCATGACAATTTTCTAAAATCATGAGGCAACGTTTACCTCCACGTGCCGACGAATGCTCGATTTAAGCCGCTATTTCCGTTTCGCACCTCTGACGTATCATCTGCGGGGGTGGGTGGCGAAGAAGGGGTTAAGACAGTCTGAAGAGAAAAATTCACTTAAAACCTCTCAACAGGGATAATTCCTGTGTCACGTGCGAATCCAGGAATTGGTATGGAGGTGGAGAGGTTGCAAGAAGAACAAAAGGATAATTTGATAAAGACCCGAGCTCGACGGAAACGATTAAATGAAGACCCTGATAAACGAACTTGTTGTGTAACCTTGCATTCTTACGTAATGCCAGGTAATAACACATCGAAATTACTTGGGATGAATTTGAGCGCGGCGCTCAGCAATCACCTGCGCACGTTAAAAGCTATGAAACATAATTTCCCGTCAAATAATTCAATCAGCCCTAACGAAGACAACAATGAAGTTCCGCAACAATCATCCGCGATTTCCTTAAAACATCTGTGCATCTCAACACCACACTTAAAGCCCTATAATGCACCGATGCACTTATGTCAAATTCAATTTCTTCGTATCACTCTCTTGACAACAAACTCTGCCCTATTACCGTATAAACCTGATCGTTTTCCCAGCTATTTGATCCTCCACTGAATATTCATCTTGAACGTATTCGAAGCCACCTGCGACTTAGTACATACTTATGCGAATCAGTAGCATAACTCATATGCCGGGTAGATTTGAATAAAGAGGAAAATACGCTTGGGAGTAAGAACGCGCCCGTCACGGCTCTTAGGTCTCTTGATACAGATGACTTTACACATCGACGTCAGATCAAGATCGGATCCGGGCAAAGCCCAACATGAAAATGCTTCCGTGCAATGCGCCGAACGCTTAACGTAATGACCGACGCACGTAAGGATACTTATTAAATGCCTGCCAATGTTCCATTACCATCAATTCCACAGTGCAATTTCCTACTTACAATTAGATCTTAAATCGTTGCGAGGCTCGCATCGTTTTTCAGTCACGCGCGAGACTCATAATCGAAACTATGTATTTGTTGTACATACGTATCGCTAAAAGGCCTTCCGGCCATGATCTTTGACGAACGTCAGCTTTCAGAATCATCGGCGATTACTTATGTTCGGATCAAAGTCAAGCCGATGTAGATAATTTGCGTTAAGCGATTTACCGGCTGACGACAATGCATGAACCTAGTCAGCTTCTCGGCAACATCTAATGTCTCGTCTTTTTTCTCTTTCAGGCGAGATGGCAGTGATGTACCTTTACATGAGGTACAGGTACAATTGGAACGAAGTGATGTTCAGCATGTTCTCCACCTTCGCCATGGTGACGAACTTGATCGGTGAGCCAAGAAGCATTTGACGTCGGTTCAAATTTATGACCGAGCGCAACTTCCGACCGAGAGGCTGAATTATCGGACAACGAATTGGCGTGACATTCTCCGATTCGCTTCGTCTCGTTCGTCGCACGCACTTGCGCGGGCAAAATTGAACAACTGTATAATTTGGCCATTCGTTACCCTTCCCGGCGTTATTAAACCGCGATTTTTTTTCCCGACCCGTGCAATCCTTCCGGGGATATGTAAAGCGACCTGACTGGACACTATTTTCTCAGAGACCAATTACCGGCGAAAGATTGAGTTAGCGGTCATTTTCTTTTGAACGTTTCGATAGAAACATTTAAAGTCCGCGTCGTGGCTCAATTTATCGTTTTCGAAAACCTCGGCGGCGATCGAGCATTACGCTATTGTGTCTCGTTAATTTCAAAGTCGACTTAACACCATCTCAGCGAAAGGATAACAGAAATCTTCGGGACATATATGGCAAGTTCTGTTTTTCTGCGGGTCGTGCCTTCCAAGCGCGATTTATTCCCGCGACTCTATCGTCCGTTATCTTGATCGCTATTTTTTTTCGACCAAGCGTCGATAAACGGCCGTAAGCATCTCTTGCGTAACGTTGATCATTGTTGCTAAGCGGAATGACGGATTGCCGTGTCCTTTGCGAAGAATAGCTGGTACCTGAATCGAAACGGGAATCAGGAGGAAGCTAATTAACGAACAATATCCCGTCAGCGCACAATGCGAAACCACAGAATTCAAGCCCATGTACAAAAATACTATTTGTCGTACACTTTCACTTTATCAACCGGTCGACGGAGTCGGCGAAGATTAAAATCTAGCGTCTAACTAAATCATCGAAATGCGTTTTCAGGAACCGCCGTCTCTGTCGGCGTGTTCAGTCACATCCTGAAGATAGACGACGCCCTAGTAGGCATCATGAGCTGCATGAGCAAAATTCTGGCCGGCTTCGTCTACGCATTCGCGACTACCGACTGGATGATCTACGCAGGTTAGTCACCCGACAATATTCTCGCCTAATTTCCGACAAGCGGCGCATGATCTACAGTTTCACAGTCTAGAAGCTATCTTCTACTTAATGAATATTAACCACCGCGGCAGACGTAGTTTATGCAGAATTGAACGTTAATCGGTGATATCTTTCGAGCGAGACGTAACGGTGATTAATGTACGATCGATCGAACGATCCTTTCAGCCGCGCTGGTCGAGATCGTGAACGGGACTTCCTTCATCGCAATGCGATCCATCGCCTCGAAACTGGTGCCGACAGACGAACTTGGTAAGTGAACGTGCAATATTTTTTCTCCCAACCCGCAGTCCTGCCTCCTACTTCCTAGACCTTGATGTCCTGACAATACGAAATATCCTTTTCTTTGCCGGCATCCCAGCTTGCGCAACGATCACATAACAGATTCCCGTTATCGCTCCGAACGGCCCGCGCCAATATAAATATGCAGTTAGCTTTAATCGGACGAATCTCAAGGCGAGCACAATGTAAGTTACGAGAGGAGCGCAATTAGCGTTACCGGTGAGCTATTTGCTCGGACTAATGCCCGTCTCCGAATGTTTCCTCGAAACTTTCCGACAAACTATCTAATTCCTGCCACCGCTGAGGCTTCCTGTTTTTTAGGTTAAACTGACGGTATTTAGTCGTTTGCTCAAACAAGGGTCCTATTGTGCGGTTTCGGCCCTTACAATGAGCGCCGCCAACGCGCACATTAAAAATTTAAATGAGCCGACGTTTTGTTTGAGCCCGCATAATTGCATTAACTTTCAGGCAGGAGGTAACATAATGTACCAATTCTTGACGTCATGCCCGGCACAATCATTTAATTACCAGATTCAGTTGTCAGTACATGCGAAGGAACGAGTTCGAACGGACGTTCAGTGTCAACGTAATAATTGTATTAAGTTTGAAACGACGGCAACCTAACGAGTTAATGCTTGACGTCAGGCTGCCGTAATCATTTAATCGCACGAATTTTGTGAACTCGCTAATGGACAGAAGTTCGTGTCCGGCCGCCGCGCTGTAATCCGAAAGTTATTGACGAAATGACCTGCAGTTTCGCGAAGGCAAGACAATCCGTACCAATCGCGGACCCTAAGCGCATACTCTGCGCATCCTGTCGACGATTCAATCTTCATCAAACAATAATCGTCGACATTGTTGATGCCACTCATCTTCGCGAAGAATTCTCGGAATCTAATAGAAGCAGACAATGCCGTTCGGAGCTATCGTCCTGCCATTAACGAGACTCATCGCCAACGGGTTTCCACACTTCTTTTTCTTTCAGTTATTACGAACAAAATGTAATGACATTTTCCTGCCTCTTAACGACCCGAGAACTGACAACATTAATCCCCTCCACGGACCTCTTTATTATTTCCTTCTCACTCCCCTTCCTTCTCCTCGCAATGTCTAGTTTCTCAAGTTCTAACCTCCCAGCCCAGTCAAACGTTAAGCCCGACGCCTGAGAATGATTGATTTCTTCCCATGTCAGCCGTGCGCCACCTTTAGACATTGATTTCCTCGCACCTTAAAGTGATGGCCAGCTTCGCGCGAACGATTAGCTCATCTTGACATGTTCCATTGCATAATTCGCCTCATTTCTTCACCCGTATCGCAGGCAAAGTCAACTCTCTATTCGGCGTCTGCGAATCGCTGATGCCTCTGGTTTACGGGCCAATGTACAGCGCGATTTACAAGGCGACGATGAACTCGTTTCCTGGCACCTTCTTCATCGCCGGAGGTTGCATGACAATGCCGGCAGTCTTCGCATTCTTGTAAGTCGATCGGTTGGAAATGCAACTTTCTCGCTTCGCTCCGAAAAAGTCGAGCGTACTGCAACATTGCAAGCATCGCCCTTTACTGATTTATGTAATGCACTGTATAGCTGGTTGTACATGGAGCATCGACGCGATCGTGTGCGAGAGGGGGAAGAGTTAAACATGAAGCAGCAGAAGGGTGACGTGCCTGTCGAACAAAACTCGAAGACCACTGCAAAGACGCAGCTCGTTGGAGAGAAAAAGTCCGATAATCCGACAATGAACGGCATTGACAATTCGGCGTTCGAATCGGAACGCTTATAACAGAAAGGCCTGGGTCAATTACGTCAAACTTATGCAACGTGGAAAAGAATGGTCGTAAGTGCAGACTGTTCAGTATCGACCGGATCGTGTGGGATATTTAAAAAGTCGAGAAGAGATAGACAGTGAGAGTGATCGGGAAGAGAATTTTGCACGGCTTTGCGAAAGAAATATAAAGCAGACACTTATTTGCCTATCCGAGTTTAAGTCTTTGTTGTAAGTTTATCGGTCAGATTGCTAGTTATTTAAGTATGCGCGTCGCCAGGCAAACTTCATACTTTCGATATTGTAAGATATTTTCTTAACATGTTGACTGCCACTTGTAACTGCAGTTTTAAGTAATGTCCGACTGTGGAATAATAATACAATTCTGAGACTAAATTACAATTGTCAAAATGTATTAAAACAATTATTCGAAAATTTCAAAGTAGCCAGCTGCACATGTCCAACGCAGCAGTCAACGTGTTAATTTTACAACATGACCCGCAGCTCTCTCTTGCAGTTATTAACGTTAAAACGTTCATCATCGTCACATCGTCATTTAATCTGACTCATCCTTTGCTCTACCTCAATTTCGCCGGAACATTATCGCGAGTTAAAACATCCCCGACAAGACTGTATTTGGCTCCGATTTTTTAGATGCTATCGAGAAATCGGAATGCACGCAAGACAGATAGAGGGAGAGATATAAATCGGGAGCATAGAATCTTTTTTTTTCAGGTGAATACGCATTTTCTACCTGTAGCATAGTTGTGTATATCGCACGCGTGGGAGGAGGGGTAGAGTGGCTAAATTGTCATTGCGATGTAAATAACGTATCACTACCGCCTATGTAACACGCGATATGAGTAGTGCAACGCAGCGTGAAACTTCAAACTAACTCCGTAGCGCATAGATTCGATTGTAAGACAAATTAATCGTTAAGGGAGAAATTAGTTAAAGATCCGAATCCGAACGGCGCGAAATATTTTCCCGCCGAAAACTTAAATCAGCCACGAGGTAGACTCGCCGAACACAACCGAACGCACGCTCTCTAGCTGATGAAAAATCTGTCCTCTGTTTCGAGTGCTAGTACAATGAGACTCTGGTACTTAAATAAATTACGCAGGCATAGACTAAACAGTGACGCGAATACCTGGTCACGCATATCAGTATTACAATGTTACTTGTATACAGTGTATCCCGTAATTCATGGACAACCGAGCAAAAAGGTACGATATTCAAAACATGAACTGGAAATGAATATTTAGGATACTGAATACGTATGAAGTTGATTATGTAATGACAAATTTCTGAAAAATACCTAAAATTTTACTTTACAGTTCTCTGGTATAGAAATTGAATTACGGAACACCCGATACATCCCATTACGGCCAGTGACATTTTTACACATGTAGTCGAATACACTCAATGCATAATTAAAACAGGAAAATCACGATTTGTACCTCCGTTTTATCTCTTATCAAGTGTACAACTAACGTAAGCATTAACCGTGAATGAAATCACGCAAAAAAAATCTTAAAAACGTATCTGTCCATTTCTTACGATATTTACCGTTACTTGCCAACATACACGTAGCCACAAGAAAGAACGTTGTAACAATAACTCTATGCTGTACATTTCGTTATTTATGTGCGATATTGTATATTATTCGTATAACCGTATCATAGGATATTGTGATATAGTATAATAGTTTTGTATCTAGCGAATAAAGGAAATCTCTTTGAAATTCGAATGGCATTTAAAACAAGCTTTGTATTCATACAAATTTAAACAAAGCGATTAAACTAATCATGGATATCCTATTACAATTTTTAAATCACTTACTACTTTATCAACTGAATTCGATATCACATAGCAGCGCATCCTACAACAAGAATTTATACTAAAAGTACGATTTCAAGGTGAAGCAGGATTGGAATTCGTTGAAGCAATGCAAAGGTGACATTTGACCAGCTATCATGCATATAAAATTTTGATGCTGCTTTTTTCCATTTTACGACGATCATTTAAAAGATGAGTGATTTGATTTTTGAATAAGATCTGAGTCATGCAAAAACGCCCAAAGATGGCAGGTCATGCATAAACAGTCGCACGTCATGCGCAACGTTATCAGCCCAGTCAGAATTGAACTACAACGCTTTGACTTATAGTCGGAATTAGCATTAATTTTCTCAACTTTAAGTTCTTGTACAAAGTTGCATACAAAATAACAATTTATTTATTCTCTCCCTATTACCTCGTGGATCCCCTAAACGAAAACCGCTAGGATATAAACCAAAGCCAGGTAATGAATTAAGAAAATTTACAAGCATATCAGTCTCCTAATCAGTCCACTTGAAACCATTTAGATTTATTCCCCCTACATAGTTAATAAGTACAATGTAATCTTGCAACATTTCTTTCCGTATCAGTTTCCGACATTTTTTTCAAATCTTCCTTACCATCACCCGTCAACAATAAAATTCGAACGTAGTACCGTCGTTCGCCGCGTCATCCTCCCTTACCGACCGAGCGAAATTCCTGAAAAAGTATACAATCCGTACACCATCCGCGCTCTCGTAGCCCGCAGTAGCACGTCATACAGCACACAGTCACGCACCGCCGCTGGAACAAGTGGCGTGATGTGAAGGAATTTGGATCGATTGAACTTTGCACAAATAGTCGCACACCGGAGACGACGCGCGCGGCAACGTAACGCGAGCGTCCTCGTTCCATTCAACGAGACAGCCACCGCGGATCAACTCCTTGTTAAGCCGACCCTCCGATCCGTGCAGATCGAGTCGCGTCATCGAAGACTAACCGCAAAACTGGTGAAAAAGACCC
The DNA here is from genome assembly GCA_914767735.1 of Anoplius nigerrimus. NCBI lineage: Eukaryota > Metazoa > Arthropoda > Insecta > Hymenoptera > Pompilidae > Anoplius > Anoplius nigerrimus. The sequence continues at coordinate 10,801,186 of OU612088.1, read as the reverse complement.
CCGGATCGACGCCCGATAGGGACGGCATTCCTGCCGAGTGCGAAGCTGGCTCAGGAGGGACGCGCGCGTAATCGCCCTTTGTCTTCGTGTCTGTCTATCTCCGGCTATCTTCTGTCACTATCGCCCGACCCCGTCCGTCTCTGTCGTTCTCAGTCCGAGGCAAGTGCCTCACTCTCGCACCAAGGCGCCGCAGCGCTTTCCGTCTATCCTTCTCGCTCTCCCGCTTTCTCTCTCGAAAGCCACTCGTCTAGGGAGAATCGAAGCGTGAACGTCGAGCACGCCGCGCGTGTGTATGTGTGAGTGGGTGACGCTCAGCAGTCAAAGGTGAGTCAAAGTCTGCCACGCGGCCGCCTCGGTCGAGTCCTTCGTCTATTTTGACAGTACTCTTCCAGGCGCCCAGCTCCGCAATCCGAACGAAAACACGCGTTATGCACTGTCGGTTCCGTACGACGCTTGCACGTTCATTGCTTGGCCGCCGCCAGTTCCTGTCAGGTTCGACAGTTGACGCCGGGACACGCGCGCTTGCGGGCGCTCCAAATTCGATTTGACCGTAAGCGCACGTGTCCCTCGAGGTGGAAGACGCTAAGCGGTAGAAAGTACTCAGTGCAATTAGACGTAGCGTTGAGAGTCTATTTTCGCTCGCCAGCCGATTTACTATCCTGGCCCGCGAGTGGGATTTATTTCGGTCGCGAAACAGGCCATACCCTTTCGAATGTCACGCGATGCGCGCGTCGGCATTTTTCGACCGCCCGCGAGGCTTCCGCCATCGTTTTCTTTCTGCTTCGCGAACGAGCGAGTTCGTCGTATTGTTCGAGAGACCGCGGTAAGTTTTTCTAGCGTGTCTGTCATCGGAGATGAAAGTTCTTAGCCTAGGTAATTCTTGGCCTTCGACTCGGCGGAACGACGCGCGTGAAGCTGGCTTCGATCGGGTTTGAAATCGTTCGAACTTCGCGGGACACGTGATTGGCCCACGCGTGAAGCTTGAAGCTTTCCCGGCGAAAGCTTCGAATGACTCTAACCCCCCCCCCCCCCCCCCCCCCCCCCGACCACGTTAATTGTTATAAACGATTCCTCTTTAACTTCCGTCTTATCAGTGCCTGCCATGGTATTACGATTACATTTGCAATGTAAATCCTACGCTTTTCCGGTCCGAGAACGTTAACATTGTACGATCGTCCTTCCCGTCCATCATGGCTAAGTCTTGTTTTCCGAGCAACTCGTGACTACGCAGTATTCAAATTTCCGGCGAGAACACGAATTCTTAATTGGTCGAGCGTACGTCACGGCATGTGAAGCCGTACATCTAATTCGAAGAATAAAATCGCGTGGCCGCACGTTTCTCGTCCGGCCGGTGTCATATATGCCATCGCATTGACGCTGGCAGACAAACAGTCGTGTCTCGATAAATACCCGTTCCGTTCCGTAAAACTTCGAACGGCAGCGTGCCATTTACGGTAGCCACTGTCAATAATCCGCAAAGCGCAGCCTGAGACACACGCACCTCATGCACACACAGACACGCTCACCTGCGTCACATCGCAACGCGATAGCTCAGGTCAAGCATTGTCTCCTTATTGGGTCAAACAAACTCTGCCGCCGGTACGAGAGCCATTGACTTCTCGTCTTTCCGTCCCTCTTCAGATCTCGACTTCTCAATGAACAGAATCCACGTGCGAACAATCAATGACACGCATTGTTTAGCCTTCGAGTCGGGATTTTTGCGTCGATCGCGGCATGATTGACGATCGCGTCGACTCAGTGCGATGTCGAGTTCAGACTTTGAGTCGCAATCTGGGAAAAAGGCGCTTTGCTCTGTGGATCGGAACAATGTCACAAAGCCGACGATGAGTCAGTTTTATCGCGCAGCTTTGTGCTCCGAGGCGAAATCTACGCTTTTTTGACCCTTGTACGCCAGTCAAAATCTACTCAATTTTTATCGTAACAGCGTATCTACTCGCGCGCACTTTGCTTACGTACCGGTTGCCTGCCTTGTGTCTCTGATTATACGCGGATCTTTAATTTTAGATCTCCCGCAGAGTATTGTGACCTTTAAATTGCCGGGTGATGTAGTCGACGCAGATTTAATTGTTATGACATCGTCATAATTTCGAATTGTTAGGTATACCGTGACTAGGCGCATAGCGAATGTTGGAGCAGGTTACAGCGATAGGAAAAATCGTGCTGGGAGTCTTGTATACCGCGTGTTCTCGGTTTTTACCCGACTTCTAGACATTCTCCGCCGGAATGAACGGCACGCATTGTAGCAAAAGATAAAAATCTCCTCCTTTATCGCCGAATTGAAGCAATGACGGTCCTCTTATTGCCGGCGAGACAGAGGGCTGTTTGTTTTTAACTGGGTCAATAAACACGTAACCTCTGGGTACCTTAATTACGCTAAATTATGTCTGTATATCGATTACAATCGAACGGACGCGATCGCGCGCGAGGTTAAATCCGTGCGCTTTAAATAATCAATAGCCACCGGTCAAAATACGTTGGTAAACACTGATGGCGATTTAACGCGCAAACGTACCGATAATTTGTGGTAAATTATGAAAGCACAGCGGTTCTCCTTGCAAAAATAAACGTCGATTGTGTAATCAATTATTCATTACGTGGGAAGTTCGAATTTTTAAGACATCGGTATCTCGTACCAATAATAAAGCGATCCAGAAAGAATCGTATGCTTCACCTCCAATCGGAGAAGCATCCGAGCTGCAATGCGCAACGTTCCTCAGCAACACGTAAAATCAGTACTACGTACCGGTGAAAGCAAACGCTTAATTTGCGCGCGCTTATTATTTAATTTGCATGGTATCTCTAATCGCAGCCGTTCGGCGAACAAGTTCCGCAGCGGCACGTTTTATTCAGGAAATCATTTGCGGCCACCTAATTGCACTCATTAAAATCTAAATCTTATGTGAAAGATTGATACGCTAATTGCTCATAACAACAATTTTTGCTCCTCCTTGCTTGCGCGTTGGCCAAAAAAACTCCACTTAAAAACATCGCACGTATCTCATACATTGTATCTACATTTTGCATTCGCTGCCGTGTGTATGTGAGATCGTTAAACGTGCCAGCAGAATTGCATCGCCGTCGTTGCGTCGATGAATTCACAGCGTTCATCTTTCGTGGCCGTCTCTTAGGACGAGAGAGTCGTAGGCACGCGAAATTGAATGATTAAAACTTGCGACTGGCGCGACCAATCAGATGACGGAAGACTCGTGGAACGTTTCTCGCCAGATTCAAACGGTCCCAATTCACATTCAATATTAATATATCGGCCAGCGACTCCGTCAGCGTCGGTCTAGAGACAAGTCAGCTACGACCCAAGCAAATCTACGCTAATGTTTTCACGACTCCCGAGAGAGTACGCCATCTCATTACTCATTAGGGAGGATTAACAAGAGTCTGACTAATAACGACCGAACGATAAAACGAGCCGGCACCACGCACCCGGCCGTTACACAATGAATTACCTCCACGTAATCGTGCGATAGCGTAATGAGCGACTTGCAGCCACACCGGAGTATCCCGAACACGCCCAAATGACTCACAATGTTAGACGTTAAGCTGACTAACATTTAATTCCGCGTAACGAGCCCTCCTTATGCCGGGATTACGCTTGCCGATCATGCTCGAGTGCCGATCGACAGGCATCAAGCGGCACTTATCAATAATCGCTTTCTCATCTGATTTCGATGGAACGGGAGAAAAAAGGATATTCCGACATGTTCGTAATTCGAGTCACATTTGCAGCGGCGCTATATCATTCGAGCGTGCCCGGCGAGCTTCCACAATTGCATACGATCTTTGTTCGGGTTCTAGTTGAGCAAGGATGCCGCCGTCATGGATATGGCTTGTTTTAAATCTCGTGATGTGCGTCACCGCGTCGTCGGGCGACGAGCAAGTGGACATGGCTTACATCGAATTGACGGAGTTCGGATACGAGGACAACTGCTTCGAGGCCGCTGACGCCGAGTGGAATTATATCAATTCGCCGGCGAACGGGTCCCTCTTATCGATTTGGGTGAGTATTGCGTTACTGGATCCGATCTGAATCGTTGACCGGCGAACTGCCTCGTGCGATCGATCTACACAATGGCTTCCCGCGCTCATTACTTGTCATCGAACGCGTATCAGGAGGAGAAGCAGATCAGCTACAGCAACCACAAGAAGCTGCAGAGGGATGACATTATGAGCAAGTGGGAGGAAAACGCGGGCGATCGCTTTCTCAAATACAAGTACGACGTCATCGTGCAGGCAGGCGATGCTCTGGTAGACGAGCGTACTTGGAAACAGGTGAGTTCGAAGAGGAAAGATCAAGCTTTTGAGTGGATAAACTGATCGCTTTTTGCGCGCTAAGAATTAAAAAGCTATTTGTTTTTCTTTGTTTGTTGCAATTGTCGCGTGTCACTGCTCTTCTTCTTTATCGCTCTGAATTGAGATCAGTTCACGACCTGAGAAGCTTGATCAGTAATAGCCTAATGATCGGGCGCAGTACCGGTATTGTTCCGTTGGATTGTAGTTGGTGCACTTTGCCGGTGAAGCAGAACTTCTTCGAGGAACCGCGACATACGCTAGGAAAGCAGAGAAACTAACGCGGAAAGGTACTTTCCCGACATTCCATTTTATTTCGGTCCCGTTAAAGGAGAAAATCCGGATTCCCGACGCATAAGCCAAAGTAACTTCCTACGTACTATTATGAACCGTGTGTTTCTTTCAGACGTGAACCGTCTGTTATCGCACAGTGCTGCGATTCAAGATAAATTAGCTGCGTGGACCGGCTGGCATCAAGAACTGAGTCCGCTTCTCGGAAATTTTACGCGCAATTTGCCGATTCTCCTGGAGGCTGCAAAGGCCAACGGTTAGTTAAAACCGCAAGCTACAGAGAGTGTTTTTATACAAATGCCGATACGAAAGATAAACGCTATAAACAACATGGCTTTACAGATGTAGGCAGTGTTAGAGAATATTGGGAGGTATTGTCTGGTTTCCCGAGAGGGTACGATCAAATAGAAGAACAATGGCACAGAATCGTCGATCTTCACAAAATGGTCGTCAAATTTGCTCAACTTTACCTTGTTCAAAAATATGACGCAAAGATAAACGAGACTTTACCTGCGCATTTACTTGGTACGTTCAGCGTATTCACGGTTGACAGTTACGCGACTACTAAGAATTCAAAAGCTTATTTCATATTTCTGTTCAAAAGGATCCTTACAAGGCAATGATTGGACTACTATGTCAATAGAAATGCCACCCTATGCAAACCTGACGTATACCGTGAGGAAAAATCTGTGGAAGAAGGTAAACACCTGAAGTTATTTTAAACTTTACTCGGATCGTACTTCTTCAAACACTAACCAAATGACTGTTTGCAGAAATTCATTGGAAAACAACTGTACAAGTCTGCATCAGGCATGGGCACTATTCTGTTAAGCAAGGTTCCAGAAGCCGAATTCTGGGACAAAAGTCTCTTCCATCAGTCTTGTCCGTCTAAATTAATTAATCTATGTAAACAAGGCAAAATGAGGCAAGTAATCCGTACCTCTGCTCTTATTTCAGTTTAGCAATACTGCTGCAACCATGTTACAAAATACGTCAACACGTTTATGTTATTACAGAATCTCCACCTGTTTTGAGGCGACGATAAGCAATTTTCTTTCAGCTCACAAAAACGTTGCCAAGGTTTTAGTTAATCAGATGTCCGTTGAAAGCATTCCAATTCTCAACATAGCTAACAGATATTCACGTAAGTATTTTCTAAAATTAGTTGCAGTCCGTCAACAAGGCAGTTATAATTACAATGGAATATTTACATTTGTTCTTTGCAGCATTGGAAGAGGCAATCTCCGAATTGTTCGGCGTTCTATCGGTGAGCCCAGCTTGGTTGAATCACGTACATTTGCTCAAAAGTGGTGACGACAGTGAAGAACGCAACATTATTTCTTTAATGTTTACTGCCCTGGACGTATTCCCTCGACTAGCTTACTACTTAGCTGCTGATATGTGGAGACTGAATGCTATTGAAAAAAACATTACCGATCCCGCAGAACTGGTTGCATCGTGGTGGAAATACAGGTATTATTTAATTGATTAATTGAAAAATAACTGACCTACTGAAACGTCTGCTGTCACGACCAAAGCCGTTTTTTGAAATATACAAATTTTTCAGGCAACAATACGAAGGAGTTTCTTCAGAACATACAGACATTCCTACATTCTTGGCAGATAGTCACATTACCAGTAATAAACCATATCTTCCGTGAGTATTTCCACCTAGACCTGTAATTTTTTGCGGTGATGACAAAATCTGTACAAAACGTGTTCGATCGTTACAGAAAAATCGCAGGTATACTGCTCTCCTTCCAAATATATGAATATCTTATGGAATCCACCGAAGTCCGATATGACAGCATCAACGGCAAGTCAATAAATGGAAACTTGATGTACGTATCAATATTACTGCGAACAATTTTATTTCGTTCAGAGTTCATTTCCATACTAATGTGTACACAAAACTGAAATTTCCAGAAAAATGATCCAACAAGGCACTGCCAACAACTGGCTTGAAATGACTGAAAAGTATCTCAGGATAGACGATATCTTTGCTGAACCGTTAGTGTCTTTCTTTACTCCCCTCGAAGAATTCTTCGACGAAATGGAAGACAGTTTCGATTACAAGATAAACGCCGAAGAGGTGAAACATCTTGAGGAGTTAGAGAAGAAGATTATCGACGAAATTAACAATCCTCCAACAACACCTCCGCCAACGACGACGACCACAACCACGACAACGGCGAAACCGTTGGTACATAAGGACAAGAAAGAAAACATTTCGGAAGCGAGCAAGGGGCTACAATCCGATTCTGCGCACATTCAATCTGACATACCGAAAGACAAGAATGATACGGAAGTGAACGAACCGGTTAAAGTTCCTCAAGAGACGCCATTTACGTTCGACGGCATGGAAGAGGAAAGCGACGATCGCAAGCCAAAGATAGATACCAGTAAGGCAGTATGGGCTGTAGCAGCTGTTCTAATAGCAACGGTCATAATTTGCATTATTGCGATATTCGGCAGGCAACGTTGTCGCAAAACACCAAAAAATAGACGATACGTATAACAACGTCGGGTTAAGTTATTCAAAGAAACTAATATTTATTTCTCTGCATTTAGTTTGTAAGTAGTTCTGCCCATGTAAGTTATTGTCGCAAATAAGGCCTGCGATAGCAGGCGCGTACTTGTCTCAAATCCGCAAACGTAGATGTGTTGCACATTCCTTAGATCCTACCTGAACAAATCAGAGGCTGTTTCAGATAAGATGATCGAATGATTGTTTCAAGTGATTCGGTCGCACGAACTGTCCTTGTCTCGTGAACGGGAATCGTGCGAGGTGGCCGAAAGTAATAAGCAGTCTCTAGATTTAGATACCGTTCTTGAAAGTTCATGATTTTAAGATGTCAGTACTCGATCAATCATATCTCTCTAAGTAAGAGTCGAAGCGTATATACATACGTCGTGGTTGGGTCGTGACGTTATAAGATAAACATCACCAGGGCAATGTGAATTCATGGACCATGCATAGGGTGCATACCTTTTTTATCATGCATCTTATCTTCATGCGCGTCAATCATTGCGCTTTCTCGCACAAATGTTAACGTATAAGAATACATGCGATTTTATAACTTATACGCGAAGTGTGCTAGTTCCTGACTAAGAATGCCAAACAACAAAAACTAGGAGTTTAACGGACCTCTATCGATTAAAAGAGAAAATTTTCAATTTTCTACGCGAAATGCATAAATGCGATTACATCGTATATTTACAAAGTTAGTTCTTATGTCCTTTGTCTTAATGATACTTTAACGGATCTATAAGCCCTGTATATAACTGCTAATTATACGATTTAATGAAGAGAAAAGATACATTACACGGAAGAGCTTATATGTGACTTAAGAGTCTGTTAAATATTTCGAAATATTTAGAATACTTAGAGTATTTTTCTATCGATCTAGTAAACAATATGTCTCGCTCGTATATTGATACACATTGTCCGAACAGAATGAGTCGTACCGGAAAATTTATATTTTTTATAAAATTATTTATTTATATTTAACAAAAGGGGACAATAAAATGCAGTATTAGTACAAAATCAACAACAACAATCTATCCGAAGAGTCTTTATACTTTCTCGTATGGTTTTAATGTCTACTTAAGTTTATGATCTATGAATCAGTGTATAATTAAAAATCTATTGACGTAAATAAAAGAGCTGCAGACAGAGAAGTTTGTCTCCTTTATACTCTGCTTTGAAAAACTGGCGCTGTTAAAGGCAGTGACGTATAAATGGCTTGAAATTGATGCGAAAAGAAATCAGTACGTCACAATCTTCGACGAAATATCCTTTTATCTAAATGCCGTGTGGCGCATTAAGATGCAAATTTAACTGCGCATGCTATTTAAGGCTGCCCACCGTGAGCCACGGAAATTTATACCGCACGCAACAATTAAATACACTTCGCAATTTACAGTTCGAGCAGTGTGACGGGAAATCAATATAAGAGAAAGCCACTTGCCAACTAGGACGCAGGAGTAATATTTCAGTCCTTCAGGAAGCTAACACTTTCAACAATGCGGCAGCAAAACGAAGACGTAACGATTCGTTCCGCAAGATTCCAAATAAAAATTCTTGACCGAGTTCTGAATAAAAGAGGAAGATTATAAATTTCTCTTTCAGAACCAACAATTTACAGTCTAAAAACAGTATTTAAAAAGAGCAAACTTTGTTGTATCGCCGTGGGCAAGTAAAAAAGAAGATTTTGTTCTTACAGATCCGCAAGCGCATAAGCGTTATTCTGAACCGATCAATTCCGTTAATGCGACGAGAGTATACCGTAACTTTGCAAACCGACGTCCAACCCCTGCACGAAATATGGGGAAAGATAGATGCACGCGAGCCGCGAGGGGTAGAGACAACCTCGAGAAACGGGCGCCCAGAACCGACAACCTTCCCGTCTTAGGTATCAAAGCGCGGAAAATCAATATAAGCCATACTCCGGTCAGAATTAACCGTTTGCCTACGCTCCTCGAATGCAAAATTCGATCCTCGCACACCCCATTGCCAGTCCCAACCACGCCCCGGGCACCCGGCGAACATTATTCTCCTTACTCTGCAAATCCCGGAAAACCCGAGGTGCACATCCTCCATTATCGGTAAGACACCGATCACCTCGAGCATGCTAACGCCACCGACTCAGGGTCGGTCAACCTTGAAACTAAGCGTCGAACATCCCCAGTCGTCAGATTGACCCTTCGGGAGAAGTCCTCGAGTTCTCGTCCTTAGCGCATCGCGGATATCGTTCTCATCGGAGCGTCGAGGGCAGCAGGAAGAAAATCCATGTGCGAGGAAGAAATCGTCCCCCGTCGACACTCCAGCAACGACCACCGTGTCAGCCCCCGACCGTCCCGAGCATGCGCACTCCCCATCTCACCCAGGGGGTTGTTGCAGTCAGGGAGGGGCTCTAACGCCGTTCCGCCGCGGAGCGTGACTCAGAGAATATGCATTCCTGAGAGCCGTGTGTCCTCGCGAAAATCAGTACTGACCAGTGTGCCATGCGTATGATTCTTCTGCCGTACGACCGGAAGCCATTCTACGCGAGGATATCCGCCCACGCGATGCCGTAATCGGTGTCAACGAGAGTGACGGATCAACTGTCAGCTGTCCCTTCAGCATGAACGTAAGTAACGTCGGCTGTGAGCAGAGCCTGCGATATCGACTAGTTACTGTTCAGTGTGAGAGGGAGAGAGAGAGAGAGAGAGAGAGAGAGAGAGAGGGCGAGAGAGACAGAAAAGGGGTTTGCGTGGGCGTTTTCTCTGACGTATATGCGTTATCAGGACGAAGAACGATACTTATGGCAGATCCGTCCAGCCAAGATTCGACATGTCTTCGCGTTGACAACGATCCGATGCACGTCATTGACCCCCGCCGCTGGTAGCTGAAAATCGATGGGAAGGTTACCTTTAATCCGGTCGGCAAAGTGTGTGCGTGCGGTTTCTTGTACTTACCGTCGACGTCGTCGTAGTCGTGACAGGACTGTTTCGAGACTTCCGCGACGTTTTGCATGTTCTCGATCCGAGGACGATAATCGCATTGCCGTTCGAATCCCGATCGCTTTCGCAGGTCTCGATCGGATGATGACCTTGTGAAAGGAAGCGTGAGCTCGGTTTCCCCCGGAAATGCAAATCGCTACGGCGAGCTACCTCCACTTCCGGTACTCTGTCTTGGCAATCGTCGAAGGTCTCGAAATTTCGTGAATTCGACTCCAGCATCTGCGTCGAACTTTGACGAACATCGTCGAGCTATGGGATGAATTGAATTGAATCGAGAGACGAGTCGGACGAATGGGGTAGGATCCTCTGGCGCGAGAAATGCCGATTATCGTTCCGTGCAAGTAGTTACAGCTGTTCTTCCGTATCGACTATCAGCGCTCGCGAAAGCGGAAACGTTCTGCTCAATGCGGAGACGAGCGAGATGCGTCTGAAGCGTGATGCAACCGTGACACAGATCCCGGAAGGAGCCTACGAATTATAACCCAGTGAGCTCGCGGGGAAGTATCCATTTTCTTGACACATATACGACTACTTGTTAAGATACCGCGGCCTTGTTCCCTGAAGCACTTGAAGTTATACACTTTCCTACGCTCCTCTACGTTTCGCCGTCGAGAGCGACTGAAGGGTCTCTGCGGGTTATTTATATTAGCCCACTCGCGGGGGCTAATTACGAATTCGACGGCTTAACTCGCGCACGATCTTTTCTCCCGACGACGTCCGCACGCGGGTGTGCGTGCGCTTACGTGCGTGACGCGCACGCACACTGCAGGAACGGTCGGGAGGAAAGGAGCGTAAGAGACAAAGACATGTGGGACGGACAGAGGGGAGGAAACGTTGCACGGAATCGTGCATAAAAGTATGTTGAACCTACATTCCCGTCGGACCGCTGGATTCCATCCAACGGATGCTTAATGAACCCTCGGAAGGAAAACGTCGGTGGGAACTCGTAAGACGGCGCGCCGTAAAAAGATGAGTTGAGGAGACAATGGATGCGAGTTCCAGCAAAGTGCTCCCCGTTAAGGACTCCAGGTTTTATTTCCACCCAACGGCCAGCGATCCAAGACTTTTAATTGTCATCCCTGACTGTCTGGGTTCAAGCTAATCTTGTCTAAGTGCGGCTTAACTAACCGAGGGATGACGTTCGAAGTATTGAGTATAGTTGCGATCGGCATTATAAAAATATAGAATCGTTCGAATGATCAAGATTTTTAATATAAATACTATTTATGTTCTGGGGAAATCTTTTGCTAAGTGCAGCTCAGTTACGGCACGTCGCTAGAATGCACAATGGAAGCAGTTAGTCGAGTAATTATCTTTCCAACCCCCTCAAACTTTGAAGAGACACGATTTTAGCGAACATGATCAAGGATGACGGTTCGACGCAAATAGTTCCGAAACACCCCCATGTCACTTTGGCGACACGCCGCGAAGGGCCTTTGCCGAACACTTAAATCCCACCCGATCAATAAATTCTTCCCACCCCGTCAACGTGATGCACTTTAACTCTTGAGTCACGGAGAGGAAATGCACGGTGATCGTCCGAAAATACAACCCCCGCTCGCGCCTGTTTATAAATGGTCGAAAATAAGACCGCTATTCGCGAGGAGCGCGGTCCTCGTAGGGCCTCTTGCCGATCTGAAAATAGTCCCGTGAGACATCTTTGCCGCGAAAAAGAGGAGCTCGCCGAGCAGTTTGCAGAGCGAGGAGGGCGGTACTCGTAGCCGAAAGCCGAGGCGTTTCGACGCTAACTGCTAAAATGCGGTCAACGGTTCCGGACAAAAGTGAAAATTCCCCGACGCCCGTCACGCTCCCGTGACAATCGATTCCTCGGCGAACATGCCGCGACGTCGATCGCCATTCGAGCCGTCACGTGGCATGGCTTTCGGAAGAGCATCCTCCCGAAACGAGGCCCCACCCCCAATCCCGTTTGCCGATATAACGGAACACGTCCAAAGGTCGTGCCGACGAATTTTCGCCTGAACGCTCCGTCGGACATTAATTGCGATCGATAATAAGTACGGTACAGCCCCGTCGGCTTAATTCGGCCATCCTTCGAGTGCCCCGTCCGATCCTTAAAGGAACCTTTAAAGCCGAATTGCGACGGGCTAATTAGCACGTCCGCGCGCTGTTCCCACATTAAAACTGAGAGAGCGTCCCGTTCGGGGGATGAGATGCTGAAGGAACGAATGCGCCCCTTTAACCTTTTAATCGCGGCTAGTCACTCCGGACGAATGTGCGCCCGTTAAAAATGCAGCCGCCGCACTTACGACGTGCCGGCAAAATGCGAGCGACATCGTATCGGGTAACCCTCGGCGCCGGATAAAATAGCAGTCCGCAAAGAGGTCCTGATTGCATGACGCAACGTCAGCATCCCTCCCGTGCCGTGTGCCGCTTTTGATAAATCAATTTTCTTACGGGAGCGCGTCTCCCGTACATTCGATTTGTCAGGTTGGATGGAATCCAGAGTGAAGGCATAAGTCAAACACATGTTTGGCGACCGGTCAAAACGCTGAGCGGTCCAAGTGTGTCTCGAGTTTACACATGATTCGGGAAAAAAAACTGACTTCGTTAGACCTGACGCTGGCTGTGAGTCTGACATTTATGAATCTCTGTTTTTCAGGGCCTGTCCGCGGACGTACGCGGGAACGCAGACCGCATCGGTAAGTCATTCTTTCAACGATACGTTCTGTCTCCCGTTCCGAACCTCGTTTCATTACGCGCAATTCGACTCAACGATTACGACTAGTACGAATAAGGCGAACGCGTGGCTTGAGATTCCTCGTACCTATATTCCGGTAACGGGACACGGTGGCGTCAACGTTACTGATTTATGTTAATCGTACGGGCGTAACGTATGCGTTTCAAGTGAAAGTTTACAACCTGCCCACGTTTTGTGGAAATCGCGCCGTGACGCGGGGAAGGAGTTAATGAACGAAGTTCTGAACTGACGCATAATGGCGCATGCTCGACCTACCTGAAAGTTCTGCGTCGCCAGCATCCGCACGGCGGTTGTGACAGTGGGCTTCCGTCGCGGGTCATCTTTCGGCTCTTCCTCTTGAAGAGGCGAAGGACTGAGAGCTCTCGCCCACGATCGCATGCAATATCGATTATGAAACGGAGCGACGCCGCGAGCCCCCATGCATCCTTCCACGCACAATGCCTATAGGAAATCGATTGTAACTACGTATCGCGAACTGGAGAGGCATCCTTTGTTGTGCCAGGGTCATTTACAGCCGCGTCGAACAGAGAAGAACCCTACGACGGGAGCAGCGAGAGTGTCCGAACAGACGCTCTATTCTGCTCATCCGTGGCCACATTTTTTTCGCCCCTTTTCACGAAGCTTAAATAGCAACCCGCCATTTCCTGTTGGTGGCGGTCAATGGAGCGGTGAACGACTCAAATGCCGAGGTCGACTATTGACAATTAATTGCTGGGCGCCAACATGTTGGCTCACCGTCAGAACGAAAGTTCGAGTCTCGACAGCGGTAACAGCGCGCGCGCGCGGAAATGCGATCGGATTTAGTGGACGTCGGACGGACGGTTAGCGGAATCTATAACAGTGCAATGCTGCGAACGCGAACAATGAACTTCTAAGTCATGCTCTATCGTTACTGTTCTCACGCCGATTCGTTTCCACGCAACGCATGTTTCCCATGTCCGTGCATTCAGCATTCGGCGCAGGTACAAAGTTTTCCTCTCGCGAAAGCTTACTTTCCACGGACAGGGCTGAAATGCGGGAAACGCCACTTTCCATTGCCGCCTTTAGAAGCAGCCTGGATCCAGTAGGTAGCAGGCTGATAATGATCGGCAGACGATGTACTCGCGCCTTATTATGAGAAAAGCGAAGACGATGGTCCGTAACAATTAATCGTCGAACGACTGCCAGCTACGGCTTCACTGTTTCCGTGCGAAACGTTCGCATAATGGGAAGCGAGGCAAGTCTCCGATTGGCAATAACCGAAGCCATCTATCGTGATTGATTACCGGGGAGTCAATTTTCTCGTATCGCGAAATTTGCCATTGCGCGATGCGTGGAAATTGTCATTTCCAGGCCAGGCCAGGCGGTCGGCCGTTCGTATAACGGAATCTAGCGATGGACCTACAATGGGATTGGGAGCAAACGCGATTATTCCCCGTCCGTGACGATTCCTAGATTCCACGGTGGCGTGTACGTCGATGAGATTGAAAATTGTCCTGCTCCCGATCGCGATTTATCGACGCGGGCAGCTCGTTCGACGTCCGAGGAATTGCCCTTTACGACGATCGAACCTTATGGCGAACCTACGCGTCCCGGCGGCTGGCACGGGCGGAGGCGCAATAAATGCGATTATTCCCTCCCGTTCGCACCACCTCCGCGTTCTTCTACTTGCACGCGTGCCCACGTGCACGTCTACGGCTGACGCTCACACTCGAGCGCGCCTAAGTGCATACGAGCTCAGGTCCAAGCCAGATATTAGCCGATCGTGACCTTCCGTTACTCGTTTCATGCCTGCAAATTCTGCCTCAGTACAGCACCGTGTCATTCGACTTAATCGTCACCCAGTAGACGGAGGCCCATCGAACGATCGTGCTAGTTCACCGACGACTCTCGAAACTTTCTGCCCGCTCTGCGCCAGGGTCGCACTTGCCAATTTTTTGCCCCGACACCGGCCAACCTGACACTCTCGTTAAACACCGCCAATACCAACGATAATCTTGATCCATCGCCAGCGTCCATCGCGCCTCCAAGCCTTCGGTTCGTCCTGAACTGGCAGCGCGCTGCGCTGAAAAAAAGAGCTCACCCCCCCGATCGAAAAATAAACCATGCAGCAAGTACCGACGATAACCAGCCGCAGCCCGCGTCGGGCCCGCTCGTCAATTATCGTGACCAGCCAAACGAAATTTCGCGTCAATCTGAAAAGCCATCGACGTTGACAGAATGAAAAAAAGCAGCCTGCGAGAGGGTTAGAGGGGCGAGAGAAAGAAGACAGGGGTCCAGAGAGAGCCGGTGCTCTCGAAAAAAAAAAAGGGTCGCCGTTGAAGGTCCCTGGAGCTTTTCGAAGGCGTGCATTCAATGAGCCACACGAGTAGAGGCCTCCGCTCTCTATTCCGGCTCGAGGCAGGGAGGCGAGCGGGCATTTATTAATAGAGATTAAACTCCGCGTCGTGTCGTGCCGTGTGCAAACGCTCTCCCGCGCAGGACGCACGCCGCTCAAGCAGTCTGAGTCAGACCGCGGTCCAGGAAAACAGTTCCGCCAAAATAAACCCTCGCTGCTCTATCCGCGAACGAGTCGCACGGTCGGAAAAAAGTTTTCGAAACTCGGCCCGTCGCGAGTGTACGGCCTCGCGCGTTTCCTCGCCAATTCGGGGCAGGGGAAAAAGTGAGCGTGGCTGGCCAGACGCGTCTGTCTTCGTTGTGGTCGTTTCGGTGAATGTCAGGCAATGTCGTTGGGTCGCGAATGAAAATTCGCGCCTGCGACGCCAGTCTTTTCCGCGAGTGAACGGCGCTGGACGGCAGCGGAAGTGGCCGGTTACCGCGCTTTGCGGAGCAGGCTAGAGCTCGGAGCGCGTGTGTGTGTATGTGCTCGATGGAACAGTGCTCGCTCGGGATCGATCCGTCTCGTGCGTAGATCGGACCGATCGTCGATCGATCGGCGGACACCGGCAGCGGTGCGCTTCGCTTGTTTTTCTTTAGTTTAGGCTTCGTCCACCGGTTCGGAGCAGTGAGTTTCGGAGTGATTCAGGATTTACGGAAGGAGTGATCTAGGGAGTGACCGAGGGAGTTATCGAAGGAGTGAACGAAGGAGTGTTCTCGAACGCTATTACGGGAGAGTGCGTTCGAACGAGGATAAATTGAGAGTACGTGGGGAATTTGCGCAAACGGGTGAGGGTTACGCCGTGAGTGAATAAGTCGTTGCGGAAGCAGCGCATTATGCCAAAAGGTATTACTGCGCTTCGTAGATAATCGTGCACCGCAGCCAGTGACGTTTCGTGACGCGCGTGTGCCGCAGATCGTGAAGGTTCATACCCGGAGATCGGCGGATAAACGCCGCACCCCACTGACGAGCCGGACGGATGCTTCGACTTTTTTTCTAATTAAAGCCTTTTAACGGCCGGCCGATCGTCCTGTTCTTTAAACGCCCGACTGCGATCACGCTCGCGAAACGAGTCGTCTTCCAAGCCCGGAGTAAAATCGAAAACGATTCCTTCCATTATGGCGCGCTCGTTTCTCTATCAGCGCAATTATCTATCGCGTAAAGTGAACACTTTACGATCTCGGTATCGGATACCGGCTTATACGGAGGCATTGATTAGGCCCCTTACGCCCATTGAGTGCTGGCGAGAAATTCCTGCAGCCTCGCCTGCCCAGCGGCGCGGCATCGGTCTTTTTCCGTCATTAAGCCCAATAAACAGCGGCAATTCGGTCGGTCACCCACATGCTGCCGCTGGTCGCGCAGCCTCGCGAAGCTCAATTCACGATCGCGGTCTTCGTCGACGAATTGCTCGGAACGACCGACAATTGACGTATCACTTTACCGGTGAGAGGGCCGGCCGATAAATCATCCGGTCGCAGTCGGCGATTAAACGACGATTAAAGGACGATTAAGCGGCGACTGCCGGTTCAATCGACTTTCACGCAACTCGCCGATCTTCATCACTCTCCTTCGGCTCGTTACCGGTTCGCCCGTATCTCCGCCGTATGTCCGTACGAGCGTTAATCGACTGGTTCCCTCCCCGTCTGCGGTCACGGTACGTTGCGTACGACTATCGAAATTTCGCGCCGGTTCGCTAACCTTGAGTTCGCCAACGCTATCCCGCCAGGCGAGTCTCGCAAGGAGTCTTACGTAATCAATTTTGATCGGCCGGCTGGCTGTAAAGCCATTAGCCGTTCATTCACGCACCCTCGGCACCTACGGGCCTGTAAAATATAGGCGGTCGGATCGAGCGCCTTCGACGTAGGCGTCAGAGGCACAGGAGGCACAGGAGGCACACCGGCCACAGTCGCCTTCGAGACTCGAACGGGCCGATCGAGAGTTCAAACGATTTCCCGCCGGCGAGAGGCGCACGACTTGCATCGGGCCGCGCGAGCGCGAAGATAATTCCGTGCAAACAGACGGGTTACGGCCGAAAATAGCAGTCCGGGCCTTTCGCGAGGCGCCTCCGGATCGACGGAAGCGAGCGTCGCGATGCGCCGCGGCGAGTTTGCGGGTCAGGACCAATGGACGCCGCGCACGGGACCGCACTTGCTTCTCGATCCGATTCCATGGCGTCGGAATTGGCCCCCTCGACGCGACTATCACCGTCAATTAGCTGATCGTCGACGTCGTCCGCGTCTAAAGCCAGCCCGGCTGGCATCGTCGCGCGCGGATGACTCACGCGTTCGACGAAAGTCCGAGTCGCAAGATTGCCCCGGCTCTCGTTACCTTTAGCATTACGGGTTTCTAATCTGCCCGACAGCCCGCGGCCGTCCTTTTATCTGCCCGCCTTCGATTAACTCGAGCACAATCGCCACTTGTTGCAATTCTGCCGCTCCGACGCCTCCCGCTGACGCAACGACTATTATTACTATTGTTGCAGAGTATTTAGAACGGCGCCAAAAAGCATTTTGCAACGGGTCACGGTTGCGCCGACGGATTATTCCTCGAAAATCGTGCCCACCCACCGATCGGCGAGGTCGTTGCAACGTTTTTTCCTTGTCAGTCCGTGATAAGGCTCGGGGATTAAGACGATCGAGGTTCGTTAGGGACGAGAGTGATATCTCAATCGCGCCCACGCAGTCGGTCTCGATAGACTCCAGTCATTTAGCAACGTTCTCCCTGTTACGATTAAAGTACCTCGATCTTCCCGATGCCTGTACCGATCGGATCCTTATCGGCGTCCATTATCTGACTGCGCTGCGAAACGAACTAGGCACTCGGCGTCGACCTAACAAACCGCGTCGTTAGTAAAACTTAGCGTCATGCGAGGTCACAGCGTAACGTTAATTGGACGCAATTGCGCACAAGCGACACATAGGCAGCCACCGAATGATCCCGACCCTCTCTTTTCCTCCCTCCCTCCCTCCCTCCCTCTCTCTCTGTCTCTCCCTCTCTCTCTATCCCTTTCCGAACAGCGTTTTTTGCGGCCTACGAATTTACCGCAAGACACTCTAAATTGCGGCGAGAAGCAAGCGGCGCGGGCCCGTTAAAAGTGTGCCTCGGCAAATTGAGAATTTCCATAAGAACGGCAGCACTCGCGCGCTCTCTTCAAAGTTTTTATCGTCGAAACCTAGTTGCCAGTCGCTCGCAGCAGCCACTGCCTCCAATCCCAGACGAGGGGGGAATCGTTGCATGTCGCGAGAGGAGATCATTTGAGCCGGTCGCAATTGACGATTCGCCGAGCGCGATGAGCGCGAATCGTACGTCGTGCGCGTCGTTGCGTGCCAGACGGATCGACGTCGGTCCACGTCGATCCACGTCGATTCGTCAGCTTCAAAAGGGAAACGCGTCGCTGGCAGCGAGTCGTTCGAAGCCTCGCCGAGCGGAGATCGTAGGCAGAGAGGCGTCGGAGGATGGAAAAAGTACGAGTCGGAGCTTGGAAATAATCTCCATCCCTCTTTCTCTCTCTCTCTCTCTCTCTCTCTCTCTCTATCTCTCGCTCGGCGTCTGTCGTCGTCGTCGTCGTCGTCGTGTTCGCGTCTGTGTCCGTGTCACTCGACGCTGCCGCAGCCACGAATACCTAGACTCAAATCTCGGGCACTTCGCCGTTTAAAGAGCGCCGCGGAAGAGTGACGTGAAAAACATGCGTTACAATGCCGGCTGGCTACAAAGCGGTAAGTGAACACCGCTGGAACGGGACACGATGAAAAGCGAACGTATTTGCTAGTCTCCACCTGTGCCCGGCTTCGCTCGTTTCCCCGTGTGCGCGAACGTCGCACGGACGTCCGATGAAATCGTTGGAATTCGCGAACCTTGCCGACCTGCAGAACATTGACGGGGCCCGGGACGTAGGAGAAATTCGCGTGATCCGCAACAAGGACGTATTTCGCATTTGGGTAGCGCGTGACGTGCGTCGGGATAAGTGCGGTGTGCACTATACGTCAGGCAAAGGTTGCACAGACTGTCTGCACCGATGGTCAGCGTAGACGCTGCGAACGTTACTATGCTGTAACGTGATAGGACACCGTAAAAACCGCGAACATTGACAAATGATGATAGTGCTCCTGCTGTGTGTCATCATGAAGATAGCAGAGTTCTCCGTGGGCCGTGTTAGCCCGCAACTTACCATGCCTGCGCAGCCGCCACATCAATTCTGCGGCAAGCGAAAGAGGCACGAGAGGAACTATTACAGACGGAAGTCCAACGAAAAGTGCAAGTGCTTTCTGCAAAAACGTAAGGGCAGCGATGGCGGAGCCGCGCGCTCCGGCCTCCGATTATCATTGTTATTGCTGTAACGAGCGCGAAGGTCGACGCGCGGTAAAAGCTGTGAAAAGGAATTATGCGTTACGATGATTATAATGTATCGCGTGAAAGTTAAACTCACCGAACGCTGCGTCATGGTGAGCCGAATGGTTTCTGTTTTTCCTCGGCAGCTATATAATTCAATATGGACGACGAATCTGATGTTCGCGTAGCAGCTCTTTTCACACGTTTTACTGCTTCTTACAGTCATTTATAATGATGTATTTACAGATCGTACTGATAACGATTTCTTTCTCACATGTCTGTACCGTCTAATCCAGTTTTTTCATAGTCTGGTTAGTGAAGGTAAACTTTAATCGAGATATGAAAATTCCCTGGTAGCTAATGCTTTCGGTCTACCTATGGATCGTCCAAATATCATTTTTGGGTATATGCAGTATCTAGAAAAATGTCATAACATAAACGTTATGGGAAAAACTGTGCGTTTACCGGTCGACACACTCATCCACCTATCCGCCTGTCGAGCTTAAGTGTTATTTAACCCACATTTTTTTTACCGAGCGACCCTTGTTGTGCCGTGTTGTACCCAGTTACACTATTTGACGTCAGTTTTTGTGGCCGTATTGCATTATTTTGCCGGATTTTGTACCGGCAGATGACTGAAGTATATTTTGACGGTAAATATAAAGGGTGTTAACTGGTTTATCCCTTTTGTGTCGCCATGAGGGATCAAAGGAGAGTACTTTATTGCAACCTGCACCTAGTAAAAGCTGATAGAACCGTTAAAATGGCTTTTATGGTATTTTAATCGATATTGGAGTATTTCGTCCCTAATTTGGCACTTATTTGACTGGCTTACCCTTATCGTATGACATTAGCCGATCAATGGGGGGAACTTTAGCATAACTTAGGGGCTTTTTAGTCAACAATGAAGCATATTAGCGCCAATTTTACACATGTCTGATTGGTTTATATTCTTATTTCAAGTTGATGGACAGGCAAGGGAGATTATCTGGTCGTAATTTACTCTTAATAGAAGATGATAAACCTGACTAAATAGCCTTTTTTAACTTTTACTCGTTAGAGGATCATTTTAGCACCATTTTGACACACGTTTGGCTGACTTGTACTTACCACATTGGACGACGAATTGAGGGTACTTTGGCATAAATTGGACTTCCTAAAATATCCTAAAACATCGCCAAAATTGCCAAAAAACATAAACAAATGCTTGTACATAGTTTGGATTTTGTACCACCCTATCCCATGAATTTTTACTCGCTCTGAATGTTGGTCACACGTAAAGTTCCGAAGTCCTAATAGTTTCTGAGATACAGCCATTTTTCGTAATTGAAAAAAGAGTCAAGAAATCACACATTTTTTAAGTGGTACCTCTTCTCATTTTTGCGAGAAGTCGAAGATCGCCAGAACAAAACGCCCTTTTGCTATCTTGCAGGGAATAAAAAAAAACTCAGAGCCTTTTTCCGTTCATCGCAATTCGCTTTAGTTTTGAAGTTACAACCAAGAAACGACTGAAAAATGGGATCTCAAAAAGTCGTCAAAATATAAAAATCTTCCCATCAACTTGTGCTTGTACATGGTAAAACAAAAGCAAAATGAGATCACAAGAATCGCAATCGCAGCCATCTAAGTGTAATAATTTCAGAGATAAATCCAAATATAAAGTAGTAAACGATGGAAATTTGTCTTTTTCCAGCTTATGCCACATACAAACATTTTTGCCTGATTTATAAATATATAAAGCAAAGAAAGATGAAAGAGAACTAATAAAATCTCAAACAGAACAGTCTAAGTGAACTAATTTAGTAGATATGGCGGAAAATGGGTAAGAAATTTACGAAAAACGGCCATCTCCCTACGCCTGCATCGTACACAGGCCAGAAACCATTAACTTTCCCCAAAAATATAAGGACAGGGTGAAAGCGAATTATAATTAGAATATACCTGTTACGGTGAACGTCAGAGGTTTGAAATCTAGACGAAGGTCTTGATGAAATATCGAGATAACAGTATAAAGTAACTTTCCCGGAAAGTCGAACCATCCTACATCTTGATGAACCTTCATCGTGACGAGAGATCTTCGAAAGTTTGAAATCAATTCATGAGTCCTTTATATAAAAAGACGATACTAGATGCTATCGACTGCTATTCACAAATCATACACCTGATATAATCAGAAAAAACGCAAGGTTGTTTTCAAACTGATAACAGGTTGCCAGAGTATCTTGGAATGTTTTCCATGGTCCCACTGACACATTTGACACGACAATCCTGAAACGCGATCTCATATATCGATACTGTATATTTCGCTGACGCGGCATGAAACATAATCAGTGTCACTATTTTTGCCAACAAACCGTACATGTGTATGCGATACAGCTGACACCGTGCAGCAGCGACAATTCCCGACACATCTGCCGACTCGTTTAACAAGACCCGATGAAGAAAAAGTCTAGAAGCGTTTCACCATATGCCTTCTGCTCTCCGTCACTCCTTAACTCGAACGTCGGCCTTAAAAACTTCCTGTCGAACGCAGCACCGTCGAGATTTCCCCGTAATCTCAACTTTCAACCGAGTGGCGGACTGATTTCGGACTAAAATGCCACTGGCAAAGATACTGTACAAAAAGCGTAATCGTTCATCCATGTCTTTCGAACCCGACGTATCGAATTACTCAGCTAGTCTTTCGATAACGACTCGGCCGTCCCCTTTAACAGCTCGTAACATGCTCGTATGATCGACTCTAACGTCGAAGAATCACGTACCGACGTCGGAAAATGTCCACGAGTCATAACACTTTCCGAGAAGGCCAGTCTCAGGTTTTCGCGCATATTATGTTTCGTTGCACAGACGTAAAATTTCGCCGATGAGTTTCAAAACTTGGCCAACCAAACTTCTTCTTCTACCGTGCCTTCGCTCCCGACTTTCCGCTCTAAAATTATCCGTTTGCCCTCGACACTGCCGAACGAAATATCCTGGTGGCATTCTTCCACGGAATGACGAAGTTTAAGTGCATTGAAAATGCGCGCCGTTATGCCAGTCCGAAATTCGAACGGACCCATTGTTCATCGACCGAGGCGGTAAAAACGGCGCCATACGAGAGCAAAGAATTGAATAACGCTGACGGAAGACAAAAATTCTAGAGAGAGAACATTGAACGGCATGGAATGCCGGAGTTGAATTTTACGGCGACACTCGAAATAAAGTACTCGTCTGAGACAAAGGAAACCGAAGCCGTTTCAAATTCGTGACACCGTCGACGCATGTACGGAAAACCGAAGATATTCTGAAATGGAATGCGTGATTCAGCTGGCATGCGACTCAACAATGACATCACTGTCTCACAGTAGCGTACCGTGGCCGCCCCATGTATACGGTTCCACTGTTCGCAGTGAATTTGATACACCCGAAAGGAAAATAATATGAACCGCACGACCGCGTTAGTGGACAAACAATTCCACTGCGATACGTAGGAAGTTAGCTGATATGAAGTGCCCAAACAGCGTCGCCTTTATTCCTACGTCCCACTCTTACCATCCGTACTACTTATTTATTCGTGCTACATACTAGTTCGTACTACTTACCGTCCTTACGTAATGGCATTAAAAATGTTCCGTTCCATAAATACGTTATTAGTTGGAACTAACGCGATGAAGGAACTTAAAATAAAAATCCCTTTAAGGAAAAGGTTTGATGTTGATTATAAGTCACGGCCTTTAAATGCCGGCGCGGCCCTAATTTGTCCGTCTACTTCCTTTTACCCAACCCCTATGCTCATTGAGTTGTGCTCATGCGCCGCGGTGATCCCTCGTCCCTGCCATAGGCGCAGTTTAAATGAATTTCTAACAGTGAGCGGTGTCGGGTTCGTAATCGTGTCGCCATATGGTCGCGGCAATAAGTGTTTTCGGATAACATTTATTTCGTGTAAATATTCTCCGCAAAACCGGATTAACCGCGGCCAAGGCGGGTGCGATGAGACGCATTCCATTCAGGTAAATGGTTGAACAATAAGCGCTTAGAACCGTCCTATTTACCTCGAGTCCCATCCGCGCACCGTGCAACGTGCCCAGCGATGCAGGTCATTATTATATCGCTTCCTTTCATACGGCAATTACACTCCCAGATTGGGTAACGACTTTCGTACCTGCGCGGTAAAATTTACACGCTTCTCAGAAATATTTAGGTATAGCGTGTGTGCACAGAACGGTGGGAACTATTAATTAACGCAGTGCATTCCTGCCATTGTGCGCCTCACCATTTTATCATTGCTATACCGAAGTCGTATTGTACTAACTGTACCTAGGAACCTCACGGTCGATTGATTTTTGGTGACGGTGCTTCGTCAACCGTCGTGTTAAGCGGGCACGTTGCCAGTATCTTGCTCAATTTTCATCTAACCTGACACGAAGGGGTCTAGGCTATTCAAAGTTCCCCTTAACCGCGGAAACATGTCACACCGCTGTAGCAATCAGATGCTCAAACATTGAACCGCATCCGCCTATGCCTACCTCAATCTCTTATCTGTCAATCAACGCGCTAAGCCCCTAAAATTTCAACAGCAAAAATACGTTTCTTATCTCTAGCTGCGCGCAGACAGGATCTGCATTACCGGCACAGTTCGTGCACTGACATTTCACGCTACATGCATAGGCGTACGTCGATCGATTCATCACTCAGCACTCTCCCTATAACCTCAAACAGTTTTCTCCTTCCTTGGCTCTGGCACGATGCGCGCGATCTTTTTCAGTTCAGCCTCGATGCAAAGCGCGGGCGCATCGGTTCGGGGAACACAGTGCGGCCATAACCTCGGTACTGACGTCATTGACTGCCAATTTGCCCCATCAGCAAGACGATCACAATCGGAACAAACGGAAGACAGTCGCCTATCGCTTGTCTTATCGCGCGCCAAAAATCCGTCTTATCGAAGTCAATTGTTTTGACGAAACGGTCTTGCACGCCTGACAAGTTCTTGCTTAGTCGAGCGAGAAATGACGTTTCGGCCAGTCTTGGCGCGCCTGTCGTTTTCCATTCGCGCGCGTGTGATCGATCAAGAGATTGCCATGTAAAGGGGCCCTAGCGAATTTTGTAACACTCACGAGTCCGCGCGCACGTTGCGAGGTTCTCGTCTCTTCTTTGGCTCGGCTGTGTGTACGTGAGAGTGCTGCTCGAGCAACGTTGTTCGTGTTACTCCTTTTGGGCGAACGATATGGCGCGTCATCGGGGCTGACTGTTTTGGATGATGCAGTTTGTGCTGCGTCTCGTCTGTCATTGTTGAAACCTCGAGATGTAAACAAGAGTGTGCGTGGTGTAGTGCGATAGACGTATGGTGTCGTAAGACTTGGTTTCAATGTGAGTAAGCATCGTTCTCGGAATGAATTTGTGCTAAGCGCGTTTTCTAAGTTCGACGATAGTCCCTTGTTACTTCGGTCGTTGAATAATCGAAACG
Source organism: Anoplius nigerrimus (assembly GCA_914767735.1). NCBI lineage: Eukaryota > Metazoa > Arthropoda > Insecta > Hymenoptera > Pompilidae > Anoplius > Anoplius nigerrimus. The sequence continues at coordinate 10,776,220 of OU612088.1, read as the reverse complement.
TTGGGCTAGTCCGGCTAGTCTCACTTTAATGACGTCGCTGATCACTGATCAGTTTTCTCTTATGGAATGTTAAAATACAGGAATGTGTCGCTACAAGTTTCTCGAATAAATTTGTGTTAACTGTGTGTCAGAGACGATGCACATACTATATTTTGCCGCGTAAACAGTGTTCTCTAAACCTAGTCTGTCATTTTAGTTGTCGTGCTTGGATAATTATCTGGGGCTGTTTTTAATCTGGTACAATGAAAAAACTACTACTTGAAACGTCTTAAGCGAGTCCAGTTTTTTAGTTCACGATTGCTATAATTTTACGTCTTGCCATAAAACGATGTCATGCGAACGTATCTCGCGGGATGTTAGACGTCCGTTAACGTAATAACTATTAATAACACCCTGTAAATGAATTCCTTATTATCCTCGAACGTTCGAACGTTCTTGATAAACAGTAACCTCCCACATAATTTATGATCACGTGGTGTACGTGTTATGCGCACGTGTGTGCGTGACCCCCTTACTGTAATGCAGAGATCCACACATCAGGGAAAATAGCATGTAAATGAATTTTCTGAATGTCATGTAAATTCTTACTGATGATTCATTATGTGCATCGCAAGTTTTATGTTGACTACATATGTTCTTTGAATACGTTTAATGATTGGGTATAAACACTCAATTAACCATTTGCGCTCTTCATTCAAAAAATAATTTTCAGGTACAGGCAAAGGGGCTGCAGTGATGGAAGATCCTCAAACACCTGGATCCGATTGCAATTCCAATCCAGCAACGGATTCCATTCAGCAAGATCTCATTAGTTCTGACTTTGTACAGGATAATCTTGAATACCAATGGTTCATTGATTATGGGTGTGTATAGTTTTCCAGTAACATCATGACTTGTAAAAATCCATAGTCATATTATTGTGGAATAATATTGAGCATTACTAATATTTTTAGGTACAGAGATGGAGGACTACATGTTCACCCAAGTGTCCTTTCCTCGCTCTCTGGATCATATTCACGGGAGGACCTGGGTTATTATGATGATCTTGCTCGCAATTTGGATGCCAATTTGGCTGAAATTGATATGGAAAGTTTTCGAACTGCAGACATTCACACTCTTCTTACAGCATTGCCTGTTATGTGTACCGATCCAGTTCAGCATTCAGAGGTGAGATCCATTGGTATATTGTAGCACTTCGACCTATTCAAATGAATCTGTGAAACAGTTTATGTATTGTTTGAATACGTTTCTATAGCACACTAGAACATTAGAAACACCTCTCTTGTACTTAGAATGTTATAGTCAGGAGGTTTGAAAATATTTTTTAACCTTAGTTTTAAGGGAATTGCCAATATCCATGCCATGCATTAAATGAAATTGTTTTCAAGCCTTGATACTTAGAAACAATCAATAGTATTTCAAATACACCTTCATCTCTGTTCATTGTGTTTAGAGTATACTTTCGTATGTATTATATGCACAGTGTGTGTGTGCACTGTGTCCGTTGCAACTATACAGCAAGATATCATTGTCATGCATTTCACCGGTTTTTTAAATTCGTTTAAATTCGTTACCAGAATGGTTTTTAGACCCTGTGTTCTTGTGAATAAAAATAAAATAAAAGCCCAAGTAAATTTTAACTTAAATATGTGTTCCCTTATCGCGGCAGTTTAACTATCAAAGGGAACGATATGCCAGTATATCTGGATCCGTTATGGAAAAGCTTGACATCGGTTCCTCAATCAGCCCTCATACTAGCAGCCAGGTATGATATCGGCTGATATCTCCGACATTTTTTACATGAATTACACGACTCCAAGCATTTAAAAAAAGCATCGCTTGTTAATATTGACGAAATGATCATCTGCCGTTAAACCTGAAGATTTAATTAAACGAGCTTTTTATACGCATGGTTAACAGCAAGTGTACCTGCTAGATTAATTAGCCTGTAGTTTCACGAACCAGATCACCTATGAAGCAAGCTAAAAGGCCTACAAGAGTACATGGAGAAAATGAAATGCAATGTTTGGAATTCAGATGCATGACAATAATGTTCCATTAGTTGCGTGGCAAAAGCATGATAACGTTGAGTTATTGCACTCGAAAAAGATATTGATGATGATGTAATAATACTTGTTCTTTTTTAAAGGGAGAAGACTCGGCTTGTTCAACGACGGACACAATATCGATATGCAAGTCTTCGTTACTATTCTCCCCCTTGAAAGAGACACCCGTACTACCACCGGGGGGTAGCTACAGCGTCGACTCTCTGGACTGCGAAGATATGTTACTCACGTGCCAAGCAAATAATAAAAATAACTACACCATCGCGTTCGAAGGTAGCATCACAATGTATTCAGACGGTTCTCAAGATTTCGAAAATCAGGGTAAAAATCTGCTTTATTAGCCGCGCTATCGGACGAAATTCAGGCTGCCTCCCCTTCTCTGCGGCTGTGATACGTGTGTACACTCGAGAGTAATCATTTTTACTTCTTGCAGAGAAACAAAAAACGTACGAACCGCCGGAAGGATATTATAATCGAAAAGAAGATTTGAAAAATATTCTTGATCTATCAATGGCGTGCTCCGATTCCAAGATATACACAACGTGGAGCACTCTGAAACATTCTTCCATGAACAAAGTTATTACACGTCACTCCTCCGGCAATAATAATACGAATCCCAATTTCTTGCAAGGGACCGGAAACGTGATGCTCAACGTCGGCAAAAGGAGTCAAAGTCTGCCGGATCTTAGACGGGCTCGCGAAATGCATCACGTTAACGTTCCTTTAAATTTTTCCGTAAGTATTACCGGGAAGAGCTAAAAATACTACAATGATTTGGTTCGAGTAATACATATGTCAACTGCCTTATCAAATCTGCAGGTTGATTCAGCTGAATCGAACCATCACGTGCAACAATTACAAAGTTCAGGGTCGGTGATGAGTCGTTCGGTGAACGAAGAGAGTTCCGACAGCGGTGAACATAATTCGACCGGGAAGAAGTTGCAGAATTTAAGTCTGGTAAGGCTATTTATGAAGCAGAAGAGTATGAGCGCTGAGGGAATGAGCTTCACGCTCGACCAGTCGGACTCAGCCAGTGATAATGGATGGCCTACGAGCAATAGCGGCAGCGACAGCATTACGAATACAAATACAAATACTCGAATACAGCGACAGAATATAAATAATTGCAATCGTCAAACGAGAAATGATTTCGCGATGAATTGGGTGCAGAGCGATTACTACCATCGACAGACTACGGACGAGCAGCATCGAGAAACGTTAAGTGACATTCCAAAGCACTCGACACCCATCAAGGAAAACGCGGACGACATAATGTCATCCATTTCCGTGGAGGAACTCTCTGAGAGTATGCCTAGCTCGGATATTCTGCAGGATAATCAAAAGGAGCAGCGCGACCTCGACAATATTCGCAATAACTTCGAGCCACCGACGAAGTGCGCATGGATGGCCTCGTTAGAGACTAAGCGTCCAATCTGCAAAACGACCGGCATACAGGCAAAAGCGGATATGGAAGATAACGAGGTCCAGACATCCCTGATATATCCGATGCCCGTTGACAAGCAGACACCCTCATTGCGAGAGACTGTCGTTAACAAGAAGCCGGTGTACGTTGTCTATCCGAATTACACTTTGCCTGACCTATCGTTTCTCAGTATTAAGGACACGAAGCTGGACAACGTTTCCCTGAAACCGCAGAATCTCGGAAAGGGTAAGACTGGGTGGCGAAACACTTGCAGGTCTGGTCGACCATTTTCGTGCAACGACATCGACGCCCTCAGGCAGCGCGGTTTCTCTCACGTGAAGGACTGGGAGTCGCTGACATTCCTCTTACCTGCAGAGTACAAAAAGATTCTGCACGATGTGCCGGAAGTATCAAAGCATATCAACATTCATGAGAAGGCTGAGAAGCCGCTGTTCTGCTTGTCGCCACCGATGCGCCATAGAGCTCGGCAGATGGGCGAGGTCATTCCCATATACACGTCGTCGACGAGCAGCACTGCGACGCAACCGTCTTCGGGATATCGGGGTTCCTCGACTATTTTGACAGACTCCTCGACGAATCAGCAGGGATTGTCGAACAATACGTCGAACCCGCTCTACCTTTATCGTTACGACAGTATTAGCTCGGAGGCCAGTTTAGTGAGTAACGAGAAGAAGTTGCACAGGCAGCTGAGTCAGACAAAGGGCATGGGCTCGAACTTGCCGAAAAGGTCGATGTCATTGCCACATGGCGATAAGGAGAGCGACTGCAAGGTGCCTCCAAGGCCACCTTTGCCGAGGAGTATTTTGAGAAAGAACAAAACCTCCGGAAACAAGAGGTACAGCATGTTTGAGATGGGCGGTGTCGAGGAAGTGGAGGATCAAACGCCGGAGTCGAACAAGAGGATGTCGCTACAAGAACCGTGTTACATGAACAATGATCTGCAGTTGCTGTATCGTGGACGAATTGTCGATTCGGAGAAGGACGTTGATGAAACAGAGGAGAGGTATCAAACAGGTAGGTTTGCAATGCATTTGTAAAATGAATGCGACACATGACCCATTTTCGTTCGACAAAGAGAGACAATAGCTTATTTTCTACAGAGAGGCTGAATGAAGTCATGACGAATGCAGAGGTAGAGTCTGAAAGTTCCCAGCATAGCGAAGATGAGGTTAAGCAATTGGAAGAGTTCTTGAAGCGTAGCGGATTCTCATCCCAAAGTAGCGATGGCGATACCGAAGATCCGGACGTCAAGCTGAGATCTTACGTTAGAAAGTTTTTAGCTCTTCGAATGAACAAAGATGTCGCGAGGAACGTTGATATGGGAGAGTCACAGAAGAAGACTGTCAGCTTTGCTGTCCACCAAAGAAAAAAGTATTTAGACAATAAGGTAATGTCTGAGTAATATCTTGATGTACTTCCAGCGAAATGACATGGATTAAGACGAATAAATCATTTTCAGACAAGCAATCCAATGAATGCTACCGCGAACGATCAAAGTAAAGATCGATCTCTTGCAGAGGAATGCAAGGAAGTATTACCTGATAGCAAAGTATTGGATTTAGATGAGAAAAAACGTAAATATGCTTCCATATATGTTTTTATCAGTCAATTCATCGCATATTAACTCATACCATTTTTTTTTTAGGAATGATATCGTCCGTAAACAAAGCCGTCGATTCTTTGTTAAAGTATTGGGACTCTGAGTCCGTACATAGACGACAAAATTACGGTGACAAAGACGAGTGTGCTCAACTTTGCGTCAGTCATCTATGCCCCGCTCTGTACGCCATTATGTCGGACGGTCTCAAACCGCATTTAAATTCCACGTTCGGGCCAATTACTAATAGCGTTTGGCAAGTTGTCGAGGCTTCCTCTCAACAAGTCCCGCTAACTAAAACATTGAACGAATTGGTGCAGAAAATCAATGGCGAAGATGTTATCACAGAGGGCATGCTCAAGTTCCACGCGTTTGTTTTTGGACTTTTAAAGTGAGTGGCTCTTATGCAAATGATGATGCACTGCATCTGCCTCTTTCTAAAGCAAATATCCTTTTACCCTTATTTAGTCTCCGAGCGTTGGACGCGTGGTTTGAATATCTATGCACAAGGGAATCGATACTCCGGAAACATTACAGCAGTAACAGTCTGTTCGTTGCAGCGTTGGCAAACACGAATGCCCGAGAAGTTGCCGACGCTTTACTACATATTCTAAACCCGTTAGCCTTTTATCCGTTCGAATTGGATCTGCTGTATCAATACCGTCAGTTGCATAACAGTTTTGGGAATATGAACACCCACGCCATGAACGTAAGTGTCGCTAAAATCCAATTTACGCTCGAGCGCAAATCGAAGAAAGCCTTATCAATATTGCAGGCTGTAAATTTCAAGAACGTCGACTTCTCCCCGAAAGACTACCATTACGATGGGCCAGCACCATGTCCAGCAGCTCTCAGTCCACGAAAGACACGTCCACGTTCCTGCGTCGCTTATTACAATCACGAGGACAAATCAAATACCGCGCATAAGACTGATATCGAGAATGTGGTGAAAAAACGCTTCAGCAATCCGATCGGCTCGAAGGCCTTCCACGCTCTCGACAAATTGGCATCTGAAGACTCCGAGGACTACACCGACAGTCTCGAGCATTCTCCGCTGAACAGAGGCGCGAAGAAGCAACCACCGCCAACGAAGTTATTAAGTCCGGACGGGAAGAATGACGACGACGACACGATGACGGGTGAGGCAAAGTTCCGAAAACTTCAAGAAAAATGGGAATTGATGGTGGGCAAGGAGGAGTCGAAGGCTCAGCCGCCTGTCCCCGTTTCTCCGTCGAGAACTACGCCTGGAAAATCGAAGATACCGCGACTTCTAACTTCGCCGGTGAAACAAGTAAACTTGCCGCTGGCCAATGCAAAGCCGGCAAAGTCTCCTGTGACGGGTATTCCGTCCTTGAAGAAACCCGCCATGTTACCGACGCCAAAGAGCACGGCTGCTAAGAAGGCCGTCGAAACGAGGGGAAAGGACACAACGAGGCGGACAAGTAGATTGGATCAGGAAGCGTTGGGAACGCAGAGGACACATTTGACGAGGCCTAGCTCATTGCCGTACAAATCGCATGTTCTGTCGAAGGAGAAGAGTTTGGCGTCGCCGCACAGACGAGCTGCGTCCACGTCGTTGCCAAGACCAACCGCGACGCCAGTATCGAGAAATCCACCCGTAAAACATGCGGTCAAGTAAGTCGTAGACATTCATATTACGTTCGCCTGCATTATGAAATCCGTTCGGTTTCGGACGATAGCATTTCTATTTATTTGCTATAATTAATTGTTTCTTTGTTAAACGATAGTGTAGCTTGGCTTTGTCACGTTTAAGTGCTACTATTTTACGTTGGTGAGTCATTTTTCTTCAGTTGCCTGTTATTTTGGTTCGTTCCCTTTTCCGTAGATTAAGGCAATAACAGTTGTGGCATGCCGATTCCAGAGAAGTCCGCACACTCACGCAACGAGTACCATCCGACAGTGGTCATCTCTCGTTTGGGGAAGGGGAGAAGCTCAGAGTTATTTTAGAGGTAGACAACAAGTGGTTACTATGTGCAAGAGGTGACCGAAAAGGTCTGGTTCCGAGAATGTGTGTCCATCCTATTCCGACCTAGCCCCGCCTTTAATGTTACACAAGTACCATAGTTACTTAAGCGGAACAAAAGGAAGTGACTGCACTTCTGTGGAACTATTAAATCGATACGCGTCAGAAGATGAGGAAGGAAGGGTGGCACGTGTACAGTGTATCAAAGGGGAAGGCGTAGGGATCGTTTTCAAATTGCGATACAGTAATGTTACCCCCCCAGCGTAAAACGTTAACCATTTTGAATGCTTCATTTATATCGAGCCGCGATATTATCACAACTCAAAGAGACTATTGTCATTGACGAGAGAATAGAGGTACCACTAGTCATAGGCTTTCAAACCAGATTATATTTAATTAATTTGAACATACACCTATTTATAACCAAAATGTACATATATACAGTAATATGGTAATAACGACGATGAGGACGACAATGATGATGTGTAATAACTTATAATATTATGAATGTAACTGTGATCATAGCGAATAGGCGAATAAGATTATTACTACGGGCGTGCGGTGGACATCATTTTATTTTTGATGTTTGTGTAACTTTAATATTTTATTCTTGTCCATACACCGTACGACATCGCACGTGCAAGTCTTTATCCCCATTTTTAATTCGTTTTATTTGATGTATAAATTTCTTAATATACCCGCCCCTCCACGCGCTTGTGATTTGCAGTAATCACGTTTTTTACTTGCTTCATGTATTCCTTAGTATGTGAGAGCATACAGTGTAATCAAATAAAAAGACCTATTGTAATTACATTTCACTGTACATTCTTTCGCGCAGTGATACATTCCCTGCATTATATGTTACGATTACAGCCGAAACGAATAAACATGCAATGCAAAGTTCTAGGCAAGAGCTATTACCATCGAGACGTATATAAAACGAAACATAGTACTGTTTATTTATATAGTGTAAACCGTTGAGAAAAATTAGACATTTATATTTGTACAGTGCATCAGATCAATGCACTGTTACAAATTAGTTACCAAAAAGTTAAGTTAGACTCTATGCATAACAACTAGAATGTTTAAGCGATCGTAGAAAAAAATGTCAATGACAGCTGCTTTTCACACGTCTGCCTCATAATTCATTTTATTAATGTTATTCTTGTCCCGTGAAACATATGTCTGTATATGTTTATATAAATAAACTGTCTATGTTTATAATGTTATCATTTATTCTCAAATAATATGTTCCCACTCATGATCAATCAAAATCATTCATTATCGTCGTTATCCTTCTCACCGAATTGAAAGAGCTTAGCTTCTGTTTCTGTATAACGTTCAGAGAATTCCATGTACAACTGTATATCGATAACAACAGCGACTGACTGATTTTTAGCTTCAGCTTAAAAGTCTTACGAATCTTTTGCAAATATTTCACGTTACGTACATAATCGTACAATGCTCCTTATGTTAAACACTTATTTCTCCTTTATTAATACAGAGGAGTATGCCGCTGGGATTTGGATTTTTTGTTTGGCGGGCATGCATATACACTTGCAGATTATTCACGCTGACGCGTTTTTGTACACAATTATCCCAGTGAACTGGTACGATCAACACGCAATATCGTCAGGAACTATTTCTGCAATGGACATAGGCGCCTGTCGACCGTCATCCCAAGAAATGATATATCAAGAATCAATTTGATCAGAGAACATTTTTTATCTCCCACTAAACAATGCCCGGAGCACGCTTGCTACAAAAATTTTCATTCCCATGAACGTTATTGCATGGGATTACCATTGAGGCCGATATGCGGAGCGAAATATATTCGATTACTTAGACATGTACGCCATCGTACGAACGTCAAAAAACTGTTTAAACGCGTAAGTGTTATACGCATAGTTCGCAGCAGATCATGAAACTCGGCATACCGTCCTCAATGCAAACATTATCCTGAAGACAGTTACATCCGGTGTGCGTAGGAACATTCTATTGCTATGATTCATACTATGTTAAGTGATAAATAAGAACATATTCTTCTTTTTTTCCCTTAGTAATCTTACTTCTACAATTACGGTCTTATTAGATCATATTTACAGTCAGCTTATGCTCTCGGACCGGACAAACACGGATACGACAAATATCGTGTCCGATCTCGATCCGTTCCTCCTTGATAAACTTTAATCTGAACGTATTACGTATATATATATATAGCAGCTAGACCTTTTTCCGTTAGAAATATAACTATAAAACACAAATTACATAAAAGTTTTTTTTTTTACGCGCTGGTAATAATAACAAACAGTACCAGAAAGCAGACTTTGTCATTCGGGTTGTGCCTCAGGTAAATATAAAAGTCGTTACGGCATAAGAATTAGTTTAGCATTTCTCTCTCTCCCTTTCTCTCCCTCTCGCTCTTTCTCTTCCCGCGCGCATGTCTGGCCTATAAAATCTAAAAATATTTCAATTAGGCTCTCGTTACATATTCAACAATCGGGTATGATCCGCACACATGATATAACACATACAAGAATCAGATTTCTTCTCTTACAATCTAATGAAATCAAAAAGACATTATGCTAAAACATTCACGAGGTATTATCATTTAAATAAAGACATGTATATTAAAAAGCATGAGTCACAATATGATTTGTTTGCATTGATATCCTTCTACACGACACATTCTATGGTGACTGGAATGCCTTCGCGGTACTGTCAAATCTTTCATATCAAAACGTAAATTTATCGTATGCTCACAACATGAGGCTTAGCTAAAAACAAGCGGCATAGCATGATACATTTAATGCTTGTGGTACGATTTATATATGTCACTTATGTACAAATATTTCAAAATGTTACCCCATCATTGCGCTCTTTTTGATCTGCTGGGACTTGAACAATGGTAAATGAAGCAGATATAATAATGCTCGTTGGCTTGCATTAATAAATTGCCACAAAAACGGTCTCTGATTGAATATGAATAGCGTATAACGCTTAAGATACAAAGATCCGTACAAACGAATCTTACTATGTATGAACATGAGATACGTATTGTCCCAGTTTTCCCGATCATTCGAACAACTTTGCACCACTCAAAGAATAGCAATGATGAGATTAGAGCGTTCATCTTCCATCGTCTTAGGATAAAAATTTCGAATGTGACGCGCTATAAAGTAAAGATTTAAAACATGATTTTTAGACGATTGCAGATATCTACAATTCGATATGTAAAACTTCAAAAGTTATTTAACTGTAGATAATGATTAACCCCTAATTAATGATGAGGCACATTTCAGAGGCAGCTGTTAAAATCTCAGACTTTCTTTGTACGTGCTAAAACTGAGAACGAGTTACTAAATGAATCTAACAACGTTAGCAGCAGGGAACGTTACGCTTCTTGCTGACGGACGATATGAAGCACTTAACGTTTAATGTTGCGCATGTGGAAATACATAATTCATGAAATACTTGTTACAGATTACCATTAAACATTATATAATATGTTCCTTAAAAAATGTGTACCGCGCAACTAATTAGGGGTCAATCGTTCATTCTCAATAGTATATTATGTAGATTACATAGGTACATCCCCCTCGTTTGTCTCTGTGCCTTATTTAATCACGAATGAATATACAAAGATGAAGAAGCGCTATTGTTATGCATAGATTATCCTTTTGGCACTGTTAAAGCCCAATACGAGAAATCCTTACACTTGCTCTGATACGATAGACAATCGGAAATAATGTTGGGCGACCGAGAAATACTGTTAGGCCTTACGTTGTATCGCCGCAAACGATTTTTACTCATTTTAATAATTTATCACAGTTCATGATGTGCTTGAAAAATCAGCTTCGTTATCTTAATCGCGTTTACCTTTTACGCAACAAAATTAGCTTTATATCTATACACCTCCTTGCAGCCCGAGTGTAAAAATTCCCTTTGTAAAACGTTTCCATATATCGAAGTTTCAGATCTCTGACAACGTTGCTACTATTATTGTCGCCTACAATAATTCTGTTCATGTTTTTCACATGTGGCATGTACAATCCGTAAAAGTACACTCAGAGCAAGTGAAGGATATTAATTTGATGAGAATCGTTACATTCATCAAAGTCGTCGCTTAAATTAAGTTACAATACAATCGAAAGGAAAAAAACAATTCGCATCTTGAACGGTCAGTGTGTCACGCTTTCGTGATTGATTTCACGCCAGCGAAAAACGTCAATACGTACAGCACGTATCCTATCAGTCATAACTATCAGAAGCGGGTGAGTGTGCGTCTTTTTGTTTTAAGAAGGGGAAACAGATGAAACGGAATACCTGATGTAAACCTTCCACGTTTGGACAATTGTTCACATGTGTATAACGCTGCTCGACAGAAACTTACGCCGCTCAACAGTCTTTAATGAAATTCAATGAAAAGAGATATGTGTGCCTTCCATGTATTTGCCTGTGAAATCAATATAGCGGTTGGCACATTAACTCAGAGCAGAACATATGCAATGTAGATTGGAATAGTTATTGTGAATAAGATGAAACGTTAGTACAGTGATAGTTGATAACTGTACTGCTCGAAATGAGAAATAATATTAAGCGATGTAAGAAAATAACGTTTGTGAAGTTTCAGAACATTTTCGCTGAAGATAAGATGCTCCGTTCTACTCAACACATGTAAGAGCAAAGTCTCTATATTAACGTGCCGATGGCACATAAGCCGAATGCAGTGAGTAAACATTGGGCTGAATATGTCTAAGTAAAAATTTTCGTGTATAAAAGAAAGTAGAAGAAGAAAATGAATTCCAAACCAAAATAATCGCATAATTTAAGAACAATAGTTTTTGCACAGTTTCAAGCAATACGTGCAAGAAGACATTCACTTTACATGTTGGAATTTGAATCATGGACACAGATTAATGATGTAAGAACGTGACTTTTGATTTTGTTAACACTTCGAATTCCGAATATCAGCTTCTACTCGTGATTGATTCGCACATGACATGCGATTCACGTAAACTCATTATACCTCGTTATTCATTTCTATTCATTATTCAGAAGAGACGTGATCCGAGCCGCTCAACGCGTGAACAACAAAATGGCGAATTCATGTGATGCAAATGTTTAGGCCTAAGAATTTCCATGGCAAAAATTCCATCTGCGTAAAGTAAAAAATAGTCTCAATTGAGGCAACGAAGAACAATTTAACGATCGGGAACTGCGGAAGAATGGGAACCGAAAACTATGAATTCCGATTTATCTCGTGCAAAGATCCTAATAAATTCCTCGTGGTTTTTCAATCAGTCAACTCGATTGTGTCTACCAGGTACTTTGTAACAAGGTCGTTTATGCCATCCTCGTTATTTTAACAACGCGCGCGCGCGATGCGACTTTGCGGATAAAATTTTTCCATTCAACATTCAGTCCCTCTTTCACTTGACCCTATTGTTTATTTCTTTTTTTTTTATTCGTTTTGTGACCACAGAATGATATCTGCACGATTGCTCCCATCAATGAAGAATGCCAATAACGTTTGTCCCGTGTAAAAGTGTTAACGGTCATTGGAATGAAGCAGCCATGTAATTCATCTTTAACACGCGTATGAGTGTATTATTTAATATAAGATACTCTTAATGTAAAACTCTTTGACATAGATTCGTCGTTTCGATTATATTTTTTGACCGAGGAACGCGTCCTAATTCTGTGTGTCGCTGGCAACGCGCGTTAATGATTCTCAAATTCCAGTATGGAATCAGAAACGTGAATTGCTCTTGATACTAAACAAACACGGCGATATGATTCGACCAGCCGCCATGACATTTTTCTCCAGTCAATATTTCGCAATGACAAAGCATAAGATAATTTCTGTTACCCCCGCCTCCATTTGTCAAACATAATATTCGATCTCATACAATTTGTCTCTCGCGCGAAAAAAATTGATCATCTTAAGTAGGCTTTCAATAAAAACCGAATGCATGATTCACGAGAAAGCAACGACTCGCCTCGGTGAAGATTGATCTTTTCCATCTAAATGTAAAATGATTGCATCAAAAATACGTTTACGCTATGACGGTGATAAAAATTCGTAAAAATATAATTGATCGATAAACGTTTTACCCACGACCTACCGACTTTCGAATACATTCTTAAACATTATTTGAAGTACTTTGATATGTAAGTGTACCGGCAAGAATATAGAACTTGAAAATTATCTTATGAACTGTCAACGAACAATGCTAATGAACGAAATAAATTGAAACGTGATGAATGCACGTCACAATTGAAGCCAATTCGCATAACACACAATATCGTAAAGATTGTATAAAAATAATATATATCCAGTTGAATTGCAAACTATCATCCAATTTCCACATTCAACGCGTTCATCATATCTGCCTTCAGAAAATTACAGGGCAAACACTCGGTATGTAGATAAATAATTAAATCTTATTGAGTATTTGTATTGCTTCGAAATGTTTAAAGTTAGTGTCAGCCGAAAGTACCAAAGAATAAATAGCAGACTTCACTTACTCAGTATATATCTTGGCATTCCCCAGTGATGTATGTGAAAAAATTATGGTACAGGAAATGGTTGTGCAATTTAACTAAAACTATGATACATATAGGCTAACTACATACTAGACTCCTTGGTAGTGATAGACTCGTTGGTGTTATCAACCCGAATCAATGTTGATGAGTTTAAAACGAGCGTCCTGCTCAGTGTAGCGACTCGTTCCATTACACACGAAGCTGAAAGTCGTGCTTCAGCATCGTGATCCCAGCATTCTTCCATCGTATCACAAATTGATAAAAGTCCCTGTTGCGATGAATTCATTACTGTGTTGACATCTGAATTATGTTTTGAAGTATAGTACTGAATTATACTTACTGGATGTAGACGCCATGTTTCTAAAATAAGCGGTCTCTCTTTCTTATGCACAACACTTTCCTGCATATCTTCTAATGTAGGATGAAGACCAACTTCATCCTCAAACGGTAATCTGTATTCCCCGATTGGTCCCTGCAATAACGGAAGTTGTGAAATTCCATGAATAAATATTAAAGTTCATATAATCACTACACCTGAACATTTTATATACGTACATCTTGTACTGTACACCGTGAAGCCAGTTCCCATAGTACTAGACCACAGGCGTACATGTCAATACGTAAAAATGAATCTCTGGTGAAGTTAATTGCACCCTCCAAAACTTCGGGTGCCATATATCTTCGAGTTCCAACCTGTAACAATCAACAAAAACATTAATAATACAGCTGATTAACACAATATGACATCGTATTAAACACATTACTTGTCCGTGTGTATCACCGCAGGGTTTTCCAGGATGAAATATTAATGCCAAACCGAAATCTGCTATACAAGCGCTCATATCGGCTTTCAGAAGAACATTCTTCGATTTGAAGTCTCTGTGAGCTACGGCTGGCTTGTAACCGTCCGCCTTGTTCGCCGGGATTTCTTCGTGTAAGTGCATCAAACCCCTACCGAAATTATACGTAAGATTTATTTATTTTTGTTTACGATGCATAACATACGTCGTATGTCACTTGAAAGCAGTTTTAATGTACCTTGCCATAGATTCCGCTATCCTACACATCTCAGGCCACGAGACAACATTTGCCTTTAGGTAGTCGCATAGTGAACCTTTCTCATGATATGCCGTGATTAACCAAAACTCGGCCTGCAAATTATCTCCTCGCTTTTCGACCCCGATGAAGCGCAGAATGTCCTCATGGTCCATATGGGCCAACTTGAAGATCTCCTGCTCAGTTTGCCAAGACTGCTTATCCTGCATGGGAAAGACCTTGACAGCAATGACATCGTTTTTGAGCTGCGCTTTCCAAACTGCGCCAAAACGACCTCGAGCTTTGATTTCGAGAAGTTGAATTGGACGCAGGCCGAGGTTCGGAGAAGGTTGCGGCAGCGGCAACGGTTCCATCGTCGGTACCTGGTAACACGGTAAAGAACATGACTAATCATGAACATTTAATAACTGATGCTGCAACGAGCAGCTGTTCTTCAATTGTGTCACTCTCCCACCTCATTGAAATATCCGAGTTTCCGACGCCGGTAGCACCAGTACAGGAAAGGTAAGATAAGAGCAATGAGGAGCATAGGAATTGATATTGAGAGTACGAGAGTGATGACTTGTTGCTCTGTATTTGGTACAGGTTCATATCCTGGAATATACAACATACAAATGTGCATATGTAAAGTAGACATGTTTATTGTTGGCACGAATGTTCAAAACTTAATGATTACCGTGAACAGCCGGATGCTGTGGCGGTTGCGTTGGTTGTGGGTCCCATGTGAAGTTTTGATTGCACATGGTGCCATCGCAACAGCAGAAAAATAGTTCCTTCCGTCTTTCTGCATTGTCCTCAACACAATGTTGCTTGTCATAGCAATCCTTATTGTCCAAAAAGCATCCCTTAAGAAGGCAAACAAACCTTATTATTAATATGATCATTAAAATAGTATGAGATTTACAAGAAGATAGCAAACCTTTAATTTAATAATGGATTTTTTGGTAACACTGTCAATCTGCCACAAGACGTAGCAATGATTACGTTTGTCTGCATCATGCGCAGCACATTCCTCCCTTTCTGTACAACTTTGCTGTGACTCTGTGCACATAGTCTCATTGTAAAATTCACAAAATAGAGCACCTTTAACATCATGACCGAATGTTGTTCCTGTAAATAACATTGTTCCCACATAGATTTAACTTGGTATCAAAGAGGCATCAACAATTTTTAGTAGATAAACATAATGGGAGAACTCGAATAATGCACGAAAAAATAACGTTAAAAAGTTCTATGCATTGTTCAAAGTCAAACAGTATTCATCGTTATCAATATTCATTTGTACATATACGGTATCGAT
Organism: Anoplius nigerrimus; assembly: GCA_914767735.1. NCBI lineage: Eukaryota > Metazoa > Arthropoda > Insecta > Hymenoptera > Pompilidae > Anoplius > Anoplius nigerrimus. The sequence goes on along the minus strand of OU612088.1, from coordinate 10,760,224 downwards.
ACATTTGTCCCGTACAAAATCACATCTCTACCGGTTGTACCACCAATTACCGCCGCACCCCTCTACACATATCAATGTAGGAAGTCAGACAATACACGTTTGCGAAAAAAATATTTCGACCAATCACAACATTTTATATAATAAAATCGTACGAAAATAAACATCGTATCTTACGGCTAACTGCTCGACGGCAGCACGTTAACGATACGAATTAACCGAAATAACGTATTCCCGATAACATCGGTTAACGAGTAATGCGTCTTTCAGGAAGCAAAAGGATAACGCTTGAGTGTGTGTTAGTGTTTACTTTTAAATTATTTGAGCATTCGCAACTGTAATTATTGCCTATATTTATATATCAAACATGGCATCTATCATTGCGTTCGCGATACATACAGATCGCAGTAGCGAATAAACGCGAGCAGCAGCATTCCTGTAAGGAAGCACTATAATCTCGTGAATCTCTCCTTCTCTCTCTCTCTCTCTCTCCCTTTCCCTCCCCGCTCTCCCTCTCTCTCGCTCTCTCTTGGTTTCTCTCCTGGCGGCGGGCGCGGGGGGAGTAAGGAATTCAATTAAAGTAATAAGCCAAGCGAACGCGGGGGTTTGGCAGGGAAAAAAGATAATACTATGTTCAATTACCTAACAATCCTAGGAAGAGGTACGGTAGTATCGTCACATATGCGGACATCGTGAATGGATCGTAAACGCATACCAGTAATTTTGAGTCTATTAGCTATTAAGCAAATTGTAGTAATTCATCCACCGACACATCTCTCTTCCTCTCCCTCCCTCCTTTACGATGAAACGCGCACAGCATGAATTCATGTCATTTTCACTATTGAAAACACTATCACTCCCGTAACCTTTTGCACCAGCAAGAAGTCTCCCACGGATAGATTCCTTTTATTTTGGCCGTCGCACAGTTGGGTCTTCACGTTGAACGAACTGGTGGAGGGAAACACTTCATCTTCAGGATTATTATAAAAATATACGGCAGACGCACGGAACGAAGTAACCACAGAGCATAGACTAACCGTAGAGAATTGGAATAGAGAGACAGCTTCCATAATAGTATGGAGTCTGCAAAACAGTTTCCAGCGCCACTCATCTCTAGGGACGCATAACTAATGACTGATATTTCACGCTGTTCACACGAAATTGCCTGTACTTGATGTGTATAGATCAGTATAGATCGAAGTTACAAAGTTTCTTTGACACGAAACTGCGACTGAGTATATGAGATGAAAATGAATTGACGAATTTTTGAATAAAAATAGTGCTTTATTTTACGACTGGAAACACAAAATGGTATTTAAAATAGGCATGATTTTCGAAATGTTAGTTTGAATTCATGAGATAATAATAAAAGCGGTGCATTTAATAGTCATATCACAGTACACAGCCCAGCAAATGATTTTTTACTTTCATCTTAATCTTAATGCGGTTGACATTGCTTTTAGCCATTCACGAATCCCTCTTTTTCTCTTTAAGACACAAATCATTTCGTCCACTAGGTGTCGCATTTCGATTATCTCGCGCAAGAGGGGTCGTTGAAAATGACGCTTTGCCAGTCTCTCTGCTAATCTCCGACGAGGTTGCAACGTCTAGTGAATGCGTTTGTATGACCAGGATGAAAAAATTCAAGATTAATTAGACTGCGACAAGGCACCGATAAGAGTACCGCCGCCGTTGTAACCTGAAAGTGTCATAGCCAGCTGACTTTCGAAACGTCAGTGGATAAATTGTCGGTGAACCGAAGAAACTGACTACGTGAAATAGCAGGAAATAATGGCAACGCCTGCCAGCGACAAGAAGCCCAAAGTAATCATTTTAGGAGGTAACCTGTAATCTGCTTCGCGATAGCGAGACGGAAATGATAAGCGTGCGAGAGCTAAAACATTTTATCGCGTCGGTGCAGGATGCGGTTTCATCGGACGTCATCTTGTCGAGTATCTCCTGGACAATGATCTGGTATCCTATGTGCGTGTGGTGGACAAGGTGCCACCACAAACTGCCTGGCTCAATGCTAAACATCAACAATTATTTGAACACCCACTCCTGGAGTTCAAGAGCGCCAACTTGATTAACAAAGGTATGCATCGAGTTGCGTGAGTAGAGTATAATGCCGTACTATATTGAAAAAGACATTTTTTTTATGAAATGATTTTTGTTATTGGTTATAGATATGTGCAAGAATGCGTTTGCAAGTGACGATCGAATCGACTATGTGATAAATTGTGCAGGCGAGACAAAGAGTCGCCAAACAGATCCAGTATATAAGGAAGGAATTTACAAGCTCAGTATGAATTGTGCTCAAGAAGCTGCAAAGCTGAATGTAGATCATTACGTAGAATTGTCTTCTGGCAACATGGATTCATGTGATTCGGTATAATATGATTTATAACACAAACATAATTTACTGGTTTATTCTTCTAAACTTCTCCATGATCTTCAAAAGGCTCCCCACAAAGAAGATGGCAATGAGGCACCTTGGACATTTGTTGCAAAGTATAAATTACAAGTAGAACATGATTTAAAAACCATTCCTGACTTGAAGTACACAATTCTTAGACCTGCTATAGTATACGGCCCTGGTGACAAAAATGGTTTGGGTAAGGCTATTACTTGTGAATTAATCACATTGCCTATATACCCAAAGTAGTGATTTTAAAAGCTCTTTAATTATTTTGCAGCACCACGTCTGGTTGTAGGAGCAGTGTATAAACATTTAGGAGAAATGATGAAATTATTGTGGGGACCAGACCTCCACATGAACACAGTTCATGTGAGGGATGTTGCCAGAGCAATATGGCATGTAGTAACTAGAACAGAAACAACTGGTCAAACGTATAATCTCGTCGATGAGGGAGACTCTACTCAAGGCTCAATCAGTGCTATTGTCTCAGAATTATTCAATATCAACCATGATTATTGGGGTTCATTATCGACTCTGACCAAAGTATGAAAAAAATGTTCTTGATTGCTCTCTTGGTATATTCGCGAAAGCAGATTGAATAATGACAGTAACGTCTTATACGTATTATGCATGTACCACATCGTTCTCTAATTAAAGCATAATCAGTGATTAATTATGCTACAGGCCGACATGAAGTCCGTGGTCGAAGCAGTAAATGATAAACACATGGGACCATGGGCTGAAGCATGCAATAAAGATGGAGTGAAAAACAGTCCGTTGTCTCCGTATATAGACAAGGAACTTTTGTATAACAAGCATTTATATTTATATCCCGCAAAATTGGCAAACGCTACAGGCTTTGTTTATTCTTATCCGAAACTCACGAAAGAAGGCCTTAGAGAGGTGAGTCACATCATCGTGAAATTGATAAAATAAATGTTTTGAGTTATTACACATTACTGCTTACAGGTCCTCGACGATTACATAACAATGAAAATATTTCCGCATTCCTTGGTACTATAAGTTATAGCAAAAACAAAAAGAAAAGAAAATCGACTGCCAACACAACACATATTTGGAAGCTTACAATAATTTGTATAAAATAAACCTGGAAGCATTTCGCCTTATGCCTAGTGATATATACACAAATGATATAGTTTATTGTACGTTATACACTTTACTCGCGTTTTACACGCCGATGAACGATGATATTAGGCAAGTTGAGTAGGATTGCCGCGCGGGATACGAAAATTTTATAGATAGGCCTATTGCCAATACGAAAAGGAGGAAGTGGAAACATAGAAGTTAATGTACTTAATTTTATTGTAGTTTTGAAATATATATAAATATATATATATATATTTGCCTACTGCACCGTTAAGAGGTTGCTAGTCAGATCCTGACAATTTAAGATTACTCCGGTTAATCGTCGTTTGAAGCATTTAAAGCACGAATATATGATATTAAAATGGAAGGCTCCTAAGGATAAGATATTGTATTATCTATGATCATTTCGATGAATGTTTCAGAGGATTATATACTTGGCCAAAAAATGCTTTTTATATGCAACCTTTGTAAGACTGGATATCGAGAAAAAGGAATATTATGTAACGCGTTCACGTCCCCTCATAGCATTGTAGCAATAACGGTATCTTTGATATTAACTGCATTCCAATATAAATATATATTATATATACATACGTCATATGTATATCTTCCAAGAGCTGTGAAAGGAACTGAAAAACTCTTGTTATTTCGTGTAATTATTATCGCCTAATTATATCCGATATATATATACTATACTTGATATATTCGAAAAAAAATGTATTAAATCAAGTACAAATATTGTTACTTAAGATTAGAAAACATCTCTTCTGTAATACTAATTATAATAGCGTAAGTTTACAGGATAGGAAGAATTTAATAATGCATAAGGTGAATGCCTAAAGTCACATCCATACTGGCACTAAACAAATAGAATTAAAAAAAAAACCATTTCCCTTTTGAAATGATTATCATTAATAGTACGTTAACATTCATTCATAATAAAACCGGCGTCATGTGTACCAACATGTGTGTCCGCTCAATTACCATCATACATCATTAAGCACCCCATTACAATCTTCTTAAAACAAGAAATAAACAAGAGAGAAAGATAGAGAGAAACATCTGTACACTGTCTTAATTTTATTCAATCATTCGTTACAACAAGATACTGCATCCCGGATGGTCAACAATATCATTAAATATTTCGCGTATTGTTTCATTAATTTTAATACTTTAAACAATAATGTTATAATTTGATGTAATTTATTATATGTTATATATTAAAATATATACTTTTAATATTTTGCGCAGGAATAATGTAAATGTATGTACAATACGTGGGATAAAAATATGTACAAAGTAACTGCACCCTAAGAAAAAACGGCATAATCATTACAGAATAGAGCGACTCGGCGATGCCGAGTCGACACGTGTGTATACCAGTTAAAAAATAATAAGAGTTTATGAAAAAATAAATTATTACAATTTACCGGGTTAATTACGGATAATCCCTTTTTACGATTAACAATAATAATACCGCTTAATAAAGAATTACTGGGTTTTCCTTACGCAATTAGATTCCATCATTTTCACGCTTTTTCTCTCATCGTAAGAAGTGATGCGCAATGTTTATTTTGTGGGGGGAGCCGGTAGTGGATATGGTATTCGCTGAGTGTTTGTGTGTACAAAACGATTCATGGGAGGTAAAACTGGATAAACCTACGTAATGTCTAATAGGTACTAAGGGTTAAGTTACAATTAAGTAATATAAGCCATCCCCAATATGTAAAGGGGGTGGCAACTATTGGAGGTATATGTATTCGACTAAAGCCGCCGTACAATACAATTAATACTTCGTCAGTGTATGGCCAACGCTATGGATTGCTTTCTCTTGGTATCTATTGCAGTGGAAATGAAGTACGGTCTATCTTACGATTTAATAAAGCTATGAGATTTACATGGGATACTCTCACGTTAAGTTCAGCACGGGAATGAATTCATGATCTTTCGTCTGCGCCCACAACGTGATCAGCTGCCACGTTTTTACATACTTCATTTCGCACAGTTTCAAGTTCGAAGTCGGCGCACACGAAGACAATTTTTTGAACAGTTTAAAAGTTTTATATTGACTGTATCCGAGAAATCGTATTATACGATATCAAAATGAATGGTGATGAACGAAACGTGAAAATCTGTCGAACAACTTTTTTTTTCTCTTACAATATTATTACGTGAAAATCTGTGTCAACATAACAGGATAGATATATAAAATATTATAAAAACTGTCATGTAAATGATGATGGAAACATGGAATATATACAATGCTTCACTCTATTATCTGCCGTAATTCAGGGGGACTATGTATATGTGTGCGCGCGTGTGTGTATGCATGTATGTATGTTCGTATGTATGTATACATTATTGATGTTTTTATTGCTTTGTACTTGAGTAGAATGTATTCTCATTTTATAAAAAAACGTGTACTTAATAGCACGGCGACCCTATACTCAATTTTACTCGCAAACATCTAAAACTTGTCACATCCATCATAATTATTGAAGAGAAAATGTTACGAAAATTATATATTACATGTGAGCCGTTTCATTCTCAAAATATTTATAAAACGCCAGTGTGTCATTTCTCTCCGATCGTATTTTGAGTGCCTCATCTAATGATCGAGACGGAAGATTATTCTACACGGTAGAAAGTCATGGTAAATGGAACATAATTGCAGTTGTACGTACGGTGATTCGTGTTGGTTTCATGATATGAATGGAAAGAATGTTCGTACACATCGCGCTTCATGATTGCTTAAAATGATCGAGATAGTCTTAATAAGCGTATACTTATATCTTCACAAAAGTAACACAAAAAGAACTAAAAAAACGCACAACTGTTCGCTAATACCGCTTTCACATACAAGTAAAATACTTATTAAAAAATACTAAAACATTGAAGTCTGTATATGTTTTTCTTAAAAATGTGTTTTGCTGACTTTAACAATTATTTTACAAGTCAAAAATCGTATTTTCCATCTCGCTTTCCTATACTCTTGAAATGTTAAACGCTCGCATTTTACATGTTAGTTTGTTGAGATTTGATCATATTCATTTGTTAAGCTATTCATACATGTGATATAGTATAAAAAAGTAGAAAGCATATTGTAAAGTACGAATGTATAACTGATCTTACATCTTGAAACAGATGCTTGCTTATATGATACTTGATAAGTCTGTATACAGTTGCTGTTTTGGTGCACTATTTTGACACGCCCTCGCCCGTCATACAAAGAAATTTTGTAACAAATAGGTTTTAACAAAACACAAGTGCGGTACGGTGTCACTATAATATGAGAACAACATAAAATGTAACAGTTTCTTCCGGATATGCAATAAGCAATAACAAACGGAAAATAAGTCATCTGGTAAACATCACAAACAAATATTCCATAGCGTGAACGTGGTTGTAACAAAGAGACTATTGCAAGAAGTTATTAAATGGTATATATGTTGAATGATGTATATGAACGTTGACCTCCATATGCAATACATATAACAAATTCTGTGTTCTGAGTTTAAATAAAATCTGTTTATATCCTATAGAAAAAAATGTTCAGATCTTTCAGCCTTTGTCAGTCACACTGCAATTTTCTATACTTTGACTAATTGATGCAAATTTTGAGGATAATCGATGCCAAAGTATCTTACGACTTTGTTCTAATACTCAAATGTATTCAAACGAAAAACATGTCCCGAGACATCATTGAATGAATATCTGGACCGTGTGTTCTCTAAGAAAAGAAAAGAAAAAGCACAGAAGTGCTCTATCTAAAACTGATGCAGTAAAATCGCTAATCTGTGCAGATCGAAGTAAGTCTATTTTCTTTAGTTCATCTTATAGTGTGCTTGTGGTGACTACGTTATTGCATAATTTACTGTTGTGTAGTATGATCGTCTAAAGAGTTACTGAATGTAAAAAGTAATAAATAACAATTAGTGGAGGTACAGTAATAACATTGACATGTCTACGTCTCACTCTAAAAGATATAGCTTAATCTATCAGGTACTGCGTTGGATTCTTTCTGTCATGGTAACATGCACCAGTCTGGAGTGTTGCTGTCGACTGCTCTAGTATTATAAAGATGGTACAAGTCCTGTTCTATACTTTCGCGTGAGAATGTTAATTTAAACATCGTTAAGATCATAAACAACCGAGTTACTAACGCTATGCGACCTATGATAATGCTGCCTGTCTTGTTCAGTACGAGTCGGGAAACGATGTTAATCCTATAATCATCTTTATAATATCAGTGCAACAGAGTGTCTGTGGCTTTTAACCTCGCATTGTCTTCATTTAATTTCGAGAACTGTTCTACCAATTAACGTGTTGAATATTCTAGCGATAATAATCGTATTAATAGTACAAAAAAAAAAGAAGAATATTTTCATATGCCATTTGGTCTTAAAGATATAATAACATATACAGAAAAAAGGTTCAGAATGTTGTACAGTTAGGAACAAGGATTACTACGAACGTCTCGTCCTAGAATCTGCTAAATGTAAGATCGTGAGATTCACAGAACGAGAACATTCTACCACCTACAAAAACTTTTTTTACCGATAATTAAGATTTCAACGATTCCTTAAAAGAAGTAATATCCTATCAACTAACTTGACGGAATCCTTAAAAGAATAGCAACGTTCTTCATTTCATAGTAAGACCTATGAAGTATCGTCAAAAATTCGAAACAGAGCACTGTTAGTAAGTCAAGTTCTGTACGTTTCGTTTTTACTATCAAAACTTGTATATATATATACATACATATATATATATATGTATCGAATTTTGCTTACACCAGTAGAAACAATGAGTAGAACAATCTCGTAACAAAATAACTGAACGTTCCCGTTTAATAAAGTAGTTATCTACTTTGTAGCGCTGCCGTTACGCGTTAATGAATACGTGTATTAAAAAAGCATTATCTGCTTATATCCAGTCCTTGTTCCTCTAATCCTAAGGAATCGTGTTTAAAATTAGACTTATCTAAATAAACAAAAAAAAAGCTTAAGAACGTGGAATGACTGATATAGTTTCTTTGCTAAAGCAATACGTTATTGAATGCTGAATTTGGTGTGAATTTTTTTGCTCTTTAGGCCAGACTTAAATGGGCATTCAACGATGTTACGTTCCCCAGCGCAAAGGAATGCATATCCATGGTTTTCTCTTCATTGTGGGGCTTTCAAATAGGGGCATTTTGTTATGAACATATTCACAGTTAACAACTACACTATATACAACAAAGTTTGAGAAAATTTAGTTTTATCTCATCTCACCTCTACTTTTAAAATTTCTTTTTCATAGGTCTTGTTTAGCCTTAACAGGTGACGCGAACCATCAAGATTTGTATGAGCAAGTTGTCTGGCAAATATTTGTTAAGTATCATCAACATGCTTTCCTCTGTCTCATGGCGTCATTGAATTTGTACAATGCCGGATGAGTGCGCAAAAACACTGATAACATCTTTGTCGCGTCGATAGTTGCAGACACACATTGTTCACGAAACATTAAGTTTTCTTTACAGTATCGCAGTTGGCTTGTGTAAATCAGGTATCAGAAAGAATCTATCGACAACAAAGCTGTCGACAAAATTTTTGTTTTCTCTTTTTGTTAAATGCGCCCATGGTACATGTGTACCTCCCGTTATCTCCGCACATTCTTCGAAATCTTTTGTTCATATTTTATACCCTAAACACCTACGCGCCGTTTCTTAACGATACTGCGACAGACCTTTCACTTTACAAGAAAGGACTCTTACATTCCTACCTGCTGCAAACTCAGTCCTGATTGGTATATCTGAACACTTCGAATGTATCGCCGCGCATTCTCATCCATTTGGTCCAAGCACTGGAACGGATACACAGGCTGCTTTTTGCGGCAATACATCACTTTCAGGACACCCGGAATTATTATTTAGGCTGCTACTACTACTGCCTAAAGTACAATTGACCATTGTAAGCTGCGTATCTTCTAAGTTTTGTTCTTGCTCTTGTTGCTTACTCGAAACACTGCTGCTGCCTCGTCTTTTGTACTCTTCCTGCGAAATACATTCATATCTGTCACTTAAGAACAACATAAGCGCGACTTATTTTGCGAAAATGATACGCACTTGCCGATTTTCGGTTATTTGACAATCTTTATAATCACCATTTGCGTCCCATGGTAACAATAAAGGTTCCTTCGCACCAGGTTCAATAACACCGTTAGAATGTCCACCCTGAAAGGCGTCACCACGTGTGTAACACATCACACGGATAGTGCGCAACGTGTATTGCGGCGTCACATACAATTACACTTCACTATCATGTTTCGCAATAAAATACCTTTGTGTCAGATTGCGGATTAGTTGAAATTGGAGATGATGGGCACAGGACAGCAAGCTCAATTTCATTGGGAGTAACAGTAACGTTCATGTGTTGACTTGCTGGTATAGAAGACTGAGCTATGCAACATCCGTTTCCGTTCCGTACCAAGATGCATCCTTTACGCAGTTGACTACTCTCTCTTAACGACCGAGTCCTCTCGCATCTTCTCCGACAATAAATGCTGCACAAGCAAATGGTGATAAAACCAATACTTATGCTGACACCCAGTATCACACCTGAGCAAAAAGTAGACATTTAGAAATTGCGTTTAAATGCTGGAAATCATATTAAGGACAATGAATTTTACCAAGGCTTTGATCTGGTTTAGAGTATTGCGGTGGTTTCTGTTCATCCGAAGATGTAAATACCTTAACTGAGCTACCACCAGTAATAATAATAATTGGATCTGACGGCTTTCCGTAGCCAGCTTTTGTCGCCGCTTGTACAACAACGAAATACCGTTTCCCGGGGGTAAGACCTGGCAATATGGTTGACGTTTTATTGCCAGGTACTGTTACATTGCTCCAACTTATCGGAGATTCTGATAGATCCATCGTGTAGGCAACAAAGTAGTTTTGTATGATGCCGTTAATGCTACTTGGTTCTTTCCATGCTATGCGCACTTTAGTACTGTTGCCCAAGAACCACTGCACTTCTTCGACTTTTCCAGGAACTAAAATTTTGTCAAATTATAAGAGTGAACTTGTTAAATTATAAAAACTTTAACGGTGCGTTACTAATTACCATCTTCATTAGTATAGCACTCGACTGATTCACTGTAAAGGCTACTCTCATTTGTGTTATGTCGAATAGCCCGCACTTTAAATTGATACAAAGTAAAAGGTTTCAAATCATTAACAGTCGTCTTGGTGTCATTACTAAAACAAAAGTGTTTCTTATACATATGTACAGATATCATCCAAGCCATGTAGTAGCACGTCGATTTATACGTACAGCGTAAAACATTTAAATCCTTCAAAACTTGCAGCGTGAACTGCATGATAACAAAGCTCAAAAGAGTCGACATTGTGTAAGTCAGTCAATACCCATGTAACGTTTATAGAAGCAGGCGACACGGGTATAGCTTCAAGCGCCATTGGTACATTGCCTTTATAAATTAAAAAAACAAGAAAGCTCAAATAAGATAAATCACTAGAAATTTGTTGCACCGGTATGAGCACGATACTTACTGGAACTATGTTCAAGAGTTTCTATATGTTTTGTCAAACAACCCGTTGCTTGACCCGAATTTACCATGCATAAACCCATGGTATAAGAAAGATTTACGTCTGCAACAAACGATCTTCGTCGAAATATGTATCCTTTCTTGTAGTTCATCGTGTTATTATAGAATACTTACCAAGGTTAGTAAACGAGTACTCAGTAATATTTCGCGGTAAAACTATAGTTGCCAATTTGTGACCGTCTTCATTCTCGCAGTAAACTTGCCAAGAGTCAAACTGAGTTTCAGTTTGTTCTGTCTCTTTTATGTTCATTTTCCACTTCACCTAATAGATAACCAGATAATTACGTGATTAGTAAGTACATATCATTGTCCTACATGAAAATATTCGTGCCACTAACCTTAACTATCGAAGCATTCACGATTAGTAACTGAATGTCTACTATATTTCTGATAGTAAATTGATCTGATTCAGGGGATGGCATAGTCACGGTAGTCCAAGTGAGTTGTGCTTCACTCATATTAGGCCATCCTTGTTTTGTTTTTGCTAGTACTCGAACGTCATATTGTGCTCCAGGAATCAAATCTGGAATATTTTTCGTATTACATTCATTGAGTACAAGTTATGAATTTTTTCTTACTTACCTATCAAAGTGTAATATTCAATGCTAGCGGATAAGTATAAAACTTTGGATGAAGGATGTTGATGAAGCCTCCATTGTAGCTTATATTCAACCACTACGCCTCGGGCTTCTTTTTTAGTTAACGGTATCCACGATACGTTCAGTTTTGTACTACTGAGAATGGCCACGTTAATTTTTGGTGCTGTTTTTGGAACTAGAAAGAAGAATAGCAAATCAGATCAAAGACAAGCATCAGTTTGAAAAGTGGGCTCGACTGCCTGTATCGAAAATTATTTCATACCACTGGGAGCTGTAGAACACGAGACGGTGGCCGATTGATCACTAGCACCGTGATTGTTCCAGACACGTATGTAGAAGAAATAATTCGTAAACGGTTCAAGTAGCTTTGTTACCTCCACAGACGTAGAATTTCCTGGTTCGGGTGGAGAGACTTCTTCTTTTCCGCCTTCTGCCATTTGAAACAGATAAAGAAGGTAAGGACTGCTCATAGATTGTTATACATTTCATAATTCGGAAATAAACTGACCAACAGGGCTATAATGGACGGTATATGCTGTAATGCTGGTAGATGGCAAAGATTTAGGTGGGTCCCATGAAATGAATATTCGAACCGGCGACAATGCACGACACTTTAAAGAAGTAGGAGCAGCAGGACTGTTACGAGACGTGTTTACTTGCAGCCGACCAGCGGCCCAAATTTCTCCTGCTGAATTCACCGCTACGCATTGATACAGACCAGAATCCGATGGAACTGTCGCTGAAATAGCTAGTTCCATTTTATTGAATTCCTTCGCATAAGTCGTTCTGCGTCCTAACACATCAAACAGATCATATTATGATATGCTTAGTACAAAACAGTACGTTAAAAATATTCCAAATAACATTATGTCATACCGTTGATTGTTATGTTCAACGAATCTTTCAACCAATAAATTTGCGGAACAGGTAATCCTTGCGCTTGACATTCAAATCTTGCAGTTCTCCCGTTAGGACAAAACTGATTTGTCGGTGTTTTTAGAAACGATGGCGGTATTAATATGTCAACCGTTATATTCTGTAAGAAATAAATGCTTTCTTAACATGAACAAACTATAACGTTAAAATTTTTGATATACCTGAACCTCCACATCGTTCGTGACCGTATTTTTCATTGAACATAGATAAACTCCAGCGTCGGAAACACTTGCATTTTTCAGTCGTAACATACCAATCCCAGTAGTAGAATTAAGTATTATTCGTGGTTGTGGAACATTATCATTATCTGTGATACCATGAATTGTTTACCAAAATTATCTATGTAAATTTTGAACAGAATTTAAACAATTTGTCTAATACCTGTATAACGAGGAATAAACGTCCATGTTACAAATGGCGCTGGATACCCAGAAGCTGCACATGCTAATGTTAAACTTGATCCATTAAGAAGCCAATGACTATATGAAACTTGTGGAAATAACGAAGGTGGTTTAGAAGATACATTGTTTGCGGCTCTGGCAACAACCGTCAGCCTTGCTTCCTTACTTCTTTTGGTCTTTTTTAGGAATTCATTTGTTACTATGCATCTGGACACACAGAAATAACATAGAAGAATGATTATGTATATCAAAAACAAATACAATAACAAATGCTTACCTATATGAACCTGCGTCTGAGAGTTTCGTTGCACTTATATATAGAACACCTGGTGGTACCAGAGAATACCTAAGCAAAGAGTAAAGCAATAAAAATGATACAAAACATGTAATGAAATTGTGCTATGATGTATTACAGAATTAAGGGATTTTCGTACTTTGAATCATTTTGGGTTGGTAACACAGTTAATCCATTGTGCTGCCATGTAATATTAGGAGGAAAGGGGACACTGTCTATTAAGCAAGATAATCTTGCTATTTCATCTTCTTGTACAGTAATATTTTCTGGTGCCTCTTTAAATATATGGGCCAATTCTACAAAAGATGAATGAATAAAAAAGAAGATAGAACATTTTTCAATTAATTAAATATCAATCCTTTGAATCAGTTTTTTTACGAACCTGCCATTTGTATGAAAGTAGGTGACGATCGCAACTGTCCTAAATTAGTACGCGTTATACAACGATATTCATCTCTGTTATCATTTCTAAAATTTGTTGTACTAATGTTCTCTTTCTCTTTATACTTTTGCACCATTTGTAAGTTTTGTTTCTATAGAAAAATGGTTTAGAATGTATTTTTATTTTTTATATGTACATGTTACATTGGATTACTATATTAATCCTATTACCTTGTGAAAATGAAGAGAGCCATTACGCAGCAGAGTACAACGCGCAATGCCGCACGGTGGTGCAGGAATTCCATTGTGTAACCAGGATATATCTTGATTGGAACTAGCTATACAATTAAGCGTAATTCCTTTTTTCCCTAGTATTACATGACCGCTTGGTTGAATTTCCAATGTTACACCAGGTCCTTTAGTTGAATTTGTATCTAAGCTATCTGGTTTTGATACATTCCGAATGCTTATGCCTGTTCCAATTCCTTTGACACCTATAAATGTGAGAAACAGACAGGAAACTTAAAGAGGTATATGTGATAGGGATGACTAGCACTTAGTCAGCAAAATGCATTATCTATGAACTAAGTCTATTTAAGATCCTTAAACTGAAACAAATTAACATAATACAATCACACAATTGGGCTACAAGTGATTTGCAAATAAATTACACAAAGTAAAAGTATTTATGAAAAATATATGCAGCTAACATTTCTTGTATCAAATGTATGATTATTAATCAGTAATAACATGTGTTGTATGAAATATTAAATAAGGTATGACTGAATTGAAAGAAGGTCATTAACTGTGAGACTGCATTACACAAATAAGATAAAAAGTTATTGTTAGAAATGGCAAAACTGCTAAGTAGTTCAAACTTGTGAGGATGTAACTTAATCATAGGAAGATAGTTTTAAGTACTTTTAGAGATAGGGCAAGTATAACTGGATTGAATTACACATGGCTATCATCACCATCTCTTTAACACATGCACAAAGTTTCGTTTAAAAGATCTTCTGTTATTTGTGTAACAGACTACAATTGTACTCCACAGTGCCTGAAGAACAATTCAATATTTGAGGAAGGTCATGAATTGCACGAAAATGCACATTGCCCTCAAACGCTGTCGAAAACTTACCACTGACGAGGCAAACTACGAACACCAGGATCAAAACAAATCTACGTAAAGCGCACTGCGGCAAATACTCAAAAAACATGAAAAAGCAAAACGTGAAAACAGTAAACGTAACAATGTTTGCACGCTGCGTAATCTCGTTCAATGTTCCACAGTTACGTGTATATCCACGTGCACAGAGGCGATATATATCGAGCGCAGCTCTCAAAGCAGAAACAGTGGACCGAAAGACGCAAAAAAAAAGTAGGGGATAAAAGCAGGGGTACGAGGTGGATCGACCAGCGAACGCGTAACTCTGGTGCATGTGCACGACGGTCGACTGGGCCATGCGACGTTCATCGAAGTATAAACAAAACGTGTTGCAATTGATGGTAGGCGAACCGCCGCTGAACGGCAACGTACCTGCAGCACAAGCGGGCTTTAGCACTTCTGTAAACAAGATGCTAAGCAAAAGTACTCGCGCCGCCATATATTCACGCTCATCGGCACCGGTTTCACTGACGAATCTTTGTCGAAACGCTCCGTCGATTTGCGATACCCTTGTGCGAGACCACTCGCCGCATGTTTGACATCGCTTCCCGTCGACGGGGGGGTTCTCTTCGTCGGCCCGTTCCGCTCGTCGCCCAGCGCTTTTAAAACCGTTTCTCGCGGCAGCTCGCGAGACCTGCTCTCACATCATCTCGGGCAGCTAGACGATACGACCGCGCTACTCGCCACTGGCCGTTTTAACCCCGATCGAACGGGCGCAAACACGACGACGGGGTCGAAATTCGTACACGGACGTCCCGAATTCTGGCACGAATGGATCCCGCTTTGCGTTTTAGCACGCGATTCGCTCGTTCCTTGCCATCTTTCTTGTTCTCCCACCACTCGGCAACCGTGTACCCTTGTAAATCCTAGCGGTAGATAAGAACGTTCGAAATCCTGCACGGCCGAAGCCTGGAACAGCGCCCCTGCGTGGAATGTCGTTGGTACTATGATGGCAATAGGTGTTACCTGGTGTTACCGGAATCCTGCAACAATCGTTAGATTGCGCGGACACTGTTGTTTCGCGATTGTTGTTCGATGCCAGGGTCAGGAATCAATGGTAGCGTCGCCTTCGTTTGGAAATCGCAGTGTTTCGACATCGCTCTGGTTTTGGCCAATCGTACGTTTTGAGGTAGAGATGATCGGTACAATCGACGATTGGTTGCTAACGACATCGTCCGCTGGAAAATGAAACGTTACGTTCTTGTGCGCAGGAACCATTATGATGCTACTTTTTCAGGATATTGTTGTTGAAAAACATCTAACATCTAACCTGTAACGTGTGGAATCGAGAATGGCGCGTGAAACGACAGCCTCGGATTCTGACAAGATGCACAATTTGACAGCCGCTAAGAATATAGACTTAGATAATTGTAGGAAGTTGGTTAAGTCTTATATAGACCTTGTAAGTTGATGTTTTTGGAGGACGCTATTTCTACATTTTGAGGGAAAAACGTTACACCGACATGCAATGCCTGTTTTGTTTTGCAGCATTTGTACAGTGCAGCATTGTTTTGGGCTGATAAAGTAATGTCATTGAGCAATGAAGATCCAAAGGATGTGTGTACATTAGCACAATGTATGTATCTTATGAAACAATATCACAGGGCTGCACATCTCATCAGAAGTCGTAGATTAGAAAAGGTTTGTTTATAAACTTTATCATTGTAACATTAATGTAAAGACATTCTTTTATTATCCAATAATTTTAACTGCTCACAGACTGACATGATGTGTCACTACCTCACTGTAAGAAGTCTTTTAGAAGCAAAGGAATACACTGAAGCACTGCAAGTTATTAATGAGTCTGAAATATGTACAAACATAACTCAATCAGGGATTAGTTTTGCTGATCGCACAGATGTAGTAGATGATGCACCAAAAAATGTAAGTCAAGTCTCTCGATCTCGTAAATCTACGTTGCTCAAATTGTTATATTGTTCCGTACTGTGTATGCATATATGTGTTGTAGGTACAAAGTTCTATATTATATGTGAAAGGAAGAGTATACGAAGCGATGGATAATAGGGCAGTAGCAACAGATTGCTACAAACAAGCTCTACACTGTGATGTTTATTCCTATCAAGCATTTGAAGCGCTTGTACAACATCAAATGTTATCCGCAGCAGAGGGTATGTCAATATTTAAAAGAAATATAAGTATTTTCAAAACATAACAAATTTTATTCCTTTTCTTTTTTTGTAGAAAAGGAACTCTTAGAGTCCCTGCCTTTTACTGAACAATGTACAGAAGCTGAGGCAGAACTCTTACGCTTATTGTATGAAAGTAAATTGAAGAAATATCATGAGCCAAGTAAAAGGCAATCATTGCTGACACTGAGTGTTATGGGCGTTCTGGTGTCTGATAGGTTAATGGATAACTTGGACATGGAAGTTTCAAAGGCTGAGAGACTGTATTATAATTGTGACTATCATTCATGTTTTTCACTTACAGAGAGGTGAATATCGCAATAGACTTACCTACATAAATAGATACGATTCTAATCTGAATATTTCTTTTTTATCCTTTGCAGAATTCTGAAAAAGGATCCTTATCATAACTCATGCCTCCCAGTTCATATCGCTTGCCTTGTTGAATTAAAGAAGACTAATGGTAATGATGTATCCTCTTATCATGTAATATTATTTTAGTATATCACGTATATCCCACAATATTATCTTATTCTAACCGAATTATTAATTTCACAGCATTATTTTATTTAGCGCACAAATTGGTCGACTTATATCCTGATATGGCCCTAGCATGGTTTGCGGTCGGCTGTTACTACTATAGTATAGGTACTCTCCTCATTATTAAACTATGATCCACCCTTGTATTCAGTATGTCAACAAGAAAATAATTTCAATTGAAGGTAAAAGTGATCCGGCGCGAAGATATTTGGCCAAAGCTACAGCGTTGGACAGGTTGTTTGGGCCAGCTTGGTTGCCATACGGTCATTCGTTTGCAATAGAAAACGAACACGATCAGGCGATGGCTGCATACTTTAAAGCTTCGCAGCTGATGAAAGGTTGCCATCTACCGCTTTTATACATCGGACTCGAGTGCGGCTTGACCAATAATCTTAAATTAGCTGACAAGTTCTTCCAACAGGCACAAGGGATAGCGCCCAACGATCCGTTTGTGATACACGAAACAGGCGTCATATCGTTTTATAACATGGAGTAAGTAAGTTCTCTAATACGCATCGACTATTTGGGTGAAGTTAGAGAAAGCATCAAAACTTTATGAGCTCGCTGATAGAGTCTTTCTATCCTTTCGTTATGTTTGGTAGTCTGTTTGCTTTTAATCGGATGTTATCGTTTAATCGTATGCAGTTACAAAGCAGCGGAACGCCAGTTTAAGGAAGCCATGAAACGGATCCAGGGCGGCCTGAAGGATGTCATGCTGCCAAGGACGTGGGAGGCACTTCTAAATAACTTGGGACACACTTGCAGAAAAATGAAGAAATACGAAGAGGCATTGGAATATCATCAACAGGTTAGCGTTAATGCTTTGCTGTTAAGAAAGTATCACGTGAATGTCTGTGATTCTTATTTCAATATTACTGCACCATTACAGGCATTAGTACTGGATCCGTTAAATCCATCAACCTACTCCGCAATGGGCTTCGTGTACGCGCTAATGGGCAATACTCAAGAGGCGGTTGACGCTTTCCACAGGGCGCTTGGTCTTAAGAAAAACGACACCTTTACAACGACAATGTTGGGCTACGTGATGGAACGCCTGATCGACGAATCTCCGCCATATCCCGGTATAAACACTTTTACGTATTACTTCTAAAATGTTTGCCAAGATATGGTTAACTAACATACATCAAAACCATCTAGATGCCCCTCCAGACATTCCCCAATACGATTTACTTCTTGGTTCTGATGATAGCGAAGTTACAGAATCTTTGGAAAATACCAGTACCATGCCCGGTACGCAGAACCAGGACATAGACAAACTACGGGTGAACTTATTTTCCGGATGGGGAGAAGATTCTGGCAAGGTGGAAGAGAACACCTCGGAAAAGACGGAACGTTCACGAGACGTCGTTGTTAATTATTCCACTAGCGACATGAGTTCTGAGGTAGAGATGTTAGACTCATCAACTGCGCATATAGAACACAACTAAGTATATATATACGTTTTTTATGAAATAAATAAATTTGTTACACAATGTATCTGAACATTTCCATATGAGCTCAGGCGACCTCATACTTTCATCAGCCATCATCATTCAGCACGGTTAACATCTATTTGGTATATTCTCCGGTAAGACATTAAATTAAGACAAACACTTTTGTACTGTAAAACAGAGAGACAATTTTCCCCAACAATCCTAAAGCGTGCACTCGCATACTGTTTACTTTAATTCGTTTGATATATATGCGTAAAATAAATCAACAAACAATGGTCGAAAATGACATTAAAAAGCAATTGACCAGCGCGATCGGTCCGCGAGAGGCGCCGCTGTTTGAAAATCAAAGCGTACGCCACCCCTGTTTCGCGCGCGACAAAAAATGAACTCTGCGAAGGCGCGTTCGCTGGCCGGGCCGGCGTTTTGAGAAGTCAGAGACGAGGCGGCGCACAGTGAGGAAGTGGTAGATCCTCGGCTCAGTGCGCGGTGCGTTGCGACGAGGAGAGGAATGAACGTTCCGTCTCCATCGTTGTTACGTCTGCATTAAACGTTACGTCTCAATCGCCGACAGAATCGACGCATCGATTTCGCGTGCCACGCTACGCAAAAAGGAGGATCAAGCCGGCTCGCGGAAGACAGGAAAGGCTCAAAGGGACTTTTCGCCTGACAAAGAGGTCGAATAAAAGAAAAATCATCAAATGGGCCGCTGCGGAAGTTGAATCGGTCGAAATCTCATCCCACCGGCGATTGTCATAACCCGGCGGGATACAGTCTTTATCGTTACGCATCGAATATTCAATGCCGACCTCCGCCGTTCGTATCTCGATTCATTAACTCTCGAGCACGCGTGCTCGCCTCTTGCCCGACGCGAATATTACAATATCCCGTTTTGTCACGCGAGACACACCGGCGGACGATCGTGGCGTGTCTCACCATTCTCCGTCTCTCTCGCCGTGTCGTTTCGGCAACGAATTTGTTACACCTCCTCACTCGCGTGTCACACGCTTCTGCCGACACATCGATTCGTGCCTGACGCCACGAGCTAAAAGTATAAATTTCGTCGCATTTCCCCGGTGGTGCCCGGAAATCACGCCCAGAGACATGCCTACGTTAATGCAATCGGTAAGTGTGCCCGTTTCAGTTGTTACATTCCCAAATTTTTTTCCTCGTTTCCTTGGATTCTGTTTATTCGACTGACTCTTTGAATGTTGCCCCGTCGTCTTTTGCTTACGGGTCGATGGGAATTTTGACTGGCCCAACGTGCTTTTCAGCCATGCCGAGGACATTCGCCTCTCGTGAGACTGTAACCTCATGCGCTGTTATAATTGGGAGCATCGAAAGATCGTATTGAAACGTGTAGCGGACAGTGCGTTACGCTGTTAAGCGTCTAACCGATGCCGATGGGAATGTCCTGTGTCCCCGTGTGTAAACAAACACATTAATCGTCCTACCGTGCCGCAACACGTCCACGTGCAAAACACGTTGCGTCTCTTGCCACTAATTTGACACGCCTTTATCATCGTCTAGTTCCGCTTGCGCCCTCTGAAACCGCCCTCAAACTTTTAAACTTATCGACAATGCCGACGGGTGCAACGAATGCGGCTGAACGAAATAATCACGGCTATCCTTCCAATCAGGTTTAACAGTTTTTTGTCTTTCTCAAGTTCATCAACGTTCATTGTCCATGACCGGAGCATTTACTCTTGCAGCGAATCGGGTGCAGAAGACATAATCTGTGAATCTCTGGCGATACGTTGACGCTCGGGCTTTTGGGTGGACGGTTTACAATGTCGATTTGCAGATAACATTGATTCTGTTACACAACTGAACGTATTTCTAGCGGACTGGCCAGCCGTTGGCCCCGCTTACTTCCGCCTTGCATTCACATACAAAGCTCGGTTCTCGAGAAACTCTTCGGGAAAGCGTCTGCTCACGAAATATCGATGCGATACGTGATGCACGGGCGTAAGTCGTAACGCCGCACGTGGGTCACTCGTCGTCTCTACTTAACGAATTGCGAAGGAACAGGGGCGTAAAAATGTGATGGTCTTTGGCTACAGCTTCTCGGCGCAGAATAATTTTATTCCTTCGGACGGGACGATCGATTTTCTCCGCGGACTCGCCGGGGACTCGCTCTCTCGTACGAGATTCTACAATGCAAGTAAGAGGAGAAATGGGACAGAGTCGCGAGAACGGGGCGAAAGAGCTGTATTCCTCGAAGGAGATGACCCTCCGCTAACTTCCTGCGCACGTCAACGTCCTTTAGATTGCACCCCGCCGTACCGAATGAGGGCCCGTATAAATATTCCGTTTCTGCGCGTTCAAACTTGGGAAACACCGAATTCCGAGAAATACGGGGTTCGCGCGAAAGGCTGGCGCGAGTGGTTTAATGTCTGCGGGCCCTATAGAATTTTTTTCTCGAATTCCTCGAACGCGTGCCTGGGAGTGGCGTCCTTCAGGCACCTGTTTTCGTTGCCTCTGTGCCGAAAGCTCGTAGCATAGTTCGTCGGTATCGTTCAGAGAGATGACATCGACGGTTTCTTGGGTAGGTGATTTTCACGTAACGCTCGCCCCAATGTACTCCGACACAATTAGGTCGACTCGGGAGAGAAGGTATTTGACACGGTCGATTGGCGGTACATATTGTGGAACTTCGAACTCGCGCAACTCTTGGTCCGCACGTCGCTGTGGATTACAAAAAGAGGGGAAGAAGTCGGTGCTCGGTCATTCATCTTGCAAAGTATCCACTCCGTCGGATATTGCGCACATAGCGTTGCAAATTACATTTCTGAGACCTTTTTCGGATGTTCCGTCGCACTGATCCGTTACCGGTCAATATGTCTAATCGCACGCAATTCGCGTCGACTCTGCTCCACGTCATTGAAACCTTTTTTTTTTCATTTTTCACGCCATTGAAATCACGTTATCGCACAGAAAGGTCTAATAAAACAATCGCGTGTTACACATCGCTCGCGGAGGAACAGGTGGTTTGAGAGCGCAGATCAATGTCACGTTACAAACGGGACAAGTGCTACTATGCTTGGCACGTCAGTTATCAGTTACACGTTACAGTTTACATCTCTCGACAAATGTTTATCTCCACGAGCCATTATTATCTCTGCAACGTCCTTCGTCCATCCATTAGAACCAAATGTTTTCGAACACCCAGACTGGCAGTCTAAGTACCTAACTCTAGAGATCGTCACCAAAATTTTGCGCCTCCTTGATCATCGTCTTACTCGACGTTCGTCTAATGAGTGCATTCTTCGCTACCTACGCAGTTGGATATATCGTACGACGCCGAGGGAGCGAATGCAACGGACGCCACGGAGAGGAATGACAAGTCGCACGGCGGCATGCCGTTGCAAGGGCAGCGCGATCAGGACAAGGTGCTGCTTCAGCAGCATCGCGATCGCGAGCAGCTGCAGCTGCACCAGCAGCGTGACCACGTTCAGCAACAGTTCGGCCAGAGTCAGCGCGATCAGCAGCAGCAGCAGCAGCAGCAACGGAGAGACCTACAGTTGCCCGGACGCGACGCTCTCAGCGCTAAGACGCAGTTTCCGGCTAGGGAGAGGGAACTGCATCCTCAGCATCGCGACAAGTTTCAGCAGCGTGACCAGCAGCGAGAGCGCGACAGAGAGCAGCTTTATCAGCTGCAGTCGATCAACAATCTCCTGGACCTGCAGCCACCATCCAGCTTTCAGCAGGCCTTAACACGCGATGCCAACTGCTCCCTGCCTTCCAAGCTCAATGCCAGTGACGGTGAGTACTTGCTCAGAGATTCTTCTTTTTTCCGGGTTTATATTGTATGTATATGCTCCGCTAACAGCAGACTGGTCGTGATAGTAAAACGATTAACGACGTGAGCACACTTTAAATTTGATGTAAATCATACAAATTGTTCATATTTGTACAGTAGAATTTTTATGATAAATGTTCGTCATCAATGCGGGCAATTTTTCCTGTTCGTTTTTGCGACACCCGATGCGCGCCTGCATTTGATCTGCGGAAAAAAAGTGATCCTCGTCGGCCGACCGGATGTTCCGCCAGAATGTCTCCCGATCGTTTGTCGTTTGTCAACTGCCGCTCGTAATAACGCGGCCAGAAATAACATCGTCGACACATTTAAACGGTGTATCTTTGTTTCTGTGGACAGAAGACATGTCGATCTCGGATCTCTTCGGACTGAGCCTGCCGCGTGGTTCACTGATGGGCAGCGAATCATCAATCGGATCTGGCGGTTATCGTCAGTATCCGTACTACGGTCAGAACCGTAATCAAGGCGCGTCTCAGCAGCAGAATTATTATCAGGTAACATTTTCACTTAATTGCGTTACGACTATGAAGCTAAGGACGTACGAATGCGCGTTGCACGAGACGCATTTGTTCCATGATCTACCATCGCGCGAGTAAGCATAAAATAATGCCGATGGAAATCTTTCGGCTCGTCGGTTGCATTTTGTAGTACTGCTGCCAATGCAGGGTTGACTATTGCTGTATTACGGATGCAACGGTCTCTCTGCAATTCATCGGCTTCGTGCAATAACGTACTCGTAGCAAAACGGGGAGATCGATTGTTTGGCGGACATCTATGACAACCGTGAAAGCGACAATTATGCAGATAGCGCGATGTTGTCCTTGGTATTCATTTCATAGCAATCGGCGAGCGGAGTAGGTGGATCGAGAGAAATTAATATCGCCAATGGCTGAGCCGATAACGGCAAAATGTTGTGGCTAGACTCGTCCGGTGGCCACGCAAAGATACGTATGCCCAACGTTATCGAAACAAACGGCCGTGGACCGTTAACAATACTGCCAATAAACGGCGGTGCGCGCGGGTGAGTTTACAGAAAAAGCTTGCGCTGCCGCTTAAACGTAATGCTCCGTGATGCCAAAGTAGATTCGCGACATTAGCGGAAACGGCAATACGTTCGCGAACTTTATGTCCTGCACTTTGCACACTCTATGGCTCCGTTTTAAGCGTACAATGCGAACAGGAGGCACGGTAATGGACAGAAGGCGGGGGGTCGTGGCACTGGGGTTCGTTGCAATTTTGGCAGCCTGTAAATATTACGCACCTAGAGCCGATAAAAACGTCACATGTGCCATGGGCAATGTTGAGGCTCAGACAGGGCGAGCGAGGAGGGTGGGTAGAGGGGGGGGGGGGGGGCAGTCCCTGCCAATGCAATAACCGGAACAATGATCATCCCTATTGGAGTATCTCCAACTGACTCTCAAAACTTTATCCCAACCGTCCTGACTAATTTTTTGTTCGCATTCAATGTCCCTGCCCTTTTTTTCTTCCCACATCGTATCTTCCGTACCGTCTTTGACGTACTTCCCCTCTTTTATCTTTTCCCTCCAGCACCTTGATTGACCCTTTCTCTCAAAGCCCCTCCCTGGCGCGGTCTTGGCCATCAGATGTATCGATTCTCGATGTATTTGTTGCAACCGCTCCGTCATGGCATTGCTTCATAAATTACGTCGAACTCCTTTCGCGAGGACCATTGTTCGTCCTCCCCCACCTTTCCTCCCCCCGCGAGAATCGCTTCCTTCGCACAAAATTATCCCGACGCATCGATCGCCTACGCGGTCGATCGCCATTTCTCGCCCAACAATGAATATTTAAATGTAAGCTTATTTCGGCGTGAGCGATCGGGCGCTGGGAGAAGCAGGCCGCCCGCCCCACAGTGTGTACTGCCTCTGACATTTCAATAGTCGAACCGGAAGCAATCGACATCGCCGCCCGAGCCTCGTTCGGAATGCCGTTTTGCGCGAGACGGCGATAGACACGGGCGAGATTTCATCTTTTAATAGAAACGTTATCGTCGGCATGCCGAGGAGAGCAGCGCGACGGTATACAGGTCATGCGTTTATAACGTTTAAAGTTATCGCCACAGTACCAGGCGCGTTATCGGGGCTCGATCAGTATTTTCTCATATCGCGGCCACATTCGTCTTCGCCCGACAGTCGATATGACAATGAACACTGTCTCGAAGCGAACGTCACCGGAAGAGCGTATATAATTATCAGACTCCGATCGAGCGACGCAGCCCGCTCCGATTAATTTATGGCGAATGTCGCGATATCGTACTTTATCGATCGGATACTTTAATGGTCACTTTATCCTGGCTCTTCGCGTTCCCTTTGACGTTATTACGCGCCGCGTTCGCGAGAGGTTGGGCGCATAAAGGATCGCCGAGACCATCGGAATGTGCGCATTAGGCTTGAGAATGTACAATACGGCCGTGATAAAATAAATGACACATGCCCGACGTGTTAGGGGCGACCCCGATTTCGGCCGAGCCAAGAGTTCGCAGGCACGAGCCAAACTGCTCTATCAGAGTCTCTCCACCTCTGCTGAACGGCTTTCCGTGAACTTATCGCGTTCGGTGAGAGATCGGCGTTACCCCGTTGTTGTCGCGGTATTTTGCAATATTACGTTGGATCTACTCCAGCGGACGGCCTCGTCTCGTTTCCGACGCGGAAATGCACGGCGAGAAAGTGGTCTGCCATGATCGGTGGATGAAGGTCGGAGAGTTTGGGAGGGCGTGAGGAACTGAGTGAGCACATTCCTGTATTTCATATCCGGTTGCGAGGACGCTCAGTTTTCCTGTATTACGTTTCGCTCTGAAGGCAGACAGTTTATTTCTGATTCGGTCGCGGTTAACGTTTTCCTTTGTTTCTCTGGATATGCAGTACGATGACGGTCATGGATTATATACCGGTTCGTCAACCCTTGACACCCCGAGCTCACCAAACTCGGTCGCTACGCTCAGCAGTCCAGGCACTCCGGACAGTCTGTACTCAAATCCCTACAAATACCCTTCCACCCCGAAGAGTACACACACCGCGTCACCGAACATGAACCGGACATTTGGGACACCGACGTCACCCAAGTATTCTTCGTGCCATGGCCGACCAATTCGTGGTTCCCCACCGTACAGGTAATTTTTGACAATAATTGCTAATTGTATTATATGATAAGGTTTCCAAATTTCAGTGATTGCGGAAGTCCCACTTGGGAGTATCCGCATGTAATGGGATGCAATGGATCACGTTCGAATTCACCTGCGGACTCTGAAACGAGTATTCTAAGTAGCACAGATAGCTCTCTATCTGATATAATGGTAATTATAATTCTACCAATCTGATATACTAATATTTTGATAAATCTTCTCACATGTTGTTTTTTGTTGAATTCCACAGAACAGTCTCTCATTGAATTCATCGTCGCACTCCTGTTATTCTCAATCTATGTCGTCGATGTCACCGGAGATTGATTTGTGCTCGAACAACCGAGCAGCCGCTGCCTTTCAGCGTATGGCAATGAAGAAGTATTTGTCATCGCCAAACCAGAATTCTTCGTCTCTCCATCATCATCACTCACACGGTTCTAACCGTGGCCATCATTACCCAGCGCAGAACAATACTTTCCTGAATACCCTCTTCGAGAATGGCTGTTGCCAATCAGGAAATGTCCGTATAAGTGTTAATCCGCCTTCCCTGAATATCCCGGAGTTGCAAATATCGTTGGACCGTGCTGCACGTCTGCACAGAAATGCCGCTGGTACGCAATCCGAAGCCATTATGCATAATTCGTGTGTGCAACAGTAATAACTTAGTGTATTTTCGTCTGACATAAACTGCAAGGAATCTGAACAGTGAACCATGTGTTTGCAGCTGTTTGCGATCCAACATGTACCTGGAGCGGTATATTGCCTCAGCGTACTCAAGAACCGTCAGGCTACGCATCAAAGGTATTCTTAGGAGGTGTACCTTGGGATATTACAGAATCTCTGTTAATAGCGACATTCAAGCAATTCGGGCAAATCCGTGTTGAGTGGCCTGGGAAAGAGCAATCTGCAACACAGCCGAGGGGATACGTGTACATCATCTTCGAATCTGAAAAGCAGGTGCGTAGATTACCAGACACGATAAAGAACGTTTGAGAAGATAACGATTAACATCCTACAAATAAGTAAAATTATTTACGATTAGGTAAAAGCTTTACTAGCTTGCTGTACTCACGATTATTCTAATGGAGGGAGCTGGTATTATAAGATTTCATCAAAACGTATGAAAGCAAAAGAGGTATGTCAGTGGAAATTTCAGATTTTTATTTCCTTATTATATGCATTTAATGTGTTCTGCAAAAGAAGATTTATATTCTTCAAATACAGGTTCAAGTAATTCCTTGGGTATTGGATGATAGTAATCATGTTAAATACCCATCACAAAAACTCGACCCGCATAAGACTGTATTTGTCGGTGCACTTCACGGTATGTTGACTGCCGCAGGATTGGCAAAAATTATGGACGATCTTTTCCGTGGTGTCATTTATGCAGGTTCGGTAGTCTTAATCATTTTTATACTTATCTTAATCACTTTATACTTAATCATTTTTATCGTACATTACGTATCTTTTGGGATGATATTATATTTTTAACTCTGTAACATTTTACCTAGGAATCGATACGGATAAACATAAATATCCAATGGGGTCTGGACGTGTAACGTTCAGCACCAAACATTCTTATATGAAGGCAGTCTCTGCTGCCTTTATAGAAATTAAAACTGCCAAGTTCACGAAAAAGGTAACCCATCGCAAGCACACAATACATTATATCACATGTAACAATCACGTTGTTATTTATAGGTACAAATTGATCCTTACCTGGAAGATTCCATATGCTCCGGTTGCTCTGTACAACAAGGACCGTACTTTTGTCGTGATAAGGTACCACCGAATTTGATTTTCTTGTTCATATGTACAGTACCGTTTGCAAGAAATCATTCTGCACAATAACGCATTGCTTCTTTTTGTACAGAACTGTTTTCGATACTTTTGTCGCAGTTGTTGGCAATGGCAACATTCCATGGAGTCAATGCAACATCACAAGCCAATGATGCGCAACTCCAAAACAAATCAAACTGTCGGATTGACACCGAATGTCGGTATTAATCATTATTCCCGCGGATCAAATTTTCCTGCTATTTATTAAGAGATACGGTGTGCCAACCCATGCGGCCACGTTCAGTTATCTTTTTTTTTTAACTGTTCCTTTTGGTATGGACGTTGCGCCGATTGAATTTTTTGATAGGGTGCAAACTTAGGTTTTATCGCAGAGCTGTGGACATCTAGTCTGACGATACAAAGACATACCAGACTTAAAGAGCGAGTCAGCGAACGCAACGGTTCATTCGTTATAGTTACAATGTTCGTTCGTGCGAAAAAATAATTCCGCGATGAAAAAAAAAGACAAAATAAGGAGAGGAAATCGTGTTTATTAGAAAGTTCCTATTACGAGAGGCGAATTACGCCTGGGTTCAAGCCAAAAAGAAAAGTACTCTTATTTAGTATATTTACGTAGGGACTGGTTTTTCTTGTTAATTGTTTTACCGCGAGAAATTATATAATTATATCAATATAATACGCCAAATTGCGCGGCAATTATAGATTAGGGTAAATGTCTTTCTGTTGAATTCGTGTGGGCTGATTTGTGTTTTTTACAGTGATGATACTTTTTTATATTATAAAAAAGAGGGTCGTCCACCTGTTTTCCCCGTGATCATGTCAAGCTTATCACCGAGAGAGCTTATTGATTTCTGGAATTTTCGCGGTCGCCATGATACATGTTAATGGTTGGCGAATTGCAATGGCGAACAATTATTTTAATGGAGAAAAGCGTATATTCTTATATGTTCGAAAGGCAGGGATAACAATTTGATTGTTATGAATTATTTTCTATCGTATATAGTTAAGTTGCAAACAGGGGAGCCGACTTTCCGAAAAGTATCAACCAGCCCGCAGGCCGTTCTTCCAATTTCAACAGTTATCAATAACATTGCCCACTGTTACTTTTACATTATACCATGTAGTGTAGGGATGATGCCAACGTGCTCACTGTAATCATAATTTATATTTGTTAATTGAAGCGATTCGGTTTTTCGCAACCGTCGCATGCAGGGACTGTTTAACTGTTGACGAAATGGAGAAGTACACGGTCTACGATTCTGGAGCGGATTGTAGTGAATTGATTTTCTTTTTATATTTTTTTTTGTTACGATGATACGTTGTGTTTTTTCTTTCAAAGAAAATTTCTCCCCATTCACACTCTATACTCGCGTTTCACATGTTTTGATACGATTTTGTTGAATGAATTAAAATTCGTATTTTTGCAGATAACTTCTTGGTTGCATTGCTTCTTTTAATGATTCACCGTTTTGCCTTTATCCTTGATACTGCCTTCATCCCTTCTATTTTCTTCCATTCTTTGCTAGACTACTAAAGACACAAGACTAAAGAAACATGCTTCATTTAATATTTTTATTGTTTTTTTCTCATCATCGATATGTTTTTATGCAAATTGTATGTTTGTTAACTTATCCATTTCCCCAATGCAAGTTTCCACGCGATCGAAATGTTCAACGAACAATTGCGGAATAAGAAAGTAGTCGCCGTAGGAATAAGAGTCGTATATTTTAAGATACTTGTGTTCGGAACTTACACAAGCGCAAAGGGTATCAAGGTTCATAAAAATACTTACCATCACTAACGAAGCAACATTCAATTTACATATAAATTTGATAACAGTGATCAAAATTGCAAATGCACTTTGAACGAAGTCGTCAACATTTTTCGGCAATATGAAACAGTGGAACAAATAGTAAATATATTGCGTTGAAATGATATATAATTAAGAATTAAGGATACGGTTGTTACATGAATAAGTAAACAATGACAAGGAACGCTTTAACTTAAAATTAAATATATACACACATATACATATATATATACATACATATATATATATATATATATACACACTTAACGTGTATTGTTCAAAAGCTTCAAACCTCTATGAAGTTTTTAGACCATAAAAATCGTTTTGCTATGCCAAAAGAAATGTTCGACACAGGGAAACGATGGAGCATTTGCGGAGTATCGATTAATAATTAGGAAAAGTTTAAACAAATTTTAACGATGCTCTTTTATCCGAAATATCTTGTTTACAAACTTTTAATAAGTCGTGCCTTTTAACGTAATCTCCATAGATTTTATTCCAATGTGGAAAACACAAATTATTTTTAAATCATTGATACCATGCAGTACACAGGGTGATTTACTGTTAAACAAAAAAGACTGTTATCGGTATGCATAATGTCAAGCTTTCTTAAAACTTTTAACGGATTTAACAGAACCATAGGAGACAAAATATTTCTTTTTAATTTCAGAGACAAAGTGCCTCTCCTACTTCTTGATTTTTTATTAATAGTAACGTTTAAGTCTACACGCCAACAGGATGATTCCTAAAAAATGTACGTGTAAAATAGAAAGTGAACGGGATAATAATAAACACAGACTTATGTATACTCATGAATACAAACAAACGAAGCTTTACGTAAATATCAATAGTTTATATCGCTTTAGCTTTTTCCTATTATATCGTTGTTGAAACCGACCTTGTAACGCAAACTAATTTATTGGAAATAATAAAATGTTCTTTCCTAAGCATCATGGGTACGTTGTTAGTGAATTATTGCAAAAATATACTAAACAATTGTTCATAAAAATCCAACATCAATGATACATTACGATTTATTTCTCTGTGTCCTTTGTAAAATATAAAATCTCTGTAGAAATATTATCATAAACCAATTGTATGTACATCTTTTACTTTTTATAATTATGAATCATGGCTATGATCTTCTGTACTTTCGTAGTTAGGAATATTTTTTTTGTGTGGACAGTTTCCTCAATGACTGATAGAGACCAATTAAGGAAGATATGGTTCCAAGTGCTCCTACATGCCATGGTTTAAAATGTCCTCCCCAAAATGTACCAGGTGGAAGATAACTAACAGCATAGCTTATATCCAACAATAACCTTACACAGGTAAGCAATTCATTACGCCCCTGACTATTAATTTTCTTCAAAGTTGAACTGTAAATATAATATTATATTATATCGATTTTTAACAGTGACCACTTCACAACATGTGCATCTATAATTTCTATGTATCTTTATCATATACTTACTCAGTAGTATCTGCCTTCTTGTTTATAGATGCTCTGTGTTTCTGCAGGTGACTATATTTTCTTAGCGTTCTAAATAAAGAATGGTAGATAAGAATTATGCCAGTCATTCACTTGGTTAATTTGCTTAATAGGTGTTCTTACTTTATCAAGGAAAGGTTCAAGGATATTATCCAAAACCAAGTTGTTGCATTGTCCCATCTGTCTAAATTAATAGAAACAACTTTGTGCTCTCCAGCCCAGCAGATATGTTCAATTGGGTTATAAATTATCCCAACAGCAATGTCTATCAGTTCAATCCATCTGAGTAACCAATCAGGCTCCTATTAGAGTATATATGAAATTTAGATGTCTCTAGAAAAATATTGCAAACCTGTAAGTCATTTGTTTTTTTACTCAAGTTCCATGTGCAACAGTTATTGCATTCGGAGATTAAATACCAGAAAACCACTGTTCTTACACAGTTACGCCTCTTATATGAAATAGAGATAATCTTGTGCCACATAAAGTGAATAGTGTATACCTTATCACCCCAGCGGTATGTCAATGCATAATGGAGCATTGGAATGTCATCCAGCAACCGTAATATCACCCTGCACTTACTCATCTGGCTGCTAATAGCTTTTAGTTTCATTTCTGTCTCTTTTGAAGAAGTTGTTACTATTGCTAATTTTGCAGCATAAGATAATGTCCTCAACATTTTGTCCCTTCCATTATAAGTGTCCAGGTAATCAGATAACAGAGCAATACTCATCTTGCTTAATGCTGATTTGCACAAAATATTGTTGTTTACGAATAACAAACACTAACAAACGAGATATAAAGGATATTTCTTATTGTTGAGCTGTAACTAGTTATACTGAAACAAGAAATTCAATGGTCAATATGGGCAGTAATACTAATAATATTCAGTTAGCAAATTTATTCATTATTTCAACGATTAATTTTGATTCCATTAAGACAAATCAGGGTGTTACTTAATATATATTAGTCATTGCTTTGTCATTGTGCACTATCTTGGATTGTCATAACAGTTCTCCCGATTTCTGACACCTGTTTAAGTACCGTACACACAGTGTACGTGGTCACATATTTTTTAAATATTTGGCACAATTATTTTAAACCTGACCAAAAATGATAATCTATTAATAAGGCATAATAAAACGTAATAAAATTCTTACAAGCAATTCACCCGACGTATGGGAAATGCGATCAATCACCAGTTGACTGGATACTATGATACAACGACTTTCTGTGAGTTGTAAGGCTTAACAAGTCAGACGAGTCTGGTAAGTTCAGCGTGTAAAAGTGCTTATATGCACCCACGTAAGCTGATCGCATGGTGGGGAGTTTTAAAAACATTGAAAATGTATTTTGTTTCTCAATACGGTAAACGAATAAAGACAGATCTATGATCTAACTCATAGATTCCACTGACCTGCCATCTGTTGCAACGTTCCGAAACTTAATATCGTTTAGTGAAAACCGTTCAATCTTTAGACTACGTCATGCATTTTGAATCCTGTTCGAAGATTGTCCTGTCAGGGTGAACGAGCGGAATAGTTGAAAGAGAGAAGGTAATTGCGGAAGCGACCAAAGAATGCGGTCTACTTTTGCTTCAATTGTCTTTGAACGCAATTGTAGATAGAAACTGTAAGCCGGATCTTTACTGAATAAGCATAAGATATCAACATTACAAGCATACCACATTCTACTGCAGAATCGTTACGTTAACGTAATCGTTCAAGGAAGATGTTTCAAATTCCTCCATACCAGTATCAAAGTCACATATATGTAATAGTCGGAGACAAAAAAATGACCACTATGTCCTGAAAGAAACGTATATAAATTCCTAATAGGCATGCTTTCAAATGTGCGGTTCCTTCAGCATATTTCTTGTTCGTACGTACTCGTGCGAGATCGTGAAAAATTCCGAGTCGAGTAGCCGGCTTGGATGCCGAGCTGTGCCGAGCGTATCGCAAGTGGCGCCACCGCTCCTCGAGAATGTCAATCACGTAGGAACAGCGTGCAGTACACGATCCGGCGACAGTCTTTACGCACCTACCTGTCTGCTCTCCCATCAACGGTCACCCCGTTCGGCGTCATCCTGGCCATCCTCGGCGATCAATCGTAGCGAATCGTCCGCACCTTCTGTTCCCGAGACTGGCGTTCGCTGTCGTCAATATTCGATCGCGTCCCGACCGGAGGTTCGCCCTCTAGTTAACGGTACATAGTTCGCGTCGGTGTCCGGCGAGGAGGGGCGTTCGTCTCATTCGGCGTGCCAGGGTTCACTCGTAGCTGTGTCGTATTAGAGCGACGTGATCAGTGGTTTGTGGACGTGATGACGTCAGACTTCGAGGCACAAGCCGAGAGCGCGTTTAAAGCCGAGTAGGGCGTGAAAGTGTGTGTCGTGCCGCCGCTCGTCTGTCCCTCCGCGTTCTCCTCGCTCGCACCGTGTCCCGTGTGTCTTCTTCGGCCAAGGGAAAAATGTGCAAATAGCCGTCGGTCGCGCCGCCCCGTTGAGCTACGCGAGATAATTATGTTCGGTGCTGTTTTGACGTGATTGATAGTGAAAAGCGTACCATGTTCCGCTGCATTCCGATTTTTAAAGGGTGTAACAGGCAGGTGGAATACGTTGACAAGCGTCACTGCTCTCTGCCGAGCGTCCCCGATGATATACTACGATACTCGAGGAGCTTGGAGGAGCTTCTGTTAGACGCGAATCATATCCGCGATCTACCTAAGGTAAGCAATATACCGCTACTTGGAGTTTATCGCTAGGGACTCTCGCTTTCTCTCTCTCTCTCTCTCTCTCCCTCTCCCACCCTCTCGCTCTCTCGCTCCATCCCTATCTCTCACTCGCTCTTTCTCATTCTCCTTCTCTCTCACTCTCGTCCTTCCTCCTCCATCCATTGTGTCCATGACATATCGTTGTTTCATCGTACTACGGCACATCGAAGACGCACACGTCGTAGCTAAGGCACCCGGTACGCTGTCAGCGTTGCAACGCCGTTGACAGCCGAGCCACGCCAAGATATTACATATCGCTCTTCGTTTTCCAGAACTTCTTCCGTCTCCAGCGACTACGTAAGCTCGGCCTCAGCGACAATGAGATTCACCGCCTGCCGCCGGATATACAGAACTTCGAAAACCTCGTGGAGCTCGATGTCTCCAGGAACGGTAAGTCGCCGGCCTTTGTGCGCCACTAAATCTCTTCCCTCCCTCACACATATATACTCCTGCTCGCCTGGACTACGTGGTGTCGAGGCAGACGCGTCCTGTACGGTGTCTATCGCTGAACGTACGCCGGACCGAAAGGTCCGCGACGATCGTTCGAAGGGAAATTCCGATGAAAAAGAACGGTGAAAGTTGCACCGCGAGAGTGCACTCCTCATTTTTCTCCCCGACCTCGTCGCAGTTCACTCTCGCCGGAGAGTTTCGCGCGAGATTCTTTTATATACGCACGCACCGGCTTCGCCCGCTTGTTCTTCCTCTTTGTCAGGGCGCGGTAGGAGTCAGGCGGGGCGAATTAACGGCGATGCCCCAATGAAGCACGTGGCCAATTCTTTCTTTTTCTTCCCACTTTTTATCCCTCCCGCGATAGACGTCAATGAGCTCGGCGAGCATAATAATGCGCGTACAAAAGCGTTAAGTAATAAGAAAAGTGGAGTCGGACGAATGGGTCCATTAACGGAACCTTGGTCTCTATACCCCCGGCGCTCTCAAGGAGAAGAGACTGGCCTCCGAGTCGTCTCGCGGTGGGTGAGCGAGAGCAACCGCACTAGTAACAAGTACTAATAAAAGATTCCACCTTTGCAGTGGGCAAGTTACCGTTACCGGTATATTTTCTTTCTCTTCCTATCACGCGGCCATCATTGCCGGGTGCATCGCTCTCGGACTCTCCGCCGTCTTACGGTTTTTCCGCGGATTGACTCGACGTCGATTTACGCTAGGCACCTGTACGCGTGAATGCCAGCGTGCGTGCGTGGCTCGCGTAAACTGTCGTGAGCAGGATAGGATCCGATATTGTTGACCCTCCCCCGCGCTCACGCTTTAGACAAGTTACGCGATGGCGTTTTTGTTCTCGATATTTTTGCTCCCTATTTACCGAGGGACTCCGACTCTGTCCCATCTTACTTCTATTCTGTCTCGGCTCGAGATAAAGAGAGGCCGCGGACAGGCACGTTCATCATTATCAGATAATTAGGTGTACGGTTGGGATAGATCCGGCGTCGCCGTCCGTTGCATAGTTGCATTCGCATCGCGTGTGTCAATGTAACGTAACGATCGCATGCTGGACACGGTTGTAAGGCTAATGAATGCCCTCGGCATTAATGGCGTCTCGCGACAGCGATCGACGGTCCACCATAATGAAGCGTAATAAATGTTCTATCGCGTCGATCGGAATCTAATTTTATCGTGATACGCGATGGGGGCATCCTGTTTACTTTCTAACGGCGATGCAACGCCCTGTAGATCCCGACGAGACCTCGTTGAAACGCTCTCCGCTCTCCCAGTCGCGGAGGCCTCGGCGTTCGCGGACTCGGTTAAATTCTCAAGTGAAAGAGGAAACTTCTCCGGCGCCCGCTCTTTCAACCTGGATTTACCCGATCCGTTCGACTCTGATGAGGTTCTTACATTTACTCGACCGCTCTCTTCCACCGAACGGATCAAGAACCCCGGTTGCGATCCGATGCTCGCCTCCGCAATCTCCGGCTAGGATAGATCGGCAAACAACGGGGTGCCTCCTTCCCACCTCTGGGTCAGATTTGTTCAGGGTTAAAAATCGACGCTGTCCTCTCACGGCCGCCGTTTTATTTTCGTTACACCTGCCCACACCGTTCGCCTCGCTGCTGCGAAAGGCACGAAGGGTAGGTCCCCCTACCCCTTACCCTGGCGAGAGATGTTTAATCAATGCGCCGGCCGCCAGCCTTCGGCGTTCCATAGTTTTAGGAGGAGAGGGTGCACCTCGCGTAACTGCATGCCAGAAGTAGCTGGTCGTAATTACTATATCCTGATGCGCGGCGCACCGCGCTCGTTATCAATAAAACGCGCGCGGCACATTCCTCCGTGTGCGTGACACAGAAGTCGGGACGCGTAATTAAATTGAAGCAAATATAGAGTAGTTTAAATACCGTCACGCATACGTGCGTCGAGCTCTTCCCCCCTTCTCCCTACTGCCCACCCTTCCGCCCCTCCCCTCCCCTAGCCTACCCTTCGCCGCCACCGTCGGCCACCCACTCACCTCGTTATGTTTCGCGCATTCAGACACGAGGCAGAAGTGCCACTTTTTTGTTTCGCGCGCGATTCTCACGGTGTGCCTCGCGGCCTATTGCCGCGACTTTCTCACACACGGGCAGAAAACATGTCTCTTTTACGGGCAGCGAACGATAACGCCCCGCTGCGTCGTCACAGTTTGTACTATTTGAACAAGAGCACGCGCATGTACTGGATATAGGAGGTGTAGGCCCAGTACGCGGCTAGGCACGTAACGGCCGACTCGCGCGATGTTTGCTGTGCTCTTATTTTCGCCGTCTATGGGCCGGACATTGATCTTCCTTAAATACCCTCTTGTTGTTCTAGCTACGATGAAACGCATCTCTCTCTCCCACTCTCGAACGCTTGCTCGTTCTCTCAGAGAGAGGAGTGCATTGCGCATCTGGCGTGTGTAGTGTCGACGAGCGACGGATTCGTATAAGGACGTTGCACGCGTCCTTTTTGCCGGAAATTATAAATTCTCGTTACGGTACCGTGTAACGTGTTTCGAGTCGAGGACGTTTCGTGCAGGTTCCAGGCACGAGTGATAAAGAAATAGTTCCACGTCCAGAGCATGTGTGCTAGGCTAGCCTCTCTACAAGTACCCTTCTGTTTCCCGTTTTAGGCAGCGCAACAGATTACGTGTACACGAGTCGCTCGTGGAAGGGTCCCGCTAACGGGAAGGACGTTAACAACGTGTTCCGAATTCGAGCCAAAAGAGTTGTCGTGTCGAAATGCACGTCCGACGTTATTGAGCACGTCGGTTTCATAAATAAAGAAGCGCTACCTCGTCTTCAAGCCCGTATGACCATAACGAAAGAGTGAAAAAGAGATTTTTAACCGTCCAATCATAAACGAGGACCGATAATCAACGGCGGGACATTCGATAATCGACCGTTTTGTTATTCGCAACGTACGCGTTAAATAAAAACACGATCAGCTCGGATTTTCGCATAGTTGTCACTGACCGTATTACGAACAATCCCTCTCTAATCAACCCTTAAATCGTTACATTGTGAAAATGAGTTTCCTGTTTGGCAACTAATCACGATTGACGTTAAATACCCGCGGACAGCTGGCCAGAGTGGCTTACGTAAGTTGGTCGCGTCACTGGGAGACGCTTTTATGGATCTGTAAAATAATACGTCCACAAGCGAGCAGTTAATAACTTTGCCTCGCGGGTTCACACGTTCGGGTGTCAAACATGTTCGCGGACGCTTTTGGCTCGTGTGCCGATTTATCCGCGAAGTGTTGCAGCAATTTTGCGGCAGGCTTCGATGTGCGAAAAGTTTACGATTTGCAGACATTCCGTCCCCGCGCTCGTTCCTTTTTTAACGCGCCTCGTGTATGCAGCCATCAATATTCCGCCAGCAGAGCTGCAGGCGTGTCCGCGAATGTATTAACGTTAGGCCTTTTCGATGAGAAAATATCGACGTACCACGGTGCGCTGCCTGAGTGAACCGGTGACTTCTCTTTCGATTCAGGGCACGTAAAAAGGTTGTAAGGGCAGAGATTGATTGACGCTTTATCAATGGCATTGAATTCACGTACCGACGCTCGGTCGCTTAAAAATCGGATTACCCATCCGATAGCGGCTTGCCCGAGAGTCCATTTTCGTTAACCGATTGAGACATCTCTCTGGTTCGCAATCCGTCACGCACGCTTTTCATTCGCGGCAATCTTCGCGATCTCGTTCGCTATCCTTCATCACCGCCGAGAACTCAGACCTCATCGGAATGTAAGCGCCATTCCGTTTTCCCATCTTCCCCGCATTCCGCACAATGATCCGCGGCCTCCGTCAATTTCATTATTCCGCCTTCTTTTCCACCAACGCGCACTAATCACAGGCCGGCACGCGTCTGGTCACTCCGAAGTCGAATTAATTACTCGCGCGAACGATATAACATGCTCCGAAGAGAAGTCGACGAATGAAAAAAAAATGTAATCGACATTCGATTAGGAGCAAATCATCTCGTCCGAGGGTCGCGATACGAGTCTCACACATGCACACAGACGTGCATGCGTGCACGACTTCGCTCTTCCGCCTGCATTACATAATGCATACGCGTCGCTCAGCGCGGCGTGGGCAGAATCGACAAATTGACGAAAATAAACCGGACACTCGAAATCCTCGCCGACCCGCGCCGATAACGCGCCGATAGTGCACCGACCTGCATGACGCAATTACTCCGGATTGGCCATTACCGCAGCTCCGATAAGCGATAAATGGATCCTCCTCACGCCGGCCACGCTTTATCAAGCGCAGCATTTTTTTGCACCCAAGGCGCGCGCACGTGCTTCGCATCCTCAAGCGCTCGACTGTTCCGTCCTCGTCGGATCGTCGTCTTCGGCTCGATTCGCAGCCGAGGTACGGGCTTCGATCATCGCGCGTGCGGGACAGAGTGCCCCTGACAGGAAGCACGGAAAGAAGTCCAAGTACGTACATGTAGCCGAGCCCGGAGTCGGAGCCTCGTTCGATTCGCTGAACTTTGGCTCTGCCGAAGGGAAGAGGTATCGAGAGTAGGGGTGAAAAATGACGGCTGGATAAAAGGTCGCGTGTACCAGGACGCGCATCGTCGACGTTCGACGATGTTCGCGGAGGAGGATTGAAAAGTTGTGGAGCGCGACGGCTGGGGGGATTCGACGGGAGTTGGGACGCATTGAAAAGACGGATTGAAGGTCCATCGCGCGCTACCAGGCTGCCCGCGATTCCGATCCTTATCAAACGTCGTTACCGGCTCCGCTCTCTCAAGGGCGACTCTTTTATACTCCCGGCACAACACTCCGGTGTTCCACTTTGCGCAGGATTACGTTTGCCCGGCACAATGGGCTCGCTACAATGCCGTAACAATGCCGCGCGCAGCTCGACGCGCATAATATATATGCTCGCATTTATATAGACATATATATATATATATGTATTTCTATGTGGCCAGATGATAAGATCATTCCACGTCGACGATTGACGCATCGATGCCTCATGACGCCGAATCACGAGACGATAGGATTTTTGCTCCTCCTTTTTTTTTTACTCTCTTCACGAACGGCCGATGACGAGGCCGCACGAGCCGATTGGGTGAACTGTTTTTCGATGAGTCTCGAAAGGAAGGTGCGAGTGAGAGAGTGAGAGCGCCCGAGAGCTGTGAATTCCTAAAGAGAGGACGCGGCTTGTAAAAATGGAAATGACGCGGTGGAGTTAGCGGCCGAGAGACGATATAAGCCGATAGACGAAAAACGCGTGTAATTTCGGCGGAAACCGATCTCGCGCGGAGTGCCCACGAGAATTTCGGTCGATTAATTCGATTGTCGGATGAGTGCGCGGGGGCCGATCGTTGGCGGATCCAGGATCATGGAGGATAGCCACCGACTCGTAGGGTGTAGGGGAGAAATTTATGCTCGACGACGGGCGAATTATCCGCAAACACGTGAAAGCGGATTTGATGGCCGCGCGAGAAGGTTTCGCTGTTGCATATGGAATATGATATCGGGGCTTTGGAGTTTTATCGGGTTATAAAACGTCGAATGAATTGGGCGGGCGACGAAAAATTTCACACCCTTGCGCGCGCATTTCACGCCGTACGAGGTGTTCCTCTCTTTCCATCTCTGTCCATTTCTATCTAAAGCTCTCGCTCCCTCGTAATATCCGCGAACGGAGTTTAAAGTATGATTGCTTGCACAGTTGTACGCGTCCAGTTTGCAGAGAAGCGAGTGTGTATACTAACTTATCTTGACATCGACCGTTTCCTGGTTCCAGCTAGTTTATTGTCCTCAGCGCATAACAGCCTTAATGGCATTCATAACTTCATCCAGCCGTGGCGCCGTTATTAAAACTCCTTAATAGATTGACTGCCGCTTAAAAGTTGTTGATCGTCCCGGGGAGATCAAAGTAAAGTAAAGCCTTTCCAAGTTTTATCGTCCCGTTTGCGGGACGAAAATCAATCTGTTGCTATCAGCCAGGGGAGAGGTATCTTCTTTGCTCATCGAGTTAAGTGCGCATAATGGCATCGCATACGAAATGTAATCGCGCAGTTTTGCGTCTCGCGACAGTATCAGGTTAGAGGAAAGATAGCGGAAACCGTACTCGAACATTAAACGGTTTACCTGCCGACAGTTTCAGGACATTTTGGACAAAGTAACTGCGCGCCTGTCTGCCTTTCATGTCGACGGTGAGAACCCGGAAGTCACGCGAAAATTTACTGCGGTCGCGAAGCATATAGTGGGGGCGCCCGGCATTAATTGTGGTCGTTCCGCGAGTCGGCGGAGGTGACGGCACGAAACTACACGCTCCTTGATAAGAACAGCTCGCTCGATCGAGAAGCATTTTTAACGACCCTGACGCCATTCTCCAACTCCAAAAAAAAAGACGACGACGAGCCGTAAATCCGACAGGGCGTCCCGCAATCAAAACGCACGTCACTGTTTCGCGCATTAGCATCGAAAGGAGAGCCGTCAGCATCGCTAGGCCTCGGGATCGCTGTCGCGAGGCAGAAACTCGGCATTCGACACGGCCGATAATGTAATCTTCGTCGCAAATTCCGTTGTACATCGGTCGCTGGCGAGGTAATAGGCTGGGCCAGCGTATGACGGGTTAATCGTAATGGGACCGACGCTATCCGTGGCTGGCATTGTACACCGTTCAATAATTCCGCGCGTTATTATCCCGACACTCGGCATTATCGGGAATTCCATTAAACGTCCGAGTTCGTCAAATCCGGCGACTATCGACAGCGTGCGACGGCGACGTCGGCGTCGGCGTTGGCGTCGGCGTCGGAATCTTTATCGCGATAGAACTTCTCCTGGCTGCCTCGAGCTGGCTTTTGCGAGCGACGTCGGGAAATGATCGTTGCCAATATTCTTCTTTCTAGCCGTGCCAACGACCGACGAGGCTGCGTCGATGCTACGGGACGCATTCCTCCCGGCATCGACGTATTTACCCAGCTCGACTCCCCTCGGCAGGGGCGTCCTCGTCGTCGGGGCGCTCGGATTCTAGCGTGAAGAATTGCTCGTCGGAGCGCGTTCTGTCCCCGATATATCAGCTTGCCGTTTAATCGCGGTGATCGCGTGAGCCAGACGCTACACACGGCTCCGTGGCATTAAGGCCTCCTCCACACCCGGAAGCGTAGATCGGGCCCCGGTGCAGACGGCTGATTCCTACGTACCTAGCCGAGCTACTGCTCGCGAGCACGGTGAATCGTCTGGAAAGCTGAAATGCCACGGGACTCACGTTCGAATGCACTTACACGCCAAGGCCCCCGCTTCGAACGACTACGTAGACGACGGACGTGGCTGTGCCGCGTTTCTTCTCCGGCCTGCGTTCCTATTGACACGCAAATGCGATTGACGACGAAGCCGACCGAGAGCGTGTGGCGCACGCTTAAACGACGCCTAGGGAGGCATTACTCGCCGGGAGAGACGTCCTTCGGAGAATAATTCCGCCCGTTTTCGTGACACTCCGCGTGCCCCACTTGCCTCCGCGAACCTTGACGCTGTCCGTGATACTCCGCTCCGCTAGGTTAGGATGCAACGTGGAAGTGTTGCACGTAACCAGCCGCGGAAAGAGAAAAGAGGAGCCGAGCCATTTACCTCGGTCTCACTCGCTTTCAAGAAAAAGCAAGCGTACTCGCGCGCGATAGCGAGAGCGGGAACAAGTGCGGCTGGGAGTCTTCTTTTTTTTTTTTTTCTTCACTCCGGGAGAACTTTATTAATCAGCGAGCCGCAACTTTGTGAAATTGCCCGCTCGGAACGCCGTGCGAAACGGTTTAAAAAGGCGGGGAAAGTGGATCGCGGGTAGAGGGAACTCGCTGGGAAAATTATCGTGCGCCTTTGCGCGCGCGCGCCTCGTTTTCCCGTCGGGGAAGAAGGTTGGCGAAGAAGGCTGGTGAAGAAGGTTGGCGGAACACGTAGCCGCGGGAGAACGCGGCGTTCGAATCTTCAAGGTGATTCGGTCGGCGATACGGCGCGCTGCTTCTAATTGGAAATTGAATAAACGTTTCGTATCGATTGTTACGTAACGCGTCCCCGCGGAGCGTGTCTAGATATCCGAGATGTTTTGTTAGCGGAGCGAGCGAGCGATTACGACGCTCGCGGCATCTCGCCTCTTCCTGTTAAACGGTAATTTAAGAACAATGCGCCAGATACTTCGTCGCCGAGGAGTTTCGTAATTATTGGCTTGTATCGGACGCGCCGCGTCTATTTGAGTCATTCCGCGCGCGCGCGATTATAAATTGTCGGAATTCTCGTGGCTCGAGACTCTCCACCTTAAAGAGCTCCTGGTCGACCGCATGATCGGTCACCGCGAAAATTCTCTTAACCTGATCCCTCCGAGGGTGGCTCGGTAGCCCTTTAAAAATGAAACGGACGGCCCCCACTCGATAATCCGAGCTGGAGGGTGGCCCGTAGGGGCGTTAAAAAATTTCACGCGTTCGCGCACTGACCTACCCCTCACCGCTTCTCCCTTGCTGTCTTTCTCATCGTCGAAGAAATGGCGGCAACGATTTCGTTCAGAAAGTCGGGCGGCGTGAATTCGTCCGTTAGACTTTTTGCATAAAATGTGCCCGAAGGTAACAGACAGCGTGGGGTCGTGGGGAAGCTTGCTGTCTCCTTCCTTTTCTCGTCCTGCAAGGAAAGCCCAAGATTCTTCTCTTACGGCCTTCCAGCGCGCCACATGCCCGGGCTAATTAGCCTGTGACCTTTGTTAAGGAAGGTCACGTCTAATAGAGCACGTTGCGGGAACAAGAGTGAGCACACTCTCGCACAAGCATACACACGGCCAGAAAGAGGCATATACAAACGTACACAGACATCATGCCCGCGCCTACGTATATAGGCGAAGGTGACGTTTTTCAGTGGAATTCGATCGATCGAACGATAAGTTATGCCCGCGGCCCGTTGTGAAAATATGTATTTTGAGTCAGCGAC
The DNA here is from genome assembly GCA_914767735.1 of Anoplius nigerrimus. NCBI lineage: Eukaryota > Metazoa > Arthropoda > Insecta > Hymenoptera > Pompilidae > Anoplius > Anoplius nigerrimus. The sequence goes on along the minus strand of OU612088.1, from coordinate 10,716,961 downwards.
GAACGCTGATATCGATCACGCGCGTACGCCTATTTCGATTGTTATCTCCGTCTTGCGTTTATTGCCTTGATTGCGCCGTTTTTCGCGCGACCCGCGGCGCCCTGCTAATTCCTCCTGTTTTCCCATTTTTCAAGGAGAGACGCATCGGACGTCTCGTCTAGCCGCCCATAACACGGTTAATCATAGTAGATTGCCTACTGACTCGTTCAAGGACTGTTTGCTCTCGGTCCTTCGCTCGAGCGCAATTATGATTCTCGTTAATGGCGGAAATTAACGACTCCGATAAAGAGTTACCTTTTTGGTGGATGCCGATCCTACTGATTCACGCGACTTACCTTCTGACGCCCTCCTTCGCTTGCGTACGTCAGCGTGTACGTCCGAGCGTCCGAACCTCAGCACGAGCGTGCGTGCGCGCGCGCGCGCGCGGTGACGTGCAATACTGTACGCCGTTCGGAGAAGTGAAAGTATTGCAACCGGGCGCGATAGAGGTTGCACACGCATCGCGTACGCACATGAAAAATTCCGATGACGGAATCATCAACGGCCACGCAATCTTCCGCGCAACAGTTTGAACGACGCCGTTCGATCATCGTCAGCGTTTCTGCACAGTCCATGTCACCGAATGACACATTATTCTCCATTCTGCCGTCTCGTCTCGAACCGTAGACCCCATCGTGCTTCCGTTTCGTCATTGTTCCGCGAATCCATTTTTACCCAGCTTTGTTATGAAAATATCGTCGATCCATTATTCGGCAGATATCAAACATATGACAAAACGTGCGGAGTGCGTAGGTTTCGAAAAATCGGGAACGGAACGCATCGGTCTGAGAGGGAGGTTGGCGTCAATATTTAAAAGCGATGCAACAGCTAATGGCCCTCGCTAGTACACGACTCGCGCGAAATGCTTGTTCGAGGTAACTGGATATTAATGCCAGAGGGTTGTCAACGTCCCTGAAGTTACGTCGCACGGCCTGGCCTCCGACGTCACGGGGCGATGATGCAAATAGTTTCACAGTCACGATCGTGAAATACGACGTTGATTCGCGTTGGCAGACGTCGTCTGCGTCTTCGTATCCGTACGGTGTCTCGAAAGCTTTCCACGTGTCGTCAGGTGTCAGGGCCGTTGAGTAATCCGGCGCGCGCGCGCGCGCTCGCGCAATCCTCGCGGATGTAAACGCTCGTCAACGCCCGTTAAATCGACATTCGCCGTATTCCTCGTCGTGTTCCTCCACGTACCTCGCATCGTACGCCTTGGTCGTATTGGACGAGGCCGGAAAATGTTGGGTCTCTCTCTCTCTCTCTCTCTCTCTCTCTCTCTCTCTCTCGGCACTGCTCATCTGCGTCCGTTCTATCAACGTCGGCCGGGGTATGGGCGGGAAATTAACGGAAAATCGGGACGAACTAACGTGAAAGTTTCTGGGTAGTAGCCGGCGGGGCCGACAATGTGATTTATGTTGACGTCGGTCGGGCGACATTAGGTATTACCTGAAAAATTATTCAATTAAACTCCGGCGTGTGACGCGCGAACGAGCGGCCGGATTTATTCCCATCGCATGTCACATTTGCGGATGACTGGCTGTCTGCTTAGTTAAATGACGGCGCCAATGTGCGCGCGGATAGATAGGAATGGAGTTCGTTGTGGCAAGTACGTGTACTCTCGATGTGTGCACGAGCGGAATACGTGCCGGTGTAATTTCATATTTGGAAAATTGATACACCGGCTTTTGAACGGCGACACTCGACTCGCGCAGAGGAGAATGTCCAATTTACGCCTCGACGTTATCGCAACTAGGCGGAGGCTGAGAATACGCGACCGACGCGGGCTGTGCATTTCGATAATTGAAACGTTCTGATTTCGAACGCAGATACCGGCTCGGCGAGCCGACGAGCAATTTACTACTCGCAAATTATTCCCAGTCCTGTGCCGGAAGTGTGGGACACAAGGATTGTCAATCTCTTCACCTATTTTTCGTATCTAGATACCGAACTGTTATTGACGCATTGTGCATTGCGTCTGCGACGTTCGATGATTGGCTCGTTGCTCGGCAAATCGAGCGGCTTGCCAATCTCGTAACATCCGCTCTTTTTTCGGCAAAAATAGCGTGGTGTCGCCGCAATCGAAAACGCCGAAGCTAATGCGCGTACGTACACGCTTTGCGTAACCCAATTGCGGCGCCTTATTAAGTTTCCATCGACGATTCGGTGCGCGAAGCGCCGAACAGTCGTTTTATCAACGATCCGACACAGTCCGACTACCTTGTAACGATTTACGACGTATCCACTGGCCGTAGAAATTTTATGCCACTATTTTTTACTTATTTCCCTCCGTACAACGGGCACGCGCAGACGTATGTGGAACAGGGCGGACGTTCGTCTCTCCCGTGTTTCTAATCATCGCGAATATTTATTTTTTCCGTTCCACAAAAGCGACAGTGCATCCGCTCGGCGGCTTTCGCAGATTTTCACTATTTCGAATCCAGCCGCCTCGCCGGTTAAATATCCGTACAATCCCGGATGGATGTGGGAGGGAGGGAAAAAATGATGAAGGATACACGTACCGTTGGGCCGGCTGCCAAGAAATGCAATTGTTCGCGCAGGTCGTTGTCATACCCTGTGCCTCCTACGTCACCAGGCTCGGCAGTCGGCGCGTCACAAAACTAAAGTCTCATTACTGAAAGTTCGGAAAACGTGCCTATAGTGTGTACGCCGGTTCGCCTTCGCGAGTCGTGCTTTTAATTGCGCGCTGTCTCACATTCGCGTCGTTAACGGCGCGCTTTATTACGTTCGTTCGCATCTCGGTGTGCATGCCTGTCGACGCCTCGCCGATCAGAAGCCTGGCTTGCAAGACCAAGGGCTTAGACTTGCACAGACTCTCTGCTCTCTCTCTCTCTCTCTCTCCTTCGATGTGCCAGCCTGCCTGCCATCGTTGTACTTCCAACATAGAGGCAGGCCATTTCAGAATGGCGTGCCGCGCGGGGAGGGTTAAAAAGTTGGTGCATTTTTCTCGACGAATACGTCGACAAAAGCGTCCCACTTTCCCGGATACACCCCGCAGCGCTCGAGGAACCCTCATGTTCGTCGAGCTGCTTTGTTTCTCTCCTGCGGATCTCCGTCGAGGACCGCAAACACACGGGAAACGAACGTGGCACTCTCGGCAGGCTCTCCCTCTGTCTTTCGCGGTCGGCATTCAGAGCGAAAGCGGTCCTTGATTGAAATGGCTTTTAATAGGACTCTTTAATAGCTCGGCGTCTAGCTGCGAGAGGTTCCGCCGATTTGGCCGTAATACGGTTAGCGTTTCGCGGACCGTGCCGTTAATTTATGCGAGACGGAGTACGCTTTGTCAGGAGCCCGTATCAGCAGACTCCGACTGCCGGCGAATTTTATGATTTCACTCTCGTAACGAGGCGAAACGATTAAAGCACCGTCTCGCCAGCTGGAAGCGAGCGAAACTTATAACGAATCATAATATGGTGATGGCACAGATTTGATTGTCGTCGGTAATACGATTACGCGTGGAGTGCAAAGGGTTAACGGTTCTATCCATCATCCGTCCTTCGTTCGCAGAGCGTGCCTCATTTCGGCCGAAGACGGTCCCGTTCGTAATTGTCGGCGTGCGAGGAGTGCAGAAAACATGTCTTCACAGCGCTCTTTACCCCAGATGAGACCGTGAAGTTAAAGATCCGCGTACCGTGCGCGTCGGCTAATCTAGACTGTCGCGCGGAAACTGTTACGTATTAATTACGCGCAGTTCGTTACGAAGCGAGGCTCTGTCGGGCGCAGGGGACCGTGTCTTGTGAATTATGAACAGAGTCCGCAGTCACAACGAGCTCTGCTCTTCGATCGTGTTATGAACTGTTTCATTCTAATCGTTCTCTCGAATGACTGTTCCTTTTAAAGCGGCTAACATTTAAAAGTCGATCGATCGAATCGCTGATATTTTCAACGATGCATTCGCTGATAAATGTGAGCCGTGCCAGATGATTAGATGAAAAGCGAGCTCTACGCCGTTAAATTTAGACGCCCTACGAACTTTTACCTTCGCGGCACGCGCCGCCACGAAATCGTATCAGTCCATTCGCGGTGGAAGTTCATGCTTGCCCTACATAGTATTTACGCGATAAGATAGCGAGCGAGCGCATCGGATTTTCATGACTCCGCCCCGACATTGCTACATTTCCACCGGTGTTCAACGGGGACCCAGATCGTGTCCAATCACGTCATCTTGGCCTCTTTCGAAGGAAGTGGCCAGCAGCAGCTCTGCTCCGCTCGTTTTGACCGAATTTTGTTGCTCAGAACCCAAGAGCGTACTCGACATCTCAACTTTTCGCTACAAATTGCATATATTATGAGATAGGTACGGTCGAAGCACGTCGATGTACAGACAGTGGCACGTCCAATAAACGTAAACGTGCAATAAAGACAGAGTTCGTCGAGAAGTTTCTACCAACCTGCCCGAAGCCCGCTAAAATCGTCGGTTTCCATTATATCGCAAGAACACTCTCGTCTTTCACAATTCTTCCGAATCCTGCAGCGTTACAGTTGAAAATCTAATAGAACGAAATCGAAAAAGTGACACATATTGGCAGATATTTTGATCGTCGCGTACAATCGACAACCACGGACTCTGGACAAGTGAAAATCGTCAAAGACTCGCCCAGACAAAGGCAACAATAATTCCCCCTCAGCTTAATTCCAACTTCATTCAGTTCAGCTTCGATCTATACACTTTGATCTACGTTCTCGGAATTCTCGATCGTCGTCGATAAATCACGGCGCGCGTCCGGGCCACTTCGATTTCCACCCAGGTGACATACGCACGCGACGATATTTATATCTCTTTCACGTAGCGCGTTGTTCCGGTCCTTCTCGACGTGCCGAACTTCGGCAAAAGCCCCCCTCGACCGGACGCGAGCAGTCCCGGCAAACGAACTTTCAACAGGCGCAACACATTGGGTGCCCGAAGTTCGGCGACGTTCGGCGAACTTCCTCGCTAAAATCGTACTTACACACGCGCGTATGCATTGTGCGCACGTCGTATCCGCGGGCGAAAGAGGGTGCCGGCGGGGCGAGGGAGGTGTTTCGTGGTCGGCCCCACATTAATGACCTCCATTGCACTCGAGGCCCGGGGAGTTGCAGAAACAATCGGGCGGAAACTGGTAACCGCATATTGTTATAGAGCACGGACGAGCCGAGGCGTGGCCGATACCTCCACACTTCTTTTGTGAGCCGAAGTAGGACTCCGCCGAACGAAGAATCGCCGACGAACGATTCGAACGACTCAAATTAATGGGGCCGTCGAGTTATTATCTCGATTGCCTCGTCAGGTGCCTATTGATGTTTCTGGAACGCGGAGCGTCCGCTTGTTTACTCCTCTCTCTCTGCCGAGGACGTCGCGCGCGAGTGTTACATCGTCGTTCCGGTCGTACATCAAAATTTGACGTTCCAGCGAGAGCATTATCGGCGCTTTATCGCCTCTTTATCTGAACCTACTTGTGCGCTTGCTCTCTTGCTCATGTCTTGAATTCTCGTTCTCCGCGTCTCAGCGAGAACTCATTGACACAGATAAGGGATCTACGCCGAACGTCGGAATACTACCAGCTCCGTAACCGTCTATCGTAAATCCTGGCAGGTGAAATGAATGAAATTATCGAGCCCCCCGGTATCGAAGCGAAAACTTCCGACGGCCCGTAACTTCGCACTTTCTTAAACCTTGTTCCAATTACCGAGTTTCGGTGCATGTCTGCTCGCTACCCATCGCATCTCCCCCGACGATTTCCGAGGCAAGGTACGGCCAACAGGCTTGCCCGTTCCAGTGGCGAGCGAGTCGGTCCGTCGAAAGGTTTCTAAATCGCGTTAATCCAGCTGCGAGACTGTCCTCGTGCCGACTCGGTGGGGTAGGGAAATAAGAGAGGGTGAAAGGGAAGGGTGGTGAACGTCGAGAGCGGCATTGACACCGGCCCGAAGAGTCGATCGTATCGGATGATACCCACGTTCTCATACGGCCGGTTAATGCGATATGCTCAGCGTAATGTTGCCGTTTTCACTCCCGTATAATTAAGCTCGCGGCACACTCGGTCTGTGTGTGCGTGCGAGCGCGCGCGCACCAGACGGTTCATCGACCGTCACGAAAAGCGGGTGAAAGTAAAAATTCAATTACACGCCGAACACGCAATACCCGCCGACGATAGTCCCGTAATGAGAACTGCCATACGGAGTGGAGGCCCGCCGCCGATCGAGGCACACTTCCTTTTGCTTTTTACGTCCGAGCATTTGGTGAATTATAGGCCTCCGAGACGAGAGGCTCGCGAGTTTAGCCGCTCGATTAACGTACACGTCCTTCTTCCTCCTTCTTCTTAGTCTTCTGTTTTTTGTCCGGGCAATGATTGTAACTGTTGATACGATTCGGCGACGTAGAAAAAGTGACGTGAGCCAGTTCGGTGATGGTGTAACGATTTGATAGGAGAGCAGAACTATTCCTGCGTCACGGAATGCGATGACGCGCGCGCGCGCGTCGATTCAGTTCGCTCGCGTCGAAAACTGTGCTATCGCGATAAGGAGAATCGGAATTCCGACGTCCCGAGACCGACTCGAAAACGAGCCAGGTGCAATAACCTCTCCGGGGAGTATAATTACCGCGGAATCAATATCTATGAAAATACCCTTCCATGAATGCAGACTGCATTATCGTAGGGAAAATAGTAGACTCCGTACGCGAGAAAGGAGAGGCGGTGGGAAGAGAGGAGATTGGGTGGGGAGGCGAAGGGGGGAAACTTTAAGCAAAGCCGCAGGTCTGACGGTTCTCCCGCGTTTAAAAATAATTCCCTCCGCCAAGGTACGCCTAGCCGCTGTTATCTTTTGCGGATACCGAGCTCCATCCGCAAACGGTAAATTACGTCGATAAAATGAGCGTCGAAGGCTCTCGTCAATTTCCATCCAGCAACGTTGTTCCCCGCGACAATCGGCTCGCTACAGTGTACGTACGCACAGCTGGAAGTTCAAACAAATGCCTGCTACATTATCATAAATTTTCGATGTCAATTACTGGTAGAAATATTACACGTCAAAGGCGCCATCGCGGTCAGATGAACGACGCCTCCACTTGGTGACCCAACGGAATTCTTTTCGACTCCCAAACAAACACTTGAAAAACCTCAAGATTTCATGTAACATCTTGACCATGATGTTCTTCTCAGCGCCCTCTTAAATTTCTAATTACATAACCTTTTATTCTGTCATTCTTTCGGTCCTTTCTGTCATCCAAATTCGGATTAATCGGAATGTTACGAAACCTTAGAGAACCTTCGCACCGAGTCGATGTCCTTCCTCCACCTGCGTCGACTCTCGATGCTTGCGGAAAGTCCAGCGTAAAAATGGCGTCCGCCGCGTACGCGTAGGCGTAGAACTCGTTGCGTGAGTCCGCCGGGACTCGTCCGAGGAAGGACAGGGAAAGGATAGATAAGTCCGCGCGCCGCAACAGGTTTAGGCTCAGGAAACTCGCCCTTTGATTAACGCGCCCACGCACTCGCGTGCGCCAACTGCGATGCGATTCGGAACGGAGGAAGCAGGTTGACCCGACTCGTGTCGGGCCTAACCCAATTGCGACGACACAATTTTCGCCCGACAAGATCATCTCGTCCGCCGGCGCCCGACTGCGATCGATCAGCGACAATTAGCGAGCTGGAAATGTCAACGACTCGCGAGAACGACTTGTTTCGCGCGCGAGTCGCGAAGCTGCCTGTTACACACTTTTTCATTTGGTAATGCGCTAGGTGGCGCGATAATTTTGTACGCGGAAAGGATGATTAGGTAATGGAGCGTGTTAATGGGATGTTGGGCGTTGTAGGCGTTCCGCTTTCTGGTGAAATTTCGTTAATTGTTGGGTGCCTCTTTAATTAAGACGGTTTGGGAGGTGTGTTTAATTACGGAGGGTAGGGTCGGATTGTCAGAGTGCGAGAGGTGAGCCTGAACGGTTTAAGGATGTGGACGGGGGAGGAATCTTAATTATGCGTCATTTGCCGTATGAACGTCAGTGTACACGCTATGCGCCGATGACGAAATACCGTTTCATTATTCAACGGACAAACGGCATTTGTTAATTGATCGGTAATAATAGCCTGGGCATATAATGCGCCGATGTTTGCGTTATGTCGTTATGCCGATTGCCGTGCGTCTAGCGATGCAATTAGGGACGCATACGTGAATGTTGGTTTTCACGCTTCGCCAGTACGGCCAACGACAATTTCATCTGACAAGCGGCATTCACGTCGTTGCTGAACACACGCGCACGGTCCATTGTGTAGAAATGATTTTTTTCTGTTCTTCTCTTCTCTTTTTCATTTCGCCCGCGTCCTCCAGCGTTGTCTATAACACGTACGTCGTACCATCGGCCTAGGCAAAGACCACTTGACAGTGAAAAGCCAAGACTCAGTCGAGTGGCATAACTTTGCGCGACGGCAACAGGTTCGGGTGGAAGAACTGGCTTTTTTCATTAACGTGATGGCTGCCACGTAATATACTATGCTTTAAGCGTTGGATATTGCGCATTTTTGCAGTTACTTGCATTTTTACAGTATTGACTCGGAACGTGGTACTGTGTTGCATCGTTTGGATCACTTTCCTTTTTGGTATGAGCGTGAGAAGTATAACTATATACTAGGGATCATCTAGCTTCCTAGAAAGCGCATTAAAATTATATTATAATAAGAAACGTGAATTTAGCTGCCTAGCCTTTGGTACATCTGTGCTTCAGCTAACTTTTGAGATATTTAGCGAACGTATTCGTACCGGTTGACTATCATTAGATTATGCAATCGCTTCCTTTTCATTTCTACGTCTCTTGATAATTGAAGATGTTTTTTACTTACTTTTTTTCGTCTCGTTTCTTAAGAAATTTTTTGGGTACTTTTACGTTATTTTACGTTAGATTATGATATTTGTGCGATACACGCATTATTTTCAGCATTTTTGTCGGCGAAAACTCTGTTTGGTCCCAATTTGGAGCTTGTTTGACTAGCTTATACTTATAATATGATATTGGGCGATTAATGAGGACACGTCGGTATAACTTACACCCAGTACTGGATGTTGTAATTATTCAAATCGCCTTTTTGGTATTTTCATCGATAATGGAGCATTTTAATTGCAATGTGATATATCTCTGGTGGATTTATCCTTATAATATGATATTGAGCGACCAATGGAAGATACTTTTGCATAACTCGCATCTAATAGAAGACGATCGAATCGTCCAACTGGCTGTTTGTGTGATTTTAATTGAATTTGAGTATTTTAGCCCCAATTTACCACTTGTCTGATTGGCTTATTCTTATAATATTACATTGTACGAAAGTGGATACTTTGACGTAATTGACGCTTAGTAGAAGGGGATATAAACGTCCAAATGGCGTTTTAGGGGTTTTATCGACAGAGGGCCATATTAGCCCCATTTTGACACACGTTTGAATAACTTATGCTTATAATATGACATTGGGCGACCAACGAAAGCATAACTTGGGCCACCTGAAATGCAGTAAAGCCTTAAAAATACTCGGCAAACATGAAAAAATGTTTCGCGTGACCTTGGATTTATTACCACCCTGTCCCACAGATTCCAATTCGCCCATAAGTTGGTCGTAGGCAAGATGCTGAATTCCAAATAGTTTCAAAGATACAGCCATTTTTCGACGTCGAAGAAACTTTTTTTTTAAATACCAGCTTTTACTGTTTTTGCCGTTCATCGAAAATCGCATTGGTTTCGAACTTTTAGCCAAAAAACTGGAAAAGTAATGTCCGGAAAAATCGTCAAAAAATAAAAGTCTTTCGACCGACTTGCGTTTGTGCATAGCGAAAGAGAATCTAATGGAGATGACAAAAATTGCAACCGGAGCTTTGTAAGTGCAATAGTTTCAGAGATTTGGCCAAAATTTAATGAAAAATGTTGAAAAATGCACCTGCTGTTGTGCCCTCTGTGACTGGACATATTTATATGGACATATACTTACCAATTACAGTGCGATCACGTTACAGAATGTGTACACGTTCCATCTTAGTCCTCTGAAATATTCCTGCTGCCCGTCACATGTAACTAAACGTGCCAGAGGCTAGCTCGGCGCTTACACGTTAACACCGTCTCTTAATCGTTCCGCGCTATTGGAAAATTCACGAGCGTTGCACCTGTAAAGCCTAATGCACGTACTCACGGCAAATTGTCTAATCGCAAGATCGGCTGCGATCGGAGGCCAGAACACCGCGATCATCAATTCCTCCACCCATAATTATTTCCTCGTACCCTGCGGCGCGTTATCTACCGCTGACATTGCTGCTTTCATCCTCCCTTCCACCCTCCCTCCCTCTCATTCCACCCTCTTCTCATCCACCCCTCCCGTCCCATCCGACAAACTCGTCGTACATTCCTGTCGGCGACAAAAGCGACGCTATGACAGTGAAAACTCGTTGCGTGCAAGAAATATGAGTTCGCCGAGGACAGCAACAGGTTTCGGTTCAGGAAACTTACCCCTTTTGCCTGAACGCTATCGTAAACATGCGTGCTCACACGGGCGCGCACGCACACAGCCTACCAGTTGCGGTATCAAGATCGTGAGGGTCGACAGCACTGGCGATGATAATATTTTTTGCCCCTTTTCCTCTCCTCTCTCTCTCTCCCTCGCTCTCTTTCTCTTTCTTTCTCTTTCTTTCTCTTTCTTTCTCTTTCTTTCACTCTCCTTCCTTTTTGTCGCGGCACAGCGTCGATTGCAGCCATTGGCGCTCACTTCCTTTCGAAACGCACGTCCTATGCGCCAGGGAGGAGAATCGTCGGATGAGATCGAGGCCAATTCTGGCCGGGCAGCGGCGCTCGCCGTTGTCGGTCTTCCTCTTCTGCCTCTTCAACGTCGACGGGGCCAGAGTTTCGCGGACGGGTGAAAATAACGGCCGCGATTCCGCACAACGCGGTCTGTTCGCGCCGGCGGTCGTTCCAGTTAAAAGTCCAGAAATCTCGCGCGTCACGACGCCCTCGTACAATGAGCCAATGTTGTGCCGACGCCGTCCCGCGCTACCTTGAACCACTTACAGGATTATTTTTTTTTCGCCGACTGCGCGGAATCGGGAGAATTCCCTGTCGAGGGCGACTTCGTCGACGCTCCGTCGTGCTCGTCATTGGCCATTAAATCGAGGCGCAGCCTGTGCATCGGCAGGAAATTCCACCATTGTGCCAAATGTCACTGCGCGGCCAGAATGGGCAGGAATTTCATTTCGTTCGCGGCGGGGGTGTTCCGAACACAGGCCTACCATCGCCGGCAAGCGTAAAGTTGCATTTAATTCGCGAACAATAACCCGCGACTCGAACTCAATTTCGAAGAGGAAAGTTTCTTTCTCCCCGGCCAGGGATAATGCACGCTGATTCATCAAGCACGCCCACGAGAACGTCGGATTTCCGTCGCATCGGCTAATTAACACACCGACGCGCACAATACATTGACAGATTGCTCGATCGGCGCTATATAAGTTGTCGCTTTTTTTTTGTCTTCAATATCTAGGCAACGTTCTGAATTGGGTCATCCTGCCCGTAGCTGCCATTCTACACCATTGATCAGAGCGGCGCCATTGTTCGAAAGTCACGAGAATCGTTTGCGGCCGGCAAACCATTTCCCCGCCACCCCCCCTTGCTCCCCCCCCCCCTCGCCTTTGCTTATCGTTTTTCTTTTTCGAGCGAGCTGGGAAAGGCGGTAATTCGACTTAGGAAACACACTCGTTCCCGCTGCCCACGAGCGAGTGCCCGCCGTGTCTCACGCACACGGCGCGCCACGCATGCTTACGCATGACCATGAAATATGTACGCACGAATACGTTCCCCGCCGGAGTTTCTCTCTCTCGCTCCCGTCCGCCCTGGACTCTCTCTTTATACCTCTCTCTCTCTCCTCTCTTTTTTACACTTTTGCTCGTCTCCCCTCGCTTACGCCGCTCTTTTTCCGTCTCTTCCCCTCCTTCCCTTTCTCTCTCTCTCACCCGCATCCTCTTTCTCTTTTTCTGTCTATCCATCTTTCTCTTCCACTCTCCACCCCAACGTGAACCCACCCCTCCCGTGATTTTCATCCTCTCCCTCTCTCCCCTCCGCCCACCCGCGTGATCACCTCTCAAGGCAAAGGCTGCAAAGGCCGAGGGTGGATGTTTCGCGCTATTTATAGCCGTTTACAGTTTACGGTAGCCACGACGAAGCGAGGAGCGGTTATATCCCACGCGTACTCATCGGTTCCTTAATTAGGGGGGCAATTCCGCGTCCGTATCGCCAATGGGCGTGAATGTTAATCGAGCGGGATTCCGCGTGCATGCGAAAATCGAGCCCAGCGCTGCTGCTCGCACGCCGGAAAGAGGACGGCGCCGTCGAAAATAATATTGAATCAGGCGAGAGCCTACAGCGTACGCCGGGCACAAAGCGCCCTGTTTCAATTAAAGCTCGCCCGTAATTGCACGAAACTTGAAAAATCTGAAAAAAACTATTTTGTCGTTTCACATGTGGGTTCCGCTTTTATTAACCGACATTTCCCTCGTACGAGCGCAGGCCTGAATAATGACATTGAGAGAGACTCTCGTCTCGCAACGTGACCAAAACGCGGCTGGCAAGATATTTATAAATAACGAACGAGAGCCTCTTTTGTAGTCGGTAGTCCATCGCTGCTTGCCATTCAGAACGACCACGGGGTTCTGCAGGGAACACTCCCACGAGCGGTCGCGCGCGCGCGCGCGCGCACGATGCCGCCCGACTTCAGACCCCGATTCATTCGGGGACGAATTTAAATAACTCCCCCGCTCAGGTGTTTTTTGCTCAAGTCCCACGTCCCGTTCCATGTCGAGCCGTATGAATATAGATGACTAAGGGAGGAAACGATTTTTTTCCCTGAGCGAGAGAACGCGCGAGCGCTACAGGCATGTTTCTAAGCGAGGTAAAACGGTATAGATTTTCGTTTACCCTCGTCCCGTATTTCACAAATTTCGCCTTCCTTTCGCCTACAACGACCGCGCCGCTTCATTACGAAACTTGGTAACATCCTTTTATTGTTCGCCGGACGGGCGCGCGCTCACGATCGCTCTCCGCGTCGACGCGGATTAAAACAGATGTGCCTTTCCAGGCCATATCTGTAATTACTATCTCCCTTGCCTGTAGTTGGGATTTTTCTTTTTTCTTTTTTCTTGTTGTTGTTGTCGCGCATTGTCAGTAAGGTAGGCCCGGCTCGTTCGTTACGTAATGCGACCGCACCAGAATAGAACGTGCCAAGGATGCGCGCTTCGCATTTTGTTATATTCCATTTTTTTGTCCTTCCCCCGACGTTTTCCACCATCCGTCCGCTTCGGGAGCGATTGAGCTGCGAGCCGGCATTCGAACGTAACGGATCGCTAAAATAAAGGCCGGCGAATGTCGCAATATGCTGCTGCAGCGAGCGCTGAATGGTAAGAATACGCTTACTCACGGGTTTAAGGGGTTAAACTGATTATTATTGCCGCCCGTCCAGTTTCGAAAGTGGCCGACCGGTTTTTATCGCTGGCCAGGGAGCACACTACCGCGTCTTCTTGGAGACCCGTCGATCGTCGTCCGACGTCCTCGCCACGTCCTTTCCGTCGGAACAAAGGATTTTTCGGACTCCTGCCGCTGATTTTGTCAGGCAGAGTCTCTCGCGTCCTGGCAGGAATCACGCTTAGTTGTAATTGCTTCGCCTTACTGTCGTTACGTTCGCCCTCCTCGTTCGGAGGCACGACCGTGTATCCTCGGTTGCACGAGCCAGGCCAGGATTTGTCCCTCTCCTTAATGCGCTCGTCGTATCTGTCTCGTCCTGTCCGCTGCTGGCGTTCGTCACGCGACACGTGCATACCGCGTTACGCTCGCGGGTCATTATCAGTAAAAGGAAAAGAGTGACTTTCGCCGGGGCTCGGGGAAAGACGTTCTCCGTTCGGCTTCCTGGTCGCTGTCGGCAAACGGAGAAGAGATGAAAGGAGGAGAGCACGGCTAGTTCTTTCCTTCGAGCACCGTACAATGCACTTTGGACGGCCTTACGCGCACAGAGTTAACGAACGAACTCGTGCGCCGGAGGAATGCATCGCATCGGCATAGACGATGAGTGAACGCTGTTGTTCTACGCGCGCTTCCTAGGACTTTGATCGCTGTTTATTATACCGCGCGGCTCGTGACTTTACGGCGGAAATTATTTTATTATTTGCCGTACGAATCTCGCCGCCGAGAGGCGAACATTCGTATTGTTGCAGTTGTACGCGCGCCCCGCGCAAATATTGATGCTGAGCGCGGACATTGTAAACAGAGAGTCGCGTACAAATTATGCAAATGATTTACGCGCCTCGTGCCCACGGTAAATGCCGGTCGAGAAAACTTGAAAGATCATCCCGGCCGTCGTTCCGATTAAGAAAGTTGTTCCGGCCGTTGGGCACTTTGATTTATGCATGAATAAAATTTTAACGGCACCCGGGCCGCCCAGGACCGTAAACTCTCCTCGTCGTCACAGGCTTTTTGACGCGCAAATTACATCACGGCCCGCGGCGTATATCAGCCGGCCGCGATTTAATTGTCATACAGTTCTCTCCTGTACGTCCCGCGGGCAGGAGCGCGGGCGTAAAACGGAAAAAAAAGATGGAAGAAACAAGCGTGCGAACCGGCATCCGTGACAGTCTCGTGAAGCTCGAAAGAGACACTGTACCTTTGCCTTGAACAAAAAAATCTAGAGAGAGAGAGAGAAGAGAACCGGCAGTCCGTCATTTTCCTCGAACGAGGCCACCGACGCGTGACGTGACAGTTCGAAACTGACGCCGGAAAATTTTCCCGCGGAATTGACAGACTCGCGCAAGAGCGCGATGTCAGATTTATTCAGTAATAAAAGACGCCCGACGAGGGTATTGGCGAACACAGTAATCAGATCGGCGGAATAATCTGCGAGAACCACTGCGTCACGGGTAACTAGCGGTTTTTCAAGGTTGAACATACTCGTAAACTCTGCCGACGTTCTAACTTTACGATGCGGTTCTCGTTCGCGTTTCTCCGCTCCATTCTTCCCTTCTTTTTCCTCTCCTGCCTTTCTCCTTCGCCTCCTCTCCTTCACCGCAACATGTCCCTCCTTCCAGACCCCTACCGGCTTCATCCGCCGACTCTACGGAATGCATAACCGCGCTATGATTCATAATGCATCTCTTCGCGAGCGCATAGGCACACGTACGCACGAGGAGGACAGGACAGGGAAGAATCCGATGGAAAAGTCGAGAGTGGCGGCATTGAGAAACGCCGATTGTGCACCCGGGTGCGAATCTTCGCATCGTCGATCCTCCGAGGTCGATATGTTCGATTACGCGCGCGAAGACGCGCGGATCGAATCGACTCCGTCGGGCGGCCAGTAAAAGTAGCAGTTCATCGCTCGGTTACCGGCGAAAGGTTCAGCGCGAGGTATAGGTCCCGACGGAGGTTCGTCTCTGAATTTATCGGCTCATACCCGTCCGATAACTGCGAATACCCGTTCTGGTAATAACGCGCAGAAATGTCGAGTCCGTGTCGTAATGCCTCGACGGATTATGGAATCTGCGTTTCTTGCCGAGCCGACTGATTCCCCCTCGCTCCTGAATCTAATCGTTCGACTGTTATACGATGTACCGTCACGTTTCCCGATACACGATTCTGAATTATCGTTACGCTCTCCGATCGTGCCGTGTTCCGCTTTATCCGCTGCGAGAGGACAAGAAGGAGCAGACGGATGGGAACGTAGCGTGGGCAGACCGATCGGATCGTGTCTCGTCGAAATCACAGACCCGAGCACTAGCCGGCCGATGCAAAATGAGCGTACTACTCCGGAGCGAGGCATTCTTTCTCGACTCTCGTACCTCTTCTCCTCCCCGTCTCTCTCTCTCTCTCTCCCTCGCGATCGCAGTCGATGGAAATCGTTGCGTCACGATCCTCCGCTCGTCGCTTCAAGATGATTCTATTTCGAGTAACCGCTTTTTGATGCCTGGCAGAAATCGTAATGTCGACTCAATGATGCTTGCGCGAACGTCGAAGCCGCGTCTGCGAAATGAATTACCGTGAATCATCGAATCGACGGGCGAATCGTTATGTTCTCAATCGTAAATCCAGCGCCGTTTGAGTATCCTGCGCCGTTTCGT
Organism: Anoplius nigerrimus; assembly: GCA_914767735.1. Lineage (NCBI taxonomy): Eukaryota > Metazoa > Arthropoda > Insecta > Hymenoptera > Pompilidae > Anoplius > Anoplius nigerrimus. The sequence continues at coordinate 10,700,815 of OU612088.1, read as the reverse complement.
AGCGAGCGAAACGGGATGGAATCTTCGCGTTACGAGGGAATTTATTTGTTTCTACCCAGCGAACGATTCCATTCTCATATTTTCCATACGCGCTTCCTCGACCTGAAATTATGCGATTTCCTTCCATCCGGATTGTCACGGGACCGATTTATCGATCGGTCGATTTCCGCGCCCGAGGTCCGACCGACAAAAGAATCTGCTTGCCGTACGATTGCCGAACAGACGGCATGGGGTGGAAAATAGCTTCCCCTTACGTAAGACTCGAGAAATAGCGAACGCCGCGGCAGATCGGGGAGAACTGGATTTACGCTCATTGACGGACGCGATCCGTTGTCGAGCGTCGAACCTCTTATGAATAATTCGAGCGCATTCCTGCCGCTTCGGCTCCTCTCTCAATTTCCTGATCCCTCCCATCATCGCCGACGTCGTTTCGAGACTCCGGGAAAATGTCGTTCGCGCTCTCTCACGGGGGACTCACTCGTAGGGGAGAATTCGTGGTACGAACCTCCGCCCCTCCCCCGGGGGCTGATGAAAAATTCTACACCGCAAATTCCGAAAATACTCGAGCGGTAGGAATATTACTCGCTCGACGTCCCCCGTTCTCGGAATGACGGATGGGAAGTTCGTTTTTCGGGGCTCTCGCACCTATTTAATTTCGCGAACGAAGTAGCTCGACCTGCCGATGGGAACGCAAGGGGAAAAAGAGGCGTTCGAATAAGTTGGCGTCGCGCTATTTTGTGTATTGTGTTTCTTCGCGCATCGGGGTTAGTGGGTTAATTCGGGATTACGGAAGAGAGGATAATGAGGAAGATGACAATGCGAGCCGGTTAAGGCTAGAGGAAGGTGTGCCGCATGCAATGCAATTCGGCCAAGCTTGCGTAGATACCCTACCACGCGTCTGTCGATTACGTAAATTTTGCCCTTTAGCCGCGCACTCCGTTTAATTGTGCTTCGAGCGATTCGGCTATTGGCAGGTGAAGTACCACTTTGTTGTTCTCGTTGCAGACATACCGGACATTCCGGAGAATATCAAGAACTTGCGCGCACTACAGGTGGCGGACTTCAGCAGCAATCCTATTCCTAGGTAAGAATTCCTTCATCTACCATATTCTTAGCAATAAACATCGCGACCCGTCATCTTTTAGATTCATTGCATCGATGCAATTTCTGTACCGTTGAAATATTTCAATAATGTTAAACTTCCAGTTGTCAGCCAGAAGACGATATTTGAGATGTACGAACAATGAATATTCACTTTTCAGAAACTAATAATGAATCGTGTTATTTTATTATAGACTCCCTGCAGGCTTCGTGCAGTTGAGAAATTTAACTGTGCTTGGTCTTAATGATATGTCCCTTACGGATCTACCACCGGATTTCGGAAGGTATCATCCTTGCACAGAAATTTTAGTAACATAATTAAATGAGGACACAATTAACGTTTTAATTTTAATTTTTCACATTCAGCTTGGAAGCGTTGCAATCGCTGGAACTACGAGAAAATTTGCTGAAGTCCTTGCCCGAATCACTCTCCCAGCTCTACAAACTCGAACGACTAGACCTAGGCGACAATGAAATTGAGGAGTTGGTAAGTTAACGTGCCCTGCATGCATTACCTCATCGGAGATACTAATGTCGGCGAGCGTTACTAAAACTTAGCGTCGCTCCAGTTCGAATTCAATCGAAAGGTAACTGAATAACGTGCATTACGCTTTCAGCCAGCTCACATAGGAAAATTACCGGCGCTGCAGGAGTTGTGGCTAGATCACAACCAACTGCAGCACTTGCCACCCGAGATCGGTGAATTGAAGTCATTAGCTTGCCTGGACGTATCGGAAAATCGCTTGGAGGATCTTCCCGATGAAATTGGCGGCCTCGAGTCGTTGACGGACCTGCATTTATCGCAAAACGTTATAGAAAAATTACCCGACGGTCTCGGTGAGCTTAAAAAGCTGACCATCCTTAAAGTTGATCAAAATAGACTGTCAACTCTAAATACAAACATAGGAAGGTACGTGCGCGAAAGTTGGATGTTAAGAGCAAAGAGTTCTTTGACAATCGAATGTGGCTAATTGACTTACGTTCTCGTTGCAGGTGCGAGAATTTGCAAGAATTAATTCTCACGGAGAATTTTCTCTTAGAATTGCCGACTTCTGTAGGAAAACTTCATAATTTAAATAATTTAAATGTCGATAGAAATAGTTTGCAGTCCTTGCCTATGGAAATCGGTAAGGCCACAGCTTTTAACGAGTCTGTTTTCGAGGCCGACGATTGTTACGTCCTCATGTTCTCCTACCACTACCGTCTGTTCACTTAATTTTCAGGTAATTTGAAAAAGCTAGGGGTCCTGTCATTGCGAGATAACAAATTGCAGTATCTTCCGACAGAAGTTGGTCAATGTACCGCTCTTCATGTCCTGGACGTATCTGGTAACAGGTACGCTTACAATTTCAAACTGTAATCACCATGTAACACATCCCCTTATTCAAACGCATCGTTAATCGCTGAACTCCTTGTTTCAGATTACAGTATTTGCCGTACTCGTTGATAAACTTAAACCTGAAAGCCGTTTGGCTGAGCGAGAATCAGGCGCAGCCGATGTTAACGTTTCAAACGGACGTCGACGAGGATACCGGACAGGAAGTGCTCACATGCTTCCTTCTTCCACAATTAGAATATCACGCTGATGGTGAGCTTTGAGCCAACTTGTTGGTGAACGCAAACCCATGAATTGTGCAATCTTCCTACGATAATTGTTTCTACTCCGCAGACACGAGTAGGCTCGGCATGCTCGTTGGAATGAGAAACGCCATTCAAGGCGGTGACATGCGTGAACTTGGCGGAAGTGATGACGAGGGATGGCAGGAGAGGGAAGCGTCGAGAACTCACTCGGTGAAGTTCACCGACGAACCGCCCGAGGCAGACAAGGAGGTGAGCTCATCGAGTCTGACAGAATCGCACACTTTTCTAGCGTCCTTCTTTGCACAGCTTCTACTATATGTCACTTGCATGAAACGTGCTCACTCTTACGGTTCCCTTTCTTAGCATGAACAGAAAGAGAATAGACGATGTAGAACGATATTTGAAATGTACATATCCTCCGTGCCACCGCTAACATTGACGTACCTGCTTCCTATAGAAATTAAGGTATTGTGTAAGTTTCTCTTTGAGTATGTAAGAAGACCTGTGTATGATATAGATTTATCATTAAAGGATGAAGTGATACAGGAAGGTAGTTCATAATTATTACCCAAATCCTTTGAGCATGCGTGTTGATTTTGTGACTAACTCGTACGTATTCTAATCTTTAAGAATGTTTAATGATAATAAGAATGATATATTTTCAAACTTGTTCCAGACTCCGTTCGTTCGACAAAACACACCGCATCCTAAAGAACTGAAGGCAAAGGCTCATAAATTATTTAGCAAAGGAAAGAATGACAGTCGTTCCGGATCTACTGATGATCAGGTAAATATGTAACAATTTGTTATAGTTTACTGAGATACAACTGAAATGGTAAGTAGTTATTAATACAACACACTATACTTACCACATTTACTTGTTCTCCTCAGGATGTTTCACAGACCTTTGGATTGGACAAAACAGAGTCGGAAATTACAAAAGCTTCAGAGGCATCCGAACCATCGTCGGAACAAGAAACTATCGGAAATGAACAGAAACCTTCCGTAACCGGCATGCTGCCTGTCAATTCAGACTTTCAGTCCAATAGTGAGCCAGACATCATTCCGAACCAATGTACTACAGAATCCGCAACTGTAAGTTCGGTCTTTTACATCAGTGCACTCGGTATTGACATTCGGGCTGACGTACAATCGCTATCTTGAACAGGACGCGGGAGCCGATAGCTCAATTTCCGAATCAAAAGGCAAAGACGACGACGAATCCGAAAACGAGGACATGCAGAGGCACGTCGAATTCTCCATCGTGGAGGACGCCGATTACGAAGGCAGCGGCGACGGTGGAAGGCCGAACAGACTGCATCGGAGAGACACACCGCATCACTTGAAGAACAAACGTATACACGCGTTAATCGATCGTGATAAGGTGGCTTCGATAATTGCACAGGTCGGTAGTAGTTGCATGCCCACGCGCATAAGCGCGGCACAGTATTGGGTTTTGGAATGTACTGTTGTGTGCATAGGTGCTAATGAAGAAAAACGAAGAGAGCCCCACACCTGCGCCCGCTACAACAGAGTCGACGGAGAATTTTGATACGCACAGTCAAGGTAATTTCGACTGATTACGATTTACGATCTCGGAGGGACACGTAGCCCGAAGTCCAATAACTTTGCACGCCCGGTGGGTGCAATTTATTGCGATGCTTTAAGGCGGGGTTTTATTCGCGCGAACATCATTGATTCATTCCCGCTGCAAAGTGGGAGGGAACTGTTGATAAGATACTCTTACGATGCAGCTATCTTATCTCTGTAATTCATTTATCAGTTTGCCTCTTAATGGTGTCTCCGCGTTAGAAGATTGAGGAATTGTACAATAGTATGCTCGCGTATGTAATCGTGAGCGTGTTATTTTGTTAGTGTCTTCGTCTGCAAGATGCCAAAGAAGTACCGGTGTTTCGTTAAATCTAAGAAGAGAGGTATCGACGAAGCGCTGTGGATAAACCGTTGATTGCTCTAAGGTGTGAATTTGTGTGATAAAAGTACGTTGAATTTATCAGGTGCGACGTCTGACGCTGAACCGACAATAGAGGTGCGAGAGGAACAATATGAAATTCATATAGAACGAACAACTGGTGGTCTGGGTTTATCAATAGCAGGAGGTATTGGTTCTACACCGTTCAAAGGTGATGATGAAGGCATTTTCATTTCAAGAGTTACTGAAGGTCAGTTGTTTGGCTCATTATCTTGTAAACATGCGTTGTTATTCCAATTATTGCAAGAGTAAAATGTATCCCTTTAAATTTAGGCGGTCCTGCTGACTTGGCTGGTCTAAGAGTAGGGGACAAAGTAATATCGGTAAACGGAGTGTCTGTGGTAAATGTTGACCACTACGATGCGGTCGAGGTTTTAAAGGCATGTGGACGTGTTCTTGTATTAGTTGTATTAAGAGAAGTAACAAGGATAGTGCCACCATACGAACAGGTTCGTCATCTAAACAAAGTCGTGAAATAAACTGCCATTAACTGATACTTGTGCTACTCTCTAGGCATCGACACGAAAGGACTCGGTGTGCTCTAGTTTGAGCACTAGCAGAGCACCTAGTGCAACATCTTATGTGTCATCGACAGCTTTGTCGCATAATTTGGAAAATGGAGATATGACGCATGAAACGGTAAAGGTAGATTTATTATTTGCCGTGTACGGTAAACATAGAAGCAAATTTTCTGGAACATGTCGAATTTTATGAACTTGTGTACATAGGCGAAGAAAATTCCTGAGCCTATACCGGCTGCAAAGAGTGGCGCTGAACCAATGGTGTCTGTCCTTGTGCACACAACATTGATACGGGACCAAAATGGGCTCGGCTTTAGCATTGCCGGTGGAGAAGGCTCGTCACCGTTTAAAGACAACAGCGACGTAAGTTCGCATATGGTAAACTTACATTTCACTTTGTTCGCTATTCACACCTTCATGACATTTTAGGCGATATACATTTCGAGAATAACGGACGGCGGCGTTGCGCAGAAAGATGGTAAATTGCTAGTGGGAGACAAAGTAATATCTGTAAGTCCCCTCTTATCATATCTACGTCAAAGTATATATTACGTTACAATGATGTTATACGAACCATAAAGTCTGTGAGATAATGTTCATAGTGCGTAACTGTCAATTTCGCTTATGTTCATTTAGATCAACGGAGTGGAAATGAAAGGGGCGAAACATGAACAAGCCGTAAGTTTACTTACAGGATTAGAAAGATTCGTTCGGCTGGTCGTCGAGCGCGAGATACCCCTTTCGCAAGCAAATCCATCTACCGTGGTGACCCCCTCGGAAAAGTCACCGCGGGTCATCGGTGCGCCCAGGCCATATACAGGACTATACAATGCCAACAGTTATATGGCAAACAGACCGGGCTATACCGGATACCGTCGCTCGATGGATGCCGAAAAAGTCTTATCGCCAAGTCCCACCTCAAAGACTCCTCCGCCTCTGAAACCCGAGACCGTTAACGAGACGCACAAAATGAACGGCGTCTCGGAATCCGGGAACGCGTTAAAAATTGCACCGCCAACGTCTCCCAGTCCAACGAATAATCAGACACATCCACAACCTGCACCGAGACATAGTGTTACACAGGCAACGTCGCCCACGACTAATACTAGTAGTCCCACGCCCGCACCTTCCGCTGAGCCAAGACCGACATCCCCGCAGGAAGACATACAGGTACCGAAGCCAATCACCAACGAGGAATTTCAAGCCATGATCCCCGCTCATTTCCTTCGACCTCCGACATCCTCGCCCTCACCAGACTCCCATCAGGGCCCTGTTGTGACTGTGACGATCAAGCAGCCTGATAATCTGCCTGGGGACGTTCATTTTCCTCCAGCTCCTACCACACTTGGTAAAGTTACTGAGACCATCACAAAGAGCACACTCACCGAGACCGTCGTAACTCGAGTGACTGACAACCAGCTGGTGCAACCAGTTATCATCGAGGTATGTGCTTGGTAGTTAGTTGCATGAGGCATAATGCACACTATCTGGTTGGTACAGCTTTACTATCGCGCGGTACGATCACGTTTCGAGATATAAATCATAAAGATCATAAAGCAGTTCGCGTTCCTTCGTATCAGTCACCGACTATAAATTTGTCTCGCGTAACGTGGCATTATTTTGCAGAGGGTAGCTAGTTCATAACTCCTGTGTAGATCTTGAAATTTCAATTATTACGTCTTGCAAGGTTTCGAACATTACACGGTAAATTATAAATTACTTCTATCGAGGAACATCAATAATTTTTTTAGAATTGTTTAGAAGCAAGGGTGTTTTATTTAATAGCATTCAGAGTAACACGAAATTCAGTTGAAGCTCTTTATTCTTTACGTGAATGCACTTTGTAGATGGCACGCGTAATAATCCCATGCCGCGTTATTAAATCTTGTGTGTGCAATTTTACCACGGCACAGTTCATAACTGGTTAAAAGTATGAATGTCTGCATGCGAAAAACGAATTTATTTTATTTGCTTGACTACTTATTTCCATGTTTTGATGATAATTAAAAAATAAAACAGGGGACTTTTTTTTAATTTTTGTTCAAAGCAGTTTTGTATACGGTACTAATAGAAGAATTTTGCATTTTGCATGTTATACACTTATACGTAGCTACATTTTATTCTGAGAGGTTTAACGTTATCCATATTAGATTGATATTTACAATATTATAAACTTTGCTTTCTTCAATATTTTCTGATATAGAGGGAGTTAACTACATATAACTCAGATTTGTCTATCCATATACATCAATTTCATATCAAACTTCGATGCTAAGGAACATTTGCATGTTTATGACTTTGTTCTGGCATCTTTTTCAAACATTTTTGCTTACGATATCATTTTTTTATAGAAGTTGTGTGACTGACTGAATGAAGATGTTTACTGTCATTTAGATCAGAGTAATTGTTATATAGGTGGGTTATAAATGTGTTAATTTTTATATACTCGGTATTTATCTTCTGGCATGGAAATAGGTAAGTAACAGAAAAATCAGCTGTTTGAGAACCAAATTGCAGTCCGACAACAGGGCGTGTGGATTAAAGCGTGGATGATCGAGAAACCGTGTATGCGTGTGTGCTTGAATTTCCAACTAAATGATTAGTGTGATCTGTCCACTTTGAGACATAGATTAAAATGTTTGATTTCCCATTAACATCCAATAATCTGTTTCATCAAAGCTATGTACACGTCTTGCATTCATGTGCCGTGCGTGAGAACACACTGTTATGTCACTGAGCAACACAGATTACTATTGACATCATCCCGAAATTTATTCATTACAGCTATTTATTTCCTTCATACGTTCATCTCATATTGTTCTTTGCAATCTATCCATTCTTCATTTATCCCTCCTTTACAACTTGATTAGACGAAAAACGTGGATTTACTGATATTCTTTTTCCTTTGTAGGATGTCGTATTAGTTAAGGAAGGTTCTCTCGGATTCAGTATTATTGGTGGAACTGATCATTCCTGTACGCCATTTGGGGCGAAGGAACCTGGGATTTTCATATCTCACGTAAATATTCAACATTAGTACCAGTTCGTCAAACGTTCATGCGTTGTAAAGACGATATCGCTAATGTTAACAAATATTTGTATTAACAGGTTGTACCTGGTGGTATTGCTGCTAAGTCTGGCAAATTAAGAATGGGAGATAGAATATTAAAAGTAAACGGAACGGATGTAACGAAAGCTACTCATCAAGAAGCGGTAATGGAACTGCTTCGACCTGGTGATCAAATTGTGCTCACTGTGCAGCACGACCCCCTTCCTGAAAGTTATCAGGTAACTCACAATTTATGTAAGACGTGTAAACATTGCTTGCGTATCACTGTACACTTCTTGGCTCATCTGGTGTGAAATAGATGCTTAGTCCTATTACGCTTATTAAAATATAATCTTGCAAAACAGCGACTGTCCTACAACTGTATAAATTGGAATTTGGCATAATAGTTTGTTATATATTGCTTCCAAAAAGCGCTCCATTTTCGCTAGTAAAAAATATTGCACTTGCGGCAAATTGAAAGATGTGTTATATATAATTGTCGATCACGTAAAGTATCATAATGCGTTTGCAAATGTACGAGTGAAGAACATTTACTTGTGTTACATCATGTGACGTGTAATCATCTATTTTACACACATCTTCACCGCATTTACCAATCACCGCTTACTGATCACAACGAAAGGCACTCGATGGTTTACCTACGTAACGGTTTCCTCGCCTAATGCAATCTCGTATAATTTGTCCCACAAGCTGGTCGAAATAGAGTACATCCCTGTGACAGTAAGTACTCAATGCCATTGACCCGCTACTTTACGTTTTTAATATTGCGCTTACCCCAACACAAACGCTGCAAGCGCTAAGCACTGAGTCACGAATAATCGCTTTTGCCTAGGCTTATTTTGTTTATAGCTCTAGAGCTGCCATTTCAAACGCTTTCTCTGCTTCATATTGCATCAACAGAATTATTAGTGTCGGCTACGATACGAAACGAAAAGGAGACATGTTTAAAATTACAATCGTACAAGTGTTCTTCATGAAGCGTTAGATCAACAATTTTTGTTGTTAAATAAAGGTCATCACAAGAAATCGAGACAGACTATAAAGTTATGTTTTTCTTTTTAGGAATTGGAAATAGTAAAGGAGCCGGGCGAGAAACTTGGCATGCATATTAAAGGAGGTCTCAGAGGACAAAAAGGCAATCCGCTCGACCATGCGGATGAGGGCGTTTTTATATCTAAGATTAACTCAGGCGGTGCAGCTAAAAGAGATGGACGACTAAAGGTATAGTAACAGATGTTGAATCTATGTTGAAAATGCTTGCGCAAAAGCGACTTATATTTTTATATTCTTAATGAATTCTAGGTTGGCATGAGATTATTAGAAGTTAATGGAACTTCTTTGTTGGGTGCAACTCACCAAGAAGCTGTAAATATCCTACGGTGCTCAGGGAATACTATCACGTTGGTAGTTTGTAAAGGTTATGACAGAAACGAGGTCGAGGCAACGTTACACCTTTCCGACGGTAGAGACTCTAAAGAGTCTAAGGCATCTCGCGAATTCAAAGATGTGACGGCTGATGGTACTAAGTCTCTGTCACAAAGCGTATCTAGTTTAGACCGTGACGACGAGGAAGCTGCCACTTTAAGACAAGAGCAAGAGATGAAAGAAGAACTTGTTGCGTGGGAACAAGAAGAGCGGGAACGTGCCCTTGTAGAACAAAGAGAAAAGTCTACGCCTGAGAAGGTTTGACATATTTCATTATCTGTCCTATACTATGAATATGGTGTTTACTTTCGTGTAAATTATTCTATCGTAAAAGCGGTGATTTCAAAGATGGGTAATATGTCTGAATTTAGGTTTTGGACGTGGTCAGAGCAGCAGAATCGTTAGTAAGCAAATCAAATAGTCCTGTGGATATGGTTGGACCACCAAAGTCACCGGGTGGTACTAAAGATCTTAAGACCACTACCATAGTGATGAGCAAGCATACGTTAGCGCCTCAGAATGCCGCTGTGAGTACTCAATCTAATCCAGAAATTCTTTGTATATCTTAATCTTCGGGGACAACTTTGCATGCGTACGTTTTTGAGGCATGATTAATTTCCGAGCACCTGATAGCTTATACTATAGGCACTATTTGACGATACTAACAGCACATATACATATATATATATATATATATATATGTATATATTTGAAAACCCAATTTGATGCTTGCTTAAAAATCGGGGCACTATGGAGAAAGCGGTATTAAAAAAATAACGTTTCTTATTGAAGAATCGAAATACATCTTTTGTCATGGTAGTAATCTAGGTATAAAGATGTAAGTGTATACTGTTAGAACGGAAGCAAACTTCTGTGTGGAATAGCTATAAATTCATGCAGACAGTTGTTAACTATATTTAGACGACAATTGAAACATATGTTTCATCATGATGATAGTGTTTAGTGCTTCTTGCTATGTCTTCTTTTTTGTATGGGCTACAAGGCATGCGTGATACTCATACATACTTCAAGCATCATTAATTCATATCCACTCCTCATACATTATACGTGATAGTTAAGAAGATGGATATTAAAAATATGCAATCGCAAAACAACGCACAACTTTATGTACAAATCGCATCATTTTTAAGAGATGACTCCATTTTAGAATTATTGAGGGAAAATTGTTTCATGATCAGTACAAAGTAGCGCTTGTATAACGTGATACAATTATTACCAAGCCATGAAAGTGAATTACTTTGAACGTTTCAAATATGTCATATTTTTCCTCAAACAGATATAACTTACTTTATGGTATTCCCTGAACACTGTAATAGTCAACACCACTGGAATGCAGATGTTCTTGAACAGCAATTTTTAAAACCATTAGAATCAAATACCTGTGTAACATATTATTCGATGTAATTGTGTCAAACTACGATTTCAACGCTCGATTATGTCGTGTGATGCATCTGACAAGTTACAATTCCTATATTTCATATATATCGTTAATTCCTTCATTACATATCTTATAAGTGGCGCATGAATTGTACAATTGTCAGTGTTTTTTTATAGCGTCGCATGCTCTCTTGAGCGCAAAAAAGAGAGATATTTCCCGTGTTTACAGACACTGGAAGGTGATAGCGCTACTTTGGCTGCCCTCTAACAGGAGTGAGTCGTTCGACCCTCTACTCATTTTCTCTGTGTCTACGTCCATACCTCTGAATACACGGGACAGTGCCATAAATAATTAATCTAAGGGGATCATAAACATTATCTCGCATAATTCATTGTTTATTGCGTTCTCGTGTGTATCATCGTTATACAGATTAACTAATGTTACTCAATTTGTTACTGATACTGCCATTACGACGTTAAGTGTATTATTGGGAATCTACAATGATGGCTGGGTTGTTTCTGCGATTGATTTCCTCTTGCTTCAGGCGATTGTCGGGGTAAAGATTTCGAGCCACTGCGAAAGTGTGATATCTTCCTTAACGAAAGACTCGTGTATATACTTGTCACTCCTTTGTTCATAGATATCGATTGAGAAAATGAAAAAATGTTTCTGTGATAGGTAGGCAGAAGTTAAAGTCGAGAACTTCCCATGTACTTAACAGGATATTTTCTAGCGGATGTTTGTACACTGATTATTGAGTTTGTTTGATGATCGATTTCCGAAAGAGCCCGTATGTACACATGGGTTGGCTGCTATCACATTGATTGAGCTTAGGACTGTACGATAATTTCTGGGTACTAAATCTAAAATGACACTATAAATGTGAAATGTGGTACACAAATTGCTAACTAAAATCTATCAATGATTGATCGCTCGTTATTAATTAACGCACGTATTTCACATTATTTATATTAACAAGTACATCTGAAATCTAAGATCATTGTTAAATAATTTTTTTCATAAGGCATCTACACGTTTATTCTCATTTTTAATACTGAAAGTACCGTATTTATCTTTGTCTTATTTAGAATCATATAATTTAATGTACATACGCTGGTGGCTTTATTTTAAATGCCGTCTATTGTACATAATCACTTGTTAGTTTGTAATGTCATTGTAAGATGCAATTCATCTTTAAAACATTTAAAAACGATCGTTACTATAAGTAATTGTAATTGTACAATGAGTGTATCACTAGACCCAGAAAACGTGCCCAGAAATGTCACATCATGTGTTGTCATATATCAGTTTTTCGATTAACAAAATTATATATAGCCGAGACCGAAGGTACAAAAAGAACGGTCTCATTAACTTTGCTGGGAGCCATACATTTTTCTCAGTTAAACGTGCTAGCATTTTATGATGTTCACTGTTACAGTAAACTCATATCATTAATGAAGTATAAATTGATGTACCGTAATATATAAATTTTCTATAAATGTTATATGTTGACATAACTCTAATGGACCAGATGTTTATATATTATTACAAAGTATAAAGTAAGATATTATTTATCTAAATATAAAGCAAAGAAAGGATGTTAACGTTTAAAGTTCCAGTTGATTGACGTAAAACTGAGGTTTTGTGCAGTGTTTCTAATACAACATATCAATGCTCAGGATTTTTGTTGCGCAACAATTGCTGTTGTTCTGATTGGTCGAGTAGTTTGCAAACAATTGCTTTGAGTATCCATATTTTAAAAGGTGTTTAATTGGTACATTGTTCCTGTTATTGCAAAAACAAGTTTAACGCCTTATTTGAGAAAATCCTGAATTGCATTGGTATGTGAAATGAAAATGGTGATAGGGTACAAATGTGAAGAAACTTGATAAAACTGACTTTAATATACTTACATTATTTGAAAGGTATACCAATAAAATTATGCGCAAAGCTGCATGAATTGTTGCAATAATAGTACAATTGAGACTAATTATTGGATGTTTAGATGGTCAGGAAGGGGACGAAATGGGATGAATAAGTTTGAAATTCCTTTTTAATTCTGATATAGATTTTGTATGACATGTAGTATCAGAAATAAATCTGTTTTTAAAGTATAATTCTTAGCCTTCTGAATATAATGATCATGTATGATTTATGATCGATGTGATATAATTTGTAGAAGGCAAAATGTTTAACATACAATATAGCTAAAATTTAAGTAATCCTGAGTGCACCGTTCCCCGTGACATGCAAATAACGTCTCACGAGACAAGTACCACGTAAAATCCTTCACATTACTTTACATATACACACTAAATTAATTTTGTACTAATTTTACTAACATGTTTTTTGATCTGATTTACTCAGTCGATAGGAAAAGCTGGAACATCTGTGGATTCTACTGCATCAAAGTCTTCGGGTTCTGCTATCACAGCAACAACGAATCTCGATTGTTCTGCTTCTTCTGCCCAAACCTTACCTTCTCCAAAAAAAAAGAGTACTATTGGACCTAAGCGTAGCATAACATTTGCCACTCTTCCATCGACCTCTAAAGATAGCTCTGGCAATACAGCTTCCTCGGTCGCCGTGAAATCACCTACTAGCAAATCGTCAACCATTAGATCACCTATTCTTAAATCGCCAACCGTTACGTTTAAGTCGGCGAACGAGGAACGCTCGCCGTATGCGCATGAGAACTTTTCCTCTCAGCCACATTTAACTTCCTATAACAAGCTCTATCAGTCTCCTGTACAAAGTAGTCAACCCCGTTTTCAACTTCCACCTACCCCCTTGACTGCTCCCGGTTACGCAGGAAATCTTGGTACTCCGGCTTCCTTTAGCAAACGACAGATAGCACGTTCTGTTGATGGAAAATCTCTGGTTGAGGTGGGTTTCAATTTGCATGTCAGTTACTAACTAAGCGAAACATACTAATACACGAATAATACCGATGCACTTGTTCGCCGGCATTTCGTCGCACCACAGAGTAGTTGATACATACTTATAATTTTCTAATAAGGGAATAATATTGGTGCGACAAGTGCGTACTTGTACTTGTTACTACTGAGTGTGTACTTATATTTAGCAGATGGTATGCCCTTAGGTGTTTTGGATTATTATTTATGATAGTGGATTAACAGCTATTTTAGTCGCACTAGTATTTCATGTTATATCTCTGGTGAAAGTTGATGGTTATGGAATTCTCATTAAGTGTAGGAATTGCAGTACTACAGCATATATTGAAATTGAATCAATACTAAGCATCACATTGTTGTGATGGTATTTATTATTGACACAAGTCTTATAAATACAGCTTTCACCAACACCATCTCCAACTCCACCACCTATGAAAATGTCAGTCAGCGATAAGAAGAAATTATTTGAAAGTGCCATGGAAGAACACCTGAAACCTTCTCCTAAACCAGGTAAAAACTCTAGTTAAATAATGTATAACATTTTCAACATTGCCATATTTATACAGTTTTTCGTATTGGAAAGATTATTCATTTACGGAGAAACCATTTTGTATTTCAGACAAAGTGTTCAGTTTCCTAAGTCAGGATGAAGTGGAAAAAATGAAGCAGGAAGAAGGTATACACATACGTCGCGAGCAGTTCAGACATATTTTTCTTTATATATGCGTTTCGTTTATATGTTTGTTACGACAAAACATACATGGTCTTGATTTCAGAAAAGAAAATTGCAACGTTGACGAGAGACGAACTAAAATCATGGGCTCAGATCGATGAAAATGAGGGGCTTGAAGATTTGGATGAGACGTTAGAAGATCAGGATAACAGACGACCTAAGTAAGCTACATTGTACCTATACCCCGTTCCCCGCATAAATGTGTGGCGATTAAACTTCTCCCCGACGTACATTTTACTTCTGGCCTGATATTGTTTTAACTTTTTTTTAGTTGTACTTTTCCAACGGTCACGAGAACCGGATGAGAATGAATATTGAATTATTGACACTTAACGAGTGATAAATAATGATGTGCCTTTTTGAACACGGATTTAACTATGTCCCGTTAGTTTTCTTGATTTGATATTTTATTGGGTGTAGCACACTGATTGCGTCTATTTTTAGACTGATTGAAACTTACAATCGCAAAAACGACTGTTGACGAAAATATTAATTCAACGAGAATATTTATTTTCATCAGAAGAATACAAAAATGTGTAGATTTATTGATGAATGCTATTCTTATTTACTTAATACTTGTACATTGTTATCGTATTTCCACATTTTTTATTGTTTTTATCCAATTTATTTTTGTACATACAATTATAGTACAAGGTATGGTGGTTTGCTTATTACAATCGTTTTATTAGTGACGGTAGTATTTTATATTATACACGTATTATTATCTGGCAGCTAAATGTATTTTTAAAGCAATGCATTCTGCACAATTGTTCTATTAAATTGGATTGGAGGAAGTTGTATTAGTTAATTCGCTCCACTCCGAACAAGTGAATACATTCATATTGTATAGATATATTTACTAACTTATCGTACACGAAACTGAATTAGGTCGCGTTATACAGGGTGAGCACTAATAATGATCATCTTAAATAACTTTTTCATTAGAAAGTCATTCGAGGTATTCATTCTTAGTCACGTCACCCTATATATAGATGTGTAATATTTTTGTCTTTGTGGTGAACATTTAATGATTTAAATGTATATGATTTAGTCATAAGCACCTCTTCACCTTATTATTGACAATTGTATAACTATATCATGCATGCTTATTACAACAAAATAGTTAGAATACACCTGCACCTTCATTATATGACAATGGTTGCTTTTTAAAGAATGAAGCATACCGGTTCACAGGCTTATGTACCATTTTAGAGCAGATTTTGTCTCTGCCAATAAGGTTTTGGTGATGTTTGCACAAACACTTAATGCACAAATTAGACATATTAAATTTATCATGTAAATCAATGGTTGCGGAAAGTATGAATATAAAATATTAAATACAAAACGGCATGCTTTCGCAAATCTTGTTTATACGCACTAACGTCCAGTTCCGTCAACGATGAAATTAATCATTTTCCAACATCGTCATCAGCTGCCAATCATCGACATATCTACGTCCCGCAATTAATACTGCAATAATTAATACAATTCTGTTGTACGAACTGGACGTTACTCAAATACTTGAAAGATTCTGAAAAATACTAAAGTTTTTTTAAAGTGCACTATGTTCTGGCATATTGCGTTTACATTATCACCCTTATATAGTAGCTTAACTTATTTCCGTGCGTTTGTTCTTGACAAGAGTATGTTTCAGAATCTATCTGCACCGGCTCTTAATTTATCGACAGACACTGACTGCTGTAATATAGCCAGTAGCAAGAAACTTTTATACTTTACACGATCGATTTGTACATATGCTATTGTATATTCGTCAGGTTTTTTTTGTATCGTCTACCGCTTTTGTATCTTTTTCATGAATAAATATCGAAATTTTGGCACATGGACGTGATTTGTTAGTATGCATGCTCGTTACCTTACAGTAGCAGGCTGAGTTCGCGAAGTTCGATCCCCCTTCTTCAGAACGTTCCCAGCAGTGTAAGGACGGCAAAGGCGGAGCGTCGCTTGAAGGAAAGGATGATACAAGAGGTATTACGACAAAACTTCTCTCTTCCCAATTAATTCTTTATCTTTTTCTAATACCCAGCGAGTTCGTAATGAAGGTCAAAACGCGTATAACTTTCACTGAACTTAATGCTCATACGATCTGTTCTTAATTATATTTATATTTTTCAGGGTCTAATTTCGGATGAAGATGACGAGAGTCATCTATCACCTGCCGAACAAAGGGCGTTAAGGGCAGAGAAACGTGCTGCGTGGCGTCAGGCACGTCTTAAGTCTCTTGAACAGGTAAACTGTAAACTGTAAACGAATAAACAGGGTCCTACAAACTAGAGGATAATCCTGTTCGGTATAACTTTGATCTCCCGACAATAAAGTGTCTAGATTTAATCTGACGTTTGTACTGTTCGCAGGATGCTCTTCAAGCTCAGATTGTGATAAAGAAAATGAGCGAGATGATGGACGCTAGTAATAAAGCAGATAATCTGGACATGCCTGACACGTGTACTGTACCAGAGGTGGACAAGGAGAACGACAAAGAGCCCGAAAAGGAGAAGGTGCCTGAAGTAAGCACTCGTGGCGATAACCGTGGCTTTGCATTTCTATAATATCTAAACCACTGAATCAAACGATTAACCCTGATTGTGTCCCGAAATTCTATGTTAACAACCGACTGTTACTAATTGCTCGTATACTCCTACGAAGAGATTGTCTAACATCCTAATTTTTTGTTAACTTTGACAAGTGATGTTCACTACAGCGGTGATCGTTTGTCTGTCTTACTATCATAGTTCACTACGTTACGGCCGTCTAGCGCAGATTTTCCTAAACTTGCTGTGCGCAGCAAAGTGGGCCCTCCTAAAGCAATACGCGAATCAGAGAAAGTAGTGGACGAGAAGGTCACACGGCGTACTGAGGAATATCTGGATGAGGTGACGGGTGAACGTCGTGTGAGAACTGTCGAATACGTCGAGAAGCTCATTGAGCGACAGGTACTATAACTCTAAACATTGCACAGAACTTAAGCACCAGTTTTCGAATTCTGATGGAAAGTTGAGAAAGCACACTACCCTTTTAAGCACTAGGCTGGTTTAATCTGGCGCGAGTATTGTGCTCCGATTCTAGTCGGAAAGGATTTTCATACCAAGCAGGAAAACAGTTTAGAGAGAGAAAGATTGAAGGAGAAAGAAGAAAGAATATGTATAAGTGATTTTCACTGTAGATCTACATACACACGTATCTGTGCTGCAATCGTGTGTATGCACTTGAAGATTGTGAAATATGATATTCAGATAATCCTGTGTGCGTGTATTTGTGTGCATGTTAATCTCCATGGCTCTGGGTCTGTGCATCAAAGTCTGATGGGGGTAACAAGGCTTAATGTTTATGTTTGTTACAAGAGTCCAACACTCACTCTGGATATGCAACCCGCACCACCTTGAACGTATGATTTACTTTCTGCCGATCACTAACAAACTCTTCTTGTACTATTGGTAATACTCACTTTCTTTTCTTTATCTCTTACTATCAGCTTGTAGATCTCTTCTCTAAATAACAATTCTACTACTACCATTTGATTAATTCCATTTTATTTTTATTTATTTTTTTTGTTCAGTAAAGATTGATGAATCGAAACGTATAGCACCAATGTCGTTGTTGTCGTATGAGAATTTATATTGTACTAGATTCGTATTTAATTTTTAGCACTCACCGACAGCTTAGTTAGTCGCTATATTTTTTTTTACTTCCACTTTCGTACAGCAAGGAGTTGAAAATTACGTACGATAAGCTCAGTGGCATGCCAAACATTTGTGCAAGATACGAATTTATGTAAATAGGTCGAAACGCTGCGGGAAAAGATTATTTCATTGGAACTCAGTAACGCTGAAGATGAAATAGAGAGTATAACCGGCACCGGAGCGAGTGACGCCGAAAGCGAGAGCGAGGATATCACGGGACAGGATTCCACGGTCAGCACTTTGCAGGAGGCAACGGAGTCTCTTATCTCAACGAACGAGGCGGACGATGCTGCGCCGAAAATAACCGCGAGCACCATCGTCGCCTCGACGAAGAAGAAGAAGCGAAAACGCTCGAAGAGGGGTCGCCATTAATTGTCTCAGTCGCCTGGTGCAGGACACATTTTTTTCCAATAGCGTGTGTCATCGGACATTTTAGCTTGGCATTTGCGAGATTGTGTTCTAACAATGGTAATCGCGTTGTTTCATTTTACCTCCGAGGAACCCGCGTAAGTTAAATGAAAGGCGAAGATTACCCATGGCCCGCGTTGGTGCGCGTAGTATTATCCGAGTATCGAATAAGTACCTAACGTAAGGACGTAGAGAAAGAAGTCTTATTGATTAGGTGCATTTGTGATCGAACGTCGACAGTTTCTTTTTTTCTTCATCCCTTCGGACTTCATCACGAGCGAAACGAAATAATCTTGCGATGTTCTATTAGCGTATCGAATTGAACACTCGAATAAAGGTGATTAGGGGTGGGCGTACTTTAAGGAATTGGTGCGATTTTATATGACCGGTAGGATTTTACTGTTTTTCGTCCGACGAATGTCGGCATGCTTGATGAACTCGCTCATTCGTATCTTATTAACAATAATGATCATTGCCGTCTCCAAGTTACTAGATGATACTGTAAGATATAACGAGCTCCATTATTTACAATGAGATACATCCCGGCGTACTGAGATGCCTGTGTACCGTTGTTTTTTCCATTGTCGTTTAGCTGTGGACATGTATGATCTATCGTATAAGCGGTATTAGGAAGAACACTGATGGACAGTCAGTGTCCTTGTAATGCGCGAACAGTTATGTACAGTACCGGAGAGTTAAGATTGTGTCATAATTTTATTCCTATTATGCATCATCTTAACTGTGTCAGTTCGTTGCATGTTGATCTGATTCTTTTCATCGCAATGTACAAAAGTGCAACACATTCCCCTCTATACAGATTCGCCATATCTCTTACAAAACTATCATCTCAAAGACTGATGAACATTTCTTATCGAACGTTGTGTCATAGAAGGTATGACATGAGCAGGTTGATCAAGGATACTTGCGCACTGCTGTGTAGGAAAAAAATTGGGTGAGACTTCAAATTTCGCCGGCGCGACGTCTCCTTTCTACTTTTTTCTCCGTTCAACGAATCAGTGCTATTTATACTACAAAGTCATTAGGTAGGGTATGGGCAAACATCACGATCATCCCCTGTGAAGATGTCTTCAATTGAAAATTCTATCGCGAAAAATTGATGTAAAGTACATTTATAAATAATTAGTTAGCGCGAAAGTTTTACAAATTTGTGAATCATGTCGGAAACGGTATAGTTTGTAAAGTGTTTTATTTATTTTGATGATAGCCGTAAGTAAATTAATATATACGTTCCATATTTTTATCTTCATCGAGCATACGCCAATCGGTGTTAGAATGAACCGTTCGCAAGTAAAATCAAATTCTCATCGAGCTCAGTTTCACGGTTACTGTTCGATAACGAGGATTTTAAGTTCTTTTATGTTTCACTAAGAACACGTCCCTTGACCGTTTTGATCTCTGAGTTCTTATTGGTCATATCTGTAAAAGATATCTCGCAATAATATGCTGTTATTATATGGGTAATTAACAATGCAAGTAAGCTCCTGCCTTTCACGAGGGCATTCTCGACAATGCACAAAATTTTCATTGCCTCGCGTAGAATTTAACGGAATCAATTACGTCCACTTATCGGCATTTTATATTTTGTGTAAAGATTCATCCCCCCAATTCGATGAATTTGCGGTACTAAGTACATATACATTAAGATTCTCATTCTAAATGAAACCACGGCAAGTGTGTATAATTGACGTAAGATTATTTTATGTAGCTGATAATTAATAAGCATACTTTTAAGTGTCAACGTTTGAAAGATACTGCTTTTTGGTTGAAGTTTATACACTCAGATGACGTCTGTTTTACTGACCGTGAACTGCAGTGCGATTAAGAGAAAGGGACCAATGGATTTAATTAGTTGTACTTTTAGGAAAGAACTCCGCGCTTCATATTTTATTACGTTTGACAGATTGAAAACAAATCTCATTGCTGCGCTCCTTTATTTCTTTAGTGTTCATCATGATAGAGAAATAAGACATGGGGCAATAATACATTGCAACGCAATAACGATTGATGCCCTCATATCGAATGAATATTTGAAGTGCCAATGATGTATTGTGTATGTACATGACATTTGTAAAATGTGCACTGTCAAAAACCATACATGAGCAATTGACGTACGAATATTATCATAACGAACATTAGTTAAAATCAGACTTACTGTAAGCATGTACACACACGTATTAAATGTACTAACCACTGGCGCATCTTTGGAATCTCAAAGTGAGGCACGGCCAGGATGTCCTATTACCCGTTATAGTGTGAAATATTTTCATAGAAGAGAAAACACGCTGACTGACAAAGCTGTTCAGCCGTCTGCCACACTTACAATTACGAAATTGGCCTTTTGAGATTTGTCTCCGGTATGAGATACCGAATGTTTGATTGGTATAAAGAAACAAAAAATAATAGTGCAGACGGTTAAATATTTTTACGCTATAACAGTAAAATACAGTTTATATGTCCACAATCTACTATTAAGACTATAATTACATTCTTAATAACGTATAGGGAAGTATTGCGCGTAATGGATGCAATATTATAACAAATGCCTTAGTATTCCTTAACAGCAATGTTAAACGAGTATTGTACTTGTATTATACGATAATTGATAATAAGGGTAAGGCAGCAAGTTGGCTGGGAATTGAAGCGTTTTACGGATGACAGTTCCCACATATGTACGTGACGTTACAGTATTGCCTTCTGATAACAAGGGTATTCAACTTGAAAGGTTTAGCATTGCTGGTTCACACAAATAGTTATTAATATAATAAATGTTATCGATCCAATTGAGCGAAGTGGGACGGTGAATATAAAAATAGGACTCGCAGCAGGTTCATAAATTCGACATTCGACTAGATTGAAAGTATACGTATACGTAATAATGTATACTTATATTTTCAATGTAGCAAATACATGCGTATACATACACGTGCGCGTGCATAAATACAATATATTTATTATGAATAGCTGGTTTACTGTATTAAACGATATTTATACGTTTTATAATGTTATGCATATGAATTTGTAAGCAAAAAACATATAGATAAACATAAATTTATTCTGAATGGTGATATATTTTACCGACACTTGCACATGCTATCTTCAGTACAAGATTCGTATGAAAATCGTATTCCAAGAAAATGAAGAGATCCATTGTCCTAGAATTCCTGTATAATTAGTATACTAATTTTTCAGTCAGCAGATTCATTCAACTGTGCTCCTATTTCTTCGGTGCAATGATGCCTTCCAATTGCGTCTGCAAAAACGTAATCGGTAATAGTTAAAGTACGTAATTAATACGTCTCCGTTTCATAAAGCAGCGGGTTCCTATCGGACCTTTAGTTGCTGATTCGTTTTCTTTAGGAACTGAATCTCCTCCGAATACTTTTTCTCCTCAGCCTCCCGCAACTCAGCAGCTCTCCTTTCAGCCTGCTCAAATTTCTGTCTCAACTCAGTGACTGTCCTTTCTAAGTCTGTTTTCTCCTCTCTTAATTTATCTGCAGTAGCTATTAAATCTTCTTTTCCTTGTTCAGCCTACGATTGGATAGTTTTTGTATTAACGACTCTAACAGATTTAACACAACAGGCTAAAAACGTACTTGGAGTGCTTTACGCATTCCGAATGCGATGCTACTTTGATACAAAGTCTGATATGCAGCCAATGTCATTTTAATTTCGTCTCTTACTCGAAGCAAAAGCAAGCCCCGTTCGGCGCAATTCACGGTAACTTGACGTATCAATTCGTCTAAAATGAAACGGTCGCGTGAGTATTCAGTCTCATATAAGACTGTATGCAAGGTCTACACGCTGGACCTGTTACCGAAACATTGAGTATAAAGTTCACGACGAACTGGGCAAATGCCGGTTTCTCTTGCTTGTCGCTGCTGCAATCTCATGTCGAGTTGTTCTTGCAAATTGATGACATCCAGCCTGGTTGCAGGAGTACTCGATACCTAACATCGTTATGATGTGTTATGACGTCTTTTACCGCTGTTTCTACGAAATTGCTACTTTACTTGTTGCGTCCATATTTGACCTTCCTCTTCCCATTCCTTCGGCGGTAGTATACCATTCAGTATTTCAACAGTTTTATGTCTCGTATCAAGTGCAGGCGGTGTTGACTGAACTCTACATGCTGCAGCAGCTTCAGTGTGATAGGACGGTTTACGTACCTGACTCAATCGTAAAAATGGAATTTAACAGCTGCCTTTTTTGTGAAAATAATGTTTAAAGTGTGTATCGATTTCTCGCTTAAAAAGCGTTGATTCATTAACCTTTTCCGGATGTGTCGTAACTAAGACTGGGTTGTCATATTTGACCAATGTATCCAGAGTTGGTATATTACGTTCTTTAACAGCAGTCGCCATTATAGCTTCACTTCGGTTTAAAGAAGCGGTTAAAGTTATCGTAACACTCTGAGTATGTTAATACTATCACGTATACTTGTTTAGCTCTTTCTTCGCGATCATCACAATGACATGTCTGTACGTGTGATAGGGAAAATCAGAAGTGTTACCATGGGGATATTGATAAATCAAGGAACGCATACCACACGACATAACTTTTACAAAAAATTGTAATATTGTTATTATATATAAGTGTGTATACAATTCATTATGTTACAAACAACGAATAGAAAGTTTCTTTGTAAAATACTATAAAATGTAACATTTGATCACACTGTTCCATGCATACTTTTGTATTTTTTTTTCTTTTGCTTCGATCATTGGAACATAACGCAAATGCTATCGCAATCACTTGAATAAAATACAGTTCAATGTTAATCTAACAATTGAAACTATAGTTCTGTATGCTTTCCCATAATTCTCGCTTCCAGCTCCAAATGAAGTTTTTCAACCGTTCGTGCGTGCTTCTTAATGTGTTGTTGTCCAGTAGCATTTTCAATACTGGGTGATTTGCCTTTCTTAGCTGCCTCCAATGCTGCTTCAGTGTGGAGATGGCGCAATTTAAGAAGTCTTGACTCATAATGTAATAATTCCTCCTACAATATTTTAAAGATTAGACTGAATCCCTGAAGATAATCATGTTAAAAAGTTTATGCCCACCTTGAGTGATGCAAGTTCATCAGAAGAGAAATTTCCTTGTAATGCCATCCTCCACAATCCCTGCACTTTAGGCTCAATAAATTCTTTATGATTCGGACCCTTTGCGGTTAATCTGTCCAAACGATCGTAGCCGCTTCTCAACTCTAAATGCTTCTCACTGAAATGAAAATTTACATTTTTAACATGCTGACAACAGTATGTTTGTTTGTCTACCTACCGAAGCATATTAGCTTTGGCCAAATAGTCTAATTTCTTTCCAGGAACATCATTGTTTTGCTGCTCTTCCTCCTCTAACATATTCCAACTTTCTGGTTTATGGTGTAAGCTATCTGCAATGTGTATAGGTATATTTAAAAAATGTACATAATGTCAAGTAATTTTACAATTAGGCTACATAACTCACTTTCATGAGCTTCTGAGTCTCCAGCATTTACATCCTTCAAAAGGCTCATATATTCATCAACTTTGTCTTGATGATGACCAAATTCCTCTTTCAGAGCTTCCAATTCTTCATCTAAAATGGGCATACAAAAATTTATAATATGTTGCAACATAATTGCAAGCTGCAATATTGCACAAGGATCACAAAAATGCATACGTGTAAATCCTGCCATCTCAGCCTTAGCCCACAATTTGTTTAATTTAGAATCTTTAAATACATCTTTGGCAACATAATTACTTCCATCATTAAGAGCTTTGTGCCTTTTCAGCAATTCTGGATCCTCTGTATCACTGAAGTGTTCCAACAGTCCATATGTACTCATTATACCTAATAACGATTAAAAAAACAATTTTCAAAAACAGTTATACGAAATTAATTGTAGTTGCCAATTACCGATTAATTTTTTTCGAAGGCGCGCTTCCTCAGTGCCATCCGGATCTTTTCCATCAGACTTAAAATGTTTATACGCAATTTCTTCCTTATCGTGAATCTTCAAATCGCTGAAGAATGACTGAAGTTTCGGATCCGTCAACCGCTGGAATATGAATTCAAATACTTTTATATTTCTTATCCAATGATTATAATGATGTTTAGCCGGCTAAATTGACTTACGTGCTTCGCTTTCACCCATAATACATTCAATTTTGCCATTCTGTAAGGTTTATCCAGCTCCCGCAGCGAGGTTGGAAATTCCAGGGGGGCCTCATTCTTAGGTTTGTTCGCTTCGGCAGAATACTTATTGTGCGCGGCTGCATAGTCGATTGACAGTATACACAAACTCACTAACAAACAAATATTTATAATAGATAATGTCATGGTCATTTCTCTTCTAATGAAACTTAGAACTACTGCTCGCATGCGTTGACGTGTCCTTTATATATGCTTGCACGTAAGATTGTCAAAAATATGACATGGGTGACATCTAACAACGAACGGCTCAAACTATTCATGAAATTACGTTATCGACTCTGTTTAATATCAAAGGAGTATACCGATTAATGAGGAGTGTCAGTAATCCGTTGAGAGATGGCGTAATCACATACTTCTGTAACTTATTGACAATCAAAAGAATCAGTTGATCATTGAACAGTTTGAGCAATTTTTCGAAAGATGACGACACAATGTCAAAATAACGTTAAATGTCCTCGCATTAATTGCATTTTGCTCTCAGAGGGGAGTTCAGGTCGCTGGAAATTCGAAATGTTGAACAGTGGTAAATTTAGTCGTGTAGAATTGTGTTAAATGTGATTTGATTGCTTTATTAGATTTGCTGTGCTTTCAATGAGCCGTTTTTAGTGTTGGGTTCCAACTATACAATGCGACAAAGATTAAACTGCGAGCTAATGCTGCAATGCTGCAATATCTGTTTGAACGAGATGGCAGCAGAAATGTGAGTGAATAATTACAACTCATACAGTTTGGCATGGTTTGTTATTTTAAGGACACATTCGCGTGTCCTCGATTTTTTTATGCTATCTGTTCGCGATGGTTGTCACTAATTGAGCCACCAGTTGATTTTATCAAGCAACTTGCGAATGAATGTCATTCTGTAACAATTAGTTCACCCCTTCCACATAACCTACTTCCACCTTTGAAGAATCTTTATTACGAACAGATATTTTTGTACAGATATTACTGCTCGACTATTTTTATTGCGAAACGGAAGAACGTTCCTTATCGCGATTAGTTATTCCTATCGCCATTAACGGTTAAAAGATAACGGCAGACGCCGTTTCGAATGGTACCTTTATCATTAAACAACAAACAACAATTACACAGCAAAGAGTCTTTACGCGGCCGTGCCTCTTGCATGTAATGCAGATATAATTAATCTTGTCGTGCCTTTTCTAAAGTTTACTCCTAATTAGGTGATGCCAGCTATCTAATTAGAAACTTTAATGGAACTTTCCAAGTACTATAAATAACCGGGGCTGTATGCGAAGTGGATAATTAGTACGAGAGGAGTGGGGGGACCTCCGAACGAATTATCGTATCGCACTGTTCACGCGTACGTATCAGTCTTCTTCGCGAATTTATCTTCTGCTCGCCAAGTTCAACCCTTCCAGTTCCAAGTCCGCAACGTGCCAACTGTCCGGTAATATCTTTCACCCATTCTCACATGCCATCGAACTCTCGCGTACCATCAGTACGAAAAGGTCCAAAGTGTATCGAGTTGTATGTAGAAAAATCAAAGATATCGATGAAAAGAAAAGGGCTGTGATTTATTAACCCTTTGACTGCTACGGTCGCACATGTGCGTCTAGGGAAAGCTATCTCTGTGGCCTATGGACGCACATATGCGTTCGTTGATGGCTTCGATCGTTTACTGCTGTCTTGCTATATTTGTCCAGAAATTATTTTATCGTATCCGTGCAGCACTCTCAGAAACAACATACCTTGTTGCTTATAAACAAGGAAAAATTAAATACAAGAAATTATAATTCAATACACCGCCGGACGGATTTATATTGCGTGAAAAAGTATTCACGCCGTTCCCGCTAAGCGCTTCGGTTCAGAGTATTTAACAGTCAAACTTTTAAATTCTTTTTCTTTGGATGTCGTTTAGGACCTGCGCTTCTTGTCGTTCCGTCCCTTTGCAACGACGTTGTTGTTGCGTCCATTCGCTACGAGCAAGCTGCGTTTCTATTTCGGAATCGATTAACAACGTTCAAGATATTCGAAACGGTTTTCACCTACGAAAGTGCGATCCGGTACGAGACTGAGAAAGCATTCTAAAAATTCTAAAAATTGCCGCATCGTTCTGGCACGTTGCCGGCAGTCCGGCAAACGTCCGTACCGATATCCACCTTCCGACTGCAACCGTTCGAGGCACATTTTTCGCATCCTCCCTCGTAACCCCGGGCTCGTGCCCGGCATCGATCCTCGATCTTCCCCGAAGCAAAAATCGTTCGGCCGCCGGCAACAAAGCTCGTGCACGCTCGAGAGGGTACGTCCGACGCATTCTGCAGCTGCAGATTCGACTCTCCTTCGCCTCCCGCCTCGAATATGTAAAGCTCCATTTCGTCGTTGCATCGGCGGATGTAAAGTGTCCGCGGCCCGTTTGAACGGGCTGGCCGGCACCGTCTATAGACAGTTATAGACAGGCGAAGGTTATAAAATCACCGCAAATCGATCAGCATAAAGTCGAGGGCCGCGCGCTCACTTTCCTTTATGGCCGGGCAAAAACGGACCCTTTTATCCTCGCCCGCCCAATAATCCGACGCCTTTCCGCGTAGGCATCCTTTCGCGGGCCCGGCACGCTCGATATTCGAAGGATACCTCGATCCTTGCCGATCTCTTACCCGAGACTTTCAGTGCTTTTCTGGCTAAATGCGCGGATTCAGATTTTACGCGAAGCTAGTCATATTTTTCATCCATCGACGTTACGACTCCGCAGCTCGAGTCTGCTGTGCTTCCTCCAATCTGGTCCTCGGCGTAAGTCGAACAAAGGGAGTGTGGTTAGTCCTCGACAACTTTAATTATTGCACGTATTATCCTGTTTCTTTCTTTATTATTGCTTCATCAATTACCTTCCGGCTTACATCGATCGATTGGCGAGCAGACGACGACGGATATTCCGTCGATTACAGAATCGAACAATTACCGCAATCCCGGCCATGTAATTACGATCAGCTAGGAGTTTACAGGTGACTTCGCGTTCTTTAGCGAAAGAGGATAATCCGGAGTGAGTTATGTAGAGTCTCTCGTGTCTTCAGAAGAAGCAGTTAACGATGCGAGCTGGTTATTAAGAGTGGAATTAATCGGGCGGTTAGCCGTATACGTGTGTTTGTGCGAGAGAGAGAGAGAGAGAGAGAGAGAGGCAGGAAGAGGGAGAGAGAGAAGGAGAGGAGGGCGACACCTTACAAATGAAGTTACTGAGTCGCACGGGGAGCGGACTTGTTCGGGTATAAATTACAATTAACGAAAGGCGTGCGTGAGTGCACGCGCGTGCATGTCGCGCTCTTGAATTCATCGAGCAGAGTCGGAGCGCTCGGGAAGAGGAAGCGAATTGAAACGGTTCCGTGCAGCACCGCGCTCTATCCATTGTTGCGAAATTACCTTTGAAACGTTTTAAAGTCGGCGAATAGTGGAAGGCTGGGTATCGAGCCAAAAAACAGACAGCCGTCATCTACGGTTCTACAGCCTGGTGAAACTTGGCTAGATTTGCTAATGTAAAGATGTACGTGATTTTTTCTTCGTTTTAACCTACGGTATCCGCCATCTTTTGTAAGTCGATAGGGAGAACGACGTTGTTCAGGATTCTTCAAGCATGTTTTTTGCTGGCGCTTAGAAGAAAACGTTGGTAAGTTCGTAAGAGGAAACGTTAATGAAAATTGTCAGACAGCGAAGTTTATGCCATAAAGTTGCTCCATAATTTTCGCTCAGGCTCGCTGATTCGCGAGTGGCTCGCCGCTACTTTTCCGTGTCTGCATATGCATTCCCCGCTTATTAATTGTTATTTACGTAACGGACTCGCAGACACGAGAGCACGCGTGCCGTGCCCAAATTAAAAGGCACCGAACGCACACATGCGAGCGCGCGCGCGCGTTGCACGTCACGCAGAAGTAGATGAATCCCAGCGATATCCTCAGCCTGTTGCGAACAGTAACGATATAGTCTTGCGAAATATCGCTTTTACCCTCCCCCTGTTCGAGAGTATCGATCCGCTTTATTGGGACACGATGAGCTCATAATTTGTCGAAAACTTGTAAAAAACCGATGAAATGTAGCGGCGGTTACAAAATTCACACCTTCGCCGGCGGAACAAGAAGTTGCGAAACGAGCGATGCCACCGGTGAAGAATTTATGCAGATTCGGGAAGAAAAATAACCGACGAGCCGAAGGTATCAGGCCGAAACATTGGCGTGCCATCGGAATTGCGCGGCGAGCATTAAAACGCCAGTCACCTTATGCAACTCCAGCTTGCATTCAGGAGCGGTCAGTGAATCCTCCTGCGATAATGATAATAATAATAAACGTAGCACCGTCCGAGCATGGCGACGCCGAACTCGGCGGACGACTTGGCCCCGCGGTCGGGGTGGGGAACAGAGTCGATCGAACATAACCTCAAGTGACAAGTATTGCCGAGGCACAGGTGTACCGTGCACTTTCCCTGTTGGAAAGGGTCTGGGTAGAGAATGAAATCGCGAGGGAGAACGAAAGATGAGACGGACGGACGTCGAGCGGAAAGAGTTGCGCCCGGAAGGGTAGAAAGGGGTTGGAAGGGGAGGGAGGAGGGTTGCCCCTCGTTTCTCCGGCAAATGGATCGTCGGGTGTCGTACACCGGCTCGTACCAATTACTGTCTCGACCGGCGGTTAATTAAGGATTGGGGCAATGAGGCCCGGCGATGCAGTTTCCGCGATAATGATTATCTGCGACGGTAATTGACCGAGCTGACGCGGCGCGAAGGGGAGTCGAACATGGTCGAAGGGGAAGGAGGAGGAGGGGGGGGGATGAGAGGGAGGTGCCTTGAGAGGGAGCGATAGCCGATGGCAGGCGAGGGAGAAGGACGAGGAGTTGGGGGGAGGAGAGGCACGTGTTGCTGAACGCGTTACACTCGGACGTTCCTCGCACTCCGGCCGAGGACTCTTTCTGCCCAGTTTATTAGCCCACCCTGATATTTCCGCGAGGTTATACCTCCTTGGGGCCTCCTACCTCGGCTCCTTACGATCGTATAATGCCGCGAGCGACGGCCGTACGTTTCGGTAATTATAGCCTCGTGCCGCGGCCGCGACGCACTTTCGGCCCATGCCCAAGATACGTTAATTGAATATTTACAATTATTTACTGTCCACCGGACATGCAATTAGCGGCTATTACGGGCCGCGGCTCGCGTTGCTTCCGCCGAAAGTAAAGTGTTGCCTCGATTGGACCCTCGGATACGCGACTCATCGCCTTCGACGTGAAGCACGATACGTTCGCACTTGGATCGCTTACCGACCTACAATCCTCCAAAATATCATCTCGGTCCAACGCAGATCCCAAAGGAATCCCCACTGCTTCCATTATCTGAACTCATCGAACATCAGTCCATCTCATCCATCTCGTCGGGCAGAATCTCAAAAGTTGCCTTGTCAAGAAAAAAGTCGACAAGCCATCGGTGGACGTAAAACGAGGAACTCTTGAGGCCTCGTTCGAGACAAGCGGGCAAGTAAGCGAGCAAGCAAGCAGGCAAGTAAGCGAGCAAGCAAGCAGGCAAGCAAGCAGGCAAGCAAGCAGGCAAGCAAGCGAGCGAGCAAACAGGCAGGCAGGTAGGCCTGCAAAGTAAAGGCGCGTTAGTATGCGCACGTACGGCGAGCGGGCAGAGGATGAGGAGGAGTAGGAGGAGGAGGGGGCAGAGGAGGGGGAGGGCCAGTGGAAAGAGGATGAGGATGAGGACGAGGCGGAGGAGAAGAGGTAAGGGTGGCACGCGCGGCCCGCTTCTATCGCTTCCGGGCATCAGCGTGCTCGCGAGCCGCGGCTAATTGCTCTTTAATGCAAGCGAGCGAGCGAACGGGCTTTTCTTGAGGACTACGGACGAGGAAAGCCGGCCGCGACAGCGTTCGTTAACGATGAAATATATAATAATTATGGCCGCCGCCGCCGCCGCCGCCGCGATTCGCGCGGATTCGAGTCGGGGTGCTTGCACTCGAACTGTCCTCGTGTGCGCATGTATGTGTTCGGTGACGTAGGGCAGTTTTGCAATTGAGTTTCGTGAGGTTGGGAGAGGCGCTGGCGATGTGGTAAGAATGGGGTAGGGGTGGTGGTTAAAGTGGAATTTTGTACGCCGGGTGCTTTCCTTCGGTGGAGTTCTTTGTCTTGGGACGTGAACGGCTATTTTGGGATTGATGTTAAGTTTGGTAGTGGGACCACTTTGTTTCCGTGAACATTTTTATGGAGGTATAAACATGTATTCCCTGTTAAGCAGATTGTTTGTACTGAACTTTGTAAAATTGTATTTTGCTGAGTAATATTATATTTTGTTCGCATTAACTTCAAGTGAAAGTCATGTGTTTCAGAATTTAGGATCGTAGAATTGCCGTGATTATCGGTTTTTTTGGCAGGGCTCGTGACTGACAGAGTTTAGAAGTAGTAGCGAGCTATACTATCCTTTCTTTGGTAGTCTGCTGTTAAGTGGGTAAGCTAGTTAGGACTAACGGTGAAACGTGCGAAATAAATCTGCGCGAACGATCAGCTTTAATGGCCGCGCGATTAATTGCGCTTTAATGCAAGTGAATGCATGAAAGATTGAATATACGTGACGGTTATAACCGTGCGCCGAGGCTAATGAAATCTGGCCTAGATAACGCCGTTAACTATGATAACTGTTATGCTAAAATTGATCGCCGATTATGTCACATACGATCGAGTCTTTCAGGCATTGGCAACAACAACCGTTCATACGGAACCCTCGATGCACCCCACAAGAAATCCTCAAAGCTGACAAAAAACATTAACCATTCATTATCACACCTCTGGCTCCGAAACAAAAACTTGAACATCGAGCCGAATGACTACATCTATGCTCGCGCATTAGGCTAATTCCCGGTAGTCTTCCAATGCGGCCGATAAAGCGGTCAAAGTCAATCCCGCGATACAGAGAGTGCGCGCGCGCGCGCACGCGCGAGCGGATACAGAGAGCTGCCGGCTCGTTCTTTATGCTCCCGGCGAAGGAGAATTTACAATCCGGGGCGTACGCGCTGTACAAATACCGCGAGTAATCAGATCTAGGGGGTCGTTATGCAGCTTGCACTCGGAAGGAAGGCGCGGAGTGCTAATCATCCGGCTTACCCGTTCTCTCGGCCGCCTCCTGCCTTTTCCCCCTTTTCCCTTTTCCCCTTTTTTCATTTTGGCCCGACATCGTCCGAGGGCAGAGTCAGGGCGCAGTCTTATTGTTTATTCGCCCCGGACGGCGCTGGTGGCGGCAAGGAGGGGTGCCGTTGGCAGGAAAAATAAAGGGCAGAAAGCACCACTCGCCGAGGCATGACCGCACTGACCGTCCACCAGAAGCTCATACATATGTAGGCAGCGTCCTACTCGGGACGGTGCAAGTGGACGTGGGGAGGTCGGTTCCTCCGGAAAAATGAATATGCAGCCGCGGAAAGGTATTATTTTATAAAATTTACTATCCCGCTCCCGTATTACCAACCCTTGCTCCGCCCTCGAATCATCCTGCCGCTGCGTACGAAGTGGCCCTGAGCAGAGCTGTGAGCGTCATTGCCACTGAACTACCACCGTCAATGACGCGACTTTTCATTGGAAAACACTCCGTCCCTGTCTTGAGCAGGTTCTAATTACGTTTATACCTTTACCTGTTCTCTCATTCAAAATTCATGCATTCAGATACAAGGTTCTTCCACCGGAGATTCATTTACGCTAAACGGATAGAGGGTATATTTTAATTGAATTATCCGAACGATCTGAACCCACTCTGAATTCATGGAAGAACAAGAATCGGTGAGGCACCCCGCGTTATTCGTCACGCCGACTTAGAAATAGTCATGTCCGGCGCGGACGTTTCTGCTTCTCCCCCCCCAGCTGGAAGACAAACCCTCCGTCTTTTTTATTCCGTCTCACCCATCGCACTCCTTCCATCCGGGGGGCTGATAGCTGACGAGGGTCTAATTGCAAATCCGTACGCGCCTACCACTTTTATTTTCGTCCTGACCGTGGTGAGCGCGCGCGCGCTCGCGCGAGCGGAGGGCCCGATGGCACTTCTATAAAATTGTGGCCCCTTATCGTCGGAGAGGAAACGAAACATTAAATCGGCCACGGACGGAGGGGGCGGACTGTTTCGGTGGGTGCGTCTGAGATTTCCTGTGTGGACTCTGGATGCTAGGAAGGATGACTACCGGCCTAGCGTGTTACAAGGGTGCGACCGTAGTCCGTCCTGGCGTCATTCAACTCGACTCCTTCGCAGCCTGAATGGCGAGTAGCGTCCGGCAAAATATACCGCTCGCGACCGATTCAGCTCAATTTCGGTTATTCCCCGCGTATCTTTCGGATGAATGATCCTTTAGCGTCCGTTGGCTGCCGAAAACGTGACACGTTCGTTCTCGCGGGCAACGATACCTAAACAACTTTATCATTAAAGCAGCAGTGGCGCGGCATTACTAGGAATTTGTATATAATGGTGCTATGTACATATGTAATGCGCCGCTCCGCACATAATGGCGATATCATAAGATACGAACCAATAGCCGCAATTGTATGGAAATATGTATCTATGAATGAAGATACTTTCATTTATGAAACCAGATACTTATGTACCGGACACGGGCGTTGTAACATCCTGCTATTATGTGTCCTTACCTTCTCGTTCTCTCCTTTTTCTGTCCTCCACCTCCCCCTCCTTCTCCTCCTCTTCCTCCTCCTTCACCTCCGCCTCTTCTTCCTCCCTCATCATCGGCCGCCTCTCGCTCCCTTCGACGAATCCGCATTTAACGTCTGCCGTGCGCCTAGGCAGACATTAACATGTTGCGTTACGTGTCCGCTCGTGTGCCCGCTCCCATTCGAGCCTATGTAAACCTACCCAAGCACATTGCGCGGGAGCGATAAAATTCTCTAAGACATTTCTCCCGCTCGACTTTACGCGCGCCCGCGCGCGCGCCCTCGAGTAATGGTAATCCTTTGCACTCGAAATGGGGAGTAATATCGTCGATCGTTACATACTGTAAGCCCCGTATCGCTGTATCCCATTTACATTTCAGCGTAGCAGGTACCATTTCGCGGACCAAGGATTTGACAAAGTCTTGCCAATTATTTCCATAAGCTACCATCGTATATATATAGCCTGGATACTCTTATATCAATAATACATCCAATAGACTATCATATCCTTACGACTGAACATTTAAATCAAGATTGGTTGAGTTTAATTCCATCTCCAACACATCTGAACTAATTTGATTAAGATATCAGCTCCGCTTTGTCACGTACATACGTTCTCCTTGTCTTCCTCAGTTTGCTGGTCGGAATATCGTGCTGTTCGCCGGTAAGAACAACGAGCAACCCCTCCGTGCCGGACAAGAGGCAGGATGGGGATGAGAGGGGAGACGACATGGTATGAGGGAGGAGGTGGGAAGGGGAGGTGGAGAGGGGGAGGGGGGAGAAGACGAGCGAAGGAGGTGAAGGTAGGAGAAGGGAAAGGAGAGAACGAGGCTGAATTCGCTGACTGTGACGCTTTCCGGTCAGGTGCCGCCCTGACGATCCTTCTCCTTCCAACTTCCACTCGGATCCACTCGCTCATTCACTTACTTTTGCCCTCCCTGTTTTTACCGCCCCCTCTTCCTCCCTCTTCCGCCCCCTTTCACCCGCTCGCCCGTCGCGGACTCCTCCTGCCACGTCCTCTGCCATCCAGAACGTCCTCTTCCGTCGTGAAAAACCACGAGGGAAAAGCGGAAACGGACGGTCTTCGAATCGAGATCACGTGCGTGCGCGATGCAAACGTTAATATCAACGTCGATCAATTCGTCGCTCATCGTGACGGTTACTGCGACGAAATTCTTTCAGTTGCGAAAGGGTAGAGGGATTGATCGTCCTTAGGTTTTGAAATTCTGCTTCAGAGGCGAGACTTTTAGCCCTCTGTGGATCGGAGACTTGTTGAGCCTGTAAGAAACCTTCGGCGGATT
This sequence comes from Anoplius nigerrimus, assembly GCA_914767735.1. Classification (NCBI taxonomy): domain Eukaryota; kingdom Metazoa; phylum Arthropoda; class Insecta; order Hymenoptera; family Pompilidae; genus Anoplius; species Anoplius nigerrimus. The sequence goes on along the minus strand of OU612088.1, from coordinate 10,665,840 downwards.
GGAGGGAGCGAAGGTCAATCTGGTAAATTAAAACTTGATTTTATAAGTGGAAATGATATATGAATTTCGGCGAGATTTGTTGGATTTTGTTTGCAACAGGCGTTCGAGAAGATTCTTAGATGGTGGAAGGTAAAAAGTTGCTGGCCAGTAAAGAGTATTTATGTGCTGTCCAGTATTTTTGCCTGTCGCGCCGGTCATTACGACCGCAATTATCGCATTATCTCCGTAACTATTGTCACAATGGACGTCCGGAATTTCCCTACGATTATCGCGCCCAAAATCTCTTCTTCGGCGAGCTCCTCATCGACTTCCTGTCCACGGGGAACAATGACGATTTGTCGCAACCAGAACCATCACGCATCCGAAAGTGATCATCGCCGCTTCCTTATTATCCCACTTCGGGCCCCTAAACGTCAACCTCAGCATTTTTATCAACTCCATCGGACCCCCACATAAGCGCGTACCGATCGCGATGGAGGGCAACAAGTACGAAACTGGCAGACACACTCCGTTGCCGAGGCCAGTCGAACCGATCCAATTACAGTTCTTCACCCGGCATCAGCCTCTTCCGACGATACGATTCACTCTACTTTCGATCGTAAATAACCAGTCCCCTAGTATCTCTGCCGCCACCGGTAGGAAAAATCCTCCTCGCGGAGGCCGGCCTCGGTCCCATTCATCATCTGAAAAATCGTCTCCCGTCCATTATCTCCGATCCGTTTCGCCGATCTGTTCGGTCCGTCGTCCGTCCGGCGTACGATCCTCAAGTACCGTGCCGTATTCCATTTACCACATTATCATCGTTACCGGCGCGATAATCTGCCCGGCCACGACGTCCGTAGTTTCACCGCGAAATTATCCTATCGAAAAATCTCTCTTTCTCTTTGTGCGCCGTGAAGGTGGGGAAGGCGTCGGGAGGGGAGGAGAGGCGTCCTCGCTGTCTCGACGTCCTCCTCCTCCTCGTCGTCGTCGTCGTCGTCGTCGTCGTCGGTCGACTTCCTGTGCCCGCCGGTGGACAATGACCAGCACTTGCCGCAATGGCAGAGCGTGCCAGACACGATCCTAATATCTGCCTGGCCGATCTAGTTCGCGGAAGCCGGAGCGCGTGCTGTGTACTCGCAAATGTGCCTGTAAATGTGCCCGTAAACGTGTCCGCAAATACGGCCTCGCGTTCGCCAATGTATCACGTACGTGAGGCTCTGCGAATGTGTACGCCGATGTGCCCGTAAATGCACCCCCTCCTCGTTCCTCTTACTCTCTCTACTCGACGCTTCGGAGGCGTGGAGGAGAGAGAGGGTGGAGGGGGAGGAGGGTCGGGACAGAATAGAGAGAGGTGGCGCTTTTTTTCTATTGATAATCATAACGTTATAACGGGCAATGATTGACCGGAGTACATAGCGCGCGTAATCTATGTACGTAGCGAGGCTGTGTACGTACTTTTTGCGTTCGATCTTCGTCCTGCTCGGCGTCGGGCGTCTCGGGCAAATATAGATCCTTCTCGGAAGGGTATGGAAGGTCCGCGGTCAAGCTTATATAATTCATGCGCCGCGTAAACTGTTTCCAGCGTCCCGTAAGAAGCGGCGAGGGGGGAAGGAAGGAATAAAAAATAATAATAATATTATCTCCCGGCTGGGATCTACATTGTTTAGGCGCGTACGCATCGAGGCGGTTTGGGAGATTGATATCGCGCGCGAGGATGATACGCCAGGAATAGAAGAAACCTCTCGTTACCGGGAGTTCATTGCATAAACTGTAATTAATTGAGTCCGGCAAGGCCAACAATAGCCTTCCCCTTTCGCTGCTATCCATATCACAGAAGAATCAACTCCAGCCTCTAATATAGGTACCTTCCACCGATCGTCGAAGACTGAGACAATCCGTCTTTGCCTTCGCCATAGGAAAACGTGGAGTCGAAGCGTTTTTGCTCATCTCCGCCGCTTTCGTAATCGACGAATCACGGGGTATAAGTAAAGGCGTGATACGCGGGTCGCGAGGAGGTTCGCGCTTCCGACAGGAGAGAGAGAGGCTCTCGTGAGGAAGGACGTGGCGGACTCGTGCTCGGAGGTGAGCCGGCGTGTGCGTGCGTTCGTCCTCGGACTAGAGGGGGGCCGACAGGGAGGAAGAAGAGTCGGCCAGGACGAGGAGAGTCCGCGGGGGAGCGGCCTGCCGGCTGCCGCGAGCGAGGAGAGGCTTTCTGGAAGGAGGATATGATGGCTCGTGGCGTTATGCTCCGCGAGCTGTTATGCTCCTCGGGCACCAGCGGACCATAAGCGAGGCTACTTCGCTCCCGTACGCTCGGCGCAACAGCCGCCACGTTTCTCGTTATATTAGCGCATCGGCGCCGACCGAGCAAAGCCGAGGAATCGGCCTGGGCAGCCTCTGTCGCTCGCAGTCGGCTATCCGCCTCCAAATTTTGCCCCGGCCCCGCCGGAAGACGGAACCGGGACCCCCGAAATCGTGCGCTTCGTGTCTTTATGCTTGGGGGGACCGGCAGAAGGCGTGACGCGGATTTTCGTCGGCGCGCGCGAGCCGGACGAGGGGACGTTTAACTGTGTTTTGTAGGCAGCCTGATTTTTGTTTGTAACGCTCCGCCGTGCGACTTGATCGTTCGGGCCTCTGGAAGATGGCCCGTACGTGGGACTGTAGGGGGACGTATGCGACTTGCGGCATTGCCAGGTTACTCTCCCGAATTTCCACGATTATCGGATCTGAGGAATAGAAAGATTCAAAATCAAATTTTATCTCCCTCTGATCTGCCTGCCACTTCGGGAAACATTTCTCGTTCGCAACGAAATCATCGACGGCCCGAAAAACGTCTGTACCCGTGATACCCTAACGCCGACCGTACGTTCCGTGCAAAATTTCTCAGCCACATTTCGCCAGAGTCGGACGCCAATGGATCTAGGCACGAGCCACGAGTCTGCGTCGAATATGCCTCGCAGTCTCTGACCCGCAGTTCCTCCCGGGGTAGAGTCTTCCGGGGAGGGCAGACGGGGGCCGCGCCGTCCCAGGTGGGGGTGTTCGAAGTCGAGTAGGACGGAGCCAGCCGGGGGGTGGAGGGGAGGTGGAAAGGGGGTCCGCAACGGCGTTCAGCATGCGTAAGGAGCGCTAAGGCGCATTATGCCCCTCGTAAGGCAGGCGAGGAACGAGCGAATAAGAAAGTAGTTAGGGCCCGAGGCCCGGCGGAGGTGGCGGCAGGAGGTTCGGATAGGAACGGAGCGGAGAGGAGAGGAGAGGAGAGGAGAAGAGAGTCAACGAAGAAGGGGCCAGTCTGGCTGCCACGCGCTGCCTATCTCTACTCTCTCGGCCTCCTCTTTCTTCTCTGCCTTCACTTCCTCCCCCCTCTCTCTTTCTCTCTCTTCCTCTCTCTACCTCCCGCACCCCCCGCCCACGCCACCCTCGTACCTCATCATCATCATCATCCTCCTTCTCCACCTCCTCCACCTCCTCCGCCTCATCCTTCTTCTCCTACTGCTTGACCCCCCTCGGCACCTCTCGCCCACCCCTACTTCGGCTCCTTGACGTGCACTAAACCCTCTTCCTCCGCCGACGATCGCTCGCCGTGCCGCAATGTGTAACAACGACTCGTCACACTCTGCTTGCCGGCGCACACGATAATTACCCTCATTATAGTTATTTAAAAAAGCGCGCCGCGGCCGCCTACTCCCGACCGATCGAGGCGATATAAAGACGCGCACACGCGCGCGCGCGAATTAAGTCGAGGAAGGCGTGTGGACGGCGGAGAGGAAGGAAAAAAAGGATGATGAGGTGGGGGAGGCGACGTGGGGAGGGAGGAAGATGGGTGGCAGAGGCAGAAGTTTCGTTGCGCGATCGTAACTCGCCGCTCGCATCGACCATTACGGTGCCTCTTCTTCTTCTTCTTCTTCTCCTCTTTTTTTTTTTTACGATCGAGGTTGTTAATTCACTTACGAGTCGCCGAGGCGGGCGATGAATTAGGAGGGAATTGGATGGCGATACCGTTACGTGCGGCGCACGCGCGCGAGTTTTCATGAGATAGGCGTCGTTTTGGGAGTGGGGCATCCGGTCGGCCCGAGGAACGGCTCAAATGCACGAAACGCTTAATGCTACCGCGAGTTGTACTTTATGAGATTAGGGATGATAACTGGCGAGCGCGCGATACTGGCCACGATCCTCTTTATGGGCTGCTACGAGTTTTATGGTCGTACGTCGAGGCTTACTGAGAAGGGAGGCGGAGGGGGAGGGGGCGTGTTCCGTGTCTTTCTCGCGTAATGACCGATGTCCGAACAGTAAACGGCGATATAAAAGTGCCGCCCGATATGCATAAAATCGATGCTCGGACTTTAACGAGGGCGCGGGACTTCCTTCTTTTTCGCGATGCGTCGTTAAGAAGTCCGAATTAATTGTGCCGACGAATCAAACGTGCCCTGCTCGTTTCGTTCTCCGATTCTACGACTGTCCTGGTACTTGTTTTGCGTAGCTGTCCGGTTGTAAGTACGAGTTTCCGTACAAATATCGGTGTACAGCGACGCTGCTCTAATGTAGGTTGTCCGACCGTACAGCAGGAGTCAGCGCACACTTTCGCCAATTTTATTACAGAGCTATCTACGATTCTACTTCCATTTCTGTACACCCACCCTACTTTCTCTTCCTATCCGGACAGGCAAAACGAGCCGTCTGATTCAGTGCTAATAACCGTATAATACAGCCGTCGTCCCGGACGTGGCTGATAACGCTATCACCTCGCCGAACGTCGTACATATTATTTGCTCACTTTGACGCCGTCGAACGTCGAAATGAACAACAAGTTCATGGGAACTTTAAATCGATCGATCATACGAGTCGAGTAATTAACTACTTCCCTGAGGAAATAGAGTGGTATTCGACCTCGCTTCTTTGTCTCCGTATCACCTGTTAATTTTGACCACCTGTCGCCGAAGAATCCACAATACGAAAGAAACATGCCAGCAGTACCGATTCTCGCAAACTACCGTTCTTTCGGTGAAACGAAAAATGCGCCTGAATTCCTTAACGTTCCGCTCGTCACACTTCAATTTCCGCCGAGCTGGCATTGTAATTCCCAAGACGACTGAGGCGAAAGAGCGTTGATTTCCGTGACGATAAGCCTCTTGGTCCATGAGCGGCAGCGGGAAGGATCCAGATGTCTGGATCCAGAGCATTCGCTTCCGCGTTTACCTTCATAAAGCTTTATTCGCCGCGCGTCGGGCTGCCTGTGTATCGTCCTTAACCATTTATCGGTCCTGCATCGTCCTCACGATCGCTCCGAGTTACGAATATGTGACGCGAGATGCATTTCCTATGCTGGCTCCTGCCCCACTTATTTCCGGGTGGACAAATTTGGGTCGTCAGGTTCCCATGAACGAGGACATTTTTTCCTCTACCGTGGGATATAACTTTGACTGATTCTTCAGATCTGTGATGTAAAATTAATTTTAACCCTTTGCGCTCGACGACTTTTTCGGCAGGGCGAGTTAGCGACTTGAGACTAATGTCGGATACATGTTACGTACAAAATAACTTACGAACTTACGTTATATTATAATATTTTATCTATATATACACCTTGAAGAACAAAATTTTGCAAAATTTTTGTTTGTATTTTACTTTCGTATGATAATTTTCGAAACATTGACGAAGATGCATTCTTGATTTATCTGGACACGTATCACAATAGGTATTAGGTTGTTTCGTGTCTCCCATCTACGTTGTTTCGATAAGAATAAACTTTACAAACCATATGTATGTGAGCGCGACTCATTTGGAGTTTTCCAGTTAACGTATTTTATCAGAATTGGAAATCGACGTTGAAGCTCGAACTCGCGGCTGTCCATAAATTCTTTCAAATTGTCTACTTAAACGATTTCCGTTAAGACGAATCATTTCACACTTCCTACGAAGGAACATCAACAACTGAGGAACCTATTCACAAATCAATAGTGCGCTCCTATCAATCGGAGGTAACCAAAACTAACGAAAATTAACAAAAACGCCGTGGTGCCTGAGAGGCACCGCTCGAGCGCAAAGGGTTAATATAGATGAAACTTATTTATTTTCGCTCTGAACGTTAGCTGAAATGTATTCCGTTTACTAAACGCACATAAAAATATATTTTGTCGAAATAAATACTGTTCTATCCTACAGACAGTTTCATAAATCAGGCTTCACTACCGTCTAATCTGACCGAACTTTCCTGGAAGTTCTCTTCCCATGTAAGAGTACAATATTTCATGCAGTCTTAATTTCCGCAATCGCAATCGGACGAGACGCATGCGACGATCGAACGTTTTATTCCTTGTCAGGTGTACATCGAAATGAATTGTCCCCCGTGCGCCTCTTCGGTAACGATTTCGTCGGTAGAAAGACTTTCCAGCCTGCCCGTCGGCTCGATTGTTCACCGCGTACGGTGCACGGCAATGAAAGCTCGGCACGGTACAAATAAAAAGCCGCGAGGTAGACATAAATAAATAGGTGGTGGGTGTGGTTGGTGAGGCCGCACACATGGCGTCGTGACCCGTCTCTTCTCTTCGTGAGCTCAGGGCTCGCTTAAGTTATGCCCTACGGAATGCTGCTCCCGCTACACGTTGCTCTTTCGGTATTACGGCTAAACGTACCTCACGTGCATCTAGATCCCTCCCAGCGAACGTTCCTCATGCCCTCGCTTCCATTTTCCTGCCAGCGTCCACGTTCCCTCGCGATCCGTTACGATTTTTCGTGAAAATATCTTGGGCTGACCCTCGCAGATAAGCGACTTTCACATCAGCTTCTCGAACGAACCTACATTGATTCCTCCGGTGTTACATGGAAGCCGCGCAATATGACTGTAACAGTCATACACAGGAACGTGTTCGAATTTTCATCCCGAACTTTACGTAGGAAGGTAGATTCAAGTTTCATATATTAGTAAGAGGATAGTCTTAAGGATCATCCGATCCCGAGTCACGATATCCTGGACATCGTGTACCAATAAGTACCTTCGCCGTTCTCGGCATCCGCAATTGTTCCCAGCCCCGGATCCTCCTCTTCGGGGGAAGAGGCGGGAGGGCGAAAAGAATCGGCTCTTCGACAATCCATCTTCCATTCTTGCGGAAACATTAGGTCGGTAAGGACGTTGGCAACGTGTAATGTCGCTCATGACTTAACGCGCTCCCGGGGTTCGGCTGTGCTTTGGCGGTTGAGGTTGTCGGAACAATACCGCATTGTTTCGTCGTCGGGGCCTATCTAGTCGGCACAGTAGCAGGCCCTAGCCATGTTTATTATCTCCGATGTGCAACAAAACAAAATGCCCCCGCGCTATGTTATCCTCCCGGTTCGCGGTCGAATCAGTTTCCCATATAAAATCCAGGAAGCCTCCTCTCGATCGTATTTTCAGCCGATCCTCGGACTCCGGCTAGGGTATCCAACTTCCATCTTTTTGCGAAAATATCACTGATTGACGACGGGGTAGATAGATTTTGAACACGACGACTTGTAGAATGTTGAGACGGCGAAGGAAGAAAAAGGAGAATATTTACAGTCGGGCCTTTTTATCGAGCGTTTTATTTGCTTAAGCTTCTCTTTTGTACTCATCTGTGTCTAGAATGCTTGATATTTACGTGTTTCAACCGCAAACTTATGTTCCGGGCAGCTGTATTCAACTTTTGTAGGCAATTTTAAGGCGTGCACTGATATTTGCTTTTCGACTGAATTTACGATATTTTTCGCATGTGCCTCTTATGGCCGCTCGTGGAGCGTAGCGCCTGAGGCTGTTTAGAAAATCAGAAAAACGCCGAGCGGCGGGTTTCATTGTGGTGCCAGTGAAAGCGAGCTGATCCCCGATTCGATCTCTGATCAGCCTTGGCACGATTTTCGACGCCGTCTAATCTCCGCTCCGTCTAATTCGCATACTTTCCTGCATCGCCGCTCGGCGAGCCTCCGTTATCCTTGCAATTTTTCGCCAGACATCGAGCACACTCGATTGCGCAATGCTGCGCGCGCCGGGCAGGACTCCTCCAATTTCCATGAAAATTGAATTCGGCGATTTCGACGACAATGCCATTCCGGTGTTTTAAATGCAAATCCGCAAAAGGAAAAACCGTAAGGGCATTATAATTTATATTACTACATGTGGCAGCGGCACTTCCGGCGAGAGAGCATAGGCGCAGTTCCGGTCAGCTCGGGTTGGAGATCCTACATCGTCAGATTATGAGCCCATGCCGCTTTTACAATGGATCGTCTGCCTGAGTCATACGTCAGCGGGAATAATTCCGTTGCCACATTCGTCTTGTAATAGAAAAAGGCTGGAAAAAGAGGAAATGCCGCTGGTCAACTAAATAAGGTTCGTGCTCAGCACGTGCTTCGGCTCTCTTCTGCGTAAGCGGTCCCTTGTTTGGCCACTAGGGCCCCGATGTTTTCCCATACGATACCTTATCAAGATGGCGAGGTTTAATTCGCATAACATTACCGTCATCGAATATTCGGTGCTTCTTGCACCGTCTTACTTACGGCTTTATCAGCTGCATCTCGTACTCGTATCTCGAGTCATCGCGCGCAGTTTCCATAATGCAATTACTCATGCTCTCTGTACTCGCTAACGTAGGTCGGACAATTAATACACCGAGAATTCAAAGAACTACCTTACTGTTAGAACTACATGTTTATCGCTGGACTTTGGGATGTGGTCAAATCTGATTACGTTAAATTCTACAAAAAATACAAAAGTGTCATTGCAAGGCCAATGTAAGGCCACGTTTATTCATGTTATATGCCGAACATGTCACGCAACAAATTCTCCGCTCTTCGTAAAGTCCACGATCTTCTGAACGGTGCCCTGAAATCGCAAGAAGTTCCGACGAGCGTCGTCCGTCGAGCTTGATGTATAGATCGCCGTCGTGTACGCGGTGGTCAGTTCAGACACCAAGTTCTGAGCTCTCTTTGCAGCAGCCTCGATCGACAGCGCCGGCGTCTTGATCTTCTGCGCCGTTTGAATGATCTCCTTCTTGATCAGCTTCACAAGCTCGTCATCGTCCCTCGGCTGAGAGACTCCATTCGCGATTCTCCGAAGTACGTCTCGAATAGCAGCGATCGACGGATCTGCAAAACAATTCAAAATTCAGATCCCTGTACATTGGTACGCCGATGAATTAGCAAGTCAGCAACGGTCTCTTCCGAGAGTTCGAGAACCGAGACGTGATGTTTCAATCGACTACTTTAAGGTGCGAAAGGTCAACGAGCGTTGGAGTGAAGTTGCAGAGAATGGTACGGCTCGTTAGACGTTGTCTACGAGATTTCGTCAGTGAGGGAAATAATAAATTTGCCTGCGGCGTCACCTGTAGAGCGAGCGCGTCGCGCGAACAGTTTCCAGCCCCATTGGTTGTTCTCGCTGTTAACTTCAGCCTGAACGATCGCCGTGGCGGCGAGGACGATCGCGAAGATCAGCAACTTCGTCATACTTCCCTTCCGTTATCGAGCGAATACTGGCAAGTGACGTTCGCAGGCCACAGACTCTTTTTATATAGCGACCGAACATGCGTGCACCTATTGAGTAGGCGGTACATGTCCGATAGGTTCGTTATGCAAAATGCGAGTTGTCGTGCGTCGACGATCGCGGACTGTTATAAATGATTCTAATGAGTGTCATTAAAAGGAGAAGACGCGGGAGAAAGTGGCACAAACAATGACGCACTCCAGGAAAGCATATTATTGCCGGCCGATTCGATTCCTGTCCAATCGACGTCCGCCGGATCCGCGTGGGGAGGATCGTAGAAATCGCGGTAAAGGCATGTCATTGGCGAAAATCGACGTTTCGCAGGAAAGTGACTCCCGCGGTCTCATCATCGGCTACCACGTTGATAGAACGTCAGGTTTGCGATAGGCCGTCCTAAAGTTGGAAAAAGTCGGCATGCGGTAGATAGGACGGATGGTCGAAGCGCGGAAAAATTGTCCGAGAAAGTGATTTATTGTAGTCGATCGTCGAGGTCTGAATTTCGCCGCTGCGGACAGTGGAAATATTCGTACGATTCTTGGTGGAACGACGCTCAACAGGTCGTCCGTTCCCCCTCGAAAAATGCCTCGGCAATACGCGCGCTGGTCGACGGTAAAAGTGCGTGAACATAGGGAGGGAGTGCATCCAGCCATGATTCCTCTTCACCGATTTTTACCCCCTTCCTGTCCCCCTTGCACCACCCTCCCCTGCACGGCGCCATTACCTCGATGCGTCGCGATTAAAGCGACGGAAAGGTTTTCAGGTACCTACGCCTTCCGTGCCTTTCGCAAGTGACGCGCCACTTTCGTGTAACAGAACTCGTTGCGTGAAACACGCAAATGTCGGATTTCGGTTGATTAATTCCGTGCAGTGATTCGCTCGCTCTTTCTCGATATCTGCTTATCGATAGGCTCTTCCGTAACACGATAGTGCGATATTTCCTCGTGGCGAAAACATATTTTCGCTGATTCGCATTATTACGAGGTTTCGATAAGTGTAATTTTGGCGAAATTTCGATACTATGATCCTCTGTAATATACGATTTAACTCTATGCTATAGAATACGTTCTTCCAATTTTCTTTAGTTTCTCGATTTCTCTACGCTTCGTTCCGGATTTCGTATAATACGACGTGATCGGAATGCAGAACTGTCTACTAAAGAAGAGGAATATTCATTCAATTCAATTAGAAGGTACAGCGGGGTGAACGTTCGCTAGAAGACGGAGTGAATATTACGATGCTCGCGCTCGGCTCCGCAGAATTTTCTCTCGGACAATAGAAGGCAAACACGGGACCTGCAGGATATTTCAAGGCATATATCATCCGAACAGGCGCACATCAGTAATATCCACCGGCATTGAGTCGGCTGGAAGTCGCGACGGCGTAAGAGCGTAGGCCTTGCGAAAATGGCGAGTTCCATGGTGGACGGTGTGGGAGTAGCAGAAAATTGCTGCTAAGTACCCCAGAGTCGTGCCGCGAAGTCGGCGTCCGACGTTGCCCACGGTGACGTAGAACTCCCGGTGGAAGTGTCCGTGGCAGAAGAGGAGCCCGCGGAGGAGGCTCGTATACGCTAATGTGGGATGAATGGAAATACGGGTACTTGAGTAAGCTCAAATTACATTTCATTCATGCAGGAAAAGCAGACACGCGGGAATCGGCCTTCCGGCTTGCGTTGCGCGCACCGCGAAAGGCAGAGACGCGTAATAATGGGTGGACTATAATGTGTATTATCCCGACATCCTGTGCCCGGTACTCTCCTCTTATATATGCATTTCTCCTGCGCCTGGATGCAACCCCCTTGCGCTTGCGACAGCTAATCGTTCGCCGACTCCCTTCGCTTTTCCTAAAACCACGCTTTCCCACCGGATTTTCCAACGTCACGCTCGTTACGGGTCCGGCTAGAAGTCCGGTTCCACAAACGATCCTCGCACGGCAGAGTTCAATTTTTCCTTCTACGCTTGAGCAGAGCGTAATCTGTTTAACGTCGCTTCGGACGGAGATTACTGTTACGCAAGCCGAGTTTGCGCCACGTTATACGATCGTCGCGGGAGATCGATCTGATTTTTTTCACGCGATCGACGCGAGAAGGGTGGGGACGGAATATAGATCGTAAGCACCATCGATCACTGGCCCTTATCTGATACGGCCGATCCACATCGATGGTATACGAGATGACGTGAAAACGTGCTCGGTGAATGCCGGCGCGTATCACATCCGCACACCGGTGATCAATGATTACAATGAAAGCAACGACGACGGAGACAGCCGGAGGAAGGAGAGGTCAGTGGAGAGAGACGATCGGAATCGGACGAAAGGGAAGAGAAACGAGATGGACGGACGGAATCGGATCGCTCGTGTCCGCACTCCGAGTGATCAACGATTACAGGATTTAAGGCGATGAAGGATCCAGAATGGCGAAATACGAAGCGACCAAAAGCTGAAAACAGGCAGGATCCCTATAATAAACTTAAATCTTGCAAGCGCACTTATAAGAACTTTAAAGTAAAACTCATTGAGCCCTACAGTGGATAAATGTACGAGGACAATGTCGACGCGAGAAAAGGGTGTGTACGAGAAGTGCGAGAAGTGAGAGAAGTGAGAGAAGACGGAGAGAGTGAGAGTCGGAAAGCGGAATCGTCAGAGGCGGCGATCGAGGGATCCAGCAGTCTTTATTCTCGCATCAGCGGCGGACAACGATGGAAGCGACGTGGCCTATTATGCGGTCCTCGAGTGTGGGACACAATGATCAATGCCAGAGCAAGGATCACCGGCGTGCGACGAGCGACGATCGACGACGATCCTGCGATCTCGAGGCGTATGACGGGGCGCTGAATGGGTCCGAGTGTTGGATGCACGCTCATCGCTCCGGATTATGATCGAGGCAGGGCCGAGGAGAAGATCGACAGGACCGATTACGTCGGCGCTGACTTTAAGCCCCCTTTAAATGCTGCCATTCTTTTCGAGGGCAAAGCGGCGCGACCCCGTCGATTCGGCGCTCCACCTTCTTCTTCGTCGTGCTTCTTTCTTTGCCACGGGGCGCATGTTTCTTTCTCGTACTGTGCCTCCTCGGGACGCGGTTATTGAGATCGCACGGAGAGGTAGGTATATTGTTTTTAGAGACGTACTTAATTGTAGGAGTGGAGATAATTCTTTTGTGGTAAGGTTAATTTGAATTACGTGAAACGACAGCATAGAGTAATACAAATTTGGAAGGGTGTTGTGGCCATGGCTGTGTTTTGGGAATATGTGTATTTCTCTATTAGTAGTGTGATGGAGAAAGATATTCTTTAAAAGAAACAGTGTAATAATGTAAGTATGTTGCAACATTCGTTTATTCTGTTGTGTTGAAACTATGCGTTAATTGTATAATAAAGGAGGCTGGTTAAAGTAGATATTAAATTGGAAATTTATAGAAGCGACTCAGGTGCAGTGCAGGAACTGTGTAATGATAGTTTTCCGATTATGCTAGTTTTCTTGATTAGCCATCGATTGATTCGTCATCCGATTTCTCTTCTGCGGCGCTGAGTCACGACTTATTTTTTCGGGCTTCAACTTGCGGCCGAAACGAAGGCAAGTCGCGGTTTGATTTTTGTCGTTCGCCCGGTCCGAGAAAATATCGCCCGCGGCTTCATAGAGCGAGAAGTCGTTCTCTCGCAACGAGTCGACCGCTCGAATCGAAGCTCATTTTCGTAATAAAACAATCGTCGCGTGACCATTGCCAAGATCACTCCTCCGCGCCGGCCGTCGGCGAAATACGACCTACGAACGTCGATTGCATTAGGCCACTCGTCTATCGCGGTCGGCGTTTGACGTTTTCGTTTAGGACCCTTGATTTGCCTCGGATCGATTCGCGCCTCGTTCGCAGCCTGCCAATTTCTCGAGCAATTTAATCGGCAAATTCGCATCGCATTCGATAGACCAAATCGGCTTATTACCACCTCGCCTCCTAACAGACGGACACTAACTCTGTCTACCACAATGTAACTCCTAATCCTGAATCTTATTTTAAATTTGTATATCACCCCCCACCATCGCTTCCATCATCCACATCAATTTAATACTGTCTCAACTTCCGCCTTATTCACAATTTAATTATTACTTTCATCGTTTTTAATTCACCCTCTCTTATGCGTTTTACGCCACCACCAGTTGAAAAATATGCCTACCGCAATGAGTCCCTCATCAAGCTTTCATTCATTTTTGCCCTGTACAATGTTTTCTTGCTGACAATGAGTCCTGTGCGCTCGCCTCTCAAGGCGACCGATTCAAGGAAGTCTCGAGGACGAGGCCGCGAAGCTTTCGAAAGCGTCCTGGCCGACGGGCTCTGGGCATCAGCTAGCTGCGTGCCACGTTAAAGAATCGCCGTGGGTTTAAGGAGTTACGTTAAGCACCGGTTCATCGTCGCCCGGGGGCCACGACGGCGTGCCTTAATGGCGGCGGGGCGTTTCAGATCCAATGGATTGCGGTGCACCCGTCGTCCCGCATTATGAATGAATTAATAACGTCGTCGCAAGGTGCTGGCAACAGCGCCGGTGCGTGCAGAACGTCAACGGCGTAGCCGGTGCATCGGACTTCCTCATGTGCCTGAACCTCGCGTACGTACGTTCGACGCTTCGAGATTTTATCGAGGAACCGCACGCGTGACGAAAGTGATCCATGTATTTTTCTGGCGGACGCCGGCTAAAAGTGCGCAACGCTCCGTAGGCGTTAGGAGGATATTGATGATGCGAGTGGAATGAAGGTGCAAAGTAGTATAGTGGCTGGAGGGATTTTTACGTTGCGTGTCGCCTATTAGTTTGCGACGATTAATGGACGAAGACTGTTTTTTAATCATTTATCGTATATGTCGTTGAGTTAAGATACAACATGCATATTTGTGCAACTGCATTTGTGTTGTTGCAACAGTGATGGTAGGGAAACTACCGGTACTGAAACGGTACTATGATTCTCCATCGAAACCAAAGTAGCTTTTAAATACGGGCTATTTACACCATATTGCATAGCGTGTCATACGAAAAAAATAATCCCGATATGATCGGCGCGATGCAGGAATTCTGCCAATTCCACTGCGAACGATGGAACCGTGCGAAAAATCATCGAAGCGAATCCACCAACCTACTAAATATAGACTAACCAGCCGTCGGAGCGCTCAGACCACGAACATTCTTCATCCCTGTTAAGATTGAACCATCGTTTGTCATCCTTCGAGTTCGCAGAGAGTCACACGACAGGCCCTGAGCAACGTTTATCCTGGCCAACGTTTGCGGGGAATCGCGAAGTTTACGTGTCGGGATTACATTATTATTGCGCGGATCGGGAGTGTCGGGTCTCGTGCCATTGATACGTTTTGCGGGTAAGGTTTCGAGTGACGGTGTACGTGTCTCGCTCGCGAAGGTAGCGAATAGCACAGGCCTTGCCTTCGGGAACGTCTTCGTTCGCGGCTCCGACCTCAACAAGAGAGACTGCGCCAGCGGATGGCGCATTGTGGCTCGCGTCATAGACAAAGCGGGATTATTTTTCGCGGTGGCAAAGGAACCGTGCACGTATTGTACTCCGCGCCCGCGGACAATGACAATGGCGGTGGCTCTCCTCTTGCCATCGTCCTTGTTCGCGTTACAACCAGACTCGCGCAACCTCGAGAGGGAATTGAAGAGAGGACGATCGTCGGCGACGGTCGGCCGGGGCAAATATAAGGCCCCGGGGGCCTGAGGCCGCCAGGGGCGACGGAAGGATACCACCACCTTCGGCGGACTTATAATAGATTCGAGTAAAGTTTCACTTACTCGGGTTCGTCGGTCCTCGCTCAATCTCGCGTTCGGAGACCGCTGAACTTGATAATGACGTTCCGTATTATACGGCCGGTCGGGAGTACTGTAATTTTCAACTGAGAATAATTCAGCCAGAACGATTGCCGCGATACGAATACCTTAAGTTCCACCTCTCGTTCCGAGATTATTGAACTTAAACGACGGTCCTTCGCGGACGGCCGTTACAGTGGAACATCGGAATCTTCCTCGGCGCGAGCGGGGCCGATTTCATCTTAATAAATCCCCCTTGTTATCCAGTTATCCGTGCAAACGAACGAGGCCGTTCCCATGCGATCGTAAATCGGCGAAGAAAATAGAACTAACGGAGCTTGCGCCGGCGGCGAGCATCCTCGCGCAGAAGACTACGACGACGCGGACGAAGATGACGAGGACAAATTGGTCGCCGGCAAAACGGTCGCGAACGTTCGCCGATCAGCGGACTGGTAGGTACGTCGTAAAGTTTGGCGCATTTCACAACCGAATCCGAGTTACGATTAACGACGCGGATCGCAAGGGCCATGCGTTAGATCCGACGATCGATTTCGATCCCGCGGATTCAGCGTCGATCGACTGGCGGGTCAGCCGAGCGCAGATTTATGCTCGCGCGCGAACGCACGGCTAATAACACGGAATCAGACAGATAAGACCGGGAGCCGTATTGAAAAGCTCTTATTTAATCCGCCCAGCCGGCCCGTTTACGAGCCAATTCAGGGGCGAATTATGGGCGTGCGTGCTGGGATTAATCACGGTCACTAAGTCTGACGCGATATCACACGCACGATGAACGCGTGTGCGCCGCGTAGGTGTCCGTACAGGGATCCGAGTGCGTCCGACGCGCGTGTATTATGCGCACGTTGCAGAGACAAGATAGGACAAGAGGGAGAGTACAGAGGCTCGCGACACGGCAATTTCGCGCGTGTACACGCGTACTTACGCCTTGCTGAGCCCGCTGTACATTGGCCGACCTAATTCTACGATTTGTCACGCCTCTTATTCCACACCTAGCTTTCACTGCTATACATCAGGGGGCGGACACGGCCGCAGCATTGCCGAGCGCCGGTCGCTGCGATCCGAAATACTCGTCGAAGCGACGCACTTAGCCAACTTCGGCCGTCATTAAGATCAGAAATAGCCCGACGATTACATTTTTCCTGACCTTTCTCGACCTCGGGTGCCGATCGACAGCCTAAACAATCGATAACCGTTGTACGCCCCGAACATCTTCATTCTGCAAACACGAGCGCAGCGCCGACGTCGTCGAGTCGAGCGTTAGCACGCCTACAAGCTCGGCCGCGGCAGGAATGAATAATGCAAGCGACCATTCCGCCCGTCGATAGTCCCCGGAAAAGAATCGGTGGGCGTGCGTAAACCCTCGACAACGGGCGCCTCGAGGCTTTGACGTGTTCAGCTCTCGTGTTGGCGAAAGGGTTGAATTAATTGCGACGCGCGCCTTCTGGCCGTTTCGAGCGCCGTTCCGAGCGCTGTTCCTTCCAGCCGTTCCTCCGTCGTTCCGAATGCGATAATGACAGTCAAGCAACGGCGCATAATGGCACGAGCGACGGCAGTAAAGCGAGGCGAACGTCGTCGTCGTCGTCGCGCTCGCGAACGCTCTAGAACGCTCCAGAGCATTAAGAGGCCTCTCGAGGCTCGTAACTCAGCGATTTTATCAAGCGAGGCCCCCGAACACGGGCCCCTCTCCTCCCAGGCCCTCACGGATCGATATTAATGCCCACGCGTCGAAAACACGCGCCTGATACGGATCGAGCGCAGGCGAGATATACAAATTGGCCCAGTCGGAGAGTTTTCCGCTGGCAGCGGACAGTTGTGGCGGTCATCGTTTAACATTGAACGGGGCCCTGGGAGTCGAGCACACGATGCGAATCGCTGACGTGCGAAAAGATAACGAGATGTTACGCACCCGTGAGCTGTCCGGGAGCATAATTCGCGATCGCCATGCTCAACGATGCGGACTGCGGACATTCGTCGCGATAGTCCAATTTCGATCGTTCGCTTTTCTGGGGTGGAGGCTGGTTCCGTCGCCTGGGCTTGCTTTATTACCGTACGCCTTTAGCCGCGCGTGTATCTTACCGCTGGTTTATTAGTCGGCCCGCGTCGCGTACGGCCGCTGTATTTCGTTCGGACGGGCTCTATTTCACGCCGTCCTACGGTAATCAAAGCGTCAAGGTGCGAATTGGAATAATGTTGCGTTTGGATTGAAATTGCCGATTGGCAGAGTTGCGGGGGTTTCGATAATTCGACCGGTAGCCGAGGGTACGTGTACGGCCGGTGTCGTTCGCGAGACAGTTATCTGTGTCAACTCATAGCTCCCCGAGCATTGATACGGCCCGATAGTTCAGCTCTGATTCTGCCATTCTCGTCGCTAGCCGCGCGGCGGCTGGGAGCACGCGTGTACTTTCTCTTAATTTATAATATAATGCTGCGCTGATAAGCCCGTTCGCAGCGAGTGCGAGGATCGGAATGCGAGTTTGAACGGCTGACGTGTTGAAAAGCGAGAGTCGAACCGTCAGCTTCGATCGGGAGACCGTGTTCAGTGACGCTGTGTTTTCTCTCATTTTACCCCTGTCCGTGAATTTCTTGTATCTTCGCGCGAAAAACAAGCTAATGAAACATATACTCTGCTCGGGAGTTACGATAATTTCTGCGGATAGTCACGTAAATGTTAATATTTTAGAAGGGAATTTTTTCACTCTCTCCGACAAGAAACTTTATCCTGGAACATCTTATAGTTTACGGCCTAGATCTCTGTGGTCGGATTTTTTGTGCCGCCAGCATGATTGTATAATGACCGGTGTTCATGAGTATTTTACCATACTTTCATGAAGTTTAGAAAAGCCTCTCTTTTTGCATCTGTCCGGCGATATGGGAATAACAGTGTTATCTGTAATTTGTATCGCGCCGTATCTGCAGGCAGATCGGGACCGCGAGGATAAAGACAGGTAGCCACTTTCACTGAGATATATCGAGTGCTAAAACTCGGACAATGAAAAAGCGCCGTCTTAATCGCGATACCTGCATCCTTTGTATGCATATGGCTCGCCGTGCCTCATAAATTTTGCACGCGCGCGGACAACGTTCGTCGATTGACGCTTTCAGTCATACGTATTCCATTCTAAGATTCAGCCGATCAACCTCCATTTACATATAATTTGTTAATACAACACTTAAAACTCATTTCTCAAATTATCCATCCAGCCTATCTCAATTAACAATTAGTACTACAAATACTGTTCACTTCTGCACACATCTAAGCTAACTTTAGCAGAATGCCAAAACGCACTGTACATTCATCTCGCCCGCAAAATAAAATCATAACAAATAAAGAGTCCTTCCGAATAAAAGCTGAATTTCATAGTTTCTATTATTTTTATTTCGTCATCGATCAAGTTACACCGTCAAATGATCCTGTCTCGAATTCGTACCAACAGACACCGAACGGAAGGCTCGGTAACGAAAAAACGGCGGATAGCAACGTTTCCTCGCGATTAGCATGGTTCTCGGCATCGCTCCATCCGGCCGACGTCGATCGTTTCTTTCCTGAATGACTCAGTCGGTGCCATCTCACTGGGACATGTACTTTCGCACGGCGGCCCGGGCAAGTTCTCTATCGGGCCCGCGGTCGATTTTGTCCATCCTGTCGATCGCTACCGGTCTCGACGGCGCATGCTCGGCCACAGGAGGAATGCAGGCAAGAAAGTGGCGGGAATGAAGGCGAGGCACAGACGATTCCGAGGGGTGGACAGGAAGCCTAGCCGCGAAGCTACGTGGACGAGTCCGATGGAAAAATTTGCCGAGCGCGTGTCGCAGGAGGACTCGCTCCGGCCAGTTCGCGCTATCTGCGTGTGCGTGGACGTCTGTCGGATGGGGGAGAAAAATTCATCCGGCACCGAAGAAACGACTGGGCAGATCGGTATTTCAATCGAACGTCAGGTTCGTTCTTTGCCCCGCGTCGAGGCGTCGCCCGTAAGTGTCGACTGGGCGTCAGATTGAAATGTTTCGTTCGGTCGATGTATATCGTTCCGAACTAATGTAAGGTACTCACTGTCGCGAGGACCGGAATTTATTATTGACAGCCAGTCCTCTCGCTAACACGATTCCATTTCCATTACTCGCCGCCATTATGCTCGCGCCGTATGTATCCGCTCTGCTCGGACTCTTCTATGAGGACTCTATTGTGAGCGAGCGGACGAAGAGGCGCCCGTTGCTTTCCCACGCTTCGAGCGCTCGCCGTTTACCCCCCTTAATGAAGAGCAGATCATTATGCGATACTCGTGCCGGTCGAACGTTCGAGAGGAGCCTGAAACGTCTCGCATAACGATACGCACCTGCGTCGCGATATTTCAATGTACGCCTGAATGTCAATCGGTATACGGCCGAGAAAACGGATCGCTAGATGACTCGCGGCGTGGTCAGGCCTGAATACGACATTCCTCGCTACACCGACGTGAACGAGATACGGCCGTGTCCAGGTCCACCGTCGGCCAGCTTACGTACACTTGCCGCACATAGGTAGATACACGGTCACGATATTGAGCGCAGGTAGACGGCGATAAAGGTCCGAAGATGTCGGGACGCTGATTGCCGGAGTCGAAGGGGATGCGAGCTGATTTTTCCCGATCTCAGCTATCGCTATCTCCTATTGCGACAGTCGATGTCCTGCCGCCGAGCTGAAACGTACGACTGATACCGGAGATGGTAAATCGCGCGAAATGTCGCCTTCGAACGGCCGTTATTTATAACTGGACTCTCGAGCTTAGCTGCGCCGAGGATCGCGATAAAGATTTTACGTCGCGCTAATTGTGTACATTGAATTCTCTCCATCCTCCCCTCTCTTTTTTCCGACTTAACGCGAGGCATCCGTTTGCGTCGGAAGACGTCGTGCGACCAGCGTCAGCGGCCGGGATGATTCTTGACTCCTCGATTCGTCGCGAACGACCTCGAGGCGTGGAAATCGACCCGGAGCGAATGAAATATAGAAGCTTCGATCATTCCGGGGCTGGCTGCGTGGCGGTGGCGGCGGGTTTGATAACCTGTACACTGTGGAACTGGATCTAATCCAGTTCCACGCCGATCTGCCGTCCGGCTGCTCCTTTTAAAGCGATCTCGCCCTCCCCGACATTATCGATGCCGCGATATAATTTCCGATAATTTACTAATCAGTAATTTATCGGCCGCCAGGTAGTTGGCCAGGAACGCAGGGTCATTATCTCGCGGCGGGCGCAGGATTCATTCTCCCTCTGCCGAGCGCGGTTCACCGTAAACTCCGCTGTTCATAGGATTCCCTCCTAAACGTCATCGCGGTCACGCTCAGATCGCCAGCCCAATTTTACAGCTTCCTCGCCGTTTCTCCTCCCTTCCGTGCATCGGAGAACGTAGGAAGGATAGATTCTCGTCCTCTTCGAACGTCCGACCTGCCGGCCGTCGGTTGTTACAACTTCATTCAATTCCCAGCGGCCCCACTGTCTTCCCACAAACCGGTATACCTCGCCTGCCACCCCCCCCCCCCCGTCCCCGCAGGTTGCCCCCGCTGGTCGCCCCCCTCGTCGCGGGGAAATCAATTGACGCCGAAATTGATTCGACAGAGTGCGCGGGTCAAACGGAATCCGAGTCCGGCCACGAAACCTCACGTAGACAGGGCCCGGACTCTCCCGAGGTCTGCTCTTTATAGCATGTTTCCGGTCGCGCCGAGGCTGCACGTGACTCCGATCCTCTTCAGTTCACTTCACAGCTACCTGTCCCAATTTAATCTATCCCAGTCCCGGGCGTTCCGGGCGTCGATTATTGGACAGATACCCCGGTGACCGCAAGGGCCCTGCCGTCTACACGTGTAAATAATACACCTGCGAATGCTAATGTCCCGGCTTACGAGCCGTCTTACACCTCGCGGCCAATGTAGCAGCGGCATCGACGTCGGCAGGAGCAGAAGTAGCAGCCCCGATATCTTTTGTAATGACCGCCGAATGATCTCGCACGTGAAATAACTTTCTGGTCGCCGTTTCGGGCCCGCCGATTCGTGATTCGATCATCGGGCCCATTCCCGGGCTCAGAAGACTCGCAATCGCTCTCATCCGTCCTGGCCCTCGGCCGCGATCCTGTGTTTTGCGCAAATCTGGCCTCGGGGCAAAAAACGGACCGCGGCCGATATCGAATTTAAACGTCTACTTTGTATGCCCGCGCCCTTCGTTGCCGGCGAACGTTCAGCTCCTAAGTACGGACTGCATGGTCCTTCCTTCGGACTTACACGCTTCCAGCACGCGAGTGCGGCGATCTATTTCGAGGAAGGCCGATTTTATTGCCGACCTCGGCTATTTCGAGCCGCCCGCTCGCCGCTGAATTTTTGTCGAAAGAGGGTGGCCGATTTTATCGCTTTCCCATCGCGAGGAACGTCAACGCTCGCCGTTTCGTTTTCCGGTGCGCGACTTACGCAACGCTCATCGTTTTCTGCGATCGTCGGG
Organism: Anoplius nigerrimus; assembly: GCA_914767735.1. Taxonomy (NCBI): domain Eukaryota; kingdom Metazoa; phylum Arthropoda; class Insecta; order Hymenoptera; family Pompilidae; genus Anoplius; species Anoplius nigerrimus. The sequence continues at coordinate 10,644,100 of OU612088.1, read as the reverse complement.
CCCGAATGGAGACGGTCATAAAAGTAGGAAATAAAGGTATCCCTCGGCGAGGGACGTTATCGGGAACGATAGTCAGCGGCGCGTGTGCTGCGCGTGACTATTCGTGCGCGTCGAAATGTTCGATCGCTCTATCGGGAACGAGTTTGGCGAGCAGGTTTGCGCGGGCGAGATCGCGAATTGTCCACCTGACGAATTAGGCACGTGAATCGCCTAGGGATGCGAGGATAATTGTAGAGCGCCAGGTGCTGAGATTCGACGGTGAAGGTATTTGTTCGGTGACCGATAACGCGGTGTGTCGGTTTATGATTAACGGATCGGATTCTGCGTTTACATTAGACGAGAAGTCGGCTAACAGGGAAGCGGACAGGGTGGAATTATTCGCAGTGCGATCGCGATGATGTAGAGTCAATGCGGGTAACTATGTAATTGTATGTCCCGTACACTAATCCCTCGTGAGAGTAATCGTCTGAATAAAGAAGTTGTACTCGATATCAATCTAATATCCGTAGTCGTAGTAATTAGAATAGAAGTTACTTACGTAACGTACACTACTTTCCACTTTGCAGACATGGCAAACTTAGAACTGTACGTTGTAGTCCATTTGTTTACAGCTACACTCGTCTAAATAAAACAAGGCTCAGCATTCGTTTCTTAGCAGGAGTCGTACTAATTCGAATAACACTCGCATACTTAAATGACACATTTCACTTGGCATGATTTATCGAACGACGTCAAAAATATGCCCACCGCAATGAGATGAAGATAATCCTTCCCAGAAGGCAGTGAGCGGACAAATGTAACCTCCGTAACGATCGCCGATCTCGCCTAACGAGTCTCGATATTATATTTACAAGATTTGTCAGATATTTGTCGGACTGTCAGCGTGAGCGATGAGGCACGCGCCTCCAGTCGGATTCTCAGATCCTGTTCCATGAATGAGCTCCGTAGGTGTCTGTCCGTTCGCATTTCTGTCATTAGCATAGTCATGACCCGCAAGCGCGGCCGATGCTCGTCCTCCGCTTACCGTTACACCGGCTGCCTTGCCAGTGGCAAAACGAGATCCCAATGTAAATTGCCCCCGATGTAAATTGCGTAATCATCCGCGGCGAGAGAGATCGACGTCGATCGCGGTTATCAGCGTCCCGTCCAGCACCTGCGGCGTCGACTCCACTTTTTTGCTCCCTTTCCCGATCATTTTTTCCCACCCGCAGGAAAATCGTAGCTACAGCTCCCCTCCGTTTTCTCTCATTTCTCCGATCGTAACTTTTTTTCCCGCCGGATTTACACGCGGGAAACGGTCGATGAGCGATAATTGTAGCGATCAATGGCGAGGCGGTGCGAATCAGGATGATTAATAGGGAGGACTTTCAGCCGTACGGGGGCATGTAATTAATTTTCGCGGACATTTGCATAGTGATTGGAGAGTGAGAGGAAAGGTAGCTGCGGAACTAGTACGGCAGTTGATCGATGCAGGTACGGATTCATTTTCCGACGACGACGCGAAAATGATCTCGCGCTGCTGGAGGTTCCGCGATGATGCGATAATTCGCTTTTTACTTAATGTAATTGTGGGCCTGCCGCCGGCTGGCAATGTTTGTTTGAGCGCCGCGTTTCTTTTCGGTAAAGGGAAGCGGGTCATTATTCCCGACAAACAGACGTCAGCGAGCGTGAAACAGGTGTTTGGAATAAATCGATAGTAATTGGTCCACGGGAATTGTGTCGATTCAACAGGTGCCTGGAGAGCGTAGTCGGTCGGATGATTAGATCTGGTTTTCCATCTTCGTAAAAAGCCGTACACGCTCGACTCTATTTTTAGCTCTCGGATGTAAGTGGAAAAATCGGCTTTTTTGAGCTTTGCACACGATCAGGCCTGCAGGCCGCGGAATTAAAAGTAAGGAACGTCGGATATGAAGCGTGGTTAGTACTGGGAATTAATTGGACTCTGTGAAAGCAGTGCCTGGCAGGAGGACGCAATTAAAATGACTAGCGAGGGAACTGCACTTTGAAGAACTCCGATCGAAGCCTCGTCACGCTCGACGAAATTTATGTCACCGAATCGATTTCGTTTCCAGTGATCATCGCCAGATCGAATTTCCGTGCGAACAATTCTATGCCGTCCGTATCGGCGACGATTTTCTCATTATTGCGGTACACACCGCTGCGGGGTACGTACTGCAAGAAAGAACTGACGAGCGGAGTGATCTATCGTCGAGGGTCGACCGGGATTGCCAATTCAGTTATCGAGAAGTAGTTACGAACCTACCTCCGACCATAGTTAAAAATGCAAATTTCTGAGAACGCATCGCTTCCTACCTTCCGCAGAAAAGCACGCCCCACTACCGTCGCGAGTAAAATCCTGTAAAATTTTGTACCTCTCCTAGCGAACGTTATCGCCATCGGACGCGAAACGAAAAACGAGAACAAAGCGCACGGCATATGCTCGAAAGATCACTCGATCCGACGACTCCGTAATCGCTCGATCCTATCCAACGATCTATAAATTCCCCCCCTTCAACCTCGCCAAAGGACACAAAGCGTATTATCATGCTTCGCACTGCTCGCCGTAATGGGGCGAGTTAAGGAGCCTGCGCGCATCGTCGGCGCGCAAAATCGGGGCCTGGCAATCGTCGATTCTCGCCCGATCTCCACCTCTGAAATATCGAACAGCCGACTTTTCCGGAGTCTACCGGCGATGGAACGCGCGCGACTCCGTATCATTAGAGAGCACGGCATTCCGGGTGCAAAAGAACGCATCGCCGGCAAGAAGCCGCGGCCAGGCTCGGTTCCGCGAAGAAATCGATCCAATTCGCCGTGCCCAGGGAAGACTCCTACCAGCGGCGGCACGATCCGATGCCTATCGAACGGCCGATACTCTCGCGACCGAGAAGCTCGCTCCTCTCAAATCTCGAGCCGCCTACGTTTATCTGGAAGTATACAGTATCCCAGCCTCTTCGCCACGCTCCGCCGATCACAACCCCCGCCATCCGTACTCGCGCCTATTTGCCGACGGCCGACAGAGATCCCGACGACGGAGAGAACGAGCGACAGGTGCGACCAGGTGCAGGCCTCTTCAAGGTGTGCGTCCAAACAGTCCCCCTTGTTCTAAGACGCTCGCCGTCAGCCTCGAGTGGGCTCCTGAAAACGCTCACCCTTCGATGCTTTGGACCTAGGACAGGAGCCTGGAACAGAGGTCGATATACCTGTTTGTTTTTGCCACCTGCGGATCTGCCTGCCTATCTGCTTTGAGACGGAGCCGATACAATGCCAGACCACCGATCGACCTTCTTCGGGGCAGAGAATCAGGATGAGTCTGGGTAACCCCTGTCGATCCGCGTCATTATCCCCCCGCCGATCCTTCGGCTAGGTCCTGAATCCGTCTCGTGCGACTGCGAGCTGTGGCCAGGGGGGAATAGGATGATTGAAACGGGAGCCAGCCGTGAACGGAAGGCGTGGCCGACGATTTTTCGATTTTTTTCTCTCTTCGAAACTTTATGCTTTGCCGGATTTACTTTTCCGTATCACCGCCGTGTCGGGGGTATAGGAGAGAGTCGGCTTTCGGCACGGAGGATCGATGGCTGGATCTGTTAATAGACTCGTCGTTAATGTCCCGCCGACGACCGCTTCCACTGTTATGCTCCCGTGAATTACGGTTTTTAGAGGCGAGCGATGAAAGTTTCGACGAAAAAAGCGTCGATCCCGTCTCGATTACTCAGTCTACGTGCGCGTAATCCATTGTGGCTTGGAGTTGGCAGAAAAAGAGCATTGATTTCGGCGGAGCCGGTGAAGAACGGGCAAATCCAATTTTCGACATTTTTCAACTCGGGTTATTGTCAGACGTTCGCACGCAAATCTACAGCTGCATAATTATCACCGTTTCCCATTTGAACTGATTTGCTTCTTAGGAACTGGGAGAACGTTTACTTTAAATCGTCGTACACAGACAATTATTGTCAAAGATGTATGCACATTCTTAATCGTCTCAATTTTAAATTATCCGCTTTCGAGACGTCCGCAACGTTTATTCTACTTTACCACACATAGACACGATCAATCTAGAACCTAGTACGTCCTTAAATTATCATTAGCTCATATACAAGGATATAAATGCAGAACATTTGCATGTTCCTCTTTGAATTGACGTTGTTACCACGGGCTTAGCAAATACTTACACTGCTCTAACGTACACAGACACGACCGCGATCCGTTTTGTTCTCACCGGCCGCATTAGACTAACAGCCGAGCGAATAGTCACTCAGACGTGATGGCGAATTGTCAATTTGCCGGCTAGCGATCGGCCGCCGATCGGTTTTACGCCGTTGTTTATTAGCTCGCCGCGGTTCGCAGTCCGTTATGACAATTTCTGTCGGGCACCGACGCCGGCCGTCGTGGGAGAGTCGCTCGATCTGGATCGCCGCGGCAGGGCGAAATAATCGTTTCGCAGCAGTTTAGCATCGGCAGTCGCGGAGGGGAAGGGAGGGGTGTGTCACGGTCACTTGGCCGAGGGAAACGTTTAACGAGTCGACGAGATCGTTCGAAAACGGGTGGACAGAGTCGCGTGAGAGTCCGGTCGGAAACTCTCGGAGGCGAAAGAAAAGTGCTCGCCGATCACAATATGACCGCCGACGCGGCCGTCAATCTGCTTCCTGATCTCCGTATGTAAAGTGTGTAAAGTCAAACGGATGTCGGCCGGTGGAAGCGCGTTCAGCCATATCCGGTCGGCCCCGGCGATGTCAGGAAATCGTGATTAGTACGTTTTTTTCTGCCCTCCCCACCTCTTTTTCGACAGCCTGTTTAAAAACCTGACGCAGCACGGCAACTCTCCCGCTCGATTCCCAGATTTCGTTCGCTCGAATTGCGGCCAATATCGGAAAACGGGTGGAGTCCTCTTTTGTGCCTGGACTTTTTTCAGCCAGCTTGATTGATATGAAAATTGGTGGAGCCGAGCGGAGTCGAGTCGAAGGGTTGACTTCTTGCGCGACGTGACGCGGGTTCTTTTATTCTCGTTGCCGTAATCGTTGCGCACAGGATGGCAATTAAGCGATGAACAAACGATCCTTCTGGCGGAAGGAGGCGAACGATCGGATCGAACGGATAGCGTTTTAAATGCCGCGACGCATAGGTCAGCCCAGTCGCTTCCGCCTGAAACGAAAGTAGGATAATGCTCTGGCAGCAGACGTTCATTTATGCGCAAATGGAAGTCCGTGCGCTCCGGGGCCCTCCCCGGCCACGCAATTTTCACTTCGTTACGGGAGTGAAATTCTTTTTGCCCGAGCCGCATACGGCAGCCGAGTAGGGATCGCGTGCGGATTGCAGCGATGCGACCCGATAAATTTACCAGGAATCAACTGGCTAGCACGCGCGCCGCTGCATTACGTGCCCGCGATGCCGCGAGTCTAAGAACGTCTGGACCAAGGCATTTTCTGCATACCTGGAGGCATCGAGGCCTCGCGTTCTCGTGCCCGACGAGAATTACGGTGCCAGAGCGTGCGAGATCTGTGAATTAATTACTTTTTGCCAATCCCGCGCTTCCTATTATGCCCCCTGATATTTTGCGCCGAGCGGCACTCGTTGCACATTTTTTTCAACGCGGCGCCGTAACGTCTGAATAGTTTTATTCAACCCCGTTCATTAATCATCATTCATCATCTTCCGCGAGCGCGTTTCACGTAAAACTCGTGCGACGACTAATCATCTTAGTTTTACGTAAGCCGTTTCCCCGTTCGCCATCGTTCTTGTTCGTTCCCTCTTTGTTGTTACCCACTCCCCCTCTACCTCTGCGCAGTTTGCCTGATTGATTATGCAAACGCGTTGCATTAATAGCAATTGCAAAACAATGACGCTGATCTGCCGAGGTTGCCGAGAATTTCGTACGTTTAGGCCCCCGACCATTGAATCGCCCCTACCAAAGGCATTTCTTTTGTCAGTGCGCAAGAAGGAATTGCGTCAGTCGAATGACGGGAGCGCAAGCTAGAAACAAAGGCGGCTTACCCCAAAAAACGACGACAGACCGACAGTGCATGCCTGGCTATAAAACCAAATCTGTGAAAGGCATCGGACGAAGACACGATCCCCACCAGCGAGGCAGAAAAAAAAACAAAAACGACAGGTGTAAAAGAAGGAAACTCTCCATCTCGCCGGGGATCAATCGCCGCTAGGCCGAAGAAACGAAAACGGAAGCGCGGAAGGTGGAAAAGAGTCGCAAGAACAGTGCGGAGGATCAGAAAGCGAGAAAAATGGAAAGGGATCAGGACAAAGACGATTGCCCGACAAAGAGAGCGGGAGCGAGTGACGGGAAATCGGCTGAGCGGGACAAAGCGAGACAAAGAGCGACTCTGGCCCAGGGGCCAGACGGAGAGAGACGGAGAACGAGAAAGAGAGAGGCAGAGAGAGAGAGAGAGAGAGAGAGAGAGATAGAGAGATGGCGGGAGAGGGAGAGAACGATGATCGTCGACAGAGAGGGAATCGGAGAGTCGGGGTCCGGAGGTGAGTAGAGAGACGAAAGAGAGCCGCGAGCCGGGTACGTTTCCTCGGCCGGGAGTGCGGCCAATCGGAGCGCGGTGGGCGCCGCGGGTAGGAGGAGACAGTTCCGCGCCGACAGGCGACGTAATCACCCGCGGCCGTGTCCGAGGCTGCTCTCTGGCCCCTCTGGGCCTCTTCTCTCTCCCTCCGCCGCGGCCTCGCGACTCCGACTGGCCCCGCCGCCGACGCGCCCCCCACCCCGCAGGGCCGACGGTCACCGGCCGAGCCCGACCGGGTCGCGGACCCGAGCGCCGAGCCAAGCGCGAAGCCGAGCGCGAAGCCGAGCGTCGAACCGAGCGCACCCCGCTCGGCCACGCTCGGCAACGCTCGGCTTGGGCCCGGCCACGCGACAAACGAGCCTGTCGCTCGTCCGTGCTGCCGAGCGGGCCGGGTTGCGACCGTCGCAGGCGTTCGCAACACGTGCTGCTCGCCGAGCCCGACGTCGGGCCCGACACCTGGCCGCACGGCGAACGGAGGAGGCGCGAGAGAGTGGGCGAGAGTTTCGGCGGAACGGGTTTTTCGGAGGCGTTGCAAGATGGTGCGGACGAGTGTGAGAAGAGGATGGGATGGGTGAAGGAGGCTCGGGTAATTGGAGGGTATGTGGACTCGATGGTATTGATCCGGTAATATGTCAATTACGGAGGAGCGCGCGGTGTGCCGTTGACGCTCCGTGGACGCGGCTCGGAGAGTATGTAGAGCGGCAAATAGGGTGGGTGTTGAGCGGTGGCTTTAAGCTTGATTTTATGAACGGTTTGGCTGTGGTTAGGGTGTGATTAGATCGAAAGCGGGGATATATGTACGTTTAGGTTGAATTATATAGATGGAGGGGAGCGGCGCGATTATGTCAGAACATCATTTGGGTGGGTTTGAAGTTGTTATGTCGAACGGGAGTGACTTGCTTAAGGATGAATTTGCGATTGACATATATAGTGACGAGAAAATCGATGTACTTGGACGGTACTCCGAGGATCCGCGCTGAAGTGGGTAGTCGGCAAGCTCGCTGAAAGTGGCTTTATGAAGACGTGCGCGCTTGTTTATGTCGTGTCGTACGTACGGTCCGCTATAAATGTTGGCCGGAGGCTAGAGGGTCTCGAGTGTTTGGATGAAGCTCTAAAGAGGTGGTTCAGTCGAGTGTCTGCTAACCAGTTAACGTCGTCTTCACATTTAATGATACTCTAAGTGCGTCCCACAGAATTTCTCGTCCACTTGTCGTTGAACCAACTGATACCTCCAAGTAGCGCGCAACCTACACCGTACATTACCCAGATTCTTGTCCCCCTATCAACAGCTTATCCTTACATATCGAACAACTACACATTCCTACCTCTATCCCACCTCAACATCGCCTTCGAACATTAATTACTGACCCTCTCAAATTTAATACGTCTAACGTCCGTGACTGCGCGAACTCTTCATTAACAATGACCTATAGACATAATTCCATCGTACCGACGGCAATTGGCCCACCGCGACGGGGAGGGAGGTCGGCACGGAGTGTGGCTCCGACCTTCACTGACTTCCTCGTGAGCGTCTCAAATTGGAGACCGAGCCCATCGTGGCAGACCGGTCGGAGCACGGTTGGTCCGGGTGTGTAATTTCGTGTTATTTTCTCATTACATTCAGCAGGGGCCGAATGAAGATGGGATGCTGCGAGCGGCCGCGTAATCCAGTGCCGAAAGACGCCGATGAAGGCGTTGAAACGATAAGTAGCGTACCGTCGGCGGTAAGCACAAAGACCTCTCTCGCCGACCTCGCCTCTCATCGCGCTACGCATATTTCAAAACCCTAAGCGAAGGCATACGCGATAACGAAATGCTAGGCCGCCAACGGGGAGCTGCGATCGGCGGGTAACCGATCCCGCAGCAAAGCGAGGAAAAGGAAGGAGGGTGGGGAGCGTGGGGTATCGATTAATTAGACTGGCTCGATTAATCATTGGCGAGAAGGCGCGTTTAAAACGTCGCGTGCAGGACTCTTTAAAGGGACGGGCTCGATTCGAATCTTTCTCGGCGGCCCGCTCTCCTGACGCGCGAAACTAATTTATTCCCCGTCGAAGCAAACAGCTCGCAGCTAAAAGCGAGTGAAGGAGCGAGCGAGATAATCGCTGGCCAGAAGTGGAGTGAAAGGGGACGCGAGGGGCGAAGGGAAAGCGAGAGAAAAACGCGGAGTGCGATGAGCGGTGAACAAAGATGGAGACTGTGGCCGGAGGAGGAGGGGGGGAGGCAGAAGCTACCCTACGTCCGGCGGCCGGGACAGAAAGAAAGTTTGCACCTGCTTCGCCGTTCGCTACTGGCGCGTTCGCTGCTGACCTACGATTACATCGCCGCATATTGTTAGGGCTCTTCGTGAATTGTTCTTTTATTCGCTCCCGACGAAAGATACCGATCGCGTTCCTGAACGAGAGTAACCCGGTACCACGGTGACAGGACTCATGTAGCATGCCTAATCGTTCCGCAATACGTCTTTCGCGGATCGAAAAGCGTGAGAGAAACAAAGCGAGCCGGCGTTCGGAATGTTTGCATATGAGACGCTATCGATGCCGAAGGCGCCTGCGGCCGATGTCAGACGTCGAACTGGTCGAAGATTAGAGCAAAGTGTATCGAGATCGTAACGTTCAAGCTCGCGCCGCAACGATCGCGCGCAATCGCTCCAAAGTAAAGAATCTACCCCGTTCGCTACCCCTCGAGACAAGAAATAAAGAGGAGAACAGAAAAAGGAACGACTTTCGTCCTTATCGGCTGTCCTTTAATCCAGTAATTTTGAGTGGCCGCCCCGAAGGATGTTATTACGCCGAAACAATTGTAAGCGCGGCGCGGCCGGTATCCAAACATATTACGCAAGCGAATGGGTAAATTACCCTCGCTATCGCATCTAACGACTATCGCCGTTAATGGCGATCGGCTCGCAGTTACACGGCACACGCGCCGACCAGTTCCAGCAGATTGCCGAGGACCGCTGGCCAGTTCCGCGGAAAGCACGTTTTCGAACAGCATCTCAGCCTAGGGCCGGCTAGCTAGCCGGATAGCGCATAGTGGATGGCGGATAGTGGATGGCGGATAGTGGATAGAGGATAGAGCGCGGGATACCAGTTTGCCGGTTCACGCACGGCATTATCCTACGTCACACGGGACAACCTGCTTTCACTCCTCTTGCCACGCACCTCGCTCCTCTATTTTCTATTTCTCGAGTCGTACGCCTTGCATCCTGCACCGCCCAATGCCGCGGGCGATTCATCGGCGTCGTACGAAGGCACCGACGCCCGTTCCACATACGCCCCTTTTTGAGACGAAAAAGAGGAAAGAGCGCGCGCGGCATCCGCCCGCTCGCTTTATCCTCGATTTATATTGCCTGAACTGGCACCGGGACAAAACGGAACAACGTCCTGCTGGCCAATATCTCGGATTATACAGGTCAGAGATGCTTGGAACTCGACTTGTCGACATAATTATTCTTTGGTACTTTATTTGACGCCGGGTCGGATGAGCGACTGGTTATTTTCAATTTTCATGTATTTACAAACCTAAACCATTTAGATATATTGCATACAAGTATGTAAATTGTCAATTGTTCAAGTGTTAAAGCCTGTCATCGTAGAGACATTTTCATAAGGAATATGTTGAAGAGTGGCTGATGCTTATATGGATAATGCATTCGATCGAAGCTGTTAGGGGTTAGCGATCGTTTTGAGAAAAGCGTGCGTGCGTAAACGGTTTCAGTCTTGCCGACTGTACGCCGTGGGCTACCTTCGGTCGTAGGGGCGAAAATGTTGGAGAGCTTTAGGCGGCCATTCGTTCACGCCCAGCGCGGCGCGCGTAATTCGCTCCGGAATGCTTAGCCTTTGGGAATCAATTCGCGAGCTGCCCGCCTTTGCTACGCAATCGCCTCTCTGCCTCTTTTCGCGCCTGAGAGCCCCTGCGATTCGACGCGGTCATCACTTTCGTCATTGCTTTATCATGTAGCACCCGTGCTCCATCGCACGCCTGCACTGTTTCTATTCGCGAGCTTGAACCAATAATGTTCTTTATGCTAAATGGCGTGTCCCTGAAAAGTTGAGAGTGCGTTCATACGTCGACTGCTGGCTGAAGTACACAGTCAAAGTACTTGTATTTTTGGCAATATATCAAAGCGATTCCGGATAAGGATTCTGTTTTTGACGTATGATTAAAAATTGTGTTTAGACCATGTTCGTACTCGATGGTATAATATAACTGAATGGAATATTGTAAAAATTACAAGTGTTCTGCTGATTTTTTTGCTTACTGTTCAAACGCAAAAAATAGGAGTTGAAAAATGTAGAAAAATTCCGATTACGCTGTTCTAATTATAACAGTTTCGGAACTTGAGTAAAACGTAACCGAAATACCGAATTCACTTTACCCAGCAGCCACCTCCTTAATCAGCATAACATTAGGCCGGCATCGCACGAAACAACGTCTTCCGTGCTCCCCTCCAGAATTCCCCGATTAATTGGACTTCCTCGAGCCTGCTTCCAGCGCCAGCCGGCAAAAGTTCGACTCCGCTACGAGAAGCGATAGCAAGAAACCGCGAGCGCTCGCATTTAAATGCCGCATCACACCCGCATCGGGCGACAACTGTCTCTTCGTACAGCTCGCCGGGCCCAAAAGGACACCAATGTGGCCCGTAATTGTGCCAGAGCCTCCTTCGTTTCGTATGCCACGGGCGTGGACGTTTACAAGTAGCTATCGCTACCGGAGTTGCATCGGCGGCACTCGTGGAAGGAGCCGAAGCTTCGAAGGCGCGCGTAGACGGAAAAGGACGGAAAAGGACGAAAGAAAGGGCCCCGCCCTGCTTGGCTCGAAGGCTCCCTCGTTACGAGGCGTCAGGTGCTTGGGACCGTTGACGCGGCCGTTACTACTATAGGCCCCGGAACCCTACGCGATAATAATGTATGCCATTAATAAGAATATCCGAGGGCCGGTGAAGGGTGGAGGGAAGACGGAGGGAGAGGCACGAGGGGAGAAGGTGCGTGTCTTCGAAGGAATAGGTACGACCCCGTCGATGAGGACGGCGAAAAGCGTAGGCCATGTGCTGCGCCTTCGAAAGGGTGAAGGGCGTTTAACGGTCGGACAGCCAAGTCTCCTGACCTCGAGTCGGCGAACACCAGCTGATCTCCACCTACCTCCCCCCATTTCGACCATGTGCTTCCCGCGCGTTTTTTTCTAGCCTGCCTCCCGCCTAATTTCCCCGAGCGAGCCGGCGGACGTGTTGATGGGATGATTGATTTTTTCGAGTGGGTCCGGATATCACTAGTCCACTCCCAGCGTTGCGGTCGGGATGATCATCTCTCATCGCCTTTGCCCTTAAACTTCATCCTTTCAACAAATTAATCGCAAACTGTGTTTTCGATGTCTAAATAAATTCCTACGTAGAACATTGCGGATTCATCGGGTGACTCCAGATGTTAATTGGTTTTGAAATTGAGCGAATTTTTAAGCGATCAGCTCAGCTCCAATTATTCCAGCCGAACCTCGCCTGCCGTCGGCATGCTGTTCGCCAGCGACGACGGAAAGAATCGGCTCGGACTCGTTTCGTTCGGGGGCGGGCGAGAAGGGGCGAAGAATAGGATAGGAAGTCTCGTCCGCCTCGAGATGCCATTAACCCCAGGACCAATGATCTATTCCGGCGGATATTACAGGGTCGGCGAGCGGGGCTGATGGCAGGGTGTTACGAGGGTAGCGTACGCGGGAACGTTGCACCTTACGCCACCAGCCAAGGGAACAGGTGCCACAGCTGTTCCGACGGCAAGTGCAACGAACACGGAGCATAGACACGCCGACATATTAGAACTGTTGGCGGGCCCGTTTGTCTCGGGCAAGGGGTGCATAACTATTCCCCCGGACAAAACTGAGCCAAGTTAGGTGTTGCGCCTCTTGCCTTCCCACTCCCCCTCCGCCTCCCCCTTCGCCACCCCTTCATTCCTCTCCCGGCCGCTCGTTTTTTAATGGCTCGACCGTTGAACCAGCCCAACGGACCGTGTACGTGTGACTTCTCGCTCCCGAGCGTCGGGGGCCAAATGATGCATAAAATATGCGAATTAACTTCGCCCCGCTGGAATTGCCGACTTCGGCGAATTTTTAATTGTACCGTTTCCACGGCCCGGAGATGCCTGGGGCGGATAAGTGGGTGTCCGGCCAGACGGTTTGCCTTAACGAAGAGCGATTGCTTTTGTTCTCGTAGATTAATAGAGCGCGGGGCTGCTAACTGTTTCGACGGATTGCACCGAACTGGTCGGCAAAAGACTTGTCCGGAGCTGAAATTGAATTTCGGCGCAAGTTCAATACCGAGGAGTCAGACGATCCGTACTTCCTGACCCGGGACGTAATCGTTTCCGCGAAGCGAGCGTAGCGCATATTTGCAATAAACAATTGGCCGGAGCGGCTGCTTAATTTAATAGTCCCCGTATGCCCCTTGACCATGATACGCGGGGGATAATATCGTACGTCCGGCATTGAAATTCTATTCATCATATCCTGTTAGCCGGTCTATTCTAGCTCGCCGTAAGATAATGGCATTCAGGTAACATTTAATGCCCTTCCGTCTGATACGTTTCACACGCCTACGCCGTGCCGGTACTCCCGTTCGGCCCGATAGGAGAGAGCGCGTTGATTTACAGTCGGGCCACGGTTAATATAAATGCGCGAGGCTGCCCAAAGCCCAATTTGCCCGGGGCCGGGGAGGAGGGGAAGTTTTGTTCGGCGCAGGAAGCGTGGTTCCGCTCGGTTCCGCCCATAACGGTGACGGTGTGAACTTTCGTGGATCCCCCGATCGCTCTTTGGTCAAGGATACTCACGTACTCGATGGCCTCCGTCGGCCGTCGAAGAATGCATCGCCTAACGTCGAACGTCTAATCCGAGGCGGACCCCGTCATCTTGGACGGACTGTACCGTCGTCCGACTGTACCGTGCGCAAAACTTATTACCGAGCGTCCCAATTCCCTGACAGAAGCTCATCATCACTTCCGACCTAGCCCACCGAAGATCGTCTTGCTCACAAAGAGCCATCGACGGACATTGATGAACGACGACGGCTACTTTGCCCCGATGCAAATTGCAGAGTCAAACGGTCGAGGCTAATCGACGTGCCATCAATACACTGTCCACATACCGCCCCTCCCCACCGAAACGCACCTCGCTCTTAATCCCGACCGAATAAACATCCTCCCAGACGTCGCCTCGCGGCTCGGACGTTGACCGAGTGAAAAAAAAAGTCTCCCGCGAAACGATGCCTTTCACCCCGCTAATTTCCCGCCGAAGGATGGATCCGCAGCCGGTCGGCTTTCTTCGTTACTTAATTCCTAACACGGAAGAGTTCGCGCGAAAGAGGAACGCGAGGCGATGAGCGGAGAGCCGCTCGGACGCGCGCGTGCATATCTCACCCTCTTCAGTCCTCCTCCTAATCTGAGCGCACACATCGAAGCACATGGAGGCGCTCGGTAGCGCGGCTCGCGCTCGAAATCGAGCGAGCGCGCGAAATTGGGCAGAGGACTCTGGGCCCAGGCTGGGGGCGTCGTGTCGACCTGGAAGAGGCTCTAGGAAAGGGAAAGGAGAGGGGCTTGCCTCTCTCTTCTTCGTTCCCTCTCCGTCGGTCTCACCCTCCTCTCCCTTTCCCCGTCCACTCGCCTTCCCTGTCCCTTTCTCTGCCTCTCTCTCTCTCTCGTTCCCTCCCTCTCCCTCTCTCTCTGCCTCACTCACACTCTTTGCCGCGCTCTCTCACTCCCTCGCTCTCTCGCTGGCTGATATCGCGAGAGGCCCCAGGGAGAGGGAGAGACAGGTAAGCCGCGGCGGAGGTAGAGGAGGCAGGACGGCGGATCGGGAGGAAGTGAGAGGCGCGAGGAGACGTCGAAGAGAGTGGAGGGAGGCCGGCGAAGCGGAGGTGAAGCGCGACCGGCCCTCTCTACTCCAGGGGCCCAGGCTAGTCCAGTCCGGGACAGCACGCCTCCTGCTGCACGCTCCACGAGGTAGAACGACGAACGTAGACACGGCTACGGCACGGCTACGGCTTACGCGCGCTAAAAGGCCCAGCCGAGTCGGGGTGAACCACGCGGTGGCCACTCGTCCTTGGAAACGGCAGCCGCCTCTCCGTTCATCGAGCACGGCCCGCGACATCAGCCGACCGCGACCGGGGTCTGACCTGCCGACGGACAGAGTCGGGATGATAAGTGTCGATGAAGCGAACAGTGACCGGTCCTGATAACGGAGTCTCCGAAGGACGATTCGGATCGAGGCTCATGATCGACGATCGGGCACCTGGGGCTCGCTAATTCGCGGTTCAGGCGGCGAAGGATTGAAGGATACGAGGTTGGGAGGTGGACGCCTCGAGGCTGAAGGTTCTGATCGGCAGAGGTGTCGAGTAGCTTTCTGGCAGAGTTCAGCTTGCTTTCTCGCGCATCGACGCAATCCTACCACCCCCACCCTCCAGCACACGCGTCCAGCCACGCGATCAGCGGGATCAGCGATCCGGAAGGTTTCGCGCAACGGTGACCAATGAGCCGGGCACTCTTAATGAACACCTGATCCACGGTGATTGAGCACGACGCCGGTTGCATCGTCGACGTCATGACAAGAGCGAGAAGCTTCGCCGGGCATCAGCGTGGTCCAGGACTCAAGCTGCACTGTTGATCCTTCGTCGAAAGTTCTTTGGCAACGATTTCGAGGAAGGGTAGGAGGAAGGATCTTCGGGAGAAAGTTTGGTCGGAAGTGATCGAGGAATACATTGAGGGGGGACGGTGAGGATCGTGCGCCGATCGTTCGTCGGCTCGGACAGAGGACAAGGAGCTTTTTTGTTTTTGGCTAAGGAGAGGCGAGAGGAACGTGCTGAGTTGTGCGGTTATGAGAGAACTCTGTGAACGGTGCGACGGGCTAAGCGAACAGTGAAGTGTTGCCGGGGTGCCCAGTGAGTAATACCGAGAGACTTCAACGCGCGGACAGAAGGCTAACCGAGGGATATAGCCAGACGACGAAGACGACGGCCACGAGGCAATTCGAACCGAGGTGAGTCTCCAGGCGAGGCATCCAGCCTCGAAAGGCGCGCATCCTCAATCTGCGCTTAATCATTTCTCCTCCGACGTCTTAATAAAGTAATCGAACGTAATGGACGTGCGCGCGATGCGAGTAATAAGGTACATTAGACGAAAACGCGTCGGAGCGAGTGCAGCAATGAGAGTTCGCTCATAAACAATATGCTTCCGAGGAGGCCGCGAACTATTGCGATCCGCGGATTGCGCATCAGCGGAAGGTTGCGCAATCGTCGGGCAAAGTTGTCAAACGTCCACGGCGATGTCATCAATCGCGAGTGACGGGCGACCACCGCGGACTTCCACAATGGCTCGTCCGTCGAAATAATCTCAGCCGTCGCGACGTCTAATAAACTCGTCCGACGAACAATTACGCGTTCGAGTATTCCCCGGGTTCGATCCCGGCCGAAACGTCGTCGGCGGTGGAAACGCAGGGGATTGCGCGAGTCCGGAATGAGGTAAACGCACGCACGCACGCACACGCACGCACACGCGTCCCGACGCGATACACGGTGTTTACATTCGCCAATTACAGATAGCCGCTCGTACGCAATAATGATAGATCCGTCGAGCGTAGTTAATGACCGGCGCAGCGATCACGCAAAAAGTGGCGGGAATGATATTCGAATGACGAGACGGCTCGTACGAGGTCGATGGAGTTCTGTCCAAAAGCTCTCCCTTCTTCAGCCGAAAATGCTTAAAAGTCGTGCACGCCGTTGTTGCTATTAACTTCTCAGTTTTCTGACAGAGCTACTGTGTCAATGATCATCCATCGATGTCGTTCCGTCGGCAGTTTCTGACTTCCTCGGCCGAAAGTACAGAGAAATCATGCGCTACTCCGGTTACAATCTACGTTCGGTGTTCGCTAGTTGACTTCGCTCACTTTCTGACAGCCGTGCTAAGTCAGTAATTGCTTTTGTAACACGTTCGAAGCGGACACGTTGGCCGTGTTAAATATTATAGACTGGCAGCGACTGAATCGATGATAAATCGATCGGGTTCCCAGATTGATTCCAACTTCGGTCCGTTTGAAAATCGAGCGGGACGGCGGCCGACGGCCAGGATAAACGATTTACATTCTTTCCGTTACGCCTCTTGCGGAGGCACGCGTGCCAGCTCCCGCGTCCCGTGGCTTATTTTCACTGGTTCGTGTAATAAAATGCAAGCGCAGCGCACCGATTTTATATAATTGCGGGAGAACGGGCGATTATCGCCGTGCGATTATTCGCTTGGTGCGCGCGCGCGCGCGCGCGTGTGCCACACTGTTGTCCGCGGTTGGCTGTATTGCCACACGGTCTCACCCAGATTAACCTTTATTAACCGAGCGCATGGCGTCTGTGTCACGAGTAGCTGGTACCTGGTCACCGTTCGTGCGCCGACGACGTCGGATTCGTGCGCAAATATTTTGGCGGGAAATCCCACCGGATCGCTTATCCGCTCGATAATCAAACATTTCTTCCCCACCGAGCACCGTGATCAGCCTCCTTATGCCGCTCAGTCACGAAAGCTGCTCCCCCAGCCATTAAGTCACATCCACCCGATCCTTACCATTATCCCCGTACGTTACAAGTTAATCCTCGAAAGATGGCGAGCTCGATAAGTCGAGTTGTCACACGGCACGGAAGCGGAATTTCTCGCTCGCGAGTTGGCACGTCGTCGAATTGGCACAGGGGAGGAACCGAGAAGGTCTTTTAAATACAGTTCCGCCCATCGGCACTGACAAGCCATACGGCCTGAGTAGCCGACGACAGTTGTACCTGTTGAATAAACATGCGCATATTCGTGCACGCTTTTCTTCGGGGCGTTCTCGCGAACATATCGCCGAAGTCTCACGCGTTATCGTCCAAAAACCTCCTCCTCTCCCTCCCCCTTTCCCCGCAGCACGGCCCGAAAAAAAAACGCGGAAGCCGATATCTTCGAAGGATCGAAATTTCGAGATCGGGGGATAAGGTCGGCTGTTGGCTCTCGAGGAAGGTGGTCTTCCCGTCTCGTGAGTCGAGGGGAAGGCTGTTATTCCGAAAAAAATTCATTCCTAATCGCGAGTTTTGAGCGGCATCTGCCCATTTCCACCCTTGCCCAGGGCCGCCTAGCCGGCCAGCCACCCCTCGCGCACGCTCTCAGAAGACAACTGCCGTCTTAGGGGCAGTTGTTTGGCGTCAGGTGGTAGTCGCCCCGACGCTCGCCTTGCCCCGAAAGTCGTTGCCCGGGCGGAGGGACGTCGGTTGACAGTCGCCAAGACTGATGACGGAGTGTTCCTTTAATTGGAGCCAGCGGCCTTTCGTAGAGAGCGCTAAAATAACGGACGTTGGCGTCGCGCGCCGGACGTGGATTAATGAAAATGGCGCTCGAGATTTCGATCTCGAGTTCGTCGCATTCATAACTGTAACTCGAATGTAAATGAGCTGATGAGGCGCGGGGTGGGCTCGGGAAACCTGGTCATTGTTGCTCGTTTTTCACGGGAAAAGGCGACGGAGAGGACTGGATCTCCGTACCCGGCTGGACTCCTTTGCCGGAGATCGACGTCGTCATCGGGGTGACAGCGGAATCTGCTTTCACCGAGCTGTCAATTTTTTCGCGCCGGTAAATACGTGCAATATCATCGTAGCTCTCACGAGTTCGCGACACTTCGCGCTGCTGTACCTAAACGGTGAGCTTATATAGGCGCGGTATATACTTCGTGCGCGTACGGAGTGTATAATCGGCAAGTTCGATGACACGCCGGGAGGCTCGTACGAATTTTTCTTGCCCGCGGGCAAAAAGTTCAATTTCCACAATTTAAAGTATCGTCTTAACGGCCGTTAAACGCCGCTCTGCGCCGCTACGGGGTGGGCCGATCTTCGCAACAATGTTTTGCCCCCATCTGGATATTTCCTACCTCGTAATGACGCGGACATTAACAGTTTTTGTTTCGATAATTTTGCATCCCGGTGCGTATATCGCGTAAGGCGTCCGCCGACTCGACCGTGCTATTATGCGCTCTTACGTATTATATCTAGGTTGGAATGTGGTCTGGGTAATGATCTCAGCTTCAAAAACCGATCGATGCCTGGTACATCTCGCCTGCTCGCTCCGTGTGTTTTGCATCGCGACCGACGATGAGGCAACAAAGTAACACGTGCGACGCTTTAAAATGCTCGAACACGTTAAGTCACCCTCCCGTCGAAGCTCTTCCTCAACATTACCGCCCGACATCCCTCCCGTCCAATAAATTGCAAGCCCACTAACCGAAACCGCAGATCTCGGAATCGCATTCCACGAGCAGTCCGCGTGCTCCCGATAAAATCTTCGCAAGATTCCAATATTTAACTCGTTCGATCTCTCCGAGTCTAACGGACCCCCGCACGCTAACTCCCTCTTAAGTGGAAGCGTCGAGTTGCACGAATGATAAGGATATAACGCGCGAATCCCGTTTCGCATAACTAAACTGAAACGCCAGCGATCGTAAAGAAGCCAGAAGCGTCTCGTCCCGGCAGAAATGTCGTCAGCGGCTTCCTCCGCAGCTCGGCCGGTAAATCGGTAAACGGGCAACGAGCGACGAATAACCGCGGTCGGATCCTGTTCGACCGGTGGCCATATACATATATAACGTACGATCGGCACAATAAAATATTGGCTAGCTCCCGCCCGAGCCCGGAGAAGAGGCCACCTCCGGCCGAACTCGCGACGTTCAGGATCGGAAGGCGACATCAAAGATAGCCTACCGCTGTCTCTCCGGCCATCCGCCGCGAGGAATGTGGTCCAGGTGATGCTGTCGATTTCTTCGACATGTCAAGGATGCGCGCTCTGTGGGTGACTCTCTTATTTCGTTTATTCGCCGGCCGAGCGAGCCGGTTAATTGCGCCGAGCCGAGGCCTAAGATCGTCAAGAGAGTTGGGCGCGACTTAGACGACGAAGACGAAGAGGAAGACTCCACCGGGCGACGTCGGCTTTATACAGTTAGCCAGAGAGGGAGCGCCGCATGTGTGCTCTCCGCATGTGGCACGTTACACGACTTGCAACCTCGCAAAGGATCGCGAGCGCGCGCGCGCGCGGGCTCTCGTACAGGTAGCGCGAATCTATTTATAGTCGAGCGTACGTGCGATCGCGGTGTACATCGGTAACGGGAGGAAGTACCCGGTTCGCGAGTGGTCGTGGGCTCGGGAGTGTATTCGCGGATTTGAGCGTGTTTCGTGACAGGAGCGCTGCCTGCCCGTAATATGGTAGTATGGGTGGATAGGTAGGTGGGTTCAGGTGTATGCCCGGCGAGAGAGCGCGCACGCGAAAACGTGCGCCACACCTGGCCCCGATTGCGTCCCACCTATGTATCTATTCCACTTACGAGCTGCGTCCTCTACGTACGCCGTGCGGGACTGCATCTCGCGGGCTGCTCTTTTCACTGATTGTGAGCTCCGCGACGAGCGTCACGGCGATGACTCCTTTTCCTTTTCTTCGCCCCGACACTCGAGAGAGTCATTCGACTGTTATCGGCGCGGATTAACATAGGCGGTAGCGGTGGATTTGAATGTTCGACAACGAGCGTTCCAGTGTTCGCCGCAGATCGAAGATCGGGTGCCAGGCTGATTTTGGCGAGAAACAAACCTTTCGGCAGCGGATATCTGATCTCACGTGCCGATCTTCGATATTTCAGCGCCGCCGCAGACTCATGCCCGGTCTCAATTGAGATCTTGATCACGGGCAGCAGATAGACCCGCGATAGCTGCGCCTATCGGCGAAATAATTCAGCTGCAATCTTTCGCCCATTCATTACACATCGATTTTACGGTCCCGTGGCGAAACTGTCCCGCGGTCCCATTTCGCGCGGCGACCAGCTCGGGCTGGCCTCGCGAAGGAACGCCGGGGCGAATTATCGCTTCCGTTACAGCGGTTACGAACGCTACCGAGATACCCTTGCCAGATACTTCAATATTAATCGTTCCCGTGAACCGTAGTTCAGCCCCGGTACAAGACGTCGGCTTCCGTCGTCCCGATCCGTGAGTTACGGCCGCCGATGGCGGAAGTCGCGGGCCATTTTTCCGCGAGTCAACAGACTCGTTAAGGGGAGTCGCCGACTTGAATGCGCCGGGACACGCGCGTCAATTGTTCCAGTTACTGTCGCGGCTGGTACCGGTTTCAATGTTAGCGCGGAGATATTCGTACGAGATCACCGCTGCGAGATACGGTGTCCCTTAATCGTATCTCGGACAGTGTGAGGATCGGGAGACGGATTTATCGGGAGGCAGGAGCCGGAGAGCATGGCTCGGACTCGGATCGGCTCGATATCGGGGCGCAGTTTTGAATCTCGAATCGCTGCCAATCGCGGCAGCGCGACTCGACATTTTTCCCTCTTATCGGCGCGTCATTAGCTCGCATGAAATCGAGAGAGCGGACAGTGTCCCAGGGAAATTACGATCGAACCTGAATAAATGGCGTTCGCTGAGTTATTAGCGGCCAGGCTGAAAGTATGTCGCGCGGTGGCAATTATCAAATCGAATCATAACGAGTTTTCCGAACGTCATAACGGGCCTGATTACATTAATTCGATTGCGCGATGCCAATTTACGGTTAGGCGATGTAAGCCGCTGATTTTTTGGATGGAGGTGAAATTTGTGCAAAACATATTTGGATCTTTGCTGGGGAGCTTTTGCTTGGGAAGCAGTCAATAAAATCGAAAGTGGAACATTGTATAACGTTAGATGGTCGTGCGAGTAATCGTAAATAGACTCGTAGTGTCCACTCGGTCGGACTAATTCAACGCGATCGTTCAACTTCCATGATGTGTAAACCTGTCCGTCGTTATTACGCTATTGAGTAGCTACGTCGATATATGCATCGTTAATTCGGGTCGAATCGCAGCACGTCTCTAATTCCTTACCGTAAATCCGCCATCGATTCCTCAAGAATCAAGCATTACCTATTGGCGACCTGCAGTACGTTCTCGCATCGAAACCCTTTCCTTCGCCGCTCGCAAGATATATTTGTTAACGCTACGATCCGCAGCCCATAACTCTTTATTGCAATATATATATATACTGGTCCGCATAACTCCTTTTTTCATTCCCGCGCCGGCAAACTCGTTCCCGCCGTGAAAACTGCGGCGGCCTGTCCGACTGCGACCCGCCACCTGCGCCGATATGCAAATCGGCCACTACTAATTTCTAATTCGCTACCGAATGGTCGGCCACTTGGTCGGACCAGCGGGCGAACTCCCACTGAGCAACTCCCCACCTCCGCCGAGAGCTTAACCGAACTCTCACTAAATCAACCTACCCACCTACCTATCTCGCCCCAACCACCTTCTTCAGACAAAGAAATTGCTTCCCAAAAATGAAACATCGCTCCGAGACGTTAATATCGCACGCAGCCGAGTGGCAGATACTCGCCATTAATTTCCACCCTTTTCGATGCCGTATCGGGGCACGTCATTCGTCCAGTAAATCAGCCCTATCGAGCTCATAAAATCGAGGCGCGTATCATCCCTGGCGGCCAATGAGCGGCCTGGGCGCGTGCGGACGTTAACAAATATCGCGAAAGCAGTAAATATCTTCGGGCAGTCGGGACTCAGCACCTGTCAGTGCCCGGTTGAATGATATCGATGGCACGAGTGGTCCATCCCTTTTTCTATTGGACATCGGGCCGCAGGATGAGCAGAACCCCGCGAACCTGTTCTCGCGCGCCTCCTTCTACGGGGCCACACATCAGTCGGATGTAGTCATCTGTATCAATCAGGGAGCCGGTACCGGCGTACACACTTTCTTGTTCGACTCCCCATACCACGGCGCGTACATACAAATGCGCATAAGCGCGAGCGCTTGTCTGTACGTCGACTGTGTACGCTGCGTACGCGATGCACTTTCAGAGGGAGAGAGAGAAAGACTGAGTTTGAGAGTAAGAGGTAGAAGAGGAGAAAGAAGGAGCAAAAGAGAGAGAGAGAGAGAGAGAGAGAGAGAGAGAGAGAGAGAGAGAGAATGTGCCTACTCGACGCAGTTAACTCCAATCAGGGTCGATTGCGCCGGACAAGTGGAATAATTATTGCCGTGCCGCTTATTGAATTATTAGGAATGGCGCGGCCTGGCTGTCCGCGCTCGTAAATACGATTTTAATGCGACCCGCGACCGGATAGATTTCGTCCGTCATTCGGCCCGCTGCGAATATCTGCCGAACGAGAGATTTATGCCGGACGGCGGGTCCCTTTAACCTCTACGGCCGCGGTGTATAATTTCAACGCGAGTACCGGTCGCAGGTTCGTTCCTAGGTACCGTAGGTGGAAATTTAATCCATCGCCGAGTGCGCGTAAATTGTCGCCCGGTCCTTTTTCGAAGCATGACTGTCGTCGCCACTGATTGACTCTGACTTTACTTTATTGGACCTTCGTCGATCGGAAGGACATCGACATGAATCGATCCAAGTGCTCGCGATTTATTCGTGGAAGTCGGAGCCATTATCGGTCTCGAACTAATATCCACGGTCGTTCGCTCGTCTTCTCCCCCTGGTCCCCCTCAGTTACACCCGAAGAACGTGCCGAGCGGCGCGTTTCCGGCGGAATAATGGCCGATAGGCGGAGAACATCAATTATGCGAGGGATAGATTTGCCGATTCGATCGGATACGAGCGATAATGAATTAATTGATTATTCGACGTTACTGCGCTCGGCGAAGTTTTTTGAGCGGCCGACGCGAAGAAAGCGGAAAGCGCAGTAATAATGACGCATCGGATAAAAAAAGGATGAAGGATAATGTAGGCCAAACGGCAGCGACGACTAAGCGAGTAAACATCCTATTATAAAACGACGACAGCGTCGAGGCCGCATTTACGATCGGCGAGCGTAATAACCGCGCCGATTTAATAATTCCGAGAAATTGCAAAATCGTCCTACCGCTCACGGTCGATGCACCCTCCCGATTATTCACAATGCACGCCAAAAGATCAGCGCCAGTGATATCGCATTATCACTTCGCCGGGCCAGCGGCGGTCGTGGCTAAATATAAACGCTGCCGCTCTAATTTTAGATAGGACGATCAATTAACGCTCTCTCTCTCTCTTTCACTCTCCCCTCCCTCCCTCCCTCCACGGCGGGAGGGGAAGAAAAAAAGCAGAACTCGACCGAGCGCACATGCGATGCAACATGCGGCGCGCCGAGCGCGTGATATATTCCCGATGCATCGATTTGAAATTATACGCGAGCCCCGGGGCAATACGTTTCGAGCTGGTCTGCCGACTCGATCGCACCGCATCGATCACTCCGCGCGTCGCTAGATCGTAAAGCCGTCAGCTAGCGTGCCTGCCTTTGACACTTCGCGCTGTCAGTAACTTCGCCTTCGAGTCGGCGGCGAGTTCGAGAGAACTGTCGTAGTTTTTCGCGCGCTTCCCACCGACGCTCAATAATGGCCGCCTATGGCAAAGAGTCCTCTGTCAAAAAGGTGATCGAGGGACTCTAGTCATAGGCCCGCGGACGTAGAAAGTGTTACGGCCTGCACGGCGGCGACCTTGGCACAGCGCAAACGCGCGCTGGAACGTTTCGCAAATTGCCGGAAATTTCCGTGGGAAACTATTCCGCCGTTCGGTCGCCGGCGGAGCATTGTTCGTCGGTGTGCCGTCGAGGGTGAGGCTGTGTGAGTTCTTTTTGCGTCGCTGCTACGGTGTCTGTCCGTCTGTCGGTCTGTCGGCCATGCTCGTACGTGTGTGCCTCGTCTGGGGCTGGAGCGCGAATCCGTGGGCGAGAGTAATGGTGGCGCGACGTACGCGTAATAATGAGTGAGTTAGTATCAGGTGCACTCGCCGGGCGGCTCTACCGAGAGCCAGTGTTTCCCAGTTTCTGCGAGAACGTTCGGAGTAGACTTCGGCCTGACTCCGACAATACGGACTGCTTTGCTTACGTGCTTGTGGGCTCAACGCTGAAATTGGAGGATCAGACAAGCTGCCACCGAAAAGCGAGAACCGCTTCAAACTCGTGCACAATTTTTACATTACCTGTCAACATGTTGCGTATATAATAAAGTTTTGTGAGAATTCTACGGAGTCGATGTTTCTGAACGGTGGAATTATCGAAATTTATGTAATGCGGTATCGTTCCATTAAGATGCCGGCGAGGTATGAGAATAATGTACGCGCCAGATATAGACGGCAGATAAAATATTTATTAGTTCTGCGAAGTACCTGTATCTCGAATTGAAGATAGCCTGAAAGCTCGTTGAAAGCCACTGTCCTCTACATAGGCCTGCACTTAGCAGCATTGTCGCATCGGCGCGCGGCTCGCTTCTTTCGTCGATAGAAGAGGCGCACACGCACCATTCCGCGCCCGAATGACACGCGATCGTGCCCTTTACGTGACGGGACGTTTTCTTTATTTTCATACTCCCCAGCGGTACTTTGTCTGCGACCTACCGACTTACATACTACCGTACTATCTTACATTACCTGCGCGCGCCCTCTAAAAACTTACACCCAACCGTTCCACCTACCGCACATCATAGTGGAAAAAGAATTCAAAGCATCTGTAACAATTAACCAATAATAAAGTATGGAGCGCGTCAACGCTCAATCGCGTCTGAGGGCAACAAAATGACGAATGCAATGTAGTGCAACCTGCAGTCCATCACGCGGCTGGCTATCAATCCCGATCGGGAGGCTAAAAACGGGCCGGAATGTGTCATTGAATGGAAATTGCTTAGTTTATTGCCGTCGGCCTGGGTAGAGTCGAGCGGCGGATAATTATGCCGGCGACAGGAAGGAATAATTTACATTCTGCGCGGCCGAGCCGACGTTCTAAAACTCTCTCGTTCGTACCTTCCCCATAGCAGGTGTGGGACGTCCGCGAGCCGGTACGTCCGCCACCCCCATAAATGACCGGATATTTTCCGTGTCGGTACGTGCGTCACCGTAGGAAACGGGCACAGTACGAATTAGTGCCGAGTAATGGCGGGGCGTGTAACAAGTGCGACTCGTAGGGTATCAGGTGCATGGCGGCATCGAAGTGTGTGGTTACTGATCGTCCGAGCACGTGACCGAGAGCTCATGTCGGCCAGCGTACGGAGAGGAAGAAGACAGACGCACCGCCGACTGCTTGATGTCTAATGCCGATCTGATTCGGTCCCTCGTTCGGCACGATCGACGCGTACAATCGAACGCGTGACGGTTACTTTGGTAACATCCTCCGATGCGTGCCTGCGGAACATGACTGTACATCTGTACGAACCTACCTCTTACCGTATACTTCTACTGATCGAATTGCAAAAGTTGATGTTGCTATGACAGGCATTTGAGGTTCGCTGAGGTTAAAATAGAAATCGACGATCGTCACTGATCATTTGAATATTTACCATCCATTTCATTGTTTTTGGGGCATTAAGTAGTACCTACATACTTAATTGTTTAGTCTCAGATTCGTTTCATTCGGCTGTATAAACTTCGACACAAGTCGTAGATTTGCCTCACCGAGTCTCACATGAAGTCGTATGACGGAAGGAGCCGGTTTTGACAACGAGCACAATAGATACTTTAACGACTACATTCCAGGAGCGTTGGCTTGACCATGTTCCACACGATTCCTATAACCGTGCGATCCGAGTCGTAATGGAAGGTAGTTCCACTTTCGCGTATTCGCCGGCGATGCGAATGCTAGGAATTCATGTCGGCGCGGCCCGTACGTATTCGCGTTTTCATCGGGGCGCTAAGCGTCGATCCGTCGAGCGGTCAATCGGGCTGGCAGGGAATCGAAACAGCGCCAATCAGTGTCCGCGTTCGCGCTGTTACAAGGTGCAAGGCCCGGCCGATAGACGTTCGAGAGCTGGCACTCCGGAGGCACGTGAATGAGGCCCGCTCTCCAGGCCGGTGTACACGATCGAGTCGAACGTCGATCGAGTATCGCGAGGCATGCAAGGGGGCGGGTCAAGATTTATCTAGCAAATAACCTCCTGTTGCCCGCTCGCGCGTACCATGCGTAGCAAAAGTTTCGCCGTTCGTCCCGCCGGGCTCGACAGGGGACACGCCATTGTCGCGTACGCAGCGTACGTCGGCCGGATAATGAATCGTTTTTAACGAGGCGGCGTGTAAAAATTACCATGAGCCTCGAGTCTGTCGGCCGAGACTCGTAATTTCGGGACAGGGGCCCTTGGCTGATATTTCCGAGAATGCGGACAAACGACGTCGGTGCCCGAACGATTTATCGCCCCTCCTTCCGCTCGTCCGAGCGTGATAACGGTCCGCGGGTGCTTATTAATCGACGATTACGCGGCCTAATTAATCGTCTGGTGCCAAAATTGCGTCGGGACAAAGGCGAGGGATGTGAGAGCTTGCGACCGAGAGCGGAGAGCTGCGGGTAATGACGGTGTGTGTCGAAGTCGGCGATGTCGGTGGGAAGATACGCGCTTCGGAAGTAAATCGTGCGAGTGGGGTAATCAGGGCTGGCTATCTTTTTCGCTTTTCCCCTTATCGGACGAGAAGAATCGGTCGACGACGAGGGTGCGCATGTCCTGAGTCTCTTGCCGACTCGTACGAACCCGTAGGCATCCTCCCTCTCTCTCGCTCTCTTTCTTTCACTCACTCACTCACTCACTCACTCACTCTGTCCTTCTCTCGGCTTCTCTCACGCTCAATGGGTGGGTCTACGTTTTCGTGGCGGACACGCACGGTGAAAAATTCTCACGGTGCGTTAAGCCGGACTAATTGGAAGTGCACGCCGCAATAATATGGCCGGTTAATAGAGCATGCCCTTGTACGAAGTCGGTCCCGATACATAACCAGAGAGGAGGGTCCCGCCGGGTAGGATGACTGGTGAAACTCGCGGGCGAAGTCACTCGAATGCGATTCGATCTGGCTTCGTGTAATGTCCCTCCGAGGAAAGAGAGAGAGAAGGAGGGCATCGGGAGCGGAGAGGAGAGCCAAGATAGAATGTACGTGCTTATCTTCCGCTATATTAATTAAGTTCCTTTGTCCTCGCCCCGTGCAAGCCACGTCCCTTCTTTGTGCCCCTCGACGTCCAACCTGATTATCCGTCACCGAGCCGACGAAGTGCTAACTAACGCCTTCTCGATTTTCGTTCGTTTCCTTTTTCGAACGGGCCCGCGATTAGATCCGCATTATCTTCGCCGGCCGATCGCCATTCCGAAAGAACGTTACGTTTTCAACGGCAACCGCTCTCTAGCCTTATCGAACCTGTACCTCGCCAGACAGTCTAGCGTAACACGTTCAACAACAATCTTCCATAGCCTATTCTTGACCGAGCTCAAAATTATCGGACAAAAATTCTGTCGCCCGACGAAAGCGACGTATCGCGACGATTTTTCGGCACGAAAGAGAAAGTGTGATTGCGGAAACGTAATAGGCAGCTCCGGGGATAGGTGCCTCGATCATTTCCCGCCTGCCCATGAAAAGTGACACCCCAATAACCATGCAAATCGGCCGGTTTCAGTATCGAGAAACTGGGCATTCATCGACAGCCGGTCGCGACACTGTTATCGTCTCGGGCCAAACGGCAATATCTCTCTCGTTCAATTGGCTCTCCCTCTCTTCCTTCTTCTCTCTCTCTCTCTCTCTCTGTCTAACTCTCTCATTCTCTCGATCTCTGTCCCCGAGACGATCGTCCCCTCCTATCCCCGTCAACATTGTATATATCCGGCGCGGATTTTCTACGGCGCCCTTAACGAGGTGCCGTTCGACGCGGTTTAGCACTTGTGGCACGCACCATTGCTTCGAGGCAGCACTGCACTCTGGTGCCGCATTTCCAACGGCCAGTTATGCCGCGCCGCTTGTTTAACAATCATTATTTGCGAGCCCCTAGGTATCCGGCCGATATCGGCGATCAGATCAGATCGAATCTCTTTTGCGGGCGGCCCCCGCGACTTCGCCCGCATTGTGTTTCCCCGCCCGTCCTTTTTCGCGCGAACGGAGACAGCCGGCGATTTCGAGAGATCGGCACATATAAACCACATGGCGTTCGCTGCCGAGGCCTCCGGCCCGCTCGGGACGCACCCCTTCTACGGTGCGGGGATCATTCTCGTTTCAGTCTAACGGCGGATGGGCAGTAGCCTTCGCAATCGTATATTACGTTCCGATAAGATTCTCAGATCTCGGCAAAGAGTGTAACGTTAACGCTTTCGAAATAAATGTTACCCTATTTGATTTTAAATTAACACTTTTTAACAATATTTTTGTACGGTAAGTATATTATTACCGGTCAGGAATCGAGACAAAACGCAGTAATTAAAATTATACGATCGACATAATGTGAAATGAACGAAAGAAGTTAAGATAATCTCATTTGACTGATAGTTGATATAAGTGTCAGTAAAGATAGCGGCAGTGTATCGGAGTCTTAAATTGAACGAGACTGTCGGGCAGAGTGAACGAATAAATTCCCAGGTTTACAGCGATTGTTCGTAGGCATTCTTCGGCGCCGATGTTTGGCGACGTCAATTAGGCAGGAAAGAAGAAGCGAACCGCGATAATTCAGATATATTACCGGCAGCGAGCCCCGTACCAGCCGGTGCAAGCACGGTATACAAGGCGCTTTGTGCTTCGCTACGCTCCCTGTATATATCCTCTCTCTCCCGGGATACGTTATAAATGTCGCACTTACTTCGCGGGTCACTTTATGCGCTCTGCCATTCCACTTTTCTCTTTTCCCCATCCTCCCCCCTTCCGGCCCTCCACCGTCGAAGTACCGACGGCGCGATTTTCGCTACCGTCCCCGATACCAGCGCGATGCATTGCACGGAATTCGAAGAACAGCGTCGTCGCTCTAATGGAACAGCCGAAAGAATTCGCTTTCGCTTTCCAAGCGTAATTGCTCGCCGCCTCCTATCCGCCGATGAATCGAAACTGCCCGCCCCGACAACAATCTCATCTTGCCAGTTGCAAATGTAACGAACCGATCCGCTTTCTCTTCTGCCAAAAATGTCGGACATCGGCCGATTCGGGAGTATTCCCGAGCGTGGATGGAAACGGTGACATTGTTCCTTTACCTTCATGCCACCGGGTAGATAATTACGGAAAGGTATCGGGGAGCATTCGTTGGTTATCTTAATTCGATTCCGACTCCTATCGGCCACCGCGACCTAAACGTCGAGATACGACATTACTTTCGAGCTGGCTACAAGCGCTGGAGCTGGAAAGGGGGAGAAAGAGGGAATTTGACATCCGCCGCGAGCATCCGGCGGAGGGAGTCCGTGACGCAACCGGTTGCCGGATGAGAGTGAAAGGGAGGAATGCACGTTAGAGAGGAACCAGCGCGAGCGGAGCAAATTTTACCGAAATCCGTGCCACTGTCCTTACCTCAGACCCAACCTCCGAGCGACCATCCTATAAAAACACAAACTTCGACATTATCCCTCTCACTCCAGTCCCGTATATTCTCCATCTCCAGCCTGAGAGTCAACCGTGGGCAATCTGCAAAATAATTACATGCTTCTCCTCTCGTCTCTTCCTCAATATCCCTACCTTTTTGATAACCATCGAAGCGGTTTCGTATGTGGGACAATACCGGACCAGGCTTACGAATCATTAGCGTTGACAGTGCGCAGCTCTTTGCGCCCGGTTTCCGTGAGGCGTGATATTAACGACGCCGATTCTCGGTGCGAAGGAGAAACGGTACGAAACGAAACGAAACCGGAGGCCGTTTCGTCGTTAGGCCGCCTCGGCGACGGTCGCTCGTGTCCAGCCGATAAAAACCTTGTCGACTTCCTGTGCCACCCGCCTTCGCTCTCAAGGTCACCTCATTACGTGTCAGATACCCGGCCGACTTCGCGGAGCTCGGATATCGCCCAGCTAATCGACCCACCAAGGCTACCGTCGAAAAGGTTTTCGTCAATACGCGACTCGCCTGCGGTTGCCGTCGCCATTCTGTTTCTGCGGAGAAACTCGGAGGGCATGAGTCGAAACAGTAGTCTTATGCTCCTGGATGATGAACTCATTTCCTAAGTATGTCCGGACTACGGTAGACACCCGCATATCGTCAGCTCGTACGATGCTCGTTGATAAGGCAGATACTGTTCCTGTTTTCATATCTTCCGCATTACAATTGCTTATATGCAGCAGCTCTTTCCTTGTTTTTTAATTAATAATGTGGATGTATGCTAAATATTAAAACATCCTGAAACACCTGACATCGCCGCTATCATTCCTGATATGTTACTTTACATTATTAATATGCGAGGAAAATGCTCGTACAACACGGTTATGTATAACATGAATACACACAACGCAACACATATATCTCAGTGCGATGAAGTCCGCTGTAATTTGGCCTTAACAGTAAATTAAATGCTACCGTTAAAAATGGCCACGTCCAAGATGACTATAATATGCAGTCAAAATTGATAGTTTATAGAGGCATGATAGTCGACCGGGTCGAAATGAAGATTTCCTCCGAAAATACCGTACGATCGTAGACACAAGGCGGACGTTATCGCGCGCGACATCGCTCGCTACTCCCCCTCGATCAATCCCATAGCACGGGCATTATTTCAACGGTGCACAAAGCTTACGCAGCCAGCGGAGGAGATCTCGATTATCGATGACCAGTACTCTTCCTGGTGCGTACTCAGACGTTAACGGCCACGGGCAACGGATCTCGAAAGTCAGGTACGGAGCGTGCTGGCGCACGCACACAGATCCGACCGGCATCGTGATCCATGATCCATAGGTAAATGCACGTGTGGTCTACGATCTACGTGCATCTGCATCGCGCGTGCGCGCGCGCGCACTGGCCCGCAGGTTCTGCTAAGTCGACGCCAGCTTCGAGTACGATGTCTGCCTTGGATAGCGTCACACCCATCGCCCTGTAACAGTCCCCAATTTGCGCGGTTCCGTTTTAATTCCGTTCGCGATTTATGGGACCCTGCGAAAATTGCATGCACTTACAGGTGCCACTGGTAGTAAAAGTATGGGGTTGTTTCTCTTTGCTAAGACTGATCACGAAATCAGCGGCTTGCTTTGAGGGGTCATAAGTCACTTTAAGACAAGAAGCAAGATCATTGCAAATGTAAAACAAAGATTCTTAAGCACATTCTTTAGGAGACTTTATTCATGCCATATTCAACATAATCGAGTCAATATAGCACGTAAATGTGCGTGGCTGTAAATACAATATTTTCTGCGCGAGCAATAACTGTATAATAAAAATAGCGGAGTTTGATGGAAACTCTGAAGTGAGCTAGAACGGAGCTGACTTTACGAAAGAGGATTAACTACACGCGACGCGAACCGCAGAAGGATTACGCCATTCGGATCACGCATCGTACGCACTCTACCAGCCTCGCACGTGTGTATGGATACATGCGTGTGAAGGCAGTCGGGCGTAGACCGCCCTCGCAACGGATAGAAGCACTTATTTTACTTACGAGCCGGCTTCGGGCTGTCAAGTATAGTACTGTGCGTCGGCAGGCGAGGGTGGATGAGGGAGTCAGGAAGAGGATCCCGAAAGGTGCGGAGGTGGTGCCCCCGTGTGTGGTAGCTTCGGCCGACATCAGGAAAGACTGCCTCTGAGTTGATTGAACTCGCAGCATCGATTTGCAAAACATCGCCCTCGCAACTTCGACGCTTTAACGGTCGCCGACACGCGGCGACATCGAGCACGGATTCCTTCACATTCGGCGAGTCCTGCGCTTTTTTTTATCCCACCCAGGACGCGCACGCAAGAAGTTCGTCTCGGGCGAGAAAATGTTGCGGCCGGATGGGTGTACCGTTGGCGCTTTGGCGAAAAAGTGCGAGGCGGGAGAACGTGTCGCGGCGAGGTGGCGATATTTCAGATTTTTGGTCATGGACCGGTCTAGCCGGATCGGTTTTTCAGAATTGCCAGCCTCAGCGGCCGACGCAGTCTAGACAGCGTTTTCTGCGTTTATGCCAGTAGGCGCTCTGGCCCGAATTGGCCCATCAATCACTCGAACAACGGGTAGCCAAAACCGGTGAAAGACTCGGTAGACGTCGATAAGAAAGGAGAGTGGTAAGAAAGTGGAAGTGGCCTGATACGGCGGGGGCAATTACCTTTAAGTATAGCGTCGGGACGCATTATTTGAGTCTTTCACCGTTTCTTGTCCTACATCCATTTTTTGCTGCGACGCTCGCGTCGCCTTGCTCTCTAATTGTCACCCCCGTCAGGACTACATCGAGTCCTTCGTCCGTCGCTGACAAAAGTCCCGACGAGAGTTGCATGGTACACGTAAACGCGCCGTAACAGGTCCGCTCAGCGAGACTTGCCGGCCGGTTCAAAGATCCTCCTTGTTTTCGAGTCGGCTGTCGCACGCTTCTTGCCCCCTGACACCTCCTTAACTACCCACGGTTTTGCACCGGACCTGGCTATTCGATGGCAGAAGAATACGTCGAACGAGTCTTTCCGTTCCGAAGAACTTCGACAGTAAGACCTCACAACGAGTCCCTTACGCTTTCAGGAGTCATCCTTTTCTCTATCATCCATAGACCAAAAAGTACAGCCTCCACAAATCCCTCAACATTCCTCAGTCCTTCCCTTCAGCCGCTCAGTATCATCGATCCTCAGATCGCGTTCGATTAGGAGCCGGGGCCGGTCAGCGGCGCAAAGTATGCAAATGCCTTCTAATGCAGGCACTTTGCGCATCGAACGTTAGCGAAATGACCGGCTCTCGAAAACGGAACGGTGCGCGAAGTACAGAGCGCTCGAATAAGCCGTGGAAACAATAACAGCGATCTCGGCGCGGCCGGCGCGGCCGGCGTGGTCGATACACTTCCTGGAGGGACGGGAAACGATCCCGGGCCGCGTATCATCGTCGCACGACGACGTCGAAGTCGGTCATCACGAACGAATCCAGTTACTTCGCGGGCAGTTCGGGCCGGCAATCGATTCGTCTCCGTCGGGCATAGCCGATCTGCCAATATCGGCTCGATCGCGCGTTTAGACGGCCGCGGCAACCTGCGCACACCTGCGCACACCTGCTCGGGACGAGCACGTAACACCTACCGAACGCGAGCTCTCTTCCTCATCGGCCTCGTTTATGAATGAGACGTCTCGCTGCCCGAGCGGTGTCCGAATTCGTTCCGCCCGCCGTCTCTTCTCTCACTTCCTCCCGTATCACTCTTTTTTTCCCCCCACCGGAATGTCTTTCTCCCGTTTCCTCGGCGAGCGATCGCAAAGGGTCGCGCTCGATCGGTCGCGGTAATCAGAAATTATGCGCCTTGGAGGGCATTCTGAACTCTTCGAGAGCGGTCAGCTCGAAGGGGTTGAAGGAATTGATACTGGATGGGACGGTGTTAGTTTTGGAGAGGTGGAACGCGAGAGTTGACTATAGAGAGGAAGTAGAAAAAGTAAGGCCACGGACGAGTTTCCCATGAAGGATGGTAGGACGCGGGACAGGATGTGCCAGGACCAATCAATTGTACACGCCGGCCTTCTTTCGGCTGTCCCGCTCTCTTTGCTCGTGCCTCTTTCTCCCGCGCCTTCCTCGGCGCGGATCGGAGTCAAACGGTGAACCCTGTCGAAAAATTCGCTCGACTCGCAGCTCACACCTCTCACAACTTGTCAAGGCGCTCCGTCCGAGAGGATATTTAGTATCGATGCCGAGCGTTTACAACTTCATGGCCCCCGTTACGGTAGATCTCCGCAGCGCAAAGTGTTCGCCGACAAAAAAAGGTCGAGTTCCCCCTCTCCGACGGAAGCGTGCGATCGATCGTATCGCGCTGATATCGACGAACGGATTTCCAAGATCAGCGCGAGACCTCGATACGGTCATCGAGGGGTCCTTTGTATTCCGACTGCGCTTATCGGCCGTCTCGGTTTCCCGAAGATCGTGAAAGTGTAAGAAACAGTTCGGCGCAGATCCTCCGCGGGGTAGCTTATCGTCGGGTGCGATCGATAAAAATGCAAGGTGGCACGCGGCCTGGACCTCCGCTGACTCTACAAGCGCGCGTCGAGGCAGGGTGGGCGGACTAGCAACTAGGAGGCAACTGAACTGAACTGGATTGGCAGCCTGCGGACTCGAGAATCGGGGGCGATCGGTTCTTCAAGGCGCCAGGCTCGGAGGACTAACGTCGGAAGAGGCATCTAAGCTCCTTTCAGCGAGCGAACTCGCTCGAACCTTGTCAAGGGGGCAGTTCTGAACGCGCCTCGTCTACGATCAGCTTGTAAAAGCGGAGCTTTCCGACTCAGTCGCTCGGATACTGGGACGGCTTGAGATTGGAACGCTTATTTCCAGCGGCGAGCGTTTTTGCAAAAGGAGAGTGGGTTAATCACAGGCGCGAAAAACGTGCTAAGTCGCTTAATCCGTCCGGGACAGTGAAAGCTGACAAAGTGATATAATGCGCTGATCCGCTGCAGCCCGTACTTCACTTTCTGAATTTGTTCAGCTTTCAGCCTCGCACTTTCCTTCCCCGCCTTCGGTACTTCTTGCCCCGACGCTCGGCATTGTTCGCCAAAGCTGATTTCTACTAAGCGCGGAATTTTGCGAGGATCGCAAAAATCAATTTTCAACGGCCGCGCAGGCAGTCGTGCCACTCACCCGCGGCAGGATCGAATCCTGGCCGACGCACTGCCTTAACGGAGTCACGCGGTGGCGTAAAATGAAATATAAACGTGTCGGCAATTATAAGGCAACTGGCCTAGACTGGACTGACAACATACTGCGACCACACGGCGTACGACCTGATCCTTCACGCGGCGCGCAGCCACGACGAATATCGGAATAAAGACGCTGCGTCCTCTCTGAATCCCTGTCACGCATGCGCGTAAGAAAGTGAGAGAAGGCGTCGCACGCGTCCGGCATGCGTCGTTTCTCAATTGGCCACCGCCTCTGACGGAACGTCTCGGCGAACTGTTCTTACTGCCACTCGCAAGCGTCCATATCTCAAAGTTATCTAGCACCGAATGGTATCGGCCTGTACTGATAAGTGTTGCAATCGTTAATGCAGGGAACGGGCCAAGCCGTAATACAATAATTCACGTAATTTTATCTAAGTTGCCGTGTTCCGCCGTGCCGTTCTCAGTCGGAATCGTACCGCGAACGTTAGACGGTAGCTTTAATGCCGATACCGGGCATGCACGCCTACAGCGGGGAGGGCGAACTGGCAATTGGAAGGCAACTATACCGGACTGAAGTGGCATCTTACAATTACCTCGTGGCACTCGGCCCGATCTCTCGCGCGCCACGCAAGTCAGGCGAGTGTCGGAAGAGAGACTCACGGGAGACTCTTGTCCCTTGCCGGCCGCCGTCACGCACACGCGCGAATCATTTGATACACGCTCGGAGCCGATCTATGGCCAGGGACGATGTTCAGCGATCGAATTGTCTCGGGACACCCGGAGCAACCGACGTTTTCCCTTTCGGTTAGAACCGAGCGGTACTGGCATATGTTCTTGCCTTACGTACGCCTTTCTTCGGCCATCTGCTGGTAACCGAAAGAACGCACGCCTTCTTGCGGCTTAAAGCTTTTTACTCACGAGAGCGTGTTTTGCCATTTGAACACATTCTCCGGTCGTTTCGATCATTCTTGCCGCGGTCTCCGCTGCTCAGACCATTAACATCGTATATCCGGAAAAATGTTGCATTGCAAGTACCTACGTGTCGGGGCATGTATTTTGCATGCGAAGCAGCTGTCACGGCGGAAAACAATTCTGCATTTGTTCAGTGAGCCTTTCCCACGGGATCGATGCTCGGAACAGTGGACAATGAGCGAATTTGGATTTCAAACGAAGCCAAAGATTTTCCGCGGCACGGCACGCATCGGCGGAGTGCATTTCTCTCCGGCGAGGCCAAGGTGTGCGTGATGCACATCAGGGGCGTCGCCGGATAGAACCGGGTATCGGCCAGGATCGAATCGGGGAGGCAGGAGGGGGCTGCTCCAGTCGACTCGTCGCCGTCTCACGAGAGTCTCGAATCCGTGAAGTTACAGTTAAGCGCGTGCATAATCAGCCGATTATCCACCTGATCGCGACCGATCTCAGCATTGTCGCCTGCGTTCGACGCTTCGCGTGGCAAAATGAATTTATCAACGGTCACCAGCCTCCTCTGCCTCCGAGACTTTACCGTTAATACGCGTAAGAGAGCGTAAAGGTAGACAAAAATCGGGGCGGCCGCTCCAAAATCTACACGACCGTGACTAAATGGCGAAAGTCATTTCCTCGACTAGGAATATTCTCTCGACTGGCCCAGCCGCGATATCTCAGACGCGGATACTGTTACTCGAACGAATCGAGCCGGCCGGGAGCAAAAAAGGTGCCGAGGGACGCGCGGGGAGCGCACAATGTCTTCGGTCGACTCGACCGGGCGACACTTTCGTGTCAAAAAGTAATTGGAACTGATAAATAGTGTCACGTTGCCGAGGCGCGATTTTTACGGTGGAGCGAAAAAAGAATCGGTCGATCTGCAAGGTGAGTTCGGCCAGGCCGAGGAGTGCAGTCCTTCCGACGTGAGGCGTGAGAATTGAATGACAGGCGAGCGACGCCCACGCTTGGCCAGAGAAAGCTTAGGCAGTAGTCTGGAAATACGTACATCTACACGCATATACATATATATGTGTACGTGTGTGTGCGCCTAAGCGGGCAACAGCTTCGGTGTATTAGCGGAATATCGGGAAATAATTGCAGTGCTAGGACGTCGCTCTATTTTTATGCAAATGTTTCCAGTTTTGTCCTGGAAGTGGATAGGAATTTATAACACGACCATTAAACCTGTCCTGCAATCTATTTGAACTCGATCGACGAACTGATTGTGAGACGCGACAAAATGATGCGCCCGAGATTTGTTGTCGCCGACGGGGACTCTGCCTGCGAGGAGATTCAGATTATTCACACTCGGCGAGTCCTCCTTTCCCCGGTCCCTCATTGCCTAGACTAGCTTCGCAGCTTTTTTTTTTATCTTCACGCACGATCGTCGCATCCGCGCCTCCTACCTTCGCGACTCGAATCGAATCTCGTTCGATCTCACGCCAGGCGAGAGTACTGGAAGCGATTGGAGCTCCCAGTCTTTCGCATTCTTATCTCATCCTGCTCGTTCCCACTTCCAAAAAATGCTGCTCAACATCTTTTCCATTACAGAAATAATTGAACGTCTTCCATAACATCCCTCGCTCTACTGTACCATATACCGATTCTTATCTGGCTCTGCTTAATCATAACTTCTCGAAAACTTACGTTAAACTTTCCCACAATAACTCTCGTGAAAAATTGTTTTCGAAGAACATCATTACACAACAGAGTACATCTTCCAACCTCGATTTAAGTCGCCATCCGGAGGAAGGGTTCATCGTCAAGCCTGCGAAACGCACCCACCTCCCATGGCCTACGCCTTTTAAAACGCCTTTCCCCTGCATTCTCTCTCTCTCTCTCTCTCTCTCTCTCTCTCTTTCTCTCACTCACTCCCGCTCTCTCGCCACCTCTGTCCCTCTCCGGTCCTGCAGACTGTCCCCCGCGTGGCCGAACGTCGAGCGAACCAACCATTACGCGCCCAAGCTCGAGATACTCGATTCGATAGACGATTGACTTTGTAATTATCAAATGGCAAGCGATTAAGCGACTGTCTGATTGATTACCGGCGGGCAAACTGGCCTGGCCCGCGCTACCGGCCGCCTGCTACGGTCACCTCCTCCTAAGCGGCCATTAATGATCTTAATGACCTGAAATTACGCGGATCGATGATATCGCCGTGTTATTTCGACCCCAGCCATGAATCCCCCTGACAACGGCCGTGCGGCTCGTTAAATTTTCTTGCCGCGCTTCCGATTAATCGACGCGTTCGATTAGACGCCGGTAAGTGACGCTTCGCTATACTCTCCACTAATTGTGCTATTGATTTTTTTCTTCCCCTTCCCCCCTTTCCTATCCTGCTTCTAACTTCTTTTACCATTCAATGGCAAGGACGGAGAGGAGATAGCATCGGATGTACAGAACAAATCGAAACGTTTCATTATTTTGACTATACTTCACCGTACCATTTCCGGGCGTCGAGATGATAGATTCGACAGGTACAGTTATCGCAATCGGCGGACAGAATCAAGATTTTAGTTAAACGCCTCTCAACGTCGGACGCGCGTCTCCGGCCACGTTCTCGCCGAGGGGTGTCGAAAATGGTCAATTTTTATGAAGAGCCCGGCTGACAGGTAGGAAGATGGATAATGATAGGGCGGGCAGTTACGTTGGATGTTAGATGTAATCGGCGAGTTGGGGTCCGGTAGGAAGAAACGAGGGATGGAGGGTTCGCCCGTTACGAGAGATGCACGGCCAATGTCCGCTGCCAGCTGATCGATGCAACGACAGTGGGTTGCACCATCGTACCTGTTACCTGTTACCTGCTACCCAGCGTTGCATGATGAGGACCGGACCGAAGGGAGAGAGACTTCGGATTAGTCTGTCGATGGCACGCGCCGCGGCCACAGGTGGCTCTTTAAAACTCACTTATCCGCCTCCTTCTGCTCGTCCACTCTGCCTCACTCTCTCTCTGCCATTCGTTTCGTTTGTGAATCCCGAGCCGGCGGAAACCGGAATTCAGGAGCCGATGCGTTCGCGCTTAATCTTCTGCCTACGAGTCGGTAGGCACGCTTTGGCCGAAGCCGATGCACGTACGCTCGATGCCGAGGATGAAATTAACACGTCAGACCTCTGTGTCTCTGATTAACGTTGTACACGTTGATTCCGAAAGTGTCCCACGTCCCAGAACGATGAATCATTGGCGGAGAAATCTGAGAATCGACGGAGTAGAAAAATGAATACGATATCGGAGGTAGAGGCCGCATCCGAGGAGCAGACCGGCGATTTCTGCGGATGCCTCCAATTATTATAATTCTTCCTTTTTCCCACTTTGTCATTTCCTTAAATTAACGCAAATTGTGGGCCATAATCGCGCGATAAAGAGGATCATCCTTCAACCGTGCGCGCGCTCGCGCTCTTACTTTCTTATAAACTCTGCCCGGCCTGCTGCCATCCTCGCGTCCGCCTGATGAAGTCAGTCGTCGGCAGACGCTGGCGTAAAAAACACTCGGCGCAATAACTGTCCGGGAAATAAAGTGTCGTTTCTATCGATGCTCGAGCTGGCGCGCGCGGATTCGAGTCGCCGGCAGGAGATGAGGATACACTGTAGACGAAGTGGCCGACGCCGCTAGTTTATCGCATCACGACTCCGCGAAACTCACTTAGCCGTCTGTTTTCGCGGCATTCTATTTGTCCGCGGCGCATCGTTGGAAAACCGGAATTGGAGGCGCGACTGCGTTCGACGAGCCAGTCGACCGGCCGTGGAATTCTGATCGCGCCAGCGAACGCTGCCGCGACGATCGGAAATTCGCGCCAAGACTACTGCGCACTCGCGCCATTCTATTTCCGGCGCGCCGGATTTTCATTTCGCTGCCCGCGAAGGACTCGCTTGCTCTCCGCTCGGGACAACGAAAGTAGCGATGATTAATTCGCCCTTGCGAAATGCCGCCGCGATGTTTTTCCCCATCGCGCACGAGGCGCGAGTCAGATAAGGTCGATGTTTTCCGCGGATAAAGAGTTTTCCATATTGTATGGGAATATTTCCGATGGTATCGTCAATGCGGTTTGGTAACCCGCGAGGCGTGGAAAAGTACGAATTCCGTCGGACGATGGGCTGCCAGGTAAACGGAAAGTTATTTGCGGAGTTGCACGTTTTTAATCGACCGACACGATCTTCATTGTGAGCCGCAACACGTCAAATCGCGACATCGCGCTTCTTTTCAAAGTACCTAACGTCTGAACACTCGGCGCTGCCAATCATCAGCGCAATCGAGTCTTGCGGCTGACCAGACCTGCGTGACATTCACTGCAAAACACTTATTTTGAAAGTATAATAAGTCTTGTGTTATTAATCGATATATTCAAAAGCCTAAAAAAGTGCCAGGTTTTCAGATACATTTGTATTTGTTATCACGAATAGTGAGAAAAGCCGAGTGAAATTTAATTTGCATAAATGTTATTAAACTACCATCTTTTGTTACTATAAATTGACTTATGTTAGTGCCAAAGTGAATTGTTGTCAGTCGAATAATGAATTTCAATTAACGACTCTCGGCGGTAGTCAATACATTCATTACAAATTCTTTAAAAATGCAATGATCACATGGAATCGTAATCAGCCCAATCACAACCCTCATCCTACTGGCGAACAGACCTCCACCGCTTTCTAAGCGAACGGCTCATTCGCACGTTCTACCGAATTTGCATAACGGCCCATTTGCTAAGGCCCGTCTTCAAAGCGGATGGCTTCGCGCTCTTAATAACCAATGACGCCCACGCAACCGCGAAACAGCATCCTGATACCATAACGGCAAGGCGGCAGAAGTACAGGAGCCCGATCGCGGCACGTGCTACAGGTGGTTGTTCGAGGAAAGTCGCTTATTCGCGAAACCTCACGCGTCCCTTTTACCGACTCGACGCTCGTAACGTTGACCGGCATTTGCCAAGTCGACCTGCGCAAACACACGATCCGCGCAGGCCGTAAGCAGCCAGCGTTAGCAGCTCGAGAACTGGAATTACTTGACCCAGTCGCGCAGACAAACCTCCATCGAACTCTGTCAGAGTCCGATATACCCGCAGTACGCGCACACGGCCTGCATATATATATATATTATACATGTATTATATTTATACGTGCACGCTCGGGCAGGGTGTACGGCAGGCAGTGTGTGCGTGCCGTATACGTGCACAGTCGCGTTACGTGGGTTGCCCTCGCCATGCTCCAGTAGGCTCGCCGATTTTTGTTCATTAACAAGACACCACGGCGTTGGATTGTCGGCCTGAGTTGCGCACCGGTCGAGATCAACGTGCGTGCGTGTACAGTGCCAGATAACGACGACAACGATGAAGTCGACGACGACGATGGCTGGCACAGGCCGAGCAGGACGACGAACCGTTTGTAGTCAGCTTTTCGACCGTATGGAGAAAACGAGGGACGCGTGATTAGACGATGGGACGAGGGTGATTAGCCGGACGGCGGAACGTATGAATATTCAGCGCGCGGCGCTGATTGAAAGTGTCTCGCGAAGTGTCCTGTAGATTGGAGGAGGAGGAGGAGGAGGAGGAGGAGAAGGAGAAGGAGGGGCAGAAGGAGGAGGTGGTAGCGGCCTCTCGCCGATAATCAACTACGGCGGGCAATTTTCATTTTTCTTCTCCGCACCGGCACCGAGTGCGTTTCACATTTTCCGGCAAGGTGTCGCAATAGATCGAGCTGCCCGATACTTTCTTACGTGCGGCCCGGTTATTATTCTTACGTCACGTTACGAAAGCGATGCGCCGCTCGCTCTTTATTGTCTGCGCATTATTGGGGTCGATTGGCGCGGATTTGCCCAGCCGGTTCGATGCCGTTCGCCGACGACATTGTACTCGATCGAGACGGATGTTTATGGCGCGAGCTGTACGCCGGATTAATGTAGATATATGCATTCGTGATTTGCTCGTGTGCAGGGGACCGCGTGCGGCTCGTACGGTGGCCAAGCAACGGGTAATGGGGTTAATGAGCGGGAGACTTACCTTTTTGTTGTCGCTTGCAAGCTCGATCGAGCGCCGATGGTAATCCCTCGTTGGTAGATTGCGCCGACGAGGAGAGGATACGCCTCGCGTGAATATTCATGCTCGGCCCTCGGCTCTAAGTGCTTGCGGCCCGACGTAAAAGCTGCGTAATGAAGACTACCTGGAACGATTATTGAGGGATCGGTTGGGGCACATTGTCGGGAAAATTGGCTTCCGTCAACCTGCGGGTTTACGATTTTTATAATTGTCCCCGCTGAATGACACGCATTTTTCGCCTATGGGAAAGTGATTATCAGCGAACTGATAATTATGGGAGTTCAGTAACGGCGGTGCGATAAAGTATGGGGAATGTTGCGATAAATATTCTTCCGATACATTGAATGTTATTATTAATGGACGTAATGGAGTCTCTAGTGTTATTTATATTCTGCGTCGTATTTGCCCGTTTGGAAGAGGCTGCGTAGTGGCTATCGAGAGGCGGGCAGTCATCAACCTGCCCATCGACCAATCTGTCCGCGATAAATTTCCAATGGGCACGTGAGAAAGAATGCGTCCAGCCACCGCGAAGCAATGAACTTCTTCCTGTGTCGAGCAGTTCTCACATTCTCCG
This sequence comes from Anoplius nigerrimus, assembly GCA_914767735.1. NCBI lineage: Eukaryota > Metazoa > Arthropoda > Insecta > Hymenoptera > Pompilidae > Anoplius > Anoplius nigerrimus. The sequence goes on along the minus strand of OU612088.1, from coordinate 10,601,527 downwards.
CGGATCGACAAACGCTCCACATTCCTCATCGCGATTCCGTCGGATTAATAAACATGATCCGTGAACCCGGGCGAGAACTTATACAGAATCCTGAGCTTTTACTGCGGCAGCTCAAGGGCCGACACGAACTACGTCGTAGTGATCCACAGAAGCAAGGGCAGAATCGAATCGAAGGAACAAAGCGAACACCCCGCGAAGAGTCTCAGAGACAGACTGGGAACCCTCGCTAGGTGGTAATGGGGGAGAAACTTCTCCGGATTCCTCCGGGGATTCCTGGCGGGAGTGTTCGTTTACGAACCGAGGAGTTGCATAATGTATCGACGTTTTCGCGTGAGACTCGACGCAGTTTTGACTCTTCTTCCTTCTCTACCCCAACGCGTCGAACGGCAGACCGCACACTCTCCTCTTCATCTGCAGGCTGTATCCCGTGTCCGTCTACACACATATTCGAACGCAGCGCTGTGTGTCGGTAGTTCCATAACGATGATACGAACCAACACAGACAGCCTGCCGGCGCTTACAGGAGCGTTAGAAGCGCGTCGAGAAGAGGAGCCAGAGTTGTTCCTCGCTCGAGCAATTTCTTGATGCATATTGTCACGCGTTGTTAAGCCCCGAGAGCACCGCCATTACGGCCAGTTGGGGGATCGGAGAGAAGTAGGAGGACGAGAGAGGCGAAGCTGGACGGCGAGGCAGTAGGAGGAAGAAGGTGCAGAAGCTAGACTGCACGGTTCTGACGGCTACTGCACGTCGCTACTGCATCGGCTCTCTGACCAGTTAAACTGCCAGCATCGCCGCGGATCATTACTGTTTACGTAAGAGGCATCGGTGGTACCGGCGTAATCTGCTTTGAATGCGTTGCACGCACGGGCTTCCGAGTTTCCACGTTTCCACCCTGCTGTAGGACAAAGCATTCTGCGTCGATATAAATCGACCCACTCTACGTTCGTTCCCCTCGCACTCGGACCCTGGCTCCCAATTTCCACCCAATACGCTTCATCCGACTCACCTGCCATTGTTACCATTTTCAAGACACGATTTTGCTCGAGGAAGTGCTATTGAAATTCCCGGCTGATCGCCGAAGAATCTGCATTTCTCGGAGGAACCGCGTTCTTGGCGCAAAACACGTCCGCGGAGCACTCTCATTGTCAGTCATCGTCAGACTGATCCGAGGACCACACGCGAGCCAGCTCGTAACGAGTCTCCGCGCTCTGTTCAAACACAGCACCCCCCCCCCCCCCTCATAGAGGAGTCCCTCGAACTGAGCCGGGACCCTGGTGCAAACTCGTTCCGGCCATTCGTAGCTTCGACGCCGGCCTCTTTTACCTTCGGTCTTAACGGACGGAAAGAGCTTCTGGCCGCGCTTCTAGCCATGCTCCTAGCCGTGCTTCTCTATCCGTGCTTCTATCCGCGCTTCTAGCCGTGGCCCGATCCGTGAGAGGGATAGTCGGTAAAGTACGCCAGCGTTCAGCGGCCATAAACAATGGTTTTAGCGAGTGCGCGTATATAGGGGCACACCGACCGGTACGGAACGGGGACTAACACAGCCTCGTGCCACCCGGACGCCGACTCCCACGGTTAGGAGAGGAGTCGGAGCTGACTCGGGGCTGACTCGGAGCCGGAGTCCTCCCCCTCGACGAGCGGACTATCCGGAGTCGTGCAAAGCAACGCTGGCCGGTCTTTACGCGCACTTTCGTCCCGCGACTCACCCACTTTGCTTTACTTAAGGTCGTTCGAGTCCGACGGCCTCGCTCTGTCAAACGATCGTCTTCTGCCTCCTTTGCCCGACGTTTACGCCGCTCTCGCGAGCTACATTCCGAGTCCTATTAGAGGAGGGTTAGCCCTGGCTGGCTGCCGGGTGGTAGTAGTGGAGGTACGATGCCAGCACGAGCCCAGCCAGCGAGTTCCCTGCCGCGGCTTCCGAGAGGCAGGCTAAACAATCGAGGTGGGTTTAAACAATCGACTCTCCGTCGTTTGAGATCTGTTAGGATCGCTTTGCTGGTAACCGTGCCGGACGAGCGAGCGTTTGAGAGTTTCGCAGGGCATTTGAGGAGGTGGTAAAAGCGTGCGTTGCCTTCCGCTGATGGCCGAGCCAGTCCAGTGTGGGTATTTCGGATCAGCAACCTTGCGAGAGCTCGCTCGGAGGGTCGTCAACGTTTCTTGCTGCTTCCTTGCGGAAAGGGAAAGGCTCAGGATGATTCGACGTCGTTTATCGTTCGTTAGAATTGTTTTGGTAGCGACCGGTTGCCGATCCGGCGCAGCTCGCGCTCTTCGCGCTGTTTGTGGTTCCCACAGACAACTGTGTGCTTTGGCTAATTTATCGCCCGCCTCGGCGGAGGACGACGCCGCGGAAAGTATACCTTTCCGCGCTTTAGAATTTCTATCCCGCGAACGCGATCCCAGAAATTTCACTTTTACGGAGAACCGTTCGCAGAGCTCCCCGCCCGCGTTCGCGTCACTACTGGTTTAATATAAAGGCAGTTACGCCGTTCGCGCTTTAACCGGCTTTCTTTTCTTTCTGAATTATAGACCTCCGACCGGCGACACGCTCGTTCTATTTTTATCCCACTACCGGTCGGACAACTTTTGCAATTAATGAGATCGCATTAATATCGCGACGTATCGCCGGCCAATTCGTTCGCCATCCTGTTATCTGATTCCCTGCGAACGTTAGAAGTGCGTAGTAATATTAACGTCCCACATCGGTCCGGTCAAATTCGATCGTCTCGAAAAATGTCCGACCACACGCCATCGTTTCACGGAGCGTGCGAGCCCAATTCTTGGTCGACGTCCGGTTGGAATGTTCGACGCAGATTCGAGTGGCAGACGAATAGCAGGCCCGACTCCCGCGCACGCTCGTCCGCATACGTTTTGCGATGCGAAACGGCGGAACGCGGGTAGCCGTTTCGAATTTCACGGATGGCCGACGAGGAGCCGAAAGATGACGACTGCCCCCAGCCGCTCTCGACGATCGTTCTTCGCCGAGATTGCACGCTCCTTTTTTTACCTGGCCGAGCGGAGCGTGGAACCGACCCGCTGAATTCGATTCACAGGTGGGCGAACGAGAACGTTCCTCTCGCTTTCTTGAACCTGCCCGGCAGAACGACTCATGCAGATCTCGGCCGATCGCGGACACTACGATTTATCGAACTGGTACCGGACGAATAATATATACGGTGCCGGTCCGATAAAAGTCGATTAACGCGCGCGCGCGGCTTGAGCGGCTGACGTGCAGCGCCGAGTCGTCGGGCGGTTAACAATGCACGAAAGCATTGACTATCGAGCTACTTTCATCCGGCCGACGGTCAATCGGATGTTGGGTAAACACTCGTTTTCGATCGGTGGACGTTAGTCTAACGGGCTTCGAGCCGCTTTGTCGGCGACTGCAGCTTGGGAACGTCGTTCAGGGATGATCGGTTGGAAGTCGGCCGAAAAGCCGGACTAGACGAGCGCCGCCTACAGCAGGAACGAAATTACGCTTCATTCATCCTTTCATTCAGCCCGCGCTCGCCTTCCTCCTTTCTGGCCTCTCTGGCTCTTGGCCGAGGCCCGATGTGTCCCTTCCTCGGCGGCCTTCTCCCGTGGTAATAAGCAAAAAAGATCACCCGGCAGGCCATTACGTAGAAAGGAGCGAAGAAATTATCTACTCGCCCGGCGTAAAAAGCGTGGCAAAGGCGATTCCACCGCGGTTGGACCACCGAGACTTATTTTTGTAATCCGCCTGCCCGTCCTGTCGACGTTCGAGATATACACGGACGGCGAGCGCTGACTTCGAGATATATACCTAGGCCACGTCGGCCGACCGTTGTCCTGCGCCACATTCTTGCAACATCGGATTTCGAGTCGGCGATCGTGTCACTGACCGAAAATACGCAACGGTTGTTCGATCGGAACTTTGTTCTGTTATCTACACATCGAATTTTTCTCTTCGCGAAAGTGTACCTTGATGCCGTCATTTTTTACGTTTAACACCCTATAAGGGTTGCTAGGTATGATGCGCCTTCGTCGTTCGGAACTTTGTCGTGCTATGTTCGCGGAAACTGATACTGTAATTTTTTCATTATGTCGGACGGTAAGGGTTGTAACGATGTGCTGATGTTTTCTTTGCAGACAGAGACGAGGGGTTGAACCCACGCCTCGCCCAAGGCACCGAGGTGTTGTCCGAAGTGATAGAAGAGGGTGGCGGGAGGAGAGGGTTGGAAGGAGGGTGGCGTGCTATGATCAGCATGGAGCTTCCGGCGCACACGACGCAGCATGGTGCTCTTCACCTGGGGGTCGGGGTCGGGGTCAACCCAGGTGATCCAACCGGAAGCGCCCTGGCCGCCATTCATCCGCATCCGCAAGACCCTCTAGCCATGCACCACCACAATCACAACGCTGCGACACCCGGAGGTATGCATGAGGAGTCCAAGAAAAAACGTATGTTTCTTCTTACGAATCCACTTTGACGACTCACTCTAGAACTGTAATTGGATGTTGTCGGCAAATGCGTTATCATAACATAAATTTTCAAAAATTTTGTATTGTATACGATGATAATAGTTTTAATTCCACGTCAATTCAACTAATGGAACAAATTCAATCGCATTTGCTGCAATGTCCTCGCCCTTTAAGCTAACTTAAATTATACGTATCGATTGAGCAGGGTATAGTCAGAAATATTTATCGTTCGATATAACCGGTATTAAATAAGCACCATTCGAGATTTGCACGTTTCCACTCTAAATTGATAAAGCAAGAAGCGGTTCCTCCCCTGACGTCTCTAATAACTTCATACCCGGGCACGTTCTTGCGGCCGCCTCGCAATTAATCGGCCTCCCGTTTTTGCTCGAATATTCATATCGCGCCATCTCCCGATGCCCGCTGTCCGTTTCGCGATCGGAATCGATCGTTTTGGCGTGAAATCGCCCCTTTCGGCACTCGCCGCCGGCGAAACGAGTCGCATAGTCACTGTTTTGTCGGCGTAATTGGTATTCTTCTTGTCCGCGTTGTCGAGTCCGAGGCTCGAACCCCGTAAAAACCACCCCGAGCGATGCCGGCACTTGTACAGATACTGGTTTCTGCAGCCGACGGCGCGGATCGCCACACTTCCGAACTCGCGTGGAATTCGATCTGTTGCCGGCCAACCAGCTTCTTAGACAATGTCCCGTCGGAACGTCGATTTCCTCCTTCATATCTTTCCCGCGTCGCGCTCCGACATCCGAACACTCCCAACTTTTTCCTCCACACGCTTTTTCCGACTAACGTTACACGTTCCATGTCCGTTACGACGGATACGCGCGCCGTACAGATACCTCAATTTTCCGCTGATGTAAGAGACAATTTTTATGGCCATCGTCTACCTTCTTCGAAAGAAAAGTTGTGTTACGTCCAGATATGTCCTCTCGTTAAGCATCAATTATCTTTTCCGCCGTCTCCTTCTTTCGCCACTTTCGATATCGTCACAGTCCGTTCGCCGACTCACATCTTCATTACGCCCTCTCCTCGTCGGACGTCGACGAACGGCCGCAGGTTCTTCCTGAAAAGTTTCCCAGCGGCAGTTACGCGTCGGCCATCCTCGCTTACCGAATCATAATTACCCGATTGCGCGGCAGCGCGGGAAAATAAAGCTCGATGATTCATCGGCACTCCGACGCCGGCCTCTCTCCGTCTATCTTATCGGCACACGGTTTTTCACAATGCGGCGCGGTCCGCAGCAAAGCGACGCTCAGCTTCTTGTTCTCTCGCACACCGCGAATTTTTACCCTCCGGGCGAAGGCATGCGTAGGCCGGATTATTACCGGGTGGATAATTAGTCCCGTGCATACCATTACGGGCATCCACGCGGCGAGGGCAGGAGTGCCCGACAGCGTCCTGGTCGTCTTGGTCTTGTTCGTTCAAGTTCGACGCTGGGAGAAGCGACAGCTAATCATGCCTCGCGACACACTGCGCCGGCCAATAGGAATGTGGAACCTTCGGCAAAAACGGCGAGGCACGTGCTTCGCAGAAAACCGCGATAAATCTTCGTCGACGGGCCCGCGATGCTTCTATTACGATCACGCCGCGTCACGCTCGCTGAGTGACTTTACGTACGGTAATATTTAAATTGAACCTGCTCGCAGGTTGATCCTTGGGGTTGTTACCCTTCTCTATGATTTTGTATGAAACTGGTGTTGAAGATTTGTCTTCAGTCGATTAAACGTAGTTGAACATTAGAGTAGTACTTTGAGTCGGTTACTGATCAAATTGATTAAGATTCTATAAATTGGAAACAATAACAAAGTCAAAATACAAGAATGTCAAAGAAGAAATGGTCGATTTTACAGTATATTTTTTATGATAATTCCACTGCAATATGCTGGTATTAACGAACGAATAGTCTGAATTTCGAAAAAATTAGCTTCAAATAACTTTTCGAAAGCTAAGAGTCACCGTATACCGTTCCACCGCATTTTATTTTCTATTAATTTCTATTCGCTGAACTTAATCAACGAGCGTTTACAATCGTAAAACTGAGTTGACGACTGTCGCGGGCGAATGTCAAATACCTCGGTAGCCTGCGATTCCGTTAATGGGCAAGTCCCGGCGTCGAATATCAATTTGAGCAGTTATCGACGCGCGCCCACAACGACGTCGAAGTACGAGCGGTAACAATTTCGCCGCGAACGCATACACATATGGGTTTATAGGATCGTGAAGGGTCGAAGGTTGATCGGTGGCTCGTACGTTGTAATTTTACGACGCTACTCTGTAATCTGCGGGTAAACGAGTCGTCGGACGATCGTCCGCGAGAGTCGTCTACGGCCATTTAGAAGGTTGGCCAGCGTACGGGGAAGGTTGCTTAGAAAACGCTGCCGATCTTAAAGGAGCGGCGATGCACGCCGCGATTTATCATCTCGCTGGGGCAACGTCGAACGGACTAATTAAATTCCACATCCACGGGGTACCGGACGATACGTGCTGCGGGGTACCACGGATTTCTTCGTTCAAAGACAGCCGGAACGAGGCTCGCGTGAAAGACGGCCTTGTTCTGTACGAAACAATCGAGTTAGCTGAAGCTGCACGAACACACTCGCTCGGACGCCACACGGACGCGAGCCGGCCGTACGTGATGTGTATGCACAGGGTGATCGGAAAGTCGCTGCCGCAGGTTGGGAACACGCGATGGCACGCTACAGGTTAATTTGAATAAAACAAGACTCGTCGAACACTGAGATATCCTGAAAATATAATAAGAGCTTACGATGTACAATATCGTGATATTTAGTTTCGGAGACAATTCAGACTGCTGACAGTGTGGTCATGTATAAAAATAGGAAATCGACCGATTCTATAGTAGGGTTTACGTAATCGAGAATTTTGTAACACCGACGATATCCCGATGATATCCCTGCCCTCATGCCGCGTACAACGGCGGCAGTATAAGTACAACAATGGCGGTAAATATCCCATAACTTTATGCCGCGGCCGGCGTCGATCGTCTGAATAAAACTATCGATAAAATTCCGGACGAATATAGCTCAGCCCGTGAGGAGTTATCGCGCGTCCAGGTGATATCTAGTAGACTGCCTGTAACCCGTGCACTGTCCGGATTTTATGGCACGGCCATCTACGACAAGTGCTTAACTGTCTCCAACTCCGCGGCCTTGCGTTGCATAAGCGATATTATATAGAGGCGATATCGTGCGGTCCATAACGTACGCACTTCGCGGCGTATAAAGTGCACGAGGGGCCGTACGTATTGTCCAGCGAATTCTCCGCTTGACAGAGAACGGCTGAACATCTGGTGCGGCCAGTCAATCGGGCTGCTACGAAAATGGACGTTGCACAATGGAAAACGCCCGATCCGAATTATACACCGCGCACAAGTGTCCCGTGCATTCCAAGAATGAACGACTCTGTACGATACATGTTCACCCTCGTGGTATATAATGAAATAACAAAGGTCGATAAAATATAAAAATGATAGCTTTAACGACGCTCACTTTTTTCCCGAAGCCTTTGACTCGTACCTTTATTTCAGTTTGCAAGGTGGTGTAAATTGAGTATTTATTTTGGAACGGGCACAATCAAAGGTCAAGTTAATGATTGAATTCCAACTGTATGCTAAAAACAAAATCCTCCATTTCGTTTAAAGAAAAGTTGTTTATGTCACTTTAAAAATAAATGACATTTATATCAATAGATTAAGTGAAAAGCTTGTGTCGAGAAAAAATTCATTATTAATCCGAATATACTGAACCGTTCAGTAAATCTCGCGTCGCATCCGATTTCCTCGGTCCGATTCTAACGAGCACCCCGCATATGTAAAGCCGGCCGCGCACGTACATGATTATGTACAACATCGCGGGACGGTAGTGCGTTCGGAACGGTCGAGTGCCTTGCTGCCGTGGGGTGACGATCCTGGTCGTCCACTTGCCTTCGTCCTCTTGCCTTCGTCCTCTTGCCTTCGTCCTCTTACCATCGTCCTCAACCATCGTCCTCTAACCATCGCCTCCTTACCATCGTCTCCCGCCTCCGTCCCTCGCTGCGCGTGCAGACGGTCGTTCGGGACTCGAGGAAGAGAGCAGCGCTGGTTAAGAAAGATGAAAGGCCGCCGCCGTGGCAGCAGCCAGTGACACGGCATGAGCCTCGCGGACGGGTAGAGAAGGAGAAAGTCGGGAAGGAGGGTCGTTAAATCTAATGATATCAAGTATTTGACAAAGCGAGCCTCGGGCATCAAGCCTCGGACCACACGCGCAACCCGCGAGCACCATGCCAACAGCGCACGCCCATGATTGGCTCGTGAGTGGCGGGTTGTATCACAGAACTTCCTGTCAGGACGATGAATTAGTCCAAGACCCGCCACGCTAATTAATCTGGCCGAGTACAACAACGATTGCTCGACATTCATCCCGACGCTACTTACGACCGGGAGAGATTTTGATAGATGTTAAATGTTCATGCTAACGTTGTCGTTCGGGAAACAAAAAGGTTTTGACGAATGTCTGGGTGGGGGTGGGGTTGATTGAACGGCGTAGCGGATGGAATTCTAAATATTTGTCCTATCACGCTCCTCGACGTCGGACGATTCGTATAAAATTGATTGTGGGGGACCACCGTGATACTGTAACAGATCGTGATGGCATGAGACAGATAACGGTTATTCTTACGGTCAATAAAGCCGGTCAAGGGACATCTCCGTTAATGCTTATAATTTACTGTCAATCCGGGAGAGTCCGTTCGTTTCTCCCATCGTTCGGGCTACCTTCCTTTTGTTTAGCAATTATCTCGCGTTATCGGACGCAGGCCGATCGGCTTGAAAATGAATCTGCTAGTCGTCTCGAGATGACGCTCGATCTTTAATCGAGACACGTCGTAAATCGAGAGTGCGCAGTTACGCGCATGCAAATTGTCCTTCGCGGTGATTATCGGTCATTCGATTTTATTTATCTATCCTTCCGTAAAACGACTGATTGAATACAGCGCGCTCTAACGTCAAACCATGTTGTACATTAATTGCATCACTGATTAGTTTTATCTTTACAGAGTTGAATCGATCGTGCAGGTCATTCATATTATTTTTCCATTTTCTAATCATCTCTTGATCCAAACGAAACAGTGTTCTATTATGGAGTAGTTTTCACTTTCAAACGTTTCATTTATCACAACCACAATTATCTCTGCCACTTTATGCTTATTTTTAGAATCCCCGATCGGAAGTTAAAGTAAACATTGTCAATACGGTATTATAAGCGATAATTATGGCTCATCATAAATTGGCCTTACGCAATCTTATCAATGATCGAAAATGATTTGTCGGTCGCATCTTCCTCATTGTCCTCAACAATGTTAATACTCCGAACTCGTCTCTTTGTTACCCAGGAAACTTTATTATGTCCCGTGCGCGCATTATAGTTTTCCTCGTAAACGACCTCGCACCTCTAATTACATCAAACGAGCAACGAAATAAACGCACCTCCATATACAACGCCGTTGTCGCCTCGCAGGAAACGTCCCGACTACGATTACTTTTTCTTATTCGATCCGCAATTTTTACCTTTTCCCGACTTTCCCGTCTCGCCGGTTCGCCCGACAAATGTTTTAATTGCATTCTGAAATTACCGGCGCGTTGCCGGCACATCGAGCCGATAGTGAGGCATGTAGGTACCGGACCTCGATTATCTCTAATGGCGCGTAGCTGCGCGGTTGCATTAATTTGTAATTAATACGGTGTGCGTGCGCCCTTCTCGCCGCGGCGTAATGTCGATCGCGCCGGATTATATGGTTTAGTGACCTCGTGCGTAATAATTATTTCGAACACCCCGAGGCCGTCGAATGTGACACGCTTTTCCTCCCTGCGCAATCGGCGGCGGCCAGTTCGGCGCAGACTCGCAACATTGACGGCGAGGAGCAAGACTGAGGCGCGAAGTACAGTTACGGGCGCGGACCGGTTTGAATTGCGTCCAATCGTGAAAATTGAACACCTCCAAAGAAAGATGAAAGATGATTGGATAATACTTGGGGATGACAGGCGAGCACGTACGGCGTGTCAGAGTTATTCGCAAACGCCTGACACGTTCTTTGAACCTGCAATCGGTGTAATGACGTCTAGTTCATCACGTTGCATGTCGATCGAAGATGTTTGACAATAAGCAGGCGAATTAGCATGTGGCGCAATAGATCTCGTACACGTTCAATCGGACGCATCAAAGAATCCTCGGTTTTTATCGACGACAGGCGCCCCGTAGTACGAATCACATACATTCGAGACGATCTTTCTGCTTGCGATCGATATAACGACGTCTAATTGATCGCATTATGCGTCCGTCCGAAGATTCACGCGGTCGAAGTGGCTCGAAGAGAGGCGGGCGAGTTAAAATACGACGAGTCGGATCTTGTACAAGGATATTAATCTCATTTGCATGAAAACTGTCCGCCCCTGTAGGAGGACGTCGCTCTGATGAACGTAACGCGGCGCGACCGGCCTCGGGAAGTCGCTGTCCCGCGGAATTAACGAGTTAATTTTGTAGCACATACTCGAACGGGCGCGATATCCGCGAATGGGGAGACTCTCGTCGTCGGTGCGGAACGTTGTAGGCCGCCTGCATCGAAATTTATCGCTGACACACTCGGAATATTAATTCCGCAATAAGCCGAGACGCGCGACGCTTTTCTTCGGATAATCGATCTAAAGGGCCCCTATTTGCGGAAACTAAAAATAACGTCCGGGATCTGAATGTCGGTATTGCCGGTCGTGCGAAATAATCGTGACACGTTATTTGCGAAGAACGTTGTTGGGAATAGGAACGATTGACACTGTGCGATAATTTCATTAGCTAACGATTGAGTCATTAAAGGCGCGCTTCTGTCTTCGACTAATTAGGCACATTTTCGTGATCATATGAATGTTAATTAGGCCGTGAACGAGGCAGGGTTATAAATATACGCACGTACGCGAGCTTATCTGTTTGCAACATTTTCGCTCGTTACCAGAAGATCCGTCATATCGGCCATCTCGCTCGGACGACTTACAGCTGAATACGAAATTGCGCCTGAAACGTCATCGCTCATGCTGCAATTTTATTCTCCCCGCGCGACACGAAAATGAATATCATCGATTCAGATTGTTATCGCGAACATGCGTGTCCGATCGGGGAGCCGCGAGAATCTATTAAAAGGAAATATCCTTCGCGCGAGCGTGCTCATAGGACGCTACCAATCAACGGGTACCCAGACACACACATACTCATACCCAGACACTATCATCTCTCCGGCTCCCTGTCTGGCTACTAGAAAATCCGTCATGCCGTCGACCGGTTCCAATCGATCCGCGCGCTCGCCCCATAAAAATCCTCCTAAACGCCATTCTTCCCACGCATTTTAACCCTACCCGACACGAAAATGAACCCCGCTAGTTTCGCTCCCGCGGCCATGAAAGTCTGGCTTCGCGCCGTAAGGATCTACTTAAAGGAAATATCCCTCTCCTCGTATTGCGCTCGGCACCAAGCGCGCACTCGCACACTCTCAACTTTCCCTGGTGGGGATTCCCAGCGTGGCAACCCCCATGGAACAGAGCTGACTGGCAGCACGTAATATTTCGCACTGTGCGCGCGCGCGCGCGCACTCACGGTCCGCATAGAGAAGCGCGGAGGCACACACGCATGCGAATTCATACGAACAGAGACCCTCTATACAGAGACCAGTCTGGCGTCTGTATACGGCCAGCGTTCGGGGATGAGAGATAGCGGCGGTTATTTATGGGGTTAAATAAAGGAACACAGCGCGATGCCGCGATACCGTGCACGAGTACAAATAGGTTGCCGTGCAGGTTAGCATCGCGCCGCTGCAAGTCGTCATGACCTGCAAGGAGCGCGCAATGCGCTTCTTTGAGAGTCGTCATGAATTGCGCGCCGATCTTTAATAGCCCTGCGCATCGCGATGCGCGGCACCGAGCAAGTGCGCAATATGTACACCGCGAATCCGTAATGCGCGTCGAATAAGTCGCGAACGGATTCCTTCGGCAGGCTGACTAATCGATGGACTTTTTGCTTTCTTTCCGCAGATGACGGTGGCCACGGGATGAATCAGGACGGTGAGTGAACGTTTGACTTCGTCTTTAGACGCGCGCAGGTGCGATGATGCCGGTGGACGGCATTGAAAAGGGGGTTATTAATCGAGCGTAGATTAGTGGAACGTGGAAGATCGCGAGGCGAGGATCGATTTCGATCCGACCGCGAACTAGTTATCGGTGACTTCCACCGCGTGTATCTCTCGTTCGTGAAGGTGTAAGACAGGGACGAGAATCGTCCGCAAATTGGTATGTCATCAATCTACATCCAGCTTATCGCCGCTGGTCTAAGATCGCGCCCCGGGAAAACTTCCCGCGTAGATTCTCGACATCATAACTTCGCGAGCTTTCATTAAATCAAAACAAAACTGGCCGCGAAGGGGAGGGACGAACGAACGGATAGAGGCGAAGTCCGTCACGACGTTCTCGCCTCAGTCCTCGCATTATCTCGCATCGTCAGGGAAGTGAGGCCGAGTGAGAGATGGAAGGGGAGGTAAAAAAAAAAGGAGCGGAAGGTACGAAGATAGTTGGAGGCTGACTAAACGAGCCTGCCGCGACTGTATCAAGATGCTCGATCGCTTTCCACTTGGCGATCCACGCGAGTTGGACGGAACAGCCGAAGGATCGCCCGGACGAGCTGTAGGATCCACCACCGGCACGATGTTCGCATAATTTATGCCAATGACGTACACGCCTCGAACTGTATATGCGCGGTCCTCGTTCGCGGTAGGTGGGTGGTTGGACTGGCTGGGTGGTGGTGATGGTGGCAAATCGCCGGAAGGGGAAGAAGGACGCAAAGGGAGGTTGGGGGAGTGTGTAAGGGTGTCCAACCGAGAAAAGAAGGTAGGAAGGAAGGAGAGAGCGAGAGTGTCGGCGAAGGTAATCACAAGTTTAAAGGGTAAACGGTCGGCAAGGTGTGAGGCCGGCGCGAGGCCCCTGGAGGTCTGGCGTGCTCAATATTCAACAGGTATTTACATTCGCAAATTGTTTACGTCAGCCCACGATGAAATCTGTCAGGCTTTCGTTCGCCGGCCTTAACAACCTCTGCCTTCTTTTTCTCCCGTTTCTTTCGCAGCGTTGTCTCGCCTCATCCTCCCTCTCTCACTCGGGTGACGAGTTTCACTCTCCGTCTGCTCTCCATTCTTCCATCGTTTCTCTCTTACTCTCTCTCTCTCTGTCTCTGTCTCTCTCCCTCCCATCCTTTCGCAGCAATTACGTCGGGGGTATTAATCAAGCGACGATGGAGCGAGGTCTTGATTTTCGTGCAGGAAACGTGTGCCAAGCGCAAATTTCCATCGCTCGCTCGCTCGTTCGTTCGCGATGCGCTACCAGAGAATCCGGCCTACCGCCCGGCTCGATATGGTTATTAATCTGTTAAACCGCGCGTCCAATTAGCGGCGCTATAATGTCGCTGGCGTTTGCGCATGATTAATAAGCGCGCGAGCGGACGCGCGCAACACTGTTGCGATTTTGATGTCGCTGAGGCGGCAACGGTATTAATTACGCCCGGAGTTTTTAGACCGTCCTGGCCCCGCGGGCAATCAATATTGTTGAGCGGGACTAATTAAACATAAACGCGGCTCGCCGATGCGTGGCATAATACATATTACGTTTATCAGTGCTGCCCGGCGACCAACGTAAGCGCGAAACCGCGCGATGCATCAACTTCCGAACAATTCATTATACTAAATTCACTGAGGGCAAAAAAGGCCGGCTAACGACTGCCGACGAGTCGTAACCTTAATTAGAGACGTAAAAAGATGAACTCTTAATTAAATTGCAATAGACTGGCCGATATCTGCTGATCGCTAAGTGCCGCTGAACACTCCCTCGACAAACTCGGTACTACCTTTCTGCAGAACTTTGACATCCCTTCCTCTCTACGTCGGATTTCATGGTCCGACGACTATTACAGGGTTGTCACCGTATTCGGGACGAGCATCGCACCAGCTGCACTTTACACCCCGTCACGCATCGGCATCCACTCGCAACGTGCGGCTCTCTTTGCCCACGGTCCCACCTAAGAAGCGTCTTCTCACAGAAGACCGGAGAAGCGTTTGTTAATGTTTATCGCCCGGTTATTAATACGGCGCGGATTACGCGCGCGCTGGCGCGCTCACGCACACCGCGGTGCGCCTGTGGTTTCGCTGCGGCGGTTATGCCAGCGCAGGCCGGTCCTAATTATAGCGTAACACAAGCGCACCGCATGCTGCGCTTACGTAATCTCGCGATAATGCGGCTCTCCGCGTCCATGGAGCCCGGGACTGCTGGCCGCCGCATACCTGGCCTGCCGACGGAAGCATTTGCCTCTCTGCCTCGCTTACGAGCCGGTCCAGGGGCGAGGAGGCATTATCTCGTTTGCCAGGATAATGACATCGGCCGGGAACGATCCTTACCGAACGAAATCTCGATATCGAGATATGCCTCCTCTGCCTCCGACTCCGTCCGCGTTATGCAACCGAACTGATCCTCGACTTCGGCCGACTTCGAAGGGTCCACCTGGCCGGAGTCCAAAATTATCTCATTAAAATTGACCCCCGCGATGCTCGGTCGGGTCGAAAGTGGCCGCTCGCTTCTCAGTCTTCGGCCGCGGGCTGAATTAGAGGAATGCCTCGCTCGCGCGATAAAGTGCGGAATTAACGATTGCCCGTGGACAATGTCAATCGGTAGTAGGTACATGCCCGGCTCGAAGTATCGGCCCGTAAAAGTGCGCGGCCAGCCTAACGGTACCTACTCCGATAGGAAGGCAGTGCCGGTGCCTATCGTCTATCAATATGACGCCGCCTCCCCGAACGATTCAGGAAGCGTGCCTCGGTTCCTTTCTTCTTCCTCTCCCGACTTCTTCCCATCCGCCGCGTTCTCCTGCCCGCTCGCCGAGCAGCGTGCGATCGGCGGGAAGCGTGGCCGATAGTATCGGTCCACCCGACGGGCAGCGGGATAGCACGCGTTATCGCGGATGCCCCCAGTCGACGTTTCGAGGAACATCGAGCTCTCTCCCGCGAGGTCAAACCTCGCTAATGCATTCGCTGCTACCAACCGTTCTCCACCTGTTGCCCGCCGCATCGCGAAAGTGTTTGCCCTCGCGCGCAGATAAGTTAATCGGCCGACACCGGCTGCTCGCGATTCGCAGCCCGTTCGCGGAAGGGCTTAACGTCTCAAGGAGGCCAAAGGAGACGATCCGCGGAACGATCGGATGAACGATCGGTGGAATCGCGAGCACCAGCTAGACGGAGCAGGATAGGCGCTCGCTGCAGTCGAGAGCGATCGGAAAAAAGGACAATGTGGCCGGAACACGCAACTGCCGAAGTATGCTATCCCGCCGCAGGCCGGGCCGACGTTCCTTTTTCCGCTCCTCGAATATCCCCCGGGAAGGCTAATAAGACGCGAGAAAAGTCGGCGATAAAGTAACGGCCGCGGCGGACGGTGATTTAAGGCGTCGCAGCGGCCATAATTCTCGGGCGAGTAACGTTTCTGCGATTCGACAAAGTAATACGGCCGGTTCAACGAGCACGCTAATCAACAAAACTGTTTCTCCGACTGGTATCTGATGCACACACGCCGGACGAGCGAGGGTATATTGGCCTCTCGCGCAGGAAAGGACTCGTAGGCAGGCGCACGTACGCTAACGTACACGCACGTGCATACTACGTACGTACGGGCGCTGCCGATACGTGCACGGATACAGGCCGGACCCACACAGATGCGGGTTTCATTCGTCTCTGGCATAAATGGTACGTACGTACCACGCCCGCGCACGCGAGAACTCGCTCGGCCGAACTGAGCGCTTGGAAAGGGAAGCGGACGGAGAGACAAGGAACGACAAAGTTTCGCGACGTGGAGGAGGGGGAGGTGGGGGGGGGGGGGGATACCTAAGCACAAAGACACTCGCGCAACGGCGAATGATTTGTATTGCTAAATAATCAGCGCCAGTTGTCTAAGAGTACTGGTTTAATGGCGAGTGGGGCGAGGGGGGGGGGGGGGGAGAGTTATAATGCGTTTAGCAATGTACACTGACCGTACAGTGGGACGAGCGTGTGCGTGTCTCTGGTTGTGTTCGTGCGTCGAAGGAGAACGAGGGAGTGCTCGGTGATTCAACGCTGCTTCGTCGTACTAATTTCATTGTGCCGATCCAGAATCCGGTGCCGTGGCGATCGCGTGTCAAAGAGGCTGCCCGATACGCGAAGAATCCGCGAGCAAAGCGTGGCCAAGACTTAGATAGTCCGTGCTCGTTCGGCAGGCAATTACGATTACCAGAAGCACCTTCTTACTTCGTCGATTGGGGCATGGTACGGTTCTGCAGTATCGGGACGCGATCGCGCAATTCCGCTGCGTCGCGTTTCTTCCACATCCCCCGCACTTCGTAATTCGCCTTATCGGGACAATTTCGATCGTCTTATCTCCCGGCCCGATGACGCTCGATCCTTTTTCTCCGCTCCCGCTAAGTTCGCGTGTCCGCGTGCGTTCTCTCCCTCCCGCTCGACTTTCTTACTCCGTTTAATTCGCCGTCGTAGCACCCCTCGCCTACTGCAGGTTCTTTTCCCAGTCCTTCCTCCGTATTCATGTTCCCCTCCCTCCTTCCTTCTTTACGGAAAATCGGACAACCGATCCCGGTCACAGGTGAAGTACACCGGCGATCGCCCGTACCGATACTCCGTTTACATGGGATCGGGCTTAAAGATGGAAACCGCTGGTTTCACTTCGAATTCCGCGCGGACTCTTCCTTTTCCCTGGCCCCCGGCACGTCGGGACGCCCGAGATACAATCGGTACAACTCCGGGCGTACACATAGTCGCGCGCGCACCTACGTTTACATATCTGCCGTCCGCTCGGCATCGTGCACGTACACAGACGATACCTAGACGATACGTCTATGTACGTACCTACGTAGCGCATGTCCATACGTGCCTGGCGCGCACGGACACGCGAACCGCCGTGCACGTGTGCACGCGCGTGTGGACAAGGGTGTGGCTCCGGTTTGCAACGGTATCATCGTCGTTGCATACCGATCATCGAAATCAAACTCTCCGTGGATCGGGCTTATTACGCTCGGAGATTGCGTAAGAAGGGTTGCCCTGTCGTAAAACGAAATTGACTGTCGGGAGGCATCGATCGAGAATCGCGTCGAATCGAATGCGTCAGCCGCCATGTCCGTTGAAAAAAAGAACGAGCGCGAGTTTAACGAATATCGGCCTTTTTCCCCGGCGCTCGCTTCCACTCGAGCCGTAAGCAGATTTTCAATGGCCTACGGCTGAAAACGCGCGATGCAAGGAAATCGGTATCGCATGCACCGCACGCTGAGTATCAATCATCAAAATTAATTTCCACGCTCGACGTATTTATTGCTTCACTTGCCTGAAACGAATATAGATTTAGTAAATACGGACCACCTGCGGTGCGCGGAATTCCTCGTTTACCATCGTAAAGCAGGAAAAGGTGGATGCCGTTTAAATACGTATTAATGCGATGAAATATCTTGCGCAACCGCGTTACGGTAAGCGGCGGTTATTTATGCAGGTCCAACTTGAAGTGGACGCTTTCCGTCGCTTCCTGAAACATGCTCCGATCCGGAAAATCTGTCCCCGACTCGTCAACGCGTTTGTTCCGATTCGCTGACACGATGATCCGCGACGATCCCGATGATCGGGCCAACTTTTCGGCGCCGAGCGTACCGTAGCCTGATTTGATTAATTGTCAAGCCTCTCCCGACAAGGCGTCGATAAACGTCAGCGAGGCGAATTACAAGTGCCGCGATAAATCACTCCGCACGATTTCCACCTCGGGCCATAAATCATTACCCGTGACCCGCGCACGCTTTTTTTGCCCATAAAAAGCAGCGGGCCCTCGACGGGTCAACAGTCAGTCGGCATCGAGCCATCGAGGCATCCTCGCGAACTCAATTAATCGAACTCGACCCGAGTCCGAAGTCAGGTACCGACCGACAGAAAAGTCGTCTCGATCGCGGAACGACGAGCATCGCGGCGTTCACTCTTGCTTTTCGCAGCGAACGATTCCTTCCACCCCTCGCCCTCCTCGCCCTTCCACTCCCGAGCCGGCGCTTTTTATAGTAACAAAATTGCCGGGTGCCGACTCCATCCTCGTCTCGCCGGGTGTAAGTCCCACTTAATTCGAACCCCGAGGTCTCGCCGCGTTCTCTGGTTAACCTACGTTAGCACCGGCGTATGTAGAGTATGCGAGGGCTTACGCGAACAAACGCGAACAACGTACATAAACATATACCTACACCAACCAACCCCCCGCTATAGGAACGAACGTACACCATCGAGCGAGCATACCTATTCTCGTTCGCCTATTCCGGTACGAATACTCAGATTCGCGCTACGCGCAAAGGTGTGCGACTGGTTCGCGCCACACGTACACCTATAACCGCCTAGGAGGTACCTGCTTTTCTGCTAATGTAAACGCCGCTTCGTAATGCTCGAGTACGGAGTACGTACGTACGTTCGTTCGGCCGGTACTTGCGCAAACAGTCGGAGGAAGTGCAGTTGCGAGAGAGAACCTGGCGACCGACAGCGGAGCAAAACTGGACTGGCTCGCCGTTCGTATACACGCTGTTACGTCTTAATGTTTCTTACGTTATTGCTCCGGCGTATCGGGTTTTATCGCCTGCTGCCCTCGCCCCATCCTTTGTCTTCGCGCCGTTCGACGAAAGAGGTCCGATTTTACGAGCCAATTTTTACCCGGCGTCGGCGTCGCTCGAATGAGGGATGATGACGAGCCTCGCATGAGGGAGTAGTCGCACAATGTTGCAGATCTCTGTGTTTCAGGTGAAAGTGCGCTCCTCTTCCTCCTTCGCGGTACTTAAAAATGAAGTAACGCTCGCCGCTAATGCGAGCTTGTAAGGAATGTCATTACACCGACGATTAGATAACGTATGAGAATTCTGTCCTCTGCGTCCACCCGCAGGGGGCTGCTCGCGGCGACTGGACAAGAATATATCTTTATCGAAATGAATGCACGCCGGGTACAATATGCAGCGTGGCTAAGCGGTTAATTACCGAGTTACGCAGTTAAATTGAATCGTAAGGCGGTCCGACCGTAAGAAGGGGCGGCTGATTCATCGTTCCCGAGGATGGTGCGTCTGTCAGTGCGGAGAATCCGGGTGCCTCTCGGAAAAAAGGGACGAGACCGGCCTCTATCGTCCGAGGCCGGGAAGATACGAGAATGAGAATTTCTTGGGGCAACTTTTTGCGACATCGGCCACGTAATCGCGAGTATGCAAACGCACGTGCGTAAGAGAGGCCCGACGACCCGAGAGCCGGCTCGATCATGCGTAACGCTCGGCGACCGGTAGCCGTGTTCGGACCTTTTGCAGATCGCGTGCACTGCTCGCCGCTCATCCTTTTTCGAAGGCCGCTCGCCCGGCAAAAAGGTCGACAAAAAGGTCAGCAAGAAGGTCGCCCGAGAAGGGCGGCCCGTGGGCGCACGCACCCCGTCGAACGTCCCCGATCATTATCTGGCGCGAAGATAAAACGATTGTGCTCGATGAAGGGGGATCAAAGGCAGGACTCAGTTAGCAGAGTTAGCGTCTCGCGTTGTCCGACAGATACATTTTGCGCCCAGCCAAGGAGATTAATAATTAGCGCGGACGCGCGCGGAATACTGATGCGCGTCTCCCGACCTGAAAGTCGAAAATTCCGTCGGCGGACGTCGATGAATACTGATCAGACGCTGCTCGCGACGAGGAGATGGTCGGTGGCGGCTAACAGGCGCGTCTGATACGCACGAAAATTATCGATCGTTCCTTCGAAATTGGTCGAGGAAAGAGGGTTAGACGCTAATCGCCGAAAGGCAACAGGCATCCTGGCTCGCTGTTGCTCCTGTTTCGAGCGGGTCGAGTCTGAAACTCGCTCGCGTCCCGTTACGAGCCTGAATCCGTATCGCTCGCGGGATGAGTAATGCGAGGGGAACTGGAGGCAAATCGATGACACGGGCCCCGGCGTCTTTTCCGCGGACGTTGCCCACCGCGATAGGCAGCCTCGCAATTAGCTCCTTCTGCCGACCGACGTCCTCGGTAATTACATGTACGCAGCGCCCAGGCAAACGGCCGCCTTCCACCCGGCGCAACGTTCGACCAGGCTTTTTACCCGGGACCGCTCCTCCGGTTATTATTAATAAGGCACACACCGCGGCGAAGCGGCCAAACAGAAGCATAGACGATGACGGAAGTCGAACTGGTTCGTCCGGCGTTGTCTTAATTACCCAAGGTTCCTTCCCCTCTCCCGCCACGGCACCCTTCCATCTCTCTATCTCGGCTGTCGGCATAAATCTCGCGCTAGTTTATCCTTTCGATGCCTTAATTACCGAGAAGGAACTTGAGTCAGAGGTAGGGGGGAAGAAGGAGGGAGGGAGGGCGAGAGAGAGAGAGAGAGAGAGCAGGCGCGCGCGCGCTCTTCGGCGCACGCCGCGATTGTCGAGCCAGCTTTGTTTGACTCCAATTAATTCCGGCCGCTACTTTCACGAGGAAACCGCGTAAAAAGGAACACGTCCGCGTCTAGACGCTGCCCCGTTGAATATATCGTGTGTCCGATTAGTCGGTCATAAATCCACCCGGGCGCCGTTAATTGCATCGTAAACGCGGCCGCTAATTTGCGCCGTTAATTGCCATTTCGGCGATGCCCGGCCACTGTTCGGAAGATGGATCAGTCCGACGAACTTCGACTGTACGAAAGAAACGCTGGTTTGGGAAAGGGGTGGGAGCGGAAAGTGGAGAGGGGGATGAAAGATCGAAGGCAGATCGGAGCTGCAGATCTCGTCTCGTCGAGGAGAAAGTAGCGGCCCGGGCAAAGACTATTCTGTCCCAGCTACTACTGGGCCGTATTATCCGCTAAAGATCACGATCGACATGCGCGACGTGATCGCGTCGATACCGAGCACACGACACCGATCGCAGAATCAACTTCATTATTCTCTCCCGTCCGAAGATGATACCGCACGTTTGCATGTATCGTACAGTCAAACGATACGAGATCCAACACCAATCCCACTTAGCACCTCTATCTTACCAGTTAAGTACTCTATATCCCAAGTCCGCGTTACGACCGTAAAAATCTTTTTTAACGATTTTAATCTTGGAAAACCTTTTACTCAAAGGTGAAATAACATTAATAATCAGTACGAGTGACCCTGTTAGGTACTGTCAGGTTAAATGTGATGCCTACTTTATGGTTACAAATTGATCGGACAAAATCGGCAGAATTTCGAATTGACGTAGGCCTACGGAGGGGTGTTAATTTCGGGAGGTTCAGCCGCTCGATTCCAAAAGATCGTCGGAGCCCGAAGGCCCGCCGTCGACTTTGGCGTTTCGGGCTATCGGTCCATGGAGCAGAAAGCGTGGTGGCGCCGGAGCATGACGCCATTAACATAACGAGGCCACACGTTGCACCCTCGCGAGGCAGCGGACTATGTCAGCCCCGGAGTGCCCCGGCAATGGACTCCTAGACCTAGACCTCCGAGTCTCCGTTGCTGGCGGTCGATATCTCGCAATTATATGTCCGCTGGCCGAGGCTCGCAAGTGCTTCGCCGAATGTTGCCCCGGCTGATCGCCAATAACCGCCAATAAAGAGACGGATAATTCTCCCGTACGCACACGTGCGTGTCCCACGTGCTTCGCGCGGACGTATCCTGGCCGAGCCGAGCAACCCCGGCCCAGTTTTCCGCTTGAACTGATTACGAACTGGTTCTTGACCATCCAACCGTTCGATTAATGGCCGCGGCCGTGGCGAGGCGCGCGTTTCTTCCGCAGTCGCGATTATTTCATCCGCGCGCAGGACTGAGCGCGCTTTACAGTACGCGCGAAGGTTCGCGCAGGGAAACGACGCCGGATTGACGGAAGCGAAGGAGCTAACGAAGTGACGTGTTCGCACGGGATGAACGGGGCCCTGGATCGGGAACGGCGGGACTAACGAAGCGATTCGAAGCTTTTGATTTGTGTCTTTGAGGACCTTGGCTTACGTTGTCAATGGTGATAAAGTTGGTGAGGAAGACGTGTTCCTGGGAGGTGGCGGGGTGCGACGATGACGTACGTTCGACGTCGGCGGACTGACTGGCGCCTATTAGGAACGCCGTTGGTTGACGGAAATTGTGCGCGCATTTTGTTTGCGGAAAAAGGTTGGAGGACGGGCGTAGGATCAAGATTGTCGGCTGGATGTCATAATCGTAATCCAATCGAAACGGACCGAGGTTGTCGCTGATATACTGCATCCCGTCGACGATCTCGCGACTATCGATCGATTCATATGCAAATCGTGGCGGGTTCGACGAGTGGCGCGACGTCGCTGCAAAATCAAAAGGACGCTGTGATCGGCGGCACGCCAAATCGAGAGACAAAACAGTCGATTTGCCGGCAAACCGATTATTACCGCCAGAAGCCGGAACTCAATCGATCATCGTTGCCGGCAAAACGGCAAGAGCACACGCCGGCGTCGGAGCTTATGCCGATAAGAGATCAGTAACGGGGTTGCTTGTTTGTGGCAATCGATAAAGTCATTGGGCCATTTGAATTAAAGTGAAATGAGCCTTTCCGGGCTGAGCGAATGGAAAGGCGATGCATGGGGAGAATTAACGACGAGCCGCTATTTATAGAAGGGAAGAGTCGCTACTTGCGCTCGGAAAGGAAGCGCCGTAATTTAGTGTATCGATGCGAGGCAAAATCGATTTTCACGAGAATCGTTACGGCGCAGTTGTTTTCGATAAATGACAATTTACGTGCTGTGAAAACGCGTGTAACGAACCTGTTGAATAAAATTATCAACGGAATATTTTACTATGAAAACTCGTAACAAATATCCACTTCCACTCAACCATTTACACACCAGCTTCAGCTAACAAAAACCAAAACCTGCCAACTACAAAATAATCAATACTCTCTGCGAATGTGGCAAATAATGAGAAAACATAATGAGACCGATACATAATAATCCGAGAGTCAAGACAACAGACCACATAGTCAGACTAGCAACTGTACCCCATCGCCGGATTCAAAACTAAGCCAGACACTCGGATCAGCCGCGAACTGTCACCGAGCCCTCATCAGCGGTCCAACATACATCCGTTGGCCGGCACCGGAAGCGGGAAGGTGGTGATCCGCCTCTGATCGGCGCTTGGGTCAAATCGGGCCCGGTCGACATGCTCGCAACAAATCAGCAACAGAATCGAAAGGACGTGGCTGGTCTCGCAGTCGAATTACGGTAAATTAGCGGGAGTAAAGAGCCGAGCAGTGAGCAGGTACCTACATCGAAGTGGAGTCGGATGGACGAACGGGCAGGGGCAAACATAAATTAAGATGGGGGACTGATTATGAGGCGAGGGCAGGCTATCATTACCCGAGCCATCGTGACCGGTCGACCCTGCAGCCGCGGCTGCTGAACACACCGCTCTCCCGGGTATATGATGTTCGCAATCCGGCCTGCCTCGTGCCCCGATAATGCTGGGGTGGGAACTGCAAATTATTAATCTCTGTTCCTGCATTACATAGTTCAGCGAATATGAAACGAGTATTGTCAGGAGAGACGAAACCACCGTTCCCCCGAAGGAGTTTCGTTGGCAAAGGGAACTTCTTCTTCTTCTTCTTCTACTTCCTCCGGAGTCCTCTCACTGTCGTCCTGCCGGGAGGTTTATTCCGGACAGACTGTCATTCGCCGCATTCGCCGAGTAGATCCTATATCATGTATACAGGGATCGCATTTTTCATTCACTCTCTCGCCATGGAATTCTTCATTCTCACAATCAGTATGTTTGCCATGGAATTATTCTTTACTTCAATGACACTCGACGTCAGTGAGACTATTCGCTCAAGGGCTGCCGTGGTCAGTCAACTAGATTTCCTTCGACAGTCTCGCTGCTCTCGCGTGCCGATCTCTTTACACGAGCGTGTCCTTCGCCGGGCGAGGAATCCGCGCGAGCGGCACGTCACGAAGGATCAACAAGGATTATGAAACTCCGCTGGCCGGCAACAGGTGAGAAGGCGCCCACGGGTGCGAGGCCGCCGGCCGGAGGACGATCGAAAAGGACTCCGTTCGAGTTTCAGCCAACGCGAATCGCCGCGGAGAAAGTCCGATGCGGAGTTTTTTCGGCCGCGAGTCCAGAAGCTGGATACCGGGTCGGCCCGAGACAGTTCTAAGCTGTCCGCGAGGTGATGAGGGACGCGATAAGCTCGCTACATGCCCACGCAATTTCTATGCGTCGTGGCGCGTTAGCGTTTCTTCTTAGTAGACTTTTTCCTCCATTTTTCATCGCCGCACTCTCCCGCCGCTGCGCGAAGTGGGTCATTTTAACACGCTCCTTGCTGAGGTAATGAGTTTTAGATCTTGTTCGTTGTATTATCCCTGGCAATAAGAACGATTTTGACGCGCGGTCAGGAATTGCATTTGGAAAATTGGGTGTCTGAGGGAATGAAGTATAAATGGATGGAATGTTGTACGGTCTATCTGTCCTGCCGGTTTCTCTTTCAAGTGGAACTGCTTCTGACTGACTAATGCCTTCTGTGATCCTGTTTCACTGTTTGTCGTATTGTTTACACTTTGACATCTCCTTAGCGCTGATGTTGCGTCTGTTTTTCACGGAATGCCGGTGGCTTAGCGAGTCTGGTATTGAACCAGAATCGTCTGGAATTGTTCTGCAACGAGTTTCTCGTTCTGCTGACTGACCCACCCACACGCGTTGCAGGTTTATGGGCAGTTTGGCGGCGATATTTCTATTGCAAAGCACCTGCCACATTATTGTCGAATATTTTACGTTAGTTTACGTTGCTGTGCGTTATTGCATTGCATCACATCGTGTTATTTGCCTTACTTTTTTGGTTTAGAAATTGCCAAAAGGGGAAATTTACGAAAGATTGGAAGTTGTTTGACCGGCTTATCCATATAATGACATTGGGCAACTAATGGACAGTACTTTGACATAACCTGGACCTACTAAATCACGATAAATCCTTCAAAATACCCATAACCGGCAAAATATTGTTGGTCTTATTTTGGATTTATAACTACTTTATCCTATAGATTTTAACTTGCCCTGAAAGTTGGTCGCAAGCACAGTCCGGTTTCTTAGTAGTTTCGGAGATACATACATTTTTCAGAAGAGGCAACAAATTTTTTGAATGGTCGACTCTCGCCGATGATTCCATCTGAAAGCACGTGACAAAAGCTTCAAAAAAACCTGTGATTATCATAGGTTTTGAACGCAAGGGTCAAAAGTTACAAGCGGTTTTCTTAAGGAATTAGGAGTTTTCTTAGGGGACCCCTTCCCATTTTTGCAAAAAATCGACAGCAGATTGAAACGCCCTTTTACTATTTTGTTGGGGGTCGAAAATAAGTTAAAGTCATTTGCCGTTCGCATTAGTTTCGAAGTTTCAGCCAAAAAAGACTGAAAAATGGAGTCTCGAAACATTGTCAAAATGTTGAATGGAGATCGCAAAAATTGCAATCAAAACCTTCCAAGTGCAATAGTTTCGGAGATATGGTTAAAATAGATGAAAAAACACGGAAAAATACAACGTCAAAAACGTAATAAATGCAAGCCTCGCGTGAAATCCATGACAGGCCCAAGACCCTCCAGTAACCAAATTACAACAGCTACCAGGCAGCCAAGGAGTTAATAAAGGCACACTTTCATTCGTACTCGCCGATGCTCGCGGGCGCTACTTTTTTTATTCTAAACGCATTCCCGTCAATATCCGCGTTTCGTTATAACGCTACGCGCCGACTATTTAATTCGTATTCATATTCATGCGTCGGGCACGTACGAAAGTGTGCGAGATAATTTCCGGTGAAATCCAATTACGATACTTTGCGCCCGCCTCGTCCGCAGGGAATCGCGAGCGGGAGAAATGAGAAATTCTCGTCGCTGGTATCGTCCGCCTTTCGGCAGCGCACTTTTCAAAACTCGTTGCGCAAGCCCAGCCGCGGCGAAGGAAGTTATTCCTTTAATCCCCGCCCTCTGCCTCCTCATCGTGGGCAATTAGCGGCCGTTATCGAATTTCAGATCGCGTCACGGAACGATGAGATATCTTCCCTGCCACCCCGATATTGCAACATTGTTCAACCGACGAGCGAGAGTCATACTTTTCTGCCGACTGAACGGATCATTCGGATTTCAACCCCGAACCTGAACAAAGTTCGATTTTCCACCGCAGCGCCTCGACCGAGCCGCTCTGTCCGACACGTAAATGCAAGTCCCCTGACCCACACATCCTTAGAACCGTACCTAACGCAAGCACGGAGATACGGAATATATAGTATAATATAAGGCACGTGTGTACGAATACAGGCGTGAGTGCCTATTACGCTCACGCGGCCGGTTTGAATTGCGAAACGAAAGCGGCCCGCCCGGCACGTCGGTTTTCCAAGTTGTTTTCTCGCGATAGCCACCGTTGACCTTTCGCCTCGTTCGCGGTATACACGCGCCGTGCAGGCCGACGGATAGCCGCAAAACTGTATCCGGGGCCCGCGGTGTTCGCGAACAGTGCCAACATCGGACCCCACAATGCGCGCTCGGGACCGTTTTCAACGCCGATTTTTGCCAGCGATCGCAAACAATTAGAGATCGTATCGCACTTGTTCTCTCTCTCGCTCTCTCTCTCTCCCGCTCTCCCTCTCTCTCACTCTACTTCTATCCTTCTCCGTCCCCTCTACTCGTAGCTGAGTCCTTTCCTTCTCGAAGCTTTCTCGCCTCCTTCCCGCCGATCCTTTCCGTCCGCCGGCTCTCCGTCGGTCTCTCTCGATTTCTGGTATGTCCCTCTGTGTATGTAGAGCGGGGCCTGGACCCGCAATCGACGCTGAAGGAACGTTACGTGCGCCGTTGTCGGCTCCCTGGCAGGAAAAAAGGCACTCGTGCCTTTTCCCCGTCCGTAGTCCTTCCGCCTACGTTCGACCGAGACTGCTGCGGTCAGACGTAAGGTACGTACGCGTACGTACAGGTACCGCCTATCTACGTGTAGGTAGACGTGCACACGACCTGCCGTCCGCACACGTACGTTCGCTCACGGCTGGCACGGTTCCTGCGTAGAACGTCGACGATGGCGGTAGCCACGTCCCGTTTTGCAATTAATTCGCATAGCGATTTTCGTGGTTACGTGTACGAGCGCGTTCACCTGCGCGACGTGGAATGTCTGGGCGACTAAGGCCTCGGGAATGCGCGCAAAAAGCTACACTGGGACACGGAGACATGCCGGCGTGTAGAGAATTGACGCCGTCCGAGCCGGCGATGGTACTCGAACGATCGGAGGATACTGAAGTCGGCGATGTTCCGGAATAATTTTAATAATCGACCTGTTCGCGGCGCGGCGCGTTACGTGGATAGGTGCGCGGACTTGTTATCTGTAGCCGCCTTTCACTCCTTCGATCATCAGGCCCGTATAGCTCATTGCCCGGCTCTCGGAGTGTCCGGGGCCGATTCGCTGAGACGGCCGAGTTCTTCGACTGAGGCCGATACGTCAGGTGCGCCGAAGTGCCGATAATTTCCGCGCGAGCCGCGACTAAGGTCACAGTCGGCAGTAATGATTTCGCGAAGGTGACCGGCGAGCCGATCGGATATTGAAACAAGAGGCAATTTCGCTTTTAGTGGCAATGCGCGAGTCTAACGGGACGCGCATGCGAAAGAGGCCCGTTCTCCGTTTCAGCACCCGGTACCTCGCGGCGGGTCGACTAATGCGGGCATTACATAAAATTTTTATAGTCCCATTAACAGCGGGCTAATAACTATAATTGTGGATGTAACGCGTATATGAACGTCGCTACTTGCCGCCGGTAGGCGAAAGAGCGTATTCTCTCGTAAATCTTCCCTGACGCGAGCGGCGTCCATTATCCGGCGACGAGATTATCCTCGAAATATTGCGAAAGCTCGCCTCATCGTCCGCGATCGGCTCCCGCTAAATCATCCGCCACCGTCGAACGTACCGACGACTCCTTCGATTCCTTTTCTTCTGCCGCGCGTCGCTTATCGTCGAAAATACTTTCCAATCCTGCGCATTGCGGAACGTCGTTTCGCAAAGGAACGGCCGGTAGAGAAGGAAGGAGAAAATCGTAGGAACGAAGTGTACGTCTCAGATAGCCGGGTTGAAAAGCATCGAGTGCTAATTACGCCGGGAGTTAATTGGCGGGCAAAAATTTTGCTGCCAAGTCAATTAAATAAGTTCTCTACTGCGCCTGGATTTTCCATACCGATCGATTATTCTGTCAACGTTATCTCATTCCTGTATCCAGCACTCTTCCAATCATATTCCCGGAGCAGCATTTTATCGTGCACTTTTATCCTGTGCGTGTAGACGTCGGACGTCGTGCAGGTTTGCTCTACCGCAAGACCGAAATAAATGCACCTCTCGCTCAGGAAAAATCTATCGGTTACGAAATCCGGAGCCGTATCGTTTGCCTACTCGATTCGCAGCGAGCTCGGTAATTTGCCGAGATGATCGAGGGGGGCTGGCACAGGAAATCGGAGGCAAAGTAGTCTTCGGCTCGGGCCCGAAACGACAAGCCGACGATCTGTCAGGGCGATCGTCGTAAACGGTCGTCGTACCTACTAGCGCACCCAATTTTCGATTAGGATCGTTCTCGGGACGTCGTCGATTGAGGGTGGGGAGGGAGTTCCGTCGTCTGTTTATCGTCGGCGGCGATCATCGGGCTATGCCCCGGTTCGCGAGCCGGTTGATATATCGACCGTAAGCGGGTCGCCGGGGAAAAATCTTAGTCCACTCCCGCCTCGCCGCCAGGGAATTATCATAATCTCATCGTGCACCGCGGATAATGCGGATGATTTCCTTAGGAGCCCAGCAGCGGCAGGGAACAGCAGCCGAGGAGTTCCGCGTCCGACTGCCCTTCAGGCACCTGACTGCGAATGCTCCGCTTCGCGGAACTCCCGGCAGTGTCATACGAGGGCGAGTAAAAAATAAGGGTGGCTTGCCGATTCAAAGGAGCAAACACATAGAGGTGTTGATTTATTACCATTGATTTATGTTACGAGTTAAATACGTAGAACCTTACCAATGTTACAACATTTTCACTTTCAAGGTTTCAAAATAGAATATATTGGAATGGGTTTCGCGCCTGTGATACGTGATGTGCAGAGAAAATATTGTATTTTGAAATCAGCTCAAATAAGATACAGCGGTGAAAAATGATAAAGTGTTGCTAATCGACACTTTGAACTGGTTACATTGAATCAATACCTCAACCCGAGAGTCCGATAAGACTCATCGTTAGGTGCACATTAAAACGACACCCGTCGGCGTCCGCCAGTAGGGTCTTACGGTAAAGCCCTATGCCCCGCGCACGCCGCGTAAAAACAATGAGGGAACAGTAAGAGCACAGAAAGCGAGACGAAGCGGAAGAGAGGCCGAGAGGGTAAGGAAAGGAGAGCCAGGGAGAGGTAGCGAGAATCAGGGAGAGAGAGCGAGAGGAACCTCAGTGGCGGAGAGTGAGAGAGGTCTATTTGCATAACCGCCCCGACTCACAAAAGTCTATGATAAGTTGGCCCGATAAAGACGACCGCTTGTAATCCCCTGCTTCCGTGCTCGCGGGACGCCGTATATATATCAGGGCCCCGGCCACGGACCCGCGGCTGTTTCTGAGTAGTATTACGTTACGCTGTCTCGATTAACACTGATACAATGCGGATCGGTGCCCCGGACCTGGCGCTGATTTACTCCCTTTCCATATATAAAATTCCGGCCGATACTTAAACAGCCGCCGGGCGAAATCGGCCGGCGAATAATTAATACGTCGAGGAAGAGGGTGAGGTCATACGTAAAAAGTGTCCGGAGGCGTCGTTGGGGTACGATTCGCGCTCTGAGTCATGCGCGCTGAGAGGATCGATCGTCGGTGCTCGCAAATCGGAGCTAAACAATCCGGAATTCGAACCTCGCGGCACTACGCTTTGATCGGGCCCGCAAAAACGTGGGCGGATTAACACGTTGTCGGGCGGGAGGCGTCAAGGAACCTCGCCAGTCTTAACGAAGAATATAAACAATGGCGCCTGTGTTTCCAGCCTCCTAGTGCCGATAAGTAAGCTTGGAAGTGTACGAACGCTCACGGTACGTGTGCAAGAGTTGAAAAGTACACGATGACGCGTACGAGTTAACACGTGAAACATCACTTCGCTTGAACTATATTCAATAATGTTTTCACATACCGATTGGCCCATTTCTACATCGCCGTGCCTTCGGACGACGTTAACATTTACACTAAAATCAGTATTTGTGCAAGCAAGGTGAAACGGTGCACGAGAATATCGATTCAATTTGAATACTACCTACATAGCCCACTCCGACGTCGATATCGGTCGTAATGAGATTCTAATAGGATTCCATAGCGGCCCGCGGAATTTTATTGAGGCGACACGGCGGGGCGGACGATTTAAAACGAGTGTTTCTTTGCGCGGGACAAGTCGCGCGATAAAGATCGAGATTCTATCGGGGCGAAGGTGTCCACCTGGCCCGTAAGGAGCAGCGCGTGGGAGGCAAGGGGGTGAGAGGGCAAGCTCGGTCGCGCGTGCTCGCGCGTGTGCAGGTGACAATCTCGTTTGTGTTCACATGATAAACGGCGCTCCGCCGGTGTTACGGACGTTTCGCGCACCTCCCGACCGTTCGCCGCCAAGATTTAACATTTCTGCTCGTGTGTGTCCGCACAACGATTCTCGGAGACTCTCCGATACGCAACCGATCCCATTAACGATAACGAACGTCCCACTGTTTTAATTCCTAATAACAGATACCGATCGATATTCACGGCGCATTCGACGTTCCCCTTATCGGAGGCAAACACAATTAACTCGAACCACCCATTCTGCCCGGTCGATGACCAGTCCGAATCTTCATCACCAATTAGCGTCGATCGCTTAACGCGTTCGCCGCGTAGACCGTTCGGTGGATTACGCTCGCCGTACGATATGATTGGAGAATGGCCGGCTATAACATTCTGTTATGATACTTCATTGCGCACCGTCCGATATAGGAATCGTTCCGTTACGAAGCCTAGCCCATCGTTCGGCGCTCGGCCCGAAACATAATCGAAGAGTCAAAGAAGAGCATTGTGAGGCAGCGAGTGCCGCGGATGTTCACACGATAAACCACTCCCAACGGGAAATACGGATGTCTCGTGCGCGTCTCACGGGCGTACAGCAAAGGTCTACCATCTGCGTACACGCATACCTAAGGCCTCGTTCACTCGGCTTAGTAACGCCGTCGTCCCTTTTCATATCCGCGTTAACCTCCGCGCCGTTCGGTTAATTGATCCGGAATACCACTCGAGCCTCGGCCTATCCTTACAGCCTCTCCTCCCTCCCTCTCTTTCTCTCTCTCCCTCTCTCTCTCTCTCTCTCTCTCTCTCTCTCTCTCACTCTTACTCTTTCGCTAGCGAGCACAAGGCTCAGTCGATCTCCAAGCTTTGAACATCGCATCTGGAGGAAGCTCCCGTCGGTCCTTTGACTCGGGAGCGGAATTTCAATGCTGCCTACGGCCCTATGGTACCCCGGCGATTCCCATAGTTACAGCCGCTTCTGCGGCGTCGATTTATCGTTCGTTCGATCGAGAAATTGAAAAAGCGTTTTGAGGCATCTGCGCCAGGCCGGCACGACGCGGCGTCTCGCGGATCTTAGCTACGGTTGATATATCGCCATGGCCGACGACGACTTAGGGGGTAATTCGCCAGTGAGCGAGCAATATCTCAGCTGATAGCGCGCGCGCGTGCACTCTCGCGCCAGGATCAGAGCCAGAGTCAGCAAGGTTCGTTAACATCAGCTTCATTAGCCTGGGTAGAGCTAGGCAGATGATTAGATGGCCTTAAGAGAATTCGGGCAGCGCCGATTCCACTCGTTCGCGATCAATGCCTTCGATCTCATGAGCCTGGCAATGCTCGGCGTGCGTAAACAAGAGCCCGAGCTATCCTCCTCCTCCTCTCCCCCCCCCTTCTTCTTCCCTTCCACCTCTCGAGGCCTCGGAGTCGATTACTTTAATAGAGCGTGAGAGAGCGACGCGCCTCTCGGCCGTCCTGGCCGAAGCTCGGCAAGATTCAGGAACGTCTGCGGCTCAACGTATGGAAAATCGTGGGATCGCGCAGATCAAAGGAGCGATGCGTTCGCTAATGTACGATCTATTAGCAGACCTCATCAGGCCGAATCGGCCGGGCGAATTCGTGCGAACTCATCCAGTTACGCGCCGACAGACCTCCTCGATCGCTGCTAATCTTATCGATACCTAATTAGAGGCCCTCATTACCATATGCCAGGTATATCATCGAAACGTGAGAGAGCAAAAAGTCCCTGGATCGTCGGCGGGAAGGATCGGCGAGTCGCGGAGTCGCGCAAGATGGCGCGAACTCGCCTGAACCGGCCCCGATGGCCGGTTTTCGCCCCGGCAATTCGTGTGGGCATTCTCTAGTTAGCCACCTACGTGCCTGCGTGCGACTCATCACCGGCCGGGTTAGCAGTACCTAACTACGGGCTCGCGGGCACGTAGGACCACGGACGGTCTCCTTAGCAGCGCTCGCAGACCGAGCTCGGAGCGGCCGGTCTATAAATCTAGCAAATCTTGAAACGATAGCTGTTTTATCGGCCAACAAACAGGTTACTTATGCGCCACGCTCCAATCAGGGGCTCGCGTGACGCTCGCGGGTAATGCTGCCACGTCGATTCCTGCTCCTTTTTCCTCTCTCCTCACTCCCTATCACCCCCCCCCCCCCCCACCCCACCCACCCTCCTTTCCCATACGTCCTTTTCCCTTTTCCCTCCCCCTACGCTCGCAACGGTCCTATACGCCTTCCTCGGCGCGGAGCGGCGTATCATAACTCGTGCACGAGCTACCCCCGGAGAACTGGCCGCGTAATTTATTTGAGGAACGACAGGCGTTGTCTCTCTGCCCGGGAGAGTTCGCGCGCGCACACAGATGCGGACAGCAGAGGGAGAGAGGGGAGGCGGAGGGGCAGAGGCTTTGCGCCGAGCGCACACTTCCTGTTTGTCGTTAAAGGTTGGCGCGCTATTAATTGTCACGATAAATCGCCGCCGCGTCGTCCGCGTCTTTGCCCTGCCCCTGGGTCGGTGGGGGATTAATAATTAGATGATGATTATATGCGGCCGTAACCAACGTAATCGTTGCCGGAAATCGATCCACCGCTCGTCGACGTTTTATCATTCTTGCCGGCGAGCGCGACGATGTCGTTCCGAGTAGACGCCGGTAGATTATCGATAAAGGGAGGGAAGAATGGAGGGGGAAGGGGGGATTGCTCGATTTGAGCGTGGCCAATCGGACCAGAGAGCGAGAGAATGATCGGATCGGTGGGAAGTTCGATGTTCCGGCGCGTTCGAGGCCTGACGACCGATCGAGGGATCGATTGAGACATTGTGGGAACGCGGCAATTCGAACGGACATTATCAACGTCCGCTTTCAAGCTCGGGTCGGGTAGATCTTCTTTAACGGCAGTAAGGCTCGTCACTATGACGCGCAATTTTTTTTATTGCCAAGCGGGGCGATTTGCAGTCGATAAAGAAAAAGACACATTTTTCATAGGTCATGGCGGTTATGGCGGCACATGTTCGCACAGCGGGCGCGCAGACGAGGGTAATTATCGTAAAGCTGGATATAGAACTTTTTTCCTGATTAGCGTAAATTAAAGCCGGCCGTAATAAGAATGGGGAAAGAAATCTGCCCGTAAACGTTTATGGGATTATTTTTCGCGTCGAGTGGAAGACTGCGCGAGAAAAAGCGTCGAGACGCTGAACAAGGTAGGAAGGAAGGCAGGAAGGAGGGTGGGTTGGTAGATAGGTAGGTAGGTAGGTAGGTGGGGTGTTCCTTTCTTAAGCGTCCGCGTCGTCTGCCCCGCGACCGTTAACGAACCAGAGCGCGTCACATTGTCGCAAATTGTTCGAAAATGCATCGTCCAGCGTAACTAGAAAGCACGACGGCGGGCGAGAATCCGGTACTAGGCACTGCCTGCTTTGATTCCTGACCGACAATTCTCGTGTCACGCCACGTCACCCACGTCCCTTTATTAAGAAACGGTGACAAATAGTATTCCGCATCGATTCCGACTGTTACGCCATCGCCTTTGCGGACATCTCGCAGATCCGTCGCGAATCGCGCCAAATCCGACAAGAAACATTGTTGCGATCCGCGAAGAAATGCCACGCGAAAGTCTGCTTCTCTTACGCAACGTTGGCAAATCTCGTGCCAAGAAAACACGTTCGCGGAGGGAAAGAACGAATGGAAATGGCATGGGAGTGAAGAGCGCCAAAGAAATTCATACTAATTTGTTTCGGCATCAATCTCTAAGGTTGATCGTGAGAAACGTTGATCGATTCGCGGCACGTGTGTAACGTAAAATCTAATTGTAAGACCTTCTTGCGGAACGTGAA
The DNA here is from genome assembly GCA_914767735.1 of Anoplius nigerrimus. NCBI lineage: Eukaryota > Metazoa > Arthropoda > Insecta > Hymenoptera > Pompilidae > Anoplius > Anoplius nigerrimus. Next base: position 10,566,642 of record OU612088.1, on the reverse strand, counting down.
TGAAAAATCTTTGCACAGTACATCTAGACGATTCAAATCCGATGAGAAGTATTAGTCAGGTAAAGGTAGAGCGAGTCGAGTGGAATTCCAGACTTTGTCCTCCCTCGATCGTTTTCGCAACTCTGACTGGCTAGGATCGTCGTCTGGACACGAGGTTGAGCCGTTCAGAGTTTAGAAACACTTGACCGGACGTGGATAATGGCTGGCGCGGCCACAGTTGAGTCCACCGACCCATCCGTACTGGTACGCGGGTGCGCAATAACTGGGATTGCGGTTTCAGGATGATAGGCTGTCACGCCGCGTTGCAAATGATTTTTCGGTGGAAGGGACGACATTCTTTTACCCGCCGAATTCTGCGCCGAACCTCCAACGTAAGAGCAGGTCGCACTAATGAAACATAAGCAACTCCCCTGAATCCTAATTAAACTCTCAAACTGGAAAAAGCAATGACGACTCACAGAACTCGACTGAGTAAGTCCAGTAATTAGAAATATAACAGATAACCTAGCTGCAGATAATTAAATTAAATTATTGGCCATTTTCCATCCACCTAATCGACGTGCCATCTAGACACGACTTTAATCATCGAGATTTCCCAAAAAACAAAAAGGAGGAATCAAAACTGCACACCTGCCGAGCAACAGTGTACTGAGATCGAGGCTCTGAGGCCAGTGCGTTTTAATGCGCTCTAATCAGAGTCGTAAAGATAGCTCTAACGTACGGTAATAAAGCATCGAACGCACACGTCTGCGCGCGCAGTGTTAACGGTGTTTCGCGGTTGCGTGCGTTGTTAATTTACTCTAGTCAACGCCTTCTGTTATTCCAACTCCTCTCGCGCATGCGCCTGCGCGAGCACGCGACCGATAAGAACAATGTATGCTACGGGAAACTTACGCCAGTAGCGAAATACATCGGAATTAATCACTGCCGATAATTGTTGCCAGTCGGCGTTCTTCGACTCGTCTTGCCACAGATTAAAAATTTCCTCCTTACCTTCCTTTCCTTCCTCGCTGACTACCTTCCGCCTTGCGCGCCGTCGACTGCGAGCGTAATTGCATCGGAATGATTTAGAAAACGCATTGAGAATGAATGAACGCGCTATCCTGCCGGTCGTCACGGTTGCGTTGGGCACGTGTCCCGAAACAATCAGCCGCCACGCTGCGCGGTTGTTAACCGCCGCAATCGTTCAATTATCATTCTGCTCGAAATAATGATATCGCTAACAGCTACGCGCGCTGTGGCACGAGAGAAAAAGGGAGAACCGGCCAAGGCGTACAGAAGCTACGCGCCAACGGTGCCATGTACCTATATATACTGACAATGAGCTTGACTGCATTTTTCACAGGTTGATAGGCACGCTTGTTTGACAATAAAACCCTGGTTCAGGTATATGCAGATTGGAGGAAAAACGAATAATATTATTTACGGTTTAGTTGTGTTTTTATGATCAGTGATTTTTTGGGTTCAATTGGATTGTGAGACAGTTTTCATGCGATAACGTAGGCTAAGATCGGATACTTTGTTTAAGAGGCACTCACCCTCTGGCATTCTTCGGTATCAGCTTCGAAGTTGATCCCATTGATCCTCCGCCTTTGGCACCACTCGACGAAGCACGTTCACACATTCATATCACCGATCAAACGGACGGATTTAAAACACGCGTCACGCGAACATTTCCGACGTACATCGAATTCTAACGTCGAATCCATTTTCACAATGTTGATATGGAATCTTCGCCTGCGTTCAGTTCCCGGAATCCTGAACGGCCGGTTGACTTTTTCCGCGAACAGTAGGTCGCGCTAAAGAACAAACACGCGAAAGGTATTATTAAGCACCTGTAATTGTAATAAAGTGTCGTTTCTCGCATTCGTCCGCGTTCTCTACAAATAATGCCATTGTGCCTCACTCCTTCTGCCATTCGTCATTCGCCACAGGCTATCATCATCGTTGCGATGCCTCGCGCGGACAATCGATTCGATCGAAATCCTTGCGTTTCGACGAAAAATTTTGCCAAATGCCAATAGCTGCGATGACGTGTCCGTTTCGTCGTCGGAACGACTGGATGCCTGCCTCGTTAAGATCATACGACGAACTTTTGCGGCCAGCTTCTTTATGGCCTGCCGACGGTGATGTTGCGCATTGTTCTCGCAGTACACGTTGTTACCGAGTCGCGCATTGCAACACCCGATCCAATTGATTCGTCCGTTTTAGCGGACTCATTGCTCGTTATCGCCCTGGCCATTGTCGAGAATCTCTGTCTACCGACGATCGCACAAGACACTCCTGACTTTTTAGCGGGTGGCGATCGAAATTCGCGATACTCGAACGAACGTTTGCTACTCCGCGAATCGTATCACTCGATATCGAGCGTCCTCTCGTTTCTTCCAACGTTCGCCAATTAAGCGTTCAATTAATCGAATCGTACCGATCCTTCTACATAATCATATCCTGCGGGTCTGTATGTCGATATAATGATATAGATATTTTATTTAAAGTTTTTTGTGTGCCTATAATTTTAAACGGCGAAGGTTAATACGATAGAGTATCAAAGAACACTGTTAATATGTTAAACATTGTCTGCATGAAGATGAGTATTGTAATCGAATTGAATCTGAACCCTTGAATGAATTTTTTCATATTACATATAAAGAATTACTATACGAACAATATTCTGTTGAAACTATCTTACAAGCACGCGGAAGTCTTATTTATATAGGAGTAGTGAGCTATTTACAGAAAAATATTCTTTCTCGGTAGTACTCGATTGGAATGGCAGCAGTATAGCAGAGTAGGGAAATCTTTCGAACGGCTAAACTCGAAAGTAGCCAAGAACATTGGAAGGACACGAGACCGTTCGTTCAATGTCTCGTAAACACGAACTTCCCCTTTGCCGATGTAACGTAGAAATTTTCGCCGCAGCGTAGGGAAGCAACGGCGGCGCTTAATAAATTTACGATCACGTAAACGCCGCGTGCGTAGAGCGAATAAACAATAACTTTGCACTGAATTAAGGCCCCGCGTCGCGTCGTACTAAATACCGGAACGTTACCACCTCGGCACGGAAATTAATGAAAACATCAATGCCCGCGGTACGCGATGTAACGATCCGACCATTCATTTTATGGCGCTGTACCGGCCGAGGTACAGAAAAAAGTTGGAGATTTCTCGTGCGAAGCGACGCGCGTCCTCTAAATAATCTTCAGCGGCAGAATGTCGATCGGTTTTTAAGCTCATCGATACACGCCTAACGAAGTCAGCATAACACGTTTGCTGCCTCATCTCAGCAGAAACGAACAAAAATCCTCTTGAGGAAACAAAAAAATATGCTCTTAAGAGCAGCTTATTAAGGTACAGTTAGAAGAAACAAAGCCATCAATCAGTTGGCGTAAAAATGGTTCGAGTTTAGGCATGTACAATTTCTGTCGGCGGGGAAGAGGGTGAGCCGAGTTATAAAATGCCAACGTTTTCTGCGAGAAATCTCGGACGATTTATCGGATGATAAATCTCGCGGAAGGTTATCGGGGCTAATCCCGAATCCGATGAGGAATTAATGAAAACGTTGGGCGAACGTTCGGCCTGTCGGTCGCATGCGGTCGGAATCTCGCTCGCTGAAACGTTGCAGACATCGACATTGCGTGACGCAGAATGCGGTGCATAGATTTTATAGCTCATTAAGGCGTAAGTAATGCCCGACTCTCGCGGAATGAGGTGCGGGTGAAACCTCTATGAGCAAAGAATTATTCTAAGAACGGCATTTCTTGCTCTGCTAATGGCTCGTCGTGGAAAACTGAATAAACGGGATAAACGAGGTATCCAGCTGGAGCATGTTTGCAAAAAGAACCCGTATTTAACCTACAAAACTTTCATGCGCAAATTCCGAAATTCATCTCGGTACTCAGATCCTAGAATTAACGATAAGTGGGCGTACAATATCACGTGCAACTAACAGCAGGACGTTGACGCTGTTGCAAAATATATTACAGTTACATCGAAACAAAATAAACATACCTTTGCACCCTGCCCGCTCGTGTGTCAAATCTGACGCATGCGTCGTATGATGATTCCTACCATTACCGACCGGTACACCTGCAAATATACAATTATCGATCAGTCGAACGCTGTCATTTCGAGAATGCAACATTGCGCCCAAACTTAGAACACACCCAGCGCGAATAGTATAATCACGTTATGTTACCGCGAAGCAGGAGGGTTAACTGCTGCTGGGCAGCTCGAAGCGACGATAAATTTTCCCGTCGGGAGCGAAATCGAAATTAGCGCGGGCGATAACGGGCAGCGAATGTCGATGAAAACGTTAACGCCGTTGTCGAGTGGCAGAGTCGGGCGAGGGGTGGGGGAAAACTGAGATTTTATAGCGCGTAAAGGAGGCGTACGTTTTCGTAACGACGTATACTTTAAAGTCCCGCACGGCCAGGGGATATCTGCATACGTGCCCTGCCCACGAACTTTACCGCTGCTATTTGTAGACATCATTGGTTATGTCTCGCCGAAAGGGAGTGCTCGTTTTGTTCGAACGCTAACCTAAGTCGAATGCATGCGCGATATCTGTTTCGCTTCATTCCGCGTGTAACGGTCGCACATGAACACGGAAGCTTACGCGATATGAAGTACGATATGAACTACGAATGTTGCAATCAATTCCGTATTACCTTCTTTAAAAATGATGACTGCACTTCGGCATAATCGGCGACGGCACGCTACGGGGCTGCGGTTTGAGTTGCGGGACGCGCTCGACTACGCTAGTCAGCCGATCGACCATTTCGACAAAAGAATACCACGCCGGAAGTCGAAATGAAGAGGCATTGTGCGTCGACGTTCGAATTTACCTGATAACTAACTTTACATACCTCGCCCGGAGGGAAGACAGCGGTCGTAAAATGTAACAGGAGCGCGGACGCTCGCTGCTGGATGTAAAAAAAGGCGAGCGAAATAAAAACCCGGTGTAATTATGTTTACGAGCCGCGAGCTGCGACAGTAAATGCAGGAAGGCGGACGTAGAAGGCGAAGGATGCTCTGGCCGAAGGTGATTTCGCGAAGGAAGACGTGAAGGGTTTGACGGAAACAGAAACAATAAAAATTAGAACGCAAATAAAGGTCTTGTAACAATGACAACGGCATAACGTCACACGTTAAAACTAACAAATGCAGAATGGAAGAATTTAAAGTAAACAGTTTGTCGAGAACACGATGACAAATGATATGACAATAATTTGAAACGAGAATCCAGTTTGTCTCACGCAATGTCGCCTTATTGTGTGCACAGATTGCTTCAATAAAGCTTCATAAATTCTTTCCCGCTTGCTAATAGCAAGGTGGTACGACCCTGAAGCAAAGCCTTCGCCGATGGTATAATAGTCTAATCGTTTCATCGTTAGCAACACTGTCGCAGACTGCCCGAACTTCCGGCTGTTCCGTTTTACCTTCGAGCTAATGTTATATTAAAGGCGCGACAGGAGGCGATAATTATCGCGTAAAACAGTAAGCATGCCACGTCATAAAGGAAACGCACGATGATCCTTCGTTCGTTACACCGCGTTGGGAGCAAAAGAGAGCAAAATTTCAATACATCCAGGCAGACGTCGATGGAAAAAGGGAAACGGCGCACTCAGCGGCTCGCCGATCGAACGACAGAGATCATCGGCGCGCAGAGCAACGGAATTACCATGATTAAATTTGTCTTATGAAACAGTCTACGGTGCGCTCAATGAATGTACATAAAACTAAAGGGTGACAATTACCGTCAGGTGGCGAAGCGCTTCGAATAACAGGTTTGCATGCGGCCGAGTTGGCCGGTAATAATCGGTCAGGGAATTTTCCGTATTCGACAAAATCAGCGTCGTGCCGGGCGGGGAAAGGAGGGGAGGGGCCGTAGATTTCCGCCTATCAGATCGGATGGACACAACTTATCCGGGACTCCTGAACGAGCTGCCAATGTGACGACTCACTCGATCGATCCGGTAGTTCGATTCCGATCGTGAAAAAAGTGACGATGCCGGCCAACGGCCGCTCATCCTGCGCTCGGTGTATCATCAGCCACTTTTCGTGGTAGGAGTGATACAGTCGAAAGGATCCGACGGCGGGGAAGGCGGAGGGGGAACCAGTGGGATCGAGGAGGACAGAGGATATCGGGGGCGGACACAATATTCGCGTCGACGACGTTTAGATCTCCGCCGATCCATCTGGCCAAGATCGCATTTATCCTCCGTGCCGGCGTGTATCGCAGGTGCTCATTGAGCGGCTACCAGGCTCGAGTGTTGTTCCAGCTTCCTATACTTTGATACCGACGTCGAGGAGCGAGACTCGGTGGACGATAAAGCGGACTCCTCGAGGAGGAGGAGGAGGAAGAAGAGGAGCGGCTCTAAACGACGGTTACCGTCGTGTCCGGTAGATCGTTAGATCGCCATCCCGATAGATCCTCGGTATCGCGAAATTCATATCGTACGGAACGTCTACGTGGCTCAAAATCATGCTCATAGCTGCCCGGCGATACTTATCTCCCTCCCTCCCCTCCGCCCCGCCGTCCCTCGACGTACCCTCGAGAGTGTCCGGGGCTCGAGGAGGCTGACGATGAAGGAGGGAAGGGCAGATAGAGGACTCCGTCCTTCTCTCCCGCTCGCCTTTCTTCGCAGCGGTGTAATCATTTCGCAACCACCTGTAGGTATGTAATCAACGACTTAGAGACGCAACGCATGCGGTACGTAATAATAACGAGGATAAACAGGGGTTCTAACGAGGCGCCGTATATACGGGGTGCCAAGCGAGCCCGGTATGTCAATGGTATTTTATCGGGGCAACCTTTCTCCCGACGGAACAATACGATCCCGGTAAACGTGTAATTCACTGGGCCGCGTGTCGACGCGGGGTCGGCCCGATAACGGGCTAACCCTCTGGCGGCCAGTACAAATTCATCTGGCCGGCGTCCTCGACTCTTTTCCGAATGGGAATTAATTGCGGCAGCCGTTCGCTTTAAAGCTTTCGGATACCGAGAGCGGCTCGGCCGGATGGGATGAAATGGCCGTGTCCGTGCGCTGAATTATACTCGCGATGAATCACGGAGTATATTTCTGTGTACTCGGGGCATGAGTGGCATTTACGAAGGGCAAACACCGACGACTGTGGGTACTTTCTTCGGCGCGACTGTTGATCGAGTACTCAACATTCTTGGCCTTGAAAAACGATTGGCATCGTACGAAAAAGGAAATCAGAGGGATTCCAATTAGGCATCGCTTTCTTAGTGTCCATTAACGGAGCCGGGCTATTCGATGCTTTTATATGACGAATCAGTTTGGCTCGAGTTTGAGTGAAACTGCAATATGAGCTCGCTCAAGGGCCAACTACCAGTTAGCTTCGAGCAGTCCTGCCAACCTGCGCCGAGCACGGCACTCGGCCGATTCCATGCCAGATGAATCATGCTGCACGCTCCCCCCAGTGTGTACTTCTAACGTTGAGTGGCACTCCAAGGGTTAAACGGTTTCCCCACCTCCAATTCACCTTTTCTACCTGCGGATTTCTTGATGGACATAAGCACCTGCTAAACGCGAACCGGGGCTGAGTTAATAAATAACATGCTCCCCTGAATGAATTATGCCCCGAGATTATTCCGCCGCTTCTATCCTGCGTGCGAGTTTCGATTCCGCACAAAGAAGCTGATCCGAAACTCCTCTGATATCCCTTTCGTCAATCACCCGCCGACTAATATCATTGCCAACGTATTCCACCCCATCAGATTCCATTACAATACCTTTACCGTCTCACTCTCTCTCATTAAACTCCCAATTCATCCCCATCTCGAGCCACACAAAAAGCCGATAACTTACATCCCACGGAATATGAATAAAGCGAGGAGCAAAAAGTGATAAAAATCCCGCGGCAGCTTGTATCCGGTCTCATTGAAACATAGATTAGGTTCGATCGTCGATCGATTACGCGAATACCGTACAATCCGGCTGATCGAAGTTGCCGAGAAATAATCATACCGACTCGCCGACGAGGACCTCGCGATTGCCGATCGAACTCGCTACGACCGAGATCTCACGCTCGACTTTACGAGAATCGATCGTGGAGAATCGAAGTCAGCCCTTCCACTCCTCCGTGCCGGCGTCGAAGAAAGAGGGTGTCGGACGATCGGTGGACAAGAAAAGAGCTGGAAGGACGAAGCGGGTGAGACAAGAAGCGAGCGGAAAAGGATCGAAAGGAGGAGAAAACGGAAGGAGGAGGCGGCGGAGGAGTAAGCAGGGAGGAAGCTAGCGGAGAGTAACCCTCCGGGAGAGAGTTCGTTCTGGCTCGATCTGCGAATAGACCCGGTCGCCGCTCGTCGATCTCTGCGGTCACAGCCGCCGGTTATTGGTTATTGCTGGCAGTGCAAAGCCGGACAAACTGTTTTCAGCGCCTCATGGGAACTCCACCGGCGGCGGAGTCACTTCCGTGTTTATTAGTCCCACTCGCCGCCGACGCGGTCCCACCGACAGGTCCCACCGACACTAATCTCCTTTCGGCCCGAGCGGACCGCCGTCATCGTCGACGAAACGAGGGAAGGAGGTGAATGCCGAAGCTCTGATGAGCTGCGACACGGATCGCCGAGCCAATCGCTCGGCGAATTAACGCCGAGTTAGATAGTCCGCCGATTGACTTTCCTCGGGCAGAATTCGAGGAAAAAGGAACTGTTTGCAGTGCCCGTCGACCGAGACGGCCAAAGCGGCCGGTCGGTCTAAGTTGAACAAACAACGAGATGACACAGAAAAGTAAATAAGTCAACTATCCTGTAGCACGCTAAATTCGATCCGTATTATATCCAAGCCGCGTAAAGCGAGGTTGTAAGCCAAAAGAAGTCAGAAGAATGCGTTGCGTGCTACGAGAGGGTTAACACTCTCGGTGAATACTTAAATAATATCATCGTTGGAGAGTATACTCGTATCGCGGAGTACGGTAAAGGCGGAATCGGGCTGGCACAGAAACAGAGGTGATACTCTACCTGTGGCTGGAAGATCTCGTTTAGATCCGAATCGGATACTAGCAGTATAGACGTCTAAATCGGCACGCGGAAGAGACCAACGACCGACTGACTCCTCTCGCACGGAGATGAGAGGCAAGGGAGGCGGAGGGCTGAAAAAAAAAGCAGCAGCTCCTCGCGTGACTACGTCCGAGCGGCCGACACGTAGGTACACGTCGGGCCCTGTCCGTGTTTATCAGCCATCACCCTCGGCGAGCTGCGGCGGAAACGTCGACGAATAGCGGCTGCACGGACCGACTTCGAGCGGAGAGAAAAACGGTTTCGGAAACAGCAGCCTCGTGACGCGTGTCTGCGATCGAGGATATCGCTCCCTTCCATCGCAGAGGATATTGGCCGACTGCGACTTGCCGACCTCTCCGAATTTCCAAAGGTCGTTTACTCGCTCACTTTATAATACGATACTGTTTACATTCCGCTAATGATCACGTACGTACTGCGTATGCAAAGTGTACGAGCGTGTTGCGACAAGTCTCGGCAAAGATTGTTGACCTTCGGAAGCGTAAGAAGTAAATTCTACCCAGTTAGAGCGCGCGCGTCCCGTCGTTACGCCGGTTGTCATAACTTGAGCCGCGTTACGTTCGCAGCCCCGCGATTCGATTCGTGCCAAACGAGTGGAAATGTAGTGCCAATGTATTTATAAGCTTCCGCAGACCGTGACCGTAGTGCGATCGTAAACACTTAAGTGCGGGAGACGATTTCGTCCCCGGCGAAACGACGTCGATCGCTTTTAATATCGCGGTGCAACGACCTGCCGGGATCATTCGATTTCAAATGATTTCAATATCCCCTCCCTGATAAGTCCCCAGCGTCGTCCCCGCGTTCGCAATCAGACGTTCCGAGCATCCGAGCGCCGTTTTTCCTCCCTGTACCGACATTTCATTGGCGCGGATAAACATGAATTCTTCGCGGCGGGAAAAATGATAATTGACAATGGTCGAAGGTCTTACGATACGAATGCGATTTCGACAAGAATCAATTCTCGAATCTGACAGTCGACAACGGAGGAATCAAACGTCTGTCTGATCGAACGTAAATTGCGATACGTCGAATCGGCTGTTGTACAACGTAGATGCCCGAGTCGAGTGCCGGGGTTAATTCCGTCGAAGAGAAATTAGTCGATCGGCAGGATGGGTAGGGGAGGATAGGGGAGGGGAAGCGATACACGCGAGAACGAGCTTTGAGCTAGTCGCTAGAACGAAAGTTGCGGAGGAGGAGATCGCTCGGGACTCGTTTTAATGCGATGCAACGCGGGGAACGCAGGTACACACGAGATCCAATGCGATCTCATGTTTAACAACGGCCTACCTGACGCAGGACAGTGTGATACGGTTATGCTTACAAATTCTATGACCGACGCCGCGCGAAGAGGGGGGAGGAAGGAAGGGGAAGTGAGGGAGAGGGAGAGAATAAGCCGTAGCCACCTTGCATTCTTATGCGATTCGGGATCAGCGATCGCATGATTACGCGCGAATGGATCTACGAAGAAGTCGGGATAAGCCAAATGAACGAGCCATTATCGTCGCTATACATTCGGGCCGCTCCGGCGAATTCGCTCACCTTAATAAGACTTAACCGCACACCAGACATGTGTTACGTGTTAACGCTTCCCCTTTGACACTCGACAATCGGAAAATCGCTTTTTACCCGCAGACCTGACGCCGATTTGGCGTCGCATTATGCAAAAATAGCCTCGCTCGCCCGAACGCAACGGCGGACAAAGTCGGCTGTTACGGACGTCACAATGGTTTGTTTAAGAGGGAAAAAGGCGTCCTTGTTTCGCAAGCGACGTGTAGGTACGATCATTCCGGGCTCCAAAGGAAATTATCCTGCCAACGGCGCGGCGATCGCAATCGCGTCACTGAGAAATACATTTCCTGCACGCGGGGAACTGTTCGCCTGTCCGAGGCAAGTGCGCGCGCGCGCGCGCTCTCCAACGTACACCAGAATTCGCTGCTCCTCTCGTTATCTCGCCGCGGCGAATTTAAACTTTTAACTTACACCTTGTCGGACAAGCCGCGATAAGGGGCATGCGGAAAAAGGCGGGACCGGCAGTTTTCAGCTGCGAGAGCGACTATTGCCAGCACGGCCCGATAACACCTGACAGTGTCCTTTCGCGGCTGCTTAATACTCTCCGCGAGCAAATCTACCGGCCGAAATTATGTAAGCTGCCCCTCCGGTGCTTGCGTAACACTCTGCCCAGGTAATGGCCGACGATGTCGAACTCGGCGACGCCGACGACGACGCCGGACGAACGCGCTCGACGTCGCTTTCTCGACTCCCTAAAAAGCCTCCTGTCGCACGTTTTGATTCGCTCGCCCGCCAGCAAAACGTTCATGGGAACCACGGCCGTTCGCGGTGCCGAACGCTGGCAAGAACGAAACTTATCGCGTCCGCTCCTCGGAAACGTCTAATTGTCACGGCACTCTTGCCGGCAGACAAGCGCGCGTAAAAGTCGGGAAAAATGTTACGTGGAAGTCGAGATTGTTTGCGATCTGCTTGGGAGCCTGAGCGCGGACTTTGTTAACGCTGGCTTTGCCCTAGAATCGTGTACATATTTTTATTCCATCTGTCACGATGGACCCAGTGTAAAACAATTAATAGATACCCAGTACAATTGCAGAGTGTTTCGAGACTGAGAATCGTTGCTAATTGTAAGATAAATCGGTTCCGTAAAGTTGGCGTTAAAAAAGGAAGAACGATTCTAAATATAAAAGGTACTTTCGCATCTGATAATGAAGGATATTCATGCGGCACGTAATTAATGTCCCTGAGTATCGACGGCTTAACATCCATGAACGAGTGGCCGTCTTAGGATAAAGGGAACAGTGGGCCGCGGCGGCCGATGAGGCAATTTTCGCACGAATCTTCCGCGGAGAAGGACGTCTAACAATAAAGTCTCGCGGGGACCAAGGACTTCCTCGAAGCTCAATCTGTAACGGTGGGAATTTGTTCGAGAAAACCAATAGGCAGCTCGACTCACGATGAGGGCGGCGGAGAGCGGAGGAGAGCGAAACGGGCGCGTAACAAAAGAGTGAAAAACGAAAATAGCCACGGTCAGCGCGAAAAGGGGAACGAGGCACAGAAATATAGTGTGTCAAGTGCGAGAAAGGGGATAGAACGCTGACGCGTTACGTGGATAATATGACGAGGATAATGGCGGTGCGAAAGAAGCCGGACGAAAAACGTAGGTGCGTTAGCGAGTTTCTTCAGCTCGCCTGATCGGCCTGTACAGTTATGGTTGGACCTACCGACGACCTAGGGCAGTCGTACGGCTAATTTATTGCGCCGTGGCAGTGGGCATCGTGTCGCGGTTGTCTCCTCCGCAATCACGGCTACCGCGAATGAAGACTTTTACGTTATAAGCCGGCCGGCAGGCAGGTGGAAAAAACGTGGACCGCGTGCGTGCAACGACAAGGCCCATTAATTAAGATCGCCGAGGAGGGAGGCAAAAATTTTCTCGATCCTACCGACGAGCCGCCGCGGTCCGGAGCGGTCTGACATTAAGTGGCGCGTAAATGAAATTCGCGATTTAAAGCCTCCGCGGCAAGGGTAGCGTATCGGCCGTTAATGAGATTCAAACGGACTATCTTCGCCGCGCAAAACTAACCATAAACCGTTCGCCCCGCCTCTCTAATTCTCCGCCGCGATACGGGCGTTCGGCGGTAAAAATATGCCATTATCCGACGAAATCACGTTTAACAAGGTGCCCCCACCGGCCTTCCATTCCTGCCCGACGCAAAAGCGAGAGCCTGCCTGAGTTAAAGTGCGCGGATCATTATTGCCTCGTAACTGCCACGGCAGCTTTGCCTTGATTTTTCGATTAATGCCTGTCCTCATAGAGAAGGTCTGGTGGCGCGACGCTTTCACATTCGAACGTGGAATAATTCCGCGTCAAGGATCTCGGTAAGACCAATTAAATCGACTGGACGACACGACCGGTCGATAGGTATTAGCCGCTGCACACGTAATACGCGAATATCGAACGTATAGATCAGCGGTGGCAGACGTCGTGAAAGGTTCGCAGAGCAATTGCGAGGAAAGTGTTCCTTCAAACAGTGAGGATGAACAGAAATGTTTCCGCGGATGGACGTTAAGTTCGTCCTGTCGTGGCAAGGGTATCGCGTGGACGACGGTGGCGATTTGTACGTCAGCGCATTAGCATAAACGGTTTGTTTTAGCGGCAAACTCCTTGACGGGGTAACACTCAACGGATAGCCAATGGATTCGCGCTCGAGTGATCTTACCACTCAATCAACACCCCGTTCACGCCCGTACTGAGTCACTCCTGTACCTTATGTCACGGCATTGTATAATGCGTCAACGAAGGCGCGCGTACACGTTCCAAACGGACAAATCAACTTCCTCCGAGAATATACAAGTTCGAATGAGCGTGCTAAACTATCTTGCCCGCAAGTTCGACGCACGAGACTGAACTTTTATCCATTTAGTTTTACTTCCTGTTGGTTCTGAGGCAGGGAGAAAAATCGGCGATACCTATATTATACATTAGGGCATGTTTCCATACCAGGAAGCATGTGTACCGTGCGTTGCAACATTTGATATACTGTTCTACAGGTGGCTGGTAACGTACGACGTGGTATTGTACAAGTGTAGTGCCATGAGTAATTGGTTAATTAACCGTCGGGGGTTAATTGCTCGATTGATTTACTCCGTTACACTAACCCCATTGATTACTGCACACCAATCTATAACATAATTACGGACGACGCGGTATGCGCTATGGATCCCTTAAACTCTACGATTTTCTCAGCACATTTAAAGAAATCCTTCCAATCACTCCGATTCTTTGGCGAACAAAAAAACTACAATCTCTTCTGACAAAGAAATTGCTCAGTACCCGAGAGTGCGAAGCGTTTAATTGCGATTTAATGACGTCGACCACCGGCACCGGTCGAGCAGACTTTTGTCGACGGTATTCCCCGGTAATGATTTCATCGACGAGTTCTTCTCAATCCCGATGAGTCTCGCACCTCTTTGCGAGGATAGGTAACCTCGAAGACCTTGCTGTGCCAGTTATTCCGCCTTCCTCCTCTTCCCGACGTTCGCCGCTTCAGGAACGGACGTAGCCGAGTATCGCGTTACTCGTAATTTCCTAGTGTCCGGCAAGCAGGCAAGCAGGCAAGCGAGCAAGTCAGCAAGCGAGCACACTGGCTGCTGCTTGCTGCTGCTGGCTTGGGTGGGGCCCCAACACAGCCTGAACTCACTGCAATTGCATCGTTGCTGACTCTTTACTTTGCATTATCTCGAGAATCCACATCGGCGTCCCATACTTTCCCTCGATCCTTCACCGTTTAATTGAGTTCCGTTGCAAAACGCGAACATTAACCATCGATCCCCACGTCGAAGGCTGAGTAAGGATGTGGAGGACAGGATAATGGAAGACGATGAAGACGGTGACAATGGACAGAAGGTGTTGAGAAGACGAGCCGACCGGTGCGTCGCTCTGCGCAGCGGCATTTTGCCTTTATCGAGCGTGATTGGAAACGGCACGAATGCCAGACGGTAATGCCGAGCGAGTAGATAAAATGCGAGCACGAATTATCGTGGCCGCGCTGACGACATAGAACGGACTCCGCGGACCTTGCCGACTGCTGCCAGCTATCCCCGTCGAGAATGCGCTCGCCCCGCTGCTTTATTTCCCAACGCTCCGCGACGAAGTGTGGATATATCGCTTTTACTCTGTAATTTGTCGACCGTTCGATGTACATGCACCGGTAAGATTGATTCCAGCGGGGGCAAGCAAAAAAGAGCCTCGCCGGCGAAACGCATTTGCACTTGAAACCGAAGGAGCGATCAATTACGCGCCTTTCCGTGCCTTTTTTTCGACGGCGAAGAAGTCGTTTTGTAAATCGTGCGCCGAGACGCACGTGTCGCGGTGCTTTTTACCGAATTGCGCGAATATACGGATACGGCGGGACGTAATGAAGGTGGAATACCAAATGGGACGCGTGCGAGTGTGCGGACGGTCGATCGATGAAAAGTTGAACGTTCCATTACCACTTCATAAACCTCCTTGCCAAACAACGCGGATACATAGTGAAGCAGAATAAGCGTACGTAACCGTTAGCGCGCTGACTGACAGTATAATTGTTAAACAGGTCGACTCTTTTCTATCATAAGATTAATATTATTGACTTGCTGGGCGGATTCCAGTATGATGGTTGGCTCCACACTAGCATTAAATCAGTGATTTTTTAAATATTGCCAAAAAGCTTTAGTTGTTTAGACACGGAAAAACAGATCGCAGAGGTTTAATCTTTGCCAGAGCAAGTAGTACATTACGTAGCAACGAAGGTGTTAAACTGAACGCTCAATCAAGCACGCCGACATCACCGCGAACTGATGAAAAGCCGTAGGTTTCATTACCGCTTTATCAACCGCCAAGGAACACGTTGCGAATCGCCCCTTACCAGCACATTATCAGTCCGGCTAGGCCATAACGAGCGTCCGCGACATTAAGCCTCGACTCCCAACGAGGACTCCCGTTTCCTCTATCATCAGTCCGCTGAGCGCGGACACGTCCATTTTCCAGCCTACTCGCTCCTCACCGCCTGCCGGAGAGAAAACTTTCTAAACATCTCGGGACAATTCAGTGAAGGGAGCTGGCCTCTGGCTCTCATACTTCTGACTCTCCCTCTCTCTCTCTCTCTCTCGCTTCCTCCGTGTCTCTCATTCCCTCTTTCTCTCTTCAGCCTGTAGCAAGCACAGGTACGGTGCTCGCTCCGTATTTTTCGCCGGAGCGATAACAAAGTTGCTGCGCGACCTTCCCTTCCGCGTGTTCGCCCGACCCCGATGACCCCGGCCGCGCCAGTTATACGCCTTTGCCCGGCTGATACGCCGCGCCTCTCCTCCTTTTTTCGTACCCGAACGACGAAGCCTGTATCGCGTTACTCGTAATTCCCGGAGTGTCCAGTTCGAATGGAGGCAAGGAGGACGGATAGCGAAGGAGGAGAGGGCGAGCGAGGATGAGAGAAGAAAGGAGGTGGGGAGGGACAGCCGAGTGCGCGTAGGTAGCATTAGTCGTCCAAGCCTGTTGCTCTTGTTGGTGGTAATGCGGCGCGGATAGCGGAATGCGCGAATTCTTTGGAAAGCAACAGGCTTTGCGCGGGGCTGCTCCCTGGCCGGTCGCACTCCTGCCAGAGGCGGTTGCTGCCGCCGATTGCTGCCGCCGGTTGCTGCCGTTGCTCGCTACCACACGCCGGGGAGGACGCCGGGGAGGACGCCGGGGAGGACGGCGGGAAGGATGGCGGGCAGGATGGCGGGCAGGAGCAGCGACCAGCGCGGGCAGATGTCGGAGGAGGTGAGGGAACTGTGGGCGTCCTTGCCCCGGGGGACAGGGACGCGCAGGGCCTTGAGGGGGACAGCTGACCTCTTAAGCGGGACCGGTGCACGCCTATCCTGCTCTCATCTATCTCCCGGCCCCGCGAAATTCCGTGCTCCTCGAACGAAGTCTCCCTTCGAACGCCGTCACTATCGGTTAACGGACGGAATTTTGTTGAGCGTAAAGCGAAATATTCGTTAACGTCGAGGCAGGAGGTGCGGGGAATTTTCAGACTCCGCGTACGGGAAGTGGGCCGAATTCGGCGTAGTACGTAGGTATGTAGGTATGTACCTAGGTGTACTGTAACGAGTGGAAGTCGATTCGTTTGAGCTGAGCTGCGCCGAGGTAGTCGGCATTGTCGTTCGGCGAAAGTGCAAGGCTCTCGTCGTCTCCCTTTTTTACGGGCGACCGAGCGCAGGTACAGCACCCGCGGAAATGATCCGGAGGAAGAGAGACGGAGCGAGAAGGAGGATGGTAGGGAGGGCGAGAGTGATGGGGCCGAGGAGAGATCGAGAAGGAAATACGGTCACCGGTTAACCCAGGTCAGGCTCGCCCCTGGAGCAAGCTGCAATTTGACATTTTTCGTGGATCTCATCCGCTTCCACTCTTCTCGGGATCCTGGCCGCAAATTCTCTCCTCTCGCACCGCGGTCACAGAGGTTCACTACCTCTGCCAGCTTAACGTACGACGTCGAAAGTGGATAATCGCGTAATCGGATTTAATTACCCGCGGCCCTCGGCATATATCGATATCCTGCGGAACTCTCTACCTCCGGCAGCTTAACCAGCGTCCTGAGTAATCGAAGATTGCAGGTTCCGGCGTAAGGAAGGGAAAAAAAAGGTCCATGGTCCTTATCGTTTATCAAGTATCAATGCAAAGAGCGTCCCGTTGTCGTGGGACGGAAACGAGAGCAGTTCGATGAGCCACGTCGAAATGAGGATCTCCGCGTGTAACGATAAAGTTAACATTGTATTCGTATCCTTATTGGAGCCAGACTGCCGCGGGGCCCCAATGCAGCGGAGAGCCTAATGACGGTCATGCCGCTCGAATGCTTATAAAGTGCGCGTGTATCGAAGCCGCGTATCGGGCACGACGATATAAGCTGGCGCAAGTACAGACGTGCGCTCGCGCGCGCGCGCCCCAATGGTGCCGGTATGATTTTATTATCACTGGTATTGAATACCGGCCGCGGCGCGACTATATACTCAGAGCAGCGAGGAACCCTCTTCCGGGCTTTAAGGCTTGGGCTCCTACGGTGCCGCGCCTCTGCGTAGCGGATGCTGCCCGTTCCCGTTTCTCTAGAGTCCAGTTGCTTCAGGACTACGCTCGAGAGATATGCAATCTCGCCTTATCTCCTCCCCTCCCTCCTCGCCTCGCCTCCACCTCCCTCTACCTCTCCCTCTCCCTCTCTCTCGACTTCTCTCCTTCTTCGCCTTCCCATTTGGCCCTTTCAAGAAACGATGCCGAAAAGAGAAGAAAGAGGCGGCCGTACGTGTGCCTACCTCCACTCCCATACACGGATACCGTTTAATAAGAGCATAAGGAGCGATAATGGCGATATGTTGTTATACATATAAGATTGATTGTATAAGATTGCGGTGGGATATATGGAGATAGAGATAGATAACTTTCTCATTTTTTCACATCCCCTGAAAGCAGTCTGAAATTCCACTCCTGATCTCTGATCCCGCCTGTCGCGTTTGATCCCTCCTGCCCTTGACGGACTTTCGGAGGACGGCGTACGTAGCTATCTGCCTGCCTAGCTTCCTACCTATTCCGCAGCGGTGATCCGTATCCTTCGTGACGTCCGCAGAGCACTTAGCTAATGCGCGCGAGTCATCCCGCGACGTCGTTATCGCACGATCTGTATTCCGGCCAGTCCGAATGAAATTCTGCGACGGACGGCCGCTCGTCCGTACTCGCTCGAGTATGTCGGCGTTGCTCAGGTGCAGGCGATAACTTTCCTGATTTACTCGGCGTGCCCGCGCACGCTGCCTTCTGGCAAGTATTTTTATCGAGCCGCCAATTTCTTCTTCGGCGTGCACGTCGCCGAGACGTCTCATTTGCATGACACACTTGACAGGCGACGACTGACGAAATTCATGAATTTTGCGGAACGCCGCGTTCTCTCCCGCATGCAGCAAACTTTGTCGGTGGTCGCGGATATTAACATTATTGTTACCGTTTCGCGTCGTATAAAGTACGCGCTCGCCTCAGATTTCGGCAGCCGGCCGAGAGGGGAATTTTTAATTGAAGCAGGTGTAGATTCTTGAGAGGGTATAAAACTGTACCGAGATTCGTCTGTGCGATGAGAATCTCTTCCACGTTCCGACGTCGAATCTTCCCGATCCGGCGACCGCGCTCAATCTGCCTGGCGCCGTCTGCGTCACGAGCATTCACGTTCACCGCGTTCGCATAATCGCGAGAGTGTACGTAAGCTCTCGTGCCGCTCGTACGCGATTCCTGACATTCCCCGCGTTATCCTCAACATTGTGCGTTTCGTGCCGTTGGACGATCGATTGCGTAAGGGACGCGAGTGGCGCAGGAATATTCAGACGGCCTGTCGGGAGACGACGGCAAAAAAAGCTTAGAAAATCGTATCGGTCGAATAGTTGGGAAGGTCGTTCGTGCCTGCGTCGGGCAGGACGACCGACCGGGCAGACAGTAAACGATTCGATATTCATTAGTCCGGACGCATTGGATCATGAAACGAGGCTGGTCCCGAGGCACGAGAGAGGCACGCTTAGCCACCTAGAATGTTGTCCGACTAGCGCCCGGCTACGATCTACTCCCGTCCGGCCTGGGCATGTAAATAAGCCGTTTGCGGCGGCCGTTATTAGCGGCGTTTCGCTAGCAAAAATTCAGCGGGCAGAAGTGAAATGCGCCGCACCGGCCACAGTCGTTCGCTCCTTCGCCCTCGCGCCAGCTCTCGATCGCCGACACTTCGATCGCCGGCACTCGATCGTACCGTTCCTCCCCGTAGGAAACGGCCGTCGAACGATCGCGAAACGACAGCAAAACGGACGTGTGCGTGTTACACGTCGAGAGGGAACGGTTCGGATTCGCTTAACGAGCGCCGCCGGCCAACTCTCGCTTCTAACAATTCCGAATCCCTCGCGACCCATATTCGCAACTCCGCTTAAGGAACGTCGTCCTGGCGACCATTAAGGGGCACAATGTTGCGCGCTGTTCCCTTATTACGGCGTCCTTCGTAACGCGCTCCTCGATGCGGACTTCAGGCGCTGAACTCGGTTGTATACGAAGTGGGAAGTGAATCGCGAATGCCAGCTGGTTTAGGCTTGCACGACGAAAGAGAAAGAGAGCGGGGAAGATTGAGAAAGGGAGGGGTAAAGATCCGCGATCTATTAGATTCTGGAAAGATAGTCGTTCTGACAGCGAATATCCGCCTGCGAGGAAGTCATGCTCCAGGAAGGTGTGCCACGGCGTTCGTGGCGAGAGATAAGAAGAAGTACTCGAAGGTCTCGGGACCTTAAGGACAACGGTTCTTAGAAGTGCAAGAGAGCTGTAATCGCTCCCCCGGCGGCCGTTGTAGTATACGAATCACTGTCGGCAGAAAAGTAGCAGCCCGCGGGCTCCGCAATTTCCGTAAATACACAGTGAAAACACCATCACCGACGACGGTTCTTTCTCCGTCTACCACGACGATCCTCGCGCCGGCGGAAAGAAGATGGTGGCAGAGTCGACGAGCCGGAGGGGGAGGCGAGGGGGAAGAAGTTTTAATAGCCCCACCGTTCGCTCGCGAGGCAGCTACAGTCGAAAAGGACTCGAAAGTCCCACTTTCGTAAAGGTTCTGCTCCGTTTGTGGGATAAAGTGTGGCGTTACGGCCTGGCCAGTTCCTACGGCGGAGAGGTCCGTCGATGCCGAAGTCAGTGAGAGACACTGTCCGAGGCAATCACGGTCTGAACTCCTCCCGAGCCTGGGCGACCATTCCGCGAAGTGTCGCCCTCGGTTGCGAACCGTTTACCCAAAACATGGCGCGACATTCTTCGAACACTGACTGGAGCGCACGAGTTGCCGGGCCTTAATTGGCGCCGAACGCTTGTCCTCGGAAGCCTACTTCCGTCTCGCTCGACGCCGTGCCGGCTGCCTGAACTCTGACACGGGAACTCTAACGGAACGCGAATCTACCGGCAGGTTGATTTATCCGGGATAAATGATCGTCGGCGAACACTGGCCGGACGTAAGTAAGGTGGTACGTTGATAACGGATCGTTAGCCGTGTTTTCCTTTTCGCGCGCAGGTCAAAATTGTACTTTCTGGTCTATTAATCGAGTCGGTTGTCGGATCGTCTCGGAATCGTCTTCATCGTGCGCAATTGGCGTAATGAAAGCGTAGAGTCAAATTGACTATCGGAGGCTGACTTCAGCCCCGTCCGAAATGGCAGTTTTAAGAGCATTGGCGAGCGTGCTGGGGCGCTGACAAGGGGCGTACGAATGATAATTTATCGGAATGGGATGCATGGGGAGCAAAGTCGTGAGAGTCGATCCGTGGCAGGCTCTCTGTGTGTATGACTTTCAGCGGTGGCGCGCCGCGGCTTCGTAGACCGAGAAATCGTTTCTCGGATCAGCAGCTCTATAAGAGGCGAGACAGGGCACCCACCGGTTAAGCTCGGGACACGTGGTTACCATTCTCGCCGTTGCCTCAATGAAGAGTCTATCCCCCAACGAAATGGATACTCATCATTGAGCCGCGACACGTCCACGAACCGTGACGTTTCTATTTTCCATTGCGGACACCCCGCGCGACTACTTGACGAGGTTCGAAACGGTGATTTGCAGATTCGAATGGTCTTAATACACGGCCCGCTAACGTGTCGCAGCAGATAAATCTCGCCGACCCAGTCGCGTCCTGTCTTAAAAACCGGGTTGACTCGCGCAAATGTTTATCATTAGGCGTCTCATTGATTGCGGCCAGTCGAAGTTCGTCCCATACGCTCGCGAACAAGAGCGTTACGACGAATTTAATGTACAACGATCAGCACGTACGGCGGATAATTTGGCCACTTTGAAGCAATCTATCATCCAGCAACGGTCGATTGATTAGTTCCCGCCCGCCTATACGGTCCCGTAGCGGCCTTTCGAATTACGGTAGCGAGCATTCCGCGTATAATTCATCTCGTTTTTGCGACGATTGGGCGGGATTATGAGCCATGAGAGGAGCGATCCGAGCAAGGCCGATCCACCTTGTTCAGGCCTGCCTGCCTCTCAGGCGTGGACTAATGACGGCTTCGACAGGAGTAAAACCGTCCGATCGCGCGAAATAAGAGACGCAAAACAGCTTCCTACGAGCTGCAAATCCGACGCTTCTTTCGTCTCCTCTTCTTCCCTTTTCCTCCTTTCCGAAAGAAGCCGGTTAATGCGCCGTCCGATCGCAGGAGGCGCTTGGGAGGGGAGCGGGCGAAATTGTCGGACAATCCACGGAATCGGCTCTCAGAGAAAAGCTTAGTCGGCATTGTCGTCGATGCGATGTGAAATCGGTGACACCGATTTGTTTTGCGCACAGAACGGACGCGCGAACGGACTCTGGCACATTCGGTACGACGGAATATTTTGTCACGCACCTAATGCACGCTCGACTCAGATTCCGCGCTCGATTTTTTGCGCACGTTTTCCCGTTCTCTATACTTCCTTACGTTGTCGCCGCCGTGTCTCGGACTGACGCTGAGAGGTACAATTTAAATCTTCGCAGGTTTACGCACTCGACACGGATCGCTGGCGGATGATAGTTTTACTTTACCGTTCTACGATCGGTATAATCGACATTACGATCGCGATGCTCAGATCGCTGACTTCACACGATTTCCATTATCATTAGCATAATCGTTTGCGGAACCGAGGCGAACTATAGAATATGTAGGAGAAAGGGCGGCCATAATCGAACGAGGCAAGTTCCTTCGTTCAAGGTTCAGGAATCGTATCAATGCGAGCGGCTGAGGCATTCCATGCCGGAATCGTGGGCAAAACGCGAGATAAGGTTTCATGCGCGGTTAGACTCGGGATACGTCGCCGTTCGGCATAATCTTTTTCATCCGCTCATAGGCGAAGGTCATCGCAAATCGCGAAATTGCATCTTCGTTACACGCCGACTTCCTTCCCGACGACTCCTTGTTTTCCACTTGTTGAAAATCCGAGTGAGGCCGATTGTATATACATCGACGTTCGCACTAACGCCCCTGTACGCTTTATGATCCAGTTGCCAACCTTTGAAGGTAGATCGCCATCTGGGTACAAGCGTCGAATCATTATTCGATCGATGTGAACGGACGCGATCGCGGCTGTAGAAAGTTTTCGACGTAGCGAACGTATTGGTACCCAGTGTTCACCTTCTCATATCGACTGTTTATCTTGAACACTTAATTGCCCACGCCGAAAACGGAACTGTATCAATGCAGCGACCACAAGAAAATTACTTCACTTTCTCACATTACCAATTAACCCCTCTCCTCTATTTCAGCCAAACATTTTCTCTTAAAACCATAATGATTAAACTCCCCTTTAATCAAACCAATTTATAACCATGCAATTTATCGCAGTTCCAACCAGTATCAAACTAAACGTATTTAAAAAAAAAACTTATAAATTCTACCTTACACCGTCGACATACGCCGACCTCTACAGAACATTTTGCTGCGGTTTCACCGAAAATTTAAATTGCCTCCGGACTGTGGAGTGAACGCGTTAATTGCCTCGGTATCGTCGACCTTGTGTCCAACGTGTAGACGTCGTCGACCCGAACCCTCGCCGCCGACAGGCGTCGCCTAATCAGTCCGCGGTATCAAGCCAGTCTCCTCTCGCACGGTGCGTGATCGAGCCTGAAAGATAGGCCAGTATGCGAACCCGTCGCTCGGAATCGTGGCGAGGGGATGTGCGGGGTGAGGGGGTGGCAGAGGGGACACAATGAAATCGGGCCGGCAAAAGCCGTAACGCACGGCACTCCCGTGCGTCATGACGAGCGCGCGGGGGGCTCTCTACGCGGATGACGACGTGGGATCGTCCTTGTCTTCGCTCCCGCGGCCCCCATTGTTCCCGAAGAAGACTCCGCTTTGCTCGCCGACACTCGCCGGCACCGAGTACGCGCCCGCTCCATCGAAAGTGGTTTACTTTGCCGCGGCGAATTGTGCTCGTTACGGCGCGATGCACGGCAGATGCCTCCTTCGAACGGGCATGGGCTTCTTGTCGATGACGCAAGTGAGAGAGTGCGGGTAAATAGTGTAGGTGAGGGAGTAAAGTTTGAGTACGTACTAAGGGAGGTTTGCTTTCGGGAATCGATGGATTC
The DNA here is from genome assembly GCA_914767735.1 of Anoplius nigerrimus. Lineage (NCBI taxonomy): Eukaryota > Metazoa > Arthropoda > Insecta > Hymenoptera > Pompilidae > Anoplius > Anoplius nigerrimus. The sequence continues at coordinate 10,542,976 of OU612088.1, read as the reverse complement.
GCTTGATTAGGTGGTGGGTGGTTAAGTACTTGAATATCACTCGTACTTGCTTGATTCTTGATTGTGACGACTAATTGCAGATTGTAGATGAATTGATTTCTTGCCGGTTCTGAGAACTTTGTTACTGGCAGAGCCAAATATTTGAAAGAGTAAAATGATAAGCTTACGCGGGAGTACTGCGGTGGTATTCGGATTCGAAGCCACCGTCAAATTGTAGACGGGATCGGTAGGCTGAACGGTTAGGACGAGTTCGTCGGTAGCCGAAGAAACGGATATTCCTCCTTCGCGCGGGGAACAGCCACTTGTTGCATAAGGCGGCGGATGGATTTATCGGTCGGCTGAGATGAAACGTCGAGTCCGATTTATCTCCCGCCGGTTGCACAACGTCGAAACAGTGGCCTTTGGAAATCAATATCTGGTGCAATCGGCGGCGGACGTCGATCAAAACGTATTCAGCCATTGTGCGGTCGCCGAACGAGCCGAGTCGTCTGTGCTCATCCACCGATCCATACTCATCTACGTCTATCAATTTGCGTACCGCCTCAACCTCCCGTTTTACCCTAAAACAATTTTTCCCCGACAATAGAGGAAAAATATGGAACGATGAATAACTGTCTGCCAGTCTGAGCTACATCCGCGTCGCCGGAACGGTAAGGAACGCGAAGCTGTTCCAATTAGCGAAGGATAATTTCGATAACGACCCACTTCCTGCAGCCTCTCGCATGCGTCATCCCTGCACCGTTCTCGAAATCGAGCGCCTCCGATATTCGTACAATACCGCACGACCGACGCGTCACCGTTTCTCACACTTAGCACGTAAATTCCCACGGCCAGCGTAATTTTCCCTCGCACGTGCGCCACACGAGCGCGGAACCCGGTCGCGGCTAATTATAATCATCGTCATAATATACGCATCTCTGGGCGTACGCGCGCGCGCGCGCGCATATCGTCGGCATTATCGCGCGACATCGATTTCGCAAGCGGTTCCCAGGGCGAGAGAGGAGATGCAACTGAAACCGGGCCGTTGCGCAATTCTTTCGCGGCTGATGCTCGAAAAGGGAAACGATGATTCAATCCGTAGCGGCGAAAAAGAAAACGGCCGCACCGGCAAGCGACCGCTATGGAAGTCGCACGATTTTCTTCGCCAGGCTGCTTCTGCCGACAACGAGCCTTGCCACCGCTATTCATCACGCCGCCGGCTCCACTCGGCAGCAATTACGGCAAAGGTCAACGTTTTCGACAATGCATCCGCGTAATCTGCGCCCGATCGATATCCGTCACTTATCCCGACGCCTGAAAAATGATCGAGACGCACCTAACGGCAACCGTCGATCGAACCTTTCTAAACGCCGTAGAGATTCGCGTCGGGGAGTTTTATCGGTAACAAGTGAAATCCGGCGATTATTCCTGGCCCCGAGCGTAGGCATAAAAAGCCGTCGAGAAGGGGGTGGGGAATTGGGGAGGTTGAATGAGAGGCCGCAAGTTCGGAAGGTGTTGCCTTTATGCGACTGAAACAAAAGGGGTCATCGAGGGGAAGAGCTCCCTCGATTTCTTTTCTTTCGCCGTGCCCGCTTTCGTCTTTTTAATAGCTTCTCAGGGGCGGAGGGGTGGTGGAAAGGGGGCCCGTTCTGACGCCGCCACCGCCGCGATGGGAACCGCGAGATAGCCCTGCGTACATTGATTTTCAAGAACGCCAAATTGCAGGAAGCGAGAGGTCAGATCGGCCCCCGCCGCCAGGACGATGGAGGATGAGGGTGAGGCGGAGGTGGGGGAGAGGCCGTGGGGAACTGGCCCGAAGGTACAACGACGACCGGAGAGGATGCACCTGTGCACCTGCACCCGACTCCGATCTCTCCGTCTTTCTCCGTCTTCTCGCTCTTTCGGGCTCATTCCTGTCTGCCGCTGGCGAACGCGAGACTTCCGGGAACGACATGGCGAACGTTTTCGTGTGACCGTCGTTATTATCGTATTTTGACGTCCAATGCTCTGAGTCAATGTACTTTATAAATTGTAATCTGATATTCACTGCAATTGCCATTTTCAGGGACGGTACACTTAAAAATGTTGATATCAATTATATGAATACCGTAATGAGTATAATAAAGACAAATTAAAAACTTTTTGAATAATTATATTTTAAATTCGGGTGATTGGTTACGTACATGAAATAGCTCTTTTAATGAGATTTGTGGGTTACTGAAAATGTAGGGGTCTACGCAAAGCACCGATCTGACTCTGAATATAATAATTCTAAAACCAGCCTAAGTCGTGGTGCTGGAGAATTTCGCGTGAGCACAGTTCGGTACAGGGATCGGGAACCATGGCAAAGTCTCGCCTCGTTCGTTCGTCAGCGATAGTGAGTGCCTCCGCCGGTGGGGGGGTTAGGCCGCGGCAGAGGGTGGAAGGAGAGGGCGGTGGGGGAGGTCAGATGAGGTTGCGCACGTCGTGTAGCGAAAGTGTACATAACACGCCCGCCCTAACCGCGATATGGATTGCGAGCGCGTGCTACCACCACCACCATCACCTCCGCCACCACCACCACCTCCATCGCTGCCACCAGCACTGCCACCATCGCCATCGTCGTCGGCGACTATCTAATTGCATTACCCAGCGCGAATGGCAGCCACGATACGAGTGACACCGATTTACTAGACGCTCGATGCCGATAGGATCTCTGCTCGCCGATTTCGCAACCCGTTCCGGCCTGGTCCTACCAGCCTGGCTCAAAGCGAAAACGCCCGGTCACGTTTTCAATATCGTGCTTGACGGATTGTTTCAATAAGTGAATACCGCCATTAACTTTGCCAATGATCCGACGATGCAGTAGCGAGCCACGCCCTCGCCAACTTCCTCGCAATAATCAAAATGCGACACCTAAGATTCTCCTATGAACAATTTTGAGCTTTCCACCGTGATTATGTCAAAGGGCAGCGCGGTCAGCGAGGCGGGGTAGAGGTGACGAAGAAGTTGAAGCTTAGCTCGGATGAAGAGCAGAGCGAAGATGAAGAAGGAGGGACGGAGAGAAGGGCAGGCTGGGAGATACACGCGTACATGCATGGGCTTATTTGAGTGTGTTCCCCGCTTGGGAACCCGACGCGGAGCACGTCCTTGACCGGGTCTATCGTGTGACCGATCTCCGCACATCACAATGCCCCTCTCGCCTCTTCCTGGCACACACTCCCCTCCTACGGTGCTCGCCGGCGATCTTCTGGGGGCCCCCCTTAACCACACTTCGCCCAGGCCACTTTGTTTCTGTTTGAGCCACGGTCCTCCATCGCGCATGCGTCGCTCTCGAACTCGTCCTGAAACCGGCGCGAAACAATGCGCCTGATATGACTCACCCCCTTTCGGCCTCGGACCCCTCGCGGCAGAAACTATGTGTTTCTTAACCATTGTTTGCCATATTAATTACAATGGCGCATGACGGCAGGTTGCGGGTCAAAGAGAAGCGCGAGACTGGCCTAAATTCTTACCTCGTTCGCTTTGATTAATTCTGCGATTAGTCCGAGTCGGACAGATTTTGCCGCTGCGCGTGCAACTACTTGGCACGATATTGAATAGCGAGTTGAGCAATGACAACGTACTTGCGCGTACACCGTACTACGCGCAAGCACGATCGTTCGCCAGAACCCGGAAAGAATGCCGCGGTAGAAAATCGGAATGGCGCAAATCGTTCGCAGCCGATTCGTCTCGGTGGGGATGAGCGAGGCGCAAAATCGCCGGTCCCGCGACTCTCGCGCCGTCTTTATCGTATCATCCATCGTCCTTATCCCGGACTCGAAGATCCATTACGCAGCGCGGCTGTTCTGTATCTCCGACGCCATCGTAAAACGTTTCGCGGAACAAACACTTTGGCGTAGGAAGCCTGCCGACCGCCGCTGCCGCCGGTGGGATCCGCGATGAGGATCAATTGTTACGCAGAAAAATGAATTTCAAATGGGCTCGCAACGAGGCCGTATTATATTCAAATTTCATTCCAAATGAAAACTTGCGACACACCGGGCTTGAGCAATCGTCGTGCCGGCCAAGATCGGGTGGAGACGAGCTCTGCAAAGTATGACGTTGACGGATGAGTCCGCGCGGCGGCGCGGATAATTGATGAAAAAGCGTCCCCGACATCGGGTACCGCTAATTTGCCAGTCAATATCGGCCCTCGCGTGCGCCGCGGCATTTTTATCGGTAACGAAATAATGAGAGCCCCTGCTCATAGTTAAAATAGTGGGAGTGCACTGGGAGTAGTACGGTCTCTTGTCGGAGTGGAGCACCGGTAGGTGGGGGGGAGTGGACGGGACGGGAGGCTGGTGGGGCAAGGAGGGGGAGGGGGAGGGGGGAGCACAGCTGAGACAATGGAGCATTAAAGCCACGGCGTGGTTTTCTAGACAGGAAATTACAGGGATCACGCGGAGATTGACAGAAAAACGGCCCCGGCAAGCTCGTAGATAGCGAGCGAGCGCCCGCGCGCACTCTGCACCCCCGTTCTCATTTTCTTCCCGACTTTCGGGCATGCGCGTGAGAACTACCCCTATGGGTGAAAAATTGTCGAGCCGCGAAGGAAGCGCGGGCCACCAGATCGGAGTGTAGGCGAAGGAATTCGATTCGAGGAAGAGGATGAAGATTGCTGGCCGTTGCTAATTAAAGGTTAGCGTACATCATATGCGCATCTGTGCATCAATATCAGGAATACAATGCTTCGGTTCTGCCCTAATCATGCTATTGTCGATACTAACGGACCCGGCAACGAACCTTACCCATCAGCGTTCAGGGATCGGCAGGTGTACCGGGCTGCTACTCTCGATCGAAGAACTCGATTTGCAGAATTCGAGATTCAAGAGTGGAACACGCCGGAACGCGATCTATATGCAAGCTGTATTGCAATCCGACGATCGTCCTGGAAGGACCTGTTCCTTCTACCCGAGCGGCGTCAACGGTTGATCCACACTCCCGACGCGGAACTCTCCCATTTAGTAGAGACGCCAATGTTGGCCACCCATTACCGGCCAGGACGATAAATTCACCCTGAGATGATCAGGTGAATTCGCGGAGTACCGCGTCGTAGCCGGCTCGAGCGAACCTGGCGGTTGAGTATCTCGGCTAATAAAATAAAGGAAGCGGAGGGAGAGAAGGAAGGAGAGGACTGAAGAGCGAGGAAGAGATAGCGAGAGAGTACGAGAGAGTGAGAGGGAGGGAGAGAATGAGACAGGGAGTCTATCCACGGACGAGTTCCACGCTTGATCCTGAAAGACTCTTAGCACGATGCCCAACTCCTTACACGAGACGCCGATGACGTACGGCGTCGTGGCCATCCATTACCGGGGGAACGATAAATTCACCCTGGCCAGGGTTGACCGGGTGAACCTGAAGAGCACCGTGTCGTACTCTTCTCGATCCTGCCGGGTGGTGGGTCTCTCGGCTAATAAAGAAGGTAAAGAGAGAGGGAGCGAGGTGGGTGGGGGGGGGGGGGGGAGAATCAAGCGGGATATTGGCAACATTAAGTATAAATGCAACCTACCGAGATTTATGTTCACCGAGGAGAGGAGAGAGCGCCGGCGAGAAGAAGAAGAAGAGGAGGAGGAGATGGAGGAGGCAGAGGAGGAGGAGGAGGAGGAGGAGGAGGAGGAGAAGGAGGAGGAGGATGGTCGTGGTGTGCAGAAGGGATGAGGTCGCCGCGAGGCGTAGCGAAGACCACACGGAGAGCCGGGCCTGCTCGTGGCTCGTGGGGGGCCCTTCCTTCGACTTTCCTCTGGGCCCCTTGCTACGGCACTCTTTACCCCCTTTGCCCGAGCAAGCGTCGGCTTTTCCCGTCAGAAGACGCCCGTCCACCTCCTCGCGCGGCTCCGACAATTAAACGCCATGCAACGCGACTAAACTCGACGTCAGGCACGACCTCAGGATTAGCCGAAAACTCTAATAAGAATTTATCGGCCAATGTGCGCGTAAGCGAAGAAATGGTTTACGCTCGAGATGTCGGAGTTACGGCTTTACGCTTAGAATTTGCGTCGTCACCCACGTGGTCGCACGTTCGGAGCAAGCCACGAATGGCATTCCGATCGAAAAAGATAGGGGAGTCGCCTTCCTCCCGGGCCGACGCACTAAAGACGTCCAGGGCGATGAAACACGGCCGATTAAACGAGGAATGCGGGGAGCGATATTTCAGGAACATCGCAATAACGATCGCCGGCCCGTGCGCCGTTCATTAATGCAATTATTTCCCTTATACATCGACGAATGGCACGGTTTCACTTTCGCATCGGCGGCGAGCGGTCCCGATCCGCCTCGATTCCTCTTGATTTCGACAGACGGATGAACGGAGACGTGCGCCATAAAACAGGTCCATCTCCTGCGTCACGAAGATGCTTTCGAAGGATCGTTAGCGAGCGACGTACGACTAGAACGCTCTTTCTCTCTCACTCTTCTGCCACTTCTTCCCTATTACCTTTGCCACTGTTCATCATCTCATTTGCATCCGTGCTTCGCCCTCGGAATGCGATTCGCGCAGAAAAATGTGCGGGTTAGAGCTCGAGACAGAGGCTGACTGATCGTCGCGCTCGATTTGGGTCCGGAAATCGTTCAGATATTCGCGACACATCGAGGGCTCTGCCTCAGGCTTCGGGACAGATCGATTGGACGCTTCCATCTCTGTCAGGGCGTCTGACTGTCGCGTTAGATCAGAATTATGGCGCGCACGCAAAAGGAAACGAGACAATAGATTGTCCGTCGGACGGGCCGAACCCGATGATAGATCCCGGTGCGTAGCTTGTCTATTCGCGTGTACGTGCACGCGCTCGAATGTATTTAAAAAAGGAGGAAAAGAATGGACGAGAGGAGTAGCAGCACGCGCGCGATAGAGAGAGAGAAAGAAAGGACTAGAGACGTTCGTTATGTTCGTTATGTCTGTAGCCATAAAGATAACCTGCCAGTCTTGCATACGTAACGCATGGCGTTACGCAATCGTTACGGATATCGTGTCTAATGATCCTTGCTCGGGCAGCGAGCGACGTCAGGAACGAGCGAATCCGATCGTTACCGGGCATCCGAACCGGTTCGTACAATGGCACGGCTAGATTTTAAGCCGACTCACCTCTGACATCGTTTAAGACGAGGGTCGCGACTGCGAAATTAGATGAGAGCCGGCGGGCTGATTAAATTCCTCGTCCCTCTTCATCGACTACCGGCACGCGAAGAATAGGTCGCCGACAACCGGCGGGATGAATAGAATGCGGGGGGAATAATGCCAGACGGCGATCAATGAGGAAGCGAGAGCCGGCGACAATTGCGCTTAAATTGCTCGTCAGCGATCGGCGGGAGTATCGGCGTCTTCTGAACGCGGAATCCGCCGTTTCAGCGTCTCAATCCTTCAGCCCGGCCAAGATCGATTTCGAATCGGCGCGAAAATCCATTGAACGTCTTCCGCGTGGAAATCGCGGAGTTTCTCTGCCATGTGACGCGTAGAGCCTCGAAGTGGCTGAAAACGCTAATCCCATTGGGCATCCTTGAGCAGAACGAAACGCTGTTATTTATATCGGCCGCGCAGCAGCGTAATCCAAGATGAAGACATTTAATGGGCTATCAACCGTACGAGATAGCAGCGCCACTCCCAGCGGAAGTGCTTCGAAAACGAGCCCTCTACCCCTCCCCCGTTCCTCTCCTCTTCCACGCCATGGCCACTCGTCGGACACTTTGCAACTGTCGCGAGCGCCAGGGAAACATTCCTCATGCTGGCCGAGGCCGGCGGACACTCTCTCCGTTATAATACCCCTCGATCGTTCTTCTTGCCTCGGCCACCCTCCTGCACTCCCCTACCTACCTTCCTGGCCTATCTACCTTCGCCAGAGCGCGCGTCGTAGGACACTTTGTAATTCCCGACTGTTATCCGATATTACGAATGCGAATGACGCGTTACGGAAAACTCGTATGCCTGCCTCGGACTATTACGACTGTGGGTTCCTTAATGGCTGGCTTACGCGATACCTTTTACGACGAAATTTTACGTATGCGCGGATAAATTTCGCTGTAATAAGCATTGTCGTATCTCAGCATTCTCGGATAATTAATGTCGAGATAATCGTAACGCGGAAAAATGGATCGTGACGATCTATTTGGCAGAAGGGATAACCGATTCGGTTTTATAGTCTATCATATTCGAGGAAGTGTCTTTTTCTGTTTTTAATGAAATTGTGGCTCGTTCGCAAGGTGAAAAATGATTAATTTGATATTTGGATGGCCGCGGATATGTCTGTTCAGGGTGGAGATTTCGAGTGAAAGAAGTTTTGACAAGATTTGGCTATGTATTATCAGGGACGAACCAATTAGATTAGAAGTTTTATTTATGGCGATGTCGCAGACGCAAAGTTGCGTATCGAGGTCGAACGATCGTACGAGTACTCACGCGTTCGTTCACTCTCTCACATGATACGATTACCACGTGTTAATATCTCATTAAGAAGAGGCTCATTCTCAGTCGTCTCTTTCTCATCCTTCCGGTCGTCGACAACACGTTCCAGCAGTTTCCTACTTTCATCTTCTCATCTTACCTCTTCACTCACCGTACCTCGAAGTACATATTCAATTATTCGACTTCTTACAATTGTCTTGCCGCATTCCTCGCTTTTTCGACTCCCATACGTTTCCACCGTAATATCCCGGACATTGGTTTCGACTCAGTCCATATAAACGACTCCAACGTTCTCATTTTTCGACTCTTTGCAAACTATTCTTACCCATCGTCCATCGGCCGGTAAACGTTCCCTCTCGTCATCTATCCCGGCCGTATTTCTTTTTCTCCCCCCCTCCTCACCGGCCAGCGTCTATCGCGCGTGCATAAGAACGGACCGAACCTAAGCAAAACACGGACGCAGCGTGTGTGGAAGGTATGCAATCATGTCATTACACCGGCTTGTCTGGAACTGGGTGGCGGGGACCGCGGAGGCAAAAGTACAGGAGGGCTGAACGTTAGGGGGAAGGAGTCGCACACAGAGAGCAGACACATTCCACCGGTAGTTCTTTATATGGGACATCGTGATCGTGCCCCCATCCCTTCCCACCCCGGGCCTTCGCTACTTCATATTTCCTCCCTCCTCGGTCGTTCTCCTTTTTTCCTCACTCTCTCGCTACCGCCTCGCAGCAGGACGAACAGCCGACAACCGTGAGTTTCCGCGTAATGTCTTTTTGATCCGTCGCCACTGGCCATTTATTCCAGTTACTCGTTCCTTTAGGCTCGATTCAGGCCCAAGACGCGATGTCCTATCGATTCCGAATCATTGACGCATTCCTCGAGGGTGTACTTCGGAAAATGATTTTTCATCGATTTTCGATATTTATACGAAACGCGTCAGTGTAAAGCTGTGCTTCCTTCTCATGGTACGGGATGCGATTTAATAACAGGACGTGTAGCGGAACGTGCCGGAAGATAGGGAGCGTCGCGATGTAGACACTTTTACAGCGACAGTTTGTACGTAGATAGGACGAGGCGAGCTAGTCTGAGAGATCGCACGTGCGTTCGCGCGAATATGACCGGTGGATAAGGATAAAGAGGAAGAGTGAGGGAGACAGAAAGAGGAGGGAAGGCGGAGGGAGCAGATTAATGCGGCAACAAAAATACCGCAAATATTGTATATCCGTTATGGAAACGGGCATTCCTTCGCTGGCGAACAAATTGAGCAATACCATGGACAGGCAAGGCGGGCATAATTAATGTCCGCGAGACGATGATCGTTCGGGGAGGAAGCTATATGTTAAGCCGGTGCGCCCGTTATCGCGCCCGATTGCTTCCTCGATGTAATTGAATAAATCGAATTGAGACACGGCTCGCGGGGCCCTATGACAGATATATATCATATCGGTACGAGGCGAATCGTACTCCGATCGCAGTTATGTACGGCGCCAGGAAAATGCGCCGAGCAACATGATTTGTATGCGAACGTAAAAAGAGGATTTGCCCGGCGATAGACCGCTTCGAATTCGAAGGAACATTTCAGCCTTCCCTATATCATCGGCCGGGTCACGGTCCCAATCGGCCGGCTAACTTGACAAACTTAGCGCATCTTATCAATTCCGCTGCGGCCCGCGCTGAACTCCGAGCAATAAACGTCGCACGGCTCCTTGCTGATGTTTAGAATTCGCTCACGGCCGATATCGATAAACCAAGTCCCATCAGCGATAACGTAAAGTGCGCGCCTCGTACAGTTTCGAGCTAATATATAGAATTGTTTACGGTTAGGCGGGTAAACTAGATCCTGCCCCGATAACGTAACTGGCTTGACTTACTTCGGGAGCGGCGCGTCAAGTTCAATTCAAGTCAATTTCAAGCGTGTCGGACGAGCTATTTTCGTGCCGATCGGAATTCTCCGTACTGCGAGTGTGTCCTCCGTCGTTAGAAATTAAGCGACCGCATCCCCAATTGATGGGCGGATGCGGATGTGGGCTGTGCGACTCGTACGTGCCTGATTCAGTGTGTCGTTCGGTACGTTCGGATTATATGCGAGGCGAGGATCGTCGTACGTAGCGTACAAGCTCGGGATGCCGGGCTGGCGGATTGGCGCATTTATTACTCGGAGAGCGCGCGAGCCTCTCTTGGCATCCTCCTTGCCGCGGCACCGTGTCATTTTATGGCCTCGGCGTGATCTTATTTCAGTCGTGCCGACCGCGGAAAAAGACGTAAGTATCGCCGTACATCGGCCCGTACTGCGGACTTCTGCCCTGGCTACTATAAGCTCGAATCGTCCTGGGATCGATTGTCGGCGGCGACTTTGGCGCACGATGTCTTCGGTGCGGAGCAATTTTATTCGGACGACCGGATTGGCGGTCGAATTTAAACGACACGAATCGAAGCTAAACAGATTTTCTACAGGTTATAGGTTTGGGAAAGGGATTAGTATTTTTGTTAGGGTATTTGAGATATCGGTTGTTAAAGCGGGGGTGACGAAGAATGGTTTCGTAATTGGAAGCAATGGATGTGCAATTATTATTTACTTAACGTCGGATTACAGTAGCCGGCCGCGGAGATGTTGCTAGTTTTATATCGCGGTGTATCGTGCCATTTTATCGCTTCAACATGATCCTCCTTGGATGGTTGCTCGTAAAGACGTAAGTACGGTCGACAAGGTGCCCCGGACATTGAGCGTGTTGTACGAATGCTCGACATTGCTGACGTTAAAAAGGGATTGTCCAGGCTACCGATTTCGCGCGATCGAGGAGTCGGCAGCAACCGATTTCGCGGTATCTGAAAAAAGAGAAACGGAAGGAGACGTTTTAGTCGAGCGCGATCAATGTCGAAATTGAGGTGACGAGATTAAGTTGCGCGAGCGCAATTCGAGAGTTGTGAGCCGAAAAAATGTGGACGCGGTTTCGCTGAAGCTTTCGCACGTAACGTTGCAACGCTTTGAAGAAATTTACAATCGGGCATGGAACCGTCGGACCTCTCCATTCATCGCCTTCAATTCAGCTAAATAAGCTACATCAATTCCCTAATTTGACAAGCAAAACAGAATGCCAATTTGCAATTGACCCGGGATCAAAACCAACGAACCCGTAACAATCCTTCATCCTATTCGACATGCCATATTTACCCGATCTCAAAAGACGTCTAATCGTACATCTCCATCTACTACCTTTTCATTTGGCTGCCAGAACGAAATCCGACGCAGTTCATTAGGCCCTCTATTAACGCGTCAACTGTCCAGTCAGCCTTAAGTGATTGACATTGTGGAATATAGGGAAGCTATACCGAAATATATATTCGTTTTATTCACTGAACCCCTAACTCCTCTATCCTCTCTCTCTCTATTTCCATATCTCTGAAAGTATTGTGCGTAGAAGCCTATAATGACGAATATCAAACGAATAGCAACAATATCGTAGAAAAAGGTCTGAAATGGTGGGAAATAACATGGCAGCCGTCAAAGCCACGAGCCATCTCTTCCACCCGCCTCCTCGGGAAGCATCCGCCCGCTTGATTGACGTTCTGCTCAATTCGAAAGGCACCGCTGGTCGAAAAAGTGGCGCGGCAGGGTCCGCTGAGGCCGAAACTCGGACCCGATGAGTCAGTTCAACCATGGCCCGTCGAGCCGGCCTGCGCAGAGAGTATCGCTCCCCGAACAAAAAGAGATCGTACGTAATTCGCGAAACGTAAAACTGTTTTGTACCCGGAGAGCGTCGCGTGCACGCGTGTGATGCCCCAGACGGGCGGCACGCACTCGAGCGTGAGATGCGTTGCGCGTCGTTCCACATACACGCCGGAAAAGAGGCCCGTGGAGGAGCGTGCACACACGCGAACCCCGGGCTCACGGACGCGCGCGCGACCGCGATCGTGAAGGCGGATAGAGATAGGGATACGGCAGGAAATGATTTGTGCTGTATCTCCTCGTCCGGCCGAACAATACTACCGTGAGTCATCCTCTCTCTCTTTCGGCGAGCCGACGCTGCGAAGCGGCTAGCTGAAATGAATTCGCGCCTCCGCCGAGCAAAATGCGCCCATCTCTCACTTCTTCCCGACGACTCTGACGTCAACCTCTTTTTCACCCGCTTCGCGAATCTTCATACAGCGTCCAGTAAGAGAGTGTCCGATAAAACGATTGTTTCTCTAAAATAATCGTCAACGTGATTGCGCGGTGCGCGGCCACGTTAACCGGATCGTCGAAATCGAAGAAGTCGTCAACGATTCCCAGAATCGAAGCTAACGCCGATCCTCTCCGGGCCACTCTCACTCAATAAAACCGCCCTGCCCAATCGGGTTCCTCGCAGCTACTCGCGCAGCATCCGTACATATAATAACATCTGGCCGTAATTACGGCGCCTAATGTGGATTACCGGGCCGGAATGGAACATCGAAAGGGTAGCTCGGGATGATGATCGATACCATTGGTAGCGCGGCGCGAGTAATTATGGCCGAGTGTGTCGGCGCGAGCTGTGGATATCGAGAGCCTTCGCTCCCGACAAGGGATGAGCAGGGATCGGGAGGGAGAGGAGGGCTGAGGGGGAGAAGCCCGCGGTCCCTGGGCTCGGGAGTAAAGAGCAAAGTAAAGGGTTCCTGCGGTCGGAGGCGCGTTGTTGCGGTTAAAGCCATAACACGTCACGTCCAACCTGCAGCCACTTCTTAACTACCCACTCGCCGCGTCGAGGATACCTGCTTGGTAGCCGCGCACGCATTTATAATATACGCGCCGGGACGAACGCCGGTCAATTATTGACCGACACGACCGCAGAGCTCGCCGGACGATTCGAGTTTCGCCACCGGCTTGTATCAGCCGTGATTCGTAGTATCGGCCTGAATTTTTAATACATAAAAAGCTTAAGTGCGCCACCGACGGCCGCCGACGGGGTGGGGAGCCGGCGGAGGGAGGGGAAGGAGGGAGGTTAGGGTGGCAAGGGCAATTTTAATCGTCCCAGGGGATATCGCGAGGCCCCCACCGTCGGCATCGCGACGGGTTTCGGGGTAAAAAAGTTAATTTGTTTCTTGGCCGAATTGCGTATCGATTCGATCCGGGGCCGAGGATCGATTCTTATTGCGTAAGATGGTGAACGCTAACGATCGTCGGCAGCGCGAGCTGCGGTCCGCGCGACTCCTGACGTGACGAAAGTTTCGCCGCTGAGTGTGGAAATGAAATCGAGGTGGAGAAGGTTTCGTAAACTGTGCCCGGAATGCGCGGGGAGGGGGGGGGGGGGGGGGTGCTTCTTATTTTTCGCTCCGCGCCGCGTCGCGTGTCTAGGCGAGCGCGGCTCGGCGACGAGGACTCTCCGGAGGAGGTCGATGAGGAGGACGACGACGATGGGATGTCCGAACATTTTCGACGCGCGGTATCCTTCGGCGAACGACGGACATGCGGTGCGCGTCCGGGTAAAAAAGAATCCGCCCAACAATTTGTGCCTGCGGTTGCACAACCACCTCGCAATCTCGCCTCTGTCCTTGCACATTCGCGAAAATTAACAGAAAATCGAGCCGCTCGCACGAATCGCCGACGTTGTCGATGCTTCGAATCGAAACGGGCAACAAATTATCGGCTCTCATTTCAGCGATTGCGCAAATTCCCGATCGTTAGCGCAGCGCCGAGCGGCCATCGGGAAGGCAATTAAATCGAAAAGAAGTCAAAGTGACTATCGTATATGTCGCTGTGATGGAAGAAAAATCGGCCGGGTGGGCCATAATCCGTTTTCCCGCTCGCAGGGTACGTTTCGTTTACGTAACCGAAAACGTCGATACATAATGTATTCCGCAATCCGGCGAAGGAACGGCCGACTCTCGTTCCAATTTCGCACCGTGAGCATTAGCGAGTCCGCTGAAACGCCCGCATCCATTAAGATCGCAATTGTCGATAATGAATCTCTCTCTTATCGGGCGGTGCGCGCGCGCGCGCACCGATCTAAGTCGAGCGGTACCGGGCTCGAAAAATCGAGAAGAACGATTTTAATTCCACCCTGTCCGTCAGGTTCTCTCTGCGAACACACGACGCGTTGCTCACTTTTCCCGGTAACAGTTAGCCAATTATAAATCACGACGAAACAATTCGCGCACGCCTGCGCTCCTTGCAAATTGACTCTGGCCCGTGACTGCTATCGGTCCAGCTAATCTCCCAAGGATAGATCGACCTTATCGAAACGCACTCTAACTGTACGGACTTTTACGGAGCGTCGGCTAACGGAAACTGGGTTAATTGATAATGCTCACCTATCGGTCCCCGGACAGGCTCGATATCGAGCCAAGAAATGGCAACCGCAGAGTAAAACGTGCGCGTGCCGTGTTATCGGTGAACCGACACGCGGGAGTCAAAGGGCAGCGTCTGCTTACCTCGAGCAGGGCTGATTTTAGCGACCGCCACCTGCCGCCATCTATGCTCATGGCGCGAAGCGAGGAGCCTCGTACCTTTTGTCGTTACCCGGTGCACGCACGCTTCCACTCGGCACGCACGCCTCGGTTGGTAACCGAGAGTCGGTCGGCCGCCACCTTCGAAAGAATTCGCTCTCGCTCCCGATAATTAATAACGCTTCTCCCGACCGAATCTGCCCCGCTGAAACTGCGGCGAAAAGATCGACCGGGATCGGCAGGATGGATCGAGCCGTCGGTGCGGATATCGGCGCCATTAATAACGCCAATTAAAACAAGCTGCGCCCATTGACAGATTGACGAGAGGCCTCTCGTTCGGGGCGAATCGCGATGAGTTACCGAACCGAGGCGTCTCGAATTATTAATTTCCCTTCGAATCCCGAACCCCCGCGTTCTCCGACGGCCCCCGTGTGTCCTTTCCGGCCCGTTCTCTATCGAGCCGAGGTAGCTATTCATCTCCGTCGTACCAGAAGGTACGTGCATGTCCCGACCCCGGCGAGCCGCGTGCCTTCGGACCGATAGGAATACACGTAAGGCCGTGTTTATGTCAACGGCGCACGTGGGCGGCGCGATATGAGAGATCGCCTCGTTATTTTATGCCGTGCCCGCTTCCAGAACGGCCGCTGGAAACTGTAGAAACAGGTTACGCACGCAAGTGCACCGAGGCTGCCTCCTTCTCGGCCGCTTTCCTTCGCTGCCGAAAGTTGCTCGACTTTTCCGCCCGATGCGATCGACGTGTGGGCAGTAACGGTTTTCGGTGCGATGTCGATTAGATCTTTCAGGGGCGGGCAAAAATGGAGACGTAACGCTGGAATGCCGAGAGGTGTTCCAAGTTCGAGACACTCGATATCCATCAAGAGCGTCAGTGCATTACTCTACGCCCACCTCGATGCCTATGACGAAAGTAAGAATTTACGGGTACCGTACGATCGCATAAAGCGCAACGCGCAAAACGTCGAACTTGGTGAGCAACGGTACGTATCATTGATAAATGATAGACACGTTACCGCGGGCTATTTTATTGCAAAATTGACGCGGCACAACGCGGGCTAACTCTATCGCTATCTCCTGCCTACGCGCCCGACCAGTCGAACTGGTAAAAACAAACGACGATGTACAGTCATGTTCCTCCGCAGATATCGTCCGACCTCCGCCATATATTTATCGACGAATTCTAACTGAGTAATCGCTGAAAGTTAAGCGAACACCCTGCGGGCCATGCGTTGACCTAACGCCCGGCCGTACAATTTCGAATACAATTACGAGAGTGCGATTTGTCAAGTCACTCGATACCCTCTTGTTGCGATAAGAACAAGTGGAACTCATTGGAAGCGTCGGATCGCGGTCCGAGTCTTGCACGCGTATCCTAGTCGAACGTAAATCGGCGTAAAAAGCACTCCCGACACTCATTGCGGCAAATTATCTATTACACCTTGGCCGACGGCCGATTGAAAATGACCGGATTCCAGGCATGTTCTTCCGCCTACATCGTCGAAACGTTAGACGAGCCGCCGGCAAGAGAGCTCTCCTCAGCTCTCTCCTCGGTCTCTCGTGCTCTTTCCACGGAGTCGGGGATCTACAGCATCGCGAACGAGCGTCTGGCTTATCCGCAGGGCGTTACGGGGGCGTCTCGGAGTCAAACGCGGCGTGTCGGGGTTAATTGCCACGGTAGCACCCCTCTCGGAACCGAGACCGTACCTCAACGTCCCCCCGGTGCGATCGCATTCGAAGACGCACAGTATCGCACCGTTTATCTTCGGCATTCCATGCTCCATTGACCAAGGCCGCTTATGAGACGAGCCCGGCCGACGTGAGATCCACGGATCGCAGGTAGTTTCACGCAGTTTGCCCGCGTATCAAAAGAGACAGCGGCGAATTTCAGAGTGTCGACGCGATCGTTAGGCGAGTCCGGCTGGAATGTTGATGAGACGCCGAAGCGCGTCGAACGGGTTGCTAATTAATTTTCTGCCGGTCGCAAGAGTGCTGCAGGTTGATTGGATGGTATCGCGAGGTATGCGGTTATGTGCCTGATACGGGCAATTGGATAACGTTCGATTAGGCGATCGCCGACGGGGAAGGGAGGCTCGAGAGTCGGACGGGAGTGCTCGAGAGGCCGAAAAGTATCGCAGACCGCTGTGACCGGGAATGAAACGAACGGTTGGAGGTTAACAATGCCTCCGACGTCTAATTTCGGCCCTTCAGGAGGTATGACGAATAGACGCGTTATCCACGCGAGTCCGTGCTTGGGTTTCGGCTTGGTGGGACCAAGGGTTGCCACACATCTCTCTCTCCCCCCCCACGCTAGCTTTCTCTCTCCGCGCCTCACCCTCACCTCGCTCTCTCGCACTTTGGGGTTGGGGGTTGAAGGGGGTAGCAGATTGATCCGTCACGGAGCGCGAGCACAATCACCCCCATTAGACATTATGTGCCTCCCGGCCACACATAGGCGTGCATGTACGCACGCACGCTCGTGTGTGCGAGCCGCGCTCGTGTGCGTGCCGTGCCGGGCAGCGAAATGCATCCACTCTGTACCCGGGTCCTGAGCTATGATACTTGCGCTGATCTACCGTACTGGCCGCAACGGCGGCACAACAAGTCCGAATTTGTGGTCATTTCGGCCTTAACTGCTCGGCCCCGAACTCTGCACGCGACGCTGCACGCGACGCTGCCGGTCGCACGGAGTGCACGGAAGGAAAGCTCCGCGCTCCATCCAACCTGATGGCCGGCGAAAGAAATCGCGTGAAACTCTCGCGGACGGACGCTTTCAGGTCGAAACGCAGCCTCGATGAATCTCTCGTTCTAATTGCCCCGCTGTCACTTTTCATCGGTCCCGTTGCAATTTTTTGCCCCCCGCCCCCACCGTCTTCGTAACGGCGATTTATCTAGGCGCGACGGATCGTGACGAGAGTCCTGCCCGGTTTCGTCGTCCTGACACGGATCGCTGAGAATTCGGTGGATTTCAATGAAGCCGTGCCCGCCGATATCGGCGCTAATCGAGCATTAACGTTATCGAATATGCATCGATGGACGTCGGCCGTGACGAGGTCCGTTCAGATGGATGCGAACGACGCCTGTCGCGTTGGACGAATCGAGCGGTTGGAGGAAGGAGGGACGGAGACAGACTAGTTTCGAGATGGGAACGAAAACGGAACGGTCGATGACAAAAACTGGCCGGTCTCGCTTTCTCACTTCGCGCTCGCCGCTGCCAGGCCAAGCTCCAGATCCTTGAATCTCTAGCCGCGTCCGCTCCGACGATCCACCGACTCAAGTTTATTTAAGCGTGGAAACGCCGAATTCACCGACGCAACTCGTCCGTGCCCGGCGAGTGTGAATGCAGCTTTATCCGACTCTGCCCGGCCCAGAAACGTCGAACGTTTCAACGACCCTGCAAATTGTCCCAAACCGAACTCAACTTCCTCTTTCTACCGTGTCTATCTTCTACGGCCTCGTATGCGTCGAATCGAAGCTTCGATCCCCAGTCGAAATTCGACCTACCAGCAGGAGTCGCACGTTATATGCGACTCTACCGCGAATTCAAAAGCACGTTTAACAAGCGCTCTGAACATCGACTTAACTCAGAGTTCTAGAACAGATTCGATCGAGAATCCGTGCGCGACTCTGACCGAAGCGGATCCGACTAAAGATCCAGCTGCAACTTGAACTAAAGATCCGAAAGCAGATACGAAGGCAGATTCGAAAGAGGAGGAAGGGGTGTCGGGGGAAGGGGAGGTGTCCTCGGATCTGAATGCGAATCTGAAAACCGAACGACACGAAAGCTTGCGCGGCGACACGGAGCGGTGCTCACCATTTCCCGCGACTGCCGAAGCCACCCACGTAGCCAGTCGCTCGTTTGTCATCCGACAAATAGCCTTTCTGCCTCGCGCGAGTTACAGGAGAGGAGTCAAGTACGTGTGTCGACATATATATATGCGTCGCTCGCGACGACGTACTCTCTACCCTCGCCGAGCTTAACGACGAAGAGGCTCTTCTTCCCGCGCCAAGCGCCGCCGAGATTATTATTATCCTAGCGTCCGCAAGGTGGAACGTAGCTGGTACTCGCGCTGCTCCCTTTTTTCCCGCCATCGTTTTCGTCACCGATCCTTCGTCGGCGAACTTAACCGCGCCTCCGAACACTTCGCACTAAACTTGGCAATGGCACCGGTCGAAAGGTATGTCGCTGTACGCGCTCGCGATTAATCGACGCCCTCTTCCTCGACGCCTCGTTCACCCCCGTTAACGACGCGAGCCGAAAAATTCGGTGTGTAATAAGAACAATCTCATTAGGCCCTCTGTCTTCCGCGCCAGCCGTTCCGGTGATTATGGCACTGTTATAACGAAACAAGAAATGTCTCTATTTCTTTTATACATTTAATCTCATCGAACGCAGAAAAAGATGGATGTATTCGAAGCTCTGTGCGCGAAGGATTCTTATCGTTTCAATACAATTATCGATCAGCTATCCGAGTCGATGCTTTGAGCCGGTCATTCTGAAAGCGCCGCTCGTCAGGCGGATTCGTCGTAATCGGCGGCGGCAAATTATTCCCAACAGACGTGAAAAGCCGCGTACGTGCCCCGCGAATCCGAAATCCAGCCGTGCGCCCCGCCGCTCTTCAATTTCGACCGCCGCAGCCTCTTAATTATTCAGGCGGCGGGCGGGGAAGGAGCAAAAAAGGAAGAATCCGTCGAGGCACCGAGCGCAAAGGCGAAGGTTCTCCTCCGGCTTGGGAAAGCAAGCGTTACCGAGCTCGTCGCGAGGCTGAAAGAGCGTCGCGAGAAGGGATGGGCCGACGCCGTTAGATACGAGGAAAGACGAAGGGCCGCATGCGGTCCGGGGACGGCGGGGAGGATTGGCAGAGGAGCGGAGGGGGGCAGAGGGTGGGAGACGAGGACTAGGTGAGATGAATAAATAAGAGGGTTTTGAAAGGCGCCCGCGGTCGCCCGGGAGGTTATTACGTGGCGTCACGCGATGATGTATCCGCGCTGGTTCAGATTGTCTCCGCGAGATGGGACCACCGACCGTGAAATATGCACCAACCCCCGGGTTAAACCCCCTCGAGGCACGCCACCCACCCTTATTCACGACCGCATCACCACCTTCAGACGCCGCCTCCGGATTCTGCCCGGCTACCAGAGGAGGGGAGAGATTCCTTCCAGATTACGAGCGTCTATTGGGATGCGCGGATTCTTTCCGTTGACTAATTTTGCCCTCGGCCGATTTTCTCGATCAATTCCGGATGGCTTTGATATTTCTCGGCCGACTTCGAAGCTCTTTAAGTGGCTCGTTGACTCCGAGTGGCTTCGGGATGCGAACGCGGGCGTCGCGAGGGGTATATTTGGACGATGTAGCAATAATTTCCATGCATATAGATGTGTATATACGCGCGGCACAGTGACGGCACATAGATCACCGGGGCCCCACCGACACGTGACAGCACGTGCCCGTTGTAAGGTTCGCAGTAGCTTCCCTCCCTCCACCCCTCTCCGCCCACCCTTTCTCTCTCTCATTTCCACGTGCCTACGTACTTAGGGCGAGAGCCCCCGCGAACCTTTCCACCCACCGCAAACGACAAACCACTCAAGTGCGTCCTCCTCATGCGCGGCATAACCCTTCTTCCAGCCATTACCGTGACGCTATTCATGCCTAATACGACGAGTCTCTTGAATATGTGCTGGAAATCCGGGAAAAGGGCTTTCCGCCATTGTGTCCTCCCGTCCCCGTGCCGCGGCCGACCCCGGAAAGAATCTATAGAATATGCAGTAGCGTTCTACTTTCCAATTTTTTTACGTCGGATTCGAGATTTTCCTTCACAAAACGTTCGTCCGGTTTGGTTTTTTGCGCAGCAACAGAGGGGAATAATAATACCTACGATTCTTACGCTGGTCTTTGTGCATAGAGTAAAATGATATCGTACTGGCTTCGATACTGTACCGTCATTCCGCGATGACATCGTTTCTGGTAATTACGCGGTCACGCGAAAGACGTAAACATAAATACTAATATGATCGGCGCTGAGCGTTCGAACGTTTATGATCCATTCAGTAGCGGGCGCGTCCTTCGAGAAAATAGGCACCCGAAACTGATCAGAGCCCGGAATCGGACGATCGGTTCGCGAGACAGAGCCATCGAGAGCACCGGATGTTATAATTAATTGAGAAAATCGTGCGATTTTCAAACGATCGACGGGTTGTTAACTGTGCGCAACGACATGTCTGTTGTGGTGGACGTGATCGACTTGTGGAAAGAAGACTGTCGCTCGAAACGGAAAGCCGATCGACGACGCAGCGAATCGCCGCTCATCGTGTACAGTAAGTTCCATCGTAAATGTCCTGAAAATGCGCATCGTTCGTTGTCGAAACGCGAAAAGAGGTGTATCCCGAAACTTGACAATAACCGGAGTTAGCAGAACGAGGTTCGGGAAGAATATCCTTTGTCCTTTGAACCGAAGCGTTCGCCTTTCATCGCGGCCAGCTAATTGCGTTCATTTAGTGGCGCTCGTCGAGATCTGCCCGGCGAACACTAACCAGAGAAAATTGAATTATTTCGTAACGCGCCAGATACTCCCATAAATACGTCGGCGGGAGTATTCTCGATCCTACGCACAGTACAATAATCGCGTCTAAACAAGGGGATGACGGACAGAACGTAATCATATTATGATGCTATGGCCTTTAGCTCTCCCGGGAGCGGCGGAGGGTTGTGTGTTTGACATTTAACATTTCCCGCGGGAAGGCGCGCGGCATAGAACTTTGTCCGTCATCGAGGAATCCTATTCTCGCGACGCTATCGTACATTTCAGGCGATACCTTGACACTGAGCAGATTAACAATGCGGGCAGGCCACGAAAGACACAAAAGCAAATCATCTAGAAGTCCCTGGCGGACACATTACCGTACTGCGATCTGCGAACGTGATAATCAGCGAACTCGAGCGAACGTAAACTCGGTCGTCGTAGAGAGTGCCGAAAACGTAGGTTGAATGTGACCGTAAAACAGGAATCGACAGGCGGAGGCCGGTCGAATATACCGCCGACGCGTCGCACTTAATTCTTTCGCAGTCCCTCTTCGACCTTCGGCGAGGGCCAAGAAATTTGGAAGGCGCGGTGCGTCTCCATGGCAGCGGAGATCTATCGCGAGGCCTCGCAATTTATTTTTGTATCAAGCGGATGTATCTAACTAGTTTGTCCCGCCAAAAGTAAGGGCTCCTCCTCGTAAGATTAACGATACTTTAGTGCTGTTTTAAAGAGATCGTCCTTCCACCCCCGCGTCGACGACTTGAATCCAGATCCTCGCACCCCTTGGAGCGGCTTCGGCAACCTGCTCTCTCCTCTCATCTCCCTCTCTCACCCCCTTACGCCGTCGCCATCCACTCTCCTTCTCTCCCCCATTTTCCTCCCACGCGAAACCCCTCTTTCCTTCGGACTCTCCACTTCGTTATTGCCCAGCGTCGTCCCACCCTCGGAGCGAGAAGCGGGAGAGAAAAAAGAGTAGCAATCGTCGGAACTTGAAAGCAGGGCATTTTATGATGACTACAAAAGTGGTCGCGGCCGCCGTTGGGGTGGTGAGAAAGAGAGGGTGGCAGGCAGGCGGGATGCGATGAAACGAGGGTGGCCGACCAGCTTCTACACCCTCTCGGCTTTCTTTTGCCCTTAGCAGAACTCGGGCAAGTAAGAGAGACGCGAAGGAGAGTCAAGAGGGAGCGAGAGAGGGGGACGGAGAGTGGCGGTAAGGGATGGAGAGTGGAGAGAGAAAGAAATGGAATCGGGGGTTGGAGGGCGAGACAGCGAGCGAGAGTAGAAGCATACGATGGGGTGGTGGAAGTGGCGGTGTCGGTGGTGGTAGGGACTTGAATTGATTGCTTTCATTACGCAAAAAAGTCTCCCTCTCTCTCCGTCTCCTCGTCCTCCTTCTCTCTCCCTCGCCACCCCTCACCTTGGCCTCCGTATTTTTAACTTGTGCCGCGCGACGGTGGCGAATAAGTAAGTGCGCTATTTACATCAAATCTCGTAACTTATCACCGCCCGACCCCACTGCCAGTCGCGACCGTTGCCGGGATAATGTAGTCCGGGCTAAATCTCTTGAGGAGTCGCCGTCAAAATTTGTCCGATCCTGTCATGCGACGCGACCGCCCTACGCACCGGCTTTAACCACTTACGGGCGCTCTAATTACCGAAAATATCGTTCGAGCCGTTAGTTACGGAGTTCCAGCGTGATCTGCATCCCAGCTCACGGCCTCAAACAGCCAGGCATAACTCGGGGTGCGGCCGGTTGACTAAACACGAAACTACGCTGACGGGCCGGCATTAAGACGATATGGAAATTGGAAGTTGGCCGCGCGTAGATCTCAATTTAGCGGACGTCCTATCGGAGTGTCGCTCTCTTCGATCTTCCGCTCTATGACAAATGAGATTAACGTAGTGGCTGGGCGATGGATTAGGAAGGAGAGGAGCTCGCCTAGGCACTGATTAGGGGTGGCCAAGAGCACGATGCATCCACATTACCCCAATGATCGATGCACCCGGAGTGGCGACCTCATCTGCATCTGCCCTCGCGTCTGCCGCCGGCTTCGACCCCCCCACAAACGTAGCCCATCGCCCCCCCCCCCCTCTCCCTTTAGCAACCCCCTACCACCCCCGTACCCTTGGCCAAACGTCAGGACGCCGAGAGTCGGGTCCGCGTCCAGAGTGCGTCCCTATTCGGCTGCAAATGCGTCTCACGCCGAGCATGCCGGCGCAATCATGTTGGAACATATTGCCCGTCAACGCTGCTAGAGCCGCTCGTTCGTTCAGCCAAATGATATGCCAAAGTGTAATCTCGCCCGGGATCCTCTGGAGATTAGGTTCACCGGCGTAGTAATGACGAATGGATCCGCCGGATCGCCGGAGTCCTCGCTCATGAGGATCACGGGCCAGGTGAAGCAGGAACTTTTTTAGGGTGCCCGACCGAGGGGACGCGGACAAATTCCTCGGCGTCGTCGCCCGAAGATTGGCGAACGGCGAGGCAACCTCCTCTATAAATCTTTTGCCAAGATCGCGCTCAGAGTCGACGGCAGACTCGAGGATGTTCGAGGCCGAGCAGCGGTAGAGAAGATTCCCGAGACACAATCGAAAATCGCGAGACGTACACGTAGGAAGTGCCCCTCCTTCATGGATCTCAGAGTGTCGGTGTCACGTAGACCGGTTGCGCAACGACATCGTTTGACAAGACGCGCGTTCCGCGATCTCACGTATCTAGTGTCAGAGGCGTCGGTGGAGGTGGCTGCGACGCGGGGAAGCGACGGGTCAGAAAGGAGAAGGGCAAACAGACAGTCAGACGGCCGGCGAGCGGGAGAGAGGGAGAGGGAATCGAAGGTGTAACGCGGAGGAAAGGAAGGCAGAGAGAAAGAAGTCATGAAAGAACGCACTCGAATGTAAACCGGACCCTTGTGAGATTCGCGGCCCAGCGGCGGTCCCACCGACGCCGATGGCTGACCGCACCTTCCGGGCAATCCGGCCGATCCGAGCCACTCCGAACCGGGAGCAGAGACCTTCCCAGCGGCAATGCTCCCCGACGGTGGGGCACGAAGGGACCCACTGCGGTCCCTTCGCACGTACGACGCCTCTGCCGACAAACGCCGTCCGCTCGACCCGAGCAGATACACGCTTTTTACCGATACCTTGGCCAAAACCTATCTCTTTCACGCGCCATTTCCCCTTTAAGGCTTAATCCGCGCTCGCGCACTTCCAGCCGAAGCCGCGAAAATCTTGACGCGCCTCGAGGCGAGCGTCGAAGGTGGCGAGGTCGGATATAATCGATTTCATCGGAACGCTGTCCTCCTCGCTCGATCTCATTCGCGCTGAAACTCGAATAGCAACAAAACAAACGCCGAGTTCCTTCCGTGAAATGAATACATATCCATAGGCTGGGACGGGCACGCTCGGCGGCTAGGTTCCCAAGGAAAGCGCGGGTTGGCGTACAGTTGACGAAACCAGTATGCCGTCCCCACCTTCCTCGCCTGCTCACCTTCCTTCCCCACCTGTCAGGAGCTGGGCCGCAGATTCCTAGCCCTTGCCTCCCTCGGCCTTTTCCCATCCCTCCACCGAGGCCGCGGACGCTGTCCACGGGATTTGTCTCAGCCAGTAATCAGTCTCGTAATTAACCGCGTCCGGGCTCGATGCGCAGCTATGCACGTCGGGCGAGTTGTGCGTCTGGCAGTGGATGAGAATCGAACGACAGGCAGGACCGTCCGCTAGTCTGCTAGAATTCGAGGGGACGAGGAGAGGAGTCGAGGTTCCGCCATTGCGACGGGCCTGCAACTTTTTTTACGAGGCCGACGCTTAATGCGGAGCCGATCGTAACGACGCCAGTTTATTGTACGCGCCTTCTGGCCAATTTGTTGAAACGCGTCGTGGGATTTAGTGCGCGCACGCGGCCGGACAGTTATTGGCGTGAATTGGCGGCGATGTTTTAAGATAGTGTCGGGACTAACGGTCGCGGCGGATAAGCTGGCGAATGTGCGAGGGAGTTCAGTTTTATGCGAGTGCGATAATAGGCAGGTAGCTGTGCGCGGTCTTTATTCGTTAACGTCCAATGAGCTCGGTCCTGGCGACAAAATAGGCATCGGTTGTCAGGGTAAAGTAGCGTTTTCGTTCAACGAGAGAATATTGCGAGCCGAACGCGCGATTTAAACTCCGGCAATGGAGAGTGCGTTCGCGTATTGAAGAGGACGATTTATGATGAATGAAATCGAGGCAGTGTCTAGACAATGATCAACCCTTGAAGACCGAGGACTAGAGTCTCTATGTTGTGTAAGCATTATCAGAAATCATTCAGAAAAGTAGGATTCATTCTCCCAACTCACAGCATGGTTCAGTTAACACATTAACGTTTACTGCTCGAACGTCTTTTATATCGCCGGTAACTAACAGAGCGACCCAATAGCATCTCATATTCGAATCTTTCGACCCAATATTCGCCTGAAACTAGTTTCCCTACAACCGTACGCGCAATTCGACGAGCCCAGAGTATCGCATCGACAGAGTAAACCGAACGGTCCCACTGAAAATTTAGCGAAATGTATCTCGGCTGCGAACGAATCGGGAACCGATAACGGGAGAACGATGACAAAGAAAAACTTCGTTGTAAGTAAAATCGATAAGGTGAGACATCGTTCCAAGGACCAAGGTGGAACCTCCCGAAGAAGGGCACCCTCATGAATAAGCAGTGCTCACGGGGGTGTGCGCCGCGTGATTTCGCGTGGGACTGTTGGCGGTAGACCAGCCGGCGAACGTTTATTTCGCAACCTTTGCTTCTTTCATCCCTTCCACCATTCTTTCCCTCTTTCTCCTCACACCCTCCTTCTCTCCCTCACTCTCTTTCTCTTTCTCTCCATCACCCTTCTCCTCCAAACTTCTTTCCTCCCTTTCACTCTTTTCATCCCTCTTCTCACCCTCTAATTCTTTCTCGCTCCAACTCTATCTTAGCATATCCAACATCTACTTCTCTCTTACCATCCTTCCTCTCTATTCAGAGCTGTCTCCGTCGCGCCCGTCTTGCCATCTCAATTCGCAGTCTCTCTCTCTCTCTCTCTTTCTATCTTTCTCTCCCTCTTGTTCTCCCTCTCCAGTCGCGATGCCCATAACGACGTTATCCCGCGCGACGCTGCCGCCGTTTCCGTAGAAACCCCGCGTCGTCGCGGCGCCCCACCTCGCCGCCACGTGATCGCAGGCCAGCCAATGGGCGGGTCGCTGCCGGTGGCTGGATGCTGATCGAGGGATGCAAAAGGCGGGGTCGTCGCTCGCGTGGGGATGAAAGCTCTGCGGGCCGGGCGGGGGTCGAAAAGCTGGCCGAAGTCACGTGTGTCCGTCGGCAGAAGCCTCCTTCGTGCTTCCGCGTCGCCGATACCGTACGATCCTGCTGCTTTTTGGGGTCCAGCCACCGTGTCACCGCGGCTGATAACGATAACGAGCCGCAGACGTGACCGAGACCCTCCTTCTCGGGACCGGACCCCCCCTCCGCGTGCCGCGAAGCATCACGTTCAAATTCCACGACTGAACGACTTCCTCTACTCCGCGCTCGTCCATTCTGATTCCAGTTTTTTTCCCGTCGCTGTTCTCGCCGGATCGTTCTGCGCGAAAATTTGTTTACCAACGTCGATGGGCGGGAACGGTTCTGATTTCGCGGGACCGTGAGACGCGACGGTGGATTAAACTGTGTGCCGAACTCGAATAGTTGACCTGCCACGGATGACGCGCAAGATCCGCATGTTATGAATGGTAGTTGAATCGGCAGCGGCCGAAGTGAGACGTTCGAGAATTTGGATACAGTGCATGTGACGCAGGACAAGTGATATCGTAGGGTGAGGCTCGAATGACAATGAACAATCCGCCGACGTTCGGCGAGCGTCGATCCTGAGAACTTCGCCCGCGGGATCACCATTCGACCGGCAAGCGCGACCTTGAACGTACGCGTAATGAACGTGACGACTGAAACAAGTGAAAATAAAGTAGCGATGTGCGGTCGCCGATGGACGTGAGATCGAGCCGCAATGGTCGATGGTGCGTTTGAACGGTACCTGTGAACGAGGCCGATCAGAGAAGAAGCTAACCCCAGCCCCGTATCGAGTATCGAAAGCCGTAAGACCGATCGCGCGCCGCCGACAGCGGGATATGGGAGATGAGGGTGGAATTTAGTGTCGGCGCAAGTTGCGGCCGAGGAACAGTGCTGTGTCGGCGGGAATAATTGGGATTCGAAGTGCGAGGGTGTGGATGGGGTTCGCGAAAATGAAGCGACGGCCGGCTGGGTGTCCGTCGAAGCCACCCGTCGTCCGGCACAAAGACGTTCCTGATGACAGTCATTGTACGAGGCCATAGACTGGTGGTACCGCCCTCGAAAGGACGCGGCCTCGCTCGATTTGGGGAAAAAAAGCGTGTAAGAGGTCTGTATTGAGAGTCAATAGGGACGCTCGACTTTCGGATACTCGTTGAATATTGTGTGTAAGCGGGGTGCACGAGGGACGTTTGACTTGAAGAGTAAGAACGAAGAGGAGGCCACCTGGACTCCCACATCCGACGGCCGTCGGGCCCTGAGGTGCCGCGATGGACCTCAGTACTGCCTATCGTTACAATCAGAACATGATGGAATATTACACCTGTAAGCTATGTCACGTCACTTCCGTAGCTCTCTTATTGTTTTAGCGACTTCTTTTAATGCGTGCGTTACCGTCGGGATGACTCGCTCCTCGGGGGTTCGAATACTGAAACTTTCTCTGTTCTGAAACTTACGTTGAAGACCTCTGATCTTATGCCAATGCCTAACTGTTCATCCGGACGTTCATTGCGATGACTTACCGAGAGGCTTATTTTCTGCGATACTTTTTTGTCCGTCGGCTTTCGATGATGAATCCACATCGATGGCCGAAGAAAAAGGCGCACCGCGTAATACCGCATTCTTCCTGACCTGGAAAAAAGCATCAGATCAATCTCATCCGTCGCGTACCGACCATTGTCCGACGGTCGTTCCATGGCACACAGTCTCTTGAAAAGCTTGATCGTTATCAAATTCGCGCCGGCCAGTGGCTCATTCTCGCCTCTCGACAGCGGCACTTTTCACCGGCATCCGAAGAAGTGACAGGTGAAAGATGTATCGCTTTCCGCGGCGGGAGACGGTCGATCGGCAGCGTAAAAATCGATTTCTCTCAGTGTCGACCGTCTCGTGGTCCGTCGATTAAAAACGCAGAGGCGAGAAGAAGGAGGGCAAGGAGAGAAGTCCTCCCTCTTTCTCTGTCTCTTCCTCTCTCCCTCTGTCTTTGGACAGGCGGTGATAGGAAAGTCGAGAGCAAACGATCGCGGCAGGAACGACGTGACGGGCGTCAACAAATCGGCAACGTCGTCGGTGGGCAAACGAGAGTGCGATAAAACAAGAAATCGAGTGGCCTTCATTCGCCGCCGGTAGCGGTACCCGGCGACGGACGAAAAACAGTAAACCGCAATCGTTGCACTCGCCGATCTACGGGCGGACCATTTGCCGCGGAGAGAGAGCTTCATCCAGGGAAGACTCTCTCTCCCCTTAATTCCGCAAAGAAACGGCTCGCATCCTGCTACCAAAGATCGGACTCTTACCGCGGCGCGGTGAGCGTCGTCCTCGAGACGAGCTTTGCATGACTCTCGCAGCCGGTTTCCGGTCGCGGAATCGAGAGAGGATATCGACCATTTGCCGAGACGATAGCTTCCCTGGATCGAATTTTTGTCTCTCCCGACGCGGCAACGCGGGGAGGAGAGAGGGCGGATCGTGAAAGTCCGAGCGCTGAATCGAATCGACGTCTCGCCAGGTACTAATGCACTTTAGGCGATAATGTTTTGAGGTACGGAAATTTATTGGCGAAAAAGTTGTAGCAAGCCGAGCGACGGGCGGCGGAAAATTGAGCGCGAGTTGCGCAAACGTGCGCGGACCGGATAGAAAAAGCAAATCCGTCGATCTGCGGGCGTTCACGTGTAATTAGCAATCCGGGCGTATTAATTAGCTGCCGGGTACGAGTGTCGTTTTAAAGTTGCAACGATCGAAACCGCCGTACGCGTTCGGCGAGCGCGCGGCCGCGTTTATGGCCGAACGGCAGCAGCTCGGTTAAAACTAATGGGATGATAATAATTATGAAACATTAACAAGAACGGAGCGGTCACGGATCGTATCGAGTCGCTCTTATTAAATCGTTTTAATCGAGACCGCTCAAAATTGTTCCCTGCCATCGGACGCGGAAAGAATGCGGAGTTACCATATGGTGAATTTGCATGATAAATCGATGACACGTTTTCTTTTCCCAAAAATCTGACACCGACGGATTGATCGAATCCGCAGCGAAGCGTAAGCTCCAGAAAAAAAATCAGCACTCTACCAATTTCTATTTTATCGGAAATTGACCCTTCTCTCTCGATTCTTCTTACAATTGACGAAAAAACCTTATTCTCGCGATCGAATCGCTTTACTACTTAATCGAAATATTCAATGATCGAATTCGCTCTCCTTCATCTCGCAAACAATACGCTGGATCGGCAACGAAATATTCCCAGAACGAAACGAGCGCGTCGAAATTCAGAAGCAACGTGTCGCCCGTTACTCTCCGCGACGCACTCGCCCATCTATTTTTCAAGCTAGACCCAGGGTAATAAAGTCCATCGCGTTCGGTTGCGCCGGCAATACATAACGCTGGGCCCGTAATGTAATACAGGAACAAAGCAGCGCGCGATGGTCGAGAAATATCGAGTGACTGCGAGCGGGAATCTATATCAAAGTTTCCCCGTCGCTGATGTATACACGCGTAGAGCAGCGATCGTGTATCGCGCGGGGGCCTCGTTTTATTGGCCCCTGGAACTCCCCAGAACGGAGCTCCTCGTTTCCGGCACCGAAGAAAAGCGGAACAGATACAACCTCGTCAAATTCCACCCCCTTCTCCCGGTCAAGATATTAAATTCGTCCGAGAATTCGTCCGACGCGCAGCTCGAAAAGTTCGAATATTTCGACGCCGCGCACCAACATGGCGTCGCGATTGGCGGACTTCCTACGGCTTGAGGGGGGTTGTTGGACAAGAGAGTCTTTCATAGAATAAGCGTGGAGAGAACGAGTCTCGGACGTGCATCGGCGAAGGATTAGTTCGGAGGAATGAAAATCTCACTTGCCCGGAAGTGGATCGCATCAGTTCGGCGCGCAGCCAGGTCACCTGATTTCGCACCGACGTTCTTATATCCGCGTCGTGGGACATAGTTGATTGGGAAATAGTTTGCCGTTCTTCGATTGCCCATTGAAACGGCGATAAACTGCCGGCAAGCGGCCGTACCTTACGAAATCGCTGTATTTATAATGGCCGCGGCACAATTACCGTGCAATAGAGTAGGATCGGGGGAAAAAATTTATGTTACGATCAATAACACGTAAGCTAAGTCGTGAAATTAGTCGGGAACAAATTTGTAATGGCGTACGGACGTGAGTCCGCTAAGAGAGACATTATTCGATTATCTGAGTATTTCATCATTTTTCCACCTTCGTTCGATCATATCTCTGAAACTATTTGAAGCTCAGAGCTAAGATGTAGCACACGTTTTGGAGCAAGTCACGCTCTATCGAACTAAACAATTTCGAATTCGAAGAAAAATACAAAAATTTTCTTCATTCATTGGTTATCATGTAAAGTACATAATTTTTTCAAGACACTGAAGAACGTCTAAAAATAAAAAATTGAACATAATTTCTAGGGCGAAAAAGCTTTGGTTCAGGAACTTGTGTCTACCTCACAGCACAACCAAGATTTGTCGTACCCGACAAACACAGCGTATACCCACAATAACCCACTGTAACATTAGTAATCCGCGCCAGCGGTGGCACCATAATCCCCGGCAGTAACATGAGCCCCCAAATTCTCGTCGATGGGACTGCCCGTTCAAAGTGTTCCCCAAAATTCTGACAGTCACCATCAATTGCCGCTCCTCCGCAACACACTGCGCCCGAAATATCAGGTCTGATACCGGATATTGAACTCTCGCGAACGCTGTGCGACCAGAGTTTTCATCGGTTCAACTACTCCCGCATACTCTTCCACATGCACAGCTATAGCATTTGTCTCTAATAATAAACCCCGAGGAATATCCCATTTCTGGCAGTCGCCGAATTTCGTCAGCGCAAATCTCGTTCGACGATTCCTCTCGTTCAGCTGCGAAACTAATAACGATCGTCCTTTAGCTTCATTGCCATCCCGATTCAGCGAACCGAAACGACAGACGAAATCTGCGGTGCGTAGCTAAGGGGTTAGTTTGAGCGACGGTACGCGTCTAAGTTAACAGGCGTGCCGATGCTCGGTGCAATCCGATGCACACGTAGGCAGGGCTGCTAGTAATAAGCTCGGGTCCTAATGCGAACGGCATCGGGCACGGACAGCGACAGTGGCCGGCAAGAGAGGTCGGCAAGAGAGGTCGGCAAGAGAGGCCGACAACAGAGGCGAACGACTGGGCAAATCCGTAGTACGATAGTGTCCAGCGGAGCTCCCGTGCTGGGGTGGTCCAGGATGGACCGAGAGGATCCGCGTATAGTTGCGGTCAGCAGGCGTGACGGCGTGCGCGCGTGTGCAGGGTAGTCATGGTGCTTTCGCCCTGGCAATGCCACCATGATCCCAACGATATCCCCCTCTGACTACCGGCCGCGCAACGGGGATGCGACCATAAACGCAGGAGCGAATTGATTTGCGACCGGAAAGCGTGTATCGTTTCTAGTAATGATCGCGGGAGCCCCTCATTGTCTTTGTGCGAGAGAGGAGAGTCGCTCCTGTCACAGGAATCTGAACCCGGCGAAAAACTCGCTTCACGCCTCATGGATCCGCGGACGGGAGTGACGAAATTTTCGCCGATTGTCATAATCGAGCACCGATTCCTGCCCTTCCCTTCCCCCCCCCCCCCCTTCGTTCCCATCGCGGCCCGAAGTCGTGCGAGCGACGGACAGTGTCTATTGTCAATTTTGGTCCCGTCCTTCGCGCTCTGATTAGCGTCGCTGTTCGGGTATGATCCGCGAGCGGAGATAAAACAATGACCGGCGGTAATAAGTTTTGGCCGACGCTCGTTTCCAATTTCGTTCTGATCGCCAGGTTGGACGGGACAAAGGCCGGACGCGAATTCCGGCAGCAGCACGTGTCGCGCTCGAATCGACGGCATCCTGGCCTCGTAAAAGCCACGGCCAGGATCGTTCGCGTGCGTAGGGTCATTGTGGCAAACTCCCGTTTTCGATGACCCGCAGTTACGATCGTCGATTCCGAGGCCGAAAAATCGGACAAAGAGCGCGGCGTCGAGGGGGGGGTGCGAGGAAAATGGTGAAGGGAGATGTTAATTCGATCGTGTCGACGGCGAAAAGTGCGCCGGAAACGGGCTCTCGTCCGTCGAGGGCTGCCAGCGGAGATGATCATCGAATCATCGAGGCACTGGCACGAACTGAGAGACATATGTCGCGGTCCAGAACCCTCCATTACGATATTGGGCCGATGTTATTGCGTTAGGATACATTTAATGTGCCGTACTCGTGCCCGCGAACGGCGAATTATGCGAGAGCCTCTTGGTGAAACAGACGTCGGGGTGGCTTCTCTAATAACGGGACGTCGCGATGCAGAATTAGGCCTGGTTCGTGTCTCGTTATTAGAAAATTACGGCCCGCCGACAGTGTCAGCGCTTTCACATCGTGTCCGTATATGTCCCCTCGTTCGAAATGCCATGACAGCGAACGTAATGCTACTACGCGCCTCTGGCGAGCAAAAATAATGGAAAGAAACAATAACATCCCTTACGGCCATCGATGATCGTACCGAATCGTACCGAATCGTACGTCAATGCCCTAATGTCTCGGCGAATAAATCGTTGGAGGCCGCAATTCAAGATTCTGTACGAGCCATAAAGCAGGTCTCGCACGGACGATCCCGCACACCCACCCGCCCACCCAGTCAGACATACCGAGCGCACACGTACAGGGGATAGGGGAGGATCGTGGTAGAGTGGCGCGAGTCACCCTTATCGGCGCGATTTCACGGAGGATCCTTCGGCACGCGGCCGAATCCTCCGACTCGGTCGTCACCTTAGTGCCTCGGTCGGCTAATGCACTATCGATTTCCATTTTCCAGGCCACGGTGGAGTTAACCAGCTTGGAGGCGTCTTCGTGAACGGAAGGCCCCTACCGGATGTAGTCAGGGCGAGGATCGTCGAGCTGGCGCAGAGCGGCGTCCGACCGTGCGACATTTCCAGACAACTCAGGGTATCTCACGGCTGTGTATCCAAGATACTGTCGAGGTGAGTACCGACACCGTTCCGGCGCCATCCTGGTCCCAGTGCCGTATCCGTTACAACCGCAGCACTCCGCGCACTCCCCTCCGTCTCTCTCCCTCTCGTCTCTCTCTCTCTCTCTCTCTCTCTCTCTTTTCTCTCTCACCCTGCTCTTGCTCCTCTTCATTCTGTCCATCCTTCTCTCTCTCCAGCGCTACCCTACCCTCGAGTGTCTCTCTGTCGATCTTCCACCTTGGGGTCCCTTTGTTCGGCGATCTCAGGCGTCGAGCAACTCGATTGATTGAGCCCTAGCAAGCTTTGACTTCCCGTCGCAAAACTTGTTTCGTAACATCGACTTCTCGAGTGTCCTTCGATATTCAAGGGATAGCTTTCGACTTAAGAAATTATCATCGTCTCAGATTCGAGGGCAGTTATCTGTTCCGCGCATTGTTTAGGAGAAAGACAGATAAAATGCTCCCTTTGATGAGAAGCATCGAAGCGGATAAGCTGTGCGATTAAAAAGATCGGCATCACTTATTCGGCGGACGCAAGAAAGACAGCGGCGCTTAACAATTAAGAGGGAGATCAAGTCGGGCTCGCCAAGTGCAACACCGTAATTTCCGCAAGGCGAAGTGGCCGAGGCAGTTTCGAATCGGTGCGGGGCTAGTCGGGGTGGGGTAGAAGGGGGTGGGTGGTAGAAAAAGAAGAGACGCCGAGAGGGAGAGGGCAGCTCGGGGGTTGATGGGGCGGGTGGGGGGCAAAAAAGATACTATTCCTGGGTCGGAGTGATTTAATTAAAGACGCTGTTAGGACCAGGAGGCGAACGAACCCGGGAACGAACGAAACGGCGAGGCCGGAAGGAAGGACCCTCCCCGCTTCCTCTCCTCACCCCCGCAGACCCACCCCAAAACCACCCCCGTCGAGCCCCCCCTCAACCACCCATCCTCCGTCACGGGGGTGCTAGCGAGTGCGACGATATGCGGTTTCCATGTTTTTTCCACCCTCTACCCCCGCGTTATATAACGGGTGGCCTCGTGCCGTTTTGATGGCCCGAATGTCATTCGTCCCCCGCCGGCCGAATATCATTGTCATATACGTGCTCTTTCATGAAACTCGCATAATAGGTCGACTGGATTATTTACTGCTAGAGCTCCGTTTCCTGTCACAGTCTCTCTCTCTCTCTCTCTTTCTCTCTCACTCTCTGCGTCTCTTTCCATTTACTCCGCCAGTCTCCCTTTCCATTGTACGTCTATCTGTCTCTCTCTCTCTCTCTCTCTCTCTCTCTCTCTCTCTCTCTCTCAGTTCTCTGTGCCTCCGTCTCTCGCTCGCCGACGAACGGTCGCGAACACTTCCCTCTCGCTCAATTTTCTGCGCGCGAGCAACGCTCGGACACGAGATTTTAGCATTAGCAATTCATGCGCATTGGTCTCGCCCGGTCGCCGCACGCGGGTTTAATTAATCTCTCGCGTCGACGATTTGCGATCGGAACGGCTCTCGATTCCTTTCTGCCGGGCGAGCTCCCCGTTCAAATCGCTGCGTATCGTAAGGTCAGCGCATTGGCAAAGAACGGTTTTGTCTTCAGGCCGCCCTGATTAATGCAGTCACCTGTCCGCGCGGTATTCTAAGGACAACGTTTTCTAAGTTTACGCGCCGTTGCCCGTTAACGAAAACAAATCGTTCGCGAACGCTTTACATATGCTGCGCGGGCCCGAATTGATGGGTTCGATATATCAGCGAAGACTAATCGCGGAGCTGATTACGGTATACCGTTGCGGCTCTTACGTTTGACGGCTAAAAACTCGGTACAATTTGTACGTATCCCGATAAGAATCGTTACGCCGATCGGAAGGCGAAACTTTTGACCTGCCCGAGGCCTGCGTTCAGTGCGAATGTAAGTAACAAGTACGATTTGCTAATTATTTTCGGCGATAGCGAAACAGACAAATGAATTCATTTACCCAGTGTCAAGGAACCGTGTCCTGTCGTGTCATCGATTTTACGGACACTCTTTCACCGTGTCGCAATCGGATCTTTTTCTAATTACTTTTTAGGCGAGAGTTGCTCAACGTACCGAAGTGTCCGCGAAAGTCTGAGAACGATCGTCGAGCGGCGCTCGACTTTACTTCGCAGCGACGCTCCGCGATTCTCGATGTCGTTTCGAAATTCTGCCGCGTCCAAGTATACCCGTCAAAACAAACCACCCGACGTCAGCTCGTCGAATATTTTCCGCTCAAGTGCCCGTAACACCCGGGACATTTGACAAAGATCCAATTCACTTGCGGCGCACTTCGCGCCGGCGTTCAATGTAAACCGTATCATTCGGACAGAAATGCGAGTGCCATGTTCCGCCGAAGTAGTCTCGCAATTGCGCCGAATTTCATCGGGTTATACTATTTAACTATTTCATGCTTCGAGCGTCGATATGCACGTGAACACCGACACGCAACACGCGAGTCCGTCGGTGCCACAGTCGGTTTAGTTTTGCTACCGGCTTCGCACAACAAATTCACTATCAAGCGATGTAAAGGCTGGTTAAAGCTGCCGCATCATCATGTCCAATGTAATCATCAAAAACATCACCATAAACAGATCACAATTACCGTAGAATCTATTTCTACGCTCAAGTAGAATCCTATGCCAAATACAAATTGTCTTTCTTTTTAAAGACTGTTTCTATGACGGGTGCAACTATGATTTTCGCTTTTGTAATAGTTCTAACTGCAATCACTAATAGATTAGAATAGTTCAAGCTTCAATTATTTCCTCTACGCTAATAACAACGTGAGCTATAGGTATAGTACAACAGTTGCATTAACAATAACACTTCACTACGGGGTAGAGCGAGTTTTAACCCGCGTATAAGATGTTTTTAGTGAGTTTTTGGATTTTATGTGGTAATGGAGAATTTATGAATTGTACTAGAGTGCATTTGGCAAGTGATTAAGTGGAATGAAATTAATGTAATGAGGAGGAACGTGAGTTTAGGGGTTTGTGCTCTAATCAAGCAGCTCTTTCGTGTGTATAACGATTATTTAGGGTACACATTCTTATCCTCTCACACTTATAGTGGTATTTTCGCTTATTTGACGTTAAAGTACACTAGTACATGTTACTACGTTGTATTGTTTTGGGCTGTATGCATCTTTTATCGTCGAGTGACTCTTGCGAGAGGTTTTGATGATAAGTTGAACCATCTTTGGATGGATTACCTTTATAGTATGACATTGAACAACCAATGGTGGGTACTTTGGAATAGCTTGGACCTACTAAAACATGATAAAACCTTTAAAATATCCAAAAAGCGTTAACATATTTTTGGTCTTATTTTGAATTTATAACTACTCTATCACAAAGAAAGGAGATCACAAAATTCGCAACCAGAACTTTCAAAGTGTAATAGTTTTGGTGATATACACCCAAATATAGCGCGAAAAACGCTTAAAAATTAGTTTTTCGACCTATGCCTCATACAATACTCTTTTACTGAATTTTCCAATAAATATGAGAAAGAGGGATAAAACAGAGTTAATCAGAACCGCAACCGGAGCTTTCTAAATACAAAACTTTCGAAGATATAGCCGAGAAAGTGCTGAAAAACTGAGACAAAATGGACGTTTTGCCGCCTGAGCGACACATAACTTCATTCGAACCAAATTGCTAAAAATGATATGATAGAGGTAGAAAAATTATTCACAAAAATCCCGCGCACAGTATTATTACAGTGACAATCACGAATGTGTCCTTCCTGTCATGAAACTACAACTCAAGTTACAAGCACAATACAATACTCGCAATCAATATTCTCGCTCCTATAATATTATAAATCTGCCCACATTTTTCACTCTTAGTATAATTATAACTTCAACCCGACATCTTGCATGCCTTCTGTTCCCGGGAAAGTGAGAATTTTGCGTGCAGCGGGGCCTGCCCGCGAGTCTGCCCCACGGCCGACATCCGGGCCGTTTTACGGGCCGAAAGTACGATGAAACGGCTCACGGGCCACGACGACGAGACGTTGTTAACGCCCTCGCGAGTTTACGCAGTCACGCGCCGCTGATACGCCGAGGAGGCTCACGTGTCGACGTCTTCGTGGAATCCGCGACGATTCTGTCGTCCGCCGGCCGCACTCTAGACCCGCCGGGCCCGCAGAATTCTGGACGAGCGGCGGCTTCATAAAATCGTCCTCGCACCGGCGTTGAAAACTATCCCAACGGCGCGACCCTTCAAAGTTGCCCGGCCTGGCGAGAAACCTTTTCTGCCCGCCGCCGCGGAAGCGCAAAGTGCTTTTTAAGGTTCTGCCACTCGGAACTGAAGATCGTCTTCCCTTTATGCGCCGAACGGAGAATCTATTTGGATTTTGCACGATGGCGGCAAGGAGTGACAGATTTTTTGGGCGGTTGAGAGCTGGAAAGAATTAAGTTGGCACGACGCAGAGTGAGATGTTTGATGTATTTAACTTGTTGATCGGTTCTGATGATGTCAATGGGTGAGTGAAAAGGTCTGAAAATTCGATCTGGGTTTATTTCTGCTTCCTTTCTTTCTCGTCGTCTATACTTATTTGTTGGAAGTTGATAGTATGGTGCCGTTTAGGGGGCGCGAAGCGAAGTTTTTCTAGTAGCGAAAGTTTGTTGGGATTTATTAGAGAGGGATGTCGAACAGAAGCCGGACGATTATTTTGGTCACA
This sequence comes from Anoplius nigerrimus, assembly GCA_914767735.1. NCBI lineage: Eukaryota > Metazoa > Arthropoda > Insecta > Hymenoptera > Pompilidae > Anoplius > Anoplius nigerrimus. The sequence goes on along the minus strand of OU612088.1, from coordinate 10,504,719 downwards.
GTTTGACTGTTTCCCCGGTTAGAATTTTCGCCGGCCAACTTACCCCGTAGCCATTTAAATCGAAATTAATGCCGCTCGGTTGCGCTCACCCCAGCGACGACAAGGTCAATTTGAAAAATCGCGCGATCTAATGGCCATTTCACGGCGCTGGGGTGGGGGTAGGCGGAACAATGAGGGCGAAATGTCAGCGGGTGAGCATTGCCATGTGCGCCGAGAATGGGGTTTTGCGCCAGATATAATCGTAATAATTTCGAAAGGGGAAGAAGGTTGGCCCGGGCGCGCCTGTTTAAGGGCACCGGATCGTATAATGCTTTTAGCTGCAAGTTACGGGTAATCGCTTTTTCGTCCGAAGCCTTTTGTCAACTTTCGATCACCGCTCGCTCTTACATCTCAATTTGCAATCCTCCCCTCGCACTCAATTTCCACAGAACTGCCAATTCTTCATGTTTAACACACTAGTCGATCCTCGACACTTTTCTCGTTCTAACAATCGCAATTCCATTTCCACCGTCCAACAACCGCAAGGAACGTATCTCGAGCCTAACGCCGAAACTCGACACGACGCGCAATTCCCGAAAATAGCGAACGATCCAATGCGCTCGACACGCTCGAGTTCGCGAAGGTGCGACCGCGAAATTTTTCGCTCCCCCACGAAACGCTCACGCTGGCATCGGCTACCGCTAGCTCGCTCGCACTCTCGCTCGTTCCACTGTGTTCGAGCGTACGTGCATGCGTGCGCGCGCGCGCGCTCTCGCCACACGTACAAAATTGGCGAGATAGAGCCGGGTATGAAACTACGCCGACGCTGCCGCCGCCGGCGGCGGACCCACATCCATCAAGGCGGCCCACAAGCGGACCATTATTGCGGGCTTTCTGCCGTAATTGAATTTAAGCACGAGCGAAGATATTATTTAACTAATTAGGCACAAAGGGCGCGTTCACGGCGGGCCAATCGCGATTGCCCATCGCGGCGTACGTTTCGGTGGGAGGTGAATGAGACGGATGGAGAGAGAGAGAGAGGAGGACGGAGAGAAGAATGGGGAGAGAGGGGATAGAGAAAGACGGATGGAGAAGGGTGAGAGGGATGAGCCCCGGAGGCGGAGGAGGCCGACAGCGGGGGGGCAGAGGCCGTTTGTTTTAAAACAGCCGGTCGTTGACGCGCCGCTGGACGGCGATACGTTATTCCGACGTTGCTCGCCCGCTGCGGGAAAAACGATCGACCCTCTCGCTTCCTCTCGCTCCCTCCCTCTCTCCCATCCGGCCCCATCGCCCGCTTTTTCTCCCTCTCCTTCCGCTCCCCTTTATGCCGCCGGAATGAACTTTCGCGCCGCGCGACACTCTCGGACTTTCGATTCCGCGGACACTTGACGCGGACAGGTCGGCCAATCGAGGCGAGTCTGGCGTCGAATCCGGTCGGATCGTCAGATCGATCGAATCGGCATCGTCACGGGACGAACGCTCAATGAGACAAAGTACTGCCTTGTAAGTCGTTTCCTCCGGCCATTAATAACGCCGGCTTAACAGTCATTTCGACTAACGACGTTCGCACAATGCGATCCGGACAGAGTATACCTGCCCATCGGTACGTTTCTGCGTACGGTTACAGATGATGATTTTTGTTTTCAGGTATTACGAAACCGGCAGCTTCAAGGCTGGCGTTATAGGAGGCTCCAAGCCGAAGGTAGCAACGCCGCCGGTTGTCGAAGCGATCGCCAACTACAAGAGGGACAATCCGACAATGTTCGCATGGGAGATCAGAGACAGGTTGCTCGCCGAAGGCATTTGCTCTCAAGACAACGTGCCATCCGTCTCCTCCATCAACCGGTGAGTCGAGTTGCGTCAAGTGCGGGTCCTGCACCCTCGGCCGTCGAATTAGTCGATCGAGCTGCATAGGTGGCCGATTATCTCGGCGATGATTAGGGGGGCCGACGACATATGCTCCGGGAGGCCTCGATGGGCGCGATTAGTTATCGCACTCCAGTCCCGAAATGGGCATCGAGATAAGTGCACACCCGGCGCGTCACCCCGATCCCATTGACCTTTCGCAGGTTCCTCCGGGAATGGGCCGATTAATTCAAGTGTTTTTACGTCGCCGACGGGGGCGGCGGAACACGAGTGCATACACGAAGGGCCCGCCCCGGGACTAGTGGGGAACGAGACTCCCGCGGGATCGCATTACAGCGTATCAGCACCGCACAAACTGAACGACTTTCGGCCTCCCTCTCGCCAGACGCTTCGTGTGTGTCCGTAGGAGGGAGGAGGAGGGAGAGAGCGGGGCGAGAGATCGAGCGAGAGAGAGGGGCGAACGGGGAGAGACAGAAGGGGCGAGCCCATTGATCGTCGCGCATATGTCCCGAGATTTAATCAGTCACTACTTAAGACCTTATCTCTCCCACTTTATCCGACGTTCCCCGTACGCACCTACTTCGCAAGCGAGCGTTCCCCTTTTCCCGCCGACGCCCGCCCTCCGCTAGGAGAGATAATGAAATCGAGCGTAATACGGATCGAATTGCCTGCTGCAAGTGAAAATTCGCTAACGTCGTTTCCGAGGAGCCGGGGCTGAGTAATGGAAACGCACGCAAATGAGTTAGCATGCAGATCGTGCGGCCGCTGGAGTGTGGAGGTTGAGGAATTAAATCGGCGAACGGGTCAGTTCGCGGAGGTCTTTCACTGGGGCCGCCGAAAGAACTTTGCGTGTGGAAGTGTGCGGAGTGCCAGGTCGATGGGACCCGTGCACGTTCCAATGAGCGCTATTCCGAACGAATTATTAGTCGCGCAGTGGGTTGTTCTCGTAGCTATTCCATTCTCGTTCGCCAAAGCCCGGGACTGGAAACGATCCAGGAAAATAATCATAACGGATGCAGATAGGGACCCGCAAAAGGAACAGAGCAGCAGAAATCCCGTCCTTTTCTTTCGTTCGCTGTCCGGCTCGAGGGATGATGCACTCGGCGCAAGCTGTTAAAACGTTCGAACGGAAAATGTCTCACTCGAGGCGAGCCGAGCGTTTGCCCACGTCCTTTTCTGAAAGCAAAAAGCGGCGTTGCGAAAGTTTCTAATCTGCCGTCCTCCGCCTCTCGGGTCCCGCTCGCGTTCGTTTTCCCGGTACCGACCGCATCGAAGTCGGCAAAGAATCGGGCTGCTCGGCAAAAAAGTACCCGCGCCTTTCCATTCCGCCGACGTCGCCTCGCCCGCAGAAGGCAAAAGGCTCGCGCTTTTCGACGACACGGCGAGCCGCGAAGGAAATCGTTTCCGTGGGAGTCGACTTACGCGCCCGCCAGTTAATTCCATTCGGCCGCCATTGAGCTCGCACTGGCGATAGCGTGAAACGTAGGCGTACGCAAGCTGCGGCAATCGCTTTCTGGCCGAGGTTTTCGATGTCTAGGATTGCAGCGGAGGGTGCGGCGGCGGCTTGTTGCTCGAGTGACCCCTCCACCTCCGTCTCAACCTCCAACTCGCTCACCTACTCCGTATCCTCGCCTCTCCTCCGACTCTGTTACTCCGAGGTACTCTCGTTGTCTCCCTGTCTCTCTTTCTATTCCTCTCCCTCTCTCTAACTCCCTCTCTCTCCCTCTCTGGCTCACTCTGTCCTCCCGTTCACTCCCTGCCGATCGCACTCACTCCCGCTACCCTGTCTCTATCCACCTTCTCCTTTTCCTCCTTGTCTCTATACCCCCGACCCAAGGCCCAGATGGCGGGTATTGATCTGAATCCGGAGAGCAGATCGCCTGGAAAAACTTACCCCGCGGATACTTACCTACCTACCTACCTACCTACTCCACCTAGCTTCGCCTATCTACATGCACCCATCCAGCCCGCCTTCACCCACTCACGTACGTACACCGCAACCTTCCGCCCCGCCACCGTGTAAGTAAATGTATTTCCGCTCGCCGAGCAGCGGATAGAGGAACGCGATGCTCTTTCTTTTTCCCCAGGAAGTGCAATGCGACGAGAATCTGCTAGCGCCTCGTAACTGATTATTCACGCCCATTGGACTTTCGTTCCGCGATCGGCTCCCGAGGGCTGTCGGATGTGAGAATTAATTTGTTGAGTGCCATCGTTCGCGTGGCGCGTTAAGAGAGGACGATGGTTTGCGTCCGATGCGCTTTAGCGGGGCTTTTATTTTAATTCCGTTCGGACTCGGGGCAAGATGTAAAAAGCTGTTGCTGGCGGCGGGGTGGAGGGATACGGCGAGATTTCACCGTAGAAACAGGAACTGGGAGCATCAGTGTCCAGGCTCCCGGGTGCGCCGGGATTTCTCCCATTATGAGCGTGTCCCGGTTTTTCTAGCTTCGAGGTAGCTTTCGTACGGAGAAATAATGATACAGCTAATATAATGTATTGTCCTGCTTTGCCGGGGCACTTTGGGATGAGGCCGCATGTTAAAGAGAGAGAGAGAGAGAAGGAGGAAAGATAATGTAGGAGAGACGAGCAGGGAGAGAAAAAAGAATGAGAGAGGCAAGGAGAATGTGAAAGGGAAAAGGGAGGAGAAAGATGGAAGGATGTAAAAAACGCGGACGAGGAGAGCGAAATAATGGAGTGGCTTTCGCGAAAAATAACAGTTATATATCCCCGGTATGAGACAGAATCGAGGAGAGCGGAAAAACAGGCGAAAAATGGGAGGAAGATTGGACGCTAACAGTTCCGAGCTTCTTCTTCGCCCGATAAGATGCCGACGAAGCGACTTTCTTTTTCTCCCCCTCCCTTCGCCCCCCTCTCCCCCACCATTCCGCCTCATTCCACGCTCACCGTCATCCAGACCCTTTTGCCATCGTCTCGACGCGATATGACGCTCACAATTGCATCGCAGTTTCTTCATTACGTCGTAGCCCACGTAAGTAACAGCTTTTCATCTCTCACCGGTACAAAAACACATCTATATTCGACGCTTACAACGAATCAGGAGCGATCGTTAACCTCAATAAACAGTGCCTAAACAATGATCGATTTTTATACCAGTCAGTCGGTACAGTGTGTTACAGTAGCTACCAATGACGTCACAATCCTTGACGCTACACGTATCAAAGAAAAACTGAACGTTAACGCGACCTTCGTCATCTTCCCGAACGCTCCACTCAAGCCGTCAGCAAAAAGTGAACGACGAGCCCCGAGCGAAGAAGAAGACGGGAAAGTGGACCGTCAGTGTGAGAAGCCTGCGGGCGAGACGCGAAGGATGAGGAAAGAGGAATTGGCGAAGGAACCGCGGCGGATTTCGGGAGGAAATATTGATAGGCTCGGCTTCAGCTGCGGAGTCACGCTCGAGTAGGCGGCTCTCTCTCTCTCTGCTGAGGTCTATCTCACACGTATACAGAGAGCCGGCGAGGCTCACCACTTTGGTCGCTACGCTGTCCTCTCTTCAAGCTTCTCACTCTTGCTTCCCTCTCGATACTCTAGCCTCCTCCCTCTACAGCCTCTACTATTTCCGCGCTCCTATCGCTCGCTCTTTCCGACTCTCTCCTCTCTGTCTCCATCTCTCCTTTTCTCGCCGACTGACTCTCTACCTCGCTCCTTCTTGGCTAGAGAAGTCTCAGGGGCAGATCGATAAGGAGCGAGGTTCGCCCGAGGGCTTTAAGCCGGGTTCACAGCCTCCTTCTTCTCGTTTCCCCGACGCAGCCTCCGACGTCACGCTCTCGCGTGCCTTACGCTTCGCCCTCTGCTGCGGCTTCGACGTAGTCGATAGCAGGGCCAAGGGAAGAAGCCCACGTTCCCTTCGCTTCCTGTCGTAGGTAGGTGAACGGCGAACGATCCTTACGTCCGTCGCTCGGTTACAGAGTCATTTGCGGGAAGAATCGAGGTGGCAAGCTGGGAATGCGATCGGCGGGGGTTGATTTCTCCTCCCGAGGGCCTGAATAATCTTGACCATTGAAAATGTACTGTTTTGTGTCAGCACGATGCTATGATAAGAATTTTAATGGTTGGACAGGTGAAAATTGAATGATCGTGATTAATGGTACATCGTATCCGTATTTTGCTTTGTTCGTCTGCCGATGATGTACCCCCGAATCTGATCGCGGGAACTTTGCATTCAGAGATCGTGAGCAGCGAAGCGAAAGGAGATCGCGGATCGATCATTGGGTCCCGCTAACTTTAATTCGTCATAATGACCGCGCCGCGCGACAACAGTTGGTAGGAAATCTGTCGCGGCGAATCTCGCCGGAATTGTATCAATCTGTCATCGTTCTCGGGCGAACGCTCCGGCGCGGGAGGAGCTAGGCGTCTCTTTCTCACTCTCGTTCATTCATCCTCGCGTTCCGCCATCCTCGTTTCCCCGCCGGCTCTTCCGCTATCGTACGGGTCAATCTGCCGTGCAGAGACGGGGTGCTGCCGCGCTCTCCATTACTTCCATATCATTTCGCACCCCCGGACTCGCCGGCAGCAGCGCAGAAGTTGGCGCAGTAGGCGAGCCCGGGCCATATGGCTGGCCAGAAAGAGCGTGCGAGGCTCGCGGCGGGACCAGAGACAAGGGTAGCCAATGGGGTAGCTGCTACTTTCATGCCACTTTCGGCTTTCCGGTCGCCGCCGTAGCCGCCGTAGCCGCCGTAGCCGCCGCCGAGTCTGCCAGACTATCTCCCCGTTCATCTCCCTGTTCATCTTTCGGTTATTAAATTACGGCCCCATAAATAACGCCTGCCTACCGGCCGACTTATTTACCATTCCATCGGATCCGCGGCACGGAACCACCCCCCGACGGACGACGGTGGGGAATGTCTAATCGGCATTCGTCATCCGTCTAGCTCCGCTCGCGAAGGGTGCCGGAAATCCTCGACGAATCACTCACCGCGGGAGGGATACGTCCTTCAGTTCTTCCCACCGCTCCTATCCGTCAACGACATCGGATACCCGATGAAAGGCCATCTCGACTCTGAACTTAGGACCGATCGACGGCGAGAGCTTGCGCCTCGAGAACGAGTCGTAAGGGTTGCAGCTATCTGCGCATCCCGGAACGAGGGTAAGAAGTGGTATCGCACTGAACTGGGCCGACAAAGGAACCGGTGGAAAGGCCACTTAAGCGGCGAGCGATACGTGCTCGGTGGGAAGACGACAATATGGTGCTCGGTCGAAGGCTTCGTTAAAGCAGCCATGCTCGGCGGCTGTACAGCGGGAGCGGGAGGAGGTGGAGGAGGCGAGGCGAGGGAGAGAAAGAGCTACCTTATTCGACGGCACCCTCGGGGGTGGGCGGAGGATCCGGGGATGATGCCTCGACGTTCTGAGCGCCGTCGACGGCGGCGGCGCGTATCCATAACCGTCCTTTGTCTGGCTAACGCAATTATTACCGCGTTTCATCATACCCCCCTGGCCGAAATTAGCCTCAAATGAAGTTACAATTACGGGCCCTCCGCCGTAGCCCCCGCGCGCGGCACGCTTGGGAGAAGGGAGTCTTTTGGGGGTGGGGGAGGAGGACGAGGATGAGGAGGAAGAGGATGGGGACGACAATGACGACAGCGACGGGGACGAGAATGAAGGATCTCGCCGTCGACGGCGACGGCGGCGACGTCGGCGACGCCCGGGACGCGGAATCCAGGTTGCCGTGGAAACGTCAGAGGACAGACGGAACCGCAATGAAACCGGATGGTCGCCTACTCTGCCGGGCCATAATGCCTCTCGTCCCCTTTGTTCCTGGCCGAGAGCTGGAATACCGAAGTTGCGGGCTTCGCTCGCGTCGCCCGCCCGGACGACAAAAGTGGCCGGACGGCCTGGACGTCGACGTCGGGACGCCGTCGATCTGACCTTCCTGCGAGGCTGCGTGCCCGCCCGGAAACGATAAAGTACGCTCGCGGACGCGTCTCGGCCCGTTTAGATTCGCGTGCGTTAAACCGATTTCCATCGAGACCGTTGAACCCTGAGAATCGAAGAGAAGGAAATTTGAGGATTTGATGTTGGGTCCGGTTCAGAGTTGAGAGAGAGAGAGAGAGTAGTGAGTTCGAATGGCACTGCGGTGCTTAATCCTGCTGCGAACGTGATTCGCAGGATTACGATGATGATCCCAGAGGCCAGACGTAATGAGGAAAAAATGCGGCTTCTATCTGCTGCGCGCGATGACTCGGGGAAACGGGCGTTTAATAACCCGTCGATTAACCGTATGATTGACAGGTAATGAACTGTCGACTACTCGAGAATTAATCGGGCGTCCTCAATGAAGTAATCGCGCAGGAGGGTAATCGAATATCGCTGTTCGCGGCCGGTGGCGAGCGTAATGCTGGCCAGTAATCGAGCGTGGCACAAAATGGCGACGTCAGCGGTCGCGATTCGGAGGACGATCGCGATACGGACACGTTCGGCACGGAGAATTATTGCGATCCTGGGGCGCGCTAAACATCCGTAATTGACTTCGCGATCCTTTCCGAACGAGAAGTGCGAACCGGTAAAGCGTCGATACCGTTAAGCCATTATACGGCATATAAAATTTTACGCGTATTAACCTACCCATAAAGCATAACAAAAAAGGAGCTAATAAAATGGAATAACGTTATGACGCGATCGCACGGAGGCCGAGCGGCTCGACGACTGGTAATGTCGAGGATTATCGGGATAAATTTAAATAGCCCATCGAACCGTCCATTGTCGCCCCCAAAGGATCGTCCCGGACAGGCCGCTCTGTAAATAGTCCTCCAATGGCCTCGACTTCATAATGATTCGACGCGCGGGGAGCGTCCTCTTCGCTTCCAATGCCGACTTGCACGGCCCAGGGCGAAGGGGAGCGGGACGAGGTGTCGGCCGAGGCGATATATTATAAATCGTGTGTTACATTGTGCTTAGAGGATCGTCGTGATTGTTGACTCGCCGGTACCATTGTCGGCGGAGCAGCTTTTGTTGCCTGGACGCGAGGCATCGCAAACAAACACACAAACACGACGCCGAACGTGATCGTCGTTCGAGTCGCACGGACGCGCGCACACGGACGCGCATCATTGTGTGTCGGTGCGGGGTCGCAGTTAATATAGTTGTGTGCACGGAGCAGGCAGCTGCTGTTTGACAATGCGTCCTACGTCCCCAGATATAATAATATACTCGTCCTGGATGCGAGAGAAGAGTGCGGGGCCCGCGGACACTTCATCAAAGTGACTGGGATGTAGCATTGGGGTGGCACGGAATGGTGTGCCACGTCCTGGTGCGGCGCTCCGCTTAAATCTAACCTATACCTGGCCTCCGGGTACAAGCTCGGGAAACGTACGTGCCGCCCGATACTGGCCTCAACCTTTGCGGCCGTGCCGGCTTTCTACGCTCGATGGCGTCCTGCCAGCTTCCGAGGAATCGACGAGGCACCGCGCGATAAACCTGCATCGAGTCCCGCTCTAAGTTCCCGGCTAGGAAGGTGTACCAATTTCGTGGGCGCATTTCGAGAATTAACGGGACGATCGGGACAGTACGTTGGCGCGAAGAATCGGGCTAACTCGAGAGACACAAAGCTGGCTCGCGGCAGCGATAAACCTCGCTGTCTCGAGAGCGTCGCTTTTGTTCAAGAATCACACCGCGATGCGCCACGTAGCGCTCGCTCGGGGTATATTACAGGCTCTCGAGAGGTGGCGAAGTATCAGGATTCAGGATACACCTTTTCCAGCCATTGTGTGCCTCTGAAGGGCGTACAATAGCCGTGGAGCGAGTCCCGTATTGTGTCTACAGCTCGACGGAACAGTTCTGCGACTCTCTCTCATCCGTCGACCCTTCCCACCCCCTTGTATTCTGTCTTTCTCTCTCTCTCTCTCTCGTTCGTTCGCTCGACCTTTCTCCGTCTCTCCTCGTTTCCCTCATTCTCATGGTGCACCCCACGCTCTATCTCCCATTCCTTCACTCCTTCTCTTGACTTTGGGTTAACGAGAGAGGAATTCCGTTCTGGTTCTATACGCGGGCCACAGTCGGAGCATCTGCCTCGAAGCCGCTAAATCCTCAAAAGCCCCCAGAAATCCCCGCAATCCTCTGCGGCAGATAATGGGACGTAATAACTTTAAAGTCCGCATTAGCGGCGTGCGAGTCGTCTCCCTAGCATGCGTTTAGTCGAGACTCCCGGACGACCCTCCGCTGTCATCGATACATTCAAACGGATACAGCGAATTTAATCTGATTTGTCAACTGATCCCTGTCAAATTTACCGCAACGCGTCAGGAAAACATTCACGCTGTCATCCTCTTCGTATAAACACGCGCCTCGCATCGAGCGCACTGAGTGCAATTTAGAACCGAAGCGCGAAGCCGATATCGGGACGAAATCTGAAATAACGGACCGCTCTTGACCGCACCACCCCTGAACGCCACCCCTTCGGGTCCTCCGGCGATCCTGGAGGACGTTTAATCCGAAGAAATTAACCTCGATCCGCGGGAGGAAATTTAAGTCCGCCCAGTCGCCAACCCCCGACGGAGGAACTGGCGCTCGAAGTGGGATAGGCGAGTGGGTGGATGGCGGAAGAGGCCGGGAGGGTGGCTCGAGGAGGGAGTAGGTGGGAGGGGGTGGCTGGAGGAGAGGCGCGGCCCCACCGGCGAAATGCGATAAAGTTGGCGTAGAGGTAATTTGAGTATAAAGTTTTATTCGCAATAATTTAGCCGCCGAGGGAGGCTGGCGGGGTGACTGGGGGGACAGGAGGGGGTGGGCGAAGGGAGCTCGGGGGTAGGTGGCGTTTGCCGTCGCGATGCTGGTGTAGGTGCCGGAGTATGGAGTATGGAGGTGCGCGCCCTCCCGGGAAGCGTGCAGGAGCGCGGGTCATATATTTGATGGGATACTTGGCATAAAGTCGCGCATAAAAGTAATGCCAACATTAAAGTTTGTGGTTCCAGAGCCGTGCCACGGCTGAACCCATACCTAGGAGCCACCATTCCCAGGCTCCTGCGAGCTTGGTACACCGACCTGCCTACGGCTCCTGCGATCCGCGCGGAGCTCAACTCTGCGCGGAAAGGGGTGGCTTCGGAGGGGGGTGGCGGCGACGGAAGGGGTGGCCTGGAAGTGCACGCTTCGGCCGAAGTCAGCTCGTCGGTGTGTTTAATGCTTCGCCCTCCGACTGCTTATATCCACCCCCTACCCTCTACCCTCCCACCCCCCTTCTCTCTCTCTCTCTCTCTCTCTCCTACGTCGTACCAGAGTTACTGTCTGTTTGTCAGGAATTCAAACTCGACGTCAGAGCCAATAAAGCCGGCTGCGCCATCGACGTATTACAGACGTAACGTCGCCGATCGTTGCGAGTCCGGGGCCAACATCGTGATTTACACCGTCCGCCCGATATTTATGCGTCGCGCGGCATCGCGACGGACCTTTCCACCGGCGTTCGGCTTGGCATCGTGCGCGGCCCACCCGACGAGCGGAACGCCGCAAGGAAACAGCAGCCGGCCATTACGGTTTCGGAAAATTTTTCATCGCCTTCGCCGAGGCAAAAATCCGGCTCGCTCTCGCGATAAAAAGCTTTTGGCTGTTCTCCTAATTATTTCGCTGATCGTAACACCCTGGCTCTGGGAGGGGGTGAGTTCGGGTCTGGCGCGAGATTTAGGCGCGAGCGACATCGAGCGACTTAAAGAAGGGCCAAGGAGGGTCGTAGGAGGAGAGTAGAACTCGGGGGTGGGGGCGGAGGGGGAGGGCGTAGGTAGTCGAGCAGTTTAGTTTAGGAGAGGCCGTTTGGGAACGATCTGATGGCGCCAGGGGAGGCATAGCTTCTTCCCACGTGGCACCCCCGACACGCTCTACCCTCATAATTCTACTCTGCCTGCCTCCAGGCGCCACCTTCGACTTCGTCCTCTAGGCATTGTGACCGTGAGAGCGAAGGAGAGCGCCAAGTTGTGCCACTTGCGGAAAATCCTTCCTCGCACGCCTTCCGTACCACCCCCCCTGCCCTCTTCGTCTCCGAGTCCCTTACCCTTGGCGAACATTTGAAAACTCTCCCGGCCGTCCCGTTCTGGCGAAAACCGCCGCCTGACTTTCCGGCGACCGTAACTTCACGCTCCCGCGGCCGAACTCGCAAAGCCGCGTTAAAATACGGACTAGAGAGTAGAGGGAGTCGGAGTTGTCGTACGATGATACGCGCCTTTGATTTTCGCGCGGGAGTTGAATCGGTTTACGTTGGAGCGTACGCAGTGTCGGGAGCTTAAAAATCATCGAAAATATTAGTCCACAGGTTAGCTTATTCAGTCGTCATAAGAATAGACAACGAAGTCTTTGAAGTTAAATAATTTTAAAGATAGGTTCAAAATAATGATAAATTAACCTGTAATTACCCGCGCCCTGAATTTTTATGTAACTCACGCGGTGTATACTTTACATAACATGTATCATTGTGTGACTGAGCACATACCTATATTATTGTATTGAGACAAGAAAATGAGTCGTATTCAATAATGCGTGACGATTTAGTAAACATATTTGGCGTACGTTACGTAAGGCGCCATAGGGTGGAAACACACCGTAATACGACAGCACTTCTTGATTTTTTTTAATGAAATTGATGTACAGTTTACACCAGCGCTGGTAATTAAAAGCTAATATAAGTGTAGAATTAACAGAGAACGTATGCTTCGTCGAAACATTTACATTGTCAATCATACATGTTTGACGACACTGAACACATTAAAGGGTTAGCGATGAGAGGAGCCGTAAAGAGCAGGGATAAAATTGCGGGAGAGCAGAGTGGAAAGGGCCGAGGATTGAATGAAGTGCAAGACGAGTCGGACGAAAGTGGTCGGGCGCGTCGGGTTGGCAGAGAAGGGAGAGGAGGAGGGAGAATCGGAAAGGAAATGGAGGGAAATCGGGACATAAAGAAAGGGAGAGGAGGACAGAAGGCGGAAAATCGTGCGAGAAGGGAGCGGCATTGTGCCGTCAGGAAAATGCTGGGGTTTCGTGGTACGAACTTCATTCCCATCCACTCACTCCTCGATTTTCCGAGAACCTCCGCCCCATAAAAGACTCTCTCGGTGCCCTTTACAGTAGCCCCTGTTTTTACACCGATCGATAACCCCCCTCCCCCAACCACCGTCGTCGCTCGTCCTCTCTCCGAAAATTGTTTCGCTCGCCGGCCGATCTCACTGAATCACAGATTTTCACCATCGCCGATCCTTCGTTATATGCCCCGAGCGCGAAACATCGGCCATAAAAAAGTCGATTCCTCCCCGTAAACGGTGGGACGGCTCTCCTAACTGTCTTAATGTCCATTCGCTTAATCGTCCGCCGCTTAAGCACCCATGCCTCCCCTTTTTTGGGTGACAGGAGTCGGCCGAGGCATAAAGCGTACAGCATCCGCGGCCGCCGGCGAGGCACGCAATTATCCAGAAGCGTAAATCGTAATTTACGATTCATCGGCACCCAGGCAGGTGAGCGGAGGGGTGGAGAGGGGGGGGGGGGGAGAGGTTAGTTGTTGGAACGCGACTTGCTCGGGAAGGCGCTCGCGCGCGCATATTTCGCCGGGGCCGCAGCTGTTATGACGAATTACGAAAGACCGGTAACAATTAGGATGCATCGATAACGGATAGGGCAATCAAAAAGGCGCGGCTAATTAGAAGCGAGCGGTGCCGTTCGTGCAATGAATTTTAACGGAAAACCCTTGTTTATTCGGACAGCGTGAAACGAAAGACCGTGTCGCAACGGTTCGCGCCATCTGTGCGCCCGATAAAATCTGCACCTGTAACGCGCCAAACGCTCCCGCACGGGCGTCGCTGTCTTATTAGATTCTCGATTACGCTCGTTATGCCGCGAGGAAACTCGTTACGTTTTACTGCGCTTCGCGGAAGGCTCGCGCCTGATTTTCATCACACTCGAAATGCCTCGTATTCTCGCCAGCAAAACGGACCCCCGAGCCCACCGATGCGAGCACGTAAGAAGGCGAGCTTCCTATCGAATTTTAATATCGCGCATGAATGTCGGTTAATGTATTACGTGAGAACGCGTCGGCGAGTATATCGAAACTTTTCTGCATCCGGAGTGATTAGCTTCGGAAAGTATGGTTTCGGTGAGCGAACGTCGTCGAGTTCGACGCCTCGAGCGAGCCTAATGCGTGGATCTATTTGTCAAGGATATAAGAATTCCATTTTGTCGGGGCCGACGCGCGATAACTCGTTGGTTCAGGATCGTTGGGAATCCGGCCACCCTAGAGTCTAACCTTGATAAGGATCGCTGCTAATTGTTGTGAATTGGTGAAGGTGGCGAACGAACGAGGGAGGTTGGGCAACAGGTGTCATCTGATTGATCGCCGTTGCTCGCACCCCCACGATTACCTAGCCCACAAACACATCCACGGCAGAAACGAAGGACTTAATGTCGATCCATTACGAGCCGGCCCATCCCAGCGAGCCACCGTTGACCCACCGCGATTTAGAACGTATTGCCCGGTGGCCAAAGAGTGTCGTGCGTTTCGACGCCGAGTTAAAAATAGCGGACTGCGACTCGTACCATTACACCGTGGCCGCCGCAAAAAACTTCCCGGCGAAATTAATTCATCTATCCTTACGGACAGTCTAGCGGTAACGAGTTACAAACTAAGTGGAGAATCACTCGTTTCACGGCAATTTAAAATCCGCCATTCCGCGAACTTAAAGAACGCTCTGCCTAATGTCGTCCCGTTCTTTGGCCAAATTACCCCCCCGCGCGTCAAGGGGGAATGAGACGCTAGGCCGAACGCGTCGCGGAACGTTAAATCGTTGAAGGCCGAAAGGGCGTAGTTGCCGGTCGTTGGCGCCTTGTACCGTTCGGTGGGGCCTCTTCCGGGAACCGAACCGGTGCTCGCCAGGATTAACAGGGCCTCCGTGAATATTCGCCGGAGATAATTGATACCGACGTCTGTTCTCGCTGACCATTGAAACCGCACGCACAATATATCACGGATAATAAGCAGTCGACTCGGTGCACGCTCGTCTGTCCGCCAGATGAAGGGAGAGAACGTGAAAAAGAACGAGAGAGAGAGAGAGAGAGAGAGAGAGAGAGAGAGCAGCAGTAAGGGAAGCGAGCAAGCTTCGTGATAGGTGCTTCATGTCTGCGGACTCCTTGATGCGATTATGATACGCGACCGTTCCGCAAAGTCACGTAGCTATTCTATATCGAACGCGCCCCGAGAGGCTTGTTCGGAACAATGGCGAACGACGTCCGTGCCCAGGGTCAGGCAATAGTGTGCGTGCATCTACCCACACGATCGTGCGTGTGTTTCTATGTTTGCGTCGAAGGATGCGTCAATGTGCACGTTCCGCGAGCGTGGCGATGCTCCGGCGCGAAGGACGAAGGGAAATCATACGCGAAATGACCCGCGTAATCGTAATTGATCATCCGATCAGCCCGTCACTAGCCAGCGCACTATGTTATGATTAGGCTCTTTGTCGAAGAAAAAGCAACCCAACCCTCTCGATTCCAATTAACGAACATCCGCTCATATCGCGCGAGCGTAAACATTCATCCGACTCTCACAATCATTTACGATTTCAATTAAGCTCAATACGACCCCAATAACGTACAGTACGTCAATGTTCGAGTTCGAATGAAACTCTCCGAGTGTCTCGAAAGAATCCTGCTCGGCAGAAAAGCGTGGATCCTATAATCTTTGCCGAGGGCGTGAAATGCGGCAACTCAACACTCCGATGGCGAGAGTGGGCACGGTTCGTTATAAAATAGCGAAATTATATTGCCGGGCAGGCTACCTCATGCACGCCCACCGATGCACGTTCGCGGGCCGTGCCCTCGGCGTATCTAAAGGCCGTGCCCGGCACACTCGACAGTATACTCGACCAGGCCGCTTATTGTTCGCAGAATCGTGAGGAACAAGGCGGCGGAGAAGGCGAAGCACGCGCATCAGCAACAGCAGGCGCACCAGCAGCAAGGTCAGCAGCAAGGTCAGCCAGGATCAGGTGGTTCCGTGTCGGTGATAGCGCATGCACCTGCGACGGCGGCAGGTCATCCTGCCACGACCGCTCCCAACGCCTATAGCATCAGCGGCATCCTGGGAATCCCGGCCCACCACCAGGATCCCAATGGCAACAGCATCAAGAGAAAGAGGACCGATGACGGTGAGACACTACATCCAATTTTCTCTCTGCCGATCGGTATGAAAACCGTCCAGATCGGGATAACGAAAAATTGCTTTAATCCTATTACGGAATAGATTAAAAAGAACAATTGATTCGTGTGCTTCGAATTTTGATCTTGAACCGCTTTCAAAAATATTCTGTTTGAAGATAGTTTGCACGCGACGGTTTGGCGCTCTTTGTTAAATAATTGCGGAAGATTGAAGGCTACTTGAGATTTCGAGAGGTCGGAGTGTTTTTATTCAGTAGCTTCGATTCTTTCTGCTAATTCGCGGTTCGGCGCGAAGCGAGTCAATAGAAATTGAGACGGTTTACACGGCGGGACGGGAACAATAGCGAGTCGAAGTTTCGCGAATCCCGAGATGATAATAGCCCGGTGACACTACAAGACATCGCCTTGACTCGATTCGTAGGCTCCATTGTCTCACTCCGGCGGGGCCGAAATTTTCCTCGGCTCGCTCGGGTGCGGGACAAAGCCTTTTGTGGAATTATTATACCCCGAAAGGTCTATCGCTGGGAATCAGGGTAACGAATTTTCGCGAAACGATCGTCTTCCCTAATTACGGCTTCGTTCGGCCGTGTTCAACATGCTGCACGTCCAGCCCTGAGTAATGAGAGCGTACGTACCGTGTTTTTCGAACGCAAGATTTTTCAGCTTGCCTCGGCGGTCGCGAGGCCAGTTTACGTTGAGACCCAAGATTAGCCGCACATGTACCCCGGGTTATCAGTCAAACGTCGCGCAGCACGTGCTGCGATTCATTCCGCTGTCGTTGCGTGATTAACCGCGGCCCGAAATGTTCCTGACACGTGCCGTGGACACGTGACTCCACGAACTCTCGCGACGAGAGAAGGACGCACCCCAATGTTTCTAATGCCCCGATCACTTGACAATTCGTTACTCGTTTCGACAAGGTGCGAAAGAAACTCGGATCAATAACTACTTATTCGCGACCTCAAAACTCGCTCACCCACATCTACATTCAACGGTCCTTAAACTGGCCAATTCCCAACTGTATTTCAGTCGGAAACGTCGACTTTCAAACGCTCAAAAATTCGTCATCGATCAAAATTCCTATCCTCCCTGACCTAACCTCTCACTGAAAAATCTCTTCAACACGTTACACCGAAGCGCATCCTCGTTCGGATGCAGTTAGCGTTGAAGCCTCCGGCTCCAGGTTTGTCACTTTGGTGCGCTTTTTTCGCAACGTCCGTCTCTGGGAGCGCGAATTTAAAATAACTGCGGTGACAGGATTTTTACAAACGACGAGAGCGCCGGCGGCCCGCGTAATCCGACACCGTAGAAAAATCTCTGGCCTGGTCCTCGGGGTTTGAAATTTCGCGAGAAGCCGCGCCAGCCAGCGAGAGAGACGCGTATCGATTCGCGAGCGTGCACACACACACACTGACGCGCGCCGGCACGCACACGCAGGAGGCAGAGGACGAAGCGCGATGCCGATGGCCATACGGGTAATTCGATATAATCGGATTATGAGTGCGGCGATATGCGGTCGCAAAAGTGGTCGCATTCGCGGCGAGAGCACTCAATGTTTTGCGGCCGCGGAGGGTACCGCGTATTAGATTATAAACTTCACAGACCACAGCGGCTTCTATCTACCGACCCAACGACACATTAGTCTCCCCGTTCTCGGGGGAGATCATCGATGTGCCTCCGACGCCCGTATCGCCTAACGGCCCAAATTCCCGTAATCCCGTAATGACGACTACTCCCACCCGATGCCTCCGCTGACTTCCTCAAACGGCCAGAATTCCTGTCAGATTCGCCAACGGAATTTCCGTTTCTACAAGCCTTGCTATATACGCCGCCAGTCGTAGGTTTTTCGAAACTCAAACCGTGAAAAAGAATAACAGTTTCTGGAGATAGATGTTTTTCTATGTGGGGTATGTATGATAGGATTCGGTAGTTTTTGAAGGACGGGAAAAAATCAAAGTTAGGTCTATCGCTATTTTGGGCGAAGAATGGAGTAAAGACGGTCACTTGAGCAGGAAACACTCGAGAGCTTATTACGAATTTACGGACAACCTCTCGGGGGATGCATTGCAATCTATCGAGGCTGTTTGTTGTCGCGTTACATCTGCGCGCTTTTGCCCCATGCAGAATCCCCAAGCATGGCGTGTCCCACCCCGTATCTATATATATATATGTGTGGATAGTTACATATATAAGTATATATACGTGTGTGTGTGCGTGTTCGGGTACGAAGGGGACAACAGCGGGACCAGATTCACCCCAAAGTCCATTATTACCCATGTATTGTATTGCTTAACATTGACTCAATTGCTTTCGAATAACGTGAACGCGCACGCGCACGCACCAACTCGAGCTTCACCCTCTTGAGCATCAATCGAATCATTCGATTTACTGCTCTTTTTCGGAGAAAGCATTGACCTTTCTTTCACGACCCATATCTCACCCACTGTCAAATCTGTCATGGACCAGCGGCTGCATTAATGCAGACGGCACAATCGCGATTCGAATCGACTTTTTTCGCCTACCCACCTTCAGTACCAAATCTCTCTGCCATCTCGGCGAGGGCAATAAGCCAGAAAGTTATTCCAATTTCATGTCACGAGAACCGTCGCTTGAGCTAACGGCGCACTCAAGGAAGCCGATCTCGTACGTCTACCGATAACTCAGAATCGACGAAAACAGCCCATCGATGACGCCCGGCGAACAAATCGGCGTGACGAGATTTTCGCATTCGCTCATGGCTAGATTCCGCTCTCGTAGCTTCGTTCACGCAGTGGAACGGCCCAGCGGAATCCGTGCGACGCTATCCTAAACTCGCGCGAAATCCCAGCAGCGACGCGTAGAGACCGACTCGCGCCACTCGATTCTGTCGGCCGTTGAATCCGATGGCAGTAGCCGGTAGCGATAGTAGTCGGTGGCAGTAGTAGTCGGTGGCAGCAGTAGCAGGCTGCTGTAGCTTGCTACTGTAGCTGGCCGTAGCCTGCCGGCGCGATTAACTCGGCCGATCGAATCGTAAAATTCAAGCAAGTTCGCGCTGCCCGTCGGGCTGTACCAGGGTGGCCTGGGCGCCGGTGTTTCAAACCGGGGGGGTTTTATAGCGGTCCAGGAACAAACCCTGCCGCTCGAATGGTCGGGACCGTCGGCCGGCCGGACAATCACAACTTGACAGGGAGGTTTAACGAGCCCTATGCTAGGCGCACCCCACCCATCTACCCTCGGATGGTCATTTAATTATTCGAGATACCCCGAACGTTGGACCATCTACCCCCACCCTCACCCTTTCTGCCCCCCTCATCCTCTGACCCCCTCTTCCTCACCCTCCCCATCCTCCTTCTCCTCCTCCTCCTCCTCCTCCTCCGCGTCCGCCACCCCCTCGTCTACTGGTCAGTTTCATACGCCTGTCCCCCTTTCCACCCCCGCTCTCGGACTCCATCGTTGGCCACCTCTGTCCGCCTCCGCTTTGGCAAGGGTAAAACCCACCCCCTCGCCGCTCGCGTCCTAGCTCCGACACTCGTCCCACGTGCTGGTTTCTATATTAAACCGCCGGGATGGCCGGGAGATAATAAAGACATATAATGGAATCGAAATTGTTTCTCTATCTATCAATGCCATACACCGTCTACGCGCGCGCGAGCCAGCGCGTCCGGTTCACCGACTGATTCAATTTAGCCGCGCGGGGCGGGGGGCCACGTTTAATTTGTGTCTTGATTCGTGGGTAATAGCGTGCGCGGTATCAGCGTGTATATCCGAACCGACCTACCGATGCAGCCCGCGATTTCGAACGGTCGACCGTTCGTTCGTCTGTCGCCGATTGATTCGCCACACTCGCCTGTCCTTGTGCGGTTTCACCCCCTGCTACGAAGTAGTCAAGAGAAAGATCCCCCAACACGTATTATCCATTCTAAACGAATATCGAGAATGATCGGTCTCATCCAACCACCGGTTGGTCCTACGGAATACAGTGAGATTGCCAGAAAAGGACCTAAGTGTTACGTCAGTTCCCTTCGACCCATAAAGAACCTCCGACGAGAACTTTCGCTCGCAACAATGCATTCTAAGACCTTACCGTAGACTTCCCTCTGCTCGCAGACGACAATCGAGACCTGAACGATCATCCGGAGGACGACCTGAAGAGACAGAGGAGCAACTACAATGGCGACCAGCTATACTCAAACGTAAGTACCGAAGGAAGAGAAGGAAGTGAAAGAGGAACAAGGAGAGCTCATCCCAATTACATCAGTCCATCAATATTCGATCTCGCAGCCGTTGGCCAACACTTTCATTCCCCCCGCGTTGACTCATTTGCGAAGGGCCGATCGTCAAAGTTTGGTTGAACCGTGCGCCTTCTGTTTCAGCTGTGGTCGAGTAAATGGAGCATCAAGGACGAACACAAACTCCTGAGCGAGCTCGGTGGTGCCGGCGGGGGTGGTACCGGGGGCGCGAACGGCGGCGCGAGCGGGGGCGCCGGCGGTGGAGGAGGAGGAGGAGGCGGCGGCGGGGGTGGCGGCGGGGGTGGTGGCGGAGGAGGCGCTGCTGGCGGGTACTACGAACACGGGGGATTTCCCGGGAACGCTATTGCCACCTCCGCCGAGCTCTACGACTCCCTGGGCACCATCAGCACGATGACGCAGGCGCAAACGCCCCATCTCTACACCCCGCCCATAGGGGGCACCATAGGTGAGCGACTCGTTCTCTCTTTTCGCCCTTCCCTCTGCAACCCCTCTCACCCTATCTTTCTTCTCTCTTTCACTCTCATTCTCAGTCTCTCACTCACTCTCTGCCTCTCTTTCCTTCCTTTTCTCTCCCTCGGTTTCTCTCTCTCTCTCTCTCTCTCTCTCACTCGTTCTCGCTCATACACTTCCTTCGTTCTCTCTCACTGTCTCTCTCGTCGCGCCCCTCCGAACGTCTTGCGTACGTATGTGTACGTTCGTATACAACCCCCGGTCCTCCGACATTCGCCGATTCCCTTCTTTCGCTCCTTTCTCCTCCTTCCCGCTTTTACAGCCCCTTCGCTCCCTTTGCTTCTTCCGCTCCTACCTCTCTCCATCTCTATCTCTTTCTCTCTCTCATTTACTCCTCCTCATTCGTCTCCTCCTCCTTCTCCTCCCCTTATCCTCACTTCTACCCCCGTACGCTTATTATTGCGGCTTACGCCATGCTTTGCATACCCATATCGGCTAAATACATGGCTTTAATAATGCATGAGCCGTGCTGAGCAGCAGCAGCAGCAGCAGCATCAGAAGAGGTGGCGGAAGGCTCCACTCGGTGGTTCGGTATTTTCAGCTTCGGGGAATACCTCGTTCTACGTATACTCTCGCTCTTGCGTCCCCTGCTCTCTCTCTCTCTCTCTCTCTCTCTTTCTCTCTGTCTCACTATCTCGACTTCTGTGCCCTTGTCTCCTACCTTCATTTTTTTTCTCCGCCGGGAGTTGAGATTCTACTCTGCCACCCGGCGCTTCGCCGTTCTCCGGTGTCTGTACATTCTTTCCAAGACTCTTTCTGCTACCCCACACGAACGTCCGATCATCTTCCATCACGTTCAACGCGCTCGTCTGATATCTACTTTACTGTCTCACTCTCTTCTCTCTCATCCCCCCATTCATTCTTGGTTTCTCTCACCCCCCCTGAGAATCGGCCGATCAACGGCGGAACGTACGAAGTCGGAAAGGCGGCCCTGGAAGAGAGCCGTAGACGTTTTGTATGTACACACACGCGAAACTTTCACCCGCGGCACGTGTTGCGAAGGAACTCGGTCACGCTGCACGTCCGATTCCGTCTCTCTCTCTCTGTCTCTCGCGGTCTCTCCATCTCTCTCCGACTGTCTCTCTTTCGACGTCTCGCGGCTCGGTGCTTTTCGGAATGGACGAAGCGAGGCGTGTAACGGCCGGTTCATCTCATGAAATTCAATCAGGGATCTTCGTGCGAGGATCGAAGACTTTTTGAAGGACGACGTAAGCAGCGGGCCAAGTCGATTGTACGGCCTGGTGGCTCTCCGTTAATATGGACGAATACCGGGAGTTTCGCGGCAGAGTTCACGATCGAGTTCGGCGTCGAGTTCGCGAAAGACGTTTACCTTTTCGCTTCCGGCGGCTAAACGCTCCAGAGATTTTAGGGGTTGATAAATCTTCCCGTTAACGAGCTTCTGTTTACGGTCGCCGGACGTCTCTTCCACGTACGAGACGTCGGGTAGGAGAGTGCCTGATCGTTTTCGAGAGTCTCGCCGTATAGATGTACTTAAATACATACATAGCATTCGACGTTCCGCCATGATCAAACGATGTCAGATCATACGAAAAAGAGCAATAACGGAAAAACTGGGGATCCCTTAATAGCAGGTGGTACTTTGACGCCGCTCGCGCCACTGACGATGCAAGAACTAAAATTGAGCCAAACATTGGACGGGGCTAACATGTCTCCTTACCACACCACCGGTGAGTTCGCCACCTCTTTCGTTTACGTACAAAAATCCCGGCGACCAGTCACGTACACCGGTGCGCTGAGCTTTTAAGTTTACAACGCCCGAATCATGCCTATCCTACTAACACCGCCCACTGTCTTGAGCGTCGTCCACGGGAAAGCCTTTGTTCCGTTTCGCATCGGACACAACACCCTCCATGGCCAACCTACTCGCACACACGAAAGCTCACCCGATGCATTCACCGTCCTCGAAAATCCACCGACCTCCCTACCTCGCCCATGAGAATAAAGAATCGATCCACGATCCTGAACTTAATTAAGCTTTAGACGTAAGGCGCTGATCGTTAGCTAGTGCTTGACTCGAATGTCGTGTTGTGTTGTGCATGGCCATAGCTGAGAGCAGTACTGTGGCAGTGTCGTACGTTGGGGTGGGGGCCGGAGGGGGCGAGCAAAGTCCCCCGATTTCGTTGCAGAACGAGACAAACGCCACCCCCGCGGCCCCCAACACCCCCGGAGGGGATCCCGGACTGACGGTCTTGCAGCCGCCAGTTTCTCAGCCCCAGGTAGCCTCCGCAATACCGCCGTACTCGACGATGCTCCCAAGTTTCGGACACTACGCCACCGGTGAGTAGCAACTGAAAGCTCTTCAAATCCTTTGCCACCCGAAGGGCGGCCGCGCGGCTGCCTCGCCGAGGGTCGAAGGGTCGCTGCTTGTCGGGCCAAGGGTAAGTCAGGGCACCGTCGACGATGTAGGCCGCTGACTTATCCGTGTAAAGTTCCTGTCCGACGCAGGGCCCTTACCCTTTGCGATTCTTGCAAGCCTGTCGAGCACGGCACTGTCGATCGTTCGGCGGCGCGAAAGAGAGTATTAGAGGATGTCTAATCGTTTGATCACGTGTAAGTCTACTCGATCACGTACGAGTTCGCATCAGCCGGTCATCGGCCCAATCGGTTGAGTTCGATTACTTCAATTTCGTATAAGATTCGAGAGATTGTAGAATTTAGTTGTCGGTGGAATTAAAATTGCTTTTTCAATAATATGTAACATTTCATAGTGGGTTTAGCGAAAGAAAATCTGCTTTAACGTTGAACACATTTTTATAATTTTTTAGTACCAGACACAATAGCAGGGTAACGTATGTTAATTACGTAAAGCGAAGAATCGGTCAAACGCTTTAAGATGAAAATAAGAAATAAAATTCAAAGAGTGAATTTGATCGATTTGGCCAATGAACGGCTCATATAGAGGTCGTTTGAGAGTGAGCATCGAGGAATTGTGAATTTTTGCATACGTGAGAGTTGAGCGCGACGTAGACGTCGGTTGCTTACCTAAGCTTAAGATGGCTTTGATTGTGTTTAACTGACGTCCCTGATTGATTATTGTTTAGGTGGTGGCGATTACGCGTACAGCGCAGCGTATTCTCAGTACTCAAGCGCACCGTATAGCGGCTACGGCTATGGAGCAGCGACAAGCGGGTTGCTCAGTAAGTAAACAGTGAGTATGAGTACCGACTCGATTAGGATCAACGAAATACAAGATACTAACTCACTGACAAGTACGGATAGTAAAAAGCTATCGCGGCGAGAAGCGGTACGCGGGTCACCGACATTGTTACAAGTCGACATGTAAATATACACGCAACGAGTGCACACACCTAATTTCGCTTGATCTAATCTACACGGGCGGGTAATTCTATTGACGGGTTTTATCGTAGCTTCGCGGACGGATTCCGCGAGTGAGAGATCGTACCGATGCTAGGCCAGATCAACGTTCGTGTACGTGTTTTTCCTGGATTACGTTCGCGCTTATCGCTTGATTCATGCGCTATTCGATCGGACTAGTTCCGTAAGAAAGTATCACCTTTTTTTTCCTCTCGCACCCGTGCCGATCCGGTTCTAATGCAATCCCTGCGATGATATAATCAGCGCACGCTCATTTTTAAATAACTCTGTCGGTATTCTCGGGGATAGTTGAACAAATGTGTTTGTTGGTCGGTGCCGTACGCACTCATAAACAGTTTTTTGCCCGACACACGATACGGTACTAAGTCGCTCCCTTCCAATCACGTAATACGCGATACATCTACCCAGCCTGAATTCTTCGCGTTTGTCAACAACATTACGTGATCGCGAATTGATATCGCGGCATGAGGAACACAACAAATATCAATGGGGAGAAACGCGATTATTGTGAGACATAAGTGCTTTGGCTAAGATCAATATTTGCGCTTCCCAGATCATTTCACATGTACATACAACCTGATTCACGTTACGCTACGGTTACGATATCACAGGAAAATAATTCGCTCATTTATTCAGAGATCTCGGAACACGCACGACAAACCACCAAAAATAGCGCGCGCAACTGAGCGTGCGAAAGATCAAACTTTCTTCCACAGCCATGACCTATTTCCTCACCCTCAAGAAATGTACATACACGTCACGTCCTGTGTCACACAGTGCCGTCATTCAGTAACAGATTAATCAGTTCACACCATCCGAGCAGAACCACGCTTACTCGTACTTAAGCCACCCTCAGTCCGAGATCTCTGGAGCCTCGATATCACGATCGATGGTTGTTTTCTAAATTTGGACGCGACGAGAACGTTAGCAAGACGCGAACAATTTTCAGGAGCATAGGGAGAACCAAAGGTCTTGCCTTCTATTGCAGACTCTACGTATTACTATTGCAATGGGGACACGCTGGCGTCTTCCCACAACAATTCGCAGCAGGGCGGCGGATGCAACAACGGAGGTCCGGAGAGCAGCACGGACGTAGCGAGTCGTTCGCCATTGGCTGCCACCAGGGCGAGCAGCGGCGCGAGTGCGGCCTCGCCGACCGGAAGCGCATGCACGAAACCGGATCACACCTCCACGCCGACCGACCTGTATCTCGCCTGATTCGAACGAACCGCACGGAAGATCGACTCCGGGCAGAGTGTCTTCCTGGAGTGGGGTCAGCGATGGACGCCATATCATGAAACGAGAGAGGACGAACCACATTGAAATTAAGCAATTATGATCTCCTTCGTCCGCGTTCCGAGGAACGTGGAAGAACGACCGCTACATTGCCGATTCGATGGGAGGTGGGACGAACTAGTAAAGAGTCTGGGGCGCGGTCAGGACTCTTCCGCAAGTGGAAGACTTGCCGACGCGCACGCCCGGAGTGACTTGGGACAAATACTCCCCTATGCCAACGGAGATGCAATCCTTGCGGATCGGTGATTATGACAGAGATTGAGCGGGATTAGCCGCGTTGTCGGTTCATGGAGAGTTTGCGGCCCCCACGAGAGAGTGGCAGTGAGTTTCTTTTCCAAGAGTGACGAAGATTGTACCATCGGAGTCGTACCGTCGGTTTCTTGCGGTGGCGTTAGTGGAGAGTAGCGAATATCGCTGAGATATTCGCCGACATTGGCGTATCGTGAACCGTACGCGTCGGCGTCGCGACCACTTCGCTCGAGGAACGTCGTTTTCGGCCATTACGGTCTCGCGTTCGGGGGAGGATTTCTCGTTATCCTCGCTCCAGTCTGTTTCTGCGAACTTCCGCAGATGCGACGCTGACAATCGCCTCGAACGTTCCGAGCGACGCCGCCGCGAACGGACTTGCCGAGTATTTGATCCAGCCACGTTCGAGAATGTCGTCTCGTCGGACAGCGGTTGGAATTGTAGGTTATATTTCGCGCCGTTTTTACCGACAGCGCCCGCTACTGTCTATAGAGCGCGCAGCCGTAGGTAGATTAATTTAACGATCCTCAGTTAGCATAATTTCTACTATCGATGCACGCGAATCGAACGTTTGCGACAATCGTCTTCTCGCTGGCGTCGTGCAGCAAGAATTGATAATGTATTTAACGTGGACCGCCGTCGGACACATCTTTAACCTGCCCACCAACCCCGTGGGCAGGTGAGAAGACCTTTCAGTCGTGCGTAACATTCGTGCGCTTGTACATATATATAAAAGTGAACAGATATATGCATATACCTGTGTAACAAAAGTCAACTGCCCGGCATGGCACGTTTCTTTCATCCCATAGGCACGACGAAGAAATCCAAGCCCAACCAACCCTCCCCTTAACCTCATTCCCATCGCAATCCCAACCCTCACCAACAAACTTTATCCATTGACATAAAGTATAGTAGAGTAATATCGATAAGTTTATTGAGATTTTTAAATCAGGAATCGACGTAACGATCACTACTGTTAAGGATATTATATATATTTTTTGTAGAAACCAAAGACCACACACAACACACACAGCATACGGATTGTCGAGGAATCGAGAATCGTGTATGTGTCGCGTAGCCACGGCGGCGGAGGCAGAGTTTTACGGCGGCTTTAAGCGATTTTTAAATGTAAATAAAAAAACAATGCGTACTCACGAGCGGCGCGGAGGATCGACGTGGCCCACGGAACATCCTCATTTTTGGATCCGACGAACACATGACGCACACGGTTGAAACGCGCGACCGATTTTACTCGACAAGTGCATTGGCGCTTCATCGGAGCTACGTGAATCAAATACGAGAACCAATCAGGTCACCAGTTGTCGTCCACCCTGACAATCGCGATCTGCACCCCCTGAGTCTTTGATTATAATTTAAAATCATGATATCCGTCTCGTGTTTTACGTCTCACGCAATCCGGTAATCATATCACGAATTTTTAAATATTACAATCTTATCCTGCGCGGCTAGTTTATATTCTTGCCTCAATACGGTTACGTAGATGTTTCGCTTTTATGCGGCGGCGAATACGATCGAGAATTTATGATGATTCGCGCGGGGCGAAATGATATTACACGCGGGAGACGAAATCGAAGAGACGAGAGCGGTATAATTAGAGTCTCGCGTTAATTCGACGAAACAACGGTCGCACTCGTTCTCGCGTTCCGTTCGATGCCTCCGTTTCTTCCGCCTTCGAACGGAAGTCCAGCAACTTCCGGCTTTTCGTCAGGCGTGACGCTCGAGAAAAAGCATCACGAAAGGCGTAATTAACGTCAGGGCTCAGAGATTTTAACGAGAAATAACGCGCACACGCGTGGATTCTCTGATTACCGTGCAAAGACTGTGATTCGCGGACTTAATAAGCGGCGAATGGCGGCGTGAGCGCGCGCGCATGCTGCCCAGTTCGAATTTAACGAGCGAAAGACGTTCGTCTCGTTTTCTCGGAGCGTTACGAAAATTTACGCGTTCGCGGGAGAAAGAAAAAGGGAAAGAGAGACGATCTTGTCAACGGTTGTTGCCCAACTTCGGTAAAGCTACTAATGAGTATCTTCGAAACTCCCGACTCTCTGCCCGGCAATCGGGGCACTTGAGACGCTACGCCTCGTTTACCTAATTAATGTAATTAGTCGGAGTTAACATAACCGGTAATTGCTCGAGAAAATTATGATGAAACGCCCGTGACGTAAGCGACGACAACTAAGACCAGATATTGATTGTTAATTCCACCCTCTCAATCGCGATCTCATGCGATCACGTAGCTCTGCGCGTACGCGCCAAATATCGGCAATTGGCTAATTTCAAGTAACAACAGTCTTCACCTTATTGTAAATAACGGTGAATTTTCGATTTGATTTTCGATAGGCGGCACGCTGTGTTCTGGCAATCCAGCGTACAGCCACGTAATTTTATGTTTTTGGAAACTTTAAAAGGTTCAGAATGTTCACGCGAATTGTAAATGTATTCATGTAATGTCCGAAAATGGAAGAAATTAGTTTAGCGTTTAGGTAGCGAAGTAGAAAATTGTCGTTGAGATCCAGTACGTCGATCCGAAGCGTCGATTCGCGAAATTCGATCGTTTTATCGATCCGAGCGTCAGACAAATTTTCGCGCCCCAAAAGCGTGATTCTTTCCGCGCCGATCAGCCTCTCGCCCGAGCATGAAAGGAAAAAAGAAGACGTGCCCATCGTAAGATCTCTCCACCTTTTCGTCCCTTCGTCCGAATTGCATTCTTTAGTGCCCACATCGTCGACGAGATTTACGTTCGTATTCCATTTATCGTAAGGGTAAAAATTAGTAGCCACGACTCAATTGCTAAACGCTATATAAAGAAAAAAAAATTATTGTATTGTAGCGACATTGTGGTGTAGATGCAAACACGCAGGATCATTGGGACATAATTGAAATAGGCGAGGGAGGACGAAAGTGATACACGGAATCCTCTCGAGATCGATCGTTTTCTGTATTAACAGTGAGTGGAGGAAACGCTCTTAGGGAAAAGGAAATGAAAAGAAAAAAATATGATAAATTCTCACCATTAGCGAACGTTCTTAGGGTATTTCGATTGACTAATCGACGGCTAGATGATTGCGTCTGACGTTCAGTGCGATTACATTACGATTATTAATTGACTAATTGCGTACATTACATTGTTATCTCTATTTACTATTATTGTAACGACGATGATTATTATTCTATTTGCTATTACTACTATTTTCCATTATTATCACGATTTATTATTATTATCATCATTATTATATTATTATTTAATGCCTTTATTATTTATTAATTGTAACGACGACCTATGTGTAATAAGTTTTGCCAAAGAACCCGTTGAGAAAGCAATATCGCAGTAACAATTTTTAGCCTCCATAGGATGGAAGCGGTTTGGAGAAAAATAAAAAAGACACGATGATGAATGATTTGAATCGAACGTTGATAAAGTGTAATGATAAAGCAAACGACTGCGCACGGCATTCGAACGAAGGGGTGAAAAAAACGCCCCGCACGAATTGTGAATTTGTGAGTCTGAGATTTCGCTCAGAATGCATGCGCGCATCGAGCATTTTAACCGAATCGAACGGTCATACATTTTTATTTTTTATTATTCGTCCCGTGTGATATTCTTGTTCCGTGCGCCGCTCTTGCCGAGTCTCGCTGTTGATACTTGCAAACAAAACTCTGTACATCATTTTTAAATAAATATGAGGTTTATATGAGTACCGTATTTTCCATCACATCCTCCCTATGCGTTCCACTCTGCATATAAATTTCTATGCTATTCAACGTGCACGTTATTGCGTGTAAGAGCATACTTGCGTAAAATCAACAGATTCTGTAATTTAATTTATATCTACGTATGCGATCTCACGAAATAGTATAAATTACGGAATAATTCGCATACGCACCGTATGCTGCAAGTCTATTGAAAGCATTGTTGGTCGTATACATAATGAAACAAAGCCATCGTAATTCGCAACACATACGACTATGGAGTTTCGCGCGAAAGAGACCAAGTGGCGTCATCTGACCGGGAAACGTTCAAACTGGTCGTACCTTTCGAACTGCACTGTAGTACCAGCAGGTAAGTCAGATGTCTTCTTTACCCACACTTAATATAAACACAAACTTCTCTTTATCGAAAAGGGTTAAATTCGCTTCTAGGTCTGTATTTTTAATATTTTATTCCGCCTAGCGGTACATATAAAATAAATTGATCTGTTAGGTACATAATAGCCAATGTAATCTTCTCGCAACTGCCTGGACCACCGGGCATTCTTAACATAAAATGAACTGGACCATTTGTATAGAATACGTAGTTATATACGTACGTGTAAAGCTAACCTAAGATTTATGTCTTAACATTATTTTAACATTTGAACTTCGTTGTAAACGTCTTCCTACTGTTTATCAAGAATATGGCCACAAGTTTCTGCTTATTATGTACTTATTTGTTGTAAACGTAACTTTCAGCACCGCCTCGTCCGAAACCTGTAGACAACAGAATCATATTTTTAAGGAATTAATTCGTCGGCATCCGGGCGAGAGCAAATGAAGTAGAACGTAAGAATTACCTCCAGGACCGAACAGAGCGGCGTAGCACGGATGATTGCAGTAAGGTTTGCCCTCATGTTCGGCGTGACTGCCGGGTGTCAACGTTTTGTTACATTTTTCACAGCGCAAACACGCTCCGTGCCAGTCTTTGCCCAACGACGTCTTCCTTTCGGCTGAAACAAATAGGGAAACGGTAACAGAAAGCGTCGTACAAACGTCAGGACAATTAACGCTCCTTTCTACGGTTCATTGTCAAGCGCAGCATAGTTCGAAGCACGTGACCTCAATCCTGGCAGCTAAAGCCTTACACCAACTGATACGCCCGAGCAAAGAAGCCGTTATATCGAGTTCCAATTAAGAGTGAGGATGCCTCCTATCGGCCCTACCGATAATTCGCGTCAATCCTCGTGCGAGCGCAAAAAAGCGGCCTCGCAAAAAAGCAATAGAATCCAGCGGAAAGCCGACTGAGTCATATTTTCAATCAATGCCAGTCGATCCATTTTGCCAGCGAGCGAGGTCGAGCCGATTCAGTGTTAAGCAATGCGACGCTTACACTGGGACGACGTACGAGTTCTCGCATTCTCGAAAAAGCGATAATCCGCGAGAACGTTGCGGTTCCCCGAAGCTCGGCGATGTCGTCGCGCGATGAGCTCGGCCTTCTTCCGGACTCTTTTCCTCCTCGTCGACACGTCTCCGCGATCAAAAACAGACTCTCGATGCACGTCCGTCGGGCCCCATGCGGTTTACAACCGTCGGCTCGCGAGCGCGATATCGCGGGCGCATTAGCAATTTCATAATTATAAATTTGAATGAACGATTCCCGGCGGGATCAATCGAGGCGCGCTCATTTATTAGAGGCGCGAAACGAGAAAACGCCCTCCGGGTCCCGTGATGCACCCCGGTAGTCGGGGCAGGGTAGGCGAGAGAATAAAACAAGAGGCGGGGGAGGAGGAAGGAGCGAAAAGAAGAAAAGCAGCGAGGAAGAGGTGAAAACGGAGCGGAGGCCCGCACAAAAATTCTGACACCCTCCGTGCACTCTTTCCCTTTATACGGTCACGCATCACGCTCCCTCCTGCCTTCGAGGCTGCCATCCTTCCTCGCTCGCACCCTCACAATCATCGACACCCACCCCCTCCCCCACCCTCGGCCGGCGCATTATGCTCGTCGGCGTTTTCAATTCCCACGTGCGAAGCTGCGAACAATTCCGGAGGCGGAGAATTTTTTGAAGGACAGGATAAAAAATATCAGGCTGACGAGAGAGCGCGGTTGTGTTGGGGTGGCACGGTGTGAAAGGTGGAGGAGGGAGGGGGGCTCGGTTGGCGTCGACGGATGCGAAAAGGAAGCCGAGAATCGGTTCGCGCAACAATTCGACGACGAGGCATCGGCCTCGAGCGATGCTTAATCGAGTTAAGCGACACGCGAGACGTCATTGCCAATATTCTAACCCCTACCCTCGCTCGCTGCCGCAAGCGGCACCCTCCTCTTTCCGCGGCCGATTGAAAGATTCTCTTGTCGCCGGGAACACTTCCCGAGAGTGCCTATCCAGGAAATATTTAGCTACCCACTTCGGAAACTTTCAACGAGCGGTGCCGTTCGCGATTATCGCTGCTCTCGTTGCGCAAAACGCACGTCGCACGTTCGTGCCATAGGGGTCGGCATGACTGAGCATGCTTTTCGCAAATTTGCGCAACGAACGAGCTGTATTACACGGCGAACTTTCGCGGCAAGTGCTGCCAGCGTGCGCATTCGGTTTACGGATTCCGATTATGCATGTGTTTTTTTTCAGGTAAGCGTCGGGGAGTTTTCCTTGGTACTCCGGGACGCATCGTAGTGCACAGGTCGCCGCGAGGGATGTACAAAAGATTGTAAAGGAGGAGGAGGGCCAAGTTTTTCTCCGCGATGCGTCGTAGTGCGTCATGCCATTACGGCGTATCAAACCTTACGAGTAAAACAAAAAGCAGGACAAAAAGATGCAAGGACCACAGGGCGAGAGAGAGAGTGCACGAGAACCGGCGCTGGTGGTTGCATTCAAACGTTCCTCCGCGTCTAAGAAAGGACACAAAGAACAGTAGCGTCAGCGAGGGGAATTGGAAAATGACGAGGAGTAGAGAAATAGAGGGTGCAGACGGCGGGGCGGGAGGGAGTGGCGAGAGCCGAAGTAAAAAGTGCGTAAGAAAGAAAGAGAGTGTGCCGGCAAATGGGGGGAAAGGAGCGAGGTCGAGAAAGAAAGACCGGCGCGAGGAGGACGGCGCAAGGTTAGGCGGACAAGAAGGGTACGCATAAAGGGCCATTAGTTAATTAACTCCTAATTATCTGACGGCAAAGAAGCGGGTGCATAATCGTCAAGCATTGCTGGTGTGCATTGGCAGCGCGAAAAGGCAGACAGTGCCGTGCACGGATCGTTGCGCCCGGGCGCCAAACAATCGGCGACTGCTGATTGCATAGGCTTGCGAACGTCATCCCCCTTCTTTCGCCCGCCCCCCTTCCCTTTTTATTTCCTCGGTAGACCATCCTCAACCCCGAGCCACCCCCGCCGCTGCCGCCGACGCCGCCGCCGCCGCAGCAGCAGCACTACTCCACCTCTTTTCTCCTTTCAGTCTTCCGCGTTCCCTCGAAGCCCCTGAAAACCCCTCGATGAGAGTTTTGCCCCCGCCAGCCGTCCTCGCGAAGGGGTTCGAGGAGGCAGGAGACGGTTCAGATCCCCGTCTCCTTCCTACCTTCGTCTCTTCATCCTTCGCCCTCCCACCCACTCTCGCTTTCCTCTCACTTCCCGTTCTTCTACCGCACCCGGCCATTCTTCTGCAAACCTGTTTCATCTCTGTTCTTCTTATTATTACCTTCCCGCCGTCCCGCCGCTCTTTCTCCCACCCGCTCTTAATGTTTCATTGCCTCTCTCTCTCTTCCTCTACTTTAGTACGTGGCCCTTCCACCGACCCTGCAACGACCATCCTTTGTTGCTGTCCTTGCGGCCGGACACTTTATTGTTGTTGTTTTCGACGCAATGTGACTACTCCCTTTCAGTGCGGCTTCCCGTCGACCCCTTCCCACCTTTTCATGCCCGCATGCCTCCTTGCCTTGTTGTCTTTTCTTCCCGCCCGGCCGCACCGCCGTCTTCGCTTCCACGCACGAGGAATCGCATTCACGCTAATTATGGAATTAAACGCACACCCTGCTAGCCTGCGCGTTGCCGACGAGTTGCCGACGAGTTGCCGTCGAGAGGCCCGAGCGCGACAAGTTAACTCGATAACTGCCGTTCGGCATTTTGTTGCGCCACTCTCGCCAATTTTGGGTGGTCCCGATCGCAGAGCGGGAGGCATGAGTCAGACGATCCGCACAAAGGGGCTTTCAAGTTTTGTGAACTTTATTAAGGCCTTCCTTCCAGATCGAGCCGATGCGATACCCGCCAGCCGAACACTGCGCTCACTGATTCGATGCCCACAAAGTAGGGACCGGAGCATAATTACTGCCCTAGCGCAACCTCGTTTAATTGGGATACGCGCGCAATGTACCCCGAGATTTGCTCGGGATATTCCTATCGATTATTCCTCGCTTCCGTAAGTTAATCATCGTCGGCACGCTAATGAGCAAAGGTGCATTTCGCAATCGCATCTTTCCGCTGATCTAACGCGTGTCATTGAGCAACGGACGATTTCGAAAGCAGCGTGAATAGTCCAGCCACCGCGGAGTACGGCTGATATTAAAATTCCTATAACCGTTGCCACGTTACATATTTCGATGACTTTACGTTAGACCGCGTTAACCGCTTTGTCGACGTTTGTCCGCGCGCTTCAAAGTGGGAATTCCTTTCGTTCAAAAGACAGCCTCCGCTTTGCGAAACGTGTAACACCGTAATAATTAATGTAGGCAAAGAGCTCGCAAAGAGAGTGACCGCAATCACACTCTTTGCAACGCAGTCGGTGTCTTCCATTTTTCCTCATTGCTTGACTCGGGGATAAAATCTTCTACTGTTCCGTGCACAGTGGTACACATTGTGCATCATCGAGGAATGACTCACGCGTATCACGTGCTCTCCAGGTAAAGTCATGGTAACCGTTACTGACTATTCATATACGTAAGCTCTAGACCGCACTGACTCAAGTCTCGAATTTTCAGGTTTCATCTGTGACTCCCGGCTGCCTCAGGATCGCCCTCTTTCTTCATAGGCCGCAACAAATAAGTGTCAAACGTAACTTTTATCAGGGATTTAACATCAGCGATGGATTAAAGCGCAATTCCGTTGCTCGCAGGGCGATGCGTGGGTCAATGACCTTACCGCTTTGAAACGTTTTTTCCGCAGAACAAGAAAAGGAGTGTCGTCCCTCTAATTCGCCCCACGCGCTGCAGCATCCATTTCACGCGCGCACTTGTGCCGATTTGAAAGCCCATATAGGCGAGGAAAGCGTCGCATTCAGAAAATCCGCTTTCAGCAGTAATAGTGCTTTAACGGCCGTCTAAAAGGATGCTCAAAAGAGGATGCGCGCAATTAGATGCGGTCGTCTGAATGCGAAGCTTATGCACATTAGGCTAAGGGTGCACGAACAGGTAGTATGCATCGTGTGCGTGTGGTAATACTAGATACGTGTCGCGTTTATCCATACTGGTTTATCATCGCTCACCGACTAGACGACGATGTTGCAAGCCAAATGCGTACTGTTGCCCACTGATAACGTTATCGTTCGCGATTCGTTCATACGTCTGAGGTACCTGTAATCGGTACGTTTGAGAAAGTTTCGTAGTCATGCCTACGACTTCTAGAATCGTTCTTCACTCAGACCGTTTACGGATGTCCGCCAAAGTTACATGCAGACTTCTGTTGCCCATCGCGTGTCAGCACCGCGCAGTCCCAGGGACAATTAACATATTGACTGGCTCGCAGTGCTGATAGTTTTCGAACTGAAAAAAGCGACGACGCTACGTCGACAATGCAAATTCGAGATATCAGAAAACGCTAGCCGCAAAAGGGGCGTCTGATAAATAATGCATAGGTAAATTCTGCGTCGACTCTTTTTTTTCCGTACCACCACGCGCATATATCACGTTTACCGTTTGGCTGCCCGAAAAAAGGTAATGACAGCATACTTTGTAATAACTATAATCAATCGGCCTCTCGTATTTGCAGGTAACGTAATGAAGGTAGAAAGCGCATTTCTTGCGAGTCAACGTCCATTTTCCGCTTGAGGAGGTATCCGACGTTATACCCATTCATTTTGCGCTCATACCTACGCACCTGCCCCGACGAAGCTCTCACACGCACACATCCAGGGCCACTGACATAATGTTTGTCAAGGTGGACCACGAGGCCGGACGGTATGACATCATTGGTGTCCTCACGCCGTCGACGGTTACCAATTTGAACTGGCCGTACATGTCTTCTGAACGTATATGACTATTTCGCAGATTGGTCGTGATTTATTGACATTCGCAGTTACTCGCAGTTACGCACAGCGTAAAGGTCGCCGATTCTATTTATTTATGCGCAGTGATTGAACAATGTCGCTTGCGTTATTTGCGTCGATAATGTCTCGACGCGTAAGTCAATTAAAGCGACACCCACTATATACATCCGGGAAGAGAGAAGCAGATAATTAAGACGTTTCCTGATTAGCCAGAACACATGTGCCACATGCCGCTGCTGTTACGAGCGACACGTCACTTGGCAATTGATCGCATTGTGCTTTTCGAAAAATTGACGTTTATGATAGAACGTTCGCATTCCAGAGCAAGAAGTGGCCAAATGATATTGCCAACAAAGCGGGGATTATCGGTTATCTGCGACTATCGGTTGCTTCTTAATCGTGTTTTACTATCGTACAGATAGAAAAGATGTTATCGCAGTTAATGTAGTTTTCAACGCACTTTATTTCTAAAACTACTGCAAAACGCGCCGTAAAATATTTGTTGTTTATTGCACTACGACGCAAAGTTTCAGCACTGCTGCGAGGACAAATGCGATAAAGCATAATGGCATTGAAGCGTTCTGTCATAAATCTTAAAATGATCGACTGTCAACGCAAAACTAAGAACATCGTAAAAAAACGATCATAAATGATGTATAATAATATCAAAACCACCTTGCGCTGCCCGAACACTAACCCCTCCTATTTCTGCATTTTAGCCAAGAAATCAATCGTATTCAACAAAAATTCAAACTAGGGAGAAGCTGAGTAGGATCAGAAGGATTGTGCGCAAAGTTTCAAGGTGCACATTTTTGAAAGGAACACTGTACGCCGATTTGTTCTTTTCCAACTCACCGAAGTAGACCGGCTTGTCGCACTTTGGGCAATTGGGCATCTTGCGGGCCTGAGAACCGGCTTTCAGCACGAACACCGTTCAACTCACGGAAGAATGCTCTCAGCAGCGTGGTCAAGCGCGTACTGGCCCTGAGCCTCGGCAAGGTAACGCAATACTCTCCAGTTGATCGAGCGTGTGAACGTGTGTAAGACTGCTGACCCGCGCGCCTGTCTGTTCCTACGTAGTTGTATCTTCGTTCCACGCTCGTGGGGCTACATGTGTTGTTGTGGGAGAAGCCGGGCATCAAACATATTGCCTACTTTCGGCGTGTGCGTACACTTATGAGAAACTGTTGTGCCCGAACGTGTCGCGCACACAAGTCATTGGCAGCCGTGTACACATATTTATCTATACAGCGTACGTTTCTATGAACTGACACAGTCTACGCAGTTGACGGAAACTTACGTGCGCCAGCAGCGCAATAGTAACGGTTGCGTTAGCCAATGATTTACCTTCTTCCGACCCCCAGAGCGTGTAGCACCCGTTACCCATTGTTGACGGGTTCGTTATCGAGACCGCACGCCGAAAGGAGGCGGCAAACTGATGATTGCATATTCAGGGCGTCAAAGCGTCGATACCATGCAAATTATGATCGCAGCCGCTTCTATGCGTCCGTTCGAGGAACCGGAGTTGGATCAATGGATGACGTAAGAAATCTGAGGCCGGAATCCTAATGGGCTGATAATTATCACCTCCTAGTGTCGAGGATCATCCTCTCGAGGGCCTTATGCCCTGTGGAAACCGTGAATTAGCGCGGCACGTACAATAGATCCAAGCCGGTGTGCGGTTCCTGACCACATCCTTCGTCGCGCCACATCCTGCGATTAGATGCTAGAAACTACAATTCGTGCATGGATCTGCCGACAGTTCGATTTGGCCGTCCGAGGAAGGCGCGCGCGATCGTCGAAGCTGTTAACTTATTAAAATCCCTTTCAGAAGGGGATCCGTTCTCAGTGATTTATGAGAGTTATTGATTGTTCGTGGCCGAGCTCCGTGATATCCGGGATAAACATGGACGAACAGGAACGTCTCCGTCTCGTTTTGCTGATCGAGGGAGGCGATTTCGAGGCGGCACGCAACATTTTGACGGAGAACCATCATGAAAAGCTGGTCATGCCGGTGGGGCGCCTGCAGGTCAACGCTCCACAATTGGCAGCTTGGCAGGGGAGGATAGATTTGCTGGAACTACTTCTCGCGAGGGGTGTGGATGTCAACGCGCCGGATAAAATTGGCAGACGCGCGCTTTATCACGCTTCCCAGCGCGGCAATGTTGAGGTGGTCAAGTGGCTTCTGCAGCATGGAGCCTGCCCAGAAGCCAGAATCGGCCTTTCTTTCTGCTCGATGCGCAACACGTGCGCTAGATCGTCGGCGGCTGAATGCGTCGTCGGAAAGACCGTTTGTAATATTGAGACAAATCTACTTAACAAAAGCAACATCTTCTAATCGCATGCAACCCGTTAGCTCGATAGCGACCCACTGCGTCAATCGTTACAGGTCGTTAAGATGAGTCTGTTTTGATATTTTAGCTTCCTCTGCCTGAATGCTGGGGCAGAACTTCCTTACATCAGGCGGTCAAGAATAATCACGCGGAAGTGGTAAGGATTTTAATAGAAGCCGGAGCACCAGTTAATGTCGAAGACGAATGCGGAATTACGCCGATTCTTCTCGCTGGTTCTGTTGTCAGTCCGGACGACGCCGAAGAAATGGCGAAGTACGAAATGATAATTGATACTTTGATGTCTGTGAAGGCGTCGGTCACTGTCAAACGTCCGGACACAGGTAAGAACCAGCGCGATTGTGTCATCAGTTTCGATATTAGGTGCACACGTCATGCGTCGCATCATTCTGCGGCTTGGATTGAGACACGATTGCGATAATGATTTTGTTCGCGCGAAGGTACGACGGCTTTGCATCATGCGGCTGGGCTGGGAAGTGCTCAAGCCACAGCAAGATTACTGGACGCCGGGGCATGCGCACTTGCACAATGTACCGATGCCGGAAGAACGCCTCTTCATGTTGCGGCAAGTTCCGGGAGGACAGAGTCAATTCGCGTTCTCCTCACTAAAATACGTTCCTACAACATCGATATACGAGACCAGGTACAAAACATACATATTGACCGGTTTCAAGTAGAAGAATATGAGGAAAGCGATAGGTAGTAGACGCTAAATGGTACAATAATTTTGTTTATAGAACGGTTGTACCCCTTTATGCGTAGCTGCTTTCAAGGGTCAACGAGAAAGTGTGCGATTCTTAATTGAGCGAGGTGCCAATTTGGCAGCAGAATCGAAGAGCGGCAAGACGGCTGTTCGCGCCATATTCACATACATGTCTAGAGCTTTGTCGCTCCTAATGGACATCTTAGATTGTCAAGTGCGATCTGCTACTGATACCGCCTTCGGCAGAATACCATATGTAAGATGATAATTAGAATGCCTTGCGATGTCCTTTCTCAAACATGCGCCGTATGTAAGAAATACATGTATGCACGTCTTTCGACTCGAAGATAATCGTGGACTTCAGCGTACTGACACCGAGAAACCAGAGGCAAATGGCCGTTGTGATGGCAATCGTCACAGCTTTATCGGACAAAGAACAAGTGGCAATGATGCAGCATCCTCTGATGGAGACGTTTCTTCGCTTAAAATGGAGGAAACTGAGGATTTTCTTTTTTATCTTCACTTTCTTGCATGTATGCTTCATCGTCTCTCTGTCGATCTTTTCTGTATTAGTGATTTATCATTTAGATCTATACGCACCGCAATATGTTCTGATTTGTACCTCGAGCATCATCATATGTAATTTGGTAGTTGAGTTGCTGATGCTACCCAGGTGAGCCATCAATTTCCTAAGAAGTGTGATAAATACAGTGGACGGCAACTGACCTTCAAACACCACACTGACCGCAAACTGTTTTATAACACCTCGTTACAATGACTCGATGATCAACATTTTCTTATCCTTAGGTACTTTTTGAAACAGTTAGAGACTTGGTTAAGTCTGAGCTGCGCACTGATATCGCTGGCTTCGGTTGCGGGATTCCGTTATATACGAGGGAATCCACCTCATGAAGAATTTAGCAAATCAGACTGCCAGCAATTCCATTCAGAGTGGGTCTTAGTGTCCATGAGCGTGGCAATTTTACTTGGATGGATGCAAATGATGATGGTAGCCAGTCGTCTCCCAACGTTCGGATATTACGTACTCATGTTCACCACGGTGCTAAAGAACATCTTGAAGGTCAGTAGTAGTATGCAACCGTAAGTAGCTTTAGTTATCATGTTAATTCTTAGAATCAACGCTTCCATACCTCCACAAAGTCTTCCATGAAAAATCGTATCATGTTGCGTACTAAAAAAAAAGAAATAATGCATAATATGCTGTAAATGATTTGGCTTAGCATCGTAGTTTTAGAAGGTGGCGAAGGCAGTCGCTAGGTGCGGTGAGTAAAAAATAATATAGTCCCCCCCCCCCCCCCCCCGCGCGAATGTCGTTGGAAGTAAAGAGCGAGGAAGGTCTCAAAACGTCTCGTCGGTGTCGATACGCATTCCATCAGGGCCCACTTGTGCATTCTCCGTCCCTGCTCCACCCTCGCGATTATAACGACGTGCATCCGGGAACTTTTTATTTCCTCTTAGGTTCTCCTAGCATTCGTCTGCTTGATTGTCGGATTCGCGTTGAGCTTCGCTGTTTTGTTCCACGGGAACGACCAGTTTTACGATTTGTGGAGAGCGATCGTGAAGACAGTGGTAATGATGGTGGGTGAGTACGAGTACGGTGATCTGTTCCCGGCCGGGAAGGACGAAGATATGTTTCTGGCAGTCACCAGTAGGATCATCTTCTTGGCGTTCGTCTTGATAGCGAGTATCGCCCTGATGAATCTGATGATCGGTCTGGCGGTCAACGACATCCAAGGTCTCGAGAAGGAGGTAAGTCTCTGGGAATAGTCTATTAAATTATTCTTGCTTCGATGCAATTCTCCCGAGTATATGATTTTCCTTCGTTAGAAGTGGCATGCGAATATATTCGCCATCCGCATCTTAATGTTCGGTCCATCGGTGTAGCGAGCGAACGTTGAAAATTTTCCGCTTCCCGCAAATATAATAAATGAAATTTTTTGGTAATGTTCGTTCCCACAGTATAGCAATGCTAATGTATTCGTTGGCTGTAGGGCCATATTCGCAGATTGCTGAAACAAGCCGAGTATGTCGCACAATTAGAAATGCTGACCTCACACAAAATCTTTCGTTGTAATTGGCTACATCCTCGAATAAGGGCGTTCGTCAACAGAAGACGCCTCATTCCCAGAAAAATTGTCTTGGGCTCTCGCGAAAACGGTCTACGTGAATCATTCGACGGCATTCCATCGATATTAATGGAAAGTTTGCTCAACCTAGCCATGCAAAATGAAGTCCCACAGTACACAAGTGTCAGTGCGCTATACCCGTTCTTCTCATTTTACTGATAATATCTGCAAATACTTAGTTCTATAATGTTATCTTCAATTTCTCTTAGGGAAAACAACGGGCAAAGTTGTGTAATGTCGATGAAATAAAGCAAGGGAAAGTAATACCACGATGAATGAAATGTACGCAAGTGTAAACTGAGTGAGGTATTGTTAATTTTTACGCAACAACAGTATATTGAACAGAATATCTTAAAACATATCACTAAATGGATACTACCGTATCAGGCAATAGAATAATTATATTTGCACGTATAAACTATTTTTAAAGAAGAAATACAACGAAGAACGATTGACTATATTGCTTGTAAGCAAACTATAGTAAGAACACAATTTACATAATAATAAGGACAACAAGAAATCGAAATAGCATAATTCCATTTAAATGTTAGCGCCCTAGCGCCCCACTCCCAAGTACCAATCCAATCAAGTCGATCGTCATTTACCAATCAGGTAGGACAATCCATCCAGAGCCAATCAGCGCATCGCGTTTGGCTGCGTGCGCATTTTTTCTTCGCGGGGATCGTAACGTTCTTCCAGTGGACCATCATGGCCGAACTACATACACTCCTCGCTACTCTGTGTTTTCTCTCATCAAAAAGCCATTCCAAGTCATGCACAACCATCAAATTTACTTCCCAGACCCCGAGAAAGAGGACAGGAATCGAATTCCATATGTTTTCATCTCCGGAACACCTTTCCTGCTCTGACTTCGATCGAGGTATTGACCGTCCATAATGCTGAACACTTGGCGTCCCTGGCAGCCATTTTGTGTACGCTGTGAATGTTGCCGTTACGGTTAAAAATTCCGAATCGGTGAGAATTTTTCTCCCTTCTATTCTTTTACTTATTAGCAATCTACGGCGTGGGATGAAGTTGCGGATAGATTGAAATAACTTCATCAGGACCTGGCTGACTTCTGCTGTATTGTGGGACATCAACGATATCGAGAGTAAAAAGTATGAAAACACAATTTTTGTTTTCAAGATTTCTTCATATTCATCGATTTACATGTCTTATATCTATTTATGACTTTTCTAATTTTGTATATGTTTAGAGTTTGTTTAAATGTCTCATCAACATATTTAAAGATTATTTAAGTGCATATGATATTTTTAATAACATGCTTTGTAAATTTTTACTGTATAGCGGACGATCATTAATTAACATGTCAAACTGACAGGAATTTTATGTAAACTAATCTCATGGAAAAGGATGTTCCTGCTCTGTAGACGTGTAAAAGTCCTGTTCCCTGTCAAGAATCTTCTCCTAATACTGAATACAGCTATGGAAAGAAAATCCTGTTTCCAAGAAAATGCTGCCATTTGTCCTCATGGACCTCTGTGGTAGATATCCTCTTCTCATTTATACTTTATCATATCACACGTCCCTTTTACACCGAAATTCTTCGCGTACCACAATATTGAAACTGTTTTGAAATAATTGTAAAAGTATCTGAAGCCCTTCGAAAGACTCAAGAAAGAAGAAAGTCAACGTTTCCTACCTTCAATACTGAAGTGGATAGAAAACTTGGTAGTCACTCCTAGCAAGGCTTACATCATCGTTCAATGCGCCTTGCACTATGATAACACGACTACGTTCCCTGCGTGCATATCGATACTTACCTGCAGAGCAGATATAGATGGCTCTGCCTCCTCTTTCATATACTGACAGTACACATCATTGAATGCTGTTGTAGTGTGATTAATTTCGTATTTGTAAGTTACATTTGAAATATGTTCTTTGTAAAATTATTGTGCGCTTAATATGCCAGTATTTTAATATAATTTAATCCCGCCAGGTAAAGCTGAAAGCGCGTGACATTTCACCATCGGTAATTGCCCCTGCATACCGACAGCAGTTTCCTGTCTCTACGTCAGTACATATCGCTGACGCCAGATTGCGATGGGCTAACACGAGGATCACTTTGTCTCAGAGGTACAATTTACACTTATCAATTAAAAGGTATGTAATCGTGCACGTCCGCGTCTTTATCCCGACAACTTGTCCGTCACTCGCGCCGCCGACGGGGCATAGGTGCTCTTTGAATTTTAAATTACCCGTAATTGCGTTTAATATCAATTTGCGCGTAATTCACACTATCAATCATAATTACTTGGGCGCGGCTCACACGGGCACGGTAAACAAAGGATAAGCATGTGCGAAGCTTATATATCTCCCGATGACAGATGTATCGCAATTACGGCAAGAAGATAATTATGGTAGCCGATTAGAGGCGTGTATCTCGCGCGAATCTATACGCTTCTCGTCGGACGGAAAGAAGGCGACAAACGGGCCGACAATTCAAAGGAAACAGCGGAGAAAGGCCGGAGGCAATGTTCGTCCCGCAATTCGCTTCTCGGATCGCGCACGCGCGCGTGTGTTCGGACTGTTGGCGGAGGCGAATTTAGTAACGCTTTCGTTACATATTAAATTCTGTAGCGCCAGGCGATAATATACGTTTCAGCGAGCGCCGTTTGCACTGACTCGTGTCAGTAACGCGCACGCACGCAGACGTAATTTTGCGCAGATCGCGAGAAGGACACGGGCGATGCTAGCCAGGCATCTCCACCATTTTGTCGCGTCCGCGGGAAATGCGCGCATTCCGAGATATTACGCCGTTAGCTCTCAGCTCGTTCATAATTCCCGAAGAATTTGTAGCGCAGACACGCCCTCGGATGCGAGATAAAGCTGAAGCGAGAGAGAGAGAGAGAGTGAGAGAGGGGGAGGGAGAGAGAGAGAGAGAGAGAGAGAGAGC
Organism: Anoplius nigerrimus; assembly: GCA_914767735.1. Classification (NCBI taxonomy): domain Eukaryota; kingdom Metazoa; phylum Arthropoda; class Insecta; order Hymenoptera; family Pompilidae; genus Anoplius; species Anoplius nigerrimus. The sequence goes on along the minus strand of OU612088.1, from coordinate 10,461,053 downwards.
ACACGCGCGCGCGAGCAATCCAGCGTCAGCGAGTTTTTTGGTATGCTAGCCTAATTATAATTTCGTCCACTTTTTGCTGCGCGAACGGGCAAAGGGGTGTGGGTGTTCGCTCGGCGACGAGGCGCGAGGCGCGAGATCAAATCGTCGTCGTTTTGAGCGACCGACGAAACGACTAATGCCGTTTGTAAACTTGTAATGCGATACCCGCTTAACGCCGCACGGCACGCGATGCTATCCGCGGCGCGTAACGATTATTAATAAATTTACAAGCGCGCTAATTGTTCGCGAATGCATTCATTAATGGCAGTGGCGCGCGCGCGAGTACAAACGACGCGCAACCGTCAGGAGTTGAATAGTTGTTGCCGGCGCATTTTCATTACCGACGTTTAATAGGTTCCTGCTTATACGCGTCCGGGCACGTGGATTTATTGCGCTTTACTACCCAGGCGCATTGCCACTTTCCATTCACGCGCGCTGCACACACGTGCTTTTGTAGTCGGGGGCCCCGCGGTCCGGGGCACAAAAATCTCGCCTCGTTACGCGCTCTCCTAATAAGGGCGCGCACCTTTTCGAACCCGGACTCTAATTAAATACGGAAATCGGCCGCGAAGGATCGGCGGCGGGCGCATAAATTATCATGAATTATCGTCCTTTACCCGACTATAAAGAAATCGGCGCCCATGCACCTGCCCTAACCGTAGACTTTATCCCGCCATGATTGTGGAACGCTCCTCTCCTCCTGTGCGCGACGTGCGCGCGACCGCCGGAACCGACTTTCCCTTTATTTTCGTGAATGCCGGACCGGGGATTCTTTTTGTCGTGCTCACCGATGAATATAAATACGCGCCCGGCAACCGGTTGATGTACGAAGACGCGAATTGGGCGTCACGACGTATGCCAAGCACGCGCCCTCATGTACGAAAGAGTACGCGCCTGTCATAAGTACGAACGCATTTCAGTAGGTCAGTATTCCGTCATATGCGTGATTCGGATGAACGACGAAAGGAATTTTTTCCGCCTCTCCTTTCTTTAGCTCGCTTTGGGTCTTCTTTTTTTAAATTGACCGCCTCGAACTTCGGACGCAACATTTGAATGTGGTGTAGTTGCGGTGCGGATGCGCGAAGCCGAAAATACGAGCACCGCCGGTTTGACGATTGTTTTTCTCCGACGAGCGTACATTACGTCGATTGAGGCGGATTTTTCTTTTTTTTCCCCTCCTTTTTCGGTTTAATCACATACTGGCTGCAAGCGACGATCCTGCCAAAAGCGGGAGAGAATATGCGGAGGATAAATTTTGAAGTAAATTATTAATACGGGATCATTATTAATACAATGTAATAATCCGAACATTAATATTTCATAAATAAAAGAGAGGCAAACATGCGGTAAAGTGTGCTGCGCTTAATTTCAATCGAAACTGACAGTTTTATTGAATTATCAGATATTACGGTAGCAAATACTGTGAAGTTGATATTTATGCTTTAATCATTATAAAACGTCAAACGAAACTTTCTGCTGGGCGACTTTTGATTATGAATTCGCGGGAATTATTGAAAGAATCAGTTTTTCATATGCGATCCTCGTTACCGTCGTTGTCACAAAATTGAATTTCAAAGGAGTCGCGCACACGAGTGTAATTTCGTGTTAATGCCATATTGAAAATATGTACATGTTCGTTACAACCGTAATATTTTTTGAAACGCGTTGCTGCAATGTCTTGGCAGCTATATCGTGTGAGCGTAACTTTGGCACAGGAGATAGAGACATTTGTACCCGGAGTAATACAGATAGATACTTGTGCACCTAGCCAGACAAATAGATGGATAGAAAGCGCGCCGACGAGGGGAGGAGGCGAAAAAGGTCAAATTCATTACAGTGGAGTGCGTAGTCAATGCACAGTACACTCGTTATATAAATTCAAATCTCGCTCAGTCGGCAGGACGCGTCGTTAAAAAAAGCCATACCTAACGCACATGCAAATTAAGCGCAATTGAAGGCAGAACAAAACGTGACTTAAAAAACATCCTGCGCGGTGCTAGAACCTACGAATTAGCCGTGGATCAGTTGCAAACGTCCACCCACAACCATCTCTATATCTTCTAACCAAAAAATGGTTAATACCGTCATAAACCTATGTGCCTACGCAACGCATCATGACGACGGAATTCTTTCAGGATCAAAAAGACGAAGACATCCCAGCGATCCGCGAGGCTTATCTGACCTGTACTCGAGAAGTATCATTTAGGACATCCGGGTAGAGGAGTGTTCACTTCGGAAGAGGAAGACGCGCGGCGGGTTGCACAGTGCGCGGACAGATACAAGAATCGGCTGGGTGCCCCCTCGGAGCGCGTGACGAGAAAACGCGCGACGGCAAAACGCGCGATGGTAAAACGCAGACAATATCTCGTGTCGGCGGCGTTGGCGGCGGCAACGGCGGCGGCGGCGGTGGCGGCGGTGGTGGCGGCGGCAGCGGTGGCGACGGCGGCAGTGACGGTGGCGGTGGTGGCGGCAGAGACGGTGCTCCCTCGCATTCGGGCAAACTCGCTGGCGCTCGGGCGGGGTCGGTTCGCCGCCTTGCCTGCCATGACTGGCCGGTCTAGGCCTCGCGGGGGGCGAGGTACCGCGTCGGCGAGGGAAGCCGCCGCGGTGAATCCGGCGTCGTGATTGGTCGTCGCGTGGGAGAGCCGCCCGCCCGAGCTCACCGTCACCGGCAGTCGGCACCGAGCATCCAGGCAGAGCACGTCGAGCCATCGGAGTCGGGGCGAGACACGGAAAGCACGCACCTCGGACTTTAAGAACGACACGGGCACGATGGCCGCCCGGCGCGTGCACCGTCAACAACAACACCGACCGCAACGCACAGCCGAGCAAGAGCAACAACAACAGCAACAGGAGCAGCGTCGTCGTCGTTGTTGTCGTCGTGGTGCCGCACTGTTCGTATTCGCGCGTGTCGATCGCATTGACCTGCTCACGGAATCGCGGCAGCAGCAACAGCAGCATTATCATCGCGCGCTCAGAGCAACATCGTGGCCACCATCGTGCGGATACGCGGCGCGGGCACTGTCCGCCCGGTGCACGCAGTAAATAGCGCGAATCCTCAGCAAAGAGACCCCCTCGTGTGCGTCTACGGACGACAGGTTAGAAGTTAGAAGTCAGAAGCCGGAGGTGGAAGAGGACGACGAAGAAGAGGAAGGACACGAGCCAGAAGAAGAGGGTACGCACGTCGATTTCGGAACGGACTCGGTGCGCAACTACTGCACGACACACAACGCGACCGGCCTCTCACCGTAGTACACCAACCTCTACTATACAACACATCACCTCTCTTTCTCTCTCCTCCCCCCTCTCTCTCTCATTCACTCTCTCTTTCTCTCACTCTGTCTCTCGCTCGTTCATCCGCTCACTCTCACTCTCTCCTCCGCAGCCTCGTACCCGCTCACGTCCTCCTCCTTCATTTCCACAGCGCCACATTGCACACCGTCCTTCTGTTTCTCTCTCTTTCTCTCGCCCGACTCTCACTATCTCTCTCTCCCGCTGTCTCTCTGCCCGTCTCTCTCCCTCCAGTCTCTCGGCGGCCTTCCCACGCGCTTTTCTCCCGTATCTTTGGTGCGATTCGGATAATACAGCGGAGCACGCGAGGAAGAGGAGGAGTACGAAGAAGGAAACAAGTAGCGGCTCGTTGTCGTCGTCATCCTCGTCGCCGGCATCATCGTGGTCATTCGCATCGTAAATCGCGCGCGATCCAACCTTCCCCCCCTCCGTGGGTCGCCGCCGACGTCGTCATCATCATCGTCGTCTCCGACGTTCGGCGATCGAGAGTGTGTTTGACTGGTGGTGCGTGCGGTTATTGTTCTCGTCGCGTTCCTCGGTGCAACAAGGCGCGCGCGCGCGCACACGTTGCGCCCGCCTGTGCACCCGCTCTTGAGGCAGTGTTATACGAAAGGGAAAGAGAGAGGGAGAGAGAGAAAAAAAGGAAAGGAAGGAAGCCTCACTTTCTCCCGCAAAGTATCTCTCCCCGTCGGGCGGTGGTGACGAACGTCGTCGTCGTCGACGTGCTTGGTGTTTGACAACGGTGACGGTGTTGTATACTCGAGTGTTTCCTATTCAATTTGTGCGCGCTACAGTGAGACACGCCACACACACATATAATATACATACATACATAGGGGATATAAGAGAGTGCGGTGGAATTTTTGCGTGCAATTTGTCGTGCAATTCGCCGTTGTTTCGTCGTCGTCGTAGGTTGTCGTCGGATTGTGGTAGTGGTGGTCCGTAGTGCTCTCGTCTCTCTGCATCGTCGGTCGTCGTCGCGTTGTCGTCGATCAGCCGTGTCTACGGATTCTCGTCGCACGTGTTGAGTCCGACGGCGCGCGTGTCGCGGGCTCTCCTTATTAGCGAGAGAGGCACGCGGAGCTTGGACAGAGCTTGGACAGACAGCCGCGCACAGAGGCAGAAACGTGCGCGCGACACGGACAGAGCGCGGCGGCGAGAGTGCCTCTCGCGCGCGGAGAGGAGTAGCTTTCGAAATTCCCGCCTCGTCCGCGGGCGTCCGCCGCCTAACCTCTCAGTGGGCCGCGACGAGAGGGACGGACACACCTCGCGTTAAGGCCGGCGGACGACGAAGACAGGAAAAACGGTGGCCGCCACTCGGCCCGCAATAATGCCGCACGTGAGCAGCAGCGGCGGCGGCGACGATTACGGCAGCGAGGACGAGGTTAAGGTCTTCAAGGATGAGGGCGAGGACGAGAAGAGATCCTCCGAGAACCTCACTGAGGAGAAGAGCTCCCTCATCGACCTCACGGAGTCTGAGGTGCGTCGACGTTTTTCGTTAGAATCATCTTCCCTGCTCGGCAAAAGGCTCGGCCAGCCGAGCCGCGCGTCCCTTTCCTCGGCAACGAGGCTCGTTTCCTCGGTACCAGCCTACGCACGAGAGCGCGGTCATTGTGCCCGTGCGATATCCTCGTTTCTATCTGTTGCACCGCTCGCGTCCGTCGGATCGACTCGTGCGTAGACTCCGCGTACGATCCTCTTGCCGTCCCTACCCCGTCGTCCATCCTGTCTCGTCTTTCACGTGACAGCGAGAAAGGAACGTCGTCATTAAGTGCGTGAATGCGTGTGTTGCAGGAAAAAGGCTCAGTCGCCGGTGGAAGCTACGCGACGACCGGAAAAACGTCGGCGAGGTCGGATCTCAGTCCTGTCTTCGGTAAGTCAGACACTTATTTCACCCTTACTTACGTCTATGCGATTGGCAACGACTAGCTCAGCGCGATGCCATATCTTCGCTCGAAATCGAAGATAGGCCGAGTGTTTACGCGTGCCGGCACGAGTGGACAAACTGCGTGGTCATTTTTGAATATCGCGGCACATTACCGACGAGTGCTGGCGAATTGTCGGGGCGCGAGGTGCGGGCATGGGGCGATAAAGACGTGAAAATTAGTTACCGCTTAAGCATACACATTCCGTCCGCGTTAACGTTCCCAATGCAACGGGCGGCCGCCTTCTAATTATCGAGCTCGGAATTGATAGAGTGTACGAGCGTGCGACCGCTCGGCATGCGAATCCTTCTTCCCTCCAGGGACGTCAGCGTGCGTCGGCAGGCTTCTTCGGAGTCTTTTTCTGCGGCTACGAAAATAGTACGTACTTAACCGCCCTTAAAAATGCCTCCGAGCTGAGCTAGAGATAAGCAGGCTTTAACGTGAGACGTAACCCCATTCTTCCGCGCTCGGCTTCTGACTCTCGACAAAACTGTAAATGCGCGCACGACGTCAGCAATGTGGCCGACGTCGTCGTCGTCATTGTCGGAACCGAACGACAAACACTGAGACGGAAGGCACCGTATTTTAACGTCGCCGCACGACCGCAAGTCATGTATCGCCGATACCAATTTGATAAAGTAGCAGGAAAAGGCTCGTTGAATTCGCGATATCCGGGCCTAAAACTAATTTGCATCGTTGTCGTGGGGCACGATCAAAACGAGCCGCGTCACTTGACAAAAATCAACTGATACTGTATCGTAGAGCAGCTGAAGGTATCTCGGCCGCGGAGCTGATCCGTTTCGATTAACGTCGTTTGAAATTAATTGCACGAGATAAATCTATTTTCACGGTTCACCGGTAATCGTGTCCTCGCACTGGATGAGCCAAACGTACGCTTTATTTCGCCGAACGAAGAAGAACGTGTACTGTCCGATGAACGACGTGTTCCGTTCGTCATTCTACGCCCAGCGTGCGATCCGTTTTCGTATCGTAACGCTGACAACTGGCCGTTTTTCGTGTTTACACCGGTGCCCGTAGTTATTAGAAAAAGAGGGCCTCGAGCAGCACGGTAATCAGCCATTGGCGAAGTGCGGATTATACGCGGCAGGTACTAATCTCGGCCGAGGCAGCCTCTTTTTTCGGCCCAGGCTCGTTTTGAAGCGAGCGCGAGCGTGTAAAGCAGACGCGATAGATCGTCGTTCGTCGTTTGTCGAGTGAGAAAGAGAGAGCGAGACGCAAAGAAAGACACAGAATGATAGAGTGAGACTCGGTTCTCAGGTGCACGCGGCGTTTCAGTGAGGGGGTTACAGGTTTTTCTTGCGGAAAAAGGTGCGAATAATATCAGCGCTTGGTCGACGATTAGCGAGGCCCCAGGTAGAGAATTATGTCCGAGAAAATGAGGGGGTTTTTGCCTGTCGCATAGATAATACAGATTGTTGCCGAGCGTGCACCGTTTAATTCAACATTGTGTTACGCGTATCGCGTGACAACGGGAGCAACGGCAGAGAATTCACCGGCCGCCTTCCTTCCTTTTTTCTTCGAGCCTGTCAGCCAGCTTTTTTTCGCCGTTGTGCGCCGCGCTCGCTGACGTCGCTTCCCTCCGACGTTACTTTATTAGAAACGAAAGTGTGACGCCGCCCGAGCTGCGTCCGGGGCAAGGCGATAAGCGTTTTAGCGAAAAGAAGAGGGAAAAAGCCGCAAATTACGGAGGAAATTTGCCGAAGTTTAATACCCCGCAGCATTATGCGCTCGCGAGCGAACGGGGTTCGAAACAAATTGTTAGTCGTTAGCAAGGTCTACAATAAAACGGTCCTCTTAACTTCCAGCCAACGCGCGCGCGCTCCTCTCTCCCACACCTGACGGACTTTGTCACTGACAAATCGATCTCGCGCCGCCGTAACGCGCTGTCAGCGTGTTGCCAAAACATTTTAATGAGTTGCCTCGTATGTCGGCTTCCTTGACGTGTCCCCACGCGAGCGAGGCACTTCGAAATGATACACGCGGCGACTTCCGATTGAAAAAGTGCTCGCCCGCCTGTCCAATAATTGTTATTCCGGAAATTCGTACTACGTCGGGAGCCGAATTACGCTCCGCTGCGGTCGTCAGATTTATGTCCCACGAATTTATCTTGGACGGTAAAATCGTGAGAGCGTAATGTCATCTAATAATTCCGGCTTGAATAGCTACAATTTTCTGGCATGTAGATAATCGTTCACATTTAAAGCAGCCATCCGCGCGCACAGGGCGTCGACGCACTCGTTTCAGTTTATTTCCCCGAAATGCGTGCGCGAAATATTGCGCGTCAGCTAATGACAAAGCCGATTTCCGATATTTTAAGTTACTTTTGCAAACGGTTTAACGCCTTTAATCGGTCGCGCGTAAATAACGTTCGAATAAAAACACGGCGCATTCAGGCAGGCGCGGAGCGCGCAAAATGCTACGAGATCCGTCGTAACCGCTTAAGTGGTTAATTATGGTGCTTCAAGGAAGGCTAAGGGGAGGCCCGAGGTGGGATTAATCTTGGCATCAATTACTTCACTAGACCCTTTTTCATGCTTACCGAAACTAGTTCTTCGGCCGCGGCCGCGCGTAAACGTGTCAAATTTTAATCTCTTTATTAAGTAAAAATAATACTTTACGATCCTTATCACTTGCCCGCGTCGCATAAAAGGAGAACTGGCGGCGTGAGAGAGTCCCGTGGAATTACCAGAAGTTCCAGTGCCCGTCTTCGTGAACGACGATACATACATTCGCCGGCGACGACCGATTTACATTCCCGGCCGGACAAAAATATTTTTCGCGACGCTCGCTTAACGGAATATACAATTCAATGAGTAGACTGTGCATCGCGGCACTCTCTCTTTCTCTCTGTCTCACTGTCCCCCTCTCTGAGCGTCCACATCGCATACGTACATTCGCGATCGTCTCTTCCGTCGAAGAGACGTACGGGTAGCGTCGGCTGACAACGGGCGTGGAACCCGTGAAACTCTTACGTGAATCTTGCTTGGACCAAATTTTTGGCTATAATTTGTCGGCATTGCGTGCAGCATGCCCGGGCAGGATCACTAACGATGCATCGGCATATAATGGCAGAAAATGCAAAGCAGAACACGGTCTCTCTCGCCGTTCGCGTCCCTTCTGCGTGTTTCCGACTGGCGAGTATAATTTTGAAATACACGAACGCGCTTGAAATTGCTTCTTTCGTCGGTTAGGATCGGTATGGCTCCAAGCTGTGGTTACAGATCGCTCGGAAATCATCGGATCGTTACATTGAAACAAAAAGAAGTGAGCGTAGTTAATGATTGCCGATCATGGGCGCGTTAGCGGTAACGAATCGAGCGAGCGAAGGAGCGATTCTTCGCGATTCCTCGCGATTCTCGGCGAATGTACGGATCTTAGGCGAAGTCTCCCGCGCCGCGAGGAACTCGACGAATGAGAGTGCCGCGCGTGCGTTATATTTAGCGCGTATCGCCGACGCGGCATGAATCGGAGGAAATCGTCGCGTCAACGGGACGGAAAGCCGATTATCAGGTGCATCGACGAAAGACGGAGAGCCAGCCCCCGGAGAGATACAATCTAAATTGCCGTCGGCTCGATTTCTCACGCTCTCCGCCGACGTTATTGAAAAACTCATCCTTTTGCTCCCTCGCAATTATCCGCCTAATTTCACCGAAGCCGGCCAAATTGTACGCACTTTACGACGTGCAAAGTCATTACGCAGTCGCCGGGGCCTAAACGGCAGGGAGAGGGCGAGAGGGAGAGAGAATCCTCTCCCCGGCACAATGCGACGACCCCGCCGCTCGCTTCTTCTTTCTCCCGCCTCTCCGCCACTCTCTCGGCTTTACCGATGCAACGAATTACGAGCACAGCCCGGGCATCAATCCGCCGGCAACGTTTCGTACACGTGCACAGGGACACATTACGCTTACATACGCAGAGGCAATTTCCAGCTGCCGGCTTACATGTTTGCAAAAGTACGCGGACGCACGCACGGCCGATACTTTGTCGCTACTCGGAAACTGCATCTCTACCCCTGGATTACACTTTGGCGCAAATATCGTATGTGCCATGCGCGAGAGGAGGTGCGAGCGATGAGGAGAGGTGAGCCTCGCAGTCGGGAGCGAGCGAGCGAGCGAGTCAGAAACGATGTGTCTCGTTGTGCGAAGTAATTGACGAGTTCGCGTGTAGGCGGCAGGGCGCCTAGATCGCCTCGAGCGTACCGTAGGCTTATCCCCAGAGACCAAAAACGAAACGAAACGAAACGAGACGAAACGAGCAGCCCCGATGGCGAGAGAGGAGGCCGAGTGTGGAGAGAGATAGAGTGAGAGAGAGAGAGAGGAGGGCAGGCGGACTCGTACGGGACGAGGAGGTGGGCGGGGTAGAGGAGGGAAAAGGAAACGAAACGAGGCAGGCGAGGAGAGACGAGAGAGAAGGAGGGAGTGTGCAAGGGATAGGAGGAGAGAGACGAGGAGAGACCCTGCAGCATCACCCTGAACTTGCCCGAATACCTTCCCTCCGAACCTCACGGTGTGTATCCGCTCACCAATGCACATGGCACCCAAGCGAGTTCTCTCTCCTCTCTCTCCCTGCCTCCCTCCTTCCCTTCCTCCCTCCCTCTCTCACTCCCTTCCTCCTTCTTCACGCCTATCTCGTATCCCGCTTTCGGTCCTTCGCCTTCCTCCTCGCTCTCGAGTCTTTCTCCCGCACTCCTCCTTCCTTCATCCTCCTCTCCCTTCCACCCGAGACTCTCTCCTTTTCTCTTCTTACTTCGTCTCCTCTCCGAGCTAACCCACCCATTTCTTACGCTCGGCAGCGTATACCGGGTGTTCGGCCTCGAGCCCGAGATAAGCGTGCGCAGAATTTCGGATCGGTCGACTTTATCGTCGCCGACTGTAAACGATCGTCGCGATCGTCGGCTATGTCCGTATGTGTGCGTGTCTTTTTTCGGAGGTGAGGAACCGATAGCCGACGAAGTCGGATGGGTGCATCGGCGGCTGATAACATTCGTCGCGTCTTGCACAATCTGTCTCCCCGACCGGATGGGTTCGCGGTAGCTGTTCGATCGATTAAATTCGGTAAATCGTGTAAAGGTGAAACTGGGTGGGACCGTGATTGAGGCGCTGATAACGCTCCTTCGATTACGAAGATTTACCGGCCGCTATCGAGGACTCGGCGCCGATTAATGACTTTTTATGATCCGGTATTATCCGACACGGTGACGGTGTCGAACACTTTCGTCGGTGACGGTAAGAATGCGGAGAATGATGCCACCGATGGCGCGCGATAGCCGTGGAAATCGGTCGTAAAATCAGAATTTCTCCCTTCGGCCGCAGAGTTCTAACGCCACACCCGGTAGATGAATACAGACACACTGACAACAGTCAGCATTATACACCTTCCCTGACTCGCCTCTACCTACCTACCTGCTCGCTAACGAGCCTACCTGCCGGACTTCTTGCATTCGGAAAGGTTGCCCGAGAAGAGAGGAAGGCCCCATCCCTGCAACCCATACCCATCCCCATGGTTCGGCAACTACACCCCGCGGTGGTTCTTGCACCTTCCTTTATAAATGGTTAAACAAATTTCCCTGTAAAACGCCTTTCCGAGAAGGAGAGGCGAGGGCAGGAAGCGAAGCAGAGAAAATACACTGTGCGTTGTTGCTTCTGCCCTCTCTCTCTCTTTTTCTCTCTCGCTCTCTCTCCCATCCCTCCCCGTATCCTGACGACCCGAGTGCGTTGACGTAGGCGTGTTTAGTTTAAGCCGCCGTTAAAGGAGAGACGAACAAATTGGACGATCTTTAACGTCGCAGGACATGCACGCCGCCGAAATTAAAGTGAAACCGGTCTTTATTGTAAAGCGTCATACGCCTCGTACAATGCGTGCGTGTTACTGAGACTGCACGAAGCGTCTAGGTGACCGAAAGAATGAGAATCGTAGGGCGAAAAAATTCGATTTTGATCGCAGACGCTACACGGAGCGTCCACAATGCAAAATCCGTACCGTTATGATCCTGTAATACGGTGCTGCCATTATCTAGAGCCTTCATTACATGTTATACGTGCAATAACCATACGCAATGATGCCAAACAAGTACGGGAGATGGCTTTGGAAGGGACGGTTCAATGCGCGTCAGAGACGGCCGTACATAATAGGGCTGACACCATCAAAGCTGCGCACTGTACGGGCTGAACCGTCTGAGAGCGCGATTGTATGCGCGCGCCTTATTCGAGAATGACTTTCGTTGAGCACTTCGGCGGCCTTGGATTCGTGAGATATGTAACAGGGAGTTGAGGATTCGAAAATGGGCGTCGAAATGACGAGCGGGGAGGTCGATGAATTCGAGACACGCAATAAATCCGTTCACGGGGCGGCCCGCTAACTGGATTCTCCGCGCTCGTGATTTGATTAACTTATCCTGAGTACATCGCTAATCCTTTATTACGATCGATGACTGTGAAATCGGTAAAGGCGCGTAACGACTCCGCCTCGGCCGCCGTGAATTTTTTGACAGATGGCCAGAGCCTCTGGGCCCCTGACCTGCGACACGTGGTGGGCACGTGGGTCTTTTAATTCACGTTGTCACGCAATCCCATGCATCGAGCACCGCGCCTCTCTCGGATAGGGCCAAGTAATTATATGAATTGACGGTTTCGCTCGAAGACGCGTACAGACCCCGACGATCGTACGGGTCAGCGCGTATACGTATATAGTACGTTTAGGTACGTTGTTAATTTTTCGCCACTTCCGCCGAACATTCGCGCTACGCAGAACTATTCGGCCAATTGCCATTGAACAAGGAGAAAGCCGTGACATTTTCATGAGTTAGAAAGGAATTAGTAAATTACATTCCACCGATTATCTACACCATCGTCACACTTACCGTGGAATGATAGAAATTTAAGCGGGACAACGAAAGGTACCTCGTAAATCTTACAGACACTAATTCCCGTGAAGAAGCGTTGAGATGATCGCATGATCCAATCAACGTCGATAACAAGATAAGCTCGGGTTCCTTCGCGTTGCGCATATATCGTGAAATACTTTGTATCGCGAGTCAATCTCGAAGGCGTATCTCTCTCTCGCTACAAAGTTATGTTAGCGGTGTAATTCTCGTGAAACCCGGCAGAATTTATTGGGCGTCTGCGGTTCTCTCTGCTTCTCCTCAGAACGTTCGGCCAATTCAGACGATTACTTTGAGAACAGTTTTTTCGCCACACACCTATTCCCGGCCCGCAACGTTTGCATTTCGTTGTGCGAGCTGGTCATTATTGCTAAAGAGCTGGCTGACGGCTATCTAAAATATCGGTGATATTTGTTTAAACAACATTTTCCAAAGTTTAATTGTTTAATTTTCTTAGCGTACCGAACTTCTAACTACACTATTATAAATAATAGGCGCACTTGTAAGTGCAAAATTACTTATCGGAAAACACGTACTTCTAAGTGAAATATTATCGAAAATAGGCTCAAGATAAATTCGAAAACCATGAAAAGTTAACAACGATATACTTACTGATTATTAAAAAATCATTGGAATTGGACTCTAACATTCGCGTATACAAGTAACAATTACACAACATTTATGCTCCCGAATGTGTACATGTTGCAGTTGAGATCTCTAAAATATTTATATTGTCAGACATCTGCAGCTGATACGTCATCCAACGTGTCAATCTGTGAAATAACAAGCATTCGCTCGCGCACATCCGTACCTTCTGACGCAATTAATTTATCCTCATTCCGTTGCTACCGTTATTACGAGCAGTGCGGACAATTTTTCGAAAATTTCGTTCGCCTCCATTCGCGCGGGACGAACACCAGTTGCCAGGTTATTAATATTCGCAAGCACCGGGGCCCGGTGTGCTGCCGGTCGCATTTTTCTCACCGCGATTAGCGACTTTAATCCGTCCCCAATTCCTCGCCCTTGTTATTCAAACAATATTCCCCGACATTTTAACGAAGCGCATTTTGTTTTAAAAATCAAACGCCTCGTAAAAGGAACGACAGGGCCGAACGTATGGTAATAAGGCGTGCTCACGAAAAATACCGGTTTTCCATTGGGGCCCGCGGTTACGATTCAGGTTTGCATCCCTGTTTCTGGGACCCTGTCGAAACGATTTTCGTCAAACAAAGTCGTTCGACCGTACGACTCTCTCGAGTCAATTAACGCCGGGGGGACCATCGTCGACCTGTTGTGTCGACTCCGGAGCTTCGCACGAAAATAAAAAGTAAACCGACGAAGGGAGTGACGGAAAAAAACGGAGACGATGAGGGAATGCCCGTATTTGATTAGTCTACGGCCGCTAATTACGCTATTTCCGTGAGTGCAGTCGCGGGCACGAGGCAGTTGTGATTATAGAATGATAGCCGGAGAGGTGGAGGAATAGGTAGTGTAGGAGGAAGAGCGGTGGGAGAGAGAGAAAGGAGGAAAGAGGGAAGAGTGTGAGAGGTCTACTAGCGGATAGGAGAGAGGAGGGAGCACAACGAGATTCCGAGAGAGAACGAAAGCGGGGAAGATCGAGATGTGGGAAAGAGTGAGAAGCGTCGAGGCTTCGAATGGGGAGAAAGGGGATAACGAAGGACGGAGAAGGCGAAGGAAGTAAGAGAACGACAACCGTGTAGAGAACGGCTCGAACGAGAAGGCGAGCGGTGGAAGGACCGAGACGGAGGATTAAAGAATGAGGCGGGCAGTGAACGAGAAGGAGAGTGTATGCGCGCCGGCATCGACACGATCCGAGCGTGGTTGCGAGAGTGTGTGCGAGATGCGGAGGGAATGAAAGAAGGAGCGAGCCAGAGAGGAGGGAAAGGAGGAGAGAGAGAGAGAGAGGGCCGTCGGGGGAACGAGGAGACACCGATCGGCGGAGACAAGAGGGAAGGAGAAAGAAAACGAGAAGGCACGGCGGAGCACAACCGTCTGTGCGTCCGTTGAGCGAAGGTTAGCAATCTGCGTAGTGTTTTACGACAACTATAAATATGGCCGTAAAGCTCTTTGTTTAGAGCAGCTAGTCCGGCTTTCGAAACTCTGCCCTTCCACGCTGCCTCTGCTCGCAAAGCCATTTAGGCTCGACTCGCTAGTAATACACGGATAGTAGGTGTGCGACACACGGACGTGCTCACGTACGGAACGCACACCGAGGCAGCGCGCGATCCGTCGCGCTCGTACTTCTCGGACTACTCGATTTTCGGCCGGTCCGCAGAAACTGCTCTCTCTCTCTCTCTCTCTCTCTCTCTCTCTCTCTCTCTCTCTCTCTCTCTCTCTCTCCCTCCCCCTCTTCCATTTGGCCCGGTCGCAGGAAACGATCGGCGCCCGGGTCGGGATGAAAAATTGCGAGTGCCCGAAGTCGAACGTCGAACGGCGTATTTGCACGTCGGAATCACCGGCGACCGGTTAATTAAAAAAGAACCGACCGCTCGCGCCGGCATCTGCTAACCATATGCTAAAACGAAAAGAGACCGGATAGCACCCTGTCACGCTAATGTCAGGTTAAGGCGGTGAGAATGATTTACAAGCGGCGACTACGAACGAATGGACCGTGCGCGCCTTTTATCTCTGTCTCCTCGAACGCGGTCCTTCGAGGAGCAGGCGGGAGCTCTATATGCCTGCATACACATGCGGCGGTCCTTCCTTCGAAGGAACGGCAGTCCACCGTACGCACTCCTCCGCTCGCGCCTGCCAGCGGGCGTATCTCGTTTACGCTCCTATTATTCCCCGTACGTACAATTGCACTTTTATTAAGGGGGATATAGCGCGTATGACGGGAGTTATGACGGGCACCGACTGTTCTTCCGGTTCAACGATCGCTACGGGCTATCGTCCTGCAGGCTAGCCTGGCCAGCCAGGCCGGGCAGGCAAGGCAGGCGAGGCAGACTCGCAGGCCGCGACCCGCAGGCAGAATAAAAGGTAGGAAAAGCGAGATGGACGCGGCGAATAAGATAATACGGTTGCACGATAAGGGCGGGCACCGGGGAGGATCCGATCGGGCCGGTTCCGGTCGGTGAGCTAACTAGAGCTAAATAAGGCCGAGTCGAGTCCGAGTCCCCGGTAAATAATTGCATTTCGTAAGGCTGCGGCGTCGGCGTCCGCCGCGGCGGCAGCGGCTAGGTAACTAAGGATTTATATGGGCGTAGCCGACGGGGCCTGACACTTGCTGGCTCGGTACACGACTTTCTTCGCTCGGACGTGGCTCCTAACTGCCCGCACACGTGCCACAAGACACGCTCGTCCGAGAAAACTTCTCTCGCCGCTCATCTGCCTCTCGTGCCGATGGTCAATGTCACATCGAGTGCAGTCCTTTTGCTCAATGGCTCCTCAAACGTCTACGGCCGTTCACCGAGACCTTTCCCCAAAGCTCATATTTTCACCGCTTACCTCCTCTCTTTTTTTTCAATTCTGCCCGGGGGCAATAACGATCTCCTCCTCGCTCCTCGGCTGAAATTCTTTTAGCGGCGATTGAATGGAATTAAAAAGTTTACGCGATGCACATCGTTGCACCCTTTACCTCCCACGCGTCCGCGGGGCGAAAAAAGGAGGCGAGCGGGGAAAAAGGTGGAAGAAAAGCGTTGCGCGGACGAAAAAGAAAAGCGCTGATCGGTGATCAACGATCCGCGAAATTAATTATCGTTGCGCGGCGGGATCTCGAGGAGATTATTAGTCACAGCCCCGTCACTTATCGGCGACGTTCTCCGCCTCGGCTCGGAGTCGCTCTTTTGCGCGGATTTCTTCGTGTGCGAGCAACCTCTCGCCGATAATCTTATCTGCCCGCGAGAGATAGTGCTCCATTTCTACGGGGCACTGCGATCCGGGCCGACTCCGTCTCTCCGAAGGCTTAATCTCGCGCCGAAGAATTGCCTTTTATTCGTGTCGAGACCTTCCCGATGCTTTGTCGCTTTTTTCAATTCGCGCCGCGCGATAAGCCGAATTAAAGTCGCATCTAATTAATATCCCCGAACTGGCCGAGATATCAGCGTCGCAACTCGACCGGCGGCTGTCGTCACTTTCTCTCTCTCTCTCTCTCTCTCTCTCTCTCTCTCTCTCTCTCTCTCTCTCTTACTCTCCCGTCGCCGTGCCGTAACAATGTTCGGGCACGCGTGAAGACGTATCGGTAATGCCGAGAAGTCCTACGGCGGATGTCACGTGTAGCTAGCGACACGCGCACGCGTGACTGTTCACTTCGTGCCTTTCATACATTCGACGGTGCCGATCGAAGGCCTCTGCCGTTTTCTATTACTTTTCTCGTCGGCGTCTATCCCCGTGCCTTCGCAAACGGAAATAAATCACAGTGTGTAACATCGTGATTAGACCCTTCTCATGTTCGTAATTTCAATTTTCTCTCTTTCCGGTCGCTTGGCTGTACCTTGCACGGCATTAAACGAAAACTATTTAATAATCCCGCGTAAGCACAAAGCCGCACGAGTCGAATACGGGCTCGCGAATGCAACCGGTTGTCTTTATACGTGCCCTTACCGTGGAGTTTCGATTTTTTTTACAACACCCTCGCGCCACGCTCTCCCTCTCTCTCGCGACAGACCGGCACCCAGAGTAGCCATGGGCCCCTAATTTGGGACTTTATCGTCCTGTTATCCTTGCGCGTTACGACGCTGACGACCGAGCTCTCTCGCGATCGCTCCGGTGTCACTGCGCTCACTACGTTTTTGTCGATGTCCGATCTTGACTTTGGAACGAGACTCCGGCGTGGCTCATATACCGCAGACGTACAATGACCAGTTTTTGAATAGGCCCTCCTCCATCGATACTGAACGATCGTCTCCTTCGCACGCTCTCTGTCTCTCTCTTTCCTCATTCTGCTTACCTTACCACAGCACAGCGTTCTGAACATTCTCAACCCTACAGGTATCGCTTATAAGGCCAGTCTAGCGAGGAGTAAGAAAACAAGCAGGGTGAAAACTAGGGAAGTTAGCGCGAAATAAGAAAGTTGACGCAAAAAAAGGAACGGTCAGATAACCGAACAGGCCGAAGTGTAGGGAAGGTAGCGCATTAAGGGACAGAAAGTTGGCGCGGAGGGGAGAATAAGAAAAGGCGTCGTGTAAGGGACAAGGAGGGAAGGCAGAGATAAAGGAGCTGGACGGAGACCGCTAGTAGGAGTGGGTGCCCATGTGTCTCCTTTCCCCCTCTCCGCGGGTGCTCGGGCCCCGACGGTCCCCTCCCCCTCCTCCTCCTCCGCCACCTCCCCGCCCGAGCCCCTTTCCGCGGGGCCCGAGGCCAAGAACGCAGGGCCCTAGGCCCAAGCCTCAGTACCGGCGGCTACTCGTAGCTCGGCGACGTTGCCAGCTCCTCCCGTGCTTCCCTCGTTACACTCTCGTTTCGATGATGCCCATGAGGCCCTCGCTCTTACATAAATTATGAACAGACACCCCTCTTCGCGACCTTGCCTACCGGTCGTCGCCGACCGAAACACGAGCCGCAAGGAAACGCTTTGCTACCCTCGTTCGTTACGCATTTTCTCGATCTTAACGCATCCTTCACCCCGATAGCCTATGTCGCTCGATGTCTGCCTTCAGTTTGCGACGAAGACGTTGACGGTACTCGATTTAATTGAATCACACACCCTCGCGTCACGCGGGCGTGTGTGCGTAAGCCGAGAGCGCGAGATAACTGGTAAATATCAAGATATTTACGGGCTGGAAGCGATCGTGTCACGAGATGCACGCGCATCTGCCCCGGTCCCTTCCAGCAGGTGTATTTGTGCTCGTTAACTCGTAATGGAGATTGCCACCTTAGATTCCCGACCACCCGTGTTTCCGCCGATCCGGCGCTACTTGCCGAACGCGTCATTTTCGTGTTGCGCCGGCGCACGCCACAGCCGTCGAATTAAGAAATCAGAGAACGAGGGACGGGCCCGCCGGTAATTCTCGAAATGAGGGAGAGTGACAGGTGCGCTCCGGGAAATTTTTGGAAAGAGACTGTTTACGGCCGATCGCGCAGATGCCGGTCTTTCGCGATCGCTCGGTGATCGTCGGAAACGAGCTCTGGCTAGCTGGTCGAGTCGAAGTCAATGAGAAGGCAGGAGCTTCGTGAGATTCGCTCGGTGCGCCGACAGCGTCATCATCGTGGAAGACGTACAACAAGCCACTGCCGACGACGGGCGGATATGTGGATGCTGTGAGGTTTCGGCATACACTCCTTTCCGGACGGAAGGTCGTTGTACCGAAATATCGTCTACACGTGCACGCCCGGAGGAATTCCGTGCGGCTCGTTTATTTCTTTCTGGAAATTATCGCCGCTTTCCTCCCGCGCTCACTGCCGCGAGTGGAAGAGCCCTATGCATCATCGCTCCCCTGCCTTCGCCGTTTGTTCCATTTCGCCTCCGTCAATGCGTCCGTGTAACGAAGCGGGAGCGAGCGGCCGGCGCACAATCCTCTCCCGACAACGTCGGGGCCCCGCATCGAATGACTCGACGATGTTTTTCCCGTGGCACAATCTCGGCGGGATCTCGTTGCCGGCTACCTGAATATAACCGTCTCGAAGAAAGTGTCGAGGGAATCGATCCGGCCGGATGAATGGTGTGCCAATGGCACGAATCCGATCGACGTCCGGGACGGTCGATAATAGTTTCGAGCCCGAGCCGCGTACTATATGGGGGACCTGGCCTTACGAAAGCAGCGGAAGACTCGTTTAACTGCGATACATCGAGATTCCAGGCTGGCTCGGGCCTTCTTTGGAATGGGTCGAGAGAGGCTCGGTTAAGCGCGTTATGTCCGAGTCGAACGGCCCCATAGAGCACAAAGTTCGACGGACTTCCATAAGAGATTCATGCGCTCGCCGTATGTCTATGTTTATGTTCGCCATAAAACGGACGCGCGCTCGAGGACGTACCGTGACTATCAACGAGGAGAATGATACTGGAGCTCTCCCCTTAAACATATTTGTTAAGCCATGGATTCCGTCGAGTCTGTAATCGGAGGCGCTCTTCGTCGCTGGATGCACAATTTTGCGTACACTATTCTTTCCCCTACTTCTCTCTATATCTCTCCCCCTCTCCCCATCTCGTAAAGTCCATATGGGATTTCAGGATTACGTTAATGGTTTTGCAGCGTGGTGAAACGTTAAGCGATTTAAGTTTCTCGGTTGATAGACGCTGAACGGTCAGAGGAAAGTTGTTCACGTTTCGTTTGGTACTTTGATCGGTCGACTATCCAAAAGAGATCTTGCCGGATTAAAAACTCATAGTGGAAAGCAATAACGGCTACTCCCCCTTTTTTTTCCCTCGCCCTACCCCTGCCCCCCTCGTCGTTATCGCATCCTCTCGCGCCTCGCGCTCTCGCTTTCTTTTCCAAGGCGTCCCGAGTTATCTCGATATTATCTTGGCCCATTACCGTCGTAAAACCTCCGACCGCGCTCGCGGTCGGAAGGTAGAAAAATTCTGTTTTCTGACGCTTCCCGCCGCGTTCTTCTCGCGTTTCCCGCCCAACAAGGCGCGCGCGCGCGCGCACGCTCGTATCCCGAACTTCGGACGAATAATAAAAGGAGAAGGAGGGACACAGGTTAGATGTGCGCGCGCGACTCGTAAAGCAGTCAAAGACGCGAGGCTCGCGTCTGGAAAAATTCTCCCGGCCCCCGCATTGGGACCCTCCCGCTCACCCGAAGCTGGCCCAGGGACGGAAATACGATTACAAAAATGGTACCTGCTCGGGGCAGGGCATTGTCGTCCAAACAAACACTCCTCTCCGTCGGTTTCAATTAATCAAATCACAAAAGCTGGAATTCGTGGCGCTCTTCGGGGCATAGAAGAGGCCTCTTTTAACGGCGTCGCCCGTAAAAGCATTGTCCGCCCGGTCTGGCATGGCGTGCGCGGCGGCGGCGACGTCGGATAGAATTTTAAGGACGGCTTAGAAGCTGGACACGAGCTTGAAGCGGCCATTACGAGAGTGGGTGACCGTACGTGACCTTGCGTTCATGAAGCCCGCGGGGCTCGTGAAAATGGAATTTCGGTCCGACGACAAATGGACTTTCGGCGATCGCGGCTCGATCCTTTACCGGCCGAGCGTACACGTACGTGTCCCTGCGGCTGCGTATGTGTCACACTGGGCCGAGCGAACGTCAGTCGCGGAGAATTCGGTGTTTCCAGCAATCGTAGATTGTGTTTCGAGGCTGCGGAGTGGCCAAGGCAGCCTTGGCCGAAGGCGCTGGCACGGCACCCATTGTCCGCGCCGTCTCTTGTTACGAGACGAGACGAGCCGAGGAGGAAGAAAGAGGGAGGAGAGACGAAAGAGAGAGGGGAAGAGTGCGCGTAAGAGAGAAGAAAAGAGAGAAGGAGAGCGAGAGAGTCGGAGAGAGGGGCAAGCCAGCCAGGCGGCGGTCAAACAGGCAGACCCAGGCTCTTTCCTTCTCCCTTTTCCCCTTCTTCCACCTCTTCTTCGTCGTCGTCTCCTCTTTCTCTTGTTGCTTTCCTTCGCACGGGCCCTGCCGTGCCGGGGGGACCGAGTCAAAACCACCTATGTGCCTGCCGAGGCTCGCGGCAGTAGGTCTTGCCTTGGGGCCCTCTCCGGCCTCCTCTTCTTGCCCAGAAATCTCTCGCTCCTTCTCCCACACGAACGGCGGAGACCCTCCTTCGCCTGGGTATAACTTGACCTCCGGTCAACCCGAGACCCGTCTCCGTACGCAGACTCGACGAAACTGGTGACAGCGCGCTTAAACGTCCCATCGGGCTGCACGAAAAAATGCTCGCTTATCATCGCCGGGAACAAACACCTTCTCCCGACGTTCCCGCTCTGGAAAGGACGAAAGTATCCGTTCAGTCGATTGTATAAGACAATTCTCCCCGATTAAGTGTCGCACGCGCGAACCTACGTTTTGTTCAGCTTCCGCCGAGAACGGCGTAATGCCGGGCGAAAGTTCGATATCTCGCCGCGGCTCCCCCTCTCGGCAGTTAGATACGTAATGTCGAGTTCCGAGGCACAACTCATGAAGTTCCATCTAAGGTACCTCCGGCCGCGTTCGTGTTCTTACGCTCGGAGGTTGAGGCGAGCAGCGGCAGGCGGCCGTCAGCGGTCGATCCTATCGACTTAGGAATCCAGACCGAATCGACTTGTCTGGGAGACTCGGCTTTTGATTGCTTTGATTCCCGCACTCTTCCCGTGCCCGGCCACGTTCTACCGCGTTTCCGAGCAACAACTACCACGGGGCCGTACGTGACAGTGGGTACTGGCCTCGGGGTCCGGTCAGGAATCCTCCGGGGCCCCCCATTACGAGGGTGCGCCTACTTGCTGGCGACCTTTATGCGGCGAAATCCGATTCGCCCTCTCGAATTATCGTCCGCGCACGTGCTCATGTAGATTTTCCAGTTATACGCCGGGAACTGGTTGTATCCGCGGACGCTCACGCTCGCTTTGCCGAGAGCCGTTTTATAACCGTGCGCGGAGAGGAGAACGGTAATATAAGGACGTAAGCGTGACGACGACGGGACTCTCATGGCGCCGCTGTATATCGGCGAGCTTCGAGCCACTTTCTAATTTCGGGCCAAAGATCTCTTTCGGGGCCCCTTTCGGAAGCTGCGAAAAATTTCCGTTCTCTCCGACGCTGGAAATTCATTTGGCTCGCGGTAACGGATTAATTGAGAATAGTTCCATGGTTCGGCAAGGTAATCAAGTTGAATCGTTCGTTTTGAAGAGATTTTTCGCAGAAATACGTTCGGTCATTGCATTGACGAATGCCAGCGAGTTTCACGTTTTGCGGTCCCGATTTTACTGTGGAATTGATACCGAGTCCTCGTTGTGTTTACTGGCTCGTCAATTTTCTGGACAAAGCGGACCACAGATTTCCTCGGAAATTGGTCGGTCCCTTCGACAAGGCGCACCGTGACCACGGAACGTGGCACTTGTTGCACAAAGCGTGCCCGGGCACGAAATTTCTCGGTGCCCTCTCTGCATCCCCTCGTACCCTGTCATTTCTTCTACACGGACCTCCCGCGTCGAGGGTCACCGCTTACACGGCTGTACATATTTTCGTTTCGATGTTTTACCGAAAGCTTCCACTCCGGCGAAAGTCCTCCCCTCCTCCTCCACCTCCGCCTCCTCCTCCTCGGTCACTCATTTTACGTTCACGTCCGTGCCTGCCGCCGGGTTCCAGCGTACAACCTAACGAGAACCAAAGCATTTTTACCTACACGTCTCATAACCAGGCTCGGCATTTACCGGAATACGTTAACAGCGTAACGAATTTCTGTTTGCTCACACCGATATTCACCTGTCGACGTCAGCCTACCGGCCGATCTTTTTTCTGCGTGGAAACCCGGCCCCCGTATCCTTTCAAACGCTGGCCGCTTTCCATTTCAAGGATACCGTCCGAGAAATTTTTCTCTAATAACGAGTCAATGTCAGCCGGCTTTGTTGGGCGACAAGTAGCGTGCAAAGTCCGCAAATCCGTGCCGCCTCGAAACTTGGCCAGTGTTGTCCGTGACCAAAACAGGGCACTTGTTGCACAAAGCGCGCGTCGGAACACGAAAATTCCTCCCGGTACCCCACGACGGTCACCCTCGCCGTGTCCTTTTCGTCGGCGTGGAGACGGACGGCGAGCGAGACAGGTAGTCGAAGGATCGGGAAGGATCGAGAAGGAGAGTCCAGAAGGAGGCCCCCCTCCGGTGCCGAGGGTCCACGACGATGCCACTGGACGAGAGACACAAGCAGGGATTTCTATTGACACAGGCCAATAGGAGCCTGGCCCTCCGGGCTCGTCAGGAATCTGTACGGTCCTTTGGCCCTGCTCGACGGCAAAAGGGGAGGTGATGCGGTAATCCTTGACCTTTTTTTCCTCTCTCTTCGCCGTCGAAAGGTTTCCCCATGGGAAAGCGGAAGAGAACTCCTCGTAGCGTGCCTCCTCTCTCTGTCCTCCGTGCCGGGCCGAGAGCAAGGAACCGAAGCTAAGCGAACTCTGCCCATTCCGGACACGCGACGAATCACGGAATTAATACGTACTTACGGAACTTTTCCGGCCTCTCCGACGTCGGCCGCCGTTTACGGGGGCGAGCTGATGCCTTCGACGACAGGATACGGCCGAGGTCAATTTGACGCAATTGATTCTTCGCTTTAATCGATCCTCGCGCTAGACCGGCCGCTGGGATTATTAATCGGTTTAACGTAGTCCGGTTGATGGGAGACCGAGCGTTCGTCGAAGATTTAAGGGATAGTGGAAGGATTTCGGGTTTGCTGACTGAGTTATGACGAAGTGTGGGAGCTTGTTACCCAGGGCCAGAATACGGCCGTACGTCGTGAAATTCGGAAGTTTCCACCTTTTTGCGCTATAATTCCTTGTTTACGGTCGTAATTAGTAATTAGAGATTAGAGACAGAAGCGGGCTAACAAGAACTCGGGGGTCCTGTTTATCTTCATAGACTACCGAGAAGAGACTATAAAGCTCCGAATATTCGTCCTTTTTTTTTACGGTCCTAACCAGAACACGATGATGACGAGGCATACCGGGGCTGACAAAGATTTGAGAACCGCCGGCCTCTCTCTCTCCGGTACCAGTGTCGGCAGGTCGGTAGGTAGGTAGGTATATACCGTTGATGGACCAGAGCTAATCTAAAAATCGCCGGAACTTCACAATTATAGTAATTTACCAGCCAACAACAAGCTGTACACACAAGCTTGCCCATAATGGCATTAACGGCACGCTCTTCTGCTCCCGTGTCCTTTTTAGCCCTGTATATTCTGTCGTCTCTTAAAAATCAAATTTGGCCGAAGTTTGGACAGGCCTTCTTTGAATCGTAGCACAGTTTCCATTGCCTCGGTTAAATACTCCTCATTGTGACGGACCGTGACCGTACTCTCCCTCTCTCATACCCTCTCCTTTTTTTTTTCTTTCGCCGATCCGCAGACAGTCCGTTTAGGAGCAGGTACATGTTGCGTAACATGACGATCTGGCCGAACGACGACGATCGCTCTTGTTCGCTCGGCGGACGTAGGAGTCCGTACCGATTAATTGTGTGCGCGAAACACGACGGAAAACCGCTTCAAACGAAAATGATGTCTGCCGCAGACAATGGCCGCGAATACTCGACTCGAAATCGAGGGCACTCAGTACATGCAGGTCCATAATAATCTCTTCAGCTTCCGCTCCTCGTTTCCTCGGTTTTAATGGCGACTTTCGAGGCATCGACGATGCGGAACAGCGAGTGCCTCCGGAACGTGGATATTGTTTAAGCATCCGAACAGACGGATGCATCTTCAGCTCGCGCACGATTCCGTCTCTCGCCCGGCACGAGACTGTTTAAACTAATGCTCTCATTGGCCGGGAAGGAGAGGAGGAGTCCGGACGAGAGCTCGCGGACCAAATATTCCCTGCCTCGGAAGAATCTCGGCTTCCTCGAATTCGTTATCGACGTCCTCGATGCATCCCCGGTGCGCATTCGTTATGCGAGAGACTCGAACGAAACGTCGAGAACGAGAACCGCGACGCCGTCGAGCGCATTCGGAGGCAAGACGGTATTATCAGTTGGAACGAGGCAAAAGTGAACGTGCATGGAAACGGTTATAATCGGCGCTGATTATAGAGCAAATTGTCAGCAATTCGAGCGAGCCGAGCGTAAAGTCAGACAGTTCCTGTCACATTGAATTTAAACGTCTGCTTGCGCGCAGCGCACGACGCCGCGCACGCCATACAATTCACTGTCGGATCTCCCTCATTTGCTTAGCTCGGACTAAGCCGAGAAGGAGAGACGAGGAAGGAGCGAGGGAGAGAGGTCGTATCTTCGCCTATCAAGAGCAACCGCTGGGATCTCTTGTGATCATTCTTCGCAGACGGGAGGCGCCGACGTATTGGGCACGGAGATTTCACTGACGCGGAGAGACGAACTGGTATCACTACTGAGAAATATTCTCATCTCTCTCACCCCTCCCTGACGCTCTCTTTTCCTCCCGCTCGCGGAACGAACGTGTGTCGGAGTCGCATTGTGAGGCCTGGGTATCTATAATTACCGTCCCGGCGTATTATTCCAACAAGACTGCGAAGTAAACAAACCCGCAGGAGAGTAGAGCGAGAGGGAGAGGGACGAGCAGAAGGAGGAAGAGAAGGAAAGGAAGGAGAAGGAGGGTGAGAGCGAGAGCGGGCGAAAAAGAGTACGAGATTGAAGAAGCGAGAGAAGGACGCGGAGGAAGCGACGGAGAGAACGTGCACGAACTTTGAGTCCGTATAGTGCCGGTTGGAAGCCGGAGGAACGCCGTGCTATGAGGCGGGGGTGGAGGCCGGGGGAGGAGGCGCTGATCGTGATGGAAAGGAAGGAGGGAACGGTGGGGAATGAGCTGGCAATAAACTTTGGCGCGAGGAGTGTGGCGCACATGTGCGCGCTGCATATCCTGAGCGTGCGCGCGCGCGCGCGCTCGCGCTTCAGGCCCAGAAGAAGGCGAGAAGCCGGGCCGAAAGAGGAAGGGACGAGACTGACGAAGAGTGTGTAAGGCAGGGGGAGAGAAGCGGGGGAAGTTCTCGTGCGAGACAACGGCTTCTATCTTCGTCCAGGACACGGACCGTCGAATTTCGGAATATCCAAACTCTCTCGACGCCTCGCTGCCGGCAGGTGACGGCAGATATTAATCTGCGACTGGTTCGATGTCCTGCCGGACGAGGCTGGGGAAGGGATTGACATTCCTTACCGACGGATTCATCGCCCGTCGAGTTATCGTGTGATTACGACTCGCGATTGTGCCTCGTTGCGTGATTATACCCTTCCGATTCCCACGTGTCGCGCAGCCCAAGTACGTTTTCCTCGAGGACTCGTAATACTCCGCTCTCGGGTACGACGTCTTGTGACTGCCTCGATCGTAAACAGCGATCGATTCGATCGATAGGAGTTAGTTCAGATAAAGTAGAATTTGCCTAAGCGCAAACAAAGAGATAAGTGCAATCTCGGACGTAGTCAGGGACGGTTGGAACGATAGAGGCGGCGCGAGCAAGAGGGCCGCGAAAGAGCAACGATTTCAAGGACACTGCCCGCCTCGCGAAGGCTACCTTTCGAACGATGAGCGCCCGATGGCCCCCGGTACATTCGTTAATTGTAGGAAGCGCCGAGCTCGGGACAGGATCGCCCAACAGTCTCAGGCGAGTCTCGAAGATTAATGAAATTAGCCCGACGACGTTAATTTCACTCGCGCGCTACCGGACTACTTGCGACCCCGGACGCGAGGAACGAAGCAAAACGGGTTCACAATTTTCCCGTACCCAGAGGAGAACGAGAGACCGAGAGAGGGAGAGGGGGAGAGAGGGCGGTGTAATATACAAGGAGGATCGGCGAGCGTCTCCGCAGCCGAGCGCAAAACTCTCGACCAGTTCGTGGTGCGTTACGTTATTTATAGAGTCGCGTAGCTGACAATTTAATCGTCCGCGAGTCGTGCGAATTGCGCCGAAGCGCACTGCCCGTTCCTTTCTGCGCCTTTACGTCTTAATAACTTCGGGCGAGCGTGCGTTTTGCAGCTCGCTCGCCGGAGCGGGCGCGCGCGCTCGCGACCCGCCGAGCGGACACACGCACGCCAAGGCGAGCGTGTGCGTGTCTCGTACTCGGAAAAGGTCAATGGTCTTGTGTGTCGAGGAGCGACGATCGAGATCGCGGAGGCTCGAACGAAGAATTAACTCTTTCATGGTCGGCTACTGGGGACGGGTAGTGCGCATGCGCGGGCGCGAGAGCGTGCCTTCTGCATACCACGCGCACGCAACCGGCGTCGTGCGAGAGCCCGGCCTGCCGAAGTATTAATTAGACGGGCGAACGTGAGCGAACGTGAGCGCGTAACACGGGTATCGGGAGAGGCAGATACGCGCTCGGAGCTCGTCGGGGTAGGGGCAGGGCGCGGGAGAGAGGAGGGAGAGAGGGAGGGAAACGACTTCGTCAAAGTTCGCCTTCCCCGACGCTCGCGGATCGCTAAATACGCGGAGTGGGCCGCATGAAAGTAATCGCTGCGATTAGTCCCGTAATAATCGCCTTCAGCGTTCGAGTCTGATGAATCTCGCACGGGAATGACTCTACCGTCGACGGCCGGCGCGTATGCAGAGAAAACGAGTGGAAATAATGGCTAACGATGGAGCGTGTGTCAGCGGATTATGCAATTAATTTAGGCCGGATGGTGCGACGAACGAGGAGTCTGTAAAACGACGCGGGGTCCCCAGCTTATTCGGCAAGCGTGCTCGCGTCCAACGATCCAGCCAGACGTTTAACCAGTGCGATCAAATATACGATGTACCTGTATCGAATAATCAGCGTTTTACTCTAATGAATTTTTTCCCCGAATGTCCGCATGCGCGGAAGGTCGTTTCGCGCGACGTTGGAGTGCAATTTCGAACGAAGGAGAGCGCAAAAATGTCTGGCCGCGCAAAATCGTCGATCGTCAAACGACGCCTGGCCGAACGATAAAGTTGTTTTTCCCACCGGCCGAGGCTGGCCGCCGCGCTGTAAATGGCATTGGGACAGAGTACACGTTTGTCTTCATCGCGCCAGAGCAGGAGAGGAGAGTGGAGCTGGGGCTCAGATCGTTCGCAGATCGTCCGCGAGTCGTCCGCCGCCTCCGTGTCCGAACTCGCGAGCGGCTTTGTCTAGCCTGCCGTCGATAGGATCTATTCGGCGAGGAATCACGATTCCACGTCTCGCCGACGGGGAGATCAGGGCCGATAGTTATCGGGGGCCTCCTCTCCGAGTCCCCGAGCGGGTTTCTTCGGGGACGATCGAGTTTCGCGGAACGTTCGGGGCGTTGGAAGTTGTGCGACTTTCTCGGACGATCTCTGCGTCCTCTCCTGCGTCCTCCCCTGCGTCCTCCCCTGCGTCCTCCCCTGCGCGGAGAGGCACCCCGGAGGAGAACTTCTACGGCGTATACCCTCGGCCCGATCGGTATCGCCACGAGTCCTTCGTCGCCGATTCTTGTTGCTCGCGACGATCCAGTTTCGCGGAACGGATAAACTCGAGACCGCCTCGCCGACCGGCAGCATCCATCCTGTCCGTTCGCTAAGGACAGTCCTCCACCTCCTCCTCCCCCTCCTCCATCTTCGTCCTTCTCATTCTCATCCTCCTCCTCATTCTCAGCCTCATCTTCCTCCTCCGACTTCTCCTTCTTCTTCCCCGCTTCGAAGGATAATTTAAGACGCGGCGAACGATCGGTATCACTCCCAGTCATCCCCGCGCAACAGGTTCTCTCATGCACGAGAGGATCGCAATGCGCGGATATGATGTCGATTCGTTCAATAAACAGAACTGGTTTCAACGTAGGCGACGCAGGCTAAACAGAAGTCATAGAGCGGGAAAAATCGAGTCGCGAAATTGCACCGGCTGATACTATTTTTAGCCCCCCGGTTCCCAGTCCCGGGAACGCGGCGTTCTCTTCATTTGCGGTGCCGTATGAATATCTAAAAATATGTATTTTAGCGGGACGATGCGGATTGCGCTTGGTCGCCGCTGTTTTTATATTTTTTTTTTTATTTTCAATCCGCTCAGCGGATCGCATTGGGAGTCGCGCGCGCTTTTATCGCCGCCACGTCGATTTCTTTGCCGTTTAGCGTATCTCGACCAACTCATGAACCATTTTTTTTCTCTCTCCCCTGAAACAGGAAAGGTGGACCCGACGCCGCACACCTCATCGTTCAACATGGGCTACCTCGTCTCGCCGTATCCGTACCCGAATGGAGCCGGAGGACCCATTCCTGTGTCTATGGTGAGTGTTATACTTTTGTACATTTCCGCGCCACTCCT
The DNA here is from genome assembly GCA_914767735.1 of Anoplius nigerrimus. Lineage (NCBI taxonomy): Eukaryota > Metazoa > Arthropoda > Insecta > Hymenoptera > Pompilidae > Anoplius > Anoplius nigerrimus. The sequence continues at coordinate 10,432,120 of OU612088.1, read as the reverse complement.
CGCGATCGCACAGAGGCTGGCCTCTCTGTCGACGGAATTTCGCGCGACGCTCTTCCGATCGGTGCCCGTCCTCCATTTTCCTTTGTTCTCGGCCGTCTCTTGCCTCTCGAAACTGCGCGCGCGATCGGACGAGCATATTTTTTATCGGCCGACTCTTTTTATTAGCGGGCCTCTTCCCTGGCCTTCTTCTTCACGGGCGAGAAGTTCGACATGGGCGTTTTGCCCCGTTTGGATCATGATTCCGGTGTTGATTTACGGCGCCTACAAATTGGATTCACGATTTATTTATGACCCCGTGAGCGCCCGCGCGCAGTCCCTCTGCGCCTCATTCGCGCGCGCGCGAGCGAGCGATGTGTGATTAAGTGCCGCGAAAATGGCATCCAGAATTCTGAGCCTTTCTCTTTCTGAGCATTTCGTACGGCGAACAATTAATTCTCTCTTCCGCGAGGAAAGCGTGAATGATTTTTATTGCTCCCCGATCGTTGCTTCCAACGATTGATCGAGTTTCTCGCGCGTCGAGCGTGTTCGCGAGAGGTGGTTTACAATGCAACGTGCGCTCGATGTCGAAAATAAGACCTTCGCGGGAGCTCGAGCGAACAACTTCATAGACAGAGAAGTAGGGAAACGATGTTATAAAAGTTGAGCGTTGCTCGGAGTCTCGCTTGGGAGGATCGGGAAATCCTGCAGCGGCCAGAACAAATCGTTTTCTCGTAAGGGAAGTAGCCGTAGATTGAGAGTCGACGATCTCGAAGAAGTGAGCTAACGGTATAAAAGCAGGAGGCATCTACCGACTAGATGAATGAAATTTGCAGATTCACGTAGCCGCTCGCGCGCGCGCATTCCTACGTACGTGCACGTCCGTCTCGCTGCGGTGCATTGTTGCGTTCCGCGGATCAATTTCCGTCCGAGTACGTTTCGACGGGCTGCTAATTTGAATGCAGCGAAGCATGGCGTCGCTAAATAGTGGGCAAAATTGGGCCGATTCGGTGTTAAAGACAGCGTGCCGTCAGCGTGACTGATCCCTCGATCGTCCGGCGGCTCGTTCGTTTCGTCCCATCATTTCATCCTCTCGCATCGGCATATACGCGCACATATAATACGTATACGCTCGCGCACGCACGCACAGCCTGATGCGCTCACAACTTTATTTGCATGTGCGTATACAGAGACGGACGCGGCCGCGCATCGCTATTTGTACACGCTTCGCGTGTCGTCTCACAATCCGGCCGACCCTGTGTGTGAGTAATTTCGGCGTGGCGTTTCGCAATTTTCGAAAAAAACGAAAATCGCCCACTCGCGGCCTGATGAAATGTTTATCGATCGAACTGACGAGTGCGCCCCGTTTTTCAAGGCTCGCCGATTGATATCTTGACGGTTTTATGAACCGTCTATTCACAGGCTGATCATCCGGAAAAGGCATGAAAGGGACAGTTTTTTTTCCTGTTTTTCTTTTTTTCCCCGGGTATTCTTCCGAAACTCTGCTGCCGAGGCTATATTGACAGAGAGAGAGAGAGAGAGAGAGAGAGAGAGAGAGAGAGAGAGAGAGAGAGGGAGAGATAGAGAGAGACAGAGAGTGCCGTCAGTCTCGTTAGCCGGTTTAATCCGTGGATCGTTCGGCGTCGATCGTTAATCGTCCGCATCGGGGCTCGACAATCGAAGCGTTCCCGTTGGCGCGCTCGGCTCTCGCGATAAAGCTCGTAAACAAAATTAGGCCGAGCGCGATAAGAAGGGCGCGAGACGTAATCTAGGGACGAAGGAGCCCATTAAGGTCTCTTCAACTCTTTCCGAGTTGATGAACCACCGCAGGTCTGCCCAGCGATGGTCAGCAACTCCTACCGAGTCGCTGGCGACGCGCAGCATAGCCTCCCTACCTTCTCCCTCCCTCTCCTCCTCATCCTCCTCCTCCAGCACCCTACTCTCCTTCTGCCCCGGCATACATCCCCACCGCTCCTGGCATCCAGTCTGGTTCGTCCGTCCCTTTCTCGCCCATCGTCCTCGTCCTTATCCCTCCCTCTCTCCTTCGCCAAGGTCTTCCCTCTTTCTCGCCTGCCGTACCTTGTCTCGGATTTACCTACCTCGGGCACTCATCTTCTACCATGTCATTATGTCGTTATTTCCGACAACGAGCGTGTCTCGACGAACCCCTCGTACGCTTACCGCCAACAGAAATGGGCGCGAAAGGAAGTCTCGCCCGAAATTCGACTGCGAACACCCGTTTCTGAATGAATAAATCCCGGGGAGTCGATGGACCTTCGCGATTCAGACTCTCCGTCAGCGCGGCTTCGCCAACGAATGCGTCCCGAACCCGTTCTGACAGCATAGCTGGACGCGTGATCTATTAACACGTCGTCGCGCCATGAGCTGTGATCGTTTCAATGGAAGCTACATCCAATTTTATCTGCTTGCTTACTCGCGCTTCCCAAATTTTTAAAGTATGCACCCGGCGGAGCCTTCGGTACTTACTTTTTGTACGTAATGAATAGAAAGATTGGTTGATGGCTGTCAAAATTGATGAACTCGATAGACTGTAATTGACTTTAAATTGATCTGGCCTCTTGGAAAAAAAGTAGCTGTGATCGGTGTTGGGGCGATACGCGTCGCTGAACGCGTTAAACGGGATGAAATGTCAATAATGCTACCGAGTGACGAACGAATTTTATTCCCATTACGAATTCGATTATCATAGCGCTTTCAGCGCATCGCAGACGGATCCGGGCCGACTAGTAAACTCATATCCCGCGAAGTAAAACAATTGACAAATTCGGTTAATCGTTCGTAATACCGTTCTATTATATACCGTCCCGATGTCGCGCGATTCACAAACGCAGTACGAAGTAAAGCAATTAATAACGCTGCACTGTGCGAACGTGGGAATCAGCACGTCGCTGTAACAGGTCAGCGCGCATTTTTGACCAACAAAAAAAACGCAGGGAACAATCGATTCATTCGGCCAAAAAAATGGCCATAATTTTTTAACATCCCCTCGCTCTCGGGGTCAGTAGCATCTCGAAGCGCGCATTCCATGTCCATCAAACGTTCACCAACCATCAAATTTGCCCACCTCTCTCTCTCTCTCTCTCTCTCTCTCTCTCTCTCTCTCTCTCTCTTTCCCTCCCTCTTAACGCCAGCCAGCATTATTTCTCATTGAAGCCTATCGTCGAAAACTCTGGCAAGCTAAAATGCGAAAGCAAGAGTATAAGCGAGAAAGAAAAGTAGAGAATGGAGAATAGCGAGCGATGATTATTCAGCGTCCGTTCGACGTCGGTTTTTCCGCGAGCTCTACTTCTGATACATAGCGATTAGGGTCCAACTTGCGATGCGCGGCAAGAGTTGAGGCGAATGCATTTGGTCAGAATGCCTTGGACACGCGCGCTATCTCGGCCACGTGCTCTCGCCTCTCCACGGTTGTCACGAGATCGGCCATTACTACCTCCGGATTGCTAAGTAGCCGTTCGGCTCGGTGCAGGTGCGATCTTCGGCCGATTAAGAACCACCCTGGCAAGAGGCAACTTGCTAAACCTGCGCGCGTTCCTCGCTACCACCCGTGCGTCGAGGAATATAAAGCGTCCGCGAGGGCAACGCCTTTTCGTTCGGAAATACGCGCGCGAGTTCGCCTCTACACGGATCTACGTGTGCGAGCCCGTGCGTGCGTGCATATGGCCGTGCGTGTCGCTTGGGATAAGGATTCGAAAGCGACGATTTCACGGCAAAAGCGCCCACGGCCGCGAGGCAAATGGCAATTAGTCGCTGTTACTGTTTGACGAGCGTTTTTTCACGGATTCCGCGAAATTCCGCGCGAGCCTCGTCGAGCACCGCTCTTTTTTCTCTCCGCGGGAAGCGTTCGCACGCTTAATCGCGATCCTCGATACCCGGCCCCGCGGGCATAATGATGAGTGTAGTCTTTCCCCTCCTTCGCTCCCTCGACGACGGGAGAAAGAGAGAGGACCCTACGTGCGACCGGCTGGCACGATTGCTATCATCCCGCCTAGACGTGCGCATACGAGTATTGTCTCCCTTCTGATTGACATTCCGCCTGCGTCAGACGGGATTTCTCATATTTTATTAAAATCGATGCGCTTCCTCGGGAGGAAGGCATTATCGACGCTTGTAATCCGCGAACGTCGAGGCGGGACGTAACGAACTTTCGAACGATACCTACAATGTTACTTTGAAAGAAGGAATCCGATTCCGGCGATACTTAACCGGGGGCAGATTGCCGAATCGAAGTAAACGAGCCGAAATCGGGTCCGGCCTTTTTTTTTATCGTTCGCGAGGCTCGTCGATTTATCCGGCACGGCTAAAGGATCCGGGGGGTGGGCAGATTGGGGCGGAGAGGGACGTTCGTTTCGAAGATTGAACAGTTTCGCTCTATTCCCCGCGGCGCCGACGAATTTTTTTACCACCCATGGCCGCGGACTATCCTCTCGTTCCGCATCCGCCCTTCGCCACTTCCATTTAATATCTCTGAATATCTTTTTTTACGGCGTCGCGTGCGCCACCGCCGCGTCGTCTCGCGAGTTTTCGCCGACGTCGTCGAATACTCCAGTGGCACTGCCGCGCGCGCGCGTTCGACAAAAGAACGATAGCTGGAATTCGTGCAGTCGTCGAAAAACGCCACTACGGGGGTTGCGAGAGGGAGAGCGAGCGAGCGAGCGACGGGGGGTGGAGTTGCGGGGTGTTCCAGGGGCTATGGCGAGCGAGAGGGAGCGGCGTACGTCCGAGGAGGAGAGGAAATGGAGATGAATAAAAAAAAGGAGAGGAAGGAAAAAAAACGCGCGCGCGCGCGCGCTCCCGCTCTGTACACGTACGCGGGCAACAGAACCGTGCTACCGTTCCACCAATTAAAAAGAACTCGATTCGACGGGGTTCCTGAAAATAACGGGCGTATCGGAGCGGAGTTTCGCGGGGAAAAGGCGGGAGAGGGAGAGAGAGAGAAAGCGAGAGAGATAGACGAGGAGGAGGAAGAGAGAAAGAACGGAGCGAGAGAAAAAAGTAAACTGGCGTGGAAGGAGAGAGAAAGGGGAAGAGGAAGGGAATGCGGTAAAGGATGAGGGGCGAAGGGGGGATGCGTAAGCGTACGGGAGGGTAGGTTGGAAGGGAGGCGAAGGGGTGGCAGAGGGATGGAAGTGAGAGAGAGAGAGAGAGAGAGAGAGAGAGAGGGTGGAGGGGAGGAGGGTGGCGGTGGAAGGGTAGACGGTCGGTGGGGGCGGGATAGTCGGTTGGTACCGGTGGTAGGATAGACGGAGAGTAGAAGGGAGGGTTTGGGCTCGGTGGATGTACGTGAAATTCAAAACCCTTATATTAAAACACAGCCCAGCCAACCAGCCACGGCACGTTTAATTCAAAACAATATAATGGGCGCAGCAACATAGCGGCAGCGTCACTCTCTCGCTGTTGCTTCTCTTCCTTTCTACCATTCGCCCGTTCCGCTCATGTCGTTGTACACACAAATACGAGCATTAAGTGAGAGATTATAAGGCTCGTAGCGAGTAGAGGTCCAGGGTTCCTTCGTCGAACCAGAAATTCGACGACGACGACGTGGACCCCGACGACGAAGAGAACGAGGACGACGACGTCGACGACGACGATTCGACGACAATGACAACCGTACGCCTACGTCGAGGCCGGCAATGGTGACGATGGTTTTGTGGGTGGAATAGTCTTTGTCTGTATGCCTCCGCTCCGGCGGAAGACCGATGGCATTGTTCTCATTGTGGTGACACGAGAGACAGAGGGAGACGGAAAGAGGCTGGGCGAGAGGGCCAGTGGTAGTGTATATACGTACATGACCCTGGGCAAAGATGTCCGCGCGATACATACCTATTCCGCGTTCAGTACCTTAGCTCTCTGCCCTTCCTCGTCGCCGTTGCTTACCGCCGTCTCTGCTAATTGTTTGCCAATCAGTCGTGTCGTCTAGCTCGTGGGAAGAGAGACCACCGCTGGCGCTACTACTCGCTTGTTCTGGTCTGCTTGCCTGCTTGCCCGCTAGTGCCAGGGTAGCTTGCTTGCTTGCTTGCCTGCCGTGCCTGCTTGCTTGCCAGGCCGCTTGCCGGCCTGCTTGCCTGCCGACTTGCCTGCCTGCCTGCCTGCCTGCCTACCTACCTGGCCTGCCTACCCGTTCGCTTTTGCTCGCTGCTTTTCCTTACCCATATCGGGTAGCTCGTTTCTCTCGGCGGATCTACCCGGCCTTTAAATCGGCGATCGCCTTACGTCAGGTCGCTCGTTCATTCGTTTACACTGCCTACGTGCGGCTATGGATCCTATCGATATCGTGCGGATTTCGTTCGGCTATGTACAAGCCATTTAATATTAGCCCTACACTCCTTTCGTTCATTTTGCAATCGTATTGTTTTGCTGTTTCGACGAAAACGTTTGTAAATTGTTCCAAGTTTTTGCCGAATGAGGTGGGAAGTTTCGTGGGAAAAGTCTGATTTTACACGGCCGGGTCACGGCTGCCATTTGGATTCCTCGAGGCGTAACGCACGAATGAGCAGACACTTTGTGGATCTCGAGTTGAATCTCGTCAGGTGTCGAATCGTTTGCCACCGAGACCGCGCCAGCTCGTCTAGAGAGTCTTGCTTCGTTCCCGAGGGGCCGGTTCAAAAGGCAGAAACGACGCTGGTTAACGTTCCGGCATCCAGGCGTCCGTAACATTCATCCGACTCCGTCCGCTTCTTTTCGATCAGAACGAATCATTCTAGTAGCCACGGCTAGGTGACGAGGCTCTATCTCTCAGAATGAACTTCTCGTCTTTGCGAGCCGTGCCCCCCTCCTCCACTTTCTCTCTCTCCTCCCGTCGTCATCGTTTTCGATTGGATCCCATCAAAGAAAATCATTCGTCAGGTTCCGCCGCAGTCACGTCTGATTCATCGGTCGAATAGAGAAAACTATTCGACGCGGCTCATGGCCGAGAGTGGCCATCGTGAATTCCGATAATCGACACATTTTTCTTTCCATCTCTGTCTCTCTCTCTCGCTCGTCCCCATCCCTCCTTCTCCGCTTTCCGGCGGGATAATTTTGAGCGGCCGCCAATGCAGGGGCGACATGAACGGCATATCACTTTGTCGACGCGTATCAAACGCGTGTAACACGATAAATGGCATTTCAAGCATGTCCCGCTCTCTTTAATGTGCGCGTCCGTTGTCGCATGCACTTGAAATCTCGGCCGCTTGAGATTAAATGCTGATCGGTGAATTGTCGATGGATTGAAGCGCTTCTGCGGCGGGGATGAAGTGCCGTCGAGCAGTTATTATAAATGTTCATCGAAACGGTCCGCTCTCCGTCGAATCGAATTTGTTCGTTCCCGCGTGCGTCTATGAGAGCGGCAGGACGCTCGAGGTATTTAGCGATTTCCGAGGGAGATTTACCTGCGCAAAGGCGCCATTACGGCGGTCGCACGTGGTTTTGGCCACTTTTGTCCTTAAGAATCCCGTCCGACGTCGTCCTGCGCGAAAGGTACGAGGCCCGGGGGAGATGATTGTCCTTTTTCGGGGGATAATGCCACACGGCCCGTTAATGCCAAGATGGCCGCGCGATACCAACCTCCATTACTGCCTACCTAGACCCACTGTCCCGAGAGTGCCGCTAATTGTTCTGCGTCCGCTCATTTAACGTGGGAAAAATTTGCGAGTGGACTCGCTGATACCTATCGCGATTTGTCCGACCTCATTGATTGCGCCAGCGATCCTTTCGCTTCACCAGCTTCCAACAAACTCCTTCCTCTCCCCCCGTCCGGATAATCTTACGAAAATTCCTCGAACATTCTTCCGTTCGATAAGCCACGCATCTTCACCTGGCAATGATCTGCCCAACACGGGCGCCGTATCAAAATGATACCTGCTCGGAAGAACGCTCGTCCAGCCTCCGGCTTAATTAACTTCGATATTTCTCGCGGAATATCAGCCGGCGGCAGGCTCGTTTTCGTCGACAAATCCTTTCTCTCATTACTCGAGCGTGCCGTCGCGACGTCTGACAGAGATTACCCGCCCAGGAGAGAATTTATTTGCTCGCCGCGCGCGTGTCGAGGGATCGTCCATCTCGCCTCGAGATTGTCCATTGGCCGCCGCTCGTTTGACATAATCGGCCGCGAGGCGAGCTGGATTTCAAGAAATACCGCTCGGGCTCCGGCGACATTGCGCAAGTACCTGCATGTCTCGCGCGATCTTTCCAGTTGGTGCCGACTAATCGTCTATCTGGCCGGAATGACCGCCGATCGAGATCCCCGAGAATGACCTGCGCTCGGCTTCTCTCGATCTTAGGTGTTCACCGAACGACGTGCCACGACTCTTTGCGGCCAATCTCGATACCTATCGAATCGCGTATCTCCCTGCTAAACGTCCCTCTTATCCGACAATCGCACGCTTTTCGAAGTGAACGCTGCCTCAAACCGATCGCCGCCCGATTTCCAATTCATGCCGTCTACCATGCTCGTATACGGTACCACTTTCAGGTACCACGAAATGATTCGTCGGTTAGCGCGCTCGAGAATCAAGAGTGTGGGCTCGGAATTTTAAATAGTGCGCGCCGATCATTTGTCTTGTCGAGTCCCGGACCCGGACGGGTTCTGTTCGTTCAGCGCGAAGATGATAATCGCTGTTTCAAAGAGCGTGACTCTTCGTTTGGCCTCAAACAAGACTCCCCCGTCTCCCGACATCGCCTCTGGCGTCGAGAATTCCGTCTGAACGGATTCCAAGATTGCATTAGAGTCGAGCTCCTGCCCGTTTTTACTTAACACCTGAGACCTCCCGAGAGCCGTTCGAGGGGGATTTTGGGTAGTTTGAGAAAAGGAGACTCTCTCTTTCTCTCCCTCTCTCTCTGTCTCTGCCCTTTACTCTTTCTCTTTCTCTTTCTCTGTCTGCCTCTTTCCCATCCCTTGCGTCGAATGACGCGGCCGTTCCCGAGGGACAAATGAGCCAGAATAAATACCCGGGGTGGGTCGGCGAGTGTCGAAGAATGGCCAGAACTAACCGCCCCTGAAAAGAGGAACTGGAAATGTTTGCGACTGCCCTCCATACCTCCCTACGCCTCCCGATGCTCCAAAGAAAGCCCTGGAAACTGGCACGACAACGGTGTTCGTGTGACTTTTTCCCTTGTGTGGCCGGGACGCGTTGTTTCTGTAAACAGGTTATTGGGATTTCCGGATGAACAAATTTTCAGGTCGCATTAGGCACGCTCCGGCGTTCATGTTCCTTTGTTAACGTCCGAGACTCGCTCGCGGACTTTTCGACGGAATGATTCGGAAGTTTGCCCGTAGGACCGGTCGCTCTCGTCATTGCGCGCTGCGAGGGGGCGAATTGGAAAATTGAGTGACTGCAATGGAATGGGGGCATGGAGCTAGTCAGACAGGGGTTGGCGGGACGATGGAGGGGGGGGGGGGGGGTAGTGAGGAAATGGAAGGAACGCGAGAAACGACGTTAACGAACCGAAACGCGCCTCGGAGATCGAGCGATCGATCGTGTTCCGGTAACAAGAGGCCAGGGTCTGATAATCTCGTGATTTTTTGTAAGTCCGTAAATGGCAGCTCTCCAGTATTCCGTGAGCGTGTTAGGTGGGCGACCGCGCTGTCCTTTCTCGGTTAACACCTGAGGGGGCCCCCGGTAGAAATTGTCCCAGGACCCCGAGACTGTTCACTGTTGCGCGCTGCTCCGGTGGTGGTGATGTTGACGATGGCAGCGACGGTGGTGGCGGTGGTGGTGGTGGTGCTGGTGGAAGATACAAAAAGGATCGGTGAGTTTGCTCGGATGATGCGGCGGTTTTCTGAGGGACAAATGAGCCAAAATAAATACCGGGGAGGATCATAAATATCGTAGGAAGAGCGAGAAGACCGGCTAACAGCCTTGAAAGAGGGCCACGAGGAGGCGCGGGTCCGGTGAATAATTAATTTATTGACTGCTCGTGCTATCTGCTTAGAGGTACGATGTCACGAGCACCTCCTTTCGTGCAGGTGGATATTATAAAACTCGTTCCACTAGTTTACCCCTCGCACACCCTTTCGACCGTCCCTCTCTTCCCCTTCATTTACATTTAATTGGGAAATCAATCTGGCGAGGTATCGTTACGGAATATTTATAAGCCCCCGATGTATATAGGTTATGCGAGATTTAATTCTCAGGGCAGGGTGCGCTCGCGATTGGTTTTTTCTCCCCTACCCCCCTTCTCTCTTTCGCTCTCTCTCTCTTTCGCTCTCTCCCTCTCGAAAAAAGCCTCCAACTTTCTCCGTGATGAGTATCGTTCGTTCTTTTTTGCGAACCTCAAATTGCGCATCTAAATAGACGCTTCCTTGCAATTTCGTTCAATTTTCGTAGCCCATAAAAATGTCTACTCATCTACGTAATCGCGGACCTTTAAAAAGTTTTGCTTTATCATTATCACCAACGGGCGTGTCTCGCAACGCTGAGCGTGTCTTTGCAAATCACCGATTCCGTCATGTTTTCCTCTGTCGATCCACAGAAAGTCAGTCAGTCAGTCAGGCAGCCAGTGTATGCTCGCTTACAAACAGAGTCATTATCGCAGCACTGACTGGTTCGTTACGCATTAATGTGTAACGTAATTAGATATTACGTCGAATCGGCTCGCGACGGCGACGGCAACGGATCTCAGCTTAGCTCCAGTTTAAGAAAGGAAGGCGTGCGCGTACATTGTTGCCTGCGAAACGGGAGAAGGGTATCCGGCGCAGTTTGCCGACCGTCTTAGAAACTGGGACAATGTCGACCATAATTCTAGCCGCCCGTGACGCGTGGAATGCGCTTATAAATGCGTTTGGCAGTCGGTGCCGATCGGCGCCTTACTTCGACCGGTCGTATATTTATTAATCGTCGGCTCGTTCATCGGACCGATCGATCGATCGATCGCCCGTTACGATCGCTACCGTTACGACACATTATACCCAGGATCAAGTGGGTCACGTTCATACCGTGTCTGAGACTTTACGACCACGTGACGCGATAGCCACTTAGACGTGAGATAATCCTTGATGCTCTCCGCGCGAGACGTACGAACGATCGTTCCGATCTGGCTCTCAACGATTCATAAACGTCCGCTTGTCTTCTTTAATGCATCGCCCACCGACGCTTTTTTTCCCGCAGTTTTCCACGCGCCGAACGACTCGGCGCAATTTAATGCCTCGCGGATTTCAGCTCCTTCTGCGTCTCCGATGCGCTTGAGTGCGTTTTTTAGGACAATCGTCGTCACGTGCACTATACGAGTGCCTAACAATCACATGCTGGGACATTTACAGATTCTAACGGCGCATTAAAAATTCTTTCTTCTCTTTCTTGCTTACAGATCAAGCGAACCTTGCTTATGAGAAGTTGGAAGATTGTATTCTCGCCGGTCTGTTAGGTTCTAAATGAGGAAGCCACGACGGGCACTCGATCATTTTTTCCTCGCAGAGGAATTTTCCGCGTCAGCGATATCCCTCGGTTTTTGCGTTTTCGCGCGTAGAACTTGTACGCAGCCTCGGCGTAATCTCTGGAGTTACGAGATGAGAGCGGGCACTTTCGCCTCCGTGGAAAATTCAATTTGCCCGTGTGTCAGGGCCCGCCGCGGGAATAAAGGCGAACGGGAAGGCGAGATTCGCTTGCCAGAAGTTCGCGTGCCTCCCGCGGATCGTGAGTGGCTGTTTGTGATTTAAAGTCAATAACGAAGCGTGAACCGGGAACAAATCTAGCCGCGAGCGTGCGAACGGCGTTTCCTTTCCTATTCCGTGGGTGGGTCGCCTTCGTTTCTCGTATTGTCACTCGTTCCGTCGATTAGATCCCTTAGGGTGGTCCCCCTTCAAGAAGGACGCGGGCAAAAAATCACTGGACGCCGAGAATCGAGTCCCGACAAGGAGGCGAAAGTCGCGCGCGAAGAATCGAAATTGGAATCCGACTCGTCCTTTTTTCGCTCCTTCCCGAATACGTACGACCACGACGAATTTTTGGTCGCAGCTCGCCGAGCTGTGGGGAGGGTCCTTTAATCGAAGTAGAAAAAGAAGCCGCGACGGTGCCTCACCCTCTTTTACCACCGCTTCTTCTTCTTCTCCTCCGTCTTCTTCCACTTCTTCTTCTTCTTCTTCTTCTTCTTCTTCTTCCTCTTATTCCTCGACACGGTTATTTTAAGCTCCGTGCCACAGGAAGTTTATAGCGCGTACGTTTTTGGAGTCGAGGAGGCGGTACTCTGCTCCCTTTTCAAAGGCCGAGAGAGCAGCAGACGGCGGCGGCGGTGTGCTCTCGGCGATGAAAAAAGAAACACTTCCTGATCACTGCCAGTAGCTCCTTAATTATAGCGTTTCTAATTTTCCTCGCGCCCCGGCCGCCGCGGCCGCTGGCCGAGAATTACGTCGATGCATTAATCGTGCGCAAACGATTGCCGGCGCGAAACTTCTCGCTAGCGTTGCCAATAGGCGACGTTTAAGCAAATTTGCGCGATTAAGCTTCTAATCCGAATATATTTGCGCGCCGCAACCGAAGCGTTTCGGAACAAGCGCGCGGCTTTGGACGAATTAATGAAGTAATTACGCGCCACCAGTCTGGCGCGCGATGCACAACAACAACAACGACAACAACGATGTCGACGGCGAGAGAAGAGTGTAGCGATGGAACGGGACAGGACTTTTACATCGGACGGCGACGAAAAACGCGACAACAGGCAAAATGCCTCTCTTCTTACGAGCGAGTCCTCGGAAACGCTCCCAATGGCTTTGTTGCCTACCCTACAGGTGGCGAGCAAAAATGCGAGCAATCGTTACTCGCTCGTCTCATCCGCGCAGCGCAGCGAGGAGAGACGAGGGGGGACGGGACGGGGAGGGTGGATGAGGAGAAAAGGCAACAACAATGTCCCTCTTTCGTGAGACTTCGTCACGGTTCGTCAGAGTATCTCGTGGAAAAGAAGCGAAGTGGAGGAATTCTCTATAGGCGGAAAGAGCGCAGGACCGGTCGGTTTCCAGAAATCGTAAAGCACGGTTTTTATGGAGAAAGAGGGAGAGAGATAGAGTGAGAGAAGAAGAGCAGCGATTGGAGGGTGGACGAGGATGGGCTCTCGAGCCGGTGGTTCGAGGGCGTGCGAGGGGGGTGAAAAACCATCGCCTAGCATCCCTGCCGGAGGTGGCTGAGGGGCTGAGGGGAGGGGAATTTTACGCGGGTGCTTTGGCGTTTTGCCTCCTCTAAATTGCCGGTACCCGACCATCGATATTTTCGCCTCTCTCGCGGACACAAAACAAGCCCCCGCGCCGCTGCCCGCTTTTTCATCCGCGCCAGAAAAGAAAAACGGGGTCCGGTCTCCTGCTTTTTCCGCGGGTGGAAATGCTACTCGCCAATCACCGGGGTGGGGCTGAATTCTCTTCTCTTCCCTCTTTTTCTCGTTCTTGCACTCTCGCTGCCGCCCTCTCCATCCCTCCTCTGTCCCTCCTCTGCCTCTCTCACAAGCCCCCTCCCCCTCCTCCCTGGGCCACCCTCTCCCATCCGCTTCACCCCGCGGTCTGGCCCAGCGAGCCAACGTCTTTCTCTTCTTTCCCTCCTCGCCGTCCTTCTTCTGCCGTTTTGCGATGGAAACGACTCGACGAAGCTCGGTTATTACAGCGCGAACTCCCGACAGCCCGTTTCGACTACGCGCCTTCTGCACAGAAGCGGTTTAACGTCGGGCTCCGAGAGTCGCCTTAGGGGCCTGTCGTGACCCCGTGAATTTCGGATTGATGATCGTTGCGCGCCCGCCAAATCGTTTCTGGGCGGATCGAATCACTGTTTGCACGATTCGAGCGTGCCTCGCATCTCCAACGGAGACGCTGCATTTTTCGAGCGGCCCCCGATTCGTACTTCCTGCCCCGAAAATTGCAGGACGAGGATGCGAGGCGTTGAGAATCGTTTTGTTCGGATCGGCGAGATTGGCGCGCAGTTTGTTTATGGGCGTACGGGAGAAAAGTGAACGGAAACAATGAGTGCTGCCGCTGCAAGACCGTCGACCGCAGTGGCATTTGCATCATTCACCTTGGGCGGCAGATATAGCAAGGTGGAAAGCCTTGCGACTGCGGTGCGCGGACGCGGATTACGATTTGTAGGAATTTATCGGCCAGTTTTTCGCAAGTATCTATTAGGGCTTCGGATGCCTTTCCTTCCGGATTAGCATTCAACGATTCGAAGGACTCGTCTGAGACGCAGAGTAACGCTACACACCCTTCCCATCAGCTTCCAAGAGAATCCCACCAGCCTTCCCTCTCCCGATTTAAAGAGCCGATCGAGTAAAAGGTTGCAGGTGTTCTGCCCGCAACCTTTACGTGGGCCCCTCTCATGGACCCTTTCAAAATCGTTCACAGTTTTTTCCCCCCGCGTCCGCCGTATAATTGTCCCGGTCGGAGACGACGACGTGTCCCGAAAGACCCACTCACGTTTTTCGCAACAGGACCGGTCCCTTTTTTTGCCGCGCGGACCCACGCGTAGCTCAATATCGGAGTCGACTCCTGTGAAATTCAGAACGTTCCCTCGGCAATCATACCTGACGATCCGTCAATGCAACAAACAGCCAATTGTACTCCCCTCTCTCGCCCGGTTATTACATGATTTGTATCGTTTTATTACCATCCTCTCCGCCATTGTGAGCGCCGACGACGGATTCGATCCTCTCGCAATGTTTGACTTTTGTGTATCGTCCTTTGTGCGACGACGATGCCCGAGTGAGGGGGTTGATTATTTCTTGAAAAAAAAGGAGAGGAACGACGTGGATGAGTGGGATGAGACGGGGGATGAGGGGTGGCAGAGGGGAATGAAATATAATAATAACGTCTGCCGGAGAAAAGGAGAGCGCGCACGCCGCTGTCCACTTGGTTTTGTCAAGGAAATTACAGATACCCGAGGCCGGGGCACGTGGAATTATGTAAGCGGTCGGGCAACGCAATCGGGGACGATCTTCCAATTAAAATATTCTGCCCGTTGGCTTTAAACAGTCGTCCGGCGCGCAGGGGTGGTGGCGCTAAAAAACGTGCAACGTTCCCCGGAGGTGTTTTGCTTCCACGCAAGAGCAGATTCTTTTTGTTGAGGCCCCGGAGAACTTTCGTCGAGCGAAAATGAAAAAAAAAGGGGGGAGGAGGAGGTGGCGGAGGAGCGGGGAGGAGAGAAAAAAAAGAATGGCGCCGGCTCGCAACCTCTAACTACCGAACAAGTTTTTCCTTCACAGAGAGAAAGAGAGGTCGGGCTAAAACCGGCAGCGGCTCCCATTTGCATCGCCGCGCTAGAGAAGGCGGAAATTTCTCTGTCGCTGATAGAGGGATTCGCTCTACCGGGTTATGTTATCGCGTATATCGTTCTCGCTGCCGGCAAAGCGAAAAACTTCGCGAGGGATGGAGAGAACTACAAAAGCTCCGATATTTTTCCGCTCCCCGCCCGGCCCAAGTGCTCTCGGCCGCGCGCGCGCGCGCGAGTCGATGTTGGCCGCGAGGGTAAGCCCTCTTCGATTGCCAGTTCATCGGTTGCGACGAGTTTAATTGTTCCCTGTCCGCCCGACGCCCGGTATATTATGCTATATTAATGCGGCGAGCGACCGTTTAATTTCGTACGTAAGAAAAAGTCATTAGCCGCCGCGGAAAGTCGAGGCTGCGCGCACCAGACGTGTGGAGAAATATTGAAGCGTAACGTCGAGTGTAACCACCGAGCTCTGGTGGTTCGCTCTTCAGTGGTTCTCACGCAATTTGCGCCGAGCCGGCTCGGTCGTAGCGCAAGTCGGGAAAAGTTCGCCAAATCGAATCAACCTTTAAGGGATCAAAATTGTTTGCGACGTTAGCGAATATACGATGAAACGATCGGAACATCTTACGTCATAATTGGTAGGACAACTGCGGTACACTCTTTCGATGAACGTCTATCGTCTTTGTGTGCTAGCGGAGAAGGCAAGTACCGGAGAAATGAAGGTATGCGAATGGAAGAGGGTGAAGGAAAGAACGGTAACAGTTCGTAATAAGGAGCCTCGTAATTTGGGTGCCTCCCGGTTAGGCTTACAAAACGGCGCCGTCGTACGTCACGGTAGGAATTTGACGTGTAAACGCAGCCGGTGCGTCAGTGGTTCTTCGGGAATACGTAAGGAGGACCGAGCGAGGCGTCCCTCGTGCTCGAGGTCGTGCCAGCGGTAGTAAGGTGCGGACTGGGGTAAAGAGGTGAAAGAGGAGGAGTGGAGAGGAGAAGTGTATTACCGTGGTGGTGAACGATCAGAGGGGCGTGCCAGTCGCGGTAATAGCTGGTAAGCTGCGCTATTATGAGCGGGCTGCAAAAAACGTGACGTCACGCTAGGCCACTCCTGTGGTTGACCGAAAAAAAAGTACATTACAATTCGTCGCTTCTTATTGTTTACCGCAATTGGCCAGCGCTCCCTCGTCATCACTCTCTTTCTTCATCTTTCCTCTTTCTCCCTTCTCTTCTCTCTCTCTCTCTCTCTCTTTCTCTCCCTCCTCCCTCTCTCACTTTGTCTCTCTTTCTCCCCAACCCTCCCTCCACTTCTCTCGCTCGCACTCTCTGTTATTGTTTACCAGGCCGTGCTTTCCGCCGCTTCATTATACCCTTTGTCTGCGCGGAGCTTTTATCGTCTGTTCAATATTTATTTCGCCGCGCTGCGCGCGACGCATCGAATTTTCCCGTGGTCACGATGTCATCCTTAGGCGATCGTCGCCTCGGTAGGAGGCAATTTTCTCGAGGCGTCACACTATATCGCACGCCGTTCGTCCGATGAGCCGGCCGATTTCGGATTCGAGCCCGTCTCGTCCTCATCGTTCCCCCTAAGTGGCGGCGAAGGTAATTTCAGTTTCCGTGAAATTGGATTTATTAAGGTAATCGGGCCCAAAATAAATATCCACCCATCATCCTCCGATCTCGCGCACTCCGCCTGCTCGGCGTCGGTTATTCCGCCCGTATCGGTAACGCTAGAGGCTCATCAACCTTTTCTCTGCCATGGATTTTTGGCAGCGAACGAGACCGCGCAGGTGAGCTTTGCATGTTCATTCGCGGCAGTCTCGCCTTACGACGACGGCGACGACCGGAGCGCTCGTAAACTTTTTTATAACGCCTCGGACACTTCGGCGAGAACTATCAGCTTTTTCGAGCCGCCACCGCGCATGCGTCCGCGCTGCCGAGGTAGAACGCTTACTTTGGCCGGATAGCTCTTTCCCTTTTACAAAAATTCCTCGCCGTGAAGAATCGGGCGAGTCGTACGAATTAATATTCATAAGTGCTACCTGCCCTCCGCTGTTGGGACTCCTCCCTATCCATACTTTCTTTCTTTCGTTCTCCCCTCCCCCGCCGACGTTCCCCTCCGCTTCCTTCACGGACGCCCAGCGTCCGCGAAAGGGACGATACGAAACGAATCGCGAGGATTCACTTTACGAGCCAGCGTCCGTTTGGCGACGGTTAACGCGCGTAAAGAACTTGCGGAACGCGTTACGCGCCGACTGCTTTCTCGGACTCACGAAATTAATTTCAAATCGGACGCTGAGTTAAGCCCCGTCGACGCCCGGCGGCCTTCCTCCGTTCCTTCCTTCCTAGGGGCAGCGTGCGTGTCCGAAGACAGTCGAGATTTAAATCGAACGAGCGTGCGACACGAGAGTGAATTGATTCGTCACGCCTACAAATAAATTGCTTCGGTATTAATCTGTCGATGAGAAAAATGGATACGATGCTGCTATACGAGGTTACCGGCCGGCAACCTTCTACCCGACGAAGTTGATCGGCTGGCCGAGCTGAATATGTCGATTCAGAAAGGTTTCGTTACAGCTGCATTTCGTAGCACTGCCAATCTGGTAATCTTTACGGTCACTCAAGTTCACGCAAAACTGATCTTCGTCAATTTCATGAGATATTTCATCTGTCCTACCCCTGAGAAAAGTTAATTCGCACAACGTAGCTCCTTCGTCTGGAGACAGGAGGGATCTGTCTACAATGGCGAGAATAATAAATATCGGTAAAGTCTAAGGTGACGATGAGCTTCCGAAGTTTTGCGAAACTCACGGAATGCCGCGAGTTCGGCGACACTGTAAACGACCTGATATACAGTCATCGCGTATGACACGAGGATGACAACTTGGCTGGCTTTAATTAATGGCCGACGGAGGGAACTCCGGTGCAGGACGGCGGCTTTCCAGAGGGGTTGTTCCGTGGTTGCGTGACCCAAACCCCTACTTTACCCACCTTCGCAGGTGACTATTTTACCTGCTTGCGCGTCACGTGACGACGTGACTTTCGCAAGATTCTCACGAGGATGCCTTACCGTTTTAATCTGATAATCCTTGAAATTAGTTAAATTAATCCTCCTCTCCCGGGTGCAGGTTCGAACGCGCGAGCGCACGCGCACCACGCGATATAATTACTTTCTTCCTTATAATACACGGCCGCGACGACGCTTCGTCGTTCCTGATTAAAGTGCATTAAAATGAAGCCGCAACGACGCTTTTGTCGATGACTTTACGGGGAAAATGAAGCCCGGTCGAGGAATGTCGTTAATGTTGGTCAGATACACGGTGTAAGAGGCAGAAATGTGGCCAGCATCCGAATCGACCACGGTGAGAAATAAAACTGTCCCTATTACCTTCCATGCAATTTAACTCACTCGCGTCAGAATCTGCAGACCGTATAACTCATCGGCAGAGTGCAAAATGTAAGCGCGAGGCTACATATCAAACAATTATTCTCCTGCTTGATTGCATACATATGCATGCGACGGTGCATATAGGTTCGACGTACTTGATTCGGTATGTACACGTACATGTAGTCCACAGTACATATGCATATATACGTGCTCTGCACGTGACCATCGTGCGTGCGTTTGCCTTGAGACACAGCAAACGGAGAAGATGAAGTGCCCTCCGTAGATAAGAGGGAAGGCTGAAATTTAGCAATATTCGTGTGGCGACGCTCACATCCCGTTCTCTCTGTCTCTCTCCCTCTCTCTCTCTCTCTCTCTCTCTCTCTCTCTCTCTCTCCGTGCGCTCGCGCGTTCACTCTGTGCCGGTCTTGAACCGTTCATATGGGCAGCCAATATGGTCGCTATTAGCCCGGTGCTCAGGAGCACTATACACCCATCTCTTGTCCAAGAGGACGAGGATGCGGCGGCGTAAGAGGAGCAGGAGGGAAGGGAAGGGCACGGACGCGCGGGGGGGTGAGGTGAAAACAGCAGGGCTTTTTGGGGCGTAGATAATAGTGAGAGAGTGCCCATTAAGGGCGAATCGCGAGGCCAGGGAAGCCCTCACGAAACTTCGCACCTGCCCTTTTGCATTAATTTGCACGCTCATCGCGGATGAGCGAAGCGGCCAAGGAGGCCGAACCGTGCCGCGACCAGCGCGCGCACCTTTTAATCCTCGGAATTTTCCCTAAACGGTGGAGGCGCGGTGGAACGAGACTGTTTTCCAAACTGACAGAAACTTCGAGGCTTTTAATCCTTTAAACCGCCTCGTGACGATGAACGCCGCGTGCTCTTTGTCCACGGATAAGAGACGCGCGAGGTTATTGCGCGTGTTTGGCATGCGCTTCCTTATCGGCGGTAACCTATATAATGCAATTGTTCGGACGCGCGGACGATTTCATCGACTGTGGGCTTTAAGCGCGCGACGCCTGCCCGGCACGGCGGCGAGCCTGGCCATTTTCGACGATCGTCACGGCCCACGGAGTGGTCGAGCGTAATGATATTACCGCGGAGCCGCTTACGACTTGCGGCAATTAAAACTTCGGTAATTGCCGTGGCGAATTACGTAATTACCGCGACGCTCGGTCGCCGGACCCGCGTGTTACATCGACTGCGAGCGAGCATCGCTATATAATATTTTACTTTTTATTTCGTTCATCTACTCTCTCCTCTCTTCTCTCTCTCTCTCTCTCTTTCTCTCTCTCGTTCTCTCTCTCGTATCGTTTCGCGTCGGACACCATTAACGGCGGCCAAATGCGGCGGACGATGGTACTAATTAAATTAAGTTAATTAAAAGTATACCCTCGACGCGGGTGCCAGTTTTGTTTTTCTATCAAAGTGTCGCAATTTTTTCTCCGCCCCTCAGCCAGCTCTCCGATCGGTCCGAGGAGAATATTTCTCGGCCAAAGGTGACACTCGTCGCTGCGTTTCCCTCAAACGAGCTTCTCAGCTCGCGCCGAAAAATTCAGCTTCTACCTGGTCTTCGAACGACAGCCGAGGCCGTTTGTTCGCCTTGCAGTTCGACATTTCGACCGGTTGACAGGCCGGTGGCAAGACAACGCTATCATTGTTATCAGCCGTACGTCCGTTTGCGATGGCGCGCGCGCTCGCGCGCACGCGTCTGTGAGCGTGTTCTCGCGTTAGCCTACGTCATGCCACTATCCGCCGACGGGTCTTACTGAACACCCACTGCTTTAAATCGCTTCGCCTCGGCTAGACCGTTAAGCCCTTCACGGTTAACCGAGGCTCGTGCTACAACAGTCGCCTCTTTGTCGATTAGCGCACCAGCTCACGCCAGGGACGTGCGGATTTTTGCCAAGTCCGCATGCCCGAGAGACCCGCCGCGTCTCGGCCCGTCGAAAGTTCCGATCGAACGTGGATTGAAGGGGGGGGGGGGGGGGGGGACGAGGCGAGGGGAGCGAAATTTTTGCACGTTCGCCCATCGACGTTGTATCGCCGAATTTCTGCACGTCGCCACGGTAAATCTCGGGGCGAGGAACAGAAATCGGCGCGCAAGGAATGACGCGCGGTGGAAATAATTGGACGTAAAAATTGTATCGACGTGCCTCATTCTTATATAACTTAATTGAAACGTTTCGACTCGTCTTTTCTCGGAAGAGCGCGGCGCGGTCCTTGCGCAACGCTCGGCGACGAAAGGCCGACAAATTGTCGAAAATCCATCGTGCCTCGTTGACGATGAACATCACGCGTACGTACAGTGGGACCGGTCATTATTTCCGTGTGAATATTTTCATCCAGCGGTGATTGCCGTGTGCGCGCTCGTTGAGTCTCTCTCTTTTACTCTCGCTTTGTGTGTGTCTCTCTCCCCCTTCTCTCTCTCTCTCCCTCTCTCTCTCTCTCTCTCTCTCTCTCTCTCTCTCACCGTCAGACGCGTTCAGTCCCTCATGGAGGATCGGCGCGTTGAGTGACTTTTGACACTCGATTCCTCTCGGCTGTCGGCACGTATAACGGGTGCACAAAATCGTACGACTCTCGTGACGAGCACCGGGCACACCCACATGCCACGACGCGAGGTGGTATACGTGCCACGCGGTGGGCTGTTTATATCGACGCTCAGCGAACTTCCCGGCGCTGCTTTATCATTATCGGATGTGACTAATGCGGCGTTTAACGCAACCTCATGTTAGTTATTATTATAGCCCTTGGCAACCGGGCCCCGCTCTCCTTCTCTCTATCGCTCTCTGCTATTTCGCCCTCCCGCCGTCGTCTCTGTCTTCTCTCTCCTCTCTTCCCTCCCGCTGACCCCTTTCGCTCCCCCTTGTCCCCTACCAGCCCCCCCCCCACCCCTCCCCTTCTCCGTCGACCAGCCTCGTTCCCTCTCGCGCGAGACGAGAGCCGCCCTTTCGAACCGACGAGTCCACATGGCCTCCAGGCCCAGGCCCGGGCTCAATCTCGACGCTGGTTTATTCATTCAGAGAAGGCCGGGGTCCCCAGTCGGCAGGTTTTCGGTTATTGTTTCTCGGGCTCCGGCCAGGGGGGAAGAGATCGAAAAGAAGGAGAAAAAGTCGCCCGGCCAGACTCCCTTCTTCGCCCGTGTCACGTCGCATACGCAACGAACGAGAGACGCGAAGGAGTCAGTTTAGAACCTCCGAGCCCCGGTATTTTACGACTCCGAGCCGTTTGCCGAACGTGTAGCTCCGTCCAAACGGTTCTACGTCCTTTCGCAGCCTGAATTTTGTCAAAAAATTCCATTCGAACTTCATGCGCTTCGCTCGAGGCGAATGAGTAACGCTGAACGAAGAATCCGGCTTATACCCTGCGCTCGGAGTTGAGTAGAAGAGGATCGCCTTGCAGATTTTAAGTGTGGCGCTTCATTTTCCACAACATCCGTCGATTGTCTCTATCCTACCCCAACGCATACCCCACGTCGGGAGGCTTGTTTATACTTTACAGCAGACGTCTTGACGCTACTGTTCCTACCGGCCGCGTTATCGAATACTGGCACTACTGTTTACGCATATCCCCGACTTTATCGTTACGAGCTACGGCCGTAACGCACACTCTCTCACTCTCGGTCGTTATCTCACGGCCGCTTCGTCGAAGCTCGGCTTCGCTCCCGACTTAGAAAGGCCGCTCGCCGGCGGCGAGTTCCCGTCGGGACACCCGGTATACGGAGGCGGAGAACGAAAGATAAAGAGAGACAGGGACAGGGAGAGCGAGCGAGTCGAGGTAGCGTGAAGCATCCTCACGCTACCGTGACTGCTAACACGGGTTAATCTTACTTAATAACAGACATGGCGCGCTCTCTGTCTCGCCCTTTGCCATCGTTCATTATTGTTTGCGAAACTCTTCTTGTCGCTTCGGCGCGAGATACACAGGAAGCGGCTGGCCGAGGCATCGGGCCGCGATAGCAGTAATTTCGCCGGCGCCCCTACCCCGCGCCGATCGTTAATGATATATGCAAATTATTGATTCTTAATTTCAATTAGCGCGCCCGGCGTCACGCGAAGCAGAGCGTCGGGTTTCGCTCAACCTGGGTTAGTTACGATGTGCCGGCCGTCGGCGAGATTCCTCCTTTCCCTTTATTTTCCTTAATTATTCTCTTGTAGGAACATAGGTAATTGCCTCCTCGTTCTGTTTACTTTTTCAATTACAGGAACGGCATTAGCCGCGGTAGCACACCGGACGTAACGAGTTTGAGATCCGAGCTGAATTATTCCGCGGCTACCGTCGAGCATCGACATGCTACACATATAACATATGTACACCTGTATATGAGTATATATCTATATACGGGTGTATCGACGTGCGCGTTCGATATATCGCAGATAGGCGAAGAGACGATTTTGCGTGAATCGCCCCGTGCCGATCAGCTCGCTCTTTACGTATATACGTACCTATATACGTAGCTTATATATATATAGACGACGTTTTTATTCGATTAGCGCTGCTCGGCGTGGCTTCTTCCTTCGTTCCAGCGAATCCGCGCTCGTTCCAGGGTCGTTCGCTCGCCTCGGTGGCATCGTCGGGTAGCATCCGTCTACCTTGTCGTCGGTAGCGAGAGATAATCGGGCGCACGTTTGCGCGCGTTAATTCGCCGCCAAGGAAGAGAGAGAATCCGCGCGCCAGAGGGGGGAATTACTTCGATAATAACTCCTCATAATTCCGCATTCTAATTGAGCCTCCCGTCTCGCTCTCGCTCTAATTATTTTAAATTACCGCGTTTTTCAGGCCGACTTCTTTGTCGAAGAGCCTAACTACACAGCGCGCGCGACACGCAACGAGATCCCTGCCTTGATTTATTACATCCCCCCGGTGAGCGGGCGTGCGCGGGCGACCAGGCGAGCATTGCCTGACGCATCCTGAAGCTCAGCTCGCCTCGCGGCCTTCTCAGGAAGTATAGCTAGGAGAAGAACCTTCGAGTGGCTCGAGTGCCTTCGAGAAAGCCCCCGACGCCGAAGACCGAGACTCTCGACCGCGAAATTAATTACTCGAACGCCGCGAATTCGCGAACGAGTGCCGAGACGCTAAGAGTCGGGATTCTACGCAGTAGGAGGCTAGAAGGGGGAGAGTGGGAGGGGAGAGATTAGAAGAGACGGATGCGCACCACCGCCGATATAAATCTGGCAGGTTATTACAAACACGTAATATATGTCAGGGCCCGTCGATACCGACTTATTCACGGGCGAGTCGCGCTCTTCGTTTTAACATCTCGTTAATCTTTCCTCTCTGATTACCACTTCGTCTCTCGTGGCCCGACGATTGGCCGGTCCTCTCGGATCGACCGGTGGAACGGCCGGAATGGCCGGACTCGGGCGAGGGACAGAAGGGACGGGAGGAAGGGTGAGCGAGCGAGAGAGAGACGTAGGGAGAGCGAGCGGCGGAGGAAGAGGGAGAGTGGAGCGTAGCAGCGAAAACGCTCTTCGCCTCCTACACGCCACTCGCCTTAAATCACCACCGTCCGATAATTGAGGGGGTCCTTGCGCTTGCAACGGCACCTCGTTTCGGGCGCACCCCGCGAAATTGGGAGAACGAGCCGTGGCCGCGCCCTTGTCCCGCCCTACGTGCGTCGGCGCCGAGCTTCCGTAATGCTGCTGTCAGACCCTTCGCTAGCCGACATTCCCGAGAAATTGTTCCGCGTGACAAATTCTTTCGACGGAACACTCGATGCTTAGTCTGCCGACTCGAAAACTCTGTCGACGCACACTCATGGCAACCGTCTTCTTCCAGCACTTTAAACTCGTACAAACGAGTATTTGTTGATATCTGTCTAAGAAGGGTAGAGGTTCGGTGTGAACCTCTGTGAATTAACGAATCGAACGGCATCGGACGAAAATTCCGAGGTCGGCTTTTCGGCATTTTTCTCCTGTCGCGAGTCTGGTGACGCCGTCGCTCGAGTTCCCAACGAGCCCGTCGTCGGCGGCTAGAGGATGCCGGGTGGGAGGGGAACAGGACGAGGTGGAAACAAATTGTGAAAGGTGAGGAGGGTTCACCGGCTGTGAAGGGAACGACGCGTCGCGCGTTGGGGTGGGGGGAGAGGCGACGTTCGCATTTTTGCCGCTTTCGCTCCTTTAATGGCGTCGGGCCTCCTCGCAATTTGTTCGTATCAAGCTGATTCCCCGATGCGCGTTCTCTCGACTGCTCGCATTTTCCTCTTTTTGCCCCCTTCCTGCCTGCTTGTTCGCCTGCCTGCTTGTCTGCCCGCCTGCCTGCCTGCCTGCCTGCCTGCTTGCCTGACTGCCTGCCTGCCTCTGTCGATGACACGTGGTCGCGCGCGTGTTCAGCAGGTGACTTATGCGATCGGAGAAAAACATCGGACGTCGCCCAATTGTAATTCTCGATCGCTATCGCCGTGTCCGACCGGGACGACACTTGTCGCGAAAGTGCGACTTTTGACCGTGATCCGTGCGATTCGAGTCATGTATGATATACGTTCACTCCGAGGTATGCCTCGCCATTCGTCACTGTCACGCCGTCAATTGTAATTTTGATATTTATCGGGAGAGAGCTCGCGCGCGCGCGCCGCCTCTCTTGTACGAAGAACAGCGCTTCCGTTGTGCGCCCCGTTCAGCGTGTCGAAATTTCAATCGTGTTCTTCTTAATTACACATCAAGATTGCCCTATCGACAGGCCTGTCGAGCTGGCGCGGTCGCGCGCGCGCGCTCCTCGAGCTGCAAATTGTAGCGCCGATAGTTATCGCGTGTAAATGCAATGAGGCACGTGTTTCGCGAGGCCCAATAAGAGCGGAAGATGCGAGGGGACCAACGGAGAGCAGGAAAGCAACTTGACCGATAACGACGTTGCCCAGTTTTTAATTAACCGTGCGCGCATCGCTCATTTCGATACCGCGAGGTGAACATGCGCTCACCGGAAGATCGATGGATCGTTTTCGCCCGATTGGCAAGAGGACACGTCGTTAAACGTGCGAAACTAATGGATTACGTAGGAATACGAAATTTCTTTCGGCCGTAGTCGCGTTCGAGCTCGAAATGAGTCTCTCTCTCTGTCTCCGTCTCACTTGGGTTGCGCACGTGTTGACCCGGGCGTAGTAACGTCCGGCTTAGAAACGGCGGGATTAGAATCGGGGTCGGCCAGAGTCTCGCAGGGCGATCTCTCACGGAAATTCCGAAGGTTTCCGTAGAGTCGCGTTCGGTCGGGGCCAGATCGTTCGACGCGATCGTTCGCGTTCGGTCGAAAGATCGAAGCCGCCGATAGGTTCGCCTCCTCAAAGGCTTATCCGAAAATCGGCGAGATCCTTCGACTTCGATATTACCGCGAAAGGTACTCCCTCCCGACGGGGAGCCTTTAATGCGTTAACGACAGGAAATGGCTCGACTATGCGAACCGGGCAGCGCGTCGAGTCCGTTTATGGAAGCGACCGGCAAATTGTCTAAGGAGGGGCAGGAATCCTAAGCAGTTCCCCGCTTACAAAGGAGAGTCCCCGGCGCTGCTTCGAGCGAAACTTTATATGAAGTGCGGTCCGTATAAATGGTAGCCAGACGTCGCCCGATGCGGGACCCGTGACATTAATCTTCCGAACACTTTCCCAAATTGTCGATCGACGGGCCAAGCCTAACTCTCCGACTCATCCTCGCCTTCACAGTCGGCCACTATATCTTTTCCCACCATCGCTTCCATTTCATCCATGCTCAATCTCCTCTTTATGCTCGCTTCTCCGACTTTCCGTACTCGTTCTTTAACCTAGTCCCAGCGAAAACTAAGGAACTTCGCCGAGGATCCACCCGCCGTCGAAACCAGACACCAATCTACACACGCTGTCACCGATCTTCCTCAACCCAGACACATTCGCCGCACGTGCTCTTCGTGGAAGATCGAGGAATCCGAAAAGTTGCAAGCAGCTGCCGGGCCCACCCGATCTCAGTTATTTCGGTTAATTGCGCGTATCCGGCATCCATCGGAATTCGGGCTAATTCACGGGCACCCCGGACCACCGCGGTGGATAAATTTTCACCCCTGATCGTCGAACGAACGAACGAACGAACGAACTACCTCTAACCCTCGGTATCCGCGAGTTTGGCTTTCGCCAGTTTTGCCGGGGACATAATTCCGGAGTCTGAAAAGCCTCTCTCGCGGCTCTCACCGGTGGCAGAAGTTCGAGGCGTGCCATGCGGGTCCTGACGCGCGGTTAGCCTCGGCGTTAGAAAAGCAACTAATTAATTAGTTTGCGTAGCGTGACGTTATCGCGCACAAGTGTGCCTAGACGAAGGCGGCCGAAGAGGAGGGGAAATGGAGGTTGTCGGAGGTGGCGACGACGGCGGTGACGGCGTAGAAGGACGCGGAGGACGCGACGGAGGAGAAGGAGGAGGAGGTGGAGGACGAGGAGGAGGCTGTTGGAGTGCGCGGCGTTGCCATACCTCGCGCACGCACCAAATATTTGACGCTAACCATCGGTGAAACACGCTCGTTCCCCCCTCGGGGTTACTAACCGGCTCGAAAACATCGACGCCTCCTGTTATTTGCATTCCCCTAGCCCCGAGCCCACGACGGTGTCGGTGTCGGCCGTGGTGCGGTGACGGCATCGGTGGTGGTGGCGATGGTGGTGGTGTGTGTCATTGTCTCCTCTCGTCGTCCGTCGTCCCTCGCAAGACGCAGGGAACCTTTTTCCTCGCCTATCTTCCACATCTCAGGCACCCCGACCGTGCTTTTTTTCGTTAGCCAAAGCGGATCGCGTTAGTTCGGAAATGGAAATCAGACGCGTAGCCGCGGCAACAATGAAGAAGGGCAGCAGTCGGTTAAAGGAAACGAGCTGCTCCGCGATCTTACCATTCCGAATGCTCGCTCTCTCGCGAGCCTTTCGGCGACCGTTCGATCCCGTGATTATGAGAAAATCATAGAGGACATCCCTCGCGATTGCTTTGCGCAAGCCTAATGCACCTCGGGGCTCTCAATTGGACTTTCTGCGGGTGTTCAATGAGCGAGTAGCAACGCAGCGAGTCCGTGCGGCTGTAATAGAGAGGGGAGGGTGGAGGAGAAGGTTGAGGTTGAGCAGGAGGTTGAGGAGGCGGAGGATAAGGAGGAGTAGGAGGATGAGAACACGGCACGAGTTTTTCGGAACGAAACTCGCACACGGTCGGGCCCCCGGTATAGTAATTTACGAGCGATCGTTCGTCGAATTCCCCGATGATATTCTGCCTCGCGGGGCGAGAGAGGCCTCTCTCTCTCTCTCTCTCTCTCTCTCTCTCTTTCTCACATCAGCAGCGCAAAGCAGCAAGCAGCAGCAGCACCAGCAGCAGCTGCAGCGTTATATCGCACCTTCGTTCGTTTTCTACGTGGCCCGAGAGAGCACAGTTCTGCGGGCCACGTCGAAACGCCGAACTTTCCGCGATCTCTCAGCGTGTTCGGATAACGATCGACTTTTGTCACGGCAAACTTTACGTCGCCCCGAACGCGTCGCTCGTCGCCGATTACCGCGGCCGTTTATAGACGTTCGTTTCGTCCCGCTTTAAAGACGCGGCCTCGACAAGCCCCGGAGAAGCCTCAGTTCGTTCTCTCGTTCCGACTCGAGCGAACGCGTAAACGCGCGCGACAGAGAGAAAGACAGAGAGAGACTTCCTGTCACCTGCCCGTTTATTATTTCCGCCAACGACGGGGAGCCTCCTTTATTTAGCGCTGCGGCGCGCGCGGGACAGTGATATAAATTCCTCCCTCGTTTGCCCCGCTCGCCACAGGGATTATTAATAATTGCGTGTTAGCCGGCGTTTATCGCGACGCCGGATCGTTTCGTTCGCGCGTCGAATCGTTTTCTCCCGGCCAAAGTACAGATGCCCCGTGTCATTTGCCGTGACAGGTGCGTCCGATGGCGGACAGGTGAAAAAAAGTCCTTCGCTTTTTGACGCCAAATCTAGCCCTGGCCCCCCTCGCCCTAGATCGGCCCGACGTTCGCTGCCGTTTGATACCGGACGCACTCGGTGCCGAACATTAATTAACTGCCTCGAATTAGTTTCGAACCTAACACTTTGTTTCGATGAAACCGTAACGCGCGCGCGGGGGCGGCGCTCGAGGATTGATCGGCAGAAAGAACTGGACGAGCTTTTGGACAGAGGGGCAGGCAGCGGCGGACAGCCAGGCAGACCAGGCTAAAAGTGATGGGAAAGCGTCGGTCATTCGACCGGCGCCAATTTCATTTGAGACTCGCGCCTACGAGTAATGACAACATTGTCGCTCGCGATCGGAATTCGATTTTGTCCGTCACGCAGCGCCGGTTGCGGCGCCAATTGCGTTTCATTTTCGAGGATGTATCTTAGTCGGCCATTTTTGCAACTTCGCACTCGATACATTTGTCCGGCACAGGAAGCTTTTTTGCGGAATCGGCGTTGTTGAGAATATCGGATTATTCAGAGCCGGCATGACCGTTAGGTTCTTACGTATTACAATACGCCGATATCCCTTTGTCCTATTCTTCTCCATCGATTACCTACCTTATCTTAATCCGTCCCGCGATACCTTTCTTTCACTTCCGTTCAGGTCATATCGCCCTTCCACTCCTCTGTCCATACAATACCTTCCTTCTGGAATTTTTCTGCCGTATAGTACCCCCTCTCCTGCTCATCGAACTCTCCGTCAAACTTTACTCACACTCCTTCCGTCAGTTGTCCTCTGATCTTCCTCGCATCGAGTCTCGCTCAAGCAGCCTGAACGCTCAGACCCACTTAGCACTTCATCCTGAAAATTTTTCGGAATAGAAGCAATTGGTTCGCCAACGATGCGGACGGCTGATCTGTGGAACGTTCCGTGACGTTAGTCGAATTTCGAACTGCGGTCTTGATGGCTGGTGAGCGCGTCATCGGCAGGGAGTCGGCACTTGCGTCTACAATTAATCCCATTTACTCTGTATCACGCCGACTAGACTTCCGCGACGTGGCCAACGGCGCATCGTTATCAGGCTCGTCGACAGCGATGAAGACACGGTGCCGAGCGATACGGATCGGTGGCATTCCGTGGTTACGTACCGCACCGGGCAACACAATTAGTAACGGTTGCCCGACAAACGAGATCGAAAGTGGTGAGAAAATGTTACACGGAAAGGGACGAGCGTTCCGGTCGAGCGGCCGTTCGGCCAAGAAAATTGCTCTGAATTAAAGTCGTTCCGAAACATTGTCAGAGTAATTGATAGCGTTTCGATCGAGTTACCTTTCTGCCCCTGAAAGGTTCGCGGAACGCAAACGTGTCTTCGCGGCCGACGCGCGGAGGCACTCTGACAGGGCGGAGAAGATACAGATCAAAGGCCGGTGGCGATTAAAGACACGTGACTGTAAAATTAGTAACAGCTGACCGACAAGCGTGGAGCCGAAGTGCGCGCCCGGTCGCGCTTCTCGCGAAATGGCGAAGCAGAATTTGGACGGGCCGTTTGGCAGGGTATTCGAAGAAAATTTCATTAACGATCCTCTCCTGGCACCCGAGCACGCTGAACGGGCCTCTTTCATTCCTCGCCGAGCTCGGCCAGTTACGTACTACTCATCGGAATCCAACCGTTTTCCCCTTATCGATGCGCCTTCATTGTCGGGCACGGAGACAAATGGCGAGGACAAAAATAGATTGCACGCGATCCTGCGCGATAGACAACTCGAATTGGGCATAATACTCCGAATGTCTCTACTAGCTGACGTTTACCGATCACGACGACAGTTAACGTTCTACGACGTTCTGCGAGGCAAAAAACTTGTCGTCGGGCGTGTTTTTACTTCCAGCGTCATCTTCGCATACCGGTAATAATTCAGGTTCAATCGATCGGCCGAAAGAGTGCGAGACGCACATGGTTCGCCGACGCTCCCGACCGTCTGGTACTTTATCCCTTTCTTTAAAAGCGTCCCTTTTGCGAGCTCGCGAAGGGTCTCCGCGGCAGCGGCGATGACGCGAGTGCTACGACGCGGCAGAGGAGTTAGAGATTGTCCACTTGACAGTCGTTGGGCAGCACTCGGAATACGCGGTACTTAACGGCGAGCGGCGCGGGGCGTAACGGGAGAGTGGAAAATGGTAGGAGAGAGGGCGAGATTGAGCGGGCGACGGAACAGAGATGGGAGAAATGTGACGGAATAAGAAGGACGCGGTGACTAGGAACGAGAGAGAGAGGGGGGGGGGGGGGGAGTGAGAGTGAGAGAGGGCTCGGTAGCTTCCATAGGAGGAGGACCGGGCGGTGGTTGCATGAACGTACAGAGTGTCGCGCATTTAGATAATGCGTACATTCTTCTCCCCCTTGTCTCTCCTCACACCTCTCTCTCACTCCGGCTACGTCTCCCTCTTTTTCTCTCTTTTTCGTGTATGCCTCACTCCTTCTATTCCCAACCCCGTCCTTCCCTCCTCCGGCGACCCTCTCTCCTATCTCTTTTCGCACTTCGCCATCGTTCGTCCATAAAAGCTTGAAGCATGCATCCTTTTATCCTCTTATAACTTTGGTACCTTCGCACTCTTCGCTATATGCCCAGTACCGCGCGGCGGATGCGCCGTGTGACGCCATAACGCCGTGCCATTAACAGGCGTAATTGCACCGACCGAAACAGAGAAAATGCGCCTACGTAACGGCGCCGTCGGTCCCTTCCGGATGCGACGGCGTCGCGGCGCTCAAAATGCTGCCTGATCGATCATTGTCCCGGCTACTTGTCGCGCACGTGACCGTCGACGCCTTCGCTGTCACGTTTGTTGCCTTTGAGTGACCACTGTGGATATGATAGACATGGATAGGGCGTATTTGTCCACCATGAAGTATGTTTGTATTCTAAATCACGATCATTTACGCGAATTATTGCATTAGAGATGACAATAGGCACATTCTCCCTATTTTTTCGTATGTGTATATTACGGTGACTTTTCGTTAAATGCGATAGAGTCTAATACTGTAAGACTTACGCTAAATATCTACCTACAATGCAATAGTATTTAATACACTCTACAGAACCAGTAGCGAGAACACAATTCAACAAACGAAAAAACTTACCACCCATACAGTGTTCAACGTTTGATTAACTCAATGCTCTACGACTAGTACATTTTCCTCCTAAAATCCAAGGTAGCGCGTTAGGCTCCTTCGCAATTACAGCGCTTTACAATTTCAATCTGAATCCCATTTAACAGCGAGGACGTATAAATTTGTTCCGCAGATCTGGCCACGATGGCCGCGATACCCGCGGGTAACAGGCACATAAAGGTACATAAAGTCCGGTTACGTTACCATCTCGCCCGGTCTGCCCTGGGTATACACAGATCGGTTCAATAGCAGAGTCCGTAGCCGGCGCTTCTTATTTTCCTTGGCGGCCCTCTCCCTTTCCGCGAGCCGGCAGGAGGCTCGGCCAAGTTTAGTCGCTCGCTCTCGCTTGTCGTCTTCAAAGTTGGCCGCCTTGTTACCCCGATGGGAGCGACCTCGGCGAACGGGCACGATTTACGACGGGTAATTACCAACGGCAGTAGTCCCTGTACTTCTAGGGCCTAGCTTGTATATCAGTGGCGTGCAAAAGGCAGCGCCCCGAAACGCCTCGATAGTCGCGCGGACCCATTGTTACCCACTCACCGCCTGTTTGGCGAAGGCAGCCGTTGCCCTTGCCTGCACGGAAGAGTTATCATACAATTATACTTGCCCACCGCGAAGGCTCATTGGTAAATTGCCCGTCGGTCGGGACCCACCGTCTCCTAAGCGCTTTCTATCCCCCGCGTTTTACGTTCGAAAGTAATCGTTCCTGACGCTCTTTACGATCTTGATGCAGGAGGATCGGGTATTTATTGCGTGTACTTATAAGTACAGTGATGTAACCCATCCACCGCGAGCGGTGAGCGAGGTGGACGTATGGAAGTAAGTAGGCAAGTAAGTAAGTAAGTAAGCGGCAACTAAGTAGGCGGGGGAAGAAGAAGAGTAGTATGCCATAGGTCGAACTGAAATCCTCGAAAGAGAATCTCGAGACCTCATCGACGCGAAACCCGTCGTCGCATTGCCGGAAGCTTGTTCGTACTTTTCATCGCTCCGCATTCATAGAGACCTTCCGCCGTAAATCGGAATCCGGGCGCAGCGCGCAAAACCCTGGCCCTGCCACCGAACTCTTTTGACAAGTGCCCGTGAAGAAATCGGGGAAACGTAATTTTCTCCGGACACGCCGTTCGTCGCCGTCAAGCGAAAGGGGGCCGAGTCGCGTGTATATCAATGCTGTAAAGGCGGTGTCTCGAAACGCCTCGCTAGTCGCGAGAGCATTGTTGTTCGCCATCTGCTGCTGGTAGCCAACGATCGTTGCTCTGACCAGCCTGGAGGAGTTATATCTCGGACGCGCTATGCAACAGCCCGTTGTCGTCGGGACCCGAGCACACTTTCACGTAATTGCATTTCGCTCGCCACACCCCGCTTCTCTCTCTCCCTCTCCCTCTCCCTCTCCCTCTCCCTCTCATTCTCTCATCGTAACAGTTCGCATGGCACGTAGATACGTGCCTCTCCGCCTTTATCTCCGTCTCTCTTCACCTCGACCTCGACTCACCTAATGGTACAGTATCTAGGGCTCACGGTCGACAGTCGCATGCGGCTGCATCGCCAAATTTCTAGCCCGGCTCGCTCAGTTGAGTCAACCGGAATGCTCTACGGACGCATGTTGAGATCGTTAATATTCGAGCCGCCCACGCCCGTTACCGGGACGAAAAATAAGACAGTTTACGCCCTTCGGTTCCCTGTCGTCGACGAGTCGAGATTGATCACTGTTCTTCCCGGCCGCGGAAGGCGAGGTAGGTGTATACCTACTTTGGACCCTGTGTTTCTTCCGTACGAGATTAGTCGATATTAACGGATCGTTCACGCTCGTCCCGATCACGTCGGGCGAGGAAAGTTCTTTCGTCACACCTGTAGACGCCGTGGCAGACGTCTTCACTTCTTCCCCGTCACCTTCTCCGGCCTTTCTCACCTGCGTCGAGGTTCACCCCTCGATTCCGAGAATCTGTCTAGTAGTATCGTTAGAGCGTGAATGGCGCGATTTCGTCTATGAGCCCGACGGCACCTGCCCTACGATTTCGTATTGCGTAACACCGACAGTTTGCGAGAATCAGGGGGAGGGAGACGAAGCGTAGGAAGGCGAGAGAGAGCGTCTCGTCGGGGCCAAGAAACGCAGTTGGAAGTCGATAAGAGTGTAGGTGTCTCGTTTCCATGTGGGCCCCAACGACTCGAAGACTATTATTTGGCCGAGGGTCGAGGGATTCGCGTTATGAGCGAGAAAGAAGCGAGGAAGGGTCCCGTTAGCGAAGGGTCAAAACTCCTCCGCCCCCTTTTTGGAGGACTTTCGTCCCTCCCCCCACCTCCTGATCCTCTCGCCTCGTCCCTCTCTCAGTCCCTCCTGTTCGCGCTCAATGCGCGCGAGAGAGAAGGGAGTGGGGCATCGAGAAGAGAGTCGTGCTTTCTCATCTCGTTCTCGAAGGCGAAGGCTGAAGGCCCCAAGGCAGGTATAATATAACCTCTACCTATAGTCCCTCTCATTCTATCCTTCCTCTCCTTCGCTTCTCTCCACGCCTTCCCTACTTCCATCTTACTCGCACGCTGCACTCTTCCATTCCGTGCGCTTACCTCCCTCTCTTTCTCTCTCTCTCTCTCTCTCTCCTCTCCCCTTCTCACTCCTCCCTTCTACCCTCTCTCGCTGGCCGAGAGGTTATTTATTACAGGTTTGGCGTTTATATTGGATTTACACAACTTAAATACCGAGCCCGACGCGCGCGGCATCAACATAAATATTGTATTTCCTCTGCGTCCTCTTCTCGAAAGAGGCGCGCAGCGCGTAGCCGAGGTTCGCGGCGAGCGAGTTTCACGACGCTTTTTCCCCGAATCCCTGATCGTAATCGCGAGTCCGTGCCTTCCTCGGTGCAGCCCCGGGTCGATGCAGTTCGCGAACAGATGCACACGACGACGCCGAGTCGTCTTCGTCGCAAGCGAGTTTCGCAGCACGGGACAGCTGGGGATCTTCTGTCGTGGCTAGCGCGAAATATTAGACGTAAAGGCAGCTATCGTCCGTGAACATTCGATACATTCGATAGCTTGTAAAGAAGGCGCATGTGTGTAAATTTTCAACTTTGCATCTCAACCGTGGGGGGTGGAAAAGAGTAAAATATACTTTGTTTGGCAAATTGAAGATCATGTCAGCAACGTCTGTAGCTTTGGTGAAGGTGTCCCTCTTGTAGGTCGTCGCAAATTTTTTCTCT
Source organism: Anoplius nigerrimus (assembly GCA_914767735.1). Classification (NCBI taxonomy): domain Eukaryota; kingdom Metazoa; phylum Arthropoda; class Insecta; order Hymenoptera; family Pompilidae; genus Anoplius; species Anoplius nigerrimus. The sequence continues at coordinate 10,397,359 of OU612088.1, read as the reverse complement.
TTGGTTCGAATCCTCTTAGGTGTTTTTTTGTCAAATTTTTCTTTTCATGTTTTAACTGAATATTGTAGGTAACAGGCATCATATGTTGAAGAGACGGAGAAATATCGATTTTCCACCATTTTTCGATTGCGATTTTAGTGGTCCTCTTCTGACTCTCTTTCAACATGCAAAGTCACAATTCGATATGAAGACTTTGCTTTTTGGCCCATTTTTTTTGGCTGTAACTCCGAAGGTAATGCGATTTTCCAGAAACGGGAAACGACTCCCTGCGTTATTCTTGACCTCCTACCAGGTAGCAAAAGGGCGGTTCGATTCGCCGACCTTCGGCTTTACGCACATTTTTCTCCTTACAAAAATTATTTACAATAATTTATTTCTCCTTACAATAATTATAGATTTCCTTGAAATTTTCGTCGCGTGCTTTTGGATAGGAACATCAGCGAAAGTTGATCGCTAAGCAAATTTTTTTAACCTTCAAAAATGGCTGTATCTTCGAAACTTTGCTCGCGCTCAACTTTTAGGATGAGTTAAAATCTATCGAATACGGTGGTTATTAATACAAACATCGATCACGTTCTTTACGGTTTTTTGCGAATCTGAGGGGTTTATCATGTTTTAGTAGGTCCAAGTTATGCCAAAGTATCCTCTATTGATCACCGAATGTCACGTTGTAAAGATAATCGAATCAAGCATGTATTACATGAGGGCTGAAATGTACCTTTGCCCACAAAAACTCCGAAAATAACGCAAATAATCCGTAATATTGAGATGTAATAACGTAAAGTAACGTAAAATAGTTTAACAAATACGACCTAATGTCAAAGTATGCAAAAAGTTTCATTAATCCATGTAAAACAACGTAGAAATCAAATCAAACAGTTTTCTGCGCATTTGGAAGGTCTTATCGTGTTTTAGTAGAGTCATATTATGAAAATGCATCTTCCATTGGCTGCCCAATTGTACAAAGTACTTTACTGTCAGATGTGTTCACAATATTTTTGTCAAGATTTGAATGTGTAATACACGTGCACATGACTATATTATGTATACATAATTGAAATGTGCGCATGATTAAGAGACGTACCTCTGATATTTTTCAAATTTTCAATAAAAAATCTTGGCCAAAACACAAAATCTTATTCGACTGTGCCCTTTACGCGTCTTGCCAATCTCCGGGGCCAGGCCAATGACGCCACATGGCACTCGTATATCGTACTCCGTATCTGACATAACCGCGCTCTCGTGCGGTGCGAATATTTTGCCGTCGCCTTGCCACGGATCGTAATGACTTCCCTCGACGTATTTGGTCATCGCCGAGATATTTACGACTGGCCCGGCCAGTAGCGTCGGACCTCCTCCTGTCAAGTAATTTTTATCGTTATTAACGCGCGCCTCCCTTTCTCTCAAAAAGTTCGAGTGTTAATAATTTTTAATAGTCCCCGTCGGACGACTGCGACGACTCGTGAAAGAATCTTTCAGCAAGCTCGCGCTCTAAGTCCGTGCAAAATCGAGCAATTATCAGCGTACGATTCCTATCAGCGCACGTCAATAGCATTATTCCGCCTCCCGTTTCCAGCGTTACGCACGCCTTCGATCCGAATCCCCGACGCGGAATCGCAAGTGCGCTCGACGTAAACGGCAGAAATGGCCGAGCAAGCGATGCGCATATCGCCCTTTGCTCTTCAGCAACGATGATCTCTCGCTCCCTTAGGCGGGCAGCTTGGCCTTAAACGGGCTCGCTCGCTAACGTATTCCCGAGTTCGCGTGGCTCGGGGAGTCGCGTCGGATCAGTTTTTGCGATAAGTGGTAACAACGACACCGACGACTCCTCCGGACTGCAAGCGGAGCGTGCAAGCAGAAGCGAGTAGAAGGAGGCGGGCAGGCCTACGCTCGCAGCTTCGCTCCCAGCTCCGCTCCAAGTTCCGTGCTGAGCAGAGAACGAGAGTACACCGGTCGACGACAACTTCGGGAGCAATTCCCGTTCGGCTCAGAGCGAGCCGCGCATGTTCGAGCTGTCGCTTGTCTGTCGAATGGTAATTAGGAAGTATACCGGGGCGTATATTAACCGGGCGCGTTGTGCAACGGTATTATGCGTAGAGCGATACGCGGCGCAACACGTTTTCGCGAGGCTATCAAAAGCTGGCTGGCTGACTTGCTTTCTCGCTCCCTCGCGCTCTTTGTAAGCTACTCTTTCGTACCGACCCGTTTCGTTAATCACGTTATTCGTCGCTGGCCTAACGACGCTGCGCCTATTGTACGTCTCTCGCGCCTGGCCAACGATTATAACTCCACCGGGGAAAGAGAGAAGGCAGGAGAGAGAAAGAGAGACGGAGAGAGACGTACGTATTGCCGCAATCTTTTTCTTCTCCCGTAACGATTTCGCGAGAGAACCTTACCAGCGTCGGATAGTTGCGGCCAGGCATTATAATGGTATGCAAGCCACTAAACGGCCTTACGGCAAAAAATTTATCCCATCACTGGTCCCCCCCCCGTCCGTCCGGTGTCCGACGTCCTCCTCTTCACGACACGCCCGGCTCGCCCTATCCGCGAGAGAACGACGCTGGGAGCGAGGCTCGTTCATCATCCGACGGCGGAGGAAGAGGGCATTTAGTTAGCATACACGACGCTGCCGGGGCTCGTTCGCGAATTTGGCGCGAAACGAGGTGAAACCTTGCCAATTTGCGTCCGCCGACCGCCCGATTATTCCAACCTACCGACGCCTCAATGGGCATCCACCTTCCCACCCCGATTATTTACGATGGGATGCGTCCGCGCGAAAGGTAACTATGCGACCCTACTCCTCCCGACAAAGGCGCGCGACTCTCGTCCTCGAAACTGGCCAAAAAATGACCTCCTCCCGGCCCTTGACCGTTCATCGGCGTCCTCGGCGATCGGGGCAAGATGTCGGAATTTTCAGCGGTCCGAGCCTGATCAGCGGCCTAAGTAGTTGGTAAAACGAAGAGAGTACCGGGCGAGTATCAGCGAGCCAACTCGCGTGGCTCGTAGTCGCGTCGGATCAGTTTTTGCGATAAGTGGTTTACAACCACGCCGACGACCGCCGACCACCGACGACCGCGAGACACCAGTCGCGCGGACGATGCCAGGGAGGGGCAGGGGGAGGGGTTGGGGTTGGGAAGGATGAGGAGGAGGCCAAGGAAGGCAGAGTAAAGAAGAAGAAGAAGAGCAAGAACGGCGAGCTGGCCCGCTGCTCGCTCCGCCGGCAACACGTTAGAGCAAACCGGGCACGTATAGCAATCACTCGTCTCCTTATCTAGCAACGGCGACGTACGTGTAGGCATTCATCCGTCATCCAGTAGCGTGGAAAGCTCTCATTTAGCTGCTTAGTCGGCTTTCAGCGGGCAGGAGGCCGCGACTCCCGCGAGGCTTATGCGCGCTTCACGCTTGCGAACCTGCCGATCGACCGGGCTGTCCTTTCGAGGGACGGAAAAAAAGCCGCAGCTAACGACGTTGCCCGAAAGTTTTCACTCTAAAATCTTCCTTCGCCTGGCAGAATTCTTCGAGTTTGATAGGGCCTATTTTAGAAACGAATAATCGTCCGACATTATCTCGATACGGAAATGGTAGGAAAGGGCGTAAGAGATTCGAAAAATAGTGACTCTGAATTTATGTTTTGTATCGGGAAGCGAGGATAGGAACGTCTCTACCTGCATTCGCAACGAATTCCGGATAAGGAAGCGGGAAAAGTGCGTAGCGAGCGCGATTCGTCTCCGGTATCAGATCGGCCTAGCCGATAAGAGCTCGCGCCGATAGCGGGCTCCACGGACCGAGAGCCCGGTAGGCGGACGAGGGGCCAGGCAGGGCAAGCGGGGAGGATGGGAAGAAGGGCTCCGGGCACGCGTAGCAATCAGTTTCCTCCTTATCCAGTAACGGCAGCGTCGCCTCTAGGCGTTCATCCATCATGTAAGAGCACGGAAAGCACGCCTTATTTAGCCCGCTCTCCTCTTAACGCGCGTAACTGATACGCGCTCGCCCGAGTCACAATGACGGTGCCAGAGAAAATGTCTCTCGAATTTTCCGCCTCTCACTCCCCCTCCCCCTCGTCCTTCCTCTTCCGCGCTCGCTCGCTCGCTCGCATTGCGAATGCGAGCGCATAATAGACCGTTTTCGCTGCGAACTCTGCAAATCACGGGGGCGTAACGAAACTCGCGAACTGCGCGCCAAATCGATAACCGGCTAAGTAACGAGGTAGGAAAGCTTGTCGGGGTGTTAATGAAAATATCAGCGAGCGAGACTGAAGCGTTCGATCGAGTGGGCGCGTAACGAGGAAGGAAGCATCATTTCGGCCGCGTTTCGTTCGGCGCGCAATGCACTCGGCTACCGCCGGCGGTTGTTTGTTGTACGCGGAAGGCGTGCGCGAAGGCAATAACTCCGGCTGCAAGAAATCAATGACCGGGCAACGAAGAGGGCGCGATCATTAACGAGAATGTGGCGTGCGACGATGATCTTGCGTTCGCGACGTAACGAGCGTCGTGACGGCGGGTCAAAGTTTTACGAGCTGGCACGGAGTTTCCCGAGGTGGAGGGTAAAAGCTGGGGATGTTTGAAAATGTTGTAAAACGCGCGTTCTAGCGAGTAAGTCTCTGCGTCCTGCCCTGAATCCGATTCGTACGTTCTCGCTCGACAATTGTCAAAGCGTCCGCGCTCGCGTCGCAGGATCGATAATCCGATCCAGAATAAGGGGCGAGCCGAGGATGGAATTGAAGGAACGCACCGAGAGAGCAGCGACGCGCGAGGAGAGCAATTCGCAGGGCGTTTAGAGCAAAGCGAACACGTATAGCAATCATTCGCCTCCTTATCTAGCGACGGCGCCGCTACGTGGAGGCATTCATCCATCATCCGGTAGCGTGGAAAGCACTCATTTAAGCCGCCGCTCCTCTTTCAGGAGCTCGTGCGATCTCCTCCCGCGAGGGATATTCGTGTACACCTACCGCTCGTCTGCTAGTCTACTAGTCTGCTCGTCTGCTAGTCTCCTAGTCTACTTGCTCGCTCGCTCTTCTAGCCTCCTCTGTTTCGTCCCGTCGCGCTGCCGACAGCTTGACTTCGGTAGGATATACGGCCGCGGGATGAGTCGGGATATTCTCCCAATTTGCGCGCCTACGTCGCGAGACTCGCGCCTCGACCTACGCGATAGGTGGTCGGAAAGCGGATCCGGGACACGAGTGTCTTAGACGAGATTCCGGCTCGAGGACTCCTGTCGTTCGTCGCGAATTACAGACCCCAGACAAAAGCGGCGCGTGAAGTTCGCCGATCAGAATTACGCCATTCGGCTGAGGACCTGGAAAGATTGCGAGTCGCACACTTCCTTTGAGAAACAGAGATTCCAGCATTGAGAAAGATCAATTGAGCGACGGTCAGAGAGATCATTTCAATAACGGAATCGTCGGATTGAGCCGTTGAATACGAAGTTAAGGCGTTACTCAACAGCTTTAAGCGGCTAACTCGAGGGGGTAATCGCGAATTGAGAAATCAGACCTGCGATCGTTGAAGTTTAATGCGCCGCTAATTCGTCGCATTAATCTCGCCCGGCGGCAACGGCGACGTCGGCGGCCGGCGTCGGCGGCCGGCGTCGGCTGCGGGCGAGATCGTTTATCGCTCGGCGTCGGACGACAATTAAAAGGTCCCTCATTTTCGTTTATTAACGAAGTTCCGCGCGGCAATATTTAAGCACGGGCTCGTCCCCCCAGCCAGCGACACGGAACATCGGCGAGGCTGGCGTCGACGGGCGGGAAAAATGTTAATGCGCACCGTCGCTGTAACGAACATAATTGACGCCGCCTCGCCGGTTATTTTCGTCGGCCTTCGCGCCGCATATCAGTTGCGCTCTCGACAAAAGGCCGTCGCATGCACGCGCGCGCGCGCGCGCCGCGTCCGAGCGTGCAGACATCCCGAATATTCCGGCACGCTCGAGTTACGAGCGGACGGCGGAGGCTCGTCATTGTTTTCGGCGAGCGGGGTCGGCGGCGGAGTCGGCGACGGGCGAGGGCGTCGTTAAATGGAAATCGGCGTCGCGACGTCGCTAACGACGCGCACGGTCTCGCGGCCGTAGGATAAGAGCCGGTCGGGGGCGAAAGGTGCACGTGCTGCGCGCGGAGGCCCCGGCAGGCCAGGAGGCAGGGTTAATAGGCAGCAGGCAGGATGCTGAAGGCAGAAGGCAGGAGGCAGCCGAGTGGCGACCCAACGCGGCGTTTCGGCCGCTTTATCGACGGCACGACGAGCCCAAATAAACCTCGGATTTATTTATCGAGTCGGGTAACGTAGTTTCGTGTTCCGATAAACTGTTACGAAGTGGCGACGCCCACGTAGAGAGCCGCGCTTATGCGCGCCCGCAGGGCCGTTTCGGGATGATCATCCAGAAGCGAGGAGTGAGAGAGGAAGAGGGGAGGGCAAGAGAGAGAGAGAGAGAGAGAGAGGGAAAGAGAGGAGGGAGCGCGACTCTTCACGGCGCGAATTTCAGCTTTTTCCAGCCGGCCGATTAACGATCCCCGCGATCCGAACGAGTGTCGCGCTCAAAAGAGAGAGGGAGAGGGAGAGAGACCGAGGGTGGGGCGCGGGAGGGAGGGCGGGGGGAAGTCGGCGCGAATGCGCTGCCATTGTAAAATGCAAATTGACTTTAACCGTTAACTCCGCTCGCCCACACGCTTTTCTGCCTCTCGCTCGCTCTCTAAGGTTCCGCCTCGAATGACCGTCGAATTCGCAAAAATCGTCGGTGCGTAATACTTGTCGCGCGTTCCCTATTTACGACCGGGATGGCGATCGTTATTCTACGCGCGACCTGCGTCGGTACCGTTAAGCATAACTTCGCTGAGATCCTTAAATTTCCTTGTTTACTGGTAGCGGGGAGCGTCGATGAGCCACGCAGTCGGGGCTTTATCAATTTTTGCCCGGCGACCCTCTCCGCTGCGATCGAATTCGGATAGCGTCCAGATAAGGATGACCTTGTCGCTTACTCCTCCTCCAGGCGACCACTTATCCCTGAAAATGGGGGTTATCTAAGACTCCGTCTTTGTGGTTACTCGCTCTCGACGGACGATGAATTCAATTAGAATAATCGGAACAATTAACCGACTCCTTTAATCCGGAACTCTTTCACGCTCATTGTCCCGGCACGGCACATCGTTAACAGTTATGCCGTTTGTCAAGACTGCGCTTGACAATCCTTTCCCTTATCAGCGCTCAAAAGTCGAATCTTCGCCACAACCCCTTTGATAGGCCCCTGCCTCGCGAACTTTGTTCCGGAGGAATAAAAAGGGTAAAGCGACATAGTGGGAACGGTAGGGTTTACACGTTCTTCCGGTGAGAGTGACAGATTCAATTAGTGTCCGCGCTCGATTAATCACCGCTCCCGAAGACGCGAAAGTGGTCGTTACGAGCGGTCCGCTTAGACTTGGAACCGGTGAACAATGGCTACGTTGTTGGCGCCTATCGAGGAATCTCGTGCCCCATGTCTTATCAATTTTAGTTCATGCCAGAAACAGCCTCACACTCTTTCAATCCTCCCCCAATAGATAAACTTCATCGTCGACCTTCAGCTACCTCTTGCCCAGTCAGACTCAGTATATGTAGACCCAGGAGCCAACTCGAACAACTGAGTCTGCTGATCTACGCTGTGCCGCAGATTGTACGGCCCAAAAATCGAGAACGAGCCTCGACCAAAAATGACGGGCCCACGATATCGTACGGCCCTGGCTCGCTGCAGAAGAGGAGTGCAGCCAGCGATGCCGTGCTCTCCCGATGCGGCAACATTGTAACCGGAGGAGCAGCAGCCCCGCGCGCTGCTCTCGCGCGCGCAGAAGAGGAAAAGGGAGAGGAGGCAGAAAGCGAAGGGAGAAGATGCGCGCGCGGACCGAATAAAGACAGTCGACGCGAAAGAGAGTATCGCGCGCCGAGCGAGAGACGCCGAAGAAGGAAAAACCTACGGGTCCGTGCGCGGACTGGAGCAGGAGAGCGATATGGCCGGCGAAACGAGGGGCGAGAGAGAGAGAGAGAGAGAGAGAGAGAGAAAGAGAAAGAGGGAGTGAGACGGGACGGTAGGGAAGGAGGGAGAGCTAAAGAGCGAGGAAGAGAGAGTCAGCCACTAGGCGGAGGGACGGAGGAGGACGTCGAACGAAAGACAGCGACGGCGAGAGTGAGACCAAATGAGGGAAAGAGCCGTATCTATGAGTGTGCCATGCGGGAGGAGCGTGTGAGTGAACGTGAGCAAATGCGAGTACGTTCGCCGGCGAGCGTGTGTAGTGGGTGTCGCCTCTGCCTCTGCCTCTGCCTCTGCCTCTGCCGCCGCTGCCGTCGCTGCCGTTCCTCGTTACCGACGCAGTTGCCGGACGCTCTCCACCAGCCCCACGACATGATCTATCAGCGTTGTCTACTACTCTCGCCCTCCTGCCTCTCCTTCCTCTCCTTCTTCCCGGCTGCCTTCTTCTCTCTGCCCCCTCTCCCCCTTCATCTTCGCGCCGGAACGGCTCGTCTCCTCGTTTTCTGCTTCTCTCTCTTCCGCCCTTCCAGCCATCTCTCGCCTTCTCTCGCCTTTTTCGCTCGCCTCCTCTCTACGCTCTCTGCGCTTCGTCTCCTCGTTTCTGCGCTTCGCCAGGGACGGTGCAATAATCGGCGCTTCGGGAAACGAGCGGCGGGAGGTCGCCCAGAGAGAGAGAGGCATCGGGGGTGTGACCTCTTGCTTTCTTTTCGCATCGCGTCCCTTCTTCCCTCCGACACTCGCGAGCCTTCGTGCGAGTGACCGCGCACGCCTCTCTGCGCTCTAATTTCAAGGTGGATGTTGCTTGTCGGCACTGTCGGGGGATGACAATTACGAGTCATACTAATTGTGAACGCGAGGGTGTAAATATTTTTCAATGGCGAGGGATTGGGAGAAGAAAGAGGGTGCATGCACAGTGGTGTTATATCAGGTCTTGTTCGTGGGCTGGAGCAGAGGGGAGGGTGTGGGTCGGAAATAGAAGCTCAAGGTTGAAAGGGGTTAAGGAAGAGAACCCGTAATCGGAGTGCAACTTTACGCTCGGGCTCGTTCGGCGGGAAGGTTGAAAACGATCGAGGGACTCGCCCGAAGTGCATACACATGGCGCACGGAAGAGTCGCAGAAATTTGAGCACGGTTCTGTACCCTTTATCTTCCACTTCGCGAGACCGTCAGCGGCGAAAGTCGAAGACCAAATACGGCGAAGGGGAGGGAAAAAGGCTCGAAATTCAAGTACGGTCCCCGCAGCTCTTCCTCCCTTCTTTCCCGAAGATGAAGGATAAAGGAGCGAGAGGCGAGGGGAGGAGAGAGAAGTACGAGTCGAAGGCAGGGAAAGAAGGCTCGAAATTCAAGCACGGTTCGGCGTCTTTCCTCCTCTCCTTCGGCCGAAGATGACGGGATAAGAAGGACGAAGAGAAGGACGAGCGGAGGAGGGCGGCCAGAAATTCAAGCACGCTCTTCCTCGCTGCCTTCCTCCCCCGGAAGATGAAGGATAAGAAGGATGGGGAGGAGGATAACGACGGATGAGGGGTGAGAAGGTCGAACTGGGAAGAATCAAGAGGAGGCAAGAGAGGGCAAGAAAGAAAGATTAGCCGAAACGGAGGTGGAGGTGGGCAAAGAGGAGGATGATCGGCCGAAGGAAAGGGGAGGTGTGCGAGGTGGATGAACAAGGTGGAGGTGGGCTCGCGGAAATTTGAGCACGGCCCTGCACTCTTCCTATCTCCCTCGAGCCTCTCGATGTGTCCCTCCCGTTCCCAACGTGTGCCCCCCGTCCCTCCGCACCGGCACCACCTCCATCTCCCGCTTCTTCTCCGTTTCTCTCCTGCCAGCTCCTTCGCCGAAGAGAGCGAGTCCCCACCGGACGTGGCGGGCAGCGGTTCTCAACCCATCCGGCGGCTTCCTCCGGGAAAGGAGAGCACACGCGTGGGCTCGGCTCGTTTGCTCGGAGACCTCGACCACGAGGCTCGTGTCACGTGCCGGGGAACTCGTTAACTACCCTAACGACCAGGATTCCACGTGGCCGCCGTGGTCTCGCCGATAATTGGCGGCGGCTCGGCAAATTGCTGCTTTTTCGATATTATATGGGCGCGGACGGGAGTGAGACGGAAGAGTTTCATGCGAGCCGGGCCCGTCCTCGTGTCGGATTGGGGTGCGAAAGGAGGAATAAGTGAGTGTGCACACGTGACGGAGACGGATTTTGAAGGAGGGCGTGGAAAATGAGAGCTCGCGAGAGGAGTCGGGAAATTTTGCTGCTGGACGAAATTCGCCGAGCGAGGAAACGGCCGGCCGTGAATACTGGGCGCCTGCGCGCGCGAGAATGACTGGCGGGCAAAAAGGTGCGAGCTCACGCGCTTTGCGCCGAATCGAAGGGGCGGATCGGCCTTTGCTCCGGAAAAATAGCTGCCCGCCCTCAGGAGGGACAGCGGATTCCTTCATCTTGCCTTCTCTCCTCCTTTTCTTGTTTGAACGAATGCGAAAGCTCTCATCCAGAGTCGGTCGGTGATCTTTCGCCGGAAAACTGCTATTAGATCCTGTTGCGCGAACGATTTTGAGGAAAAGAACAAACATCGACTCGCATCGACGGGCGCGTGGCGGCTCCAGCGAAATATTGCATATTCAGCTCGCATAAATCTCGCAACGAGCGCGCAATGCGGGTCACGCAAGACCGTGCGTCGCTCTGCCGCTCGTTGCCGAGGCGAAATCTATGCGCGGTGCTTGTTAATTCCTAATGCTTAATCAGTGCACCTTATCGCGCGCGCTCCCTCTCTCGCCTTCTCTTTCTGCTCCCACCGGCGCGGCGCGCGCACTCTCCCGCTCGGCTTCCTTCTAATCGCGCGGCGCCTCTCTCTTCATCTCGCTAGGGCCCCAACGAGCATGCCTTGTAAATAGAGGAAACGCGTTGCCGCCTATCTGGCATCAAAGACGCCGACAGCGCGACGGTTTTATACACTTAATTTATGAACAATATACATCTATGCCGACCTACCTACGTTCTGGCACTTCGCTCTCTCGCCTTCTCCCCCTCCGTCTGGCCACCCCAGCCTCACCCCCACGGCCCTCGTCAAACACCTTCAGCACGAAAGACTCACGAGCCGTGATAAGGACTTCTTCCTCTTATCACACGGTGTATCATTCGACCCGTTACCACGCCAGCAATTATCTTTCCTACTCCTCCCCATCCTTCCACCTCCTCTCTCTCTCTATCGGGCGCCCGCGCGCGCGCCAACAACCATCTTCCGCTTCGTCTAGCTTATTTCTCTATGCGCGGTCTATCGCAATTCGATTGTCTCCTGCCGTCATTATGGCGCGCCCGCTTCTCGTTCACTTTGCTCGCTTTTGGCGATCGTTATTGCGTTACTTTAGATTGCAACCTATATATCGGCCGCAAACGAGAGTGGCGGGCAAGAGTGCGCGCATCGATAAGGGAGGCCCATCATAAGTAGGCTGTAAGTGTGCGAGGGGAGCACATACGCGCGGCCGCGCCGTGGCTCGTTGTAAGGATAATTCAGTTTTCATTGAGGTTCTTTCCCACGGCCGTTCGTCTTCTCCCACGGACGATAATTGAAACCGCGGGAGTGCGGCTAATGAGCGCGTTTACTCGTCTTCACGAATTTAACGCGCAAACAGCCGGTGAGACCGTCGGCGACAGAAAAATTACTCTCCCTACGCACTCTTCTGCAGTGACGTGTACGGTAGACGAGAAATGTTTCCTTATTCAGACTTTAATTGCGAATTTAGTCCGGTATCTTTGCGACGCCTGCGCGACGCCTGTCCGAGAAATTAATATAAAATCTCGTAAATAGCGTATTGAGTCTGGCGACTGCAGGTTTTTTTGTTTAGAGGCGTGGAAGGTTCGAGCACCTTCGCGAACCACTCAGGAGACGTTAGAGCGACGCTATAGGTCCGTGCAATTTCGTCGCTTTCCTACGCCAGTGGCTTTTATCGAGAGCCGCCGACTAACTCGGCTTTTTGGCGCATTTTATTATATCGTGTAATGAGTCCCTGCACCTCGTCACGTTGGTGCCCTGCATCTCAAAGGGACGCCCCAGTCAGCTCGCAAGGGGAGAAGGGGGGTGGGCCCCTCTAATGACGGCGATAAAATATGACGTGCCTCGCTCGAGTCCCGGTCTAACCTAGCCTCACCTGATCCTCCTTCCTGCCGAAGGCGGCGAAGGCAGCGATGAACTCGACGCGTTACAACGATAGTTCAATCACTCTCTCCCCCGATAATAAACTGCGCTCATTTCTATATTTCGCGCTCCCCTCTCGCCCCCCACCTCGGAACCGACACACCAATGCATCACTCCGATCGCGTATTCTAATTCCTCCCTTTTCTTTATTCTGTTTCAGGTAAGTCCCAGCACTCAGTCTCTGCCAGCTTCGCCGACGACGAGTAAGTCCGCAACTTCGTACACAGCACGCTACCTTTATCGCGTCATCGTCGCGTAGTCAACATGTAAGTCAACGAGACCAGCGGAGGGTTGACTTATCTTTAAAGGCGATAGGGAGGTCGCGAGGAATGCAAATTTTCGATGCCTCATTGATAAGAGGATAGAGGTTTTCGGTTACTTTCCGCCCGGGCATGCCGGGATTAAAAGTTTTGCCGGGGGCGGCGCGCCCGATAATACGCCCCTGGGCTTTGTCCAAGAGTCGATGGACTCTTAGTTAGCCCCGATAGGTTCGTCAGGCCGTAATAGGACGAGAGGCCACGAGTGGCCGGCCCGGCTTGCCAGAGGAACACGGGGTGGGAAGGGTGCATTAGCCTAATCTGTCGATCCTCATAGATTGCGAGAAGTATCGTGTTCACCCTACTAAATCAATCGGCGCATGTACGCGCCCGCTGCGAGCATGTATCCGTACGAACTTCGAACGAACACGCGCATGCGGAGACGTATTACGCGCACGCCGACTTATTCGTCCTTATCGTATATCTTCGTGGGTGGTCTGATGGAGCAGCAGCAGCAGCAGCAGCAACAGCAGCACCAGATTCCTCCGACTGCCGGTGCGAAAGCCTTTAAGTGCGAGCCGACTTCAATTACGGGGGCCTCTCTATTTTAGTACATTCCGGCCGGTTTTCCTCGCGCGTTTACTCTGCGTTTAAGCCACCGCAGAGCACCTCGCAAATATGGAGCACACGGCCGAGGAACGAGGCGTGACACGTCAACGAAGACGACGACGACGCCGGCGACGTCGATGTCGGCGATGGCGGAGTCGCGAATTTTCGACAGTCGCAAATTCTCGTTAGGGACAGCTACCACCGACCGACTGCGAGTCCCATCGGCGGAGTCACTATTAACTCAGACTTTACGACTGTCGCCCGCGGCTTTACGCTCGCGCTATCGCGGCAGAGCGTCGCTCCCCCTGACAGTTTGAGTGCGATCGTGAAAGAGCACGTAGTTTCAAAGTATTCAGCTCTCATTGCAAATAGAGGATCGATGCACCCGAGAATGTCGCTACGGCCGAAGAGCGTCTATAGCTCTCATTAGCGATACAATATTCCACTCGCCACCGACGAGTACCAAAGTAGGACTGTAGTAGTTCTTCGGAACTGTCACTATCGCATCGAGACTCGTCACTTCGATGCCAAAATCGCCCACCGGCCAACCGAAAAATCTGCGACTTCATCGCCCATCATCGTCGATTTCATCCTCGATTAGCCGCGCTGCTCGAAAGACGTTATTCTTAACCGCATTTAAGGGGGGAACCTGATGGATCGGATAAAAATTTTCGACTTTTTTTTTTTTGCTTAAATCGATAGTATGATTCTTTGAGAATATGTTCCTAAAAGCATAAGACAAAATTCAAAGTATTTTGAAAGATACAGGCCATTGAATAGTTGCGTGTACAGCTATATACGGCCGCGCAGCCGGGCCATCAATGCGTACGGTCCGTTTCTCAGCACCTTAGACGGGTTATCCGGCTTAAGATAGTCCCATTGCAATAGATAAACATGTAGATTTGATACAAAAGAATCCTTTTCGATGTATGATAACTGTATTGCGCTTCGGAAGTTCTGAAGCGATTTATTTCAACCACTTTTTACAAAAATTGTAAAAATTGCAACGTTTATTGCTGCCGGCGTCTTTAACGAATGTTACACCTTCATATTACAAGTAATGGCGGAACTAAAACTCATTATCGGACAGCAATGTAAAATCTACGCTGATTGTTACGTCGCAAAACGCGTTGTACGGTAAGACCGCGGAGCACTATATCGCACTAAAGAGACTCGTGTACATAAACAATTGGCCGAATCTAAAAAAAAGGAATATTTTGAAGTAGAAGAAGGTCTACTTTATGGACCAGGATTAGCAGATTAAGTGTAAGTTGCCATTAACTGTTACTTTTTTGCAACAACAACTTTAAACGCGTTTATCTCAGAACCACATTTTTTAAGTTTGCATACACGATTAAGAAAAAACTATTTGATGGATCGACTTGATTCAAAACTTTTTAGTTACAGACAAGTCCCCCAAATTCGATGAACCACTAAAATTAACAAAAAAACTGCAATTAAACAATTTCTTACGTCAAAATAGAGTGAGATTCTTACGTAAAATTCAGAGTTTTGTGTTCAATATGTCATAACTTTTGCAAATTTCCACTTTTTTCAGATTTTAGAGGTTCATCGACGACAATATTTATCCTTAATTAATGAACTGTTTCAAATTTTTGGTTTTCGTAAAAAATGTTGACACCAGACTGTATGCAAACAAGGGACCTCCGCGGCGCGGCGGCGTAAAGAAAGTCATTTATTATTGTATTTTACAAAATATTTGGGAAAATAAAAATTTATTTGCATAATATAACCTTGAAGCAAGTTACTGCAAAAAGAATTTTAAAGATTGTGTTACTGATTCCTGAGAAAAAAATGTTTGAAAAACAACGAGAAATGCGGGGTATCCATCAGGTTCCCCCCTTAAGGCCCGTGACCGCGCTCGTAGGGGCAGTTTATCCTAATCCGACTAAATCATCCTTTCCCCTATATCTCTCGAGCGACCGACTGTGAGAAGTATCGTGTTCACCCCAATGGGCGTCTAAGCGGCGCTCACTTTGCTCGCGCACAATGGGCCCATGTTGCGTCGATGGGCAGCGAGAAATAGGAAGGGTGCACCCTCTCTCTCTCTCTTTCTCTCTCTATATCAATCTCATTTCTATAGGCCACCGGCTCTCTCTCTCTCCGTCGCACAAGCCACAAGCAGAAATAATAACTCGTGTAATGCTCGAAAGCTCGTGTTCCCCCCTCTCGACCGGCCGAACGTATTAAATAAATATAACGCCCGCGTAATATGGCTGTTAGGAGAGACTGACGGGCGCGGTCGACCCCGCTTGCACCCCATCAATTGCATGCGGTTGTCTATCACCCCCTCCCACCCGGTACCCCAGGCCGCAATATAAACCACTATCCGTTTCGCACGATGCGTACGTCGAATGGTGTCATGGTGCTGGTGAAAACGGTCACGCACGCAACTGCTATATCACGAACTCTTTCTCTCCCCGTTGACTCTGTCTTCCTCTCTCTTTCTCTCTCTCTCTCTCTCTCTCTCTCTCTCTCTCCCGCTCTCTCTTTCCCTCTCTCCCTCACTCCTACTCCCTTTCTCCCCCTCTCCCGCCCAACGAAATAGTGCTCGACAAACACGTGAGCGCGATTTTGTTTGTGTCACCTGTTATGTTCTCGGCTACGCCCGCGGCGATATCATCCGCGGGAGATTTACGAGCCGAACTTGCCCGACTGAACGTGATTACGGAACTTATCGACACTGCGGCTGCCGAAGCTTCGCGGATATCGTGACGCGAGGTTTGCCGTGCGACGGGAAACAAATTGTCGCACTTTTTCTCTTCGTATCGGGTAGCCGGCTGCAAAGCCGGGTAGAGCCTATCTTGTCCAGCGCAAGAAACGTCAGCACTTCACCGCAGCTGCTCCTCCTTCAGCGTCGACCGTCGACACCCAATCCGCAGCCGTACCCCAGCCGCATCAAATTGTATCAATACGTTCAAGTGTACAATTTGGTCCGCCCGATCCTTTTAAAGGCACGGTCGCGCTCGGCTCATTAGGCGACCGGTCATTAGGATCCGCGCGACATCATACTCTCCGCCCACACCCTCCTCGCGTCACGTGCCTCTCATGCGTGATTCATCCGCAGGACCCCGACCTTATCAGCGGCCTATCAATTTCAAGCTTGGCGGTCGCTCGCTCGCACTGCCGAGCCGCAATGCTCAATGACAGCCTTGAGAGAAATAATTACGAGGCTCCTCGCGACGATTAAGATAACCGTGCAAACGTTGGGGAAGCCTATCTCCGCTCACCTATACGCCGGGCGTAATCGGCATCGCCGGTTCGCGAGCGCACGTTCCCGCCTAGACGACGGATCGTTCGGCTTCGCACCCCAAGTCATTGACTTCCACTTGATCCCACGGGCAGAGAGAGGCGGTCGGTATGTATTTCGTGGACGGACGGGGCGGAAACAATCATCGTCCGGGGCTGGCCGTTTGTCGCTGTTACTCGAACGGCCGTCTATGCCGGGCCATTGGGTGCCCATCACCATTATCCACCGCGATCCACGATCCATGATCCGTGAATGGGCGCGCACGCATACACTCCTTCTCTAGGCCCCCCCTTGCTCGAACCCCCGTATCTGCTGCCCCCTTCTCCCTCGTCCGCCCCCCTCCCCCTTCCCTTCCCGCCTTTCGTCGCCGATACGTGCGGTCGAGGTTGGCCGCGCAGGTCCCTCTTCGTGTCCCCCTCTCTTATTTCGAATATGAATATAATATCGCACCACCCCGCCACTTACGAAATGATTTATCAATTGAGCGCCCCGGCAACCCCGGGGTACTGGTGTTGAAATATTATAACATCATTCCCCACGGCTCACCCTAATATTATCCCCCCACGGACGGCCGCCATTAACATAACAATGTCGACCTAATTGCGGCCTAATCGGCGCCAGCGGGCGAGACCCGTATCCATGGTGTTACTGTCTGTCTGACTCGTCCCTACCTTTTGTCTTTCTCACTTCGTCGGCCTTCCATCGCTCGTTTTTCCGTCGCGTTAAATTTCTCTTTTCCGCTCTTCCTTTCGCTCCCCCTTTTTTTTCGCATCTTTCCTTTCCAAGGTCTCTTTGACACTGGATCGTCACGGAGTTGTAGGTGGAGGTTATGCGGCGGCCGGTGGGAGGTTTTGATCAGACTACTCGCGATGGAGGGGCGGTAGGTGAGGCCGTTTTGAAATATTAGATAATTTAAAGCTACGGCATAAATTTGTTACTCAAAGCCCCTCTCTCAATTTGAAAATGATCAAAAATTCTCTTTCATCCGCGGGCATTGCTCTAAAATTCCGTTCCGAGTGCGCGAACGGTAGTATTTATTCAAGAACAATAATCGATTAAAATGGCATTTGTCGGGGGACCTGCCATATTTGAGATTCGAGGCAATTCATTCGGTCAGCCGCAATATTATCCGGAATCAACCGATTAGGCGACCCACTCTCTCTCCCCCCTCTCTCTCTCTCCCCCCTCTCTCTCTCTCTCTCATTCTCTGATGTCGGTCCTCGCTTCGCAACAACGTCGCAAATCCAATTTCACCCTAAGTGAATCGCTGACCGGAAGAGAAACTGCGAGTCTCCGAGCGATCAACGTGCCACGATCGTCCTAACAACTGGAACGTCGTAACGATCGGCAGAGGAAGGCTATCGGCACGAGTTTGCGGTCGCGTCTAGGTCCCTGCCGAGGCCTGGCATCGGCATTGTGGCCGATGCTTTTTTCCCATACACCTCCCGCCTCCCCGTCCCCCTTCTCTCTCAGCATCAGCCGCCCCCTCGATTCCTCTCCTTCGTCGACAGAACCCAGCGTCGTTCGTCCGTCTTTATTTATTTCCACGCCGGAGACCACTTACCGCAATTCCAGGTGGGTACTGCTCCGCGGGGGCTTTTTGCTAGTCGACAATCATATTCTCTTCCTCTTTCCCACCCTCCCTGGGCCCTCGCTCTCCCCTCCATTCGGTATCTGCCTTCCAGATAGCTATTTTGCGGCGCATTAATGCCTCGTCGGGAACCCTTTCTGCAGCCTCGTCCGCGAAACGTCGAGCTTCCCGCGGTGTCTTTCTTGGGGCCTCGTCGTGGGATTTTCTTCATCGCAGCGCAAAACAGCGCTCCAGGAACCCATCGTGCCCCGTCCCCGTTGCCGGATGTCTCTCGATCGTCGGACGTTCTTTCGTCGTTCGACGCGTGCCGGCAATTCTTTCCGCCATACGTTTGTTCGTCAAACAATGTGCGAAGCGTCGGCTTTCCCTCGGCTAAGCACTCGTATACGGCGCGGGGGCCGTAAAGTTTTGACGTTCGCGAGAGTGTCGCGTCATTAAGTTAATTATCGTCCCGTAATCATCGCGCGACACGAGCTTTCCCTTTCCTCCTTTCGCCGCTGCTTTTTTCCAACCCTCGCTCGACTCTTTTCACGGAGAGCGCGCGAATGCATGCGCTGCCTAGGCAACGAGGGCTAGAACGAAGGAGGGAGAGAGACGGTCGCTTCGTTGGACAGAAACGGCTGATAAGTGCATAGACGGAACGAGACAACGAGCGAGTGAGATCGACCGAGAGGGGGAAGTTTGCAGGTGTCGATATGCGTATGGGTGAATGAGCGAACCTGTCGCGCTGTCAACGATCCCTAGACAACGAGTAGCTCATTCGGAGAGTGGCATAAATCGCATAAAGGGAAATAAGGTCAACGTCGAATCTACGTTGTCTCATTCCGAGATGTTGAGTTATACCTCTGACTAGATAAACGATTCACATTTCTCCGGCGCCGAAATCTGTTCACCGGCTTGTAACTTAGACTTAACATCATATGACTATCACGGAATTTATCTCCCCTCTAAGCAGGCGTCTATAAACCCCGTAAAACAGTAGCTCCGCAGTCATAAAGCATGACCAGAGTCCTCCCCGTCTGCAATCCCGTCTAAAGCAGTCGTCGCAATCCGCCGCGCGCGAACTTAATGAATTCGTAATTACGCGAAATTAAACGCATTAAATTCTCGCGGATCTAGGCGGAGGAAGGCTGTGCGATGCGCCTGGGCGGGACCTTATCTGCTCCCATAATCCGACGGCAGCGTCTACGGTCGCGGAGAGGTGCGCTTGTGTGCCCTCGTTTTCGCGTCGCGCCGTGCGCATCATGCGAGAGTGCATCCACGTGCATCCAGACGATCGTACGCTCGCCGACCGTCGGTGTGTGTGTCCGTGCACTCGGCCGCGTCTATGCGCACGCACACACGGCTGCCGCACTACCAACGCATGTGCCATAAAACCACCGACGGTGCGCCGTTTCATTATCGTGTTATTATTTCCCCCTATATTACACCGCGTGCGCGCGAACTTATTCTATTCTGCTCTCGCGCCTAGCAGCGGGAGGGTTGGTCAGGAGGGGAGGTGGGCTCGGGCAGGAAGGTGGACGAGGGGCGAGGTGTGTGCGCCGTGTCATTCGTTACGGCGCTTGATGGTACCACTCATTATAAACACCTCCCAGTCGGGTATTTTGTCACACATCTCCGTTCCGCTCCTCTGCTGGCTTCTTTACGTGCCCCGATGGTCGTTTTTGCGAATTCTTGGTTATGAATCGAGTCTGGTTTGCGAGCAACAAGGATGGTGGGAACGTTGAGGTGGTAGGGGGGATTTCTTAAGGGCGTTTCCTGCGTTCCATAACTGGGTGTGCCCGTGTATCGAGACAATTAGCACGACCATTTGTCGTATCCGTTACGGTCCTAATTTACGAGTCTGAACGGACGAATCGCTCGATGCTCGGCCGTCTCTACTACCGTTAATACGCCGGCCGACGTATGTAGGTGTACGGAGAGCATTAGGTTCGGTTTACATCGTGTCCGACAGTGCATCCTAATACATGCCTACCGCGTCCGCGCGGTTTTCGCCTTTTGACTTTGTTCCCTCGCGCCCGAGATGGCTGTAAGAGCATAGTTAACAATGCACCGCATCCGACACTACTTCCTTCCTCATGGCGCGTTCAATTTGAACCTTGCCCGAGCAAAACACGGCGCTCGGAGCGAAATTTCTTTCGATCCCATTCTCCGAGCACTCCTTTGCTCGGCAAATCGATTTATCTCCCCCGCATCGTCACAATTTTCCTACCCGTGCGTCGCGCTAATTATTTTCTAATATCCTCGGCGCGCGCGCACGCGCTTTTACGTCTCTCTTTGAGCATTTTGACCGAGCGCGACGGCCGTAGCCCGGTTAATTTCGTCGACTTTCCCTTAACGTCGAGCGTCGGAGGCGCACGATAAATTTTCCCGGCCGCGTCACCCGCGATTTTGCGGGAACCCGTTAACGTTCTGCCCGTCTAGGGCCGGGAGCCGAGTTTCAGCCTCGGCGGAGAGCGCCTGAGCGGCCAATCAGGATTCTTTAAACGGCGGCCCGGGGGTTAATTTATTATTTCCGCGCTCGCATACCGACACGAGCCCTTGCCCGCCAGGCACCGCGCTCAACGACGTTTATATCTTCGGCGACGTTTACGATGACCACCGGACACGCTCCATCCTAGAAACCTCGCTCCGACGAACGTTTACCTTCTCCGCATGACGTTCCGCGACGGTACAATGTGCGACTTGCCACGGACCGATCGTTGCTTCTCCAGATTTTGATTTAGCATCAATGTAACTCTACATCGCAATAACACGAAAGTTCTGAAATTCAATTTGGAATGATGAGGCTGAAGCGTGGGAGCAGAAATGAGAGTCATTTATATCGGTAAACTTTGTTCTCTAGACACTTTTATTCTAGCGGCGATCAATTGCACCTTCTCACCTTTAACGTTCGATGCATTCCCGCATTAATTCAGTGTGACTCGATTGCCATCGTTACGGTCGCGCGAAAGTTTCAACTATGTAGGTTCGCGGCGGAGTATGTACATTTTCTGGGCCACGACTTGAGAAACGAACGTCCGCTCGCGCCGGTTGTTAGATATCGATTCGACGCGATGTTAATTATGTTATAGTCGCGCTCTAAGTTCTCAACTCCCGGTTTTCGCCATGTTCGCATACATTTTAAGGGAGGCTAGGGGCCCGACGACGGGGGTTGTAGTGTAACGACAGAGTTGATTGGGTAGTAGGGATATCGATGTACGGGCACACCGTTGTGACACCATCGACGGTGGACAGACGGTGTACGTGTGCGCGGATAATGGATGTAGGGGAATACAGTCGGACGTATAAAGACCCCACGCAGGAGATACGACGGAATGGAGGTCATCTCTTCGCTACCACTGCTCTCAACCCCCTATTCCCCCATTTCTCTCTCAATCTCTATTTCTCCTCGTCTCTCCGCGATGATTTCTCTGTCTCTCTCTCTCTCGCTCCCTCGCTCGCTCTCGCCCAGTCCCGTGTTTATATATAGGAAGCAGAAGATCAAAGAGCGAACCTTCGCTTAGCTTAGCATCAACGCCGCTTCGCTTGGGGAACCGGCCCATCGTCACCGAGATAGGTTGGATGCTGTGGGCGATGGTGGCGTGGTAGTGCCTCCGTTGCAGGACGAGAGAGGGGGGAGGGGCGGCAGGGAGCGTTACCGATATAAATGTTACGGCAAGAGAGAGAAAGAGAGCGAAGGGGAAGGAGAGGAGAGCAGCAGACGGCGGGAGCGGAAGACGAGAAAGAGAGGAACAAGTAAATGCTCGCCGGAGCCATTGATCTAACGAGTTGCATACACTCGTGTCCGAGAGATCTCAAAACTGAAAGCAAGCAGCGCTATGTGTGTGGCTAGCGGTCGGACGCACAGAATTTCTTCGACTCCGTCCGATCGCTCCTCTGGAAGCTCCAACCATCGCGGATTTCCATGTCTTCCTTCCCCCCTATCTCTTTATCACTTTGTCTTTCTCTTTTTCTATCGCGGATGTTCATCTAATTCCGATCGTTTTAACGAAACGACTCGCGGCGTAATTAACATAGTATTCGCGATTGAATTAACTCATAATGGGATTATGTCGTGTGCATTCCACGTCGGCTCGATTATACTGATATAAATGCGCGACTCGCGAGGACGGAGGACGGTCGCTAAGGGCGGTTCAAATTGACGTTTATCCACTCGCTGACCGTGATTCGGCGAACCGGCCCGAAATTGGCCGCCGATGACGATTGCGCCCGCCAAAAAGTACACCGATAATATCAACATCCGGTAATTGACGGCCACGATGAACGAGTCAGATATTAACTGCTCGCCCATCCGCGTATTCTCTCTCTCTCTCTCCCTCCCTCTCTCTCTCTGACACATTCTACATCTCCATCTCTGTCGCCTATCGACGATGTCGAAGCTCTCGCGTAATACGGAGGCTTATTAAATCGTCGAGGCCGTTAACTGCCGCCCCAGACTCGCGCCATGTAAATTGGACGTACTTTACGAGCGGCGATGAAAGTGCAAACGCGCGCCGGGGTTGCCCGTAAAACTCGAGGCGTTCGGAGCCGATCTTCCGCTCGCACTTTTCGCGCGTCGGCGCCGCTCGCACTTTTCGCACGTCGGCGCCGCACGCCGAATCGCGCGTCTATCTATTCTTCATCCGGTCGCGCGCGGGAGCTTCGACCGTTCGACGTTTCGATTCCGACGATAAACTGGTTCGCGACGTATCATCGTTACTTATACACTCTGCTCTCTTCAGCCGCGCCATAACGACTTGAAAACGACATTACGCGATTATCCTACTGGAAACTATTTACTTATAGACCGCGTATCGCAACGTAAGTGCAGGGCTTATTTATAGCGCTCGGGCGCATTCGAGTGCGGCCCGATAACGATCCGCTTCTGCGGACGAACGTGGATTCGGTTGCCCACTCCTGCCACTTTGACTCGAATCTTTCTTCGATGCCGATACGCGGCTGATACCGACCAGATAAGACGAGAGAAAGAGAAAGAGAGATAATCTTTGAAAAAGAAACTTCCGACGCCGTGGCGCGAACAGGCCGAATATTCGAACGAAGCGAAACTGTTACGTCCTCGAATTAATCATCGGCCGCCGAATTTTCGCGGGAGGTGCAAAATGAAAAAAGTGCCCGACAGCACAGTAGGAGTGGAAGGGTGGGGGAGGGGGCGCGAAACCAGTACACATGACCCTGGCGGGATTGAAACAGTACGAGGGCACAATCGTATTAACTTTCGAAAATAGAAACACCTCGTGTTCTCGGCTGAATAACTGGCGAACGACGTTACAGTGATGGCGCCTGGTCGAGCGGGGGTGCGCCTGCGTCGCCAGGTAATTAATGTAATCACGCTGAAAAATAATTCGATATCGAATTTGACGCGCCACAAAGGGAGCGCGGATAACGCGGGGGGGGGTCAGGGCGGACGTGGTAGGCGGTGGGGTAGGTGCGCGCTGTGGAGGGGGAGGAGGGATGAAATACACGGGTGCACGAGGCGCTCGGTCCGCGAAATACGAAGAGTTCCATTGTGTTGATCGCGCGCCACCTGTGTAGGGGTAACCTAATATCGTTAAACAATGGCGGTCAAATGCCATGGCGTGCATTTTCATTGTGCCTCTTTCACGTTTCGCGTATTTTCTGCCGTTCGCCGCCTGCAAGGCGGGATGAAGTCCGGATGCGCCAATTATAAGACGAAGAAGAGAATGGGCATTGAAAGTAGAATCGAGTCGGCGTGTGGACGAGCGTGCGTGAACGCATGCACGGCCGCGTGTAGGTGGATGAAACGTTTTCAGAATGCCTTTGCGAAGGGTAAAGTTTGCCGGCTGCCTCGCGGGACACCCTGTACACGCGTCCGCATACGGATAGATGTGCGTACACGGACACGTATCGGTGTGCGTAGAGATAAATACATACAGCTAGATCGCAACGACGTGCTAATTACACGATGTTCCTTGTAACGAGATGCGGGTCTCCCGAAGGGGCTGCCCTTTTCGTATCGGATGCCAGGGAGTCGAGACGGAAGGAGGAAGGGCCAGTCAGCATTTGGCGGGTTCCTGGTAGCCCCTCACCCCCTCCCAGCTCCTTCTCCCCCCCACTTTCTCGTCCGCCACTTAAGCCGTATCCATTCTCGTCCACATGGTGTGTTTTTCCTCCCCCCTCCTTCCGGCGCGCCGTTGGCGGGCTCGAAAATTCACATTTCGGCCACACCGAGATCATAGGCTCCGGCCGAGGGGACCCAAAACGGCATCGACCAGGTCAACCTGGCCCCACCGGCTCCTCGTAACTGTGTAATTTATAGCGGAAGGCCCCCCCCCCCCCCCATTCCTCCCCTCCGCCCTTTCTTTCCGCCCATTCACTTCGCCGACGTTCGGTTCGCCCGATTCTTACCCCGTTCGCTCGCCACTTTTTGCTTCTTCCCGATCTCTCTACCTGTACGTCCCATTCTGTCTCTCCTCGATCCCTCTTCGTCCGTTTCGAATTCAACCTTCCTTCCGCGCAGTGTCTATATTTTATACAATTAATGTCCGCTGTCAGGACTAGTTTCGGCCCTGCCAGGAAACACGGGAGAGATCGGCTGGGTCGTGCGAGAGGAGCGGGAGGCCTCGTCGCATTATACCGCTGCCGGCGAATGGTTTCTGCACACACGTCATCGATTCTATAGCCCCGTGTCGTCCGGCGCACCAGTACGTCTGCCTTCTTCACTCGAGTTAAGAGCGCGCGACCCGATTTTTATTGCCGGCGGTTCCGAACCGTGTCCGGCTCGGATGATGTCAGTCTCGTTATAAGCTGCTACGCTCGCACACTCACGCACGGACGCGCGCACGCACGCACGCTGGAGAGTGGCCTGGCCGGCTGCCGCTGTCACGTATTCTTTTCCCGCGTCCGCCGACGTGCCTGATAACGATACATCGCCGCGAGAATTGAGCGCCATACTCGCAGCGGCGTGCATATTAGATTTATATCGCTCGCAGTAGTCTCTCCGCGAACTGTTACGCAAGACTCGACGACGGGCTTATCCTACAAACTTATCGAGCGTTGCATACATACATGGGCACCCACACGGAGGCAGGCGCGGTGGGTCAACTTGGATCGTCGCGAGCCTGAGAAACGGATCGGGCATTTAGCGACACTTTCGCCAAAGGTCAGCCAATACGGCCTCGCTCGACACTCGGTAGCCGGAATGGAGGGGGGGTCGAGGTTCAATTTTTTCTAAAACCATCGGGGCGATGCGACGGCAATTTCGCGTTCGAGGGAACTCGCGGGAGAGCGAACGATGGCCCCGGGGGTCCACTCGACGTTGCGTACGGACCTGAAAGCGTCCTCTCGTAGCCGACAAACAACCTGCTGCTACTTCTGCTGATGGAGACCGCGTATTACCCTCTATTAATATCATAATATAAACATAACTTGTATGAGCGCGAGTCAGCGAGCCAATAACGCGAGCGAAGTTATGAGAAGTGAAGGGGAGCGCGGAAGGGTACGACGAGAGCAGAGAGGGAGGAGATTAAGAGTGAGCGAGCGAGAGAGGTCGGCGGGGGGAGTGAGAGGAGGGTAGGGGAGGGAAAGGGAGCGAAAGAGCGCGAGCGGTATTCCACCGCAGGGACGAACAGTTCAGGGCCGCTAGGTTTTGTGGGGTCGCATCAGAAAGGGGCGCACGGCTAGGGGGCAAGTGGCGCGTGATGAGTAGGGGTGTGTTACACGCACATTATGCGAGATCCTGGCCCTCTTTACAACCCTGATCCTGCGCCGTGCCCCGCGCGACCCTCGCGCGTGTCGCTCGCGTCTACCGTGCGTGTATCCTCGACTCGTGTCCCTCGCCACGGGTCCGTCCCACACCGTAGTCGGTTTTAGATATCGACGGGGCGGAGAGGGTTACCCGGCTATATCGGGTAATCGTTCCTACGTCAGGCACCCACATCGACCCCTTCGCTCCATTTTTTTCCCTCCCTCCCGCCTCCTCTACCCCCCCGCGCGCGAGCGCCGATCTGTGTGAAACGTCCATCCGTCGTCCGACTTCCCGCTTCCGGGACACTCTGGAATTCGAGCTAGTGCAAATTGCAGGACGGCTCCGAGAGACGGGCTGTAAGGAAATTGCTTCCGTCGGCATTTATCCGCCGGGCTATAGACTACGCCCGGGATATCATTATCGGTTTAACGTTTCATTCCCCCTGCGATCTTACGATACTCGCCTCCGACGACCGGCGACGAAGCCTGGCGCTGGCAGACCGGATTATTCCACCGCGAGCGAGACCGTAGGCTTTATCCTCTCGCGGGGGTGCGGCGCTCATGCTTTTTCCAGGTTCCGCGGAACATCTTCCGCGATCGCTCGGAATCCCGAGTATCTTCCTACCTCTGTTGGCTCGCCCGGGATCACGGCGTCGGCGTCGTTTTCTTCGCGGCTAATAGGAACGATAGAACGGCTTGCCACGGGCTGATAATAGCTTGCGCGCAACCTTATCGCGTAACGAAGTCTCGTTAGGCACCAGCGGTGTTACTACGTTTCCGTAAGTAACGTCCAACCTCCATCTTCCCCTTCCTTTCTCTCTGCCTCTTCCTCTTCTGCTCCCCACCGACGCCCTTCATCCTTTACTTCTCTCGCCCCTTCCAGCGCATCCCGTCTGCCCGCCGCATTGTACGAGCACAATGCATTACGGCGCGTTAATATCAACTCCGCGTTTCTCGTTTTTCGCCTCCATTACTCTTATCCCGCTATCGGCGCGCAACCATTAAGGGCCGGCCACGGGCGAGATGCGCTTCCGGTTTTCTGGAAGAAAACGCCTCTCTCGGTCGCTCTCCCTCGCGACCGTGTACTCACCTCCTCCCACTTCGTTTCGTTCACTGTCCTCGTCGACTTCTCCGCGCCTCGCTCGCCGGCCGCGACTCTCTTCTCGCTCAGCATCGGCAACCGCGCCCCACAATTTAGCACGTGCGTGCCGTGATACACGTGCGATCGCATGTGTGTGCATCCTTGCGCGCTACCCACGTCCGTTTGTGCACATGTACCCGCCGCCGCTGCCGCTGCCGCCGCCGCCACCGCCGACGCCGCTGCCGCCGTCGCCCACCGTACAGTCGGATTCACAAGTTGATTTGCGAGCGCGCACGTGCGACGAACAAGATTCACTTCGCCGGCCTCTTCGTGACGCGACGTTCGCCGACGTTCGCGGCCTCGGATGACCCGAGCGCATCGTGATGCGCCGCTTTAATGTGCGCCCGGCCGTCATCGATTTGTTCCTTTTTGCGCACCCGAGAACGTGCGCCGATCAAAAGGGGGCTCGGGGCATGGCTTCTTCGCTCGAGGACAATGAATTTGGCTGACGACAGTTTTCGGCAATGCCCGATTTTCTCGCGTGCCTCGAAAGATGGCTAGTGGAGGGACATTGGATGGTACGGCGGACGGAGCGTTGATTGGAGCAACTTACAGTTTGCGAGGAAGGTCTAGCATCATAAGTTTCGGTGGTAGCCAAACCCCCCCTGTCGAGCCCTAACACTTGATGGGACGTGAGCGTGCGCAGGCGCGCTCGCGTTGGAAGGCTTAAAATTGCGCGAGCAAATTTAATTGGACAAACGAAGCAGATTTCATTGCTACCGGCGGGCGCAAATACTTTTTGCCGGAAAAAAAGTTGACACTGCCGTGTGCACCCTTTGTAGCCGGGCTCTTTGGAACCACCCAGTATATAAGGCCGCGCAGTGGCGCACTTGACTGTAGCACGCACTCCATACACGCAGGGGTTGAGGGTTGCATACGTTGCGGTATGGATTAGTTAGGCGGACACAATAATTTCGCCAGTACCCACGAGCGATACTCCCTTTCTGCTTCCCTCTCTTCAGCTCCCCGACTCTCTCTCTCTCTCTCTCTCTCTCTCTCGCTCTCTCCTTCTCTCGTACTCTCTCGCTAGCACAGCACGCACACGCTCCTTTCACCTTCTCCTCACCTTTCCCTCCTCCTCGTCATTTTCTCCAGTCTAGCCACGGCACTCCGAGGGTGTTCTCCCCTCGCGAAGCCAATGCGTAACACCCTGTACTTGGCTGCCCACTCGTAATCTCAATAAATATGAACGCTAATACCGCGGAAAGTGCTAAACGGTATTATCGGCCGCCATTAGCGTCGTCGACAAAACGCGAAAATTCAGGCAGCCGCCCCCTGCCAGCCGTACTATAATCCCCGACGTCGATTATTCCGCCGGCACGTCGACTCCGCCGAGCTAATGTCCGTATTTAGAGCTTGCGCACCGTAAACAGGAAACGTGGGAGATGCGCGCTCCTGCCAATTGACGCCGCCGCCTGAATGGGCCGCCTCCGTCTCCGAAAATACGGGGTGAATTTCCGAACTAATAAGTGGAGGCGCGCGCACTGTCTCTCTCCGTCCATCTCTGTCTATCTCTGTCTATCCCTGTCTTCGCAGTTTAGAAACAGGCGGAGGCAACTGACCCTCCGTTGTCCCGACACGATTCATCCCAGTTTATTTTCGATTCGCCCTTACTTAGGCCGATAGCAGTCCGTACCGGTCGTATTTTTCCTATTTCACCGAGTCTGAAACCCGAGTCCGACTCGCTTTTAACTCTCGAACCTCATTCATCCGCCTGCCATTCTCGCCCAGCGTCACCCATCCCTCCGCCGTCCGCGAGCATACGCGCAAGAGTATAATTTTCCCAATGTTTCCGTACTCCTCTATAACTATGACTCCGTGGGTGCCGAAAATAAAAGCGGCTGCCGCGCCCGGTTAGAAAGAGCTGGTTAGGCAGCTGGGTACATTTGTTCCATACGCGGGGCTAGACTTCCGCTTGATAATCTTCATCTGGACGAACGTGACAGTGCACGGATACAGGAGCGAGCTCGGATGAAGGGAACACTCTTCCCTCCCTCCCCGCCTCCCTACCTCCCTTATATCTGTCCCGGAACCCTCATCCAACCCCTCGCCCCGGAGGGTCCGAGAACGGCCGAGTAAGGTTAGACGCTGAAGAAAGAAAGACGGATGAAAGTGGGGGAGAACCCCTGCCCACCCTTATTAAGATTCCAGCTGTGGAATTCTACCTGCGCCGAGCTCGCTACTGGTCTTAAGTAAATAAAACACGACCGAGCCACGTCGCCTCCGCAGCGGCTTCGCTCCGCTCTGCTCCGCTGCGCTTTTCTCTCTCGCTCCGACTCTCTCTTCCTTTCTTCTCCGTCTCTCTTCCTCCTCTCCCTTCTCCCTGCCCTCTCTCCGAGCCCTCCGAGTTAGCCGTGCAGCCTCCCGCCTCTCGCCTCCTCCGCTCATCTCGCTCCTACTCTCTCTTCCTCCTCTCCTTCCCTCCTTCTCTCTCGCTCTCCTACTCTCTCCTACTCGCAGTTCGTTGCTGTTCGACGTTGCTGTTGGGCCCCTGCTGGCCAGCTCGCGACGATCCTCGTCCTCGGGGCTTGCCTCGCTCCTGTTGCTCCTGCCTTCCTCCGACTCGTCCACGTCTCGTTTTCTCGTCCATTATTACGGCTGCTTTGCCTGCGCCTGCCTCCCGCTCTTCCTCCCGCGCCTCTACCTCTCCCTCTTCCTCTCCCTCTCCCCATCCGCTCCGCTCACTCTCGCTCCAAGCATCTTTCTCCCTCTCTCGCTCCCTCTCTTTCTCAGTCTGGCACTCCGTTAAAGTTTCTCTCGCTCCCGCGACCGGCGCTTACGCACACAGCGTCGTTCAGCGGAATTCAGGACTTCGATTCGTCCCGATCGGGCGTCAAGGACACCGCAGAGAATTCCAGCGCTTCGGTTTCACGTTCGGCGGACGAGGAACGCGTATGGCGCTCGTTCGCGCATCGACGTGTTCGACGACGAGCGACGTCGAAACGGTCCTTCGAAGGCGCGGCACGCTTAGGCGACTCGAGCTTTCACATTGTCATCGAGCCCAGTAAGCGGCCGCTCGGAGGCGAGCTCTCGCGCGCGCGCTCGCACCAATCGTTCTCGTATTGAAAGTCAAAGAGGACGCCTCTCGCTCGCGGAATCCCCAATGGAATCTGCTTTACGACGAGCCTGGCACCCGGGCAAGCCCGTCGTTCAACTTTCGGCAAATCCTACGGGGCTCCGCCGGCGAAACTTGCAAATTGGGGATTATCATTTGCGCGCGAGAGAGGGCGGCCGGCAAAGAAGCGAAAGTTCGCCGCGAAGATGTCCGAGAGCGATCGTCCGCTCCTGTCGCTCGGAAGTAATTGGCGAGCGTCGCCAGAAAGGATTAGCGCTGGCCCACCGAGATGTACACCGGTTCATTGATCGGACTCTGTCGCTTCGGCTGAGAAGTCTGTGAAGACTGAGTCTCGAATCCGGCGTAGAGCGCGGAGTCGGCGTATCTGGGGAGCCAATCGTGATCGAACCGACGTTTTCTCGCCCCGTTCGGCGCGGGTCAGGGCGGATCGAGGCGCGGATCGGGGAGTCGATCGGGGAGTCGACCGGGGAGTTGATCTAGGAGCTGATCCCGAAGCCGAAGCGGAACACGTGTCGCAGTGCGCGTCGGTTCCGTGGCCATATCTGGGCGGACTTCTAGAAGCATGCCGTTTATCGTTCCCCGGAGACCAGCGTCGACTTAGCAGCGCTCCGTGGCGCGCATCGGTTCCCGAGGATAGATATCAGGCCTGGAAGCGAAAAGAGAAGGATGACGATGACGACGAGGCGGCGGAGGAAGAGCGAAAGGGGTAGGAGGCGCGAGAAAAAGAGGAGAGCAGGGCGAGGGACGGGAAATACCAGTCGGCGAGCAGGACGCGGTGCGTTATATGCTGCCACGCCCGAGTAGTCCAACTGAGGCGATGACACACAACCGCGGGGCTTGTTATTCGTCACGGTTACGTGTTACGGCAGCAGCGGCGGTAGCGGCAGCACTAGCAGCAGCAGCATCAGCATCAGCATCAACAGCAGCAGCAGCAACAGCGGTAGTAGCAGCCGGCACCGACGTCGTCGCTTCTACGTACCACTACTCACCGCAACACACAGTCCAGAGGGCCCGCAGTCGTCGTTGTCGGCCTAGGGAATGGAAGCTTCCATCCTCCGCCCCCGTTGTGCGACAGTATCCCCGGGAACGTTTTTAATATTCCTCCCGGCGGTGTTTGTGCGCCTGTCATTCAAGGATTCCTACGGCTCGGGGTGGAAAACTGGTGAGGAATGGAGGAGGAGGAGAAAGGGGTGCGAGGCGGCAGGAAAGGGGAGGAATCGCACGACATCGGCTGAAGGGAGAGCGACACGTCCTCCGTACACAATGCCCCGGTCCCCGATGCTGACTACCACGCTGACGAAAGAGTTGCCGGTTGCTCGGTATGGGCCGTGCACTTCGTTCGTTCGTTCGTTCGTTCGTTGCCTCTGCCTTCGTTGGCTAGGCTTGGCTTACTCTGACGCCTGACTCTTCGTCCGACTCTCGCTGGTGGCGTTACGCCGGGCGTCTGCCTACATCTGCCCGTCGCCACTAGTAATGGCAGTTGCTGATGTGGCGCCGGATGCTTGCTGCCACTGATGTGCGTGAAGAGGATCAGCCTTTCGGTGTGTCCGTTGCTTCGGGCTGGATGATAACCACCGCTTCCACGTCCGTGTCGCTCTGTCTGCGTGTCTGTTCTCTCTCTCTCTCTCTCTCTCTATCTGCTCGTTCTCACTCTGACCGGGTCCCTCCTTCGAGTCTTCGCACCCTCCTCGTCCTCGTTCGTGAATTCGCGCCGCTGTGTGCGCTCTCGATCTCTCCTGTTGTCCTTCTATCACCGCGACTACGCCCGTCTCTACTTGTCGCCGAGGCGGTATGTGTGTCGCGGCTGAAAACACGGACGGGCGCGCAGACGAGCGCGCGCCAGGCAGATAAAGAGAAGACTTCCGGGCATAATCCGGAGCGTCGCGCGGCCGAGGCGTTAGAACAAATCAAGCCGCTTCATTGTTCCCAGCCCCGGAGCCATCTTTCCTTCTGCTCTCTTTTTTTCGCCCGCGACGATTGGCGCGCGCAACCTCTACCCAAGACGTGCACGTTTCTCTCTCGCCCTTTCTCGCCCTCTCTCTCCGTCTCCTCTGAAGGAGACTGCGGGCGACCGGAAATCCAGGATCGTCCACCGCGCATTTTTCTCGACTCACTCTTCTCCTCTTCCTCCTCATCCTGCGGGGCCTCAGGACAAAGTGTCTGTAAGGGGATTGAGGATCGATCCTCGATTGTCCCGCCGCTAAATCGCTCAGAGTCCGACGAGGGATCATTAGCCGGAACTCACTCGCGAGGGGGTTAATAGATCGCGGACCTCCCTTTTATGGTCCTCGACTCTAACCTGTGGGAGTCGCTGCATGACTTGTCCGATTCCACGTTCGACGGACGAGACAGTGAGAGAGCGAGAGAGAGAGAGGGAAGGGGGAGAGAAAAGGAGGCAGAGCGAGAGCGAAAAAGAGAGACTCATCAGGG
The DNA here is from genome assembly GCA_914767735.1 of Anoplius nigerrimus. Taxonomy (NCBI): domain Eukaryota; kingdom Metazoa; phylum Arthropoda; class Insecta; order Hymenoptera; family Pompilidae; genus Anoplius; species Anoplius nigerrimus. The sequence continues at coordinate 10,365,105 of OU612088.1, read as the reverse complement.
ACTCTTCGTCAGTGTCAATCAAGACGATCCTCTTCATGCTCTCTGTGATCAGGTTGACAGCGCGGAGCCGTATAATTAGGCGGAGTCGGGATGCATCCCTGTCGTTTCTTCGCAGCTAATTGCAGCAGCGTCTAGCGATTGACACGCGGCGAGGCCGCGGGACACTTCTATGCAGAGCGTCGAATCTCTATAAGGCTCTGCGGGCCGCGCTTGAGAAACTCGAGCAACTCGAGCTACTCAGGCAACTCGGGCAACCTTGTTTGCCGCGGGACGGGGCACGGCCCGATCGCATAATTGACACCGGGACATTTTATGTCCGCGGAATGCCGGTCAACGTGACTCCCCGAGATAAATAACTGGCCCGCCATTGGGCCCAAGCTGCGTGCGCGCGCGCGCGCGCACTGACTCTCTCGGCTCTCGGTGTCGACGAACGAAAATGGAATGCCTCGATGCTTAGCAGCCGGTGAGCTCTATAAAAGCGAAGGCACGCTAGCTACTATGTTAGACCAGATATCACCGACCGACAGCGGCGACGAGAAGCGAACCTCAATCTGATACGGAACGAGCAATTCCACTGTCACAACCCTGTCGAGAGTCTTTTCCCATACGTCACCTCTACATCCTTTCTTCTCCGCTACCTCTCTCCGTTCTCTATCAAATTACCAAACTCATTACACGCTCGTTCCGCCCCCTTCGTCCGTGTCTCGACTCGAGCCGTACAGAAGCGACGCGAAGAAAAATTGTTCCTCGCCGATAAAGGAGGGACCGGGGGGAGCTTAAGTACAGGTCGCAGTGTCGAGTTTCGCGGAGAATGAAATTCTGGCGAAAGGCAGCCAGAGCTGCCGGGGTCCGACTGCATCATTGCTCGGTAGAGAAATATGCGTCGGGCCGAAGGACTTTTGGCCAGGAAGGGGGAGGAGGAGGTTGGCGAGGACGTGAGGAAGAAGGGACACGGTGCGTATTGTGTCCCGGGCCCCCGGAGAAAGGGACAGTGGAGGAGGGAGGGTCGGAGGGGGCAGGGTCCTTAAAGGCCGGTGCTTCTAGGAACTCGGGCGTTACATTCGGACTCGAAACGGCAGCGGGGTCCAAATTGTGCGCCAGGGGCCCCACGGTCCTGCTCGCCACATGACGTTTCCCCTTGTTGGGAGTCGTCATAGTTTAGAACGAGCGGACACGTCCTACCGACATTTTTTACGCTCTCGTAAAGACTCCGTTCGCGCATTAAATTACGACGATTGTTGGCGAACGACACGCTCTCGGGACTCGGCATGGAATTCGAGCGGGGAACGCAGAGGGGGGAGGGGGTATGGACGTAAAGTGTCTAATGTTTCTTAGATTTATCATCGGTCGCCGCGATTCGGTACACCTAACCGGCAACAATCGAAGCCGTCGCCGCTTCCCACATTTATCGTCCAGTAATCAAGACGCTAACGATGGTCTCCGACGGATAGTGTCTCGTCGGCGTAGACAATTTTCGTGCCATTAAACAGTTTCCCACATTTACCCACGGCATTGTTGCAACGATTGTTGAGGGTTCGATTTAAATGACCTGTCTTGGCTGTAGGGAGTTGAAATTTCCCATGAGATGAGGCTATGTCGATGTAACGTTCGTCAAATTGCCGACGATTGCCTTCGCTGTTCCGACGTTTCTCCTTTTCTTATCGACGAGGACGACGACCACCACCCGCCTTACACTTACGACTCCAGTCTACAGCTGGAGGAGGTTTCTTTATTAATGACAAGCGTCTGAGAAACGAAACGGGGAAACTACTATAATCTTCAATCAAGGGGCAACCTGCGGTAGACCGTGTAATTATGAATTAAGGCTGAATCGCGACAAACAGAAAAGTGGGCTGCTGGTGGAAAGGTCTCCGTGAAGAGGGATCCCGCCTGCTCGGAAGCGACAGGGTCGGCTCCCGGATATTTTTATTGTCCCGCGCGCGTGTTGCGCATCCATGTGCACCCCCGATCGTTAGCAGAAAAGCAAAGACTGATTGAGCGTCACCTTGCTTGATCTCAATTCGCGCACTCCCTATAATAAGCCTCTATAAATTCTTTATACCGCACCCTAGACCGCTCGTTAGAAAGAGGGTAGCACAAGCAAAATTTTTATCAAATTTCCTCCCTCACCCCACAACTCTCGTCCGAACTAGTTTCTCATCTCCAACCCCAGAAATTGTACGAAAATCAGCCAAATCGCAGGCAGAATTTGTAGTCAGTTATTTTCATCTTGTACGTAATAGGGGTCGCTAAACTACGTCTGTTGATCATTGGCGGGAAGAAATTTTGTTCGGTCCCATCGCGAGAGTAGGATCACCGTTAGAAGCGGGTAAAATAGTTTGCCGGACGCGCGTCGCTCTTTCCGCCTGGTTCGCCTACGATCCACGAAGGCGGGGTTTTAAAATAAATACAAAGAGCGGGCCGAGGGCGGACGCGAGCGTGTGTGCGTGCGTGTGACATGACGCGCGCGTGTACACTGCCGGCAGCCTGACATTTTGGCAAACTACCACCGACAGCGCCCGGTTTGGAAATCAATGCGCCTTTTCAACCCCCATTCGCCTCCCTCTCTCTCTCTCTCTTTCTCTCTTGATGCGGTGTAACCGGTACACACGGGTGTAGAATAGTGGCGCAAAAAGAGGGGCTGCGCGGGGGAAAAGTAGGTGGAAGAGGGACGAAGGGGTCGGACAGGGGTTGCTGCTCGGCAGAGAGCGCGGATGAGACAAAAGAGAAACCGCGAAATAGAGAATGAGACGGCGGTGACGGGTAGCTGGATCGAGGGGGCGGTGAAGAAGACGAAGGGTTGCTGATCTCGTTGAGCAGAAAAGTGGGCGCGAGCGAGGTGTGCGCGCGAGGGGGTATCGAGAGACGGATCGACAGGAAAAGCGCGAACGGCGTTAGTACCTGCAGACGTGCACGACTCCTCCTCTGGCAGCCCGGTGAGCTATGCCAGCTAGCTGGCTGGCTGACTGGAACCCTGGCTGGTTGATTGGTTGGTTCGCTGCTTGCCTCGCTAGTAGCTCTCTCTCCTCTCTTTCTACGGCGTACGTGTACATACGTAGTATTCGATGCGCGCGAGAGAACTCTCCTCCCTCTCCCTCTCTCCCTCTCTCGCTCTCCTCTCTTCCTCCCTACCTCCCTTCCTCCCTTCTTCTTCCGCCCTTCTTCCCTGCTCGCAGTCTCTCGCCCACTTTCTCTGCCGCTCCGTCTCTCTTCTCGCGAGGCTCACGAGTCCCCCTCCGGGTTGCGCCACCAGTAATTGCTTCCTTTGAGTAGCTCCGGAGGTGTAATTTAGTCCCCGACCAACAACCTTAACTAATTAACACACCGAGTAGCGAGCGAGTAAGTGAGCGAACGAGTGACGGAGAACAAGCCGCGACGGCTTGACTGACAGACTGGCTGGTTGACTGGCGGACTGGGTGGCTGACTGACTGGCTCTCTCTCTCTCTCTCTCTCTCTCTCTCTCTCACTCTCTCTCTCTGTCTCCCTATCACTCTCTCGATCTGGCTGACTCGCTTACTCGCCTTACCGTGCTCACCTTACTCGCCGGTTTACTTGCCGCTTCCCTACTCGATAATCGAACCCAGACGAGTCAACCGCCGCGGGCCGTGTGTGCGCGCACCCTTCTTGTCCCGATCAGGCGCCTTCGACTTAACTACTCACCACCTTTTCCGCAGGCACACTTCGTGCACTCGGCCGTCCACTCCCGCTGGGACAGTGCCCCGTCAGTCCTCTCCGGTGCTCTTCAGATTCCAGCGAGATACTTTCCGGATCGTTTAGAGATCCTCTCGCGACTCTTTCCGAGATCGCTGCCCGATGTCCGGCGGAATCCAGCGGCGACGGGTCAAGGAAGCAAGCCACGCAGGCCATCGCACGCTCGCTCCTAATTACGCGTGACGGACAGGTGTTTCGAGGATCGGATCCGATCATCGAGACGACAGAATGACCCTCGAGGGTCCTTCGCCCGGGAAACGTCTCTCTTAATCCTCTCGCTCCCTGATTGCTCCGGCGAAGTGTCGAGTTGGCAAAGTTTGGCAAGAGAAACGAGAGAGATTCGTGCCGTGACTCGACAGACGCCTCGGCACCTTCGACTTCGCCGACTGACAAACGACGAGCGCTGATTTCGTCAGCCGACTGCCTCGCCATCTTCGACGTCGACAATGCACAAGTTCCGCGCGCCGCGCGCCGCGCGCAATTAAGTCGATCCTCGCGTACGCAGGACTCGGCTAAGCGACCGCAGATATCAATCCGTCCCATACAATTAAGCTGATCGCTCGCCATCGGCGCAATAAACGGGTACGCACGCCGTCTAACGGTATCTAACAATCGCGAACAGAGACACGAGGCGCTCGGCAATTCTCTCTTTCATTTGCGCGCGAACGCTCTCCGATCCTCGCCATCGGAAAGACCATCATCCGCGGGCAGTGCACTTTTACCCGGTCATTAGGCGCATTTCCACCGCGCGCACTCGAACCTATCGGCCTTTGTCCGCGCGCAGGAGTTCCAGATTGCTTCCCCGAAGAGGAGCCGATCCCTGCCGGCTAACAACAGATCATCGCCGGCGCACCTGTCGCCTCTCGTTGTGGGACGGGCCTTAAGCCTATCCTCCCCCTCCCCCGGCTTTCCTATCGGATGCCCGCATACAGGTCTCCGAAAGTGTCTCTTTCCCGCATGTAATCGCGCGCGCCTCCGCGTCGAGGGGTTACGAGGAGCCGGACCGGGCTGGCTGGAGGGGGATGCCGAAGGAAAAAGAGAAAGACGCGGATCTGTCCGATGCCGCTCGAGGTGGGAATACCCGAGGTGTGCAACGATGCTCGTATTTAACACCTGATTAAAGTGGGAGAGGAGAGGGGTAGCGTTGGCGTGACCAAAGCGATTGCTGCGAGATGAGGCTCCCTTCCCTCCGTTCTTCTCCTCCTTCTTTCTTCTTCGTCTTATTCTTCTTCTTCTTTTACCCAACGTGTTCTTCTCTCGCATCCTCACGCCTCTCGTCTTTCGACCCCTTTCCTCCCTCCCCGCCGGTTTGAGGACACGAGGTGGTCCAGTCGGGTTCACCACGCGCTTTTACCTGGCGCGTTTGCGCGCGAACGCCGGCCGCGCGTGTATTCGCGCTGTACTCGTGTAGGAGTCCTCTACGTGTCGGCCGACGATGATGGCCGCGGCTCGGTGTTGGTGCTCATCGTCGTTCCGCCGACGATTCCGCCGGCGTCGGTCATGGTGTTGGTCGGCGATAGGAGGAAGGCTCTCGAGGACGGAGCGGCGGGAGGGGGGAGGAGAGGAGAGGGTTCGAGGTCCCAGCAGCGAAGAACTGGCCCCGAGCGACAGCGTAATCACCTGGACGAACTACCACACGGCAGAGTCTCCCGGCTGCAGTGGCGTAGCCGGAACGAAGCGCGTGTTCCCCGAAAATTGTGCGCTGCCCTGGCGGAGCGGACGATTTACGATGAGTCGCGCCGATTTCGTTTGCTCGACCGGAGGACACGGCGTCGGCTCGGAGCGACGCCGCGGCGGAGGAGGACGAGTCATTCTCATGTAAATGGGACGTCGATCGCGGCGGGAGGGGACGGTGACACTTGTCATTGACGAGTGACGGCGCCACGTGGCTTTCCACTTTCATTCCAACTCTCACGAGGAACTATCGAGGGCGTCGAGATTTCAGGGAAGGCTGACGGTGTTTTCAGAATTTTTCATAGTCCTCGGCCAAGTCGATTTTACGGAGAGGTCGTTAATTTCATCCCGGTCGTACCTTAAATGATGCAGCGAAATATTGCATTTCGCCGGGGCGAGTGCGCTCGATTGATATTTGCTTCGCAAACATCGGCGTCGGGGCCCCCGCCTTATTTGGTCACTGATGCGCGTTTGAAGTCTTACGCGACGTTTTGTCAAAACAAAAAGACCCCCCGCTCGCGTCTCCTTTTTACATTCGGCAAGGACATTAATATTGAAGTCTCTTCCGTTTGAGCGCGCTCGCTGACGCTCCCGACTCTTCCGTCGTCTCCGGCGTCCCCCGTCTTCCCTTCCTGTCCGCCGTTTCTGCCTCCCGCTTCTACCTGCCGGAGCAGTCAGCCTCGGTTGGCATTCAGAGAGAGGATTCGTGTAGGAACGAGCCGAGCAATTTGACACCGTTAACAATTGTGCTCGCTCGGCGATGATCGCCGGGACGAAGACGCCGCCGTCGTCGCCGCCGTCGTCGTCCCGCTCGCTGCTCCCTTCGAGCGTCGATATTAATCTGCGCTAATGACGTCGTCGACGAAATTCATGATCACAAACCCGGAGACGGCGATGTCGAGCGTACGCGCGCTTCACCTCCCGCACCTGCCTTCCTATATACCTACGTGTGTGCTCCTCCGGATAAAGTGGCAAACCGCCTTCTATGCCTGCCTCTCGCTCTGCTCACTGCCGCCCCGACACACTCTCCTCCTCCTCTTTTCTTTCACTCCTCTCTCATTCTGCGTCTTCAGCGACGGCCGCCAGCGCGTACGCGCGTCAAGTTGGATCCTTTGAAAATGAAATATTCCCTCGTTAATTCCTCGCGGGCGAGAAAAGCGTCGCGATGTACACGCTTGGGAGGGACAGCAGCAGGAGGGGGCGGTTTGAGGAGGTGGAGGAGGAAGAGGAGGACGATGAAGAAGAAGGAGGTGGGGGAGAGCGGGCAAGGGGTTGAAAAAGGTGTGCGAAGGTGGGAGAAAGGAAATGCGTGAAGCGCGACGGATAGGACGTACGCGTAGGTGTACTCACCCGCGTCCTTTTCGTCGCGGTCAAAGGAAGAAATTCGTCTCCCACCCACGACCCCCCTCCCAATCCAGGCGCCTTCAAGATTTTTCATTTTTTGAACATCCCCCTGGGCCGAAAAAAAGGGATGGCGTCACGTTAATGACGCGATCCTCTTGAATTAGCGCAGCGCCGCGCGCTCTTTGAAATTAACGGAAAAGGTTATGGGCGGCGATGTGAATTATTTACTGATTCATTACGCGCGCGTTCTCTCTCTCTCTCTCTCTCTTTCTCTCTCCTATGCGCACGGAGCAAACCCGTTGAATATTTATGATGGCGGTGCCGCGTTCCTTCGACACTTCGTCGTCCGCACGATGATTATAGAGGCTCCGCGATCGATCGAGATTACGAACTCTCCCCGGCCGAGCCAAGACCTTGCTCCCATCTCGAGACAATGACTGGGGACAGAAACGCGCAGAACAATCCGCCGGCGTGATCTCCATTTCATGGTACAGGCCGCGCCTCGCCGGAGTGCCAGAGACCGCTCTCTTCAGGGTCGGATCGGCTGGGACAGCCTCGGAAAGAAGCGCGCGAAAATCTTCCACCTGCCGTACATGGCAGAGTGATGTTCAGCTTCATTTCGAGCTCCAATTCGACTGTGCCGGATTGCGGCCCGATTGTCATTCGATACCGGGCCTCGGCTAATTCGAACCTTGAGCCGTGCCTAGAGTAAAGCCCGAATTCGGCCGACTTTCGCGGACGGCCTTGAAGCGAATTATTCGAAGCACGTATCGTTCGCGCGTAATTTCTCGGCTCCACTTGACTGCAACGTCTGCGTCCATTGTCTGGACGGCCAAATTGGCGGTCGGGTCTCTTTCGTCCCGAAATCATTCGAAGTCGATTCGTCGACGATGACAAGTGCTTTGGTTTAATCGCGTTCGAATTATGGGCTCGCACTCTCGGCGCATTCCTGGCTGTCGATCTCGTGACGGCGATTACACGTGATCAGTAACGCAAGAAATCACGCCCTTCCGGAGTTCGCGGCAAGGCTGGAGAACGTTCGCGACGATCGCGCGTAGAGGCCGATGGCTCGATGGACGCACGTCGTGGCCTTGAATCGACACCTTACTGGATCGTTGCCAATGCGATGCCCGCGCGCAACCCGACAGATGTTGCACGACGAGCGGCGACAGAGATTGCGAAGGGGAGGTGTAATGGGATCGGCGGATCGACCACCTCGTGGGCCCGATTCGAAACGAACTTAGACGCTGACGGGAACAAAGGAAGATTTTCCAGGGGTCAAGCTATGACGTTCCTCTCCGAATTCCGGACAGAAAGCTGATGATTGGACAGGCGAAACTCGTTACGCTCTCTTATGTTCGCGATTGGGGATTGAATCGGGAGTGCGTCGGGCGCATTTGCATGTCATGTAACGGTAATGACGTAATACACTGGCCGCGCGATACTAATATGTGGCGATAATCGTTATTATTATTACACGGAAATGCGGCGCACGTAGAGTCGCGGTAAGGGCCACTAATGAATGATACAACGGTTTAAAAGCAACATCATCATCTTTGCATGCGACTTCATGAATATGTGCATCGGATTCGAGCCGCGTACTCTTGACAATGACACGGACGCACGGATGCACGCCCATACATCGGTACGCCGCACGCACACTGCGCACAGACAGCGTACAGTGCACTCATACGCGCGCGCCGCCGGACAGGCTCTACACGCACAGTTCATTAATCACGAATATCGTACACATCATCTGACCGTTTCCTCGTTACGCTACCGATCTCTCATCGACCTCATTCCGGGACGCTCGTTTCACGAAATTTTATGTCATTAAATCAATCGGCCCCGGACATGACCGTTTCGAGGCCGATCGTTAGACGCTAATTGCCGTGGATGTACGAATGCCTCGGCGGGGCGGTACGTAATTAATTTTTTGTCAGCCGCCCAGACGGAGGCCCCTCGGTGCGTACGCCATTGAGCGACGGACTCAGCCCCTTGTTCACCGCATTAACAGGCATGACTTGAAAAATGTGGTTCCTAACACCGTCTCGTCCGTCCGTCGGTCTCGGTGGAATGACCGACGAGATCGTATTATTAATGCGTCTTCTTGCCTCGTTTCGTTGATAGTTTAGGTTTCGAGTGGGGAAGCCGGGAATGCTGCCGCTGCGCTCGCCTCGGGTAGGGGCAAATTACAAAATCCGAAATTGGCAGGATTACACGGTCCGACAGCGGGCAAGAGCGATGCATCGCTCGCGATATATCCAGCTCGCGATATATGCACCTCCCGATATATACAGCACGGGCTACATCCAACTCGCGATGCGCCGCGCACTGATAATTACCATCCTCCTCGATGTAATTGAATCGCGGATGGCCCTTTAAAAAATTTCTCGCGCTTCCTATTTATGAGGAATACGGGAGCGCGCGAACGCGTCCAAACGGGTCAAATACGGCCGGCGGATATTTTTCCGAAATTTCGACGATTTAACGAGGGCGCGCGGCCCGTTTAACGTTCGCTCGCTAAAAAATTTCGTCGCATTTTCGGAAGTTCGTCAACGTAAATATCAATTTTGACTCTTTAGTCACTTTTCACCCCCCGAGGGAAATATCCATCAGCGTTGCCCGGTTTAACGCTTTTTAACGTTCGACGAGGCGGAATCGAAAAATTGTCGATGTTTACCGATCGGCGGGGAAAACATTATCGGCGGACGAGGGAGAGGAGGGGGCAGTACAATCGCGGAACGTATTACGGGCTTATGAACTTCGGGCATTAACATCCCGCGCAATATATCGCCGGTTAACCCTTAATCTGCCGCGTCCGGAATCAGGGATTCGTTTACGCTCTCGATACTGCTCCGACCGTTCTGTATGCGATGTATGAAAAATAAAATGTTTTACGGCTATGCGGCTCGCCCCGACTAAATCAAAGTGGCGATTAGTGTGCGCGTTAATAAGTGATTTACGTTCGTAAACGCATTACGCGAGCGTGCGAGGGAAAAAGAGTGAGTGAGAGAGATAGAGAGACAGAAAGTGGAGTGTGCGGGGTCCGACGGCGGGCGATACTTGAATTATACCGTCATCGCAATAATTTATTGGCCGTGCGCCCGCCCTCGCGGCCCGTTAGCGCATTGTTTTCCTCATGACATTATTCGCCGTACTTCGCCTTGCGGGCGCGCTAGCAGAAAATGGCGCACAATGGTATCGGCTACCGTTACCCACGTTACATCGTCCCAATCATCCAATTACGACGTCGAGCGTCGCGTAAATCATTTTACGCTTCGTCTTAAGTCGCACCGCCGGGATTCGCGGTTCAGTGCTAGCTTGAGATCCCGAAATGGGAGAGGGGAGGGGTGGGGTGACGGTGAAAGAATGAAGGCGGGTAGAAAGCGGCAAGGATATCGTTTCGCCTAATATTATTAACCCTGGTTTTTCATGAGTCCTCTCGTTGAGGTAGTCCCAGAGTCTCTCGGCGAGCACAGTTTGAAGAGGTATTGTTTCCTGACCTGCCCTTGCCCTCGAGTCGAAGTGGAAAAGAGCGGCTTATGTGCTCCTCGTGAATTTCTTATCACGCCCATTGTCCTCAAAAGGGAGGGTGGGCCGAAGGAGCGATGGGTATAGAAGGAGACGATGGAGGTAGATGGGGTGGTACTGGGCCGCAGGGGGTGGCAGGGGCGGGGGTGAAAGTTAGAGAACCAAGATTTCGACGGATGATTCCGCGGTACTCGTCTCGGGCAATTTACACGGTAGAAAGGCAGGCTTCGTCGAGGGGGTGGGAGGGCATGAGGAGGGGTCTCGAAAGAATCGTTCGCATTTATAATGGATCGAGTTCGTACTCGTTGGGTAAGACGACGAAAACGGCGTGGGCGGACCTTTTCCCTCCTGTCTTCCTTCAACGCCACTTTCTTCCCTCTTCCTTCTCCTTACCAGCCTCATCCTACCTCCCTGGCCACCCCACCCCAGTTCCCTATCGAGCCCCGACCTTCTCCCTAGCTTTTTCGCCGCGAAGGGGGGTAAGGAAATTTCCTCTTGATCGACCGGTGTGAATAAAATATTTCCGATCGGAGAGACGCGCATTCTACTCTGGCAACCGGTGCCTTTAAAAGTTTAAGTCCTCTTACGGGGAGCGTAAACGCGACCATTAGGCTCCTTGCCGCGAAGTTGTCCTGAAATCCTCCTTTCGCCGGACTGACGCCGATTTCCCGGTGCTGATCGCGGATTGAGCACGCTGGTTTCCTCGCGATTTTCTCGCACCTCGGGATCAGCGCGAGAGTGCACGTGCGCGATCCATTATTGACGACCATCTGGCAGCCTCAAGTAATCTAGACCAGAAATTGCTATTATTCAGAACTCAATTTAGCACTATGCGGACTATTACCTTCAATAAATCCGCTGGTTTTCTGAGTTTACTGATCAATCTCACGTGGCCACCTTGTACATAATTCAAACGGCGAATTATTAAAATTGGCATCAGGCACGAAAAAAGGCCTAATGACCAGCGGCGCATTCCGTGAGCAAAAATTAATTACGACGAAGCTTGAACAACCGTTTATTAAACCGGACCTTCTCTCTCGCGCTAGTTCCATTTTCGAGACGCTCGAATCCGAGCGACGGCAGGCAGACAGACGGATAGAGCCCGAGAGCCGTGGCTCGTGATTGATTGTGGGTGGTGGATTAGGCCGACGGATCCCTTCCACGCAGGTGGCAAGGCCCGAGGAGGGATTCGTCGTACCTGTCCACGCAGGTCGACGTGAAATCTTTTTCGTACCTTTCATTCCACGTTCCTATATACATATATAGCCATATGCCCTCTGCCATCCACTGTCCGCTCATATTCACCTGCATCTGCGAATCTTCATTCATACGCGCACAATCTGTACACATCTATGACATCTGCCCATGTGCATTTATGCGCGATGCATATATGTATACGCGTAGCCACATACGTGCGTATACATATGTCCAGGGAGGTACATGAAGATACATATGTATTCATATGGCACTATGTGTTCATCTATGGTCGTGGGGATACACAGTTCGGTAGGAACGTCTGCATATGAGCTCGCCGACCAATGTCTGCTCTCCCGTGTACGTGTGAGCGTGTGTTGCACGTTGCTGGAGGCCAGTGTGCTCGCGACACATCGTCGATGCAGTGTGTAATCCGGGGCGGGCGCATTAATGTTGCAACGCGCGTAGGGGACGACTTTGTGCCGCGGACTATGGCGACAACTAAATAGACATTATCCTTGCGGCTCAATCTGGCTCCTTTCACCGTGGCCCTCTCCGTTAACCCCTGAAATCTCGAGATCTCTGCCACGTCAAAATGTCCGCTGATGAAGCTGATTACGCGCCCGGTTCTGTGTACTTGAATTTTTCCGCGCGCACGCTCTGTCACATTAATTTTACGTTACGATTCGTTTCTCCTCCGCCTCCCTCTCTTCCTTTTCACTTTTCGACCAGGCACGGACGTCGCGCAACTTTTTTCCCGACATTATTGTAATATGGTCAAAGGATAGGTACATCGTACTGCCCTGCGGTTTCCAGCGACATCGAAGATTTCTGGGCGGTCTGGACGTCGATAAATTAATTTATCGTTAATTAACGAACATCTTACGCTATTCCACTTCTGTAGTAATCGCACGTGCTGCGACATTGTCATCGCATTTTAACCCAGCCTCTCGACCTTCCACCGACGAGGCTCGAGCCACCGTCCGTGCGCATCGAAATTAACTCGCTCGGCCGTCTTCGTTTCACTCCGCTAACGCACGATGAAATTGCTTCTCGTTATTTCATTAGAACCCAAGAAAACTCGCGTCGCACCGACATCCTTCCGCAGTTCCCCCTCTCGCGTCCCTAGCGGCAGACAAAACGCGAGCGCCGCCGACCGGCAAGGACGAGGAAGCGGCAAAGCTATGCTTCTCTTATCGCTAACTCGAAATCTCGTATCTCGACGCTGATAACGGAAACTCGCGGGGGCCAGAACTATTCCGGGAAGAATCGTTGGCGCGTTAAAGGTGCGTGTCATTACGCGGAACTCGCGCGCATTCGAGAGATACACACGAACCCTTACCGCATCACGCTTACAGACAGAAACGCACACATGCAAGCGCGACCTGTTAAAGCGTACACGGACGTGCACGTCATATTCTTGGTGGCATCGACGACAGGAATTGCTCGCCGCTCAGATGTCGCGCGGGGGGTGTTTGTTTACATTCATTAGCAGCGGCACATACGATGTTAATCGTAACCTTACACGGTAGAGGGCTATACGCTTTTCCCCAGTAATTAAATCGTCGTCGCCGACGGGGACGCACGTAGCTAACGTATGTTCGTTCGTACGTCGGTCGGGCCGCTGCGCGCGTTTGCCTCCCGCACTAATTATGCTCCTTGGAAATCAAATCCCGCTGTGCCGGCGGATTTTCTTCGACTACGCGACAAAGTGTACTGCTTCTGTATATCGTGTCACCCTCGGGCGCGACGCTCCGCGATAACGGCTTCCTCCCCAGCCTCCCCTCCACCCCTGTCCTCGCCCCGTGCGCCACCCCCGTATTGTTCGCGATTAATGTTGGGAAAATTCGTCGCGATGGCTGAGCACGTTAACGGATCCGCGCTGAAATTAACGTAAACCGAGCCATCTCGCTGCAAGTTTATACAGTCGGCTGTTTATATTTCTACGCTTCTTTCCTTTATTTCTTTTCCGTAACCGCCTGGGCGAAGATCCTTTATGTCTCCCGACGCGGTAGTTTTATCGTCGTGATTTGAGCTTAATGAAAGAAGAACAAGAAAGGATGGGGAAAATAGAAGGAAAAATGGAGCCTTAGGAGTGTACGATAATGGCGGGACGTAATAGTGGAGTTTGATCATTTTATTGGAGAACGAGTTGAAGCCGTGAGAAACAAAGTGAGCGAGAGCGAGATAGAGAGAGAGAGAGAGGCTGCTAGACTGAGAAGGTAGGACGCGTCGGTGAGAGGCGAAGAATGCTTCAAAGACATATTTAGCACTCGGGCTAGATGTAACGGTAATATAACGCGACAGCGTGAGCGTCGACCGTCTCGTTCGCCGTTGACATGAGCCGCGGCCTGCACCTTTTCGCGCGGGAAACACACGAGCGCATACCTGGCTACCTACCTCCTATGGCCTCCGCCCCGGGGAATTGACAAGCTCGCTATAAGGTATTCCGGTCGACAATTATAACCAGCGCCGAACGACGACGCTATCTCCCGTCATCGGCAATCGCAAAGTAACGCGCATCCCCGGGAACCGAGGCAGAGGCCGGGGCAGAAACCGTATGACACATTAACGATATCCCGTCCCAGGAACGACGCCACCGCGCTCTCCTTCTTTCTCTCACTTCCTCCCGAAGCCAGGACGGCGGAACCGACCATCGCGGAAATAATGCACACGCGATAGATCATTCCTCGTTCTAGCCCCTGAGTTCTAAACGAGCCGATGAGCCATCCCCGCCTCCGAGCGAGACCTTGTACAGGCAGACCACCTCGTAGAGACCCCGCGTAGAACCGACGCCGACCCCGTACAGACCGACGACAGGTAGAACTCTAATGGGGACCTGTAGAGCGATCGGATCCGCCCATAGACTAGGAATTTGTCGCTAACTACGTGCGGGGTGCGTAGTAAAATTCCTAGGGCGCGCAACATTTTACAGCCGGCTAGAGGATGCGGTGCCGTCGGGGCGAAGGCGATAGGGAAAACGACGTGTTCCCGTCGGCGGTTAGCTACGCTCGACGAGAAGGAGGACGGGGGGGGGGGGTTGGAAGGGGTGACGAGGGAGGGAAAAGTCAGGTGGGGCCGAGCTCGGTGCCGAGCGAGGGCGCAAGAGAGGAAATTACATATCTCGGCCCGGCTTCCCCCCTTTCCACCCTTTCCGCCCTTTCCGCCCTCGTCCGAGGGGGCCCTCTCCCGTGCCCTCCAAACGGAATACTCGAACGCGATTAAACATACATAGGCACACCTCCGTCGTTCACCTTTAATTCCACCCGCGCTCTGCCTTTTGCTAACCCACGGTCTGGAGGAGGCTACGAGTCATTTTTTCCACTAGCCCCCCCCCCCCCCCCCCTCCACGGTCTTCACCGCCGTGCTTCTCATCATCATCCTCCTGGCTCTCGGCTCGCAGTTGCCTCCCCTGCAGCCCCGCCGCTCCCCCTCGGGCTCCTTAACCCGCCCATCTTCGCGGTTCTCTTCCTCACGACCGTCAATCGACTCGCATTTCCTCCGCAGCCTATGCAATTGTCGAGCGGCAAACCGTTATTCTTCCGTCCGCTGATTGCGCGATACGCGCATCCTTCGCCATTTCGAATCGGCCAAATTCGCCTGCCAAGCTCAATCCCGACCACTCGTGGACTGAGCGCTACATTCTGTTTATCGACACGCGGAGGAAGGGATGGTCGGAATTAGTGACAGCTCGACCCGCGCTAGACCACTTTTTCAATCCATAAGAGGTGTCAAATTGAAAGCCCCTCGAGAGCCTCCGATCCGAAGTGCGAAACGTAATCGTAGCGCGGGCCGAAATAATGCTGAATCACCCTAATATTCATGTCCTCCGCCGGAAAAGGTAGAGAGTGAAACGGGTATTACCGACGAGCGAGGAATAAACGAGCGTGTCGTGGGATGGACGTGATGCCGCTATTCATATACGGTTACTTTTCAATTTGCGAAAAAAATCCGCATCGTGAGCCCTACAAAAAAGCCACCGAGTTTGTCCAGCGCGCGTGCGCGGTCGGATAATATCGCTTGCAGGGAATTTGTTGCGCGCCAAACGAGTGAGGCGCGTTTGTCGTCGGGTTCTCTATTGAACGTATCGCGCTTATTCACGGAAAGGCGCGTAGACACGCGCGCGGCGCGGAAGGGCAGTACACGCGTGCCCGATCGTGGACGGGGAAATGTGTCGGACAAGGCTCCTCGCGAACGTTTGACACGGTCGACTTTGGATCGGCGGACAGCGTCCGAGCTCGTTAGTTCGAGCGTACGGCGTAATATCGTTTATCCGTCTCGCTGATAGCGCCGACAAAATTGACAAGTTTACCTGCTCGTCGTCGAGCGCATTCGGCATATGGTAAATCTGCGAGCGGAAAGTGGCCGGACGATCGTAAATCGTCCTCCCACCGTCCACGTTTGCTCGTATTTATATAGGTACACACGCGTCGCCGTGCGAACCTACGTTTCAGTCTATAGACTCCGGATAATTTCGCTTCTATGAACGGCGGTGCGCATTAAGATTAGGTTGCGCGTAACAAGGGTGGCGGACAGGAGGGGTCGAGCTTTTAAAAAGCGGATATCAAAGCCGCTAAATGCGAGTTTGAGGGGTGGGCGTCAATAGGGAGGTGGCGAGCGGAGAAACGTCGAATTGCGAGGGAATTTCGCGATAAATAGAGGGTTGCGAGGGTAACGGGTTAGAATGAGAAAATGGTTACGCAGAGGGCGGGGGTGGGACGGGTATAGTTTCGTGGACGGAGAGAGCAAACGAAAGCGGCCGGGAGACGTACCGTGGGAGTGAGAGGGTAGAAGAGAAAACGGCGGAGGGTGACGAAGGGAAGTGGAGGGGAGGGGCGACGAAGAGAGCAGAGGACTGTAGAGCGGGGTACCAGGACAAACGGAATTTTTGATGTCGGGGATCCGTTATTCACGGGTCTACCGAGCCCATTGTACGCGATCGTCGTGACGGCCCTTGGTGGCCGAGCAAACTGTCCTCTGGGGCTGATCGATGTTACCTCCAGTGTTAAATAAAAAAAAAGAGAGAGAACGAGGGCGGGAGTGAGAAAGAGAGATAGAGAGAGAGAGAGAGAGAGAGAGTGGTCTGAGAAAAAGAAGGAAACGGGACTGAGGACGGGAGGGCGGAGGGAACAAAGGAAATCTGCGGGCGAGGATTGCACTTGACATTACTCTCGAGGAGATCATAATGGATCGAGAGCCGACGAGAGGGCATTAATTAAATTTGCGACGGACACGGATCTCATTAGGGACATACACTCGCCTGACGCTGCCCTTCTCACTTCGCCGATCCGAGAAGATCGGCTCCCTGCTCACGGACGACGCACGTCAGGTACTGTTCGACGAACATATCGACACGTCATCCTCCGCGTTACGTGTCCCGAAGATTCCGGGACCGGGAGAAAGAACGAAAGAGAAAGGGAAGCCGAGCGTAGTCGCAACTCGTGCCAGAAGGATTTTCGCGCAAATTCTCGTCGACGGGGGCCGTGCATGGTGCGCGACGAAAGAGGGGGTGGCAGGTGGAGAGGGGAGGGTGGGAGGATTTTCTGGAAATCGTTGAGAATTCCTACGTGGAATTCGTAGCTCGGCCGAGAGAGCTTGGCCGCAGGTAGGAATATACGCCTATATGGCGGAGGCACGGGACGCAAAGGAATGGCAGGGGTGCGCCGTTCGTAGAATATTAATAACGATCAGCCGCGAATATGTACCGGGGACACGTTCCCGTACACGCTAATCGTCCTCCATCCGGGTCCGTGGATCGTAATCATGGCGCATAATTATTTCAGTGCCCCGCGCTATTTTTATCCTTACCCGGAGTTGCGATACCGGTGAGGCATGAGGTAGGTTGCGGAGAGAGGCAGCAGAGTGTTGGCGTTTTGCCGTGCCACTCTGCGGTCGTCGTCGACGTCGTGGACGTCGTCGTCGTCATAGTGGTAGTCGTAGGCGCGCACGCTCTTTTATCGAGCAAAAAAAGGAGGAAAAGAGGGACGCGCGCGCGCGCGCGCGCGCGCGTAACTCGAGGAACGCAGCTAGCTACCCTGTGCACTTCGGGAATTTTCATTGCCGCTTCACGGATTCGCGGTCACTTTCGTTCCGCACCCGCCGATCAACCCTCCGATTTATATTTATAAAAGTTCCCCCGCTCGGCGCGTGTATTTTTATAACGTAATTGCCTCGACGCGCGCAGTCGGCATCTTCGGGGCGCTCGCAATTTTTCTCCCATCTTTTCCCCGTTTTCCTATCCCTTTCTCTGTTTTCTCTCTCGTCGGTGAATTGAGGTTTAAGATTTTCGTCCTCTTGGACGTTCATGCTTGAGATTGGAATCGGTTCGGCTGAATAGAAGCGATGATCTCTTTTTCGTGTGCGTCACGGAGTCAGATGCATCTGTGGTATCCGAAAAAGATAGAGAGAGAGAGAAAGAGAGAGAGAGAGAGAGAGAGAGAGAGAATCTGAACGGGATGGAATCCGCTCAGTTGAAAAAACAAGGCGCCACAGAGATTGTGCCACGGCGCTTGTTTACGACATATTCTTCCAATTTTATACGTCCTCCCATCGGTAATGCATCTCATGCCGAACGCGCCGCGGTCGGATACGATCGGCGCTGTCATCATCAGCATGCACCTCAAGATCAAACTCGGCACTTCATCCAAGAAGGCGCCGAGAGAGAAAGAGAGACAGGAAGGCAGACCGGGAAAGAAAGAGATAGAAGCGGGGGGAATGGGGCGCCGAAGGAAAGGGGAAGAAAAGGAAAGGAAAAACGTCAAACTCCTAAAGATGCGCACGTACCGGCAGCTTTAAAATTCTCACGGCGATCCATCGGAGTCCCGGTAAACGGCTTCGGAGGTTCGGATAACTCGAGGAAGTGGAAGCTTTGTAATGGCGACGTAAGCGGCCGGGCAAGAAAAACGGTTTGCACTCTCCGCGAAGCGGGGGATGCATTCCTCTCTGCCCCTCCCTCGGCCTCGTTGGCCTGACCGATCACGAGGGAACGGCCGAGGATCCTTTTTCCCGCCGTTATTCGCGCGTATATTTAGACTTCGACACACGGCGTGGTGTGCGCGGGAAGAATCGGGCGCCGGGCTTGGCCTGCTCACTTCCGCAAGTCGGGATCATCGAAAGGTGTCGTTAATATCGGTCACCGTGCTCGTCGGCACGCCGGCTGCCACGTATCATACATTTTCGACATTGAATGTTCATCTACGTCTACAGACTCGTGCTATCTGCCGAAGCGTCTTCGTCGATTAGAAGGCTCAAACTGAATTTTGGGGAATTATTTTTTTCGGACAGTAGTGTAGGGTTCAGATATTAAAGAAAGTTTATCTCGTAGTTCTAAGCACAAAAAGAATCAATGTAAAAGCAAACAATATGAGTTTAATACCGGCTGGAATATGCTGCCTATCCGCCTTTCACGTTTAATTTATTTAGAATATCAGAACAATTCTAACGGAAGTTACCGCGAAAATTCTGTAAAAGTGGACAATAACGTAACTTTTTGTCAATTGCGCTACGACGATAGCTAAAATTCTTGTTCTGTACTTCGAAAGACCGTTCAATACTAATCTCAGAAACTGTAATCTACGCGCATCAGTTCCCGGCCGACAACCTCTCAATCGCGAAAAGTGGTGAAAAATGATAAAAAACGATGGAAAACGCTAGTGTGATTTAGCGCGATCGCAGGGGAAACTCAGCATCGCGTCGTTCGTTTTTGGCGACGTAGAAGGAATCGCGCTCAGCTCCCCGAGTCCTTTTGCCGATCGGACAGTGGATGTGCGTGCGCCGTCGGCTTTTTCACATCGGCGCGTAACGCGTTAATGAGGTGCTCGACGGGCTTCATGCCGAACGCGAAGGCGCGCGTGAGACGTTCGGGGTGGGCAAAAAACTTGATTCCCGAGCGAAGGAGCGATGCACATCGGGGAACTTTTCAGCGGAATACCCGACGGCGATATCATCGTATCCGGTATTCACAATGCCG
This sequence comes from Anoplius nigerrimus, assembly GCA_914767735.1. Taxonomy (NCBI): domain Eukaryota; kingdom Metazoa; phylum Arthropoda; class Insecta; order Hymenoptera; family Pompilidae; genus Anoplius; species Anoplius nigerrimus. The sequence goes on along the minus strand of OU612088.1, from coordinate 10,345,679 downwards.
ATCATGCAACCGTATCGGCATTGGGAATCGTACGCGAAGCTAGCTCAGAAGATGTGTAATTACGCCTCGCGCTCAAGAATGATCGAGTTAGGTCTCTGCGCCGCCACGGCCGAGGGGAGGCCTAAGGAGGAAGATTAAATCTACAGACTCGGCTGCTCATTTGCCGAAAAAAAAAAGAATGGCCGCGCAGGAGGCCTGGGCGAGGAAGGGGCGGGGGGGGGGGGGGGGCAGAGAAACGGCTAAGCATGCGAACACAACGAGGCCGGCGCAACGAGAGACGTGTGCCAAAGGGAGAATTACAAATTTACGTCGACGGATTAATTTTCCTTTCATGGCCCCATTGAAGCCGGGCCGGCCCGCACGCTATTCCTTTTCATCGCGCGCCCGTATTCCGGGCAAATGATACGTTCGCGGGGGCAATTAATGAGCCAGAACTTATGGCGTACGGGACGCGATTGTCGAACTTATCGCTGGCTATCGGCGTATCTCGTGCCTTACGGATTTTAACGATCTCGTGCCGAATGAAAATTTTTCACTTTCCCAGGTGGGCCTGCGGAGGAGTGAGAGTCGGGCGATTTCATAAAATGTTCCCGGGTCCGACTGTCGGATTCCGACGGCCGGGGGGGAAGGAAGCGTGCTCCGTGCTCCGTGGGACGTAACCGCGCGCGTGCAGCAGATCCTTCCCTTTCGCGCGGCCGTCAATGTAAATTCCGCGGTAGCCAGGGCCGCCCCCTCTCCCCACGCCGGCGGGAAGAAGAAAAACGGATTACACGCCTACCGCCGCGGGGAATATCTCGCAATTAGACAAGTAGCACTTGCGTCCAGGTAGACGCGGCCGAGCGGTAACCAGCTGTTGTAAGCCCGGTGGAAACGTGTGAATCCTTCCGTTTCCCTCGGTCTCCCCGACCTTCTCCTTTTTCATCATCGTCAAGACCTTCCTCGGCTCTTTGCAATTTGTTATTCTCCCGTATCGTCATTCCGACCCCCCCGCTCTCCACCTCTCTTTTTTTCTCCCTCTCTCTCTCCCTACTACCCTTCTCGAACGCAGCCGGTAATGATAAGTTGCCGAGCGGGAGTGGATTGTTAAAATGACGAGCTGAAAGACGAGCGGCGGGTAGTTGAATATTTTCGTGTCACGCTTACGGTGTGCGCTACCCTTCCTTACCTTCTCGCGCCTAAGCCATCCGCGCGCGTGAGAATGGCGTAAGGCCACGGATTACGGGGCGAATCGAGAAACAGAAACACGGGGTATTACCACTCTAACGGCCCGCGCCCGAACGGTCTTTGAGCACAGACTTACCTATTTGTTAGCCGACGTTTCCGCAGCCGATGTAATTCTGCTCATATCGAGCGCGGTTTGCGTTCAGAATAGTTTCGTGCCGCGCGCCGGTCGCAGGCGAACATTTTTTCCCCTACAAATTGCGTTTTATTGACAGATCGCAACGGCGCACGAACTAAGCGGTTTCAAAGAAATATTTTATTCTCAGAATGAAAAGTCTCAATAATTTCAGACGTGTGTCCGCGTACTCTCTTCTAGCAGCGCGTCTCTTCTAATTCAACACCCTCGCGTAAACATTTCCTTAGAATCGCGAGTACGATCTCTCGAGTTATTGACTTTTCGCTCGAGGAGCCCCTGGCGAGCGACATGTTCGCGGAACGACTCGGCGATTCCACTTTGAGCGTAAAGATAGCGTCTCGCGCGCGGGCGTCACTGGCGAATTCGGGTAGGACTGTGCTGGACGAGTGCAAGGTTAGAGGCCGCTCCTCGTCGAGGACGGCGCGCGGGTGCTCGTGAGGCCTCATTATTTTCTAATGCACTTGTTAATTGACCAATCGCGGCAAGTGCGCCTCCCACGCGGTGGCGTGCGACGCAGCCTCTTCCTAGTGTTAACCGGGGCCGGAACAATTTAATGATCACAGCCCCCGACCCCCCTCCTCCTCACCACCCCCCCGAACACGTTCAGTCGGCCAGGATTATTACGTCGGCTCGCAGCTTTTTTCCACCCTCCGCTCCGCCCTTCACGTAGTCGGGCAAACGTACACACACGTATGCATCCGCGTGTACGAACGCTTTCCACTCTTTTCCTCCCGATTCCACTATTTTCTTTAGTGCTCTCCTCGTTTTTCATCCGCCGTCCCTGCAGACGCGGCCGATGAAGAGGGACAGGGTTGCGCTCGGAGGTGGATGAAGGTGGATGGAGGTGGATGGAGGTGGATGAAGGGCATGGAACGCTCGGCCTCGAGTGTTCTATCCAGGAACGTGCGAGCATACGAGAAGCCTCGCACGAGAAACGAACAGGTGCCTCCCTCTCTCTCGCCCTCTCCCTCTCCCTTTCCCTCTGTCTCTCTCCAGCTTTCCTCTTCGATCCCTCGGGTAGGAACGGGGGAGGATGAGGGCAGAGGGAATGGGAGGGCGATGCGGAGGGTGTGGGGTTCGTTTCGGATCTCACGGGCGAAGGAGCGTGGAGAGGGCGAACCTCTTACCTGCGCATCATTTCATCCCAATGCCGGAGCACCGGCGTTCGATGTACCCCGGACCATTATTCCTCCTTTTTTCACCATTCTTCCCTCCTGCCGATCTCGACGCGGCCGCTCGCTCGCTCGCTCGCTAGTGCTCGCGCGCGCGCCCGGTCTCTTTTTTATCCGGCGGGAGATCGAGGATAAATCACCGTCATTTTCGCGGAACCGAGAGATTCTCGGACTCTCGACGAGCGGATCTCGCGCGTTGTCCGATGCACCAGAGAGAGGTTCGTGCTCGATTCGTTCGAGATCTTCCCCAATTCTTCGTCTAAATAGAGAGGTTTTTCATTCGGCGGGTCTTGGAAAATCGCAGGGCGCGTATTCCGACCTCTATTCTCGGCCACGACGTATAGGCTTCCGTGGTTTCGAATACTGTTTCCTTCGGAAGGATAAGATGGTGATGCGCTGGATTTCATTAGCTGATGCCTCCTGTGCCTTTCGCTTTCGATTTTTTGTTTAATAATGCGGCCATATTTGGAGAAGGAGGCTGATCGTGTATCGTCCCGCGCTGCTTTCCTTTCCTTTTCTTTCTCATTTCCCCCCTCATTCACCTCCGTCTCTTTCGCCTGCTCTTTCTTCTTCTCCTTCTCCGTCTGGTTGGCTCGTCCCCCCTGCGACTCGCTCGCTCCTTTATTCTCCCGACTCTTTCGTAGAAAGGACGTCGTTCGATCGAATGGCAACCTTGCGGATGGAGTTAAGTCAGGCCAACAGACAGCGGATGGAATAATGACCCGCGTCCCCCAAATGACGCGAGATGCATATTTAATGCTCGCCTAACGTCGTCTTATTCCTGTTTCCGTATGCGAGGCGGGCCTCCCTTGCGCGCAATGCGCGCGAGCGTTCAACGAGAACGAACATCGGTACGTACCTACTCCTGAGAGTATTATGGAAAGTTCAGTGTAAACGAGTCGACCTATTCAGTATACACCCCGGCGTTCCCACGCGAGTTGAGGCGATACGATGTTCGTAAAAGTTACACGTTGACATGTCGCTCAGATTTGTCCCAATGCTGACGATATTTCGAATTAGCGGATGTAATACGATATTTAAACCCCCTCCATCGCATGAAATTGTGAACTTTAATTCGACGAAGCACGTCCATGAACTGTAAATAATTCGAAACGTTCGATAAAGGTCTGTACCTCGAAAGAACTCTTACTTCGATCATATCACTGGCGCTTCACTTTGTGGGCGGATCGAAATAATTGATTTGACATAATCAGGACGCGTTCTGTGGCAAAAATTTGATTTCACGAAATAGATGTACGATTAACCCCACCTCATACAGTCACGAGCGACATTGCGAGAGTCTGATTACAAACTTGCTGAGACATCGGGCCCTAGTGTTAAAATCAGAATGACGACGTGACTCCGGCGAATTCTGGGAGCAGGAGCTTGTCTCATCTCTCCACGGTGCAAAGTCTCCGGATGATTACGCCTGCAGGAGAGCCCGCGATGGACCTACCCTCTGAATGGGCAGCCCCTGAAGCTGACCACGGTGCGCCGACAACACCTCTCATCCCTCGGCCGTAAACTACTTTTTATTCGTGAAAAGCGCCCAGTTAATGCTCGCCCGGCTCCGTACTTTAAGGGCCAGCCCTTTTCGGAAACGAAATGACTCCGTCATGCGCGCAACGTATAGCCACGACCCTTTTTACGCCCTACCCCACGTCCGCACTCGACGAACATGGAGCGCATTCGATGGAGAGGCCGGAATTTTCGATGCGCGTCGACAAATAGTCGAGAGCCTTCTCTCCTCTCTCCGCTTCTCTCTCTCCTCCTCTCTCGCCCCGCTCTGCGCCGAAGTCGAATGCGTCGTCGTGACGTGCGCGGAGTTGTAAACGTCGAAACCGAACCGGCGGACGCTCGACGCTCTATAATTAGGCGGGCCCGATTTTTTCCCTTCCGTTCAGCGCCTAAGCGCAATTAAATCGAGCTTGACCGTACAACATTTTCATACGCGCTGGCCTTTATCTGTCTGCGATTTTCGCTTAATGCATACCGCGGTATCGGGCGCGGGTGGAGGCATTGAATGCAGAGGAAATATTTATCGGATGAATCTCGGTCGGACGTACCGATTTTGGGGAATATCGAGAGATCGACGGACGAAGAGAGGGATGGAGAGGGTTCGGTGAAACGTTCAGGATGAGGGTTCTTTCTCGGTAAGAGAGAACCTCGGCATCTTCGACGGTAGTCTCGTGTCGTTGTCTTTCTCCGTTGCCCGATCGACTCTCCTTTACCGCCCATTCTCGTCTCCGTCGCTCATGCTCGCTGGCATCGAGTGGCCTTAAGTGGTTTATCGCTCCCCGGCCCGTCTTGTTTTTATTGAATGACGAGTCGTGATGCGATTTCGCCTGAGCGAATAACCAATCGATTTACTCTGCGAGACATTAGGAGGGCGTCTTCCGGTAAACGTCTTTTAATTTCCTCGTTCGGGCCATCCCTCGAATCCGTGTCAAAGGCTCTCTCTGTAACAGGAGCGCGCCATTAAAAAAATCTTGCGCAAAGACGATTACGCGATTTCGGCCGAGAGCGAAAATGGCGACTCTCGGCGTTGGGGGAAAAAAGCCTGGCTCTGGGTCTTTAAACAATCATCGCAGCTCCGGGACAGATCATATAAATTCCATGTTACATTCATACACTCCGTAATAATATTCGCGGACGCGCCGCGGCGCGTAATAGCCTTAAAAAGTATAATGTCATATTCGGCAATTACAAAAGCACGGGAGCATGAAAGAGTCATGAACCTGCGGGAGAGCAGCGACGGCGGCATGAGAATGGTGGGAGTTGGGGGGGGGGCTTAACGGATACGAGAGCGCACATTAATTTCCGAATGAGCTTGTTATCATTGGAAACCGAACAATGTAGAATCTGTAACCGCGGCAGTGGGCAGGGACAAAATCTAACCCGCGCCGAACAAAGGATATAATGCCGTCAGGCGAGGATCGATGGAAAATACGTGCCGACCGCTGAAAGGCAAGCTCTCGAAAATGACCGAATTAACAATTTAATCGTCGCCCGGGAAAAATCGATGCCCGACAACGTACGTGAATCACGTCTCTTTTCCATTCGGCGCGTTCGGAGTGGGAACGACGAAGGGGAGGCTGGGAAGGGAGGGAGAGGAGTAGGATTACGACGCCGGGGATGTTCGTCCGACGCTCGAGTCGGGGAGAGAAAGTATCTTGCGATCCAGTTTTCGTCGGTTCAGCGAAATCGTCGAATTCACGGCAACGCTCGCCACCCCTTCTCCGACGGAACGGGCTTTGCTCCTGGGATAAGCTGGTTTTATTAATCTGCCGCACAAAGAGGTTTCGCTTTTTCGTAAATACTGGCAATATTGGCGGCTTCCGTCGCCGACAGAGAGCGGGAGGGAGGGGGAGAGGGAGAGAATGGTGCCGTGCTGTGCGTGTGCCATTGTTGCGTCTCAATAACTGGTCGAATGCGTATCGCTCCGCGTATTACGAAGTCTTACTGAAATGATGAGCGGACGGACAAAGTGCTTCGCGATGCACGATTGTTCGACAATAGCCTTAATTGATCCGTCACGAGACGCATTTTATGTCTCCGAAGCAGATAAGGTTGACAGAGAACATTCGACTAACGTTCCTCCTTTTTCTCTTTGTTTCAGGTGAGTACCTACCTAGCGAGTCCGAGCGTCGAGTTTCTCGTGCCGTGAGTAATACTTACTTCAACATTGTACTCGAGTCCTCTGAGTAACATTATGCCGGAAAGTAGAAATGTTGGCGTGGCGAAACATTCAATTTCCCTTTATCTGCATAGACATTTCGGTGTCCCTTTCGAGATTGACTCCTTCGCGTCGGCGACCGACAATTTGAGAGGTCTATTCCGTCAGTCGTCAATTTTCGGCCCCCTCGTCGCATGTTGCCGGCCGCAAGATTGTCAACGGCCACCAGTCGACGATGGGCCGCGTGCCGGGCGCATGAATATTTGATCCGGCGTAATATCGGATTGTGATACATTCCACCTACAAGATTACGTGGCGCGGCGGATATCGTTTTCATGCGCGGCGCGCGTCTGCAATTTGCGAAATGCCACGGTATCAAGGACGGGACGATGAGCACCTGCCGTCGCTGAGGCGAGAGAAGATGCACGAGGTCGGTCGCGATTTTGTCAGCGGGCTCATCAATAATTTTCGCGCCCCTCCTCCAGCCACGTATCTCACGCGAAGAGTCAGCTGACTTTCTGTTACGTCGGAATTTCATTGCGGGTACTGGCTTCGCATTTCTATTTAACCCCTTAACGTACGGTTTCTTTGAAATAAACCGGCCAAAAAAATCAATTGTTTTTTTTTTATGTAAAACATACACTTTAGAACATTGTCTTCGCAAAAATATAAAAAAATACAAGATTAACTAAAATTTTAATTTTAACTTTAGCAACAACAAATACAACGCCGTTCGAATATACTCGAACGTGCACATTTTGGCCTGTTTAGCGCGCTCGAATATACTCGAGCGTGCACGTTAAGGGGTTAAGCTCGATCATATCCGGCCAATATAAAACTCGCCTGAGAGGGTAAAGGATTATTTTAATTCTTCGTGTGGTGAAGGACGTAGATTGTACGATTGATTCGAGTTTTCTCACATTTTTCACTTGGACCACTTTCGTGATTAACTGCACGGTTCGAGACTGTGCAAACACATGTCCTTCCGACGAAAGCAAATTAGTGGGGTCTTTGTATGTATCCGACAATGTGGGGGTTAATGGTAACGTGTGTTATCGAGCATTTCGTCGATATGTCGTTACAACCGATAAGATAGGATGGGTCGGATTTCGTGAGCGTAATGGGAAACACCGCTTCGTGTTTGCCGGAAATGATTGATTGGGGCACGTAAGCCCTTGGGATCCCTTAGAGCAAATAAATCAGTTACAACCTGGGGCGATAGCGAACGAAATCGTTGCACGCTTTGGACTGACCGCGTCCGATTGACCGTGTTAAGCATACACACACTCTGTGTTACGGACGTTTTGACATACTCGGGATCGTTCACCGCGCGATATCTTCGATTTAGTCGATTTCCGTGTAAATCGCGCGCAACCGGCTATGTCGGCAAAGGCCATGTGACATTGTTTGTTCTGTCGCGCATCGAAGTCAGCAAATACCTGGTAATTTTTACCATAACACTCTTCCGCCGGTGTATGCATTAGTTAATCGCAACCGGCTCAATTAGACAAGCTCGCATACCGTCAGTCGTGGCAATATCAAAAACCTCGGAGCCAACGAATCGGCCCGAGGAAATATTTGCACGCCGTCGTCAAAAGTTTCGCAAGGCAGCGAATAATTACGGCGAGCCCCGCGGCAAAGGGCTCACTTTTCACGCGTGTCAATCGACAAAGAGCCGGCTAACAAGCGACGCATCATCGACGAACGTCCGCTAATCCGAGCGGTGCCTGGCTTCAAGCACAAAAACCGTCCGGGAGAGGAAGGCGGCCGGCCGGTCTCGAAGTTTAGAGAAGCCACGTCAGCCGGCCAACAATGGCTCGGGCAAATTTCGAGATTCCCAATTCCGAGCTGATGCGCCCGATGAAGGAGGGTGGCCTCGCCGGTTATTCCGGCATAATAAAGGCGCCGTTCGTGGCACGATCTTTTGAAAGCAGCGAGGATCCTCCCCCTCCTCCGCGCCGGGGGTAGTCGGACCACACCGTCGGATATAGATTGCGAGCAAATATTTGGACGGTTCGTGACCGCGAGACCGGGATCAGTAGGGAACGAGGGCCGTGGCCAGGAAGAGGAGGAGGAAGGTCGGGCAAGGTGGAGGAAAGAAGGAGCGGGACAGGCCGTAAGAAGAAGCCCCGAACCGGGACATTGTCCAGGGCGCTTACCGGACCGCGATAACAGAGTTACCCTGGCCCAGAGGTCCATTGTGTGCACACTCCCGTAATTTATAAACCGCACGTCCACGGCGAAAAAGGCGAAGTGGTGTGCCCTGCGCAGCTCCTGGCTCACGGAGCGTCATTGTGCGATATGCAATGATGCGTAGACTTGACTCCCGTGGCTTCTCGTAGCCTGAGCGACTTTGAACGCCGTCAGCCGAGCGTGCAGATCGAGTTTTGAGTCTCGTTCGCGAAATGACTCGCGGCTTGACACCTGTATTCGAGTCAGTCGAAATTATTCGGGACTCATGCCCTCGCGTCGAAGGCGAAGGTCTCTATTGAATTCGGAAGACGTCGGCGTAGCTTCCTGGCGTCCGTGGGATCACGCGAGGGCTCGAGGCCGAGGAAGAGGAGCAGTGGTGTGGGGTTCGGGGCAAGAAGAAAGACCGCGGGGGAATACCGGAGGGCTCGACGTGTGACTGCGTGTGTGACTCGGTGTTTGCTTTTACGTCTCGGCGAGTCCGCAGTGGTTCTTCCACTTCTTCTTCCCCGTTCGGCCGACGTCTGGCCGTCGCGCGCGAGCTTCTTCCTCGTGCTTCCTCCTCGTGGCGGCAGACTCCTCTGGCTGGCTCCTCCGGCTGGTTCCTCTCTCGGCATGCCTCCTCCGCCTCCTCTTTCTCGCCGCCGACGTACCTCGGGCGGCGTCTAGTGTTTGCTCGGGGCACACAACTTGTGTTTTCGCGTGCGTATCAGCCTCGCGACGGGATAGGCGCGCGACGGCGGTTGAGTTTAGGTTTCGGCTCCCCTCGACTTTTCGAACCCCCTTGACTATCAACGAGGCGGGCGGAGGCTCTGTCATTCGTTGTAGACGCTGTCGATGTCGCTTGCGTTACCCAACCACTATGACGACTACGGTGCAGCCGACGACGGCGACGACGTCGGCGACGGAGGCGACGTCGTGTTTTCGGAGGGGCGGGCTACGCGGACAGGAATTTATTTTTACGAACTATGCGGGAGGGATCGAGCAGCCTCGTTCTTTGATGTTCGAACCGACGCATAGGCATTAGCGTATAAATATTTAGACCTCCGGTCGTTGCCCACGATATATGGCCGCCCTCGATCGACTTCCACCCGGCAGCGATATTACGCCTTTGTCGAACGCCTTCCGCAAGTATTTCGCAGCTACCGCACGTCGACGGCCTCTGTCGGATGATGGAGGTGACGGGGTTGCTGCGTTGTTGCCTACCGAGAGAGGAAGAGGCGGAGGTGCACTGGGAGGGGAGAAAAGGGTGGAAAGAGAGATGAACGGTGCGTCGTTGTTTGCCGAGGCTCTCTGGCTCACTCGTAGATAGAGGAACTCGCCGATAGCGGCGATCTATTTCTAGTCCTCTCTCCGCGGGAGGAGCGGCCGCAAGCCGGAACGACGCGAGAAAATGACAAACGCTTCACGGTGGCGATTAAGTAGCGAGGTCGTAAATTAAAGCCGTCAGGATAAACGATTGCCATAACGGTCCAGACTGCCGCGCGTCGCGCTTCCAGTCGTCCAGGTCGTTTTCTGCTTACCATCTCGCGACGCTGTTTCTACCCCGCTAAGTCGATCGGCACGTTCCTAGCCTTCCTTCCACGGCCTTTATGCGTACTGTACCGTTCGGTATTTAGTGCCGGAAACGATTTCACGGGCCTCGGCCTAACGATCGCATTCCGCCGATCGGACGATTCGCGCCGGTTATAGGCCTATCGGGTTATGCCCGGAGAAAACGAGGACGCGTCGAACAACGCACTGCACTTTAATCTGGACTCTATCGAGATAATTCCGGGAACGTCAGTGCAGCCGTAAAGTACCAGCCGCGATGGCTGGCCCCGGTTACCCAATAAACGTTGGAGATTCGATCACGATAAACACTAATTTCCACTCTGGCTGAACGATAAGCAGAGGGAAAACGTGCGATAGGGACGGACAGAGGGAAAGAGAGGTCGGGTGGAGGAAGGAGAGACCAAAAGGAAAAACCGTCGGCGATAAGGCAGCAGAGAGAACTCCCAGGCGCGGCAGGAACTTTTGATCAGCGATCAGAACAGATGCTAAAACATGCTGAAGTTTACTGCGAGGGCACGCTTCCGTGCCGTTAGCGCGAAAATTAGAGCGTCGCTCGTTGGCGGAGGTGACAGAAAAGATTGGAAATGGTGGCTGCCGACAGAGACGACAGAAAGAGCGAGAGAGAGTTAGGCGGTCGCAGGATGATGACGACGTTGGAAGAAGGCGGAGGACGGGGGTGGCGCAGGGGTGAGAGGAGGGTGAATGGCGAGGAAAGGTGGGAGGAAAAGCGGTGGCCTGAGACGAGGAGGTTTGACGGCGATGACGAGGGGGAAGCTGGGAGGTGGTCGGAGGCGGTAGGTGGTGATGGAGACGGAGAAGGGTGGAGGCAGTTCGGGGAGGCTGGCTCGAGGTGGAAGGACGGGGCTGGGGAGGGTAATTACGAAATATAAAGGGTGGGCTGGCCCGCGCCACCGAGGCAGGCAGGCAGACTGATGAATATTTCACCGCGCTGCATTAGCCAGCGAGAGGCGCTTGTGTGTGTCTCTTTCACTTTCCATACACCGAGCCCTACTCTCCCCCTGCTCCCTTCTTCCCTTCCTCCTCTCTCGCTTTCTCTCCTTCTCTCTCCCTCTTTCTCTCTCTCTCCCATTCTGTCTCACTTGAAATTTCTTTCTCGACGCACTCCTTCTCCCGCACATACCCCCGTCGATTTCCTCCTCGTCCACCCCCTTGTACTCTCGGACGAGAATTCCTGCGTGCACGTCGCGGTTCCGTCTCCGGCTTCAAGGACGAGGGAAAGAACCGCAAACGGCAGTCTGTCGACGCGCGGGCCTATTCTCTAATGACGGGTACCGCTGTCCCCGTCGTCGAATCGGAATGAGGCTCCTCGGCCCGTCTTCTCGCCACGCCAGCGTCGAATAGTCAACTCTCCTGCCCATCAAGGCGGCGACTGATAACGCGCGAGGTTCCACTTCGCGAAGAAAGGGGAGAGAGAAAAAAAAGGAAATAAGAAGGAAGGAAGGAAGGAAGGAAGGAAAGAAAGACATTCCTCAGGCAACCGCACGACCAAATGCCTGGCACAATCCTCCGAACGAGCGCCACTCTATCGAACAATCTTCCGTCCACCGCAGAGAAAAGTTGGCGGAATCATTCGGGATTTCATGAACGTCGTCGCGGACGTTGACCATCGAACGACCGCAGCCCCGAGGTCCGGCGATTATCCGCAGGATCGGAGAAGTTTCCCTCGGCCTTCGCCGGGCATAGTCGGCTGGCTCGGTCCTCGAACGGCCAAACAAGCGCGTCAGGGCCACGAATCTCCGAAACGAGCGAGCCGTTTCGGCGCCAGCCATCCAAGAGCTGCGTTCGAGCAGCAAATTTGAATAACTCAAGGGGGAGGACAAAATTCCGATGCCGTAAAGGAGGATGCGGAAGGACGGAGGAATGGGAGTGGAAGGCCGGAAGGCGGGGAGGGGAGGGCCGAGGGGGAGGAGGAGGAGTGGACCGGGGTCGACATGGATGGCGGGAAGGGGAGAGATGCCTCTCGGACAAGAAGCTCGAGTATAGCAGGGGGGTGACTGGCAGGGGCGTTTTCGGGGTATCGCGACGGTGATGGCGAACGCTGGTGTGGAGGTTCTTTGGTGTAGAGCGAGCTATGCGATACCTGCCCCCCCCTCACCTTCGAACGCTCGCACACCCTCGCGGGGTGGCACGCACACGTATGTCTAACTCGTGCACGGACGCGCACGCACACGCGGACGATCGCGCGCGGGCGGCACACATGGACGGGCAGTGTATGGTGGCACCCTTTGCCAAAGCCCTACCAGACCAGCAGGCGAACCTATCGACGGTGAACGGACTACCACTTCACGTCTGGCGACCCTTTCGTCGTGCACATTCGAATTTATTGGCGCGTGTACGAATATTCATAAAAAAAGGGACCCCGGCGACGGTGCCGGGCCTCTCATGCCTCTCTCTCCCTCTCTGTCTGTCTCTCTCTCGCTGTCTCACTCGTTCCTCGTTCTTTGTCTCTCTTCCCCCCCTCTCCCCCTCTTTCTCTCTCTCCTTCGCTCATTGCACAGCCCTGTCCCTTCCTCGACCGCCCCTTTTGCAGCGACGAATTATTATACGGATTTTTAAGTGGTCGAAGCCGAGTGGGTAAACGAGAGAGCGAGTCCGCTCGGCGAGAGAGAGAGAGAAATATCTATACATATATATACATATATATATATATACACGAACGTAGATGTTTATGTATGATCAGCGGGATCGTTGTGCGATTGCGGCGATGCGAGAGCAGCACTCGCGGTTATGCGATCGGGAAATCGATTGTTCGCGATGACAAAGTGTTCACTGACTTCGCGAGGTCCTGCCTGTAAGAGAGAAAACGGTGGGGGCAGAGGGAGGCCGGCAGAGGGAGGGGGGTTGCCCTCCCGTTGTTGGCCCGCCGTTTTGCTCCTGATCCCGGGCTGTGCGCGCACTGGCGACCGATGTTCACCTCGGGCGTAAATTTCGACGATCGGACACTTCTTTTACGGGCTCGCTGCGAAATACCGTCCCGGCCATACGTCTCTCCGATCGTTTTCTTCCTTTATTCATTCCTCCTCCTCCTCCGCCCCCTCCCCTCTCGCCTGTCGCGAGGCACGAATTTAATACGTCTGATTTAATGAGGCCTGGCGACACGCGAATTTACAATGTTGCTTTTCGTGGTTAAATTCGGCGCTGAGACGTCGATTTTCGAACCTGCCAGGATGGGTGGGGATGGTCAGGGTGCAGATTCTTATCGGCGCTCGCGCTCCTCGCCGTCTTATGTTCGATAAATCAATCCGCTTTCCATGTCCCCGGAAGAGGACGTATTTGTCATCGAATGGTGATGAGGGGGCAGGGGAGGGGGTGGAAAAAAAAGAGCCCGTCCGTCGTTCCGATAGGGTTTCGGTCAGGATGGGCTACAAAGTAATCCTTTCAAGCACTTGTTTTATTTGCGTCTCTCTGTGTTAGTTGGCTTTAGAAAGCGATCCCGCTCGCAAACCCGTTTTTCCAAAATTAACTTTTTCCTCGCCGCACGTCTCTCTTTCAACGCATCGCCCGTCCCCTTTGTTTCGTGCCTGTCAATCTATCGCCGCTCTTTTTCCAGTTGGAAATAATTAACGTCATCGGCTCGGACGGCAGTTATTAATCTATTATCAATTTTTTTTCGCCCCCCCCCCCCCTCCTCCCTCCCTCCTGGCACGTACACACTCTGTGTGCGGTCCACCCCCTCTCTACTCCCGCGTCGTAGTTCAGCCCGTCCGCGGCACGCTTTGCGCTACACGAGAGAAAGGGTTTGGGCCAAAAAAAAAAGTCTGATCGGAAATTGGAGCCGCGTTGTCGGATTTGTTTCGACGAGAAATCGGAACTTTTTTTCCGCTTTGAAACTGCTTGGCCGTGAAATTGCCAACTGGTTTTTATGGGAGTGACATCGCGAAAGCTCGCCGTATTTTTTATATGCCATACCTAACGTACGTGCATCCGCGTGCGCGCGCACCCGCACGCGAGAGAAGCGCCTAGAGACGCGTACACGCGTACACGCGAGAGCCGGGCCGGAAGTTCGAAGGGAGCGAGCGCTACGGGGCTGACGAGGATCCGCTCGTCTGAATAAAAAGTGGATGTAAAAAAAGAGGAGGCCGCGTCCTGTCTATTGTGGAATCCTTTTCGCCGGGGAGAACGTCATTCGTCGATCGAATAACCGCGGCGGATCTGGTTACGCGCCCTCTGTTCAAAGCGAGCATCGTTAAATTATATTTCGATTCCTGTCAAAGCGAAAATATCACCGGGCGGGGATCTATCATCGTCCCGGATCGCGATTAATCATTGCGCGCCCTCCATCATAGTTTTGACGTACGCGCCGCACGTACCGCCGATATTATACGCGCGTACAGTCTCGTTGCAAGTGCCTCGACCGACCGGCGAGGTCGGCGGAATCGTGTCCCGATTCTTCCCGCACATGGTCGGGCGCGAAATTAGCCGATGCCTCCTGCCGATTGAGTCCCACGCGTCGATCAGCGGATCCCGTGGGCAATGACAGGCGCGGCCTGGCCGCGAGGATCGTCCTTTCCTCGATCGAGCGATCCGCTCGCCCAGATAGCCAATGGGACTGCGAGCGCAACACCGGCCCGATCCTCGTTCCACCGATGACTATCTTGTCGCGTTTCGCACGTGTCTCGTTGCGCACCGGTAAGATCGGATAACGGCGAGAGGAGGGTTCATTTGAATTACAGTTTCGATGCCCCCAAGGCGTCTCTCTACGTATCGCGAGTCCGTGTATTGTCTGTACGCCCTCGCCGTGTACTCTCTTCTCTGTCTCTGTCACTGCCACGTACGGTATATAGGCAAGTGCATGTGTAACGTCGTGTAAGCGTCTGTCTATGACTCGCACTGTGGCTGCCTCGGTGTATCTGTCACGCCGGTGTGTCTATCAACGCTCCCCCCCCCCTCTCTCTCTCTGTCTCTCCCCCTCTCCCTCTCTCCTCTCTTCACGCACAAGTTGTTCATGCTCTTGATGCGCACGTGTTGGTACGTTCCACGGTGACTCACCTAGCGCCCGTATTTTGCCAGTGGAATTCAAAGGCGGGCACGGTATTGTTTTTGGCAAAGATCAATGTGATCGGTTCGGCTGGTCTTCCGCATGGAAAGCACGGCTAGGCTCTCCCCGTTGCATTATTTGCTCCGCTAAACCTAAAGAGGTCCGTCCTATCCTACGCTCCACCCGCTTCTACTACTCTCCTCTGCCTTTTCGAATTTCTCAGTCTCCCCTTCTCTCTATCCATCTCTCTCTCTCTCTCTCTCCCTCTCCTTCTATCTCTCTCTCTGTCCCTTGCTTCTCCCTTTTTCGTCGTTTTGGCCCTCTCTCCGTCGGTCGCACGAGCTGCACCCCCGCTTCGCGTTTTGTCCTCGCTCACCGATTAGTACGATACCGACGCGGAAACAACGAAAATCCGGCAGAGGAGTGTCTGCCGAACAGATTTTTTTCCCCTCAAAACGACGGTCCCACGCTGTCCGACATATCCGCGCGCGGTTACTATCCGGGAGTAGGCCTGATTCAGGCAACGGTCTCACTCCTCGACTTCACGGAATCTGTCGCCGATAATCACGGCGTTCGTGAACGAACTTGCGTGCCCCGTATCTAGCCTCATGCATAATGAAGAAACGCTAGCCCCCGTCAACGGAAATTATGGAATCAATTCTTTAGCGCAATCGCACGAGCGCGTCGGATTAGGGGTGAAAAACGAGAAAGCTGCGCTTAACCGAGTTATTACGACTAATCGACGTATACCTACCTACTCGCGTACCTACCAATTTCCTATCATCGCTGAAAGGTCGAATTTCGAGTCGTACGAAAAATGTGAACTGCTCGAACGCCGTCTACTCGTACGCGCTGCCGGCGGCGTGTGCGCGATCGGACGGAGTAGGTCGGCATAAAAAGGCTTAAAGAGGCGAGGAGAAGGAAAAACAGAGACGCAGGGAACCGCCCGCGGCCTCTCGTCGACGGCATATATCGTTCGGAAGTGTTCGAGGCAGTGCGCTGCCGCTTTTCGTTGCCGGCCAGAGAAGCGCAGAGTTCTGTAGCGTTAATATAGCGAACGGCGAGCCGAGCTGCCGAGCTGCCGAGCTCTTTGCCACTCCACCGAGCAGAAATTGATAGGATAAATTCCGGGTCTGAATTGGCTCCGTCGAGCTGGAAACCCTCCTCCTCCTCCTCCTCCTCTTCCTCCTCCAACCTCCAACCTCCAGCCCCCCCCCCTTCGCCCTCCACGTCATCCGCCCCTCACCCTTTCTCTGCCTCTTTCTCCTCCGCCTCTTCTTCCTACTACTTCGCAGCGAACTTCTACTTCTCTGGCTATCGACCTTGGTCGATCATCTAGCCGCCTACCCTGCGCTCGCTTTCCGCCGACTCTTTCGCATTTCCGTTGTTTAACCCGATCCCGCCGTTCTCCTCCCGTCTCGATTCGCGATTAGATGGGGAGTCGTAATGCCTTCGAAGTACGTTGGTATATAGCGCCAGCCCTTCGAGGGGTGGAAAGTAAGTAGCCATCGCCTTCTCCGGCTTTCTTCCCACCAGCTCGGCGGCTCACTTAATTTAAAAACCTCGCAGGACCGAACAACGCTCGAGGACGCTAGTCAGGGAATGAAAGGATGGGTTAGGCCGGCTCGGGTGTGAGAAAGAAAGAGAGAGAGAGAGAAAGAGAGAAGAGTAGAAAAAAGAGAGTGAGGCTCGTTCGCCGGTGGCAACCCCTTTCGGTGCGGTGCGCATTCGCGAAAAAAGAGAATTGAACCGGCTTAAAACCCACCCCGTGGCTCGTGTGCGTCGTCGAGTATCGGGCTAACCTCGCTGTGAAAACGGGTGGCTCGGTCCTCCGTAGAAATCCCCGGGCCATGTGTAGAAGGCTCCTTGCAGCCTCGCTGACTTAGAACAATTCGCCGCGCCGGGGGCCGACAATGAGCACCCTCCTGATACTCCTCGTGCACCGTTTCGGGGGCATACGGACCGGGCGAAAGCCCGAAATTATCGCCAGACCGAGCCCGAAAGTTCGATGAATGAGTGCTCAGCGCCCGGCAAACTGGCGCGCAAGCTTCACGTTCGAGAGGGGCGGGATGGGGGGGAAGCGTAGAGTTGTATCTTGTACTTCCGTGCATTGCCTACTAACACCTTTTCTCGAACGACAGGCGTGCCGTTTTGCGACTCAGAGATCGATACGAGCCTACGCGATGACGAACGCATCGGAGTGCCCGGAGTAAATAACTAAAAATACCGACTAGCCGAGAAGCTCAAGTAAAGAGTCAGCTGGTATCGTATCGATCTTTGCACGGTGAAAATCGAGTAGGACCTCGATTAAAGAGTCCTGACGTCCTGCTACGAGACGACGAGCGGTATCCTGAATCTCGTTACATCTGATTTTCACGCTGCCGGAGATCTTATCTGGGTAACGAAGGTGGAACTGCGCGTCAGCGATACGGCCGAGGTGAACAAGAAGCGGCGCCCACAGACGCTCGCATTGGCCTGGCTCGCTCGATCAAACAGGTGAAGTCGTCCGGGTGGAATGCAGGAAGAGTTACGGTTAATGAGTCGAGGCGAAGTCCGGGAGTCAGCATGGGCAGCGAGACATGACCGAAGGATCGCGAACTCGCGCAAGGGTGGAGAAGGGGTGGGGGCTTATTTTTGGCCCCCGCGCCGACACGGACGGGTTGCTAGAGTAAGTTGTAATCTGGTCGTGGCCACTCGGGCCGACGCTATGTGTATCGAGCTGCTCGTTTTCGCTGGCGCGCGGCAGTCAGCATGGCAGATTGATCGCGGACTCCGATGCCCGATAAAGCCGGAATGTCGAGGAAGCGAGAATGTTCCCCGCGAGTTCGCTGACAGGTGGCCGAGCCTAACGTCTCGGTTAACGTCCGCTAGAGTAAATGATGCCTTAACAGTGATGCGGCGCGAAGGCTTATCGACGCGGGCACGGCCATGCGTGAGCTTTACATGTAAGCGGATGTCGTTGATAAGTCAAAATCTCAGGAGGGCGATGATGGAATTTCTTGCTGGGTTGAACATAATTAGTACTATGATTGACTTGTCTCGCGTTTTCTGTAGCTATATCGTCTTAGTTAGGATTTTTCTTGGGGTGTAATATCCGCTTTACTATTCTCTACGCGGTACGATTAAATATGTCAGCTTATTTTATATCGATCTCGTGACTGTGACGTAAAATAGTATCAATACGCGCGTATCGTTCGCTAACAGGTGACTTGACGGATAAAAATGTGCAAGGAACGAAGTCTTTCAACCGCACAACCAAGGGAATACCTAATCGCACATAACTCCGACAAATACCTCACACTCCCCGACTATCGCTAAGTCCTAGGATCAGTCGCAGCATAAAACTGTCATGAGTTCCGTCCCCGATCACGAGAATCAGCGACAACACACATCAATCGTAGAAAATCACCGCCGAATTCGTTCTTAGGCCCGACGGGAAAAAACAAGGCGCACTTTGTCGCACGTCAACTTTCGGCCGCGAATTCTCCCTCCACAGCCCCCATCTACCCTGGCCAACCCCGACGACTAATATCGCGAGCTTGGCAAAAGGATCGGCACGAATAAATGATTCACGGGCTGAGCTGGGACGAGCCACTTAGGGATGCCACTTGCGAAACACACGCGGACGAGAATACGAGGCGAGAGAGAGAGAGAGAGAGAGAGAAAAAGAGAAAGAAAGAGAGAGAGGGAGCGACGAAGGGGTGGGAGGGCGAGAGAGGGGGCGAGTTAGAGAGGGTGAGTTCTCCCCCGGAAAACAAAGCACGAGCGCACATATCCGCACGCATCGTAACGGGTCAATCCGTGGCGCGGGAAGACAGGTAACGACAGGAGGGCGACCGCATTAAAAATATACGCGCGCCGCGGACGTTATCGGAAATCGATGATCGCCCGATCGTGGGGCGTCAAGGAAGCGCAGCCCGCTCGGTACGTGTCAGGGCGAGGCAAAAAACGCGTTACGTGTCGGCGAATAACCTGGTTACTACTCCCCATCGGCGAGTCGAAGATGAGGCTCCTGTCGCAATAGCGTCGCACGGGGGCTGCCTCGAAGAAAATGCGGACGGGAAACAGGGTGACCTTGATCGTGACGGTGCACTTTGGCTCCGGTAGGAACTTGCCGCGGGAAGTTATGGACGCGGAGGGTTGGGAGGTCGAAAGTGCGACGGGAAGTCGATGTCCTTTCCCGATAGTCAAACGGTTCGATGACCCGGGGCTAAAAACTCGGATCGTAGATGCGTATAAAGGTGACTCGATAGAATTCCTAATTTTAGTTTAGTGCTCGATGAACTAACTCGAGGACTCGCACGTTTAACTCTCCTGAAACCCGACGAAAAAGGGTGGAGATTGAGGTGGGAGGTCGTATGAGTAGTTGGAATCGGACGAGTTAGTCAGGTTAGGTCGACCGTTGAGAAGGTCGAAAGAACACGATTGGCTTAAGTCGCGCGGTGAGGATAAAATCGAAGGAGGGAGAGGAGGAGGGAAAGAAGGAGGGTGGTGGTGCGGGGAGGGGTGGGGGGAGAGTCGGCGGACACTTTGTGTCCACGCACAATGCGCACAACTGTCGGATCCATTATGCGCACTTAATTAGGCTATGGCGTGTCGTGTACAGGGGTTGACAGGGGACACGGTGGCGGTGGTCTCGAAGGAGGGAAGGGTGCACGGTAGTCAATAGTCGGACAAGATATACCCCGCGTGTAGACACATAGGGTGTGCCGAAAGTTGCATGCACCGCCGGCAATTAGCTTCTCGAACGTGAAAAGAGGTAAGGCTCTCACGCGGCTCGGCAGCTGCTGTTCTCGCCAACTTCGATCGGTTTTTTGGCCTGTAAACGGTTGGAGAGTTGTTATTTGCCTTCAGGTACGACCTTGGACGTCGGACTCCTCGCACTTCTCAAACTTCGATCAGTCGGATGATTCGTTCCGTACTCAAATACGCAGTTTATTTCGTACACAGTCGCTTTAATTGAGAGACTTTGAATGCTCTCATTCGAATACGTTTACGTGCGAATTATGCGAGATGCACCTGGTGCCGTGGAGGTACAAGGTTTATATTAGGGATGTCATAACGTCAACGATGACATCCGTCAGACAGGTTTCCCGGCACTCGAGTTTTCGAGCACCTGGTATAAGAGAGAATTTCGCTCCGTCTCTGAGGGTTGCCATAGGTAAGGTACACATTCGGGGCCCGTGAACGTATAAATGACAAGAGCGGTGCGCCCCGAATGGCGAGAGGGGCGAGAGAGGGGGCATATGGGGAGTATGGGGCACATTCGGCGGCGGGCCACGGTGAAAAAGGGGGGCAGCAACGAGAGTACCCCGGGGGGTAGACAAGATTATAATCTGTCCCATTATTGTGCCATCGACGTCCCGGAGGGGATTTTTCCATTTGACAATGCAGTTACACTTTTGTGCATTTAACATCCGTGCATCATCTCACAGGCGTGCGCCCCGAACCCCCTGTAGCCACCCTCCGACAAATTCGCCGGATCCGCAACTAAACTACCCCCGCTGTCACCGTGTGCGCACACATATCGTGATCGAGTCGCCGGTGGGGCAGGAAGGGTGAATCGGGGGAGGATAGTTGACAAGAAGCTATGAGGGAGTGAGGGGGACGGGGGCCTTGGTCTAAGAGGGGGGGGGGGGGGGTGAACAGGATCAGGATGAGCCTCGGACCCGATCGGGACAGTGGAGGGTGGCTCATCATCCGGCTAAACCGAAAAAAGGGGTTCCCGACTATAATCCTACCTGCATATGATGTTCTCAGCTTTGTTTACGCCCGTCGCAGCCCCGAGAGGGGGTCGTCGGCCGGGATGCGACCCCTACGGTTGACAAAATGTGCTTAAACGGTGCTCCATTCGCCGCTGGGCACACGATGTGAGCTTCGTCGAACAGCCCCGAATGAAGATGAGCGCGTGCGATCGTTGAACCGTTAGCGGGGAACTTAATTGGAAATACTTCGCATTTCGAAGGGCTGCTCACTTTTCCTCTCTTTACTCTGTTCCTCTGGATCTCAGTCCTCGTAACGAGGGAAAGCTCGACTTCCCAATGGCATTTCGGCGGAATCGCTTTGACGATTGCCCGCCAGTTAAGCAGGGGCCATAGGCGGTGGATCGACTCGCTTATTTTTCAGCCCGGCGATAATGAGCGACGCGCGGCAATGACGTTAATAAGAAAAATGGCCGGCCCGTGATTATAGCCATTCCGCGGCTGTCCCCGCCGCTCCTCCAATCCGGGCTTTCCTGTTTTCATCTTCCGACCGCAGGATATACCTGCCTGTTATGTCGGAAAGTATAGGTTCGCCGGGACTGCCCTCGAGACAGTCATCTGTCGTCACGCGCACCGAGGTATTCATTAAACTGTCGAAACTGAAAAGGCCGCGCAGCATTGCGATTTACCGGTCTCTCCTCGGAGGCCTCTATACGTCGCCGCCTGGCGATGACTGTATCGATCACAAACACCTGTTCATCTTCCGCGATTTATCGCGGAAGGTCCAACAGTCGTGGAACGGGTGGGGAATAGGTGGGGGGGGGGGGGGGGGGGGGGAGTCAAGTGGGCGCAACGAATTATCGGCTGCCGTTAACATGTCGGAAGCACGTCATGCCAGTCAAAAGTGACCCTCGCTCCCTCTCGCGGGGAGAGGACCTCGTAGCCGATTAATTCGCCGAGAACCGACGTATCGGATAACCTTTTAGCAGACGTCGAATTAATTTCCCCTCCTCCGGAGAGGGCGTATGATTTTTTCCTCCCTCCCCTCTCCCCTCCCTCTCGTCGTCGGAGTGCGCGCCACTCGGAGGGCCACGATTTTGGCGAGGGCGACGATGGGCGTCGATGGCCGTTCACATTGTCGTTTTAAGCGGCGCATTTCAAACGTAAATTGGCTAATTTCGTAAAATTACGACCCGTAGCACATTGTTTATCCGCGGATAACAAAAAGCCGGCCGTGCATTACAAACGTTCGGACGGTTGCGAGCCTGCAGCGTCGGAGTCGTTTGCTATGGTCGGGCCGTGTCGATGGTCGTCCGGGTGCTTTTGCAGATAAACATTTTTTTCCTGCCGGTCAGAGGCGATGGAAGCTCCGGCCGAAATTAATAGGAATCCGCGAGTGCGCACGCTTGTCCCAACTCTCTCTTCGCGCCCGCGCGTGTGTGTGTGTGTGTGCTCGCGATCGTGTGGGCGCGGTGACAGCCATAATACGAAGGGCAAACCCCTATAACCGGGCTGGGCATATCTAATAACCGTTATTACGCGTGTGCGTATGTTGACAGTGGTAATACGGCGTGTAATAGGCCTCGACGTGTACCGTTCGCGTGGCACCGATATACTCGTGGTTTATTGGCCGTCGGCGGTTATGCCAAGATACACAAAACTCGGAGCGCCGATCGTGTACCGGGCGAAGATCGTCGCTCACGGGAAATATGTATTCGCGTGCCGATACGCCAACGAGCCTCTGGCTGCTTCCATTCGTTACTGCCGCTTCCGAAACTTATCAGCGTTCGCGGGTCAATGCCGGAATCGTATCAAATTAACGCATTCCATCGAACGGAAAGTTTTTAAACATATTTCAGTGACGCATTAAAAGCGTAGCACGACTGATGAACTAGTGGAATCTTCAAAACTCTCAAAAGTATCTCAAATCAGAACATACTGCGAAGTACAGTAACTTTTTTGTGCTGGTAATTATAAAAGTTCACCGAGTCCCGAGAACTATAACATAAATTAAACTTGATACCGTAATTATGACAAAAGGTAGTACGAAGCGCAGTAATATTTCGATTCTGTTATTAGCAAAAGTGTAAGATAAAGTTACACCACGAAGGTTCAGCGCCTGTTTGTCAAATTCCTCGCATCGAAATCAGCTTTGTTCCGCCCACTCGAGCTCGCGCGCTTTTTCGGCAACGTGTCCCTGCGCTGCCGTTTGAGCGTTCATTGTGTTGCTCGAACACTCGGACGTGCGTCTCTACATAAGCTCGCCGAAGCGGACAGTCGTGCATCGTGTCGACAAATATAAACTGTTCCATCGTGCTTAGCATTCGGGCGCGGCGTTCCAGTCAACATGGGAACGGCAAACAGGGATCGGAACAGATACAGATAGCGTTGCGAGCCGGCAAATAATCGGACCCTCCTCGGCAGTCGCCATTATGCAGAACCCGTGGCAGGCATCATTCGTCGGCTACGATACGCGCTGAGACACCCGTTAGAATCGTGCGCAAACACCGGATCATTGTTACCCTTTTTATCGTGAGCGACGCTGATCGTGTCCGGTGTCACGAGAGTTGACGATGCCCTGCCAGCCGGAAATTGACGATTTTTTTTAACAGTCAGTCTACCTCGCTCCGCTCGACGATATCTGACTAATATAATTATATTTGTTCGTCCCGCTCGAGTGGCAAGCATGTTTTCCTTCCTCGTGATAACACCTGTCTAACTATGTTCTCCTTTGTGTTCCAGGTAAGTGTTCATCTGTCCTTAAGCTGATGAAACCAGCAAACCGACATTTCACTGTTCGTAAGTAAATCACGTGACATTCACAAACACATTACACTCTCTCTGGCTGAATATACTTGTGCAAATAATTCTGGGAACGGTCTAACAAAGTTGATGACCTGAACGTAATTGGCCACGCCGTGGCGTAGTATGTTCAAATACGTCACTAAATCAGTTTCTCATATCAGGTCAGGCTACTCTTCCAAGTAAGTCATAATTTCCCTTAGTTAAACTCGCATCGTATTGTCCACGGATTCTGACCAAACCTTCGCAACGTCGTATTCGTATCCACAGCGTGCACAAGTTTAATTTAGACGCCATGACGATCGACCGTCATTCGCTTTCGATTGAAGCTGATCAGCAGTTTCAGCTGTCCGTCAGATTCGGACGGCAGGCCGAGAAATTAATCGCCGAGCAAAACGGTCGGCACAGGCAATGTTGGGAGCCCGTGCAAACAATTGCGCTAAACGAAATTCATAGGCGCGACGCCGATTGTTCCAACATCGACGCCTGACTCCGGTGCCTGACCATGACGCTCTCGTTTCCGCTCCCGCCCAACGGCCGCCATCGGCACCGGCTAAAGTTAAATTGTGCAAATCCGACGTCGATTACGCCAAATGAAATTCCTACCCGCGACACTTATCCGATTGAACATTTGTCCAGTCCACGTGGCATGACGTTTCGATATTACCCCATTCATGTATGAACTAACATGCACGGCCGCTTAATCCACGGCGAAGCAGACCCACACATTTTCGCTTAACTGAACGTTACCGCCACCGCGTCAAACGTACGTATTTCGGCTCCCGAGCCTCGAAATACATGTTAAAACTCGCGCGTCGGACCTCGAACCACCACTCTCACGCTCGCGTTCGAGCGCTAAATCCACCTATACGCACGTTTCTACGCGAGGATCGGAGCGCATACGTTAAAACTCACCCACACACGTCGGTGAGCGCACGTTAAAATTGCCGTACGACGCACACCGCTTTCGCGTGCGTATAGGACGCTGGGCAAGGATTAGGCGTAGGAACGCGCACATACACACGACGCCTGCGTGATAGGACGGGGCGGAGCAGAGGAAGGGCAGATCCGGCGGCGACGGGGTGCGAGGGGGGAAAAGTGAACAGAAGCGAGAAGAGGCGAGCGGAGAAGCGATGAGACGCGTGAAGGAGCGAACGGAGAAGCGAGCGTAGGTGAGAGAGGGGTCGAGAGAGGAAGAGGGAGGGAGGAGCGAAGAGGAGAGTAGCAGACGGCCGGACGGAGAAAGAGAGAAGGTCGGAGCTTGATACGCGAACTCGGATGCGGCCGCGACTCCTCCGGTAGCGCTTCTAGTACGATAATGAGCTAATGAGCGGTGTCTGGCGCTCCGCGGCGCCGTAATTTTCAGCGCCGACCGTGTGCAAGGACGTGATACCACGCTAACCGTCGCGTCGTCCGGCTTAGACGAGTCTCGCGAGACTCTCGTTAGACTTCGTTCACCGAATTCCGCTCCCTGAACCTCGCCTAGGACGTAACTTCGGATTATGAGAGAATCTTGTTCCAACGTTTTCTTCCTCCTTTTCCCTCATCCCCCGTATATCTTCTGCCCGGGGTTGTTCAAGGATTTTACGCTGTGATCCTTATCGCGAAAATGGCGGGCGGAAAATGAACGTTATATCGCACAGTATGAAAATGCATATATACCGGGGTTGGGGAGGGGGGGGGGATTGTAAATTCGATCTGCATGTCATGAATATAATTTTTGTAACGTGCAAGCAATTTAGAGTAATATTAATATTCATACGGGGAATGTTTAATGTTAATTTAATATCGGCCCGTTTTTTTAATGACTTTCCCGATAACGCGGCGAGGCGGCGAGCGTATTGTGTTCGGTTATACAGGCCGGCGTGTATTATAAATGAATTTCCGCGGGCCCGAATTTGACCGTAATTTCGCATTTTCGCTCCGCCGTCGAACGGTTTGTAGTGAGCGTCTCGCGTTCTTATTATTCGTTCGGCATGGGAAGCGGCACGGCTTGCGATCCGCTCATCTCGTCTGGCGAGAAATGAGTGTTCGACCCACTCCATCTCCACCTCCTCCTCCTCCCCTCCTTCCCTCCTCCTCCTTCTACTCCTACGTCAGCGACGCGGCCTGAATTTTTAACGTCGATTTCGTCGGATGTCGCGCAGGCACCCTCGTGCGAGAGAAAGCTCGTTAAAATTTTACGTCCCGCGCTCTTGCGCTCGAGACAAATTTCCTCGCTGACTCTGCAACGTGCTCGGCTAGAGCATAATGGCACGGGGCCAAATTAATTCGAAATCGCAGATAGGGAATTTGGGACATAGACGCGCATCAAACGTAGCTCGTCCCGCCGCTGTGATAAACAGCCGATTGGCGCATTTCGCGTCCGGCATTGAGGCAATGGGGCAGAAGTAGGGAAGGTTATGGAGGCCGAAATTGTCCCGCGGAGGAGTTTCGCAGGCTTTTATAGTGCATAATGCCGGATTACCGGGTCGTGATGGTGGATTTAATACGCACGTATGGGAATGCAAATTGAAACGCGTTACCTACCCGTAGAGGCGCGCATTTCCTTTCACTCTCGCGGGAGATCATCCTCGGCGGATAATGCATAGCGCATCATCGATGGTAGTAGCAGGATGTGTACGGCGGGTAGGAAAGGTAAAAGGAAAGGAAAGAAATCCTGCTAGCCGGTAACGAATGTTACCCCTACTTCGTGATCACCGCGAGGCAGGAGAGAAGGCTCGCGCTCGACTTGCGTGAGAACAAGTCGAGACAGGACGAGGAAAGAAGTTTTATGGCTCCCCTGGGTTTACAGATTGGCATCGGTAGAAAAAGCCGTCCCTCTCGCTCCTCCGCCTCGCTTCCTCTCTGTCCCACCACTCGCCCCCCCATAGTTCCATTTCGTACCGACGCACAGGTGCACTTAAGACTCCACGAAATTACAACGTTTTCACGCGCCTCGGACTCAATGTCAACCGGAAATGTCAACATCCGCACGCGCGAGACTCCGAGATACAACCCCTCGGCCTCTGTCATCTTCAGCACTAAACACGGCATTACACGGACCGATTTACGGAAAGCGTACGTTTTCACGCGTGCGAAATTACACGTTCCGCCGTCCGACTCTCGGCGAGCTTCGACCTTCCGGCCGTTTCGAACGAGAGAACTCGCTCGCTGGCCGACGATTCGCACAGATCGCGCGAGATGCGAGGTTTTTCGATGGAAAGGGTGGGAAAAGGATAGAAAAGAAAGCGAAGCCCGTTCTCGGGAGGAAGTATCATCGCCACGACGGCCGTCATTAAACATCCATTAATCCGCACGCCTGACGAGTAGCGGAGATTGCCCAAGAGGATCCGTCCGCGTCTGCCGTATTAGGCCGGTCGGCTCTCAGTTTTTACTCGATAACTAGTTGGCCTTCTTGACCCAGATGATCATCCTCCCGGGCAAACTCGCCACGTCGCGTCCAGTTTCTGCCGTAAGGTCCGCTTTTCACCGCCTCGCTCGTTCTCACGTAACGTGACGGGCGATGATAGCGAACTCGTCGATGGTTTACCCTGCCGATGGACCCATGGGTGGGCCACCTTTCCACTCTTCCGTCTTTCTCCCTTATCTCCCTCCCCTCCTCACCCTTTCCCCTCTCTCACTCCCTTTCTCCATTCCGCTCGCTCGCTCTCTATCGCGGCACGGCGTTCGTAATTACAGGTTCCTTATTTACCGCCTGTTTCACACTTCGTTAGCACATCGCTTACAAAGTAATTGTGTACCACTTAGTAGGAAGACGCGGTTCTCTCCCTCTGTCTGTCTCTCTCGCTCGCTCTTTCGGCGGCGAAGGTCCCTTTCCTCCGACTCCGTCCTTCTCCCCGCCTCACTTTCCCTATCCGCTCTCCTCTCCGTGAGCGACCCGCGTCCCCCACGGACCCCTCGCCTCTTTTAGCCACGGTTCTTCGTGGCGTCGCAAGTTAGACCGATCGCCCTGACCCCGGGTCGCCGGCTCGCTCACGGGTCCTCAAATTAAATATGTACGTCGCGCCTGTAAAGCGTTTAACGTTAATCTTCGAATAATGCCATTAACGCGGCTTTCCAACGGGCGAGATACGGCCGGCGAATAACCGGCAATTACGACCGCAGGAGCGACGCATAAAAAAGGAAGACTAAAGGGGTAGACGGCGAAGGGGGTACTCGTCGATGCGAGTCGATGATTTAGTTTTCACCCGTCGTCGCACCGATCGCACTCGACGACTCGCGCGTTCGTACCTAATTATGCTGATACGAAAATCAGTACCTGAGCCGCACGCTAAGGCGATATATATAGATCGGAATGACTCAATGACGAGCTCGTGACGAAGGCAATGATCCTGGTCAGGTTAGGTGTCGGTCGTGCGGTGCTGGTCGATGGTCGATCGCGGCCGTATAGTAATGGCGAGCATTTTATGAATGAATCGCGTGCGTGCCAGCCGGCCTATTAATGGTGGGGCCCTGCCAACGGTAGCCAAGCCGTGTTCGAACACGAGAACGTTTCTCAATTACTTCGCGAAGCCGCGCGCCGGCATACACCTACCAGTCGTGATTATTACCGAGCCGTGACGTTGCCAGCTCTCTCCCTCTTCCTCTCCCTCCCACCCTCTCTTTCTCTCTCTCTCTCTCTCTCTCTCTCTGCGCCGCCACTTCGCGGAGGTCTTGGCCAAGGCGTCGACACTTTGCCCGGGAGAAACGTTAGGCCGATGTTTATGACGGAAATTGATCGTCCCCTGCCTCCGCCCGGACGCGCTTCGCGCATTTCGTCGAACGTAAATCATTGAGGGAGGTACTAAACGGCGATCAGTTAAATTGCGTCGGCCGTTCGCGATCATTCAAATGCGTTTCAGTACACGAATTTACGGCCTCGCCGCCGATGTCGGGGCAATTGTGGGAGGCAGCCGCGTACGACTATTTATAGATTGGCGCGCCGCAAAGAAAGCGGCGAAAGCGTGCGAAGCGCCAGGTAAACTAACGATTCCGCGAAGGTGTTCCGTAAGATCGTGAACATGATCGGCATTCTCCTGAGAGCGAATTATCGAATGCGCGACGGATATTGCGCGAGCTGTGCGGGTAATGCGTAACGGCGGCACGCCGACTCGATCAGCTCGATCGGCGGTTGTGTCGTTGTCTCATTAACAACTTTTCGCGATCGTGCTACGTCGGCGAGGCCCGCTTCCGTCGCCGGTTAATTAGTCCGCGCTTTAAATCTCGCTCTCGTCAAAATCCCACGCTCGTCGCGCATGAAATTCGCGCCCGCGTCCGGCCCGGAGAAGGATCAGAAGAAAGGTCCGCTCGCGCTGTTCTCGGCCGGTGGAAAGACGGAGAAAGGACGGAAAATGGAAGAAAGGGGCGCACAGGGTGGGCTAAGGGTGAGAATGAGAAAAACTTCACTCTCGCGAAAATCTTTATCTTTGTTCAATAGCGCGAAGTGCCTCGACGTCTTTTTACGGCCAGCCCCTTTTCTCCACGGAGGCCACCGCCAACTTCCCCGGACGCGAAAAACTTCGCGAGATAGAGAAGCCCCTCGCACTTCAGGCCGCCTGAGTCGCGAGTGGCGAGTGGGCCGGGTAGGGAAGCTGAGAAAAAGGAGCGTACGGGCCACGTACGTTTTTCCCGGGGTACGCGCGGACAAAGAGAGAGGCGCAACTTCGAAATCCAGAAACGCGGGCGCACTTCAGTGTCCGCGGAGCGTAAAGCGAGTCGGGACGTCGTCGACGATGTAGACGACGACGACGCCGACGTCGACGTCGTCTTCGCCTTCGCCACAGCCGTAACTCTTTTCAGACATTGGCAGAAGTCGCCGTTTCCCTAGCAA
Organism: Anoplius nigerrimus; assembly: GCA_914767735.1. Taxonomy (NCBI): domain Eukaryota; kingdom Metazoa; phylum Arthropoda; class Insecta; order Hymenoptera; family Pompilidae; genus Anoplius; species Anoplius nigerrimus. The sequence goes on along the minus strand of OU612088.1, from coordinate 10,316,415 downwards.
GCCCCAGTCGTCTCGCGGGGCTCGCCTTCCACTTCGTGGCTGGCCCGTGTCGCGGTAATGAGGTTTTAAAAAAGGGCGAAAACGAGGAGGCAGGGAAACAAACGAAAGGAGGAGCGCAGTCGTCGGGATTGAACCGCGATGTACCTCGTCATCGTCGTCGTACGATTCTGTCCTGTCTCCCGCTCCTTCGTTTGTCCTTCGCTGCCCATGCTCCTAAACCCCCCCCCCCCCCCCACCGCCCAATCCCTCTTTCGACCCCCTCGGCATCCGTCGACGTCCTGCTCTCCGCGGTTGTCGGATCATGCCCCGCGCTACGTGTCGTCCGGATTGTCAGTCTGCGGGCATTCAGGCAAAACTTTCTTGGGGGGATAATTGCGATTGTAATTAAAATTCTCGGGGTGAAAAGGAAAGAGCCCCGCCGGTACCCGCGGAGAAATGAGCAAGGGTGGAAGGGACCGAACGAGAGGGATGGGTGGGGAGGGGGGAGGGTGGGCGCTTGGGGGAGGTTGCGGAGAGAGAGAGGAGGAGGGACATAGAGAACGGGAGGAGAGCAGCCCGGTTGGACACTCGACAAGGCGGAGTGCCATAATTGGAACGGTCGCGTGCGCCTGCCGCAGGACAATGGACTCGTCCGAGCGCAAATTATTAACGCGCCCTTCTCTTTCTCTCGCCGACTCTCCCTCTCTCCCTCTCTCCGCCTTTCTCCGTCTTTCTCCGGCCGCGTCCTCCCCCTTCTTCTGGCCGAATCCGAGCTCGCTCTCCTCCCGTCCTCTTCGACGGGAGCCTTCGCTCGCCAACCTCGAGGAAATCAGATTCCTGGTTCTTGCCTGCGAGAGAAGACGCTATTCATTCTCAGGATGCAGATCTGACGCGCTGGATGCAACCGACACTCGCCACTGAAGCGTATGTCGCTGCTTTGGGAGAAAAAGGCTCTGTAGTTCTAAAAACTCTAGAAGCATCTCGGTAGAAACGAGGTAGACCTCTAAGTCATCGACGAAACTTCCACTCTCACGTTGTTGGGATAAATCTTGGCAGCTAAACGAAAGATCAAGCCTACTCTCCGTCTCTGAACGGAGCGGGCCGACTCTCAGCGTTAATAATCCGACGATTGTGGCTCAACGTTTCTCCGCAGCTCCTCTTGTCTTACCCGCAGAGAAGGCTTGGTCGGCTCGGCCGTCCGCCATTTCAATCTTATTCAAAGATCCCCCGACGAAAAAAAACTGGGGGGGTATCGTCGGTCTAGACGCAAAAACTGGGCGCAAACAACGGCCGGCATTATTCGGCGGGGAGTCTCGAATTCTCGGCGCTAGGCATCCTCTTGTAAACTCCAATCCGGCGTCGCTGAATGTGCCGCGATTCTGCGGGAGGCCGAAGGCGGGCGAGGCGGGTTGGCGGGGCGGGTTGGCGGGGGGCAACATCAGCGTCGGAAACTGTGGCAGGTTCACGAGGTAATCTGGCCCACGCCAGGTCTGATCTCGAATACCTTTATCTCGCGCTGATGCGCGCGGCCCCGGCGAATATCTCCGGTGAAAAGACGCGAGCTCCGGGCGGCCAGAAAGCCAGAAAGCTAACCTTTCGCTGCACGAGTTTTAGCCCCCGGTCCGGGAAGAGGCTTCCTCTCGATGCTTAGACGGGAGAGAACGATGGTCGGCGGTCTTTTGTTTAGCCGGGATCAGCGGCGAAAGAAACGGGCGCGATATATAGGCGAAAACGCGGACGTGCGCTGGATGGAGAGAGAGTCGGTCGGACGAAAGGGAGACAGAGGCGGGAGATAAAGAAACGGATGATTAAAGAGAGAAGAAGACAGAGGACGAGCGAGTGAGAGAGGCCGGCGGGTTAGGGGGGGAAGCGTAAAAAGGATGCGAAAAAAGGGGCTAAACGGAGAGGGATGAAGGAAGGGAGAAGGATCGGACATACCGTGAGCCGAGATAAATCCATGGCGAGTACAAAATCATTCTGACCCGTTCAACCCCCTCCCAGCGCTCTTTAGCGATGAATGGGGCGTCGGAGGCAGAGGAATGCGAAGGAGCAAAAGTACCGGGGCACATGGCTGGTGTGTAGGTGCTGTCTATCTCTCTCTCTCTCTCTCTCTCTCTCCCTCTCCTCTTTTTTATCTCTCTCTCTCTCTCTCTCTCTCTCTCTCTCTCCTTCTCCTTCTCTCCCTTGCTCTTATCGGAGATGGTAGCGGAGCGGCAGAAACGGCAGTGGTGCTAGTGCTGGTGGTGGTGGCGGTGATGACGACGATGGTGGTGGTGGTGGTGGCCAATCAGGGGTGAGTTCCATTTAAGCCGCGCTGGGGCTCAGTCGCGGCTGAAAGGCATTTAGCCAATCCAAAAGGCCCCCTTTCATTAGACATCTCACTTTGTCTCTCCGCTCCGAAGGTTTATATTTTAAATGCTAATTGCAAGTTTTTAATGGGCCGTGGCAGGCCTCTGGCTCCTCTTATTGTACGACTCGCACATTAAAAAAAAGGGAAGTGGAAAGGGAAAAACGAGAAGCGCGCCTCGCGAGAGAGGACGAGGAGAGGGAGAGAGAGAGAGGAAGAGAGTGAGTAGGAGGAAGAAGAGTGGCTGAGAAGAGGGAGGTGGGGGGAGAGGAAGGGAAGGACCGATATAAAGAAAGAATGACAGAAGTGACTCGATGGCGAGCAGTAGATAGAGAGAGACAGTGAGGAGAGAATTGGCAGAAAGGAGCGACGGAAGGCTTCGCGGAGGAGGTGTTCGCATGGGACGAACCTCGAAGAGGGAGCGATACACCTCGCCGTGGAAGTCGCTACCGCCCTACGCCCCGGGTATTCCTTCTGCCGACGGTTATAATGAAAAAATTACGGCTTTCGACGGCATTACGTGCGCGCACACGCGCGCTCCTGTGTATGCATAATGCGTGCCTGGCCACGCGCGAGCAGGAGGAATGTGCTGCGAACGGGAAAGGGCGAGTGGGACAGCCTCATGGAACAGGGCAGAGGGGAAAGGGAGGAGAAAGAAAGAGAGAGAGAGAGAGAGAGAGAGAGAGAAGGGCCACTCTCATCGCCCCAGTCGCGAAGTCGCGCGATGCGTGCAACGCCGTTTTATAATTCCTCCTTCCTTTCTCTCCCCCTTCCTCTCTCACTCTCTCTCTCTCTCTCTCTCCATCCCTGTCTCTCTCGCTCCTTTTCCTCGTTTCGTTCTTTCTCACAGGCGAATTAAGCCTCTGCGAGCACACGCGTGACGCGCGCGTCCTGTCGACGGCAATTACCGAGGCTTCTTGCCTCTTCCCCTCCCATAATGCCTTCCATACCCTCCCCATTCCTTCGCCATGGCGTCCATACCCTTCGTACCCTCTATCCGCTCTCACCTCCGGCGCCTTCTTCTTCTTTCGCCCAACCCGGCCGCTTCCTCCTCGCCAGACACCGGGTTTTATGTTAATATATCGAGCGAAAACAATTACCGCGATGCCCTGATTAACCGACACGCTACTGGTTCTTCTCTCGAATGCCTGATGAGGGGATTGAATGTTTCGCAAAGGGCGCTAGTTGCTACCGTCCTCAGCGTCTACCTGCCGCCTTCCACCGGCTTCTCCTTTTTCTAACAAGCGGCGTCGCTCGCCGACCGGAGACTTTTAATAGGACCATCTCGAGGCACGTCGAGTGGACGCGAAAACCGGCCTTTGCCACAATTCGTTTTCTCCGCTCGCGACTCAATTGGGAGCCGTTCAAGTTTTTCCGCGATACGATCACTTAGAGGCCGAACCTTCACACGCGCAACTCGCTCGTAAATAATACAATTACTCGTTACCCGTGTTTATCCTGCGGCCGGTCGCTATCGCGCCATTTACATTAACGCGATAGAGGGTACATAAGCAATCGTCATATCAAGAACATTCGAAGGAATGCGAGCGCATCGCGTCGAGGGGCGGAATATCTTTCAGCGACGTTTGTCAAGACGTTCGTCGAGACGTTATCTCTGCCGGTGAGTAGGTGCGAACTGCTTTCCAGATAACGTATCCGCGATCCAGCTATTATCTGGCATGCTATCGGATGGCGCGAGAGATCCCAATCGCGCACAGTCGCTGTCCCACGCGTATCTCCCGTCATTGATCTGGCCGCATGAAATACCGGAAGTGTTCGCAGCGGAAAAGCAGAGGGAAGGGCGTAGAAATAGGGCTCGAAAGGCACTGCCGAGGGAAACGAGCGCGATGAGAGGATGAAGAAGGGCGGAGAGGGAAGGGGGTGTGAAATAGATGGCAAAACTGGAAGAAAGGGGAAGGAGTGGAAGTTGGATGAAAAAGAGGAAGGCGTAGAAAAGGACTAGCGAGGAGGACGAAGAGGGAGGGAGGGTAAACGCGAAATGAGGAGGATGTGGAGCAGATGGAGTGGCGGAAAAGGGATCGGCGGCAGGGGGCTGCACAAGGCGATAGAGATAAGGCTCAGTCGGTTGCTCACATTATTAGCACGTCGGATGCTCGGAAACTTTAGTCGAGAGAGCACATTCATATTTCACCTTGAATGGCATTATGAGGCCGAAGGGACAGTCGCGGGTGTACGATAACGAGGTTGCTGCGACACGGAGGAAGACGGGTAGGAGGCTGTAAGAGCTGGAGAATAGGGAGGGAGGGGGGGTTGAAGGAGGGAGGAGAAGTGTATAAAGAGAGACGGAGAAAAGGGAAAAGCGTGTGGAGGGTCGGAATACGACGACGACGACGACGACGACGACTACGACGATGATGACGACAACGACAGAGTAGAAAGAGAGAAGTCGCGGGGAGTCGGACTCCTTCAGGCCCTCTCTCGCCGGGAACCTGGGGATGGGAGGGGCCGGTGAAAGGAACAACTCCGAAGTGGAGGAAGAGGATTGAAAAATGCCCTGGCTGAAGCCCGATTATTTTCCGCTCCTTGTCGTTCCCGCCTAATCAGCGAATTAAAGCGAGCCTGCGGGGACAAGATCTTCTCCTTTCGGGATCCCCTCGGCCGACTCCCCCTCCATCCCCCTACCTTCCTTCTGGCGAGCCCCCCTCACGGCCGGGCCCCTTCCCCTGGTGTCGCATCTTCGCCCACTCTCTCCCGATCCTCTCGCGGCTCCATCTGAAAAAGCAGCGACGACTCGCGAGTCGACTCGCCCTTCCCGGCTCGTCTTGCGAGGAGGAAGCCGATTGTGTCAGGCACCCCGACCCCGCGCGCACTCTGCCACGGGGGGTGGCTCTGGCCAGATATGATAGCAGGGAGGTGAACCGGAGAGGAAACGATGGCTCGGGCGAAGGCCATCGCTGAAAAGTCGCGTCGGTTGACCATTGTGTACCCCCGTCCGGAGTGCACCCTAATTTCCTCCGCCGCTCTCGCAAACTCCTTTGTTCGTCCGGCGAAGTTCGCCGCGGGACGGATTCCGTGCCCGTGGATCCGGCACAGACTCTCCACGGGTCGAGAGTTATTAACGTCGATCGGGACGGGAAGCGATGTAATTGATCCCCGCGATCGTATCAAATTGCCCAAGTTCGCCCGTTGTTTCACCGGTGGGTGAGCGATGAGATGCATTCGACTTTGAGGGACTGAGATTTTCGGGTGGCGAACTGTATTCGTAATGTCGAGACGGAGGGCAGGCGAAAAATGTGTATTTTCGACGATTGGATTGGTTTCACTCTCTGTGAGACGTCGGCCGAACGGGATAATATCCCGAAGGTACGCCAAATTCGTTTGACGAGCCATCCGACGCTAACGTTTTCAGGCACGTAGGCCGGCGCCGATGGACGCTCACGCGGGTCAGGCTTTTTCATTCGGATCCCGCCGAGGGCGTCGCCGGGAATCTGCCAGGAGAGAGGATATATCCGGAGAAATTTCATAGATGACAAAGCTTACGTCGGTTTCGGGCGCATCGCACACTTTGTAATCCGCGGATGCCCGGGCTTAACGGCTCGTGGGAGTTTTCACGCGATAGCCGGTCCACTCGTGTTTAATGTAAATTCGCAAATTGGAGAGGCCAGGGTAATCAACTAACCGCCAACGAGTAACTCCCGTAAACTCATTGAAATAGTTCATAACTTCGACGCTAGTTTGAGTTTCGAGGCTCCAGCTTCCAGGGAATTTCCCACATCATACCGACCGACCGACTGAACCGGCATTGTTACGACGTTCCTGATAACTTCTCCGTAGTATTTTAACTCGCGCTGAGCGTGCGAGAGGGAGTCGACTTTCCCGAATATTTCCGACGGTATACTTTCCTTCCCCCCATCGTCCCTCTTCACCTCATCCTGCCAGATTTGTTTCTACAATCGCTTATGCTCGATTGACGGTGCCGTCAAACGAGGATCGGTAATCCTAAAGTGGACTTATTACTACCGTCGGCTTTAAAATGGAAAGCATCGTAGCAGGGTGTGTCGTGCGATTGCTGCCTTAGAAGCCTGACTACTATTGCCTATTCACGCCGTGGATCACGACGCGTCAAGAGGCACGGTCCTCGCGAAGGATAAATTGCCAGTTCGCGGACGCAAACGTGATCGCGTAACGACAAGGAAAACTGCGATGTCGTACAACCGGTACTCCCATCAAATTAGCGCAATACGGCGCATTTGTAATCTTATCGTGCGATTGTTGGCACGGGTCCACGGGTCATTGACGCGTGTCGGATTGCATACGAATCGCATTGAGCCCCGGGGCAGCCAGTGCCAAAAGAAACGGCACCGAGGTGTCGAGAAATCGAACATCTCTCGCGCCTGGGAATGAGTCCAGAAAAGGGAGGAGCGCGAGAAGGCTGCATCCGCTTTCCTTGCCTTAACTCCACGCCCGCGTCTTCGGCCTCGTAGGATTACGTAAGCGAATTTCTGGTAGGTCACTTACGTAAGGTGGCGCCCGTCGACGCTCTCGTTATTTTCGCTCCCTGCTTTTCCGCCAGCCAACTGTCGACCAATTTTCCGCGGACTCGCTCGCAATTAACGTTCGATCCCCGGAGTGGAAGGACTCCGCACATTCGCCCTATTGTGCGCTGACGTAAAGTTAAATGAAATACCCACCCTTCACCGAGACGCATCCACTCGGCCGGCGTCGTCGCCGTTGTCGTCGTCGTTCCAGTCGAATCGGCGCCGGATCGCCAGAGGACTCTGCCTCGTTCTCGAGGAACTCGCCGGAATTAAGGAAGGCGAGCAAGCAGGCATCTCATCAGATTAAAAAGTTTCAGAGACATAAATAAATGAGCTGCCGGGCACAATGGGACGGCGCTCATCCGTAGTAGCGGAGGAACTACCTGGAGGTAGTAGGAAGAAGAAGCGACGGCAATGGGGTAGACGATGCGGAGGGTGGACCGACAGGGGCCAGAGGGGGGGAGTAGTACGAGAAAGAAATATCGTGAGTCGCGATAGACGCCTTTTCAGGAGCGAGAGAGCGAGAGAGGGAGAGGGAAGGAGGAGGTGGGAGAGAGGCGCGGATAGATGAGGACAGAGGCGAAGGATAGACGATGACGAGGGGGGAGAGGGACAACAATGGGAGGGCGAGGAGGGTGGGGTGAGTTCGGGGGAGAAGGGGACCAGCAGCAACGACAGCAACGGCGGCAGTAGCAGTAATGCTGAACAGCGGGGGACTAGCCGTTGGCTGCGGGTTTGCGTATCCGCTCTTAGTATATTGGAACGAGGCTCTCTCGGAGCATCCATAACGTGTTCCCTGTCGTCTGCTCTCGCCATCCTCATCCCTTCCGCGGGCCCCCTGCCTCTCGCCTCGGCTCCTCCACCTTTTCGTCGTTCTCCTTCGACCCAATCCTCTCGGCCAACCCACCTCCGTTCTCGCACGAAACTATTCCCTCTCTTCAACCTTCTGCCCTTGCCTCCCCATTTCACCTTCTTCCTCTCACTCTCCTCCTCTCTCCTTCCGTTCCTTCTATCTATCCATCTATCCGTCTATCTATCCATCTATCTATCCATCTCCTCCTCCCGTTCGCTGCTCGGCCAGACCCTCGGCCACGTACACAAAGCCCATGGGATCCCGGCTTTTATTATACAAGACACGAGATAGTCGGAGTCCAGCTCCCAGCCGTACTGTCGTTGTACTCTCCGCGCACGAACGAGTCTACATGCACGCGGGGAAGGACACACAGAGACACGGGCAGGCGCACAGACGGTGGAGAGAGGTCTCTCTTTCTTTCGCTTCCTGTCCCTCTTCCATATCTGTCCTCTGGCGGCGGGCACGGTCAGTGCCATTGGCAAAGTTTGCAAATGTTGGATCACGTCGGATTAGGCATCTCAGGCAATATCGTCCATTCTCCGAGGATCCGCTATAGCCGATGCCCTTACGGCCGGCGCGGATATGTGCCTTCTAATATCTTCCGCATCGCGCGCACTCGCCTTTTCTGCCCGCCCCCTCCTCTTACTACACAACGACGTCGACGACTTTTGTCCGCAAGGACGATCGGCAGGTATTGATGCCCGCGACCTATCAACAGAGACCTATCAACAGAGGGATCCTCCCTCCCCTTCATTGTCCGCCCGGATTCTGAAGGCGGTCCGGTAATTCATCGTCGTAAAAGCCTCCGCCGAATCGACCGTAATAGTTTCCCATTCGTTAGTCTCGCGTCTGAGATCAGCTTTCGGACAGTACGCGGCGAACGTTCGCCTGCATTATATCCGATATTCTCCTTTCTCTCGCGAGGAGCGGTAGGCAGGCAAAGAGTTCTCAGATTTTCATCTGAGCCCGAAGCCCCGGACGCGTACGCCGGAATTAACTTCGATCTGCAAATTGCAAGCTTTTCGCATCGTCGTTGCGACGATATTGCGTCTCTCGAGGATTTTGCAGAAACGCGAAAAAGGCAGGATGCGACGGCGGGGGGGTGGGGGGGGGGCGGACGCTGAGAGCATCATTCTTGATCTCGGTACCGGGGCTGACGGAAAAGGACCTCGTCCATCATGGTGATCCGGAATAATAGTACGCGGCGGCAAAGGCGAACTTAAATCGATTAAAGGATAGCCCGTGAGATGGAATCGGGTATGGGAAACTGATAGAGCAGCGAGATTGGATAGAATGGGAAGCCCTGCAAAGTGGATGAGAGAGCACCGCAACTCACCTTTCCCTTGTCTACGAGCCGGAGAGAGGGGGTCCTGCTCGGGTGGATGAAGGTCGGTGGTAGGGGGGCTCGGAGGGGAGGGTCGACGAATGAGAATGGATAGAACGCGGCCGAATTACGCGAACTTCGCGAAGTAAATTGCACCTACCCCGATTTGTGTGCTCCCTTCCTTTCTTTTGCGCGATTCGCGCTCTGCGTGTAGCATATGACGGCCAACCGAAAAAGGGATGGGGGTGGTGGGAAGATGATCAGGATCGCTCGCAACGGCGATCAATCGTTAATTTCATCCCTGACGTCCGCGCGACCAATTACTTCCCCGTTCGCCAAAACCTTACAAGGTACAAAGAGGAGTAATTGAAAGGATATTGCGCTCGAACGTTAATCATCCCCCAACGGAGGCGGTGGCTGAGGGTGGTCTGGATAATAAAGTAACATTATTCCGGAATCTTCGCGGCTGGCTCGCGAATATTACGCCACGTAATAATACGCTTTAGGTTATACCTTCTTTGCGTCGACGTCGGACTATCGCTGACGGTAAATCCGATGCTCTCACATCTGCGTTTGATAGTGCGCATACGGTATTAGTGACATTTTTCGAACTTTATACAATGCATAAACTTGACAGTTCAATCAGCTTCGCAGTAAAACGAGCTCCGTAAACGAAATCATTTCTAGGCTCAGCGAACTGTAGTCTGCAATCATCGATTTACATCACTCCTGCGTATCAATTAGGCCAGATTGCATTCAGAGGAAGCAGCCAAAAACGGGCCGTCCAGATTCAACGGCTTGCCTCCTCGCTAGGCGAGACCGCTACAAGGGCGACGCCATATAAAATTCGTTATGCGGTTTTCGGAAATTCACGGTGCAATTTTCACGGTGTGAGAGAGAGAGAGGGGAAGAGGTAGCGGAGGGGAAGGGAGGCATTGGCCAGGCAGGATGAAGCGTGGAGGTGCGAACAGAGTGACGGTGGAGGGCAGAAGTGAACGGTGAACGAAATGATGGAGGGAGAGGGAGAGAGAGGGTTCGATCCCGAGAGAATGCGAGAGAATGGGAGGGAACGAGATGTAGAGGGAGGGAGACAGAGACGGAAAACACGAGTCGGCGAGCGAGCGAGAGGGGTGGAGGTAACAGCAGAGGACTCTGACGTGAACCGGTCGGGTGCGAAAGCCAAAACCGCAGAATGGAATTACTCCTGCTCAATCGTTTATAACGGCAGGATAAATGGATTAAACCGTCGGCGCACGGCTCGCAGTTTATTTGTCATCGTGCGCAGAGGACATCGCGAGACGGGAAAAGGGCTCGCGGTAATTGCATACGCTCGCTTACGGCAAGATCCTTGTATTGACCTTGAACGAAGACGGAGCTTACGCGTATCCGAGGTCTCAGACTGTTCGCGCTGTCCTCGTCGCATCGAATCAACTCTCCTGCAGGCAGTGTCGCGCAAGAAATCTTTTCGTCGCAACGAGAGCGCGCTACGGCGGGTTCGTCTCGCCTCACGAAATTATCCTGATGACCCCCAGCCAGGCCTGAAGAGGATCGCGCGAGATAACGAGACGCGAGCCGTCGGGCGAGCGTCGCGAGAGAAATGCGTCATTCGATCGCGGAACGCGGGAGGAAAATAATATCGAAGGCATTGCACGTGCACGTAACGAACCCACCTTCTCCCCCGGCATCGAAACGAAATGTCACAAAGCCGCCACGAGGGCTTTTTCATGCAGGCAGGGGGAGCCTTTCCGTTTGCGAGCGCGCTTAAATGGCATAGCCAGCGTCGGGGGTGGTTGTCGACGAGAGGCGCGCAGGGGCAGGGTGGGCAGGGGGAGGGAGGAGGGAGGCGCGTATCCATTACTACCCTCGACGTACGTAAAGAGAAGTCGTACGTACGATAACGAAACCGCAGCAAGCTGTAAATCTCCAAAGTGCAATCCAAACAGTAATATGTTCCACTCGCCGTGTCCGCGTCTTTTGCGTGAGCGCAAAAGCGACCGGGAAAAGTCCCTACACTTTGCGCTCGCACACCCCCTCCTACCCCGCCGCCCCTTGGCAACCTGCTTGCCTGCTTGCTTGCCTGCCTGCCTGCCTGCCAGGCCGCCCTCGCCCACCCCTCTGCGCGCCTCGAGTCGCTGCCTTCCGCTTTTTGCCCTTTCTCAGATTCCCGCTTCAATTTCGAAGGCATTTAACTTTTTCCGCAGAATTTTACGGCGGAAACGTCATTTCCCGCTGCGCCGCTCGGCGCGCGGGGTCATTTCGGAAATTCGATAATTCGTTTGAAGCCACGGTGAGCCACGGTGCCCCGGACGAGGGCTGTAATTAATTTTCATCGACGGTATGTGAGTAATGGGATCATAGTTTTACCGTCGATCCCACGACTTCCGTCATGTCACCTTGTTGAAAGCTAAAAGTGGTAGGCGAGCAAACGTTGTTCGAACGTTCATTTCTTCCCACACATAAAATCTTGAAAAATCCTCGATATCGTCGCTATTCACGGAGCTACCGGAAGTCGTGGTTGTCGTGGTTTTACCCCGTTCTTCGGATCGTTAAAAAATTCACGTCGTGGAGCTTGCCTCCGAATGCGCAGGGTGGCTGAGACTCGCGCGCGACGGCGCCGGGATCCGGTAATGAAAAACGCCCGAGAAGGGATACGGGCTGGTTAATGCGAGAAGGCGTATATAGACGTCTGCTGGGCTCCAAGGGACGATGGCGTGGCCAGGGAGGGGGGTGGGGTAGGTAATGTTCATGCCCGCGCTCTCTTCCGCGCGTGTGTCGCCCATATGTGTGCCGACGACGCGCACACCGTTGAAGGGTGCTAAACAAGGGTGCAGGAGTAGCCTGGGTATTGTTTGAAATGCGAACACTTAGTAAATCGGCAAGTGAAAGAGACGGGAGAGCGAGAGAACGGTTCGGATGAAGAGAGAGAGAGAGAGAGAGAGAGAGAGAGAGATTGAGAATCGGGGCGGAGAACGACGAGAAAGAAGGAGAGAGGAGGAGAGGATGGAAGGGGAGGAGGAAATGGAGGCCGGCAGAGAAAAATGAGAAAGGAGGGAAAAAAATGAGGGAAAACGCACACGTTCCGGCAGCAGCGTCCCCATCAGCAGACGTCCGCCGAAACGAGTGGCCTCGGCAAAGGGTTTGTCGGATGCGCGGATTTTATCCACGCCCGCCGCTCTCTGTTTTTCACCTACGCGCTCATCGCGTCGGCGTTTTTGTCGGGAGAGAGAAGCGTGCGCGAGAAGCATGCGAGCCAGCGAGTGCGAGAAGCAAAACTTTCGTGGGACGAGAGTGCCAGTCGACGCCGACGCCGACGCCGACGTCGATGCTGATGCTGACGCTGACGCTGACGCCGATGCCGCCGCCTTTTTCCTTTCGCGCGCGCCTCGCTCGCCAATAGGCTGCCGTCAATGGCAGCGCCGCATTGCAGGCGATCGAACCCGATTTCTGCAGGGATTATTTAGATATTGCCGCGAGCGCATCGGCGCGGAAAGCGTGTTTGCCGGAGAGTTTAAACGGCCGCGCTCCCCAGCGGACCTCTCAAACGCGTCTTTTCAGTCGGCTCCTTCTTCGAGAATCAGCGCTCAAGTTTGACGTGTGCCGTAGGTAGCGCGTTACGGCGAGCGTCTTGGCTCGCTTTGAAGCTTTTCAAAATTTCCCTCCGAGAATCGGGGGATACTGAAATTGAAGCGCTCATCCGTTAGAGTGCACGGCCGCGTTCTCGGGCGGAGCCGACGATTTGCACGCAGCTCGACTGTCCCGGGCACGAAGAAATGTTATGTTTTAATGGATTTAAAGAGGCACTCCGCAGCTCCGAGAGTCATTATCCTCGGGTTCTCATTCGATGATCGGCTCAGCGGAGGATTAATATCGAGCGGGAAGGGATGATGGCGGCGAGATGCGGGGGCGTCGGGGATGTAGAGGAGGATGGAAGGGAGGCAGGCAGCGAGAAGGGTACGTTCGTCATCCCTCCTTGGCAGCAGGCCGCTGACGCGGCGGAAAAGCACTTTTTCGCTTCCATAAACGGCGCCACTGAGCGACATCTTATACGTGGATTTGAAAGCGGGGCGCGCACGCATTACTTTCATCCCCCGCTACCGAAAAAGTAGGGAGAAAAACGACGGCGATGAGTGGGCGGGGGAGGAGGACGACGATGATCAGCACGAAGCCCCATTCACGGTGATGCGTATTCCAGCGATATTAAGGCCTCTTTTAATGTACGCGCTCTCGTAAACGTGCGCGGAAAATGAGGAGAGCGAGGGAGGAGGGCGGGTAAGGGGGAGGGAAATGACGACGGGGCGAGCGTGGAAGATGAACAGAAGGGGAGGGGTCTTAGGGTTGGAAGAAGGGAACGGTAAAAGAGACGAAACAAATCGCCGCTTAATGCCGCTTGCCGCAAGCTTTAACCGCTTCGATTTTAATCCCGCGCCGGGGAGAAACATCAGCCCGAATGCGGAGCCAAGTAAGAACCCCGTAATTGTGCCTGGGTTACAAGTCCCGCGATTAAAGTCCCGATTCTCACGATCCTGCTAATACGGACAATCGTCCCTTCCTTCGTTACGAGCGACAGAATATTTCGTAGTTCATCTTGTCGCCGAACGATCACACCCTTCGTTCGCACGATTTGTACGCGCATTTTCGACTCTTTCCGGTCGACGAACAATCTTGGTATATTGAAATCTGACGAGTGATAGTCTCGCACTTTGTTCCTTAATTTGGCGTCTTCCTGGCGGGAGTGAACCCGTCCTCGCCCACTTACCTGTCGCGCTCATTCAAACATTTTCACTCGCCGAAAGTCGAGCGAGCAGGAGCGGCTCTAAACGTCGAAATTGTTACCTTCGCCCATAGGCGCACACCTCATCGCCGTGACGGCAATTATTCGCGAGACGCGAGGTCCTCCTCGCGCGTAATTAAGGGCGCTAGTAGGGGGCGCGACTGGCGGGGGGTGTTGTTTTGTGAGTTCCCATTCAGGATCTAATGAAAGTGCGGAGACGCGGGATTGGGCGAGCTGTGCCGTGAATTGCGCGAGTCAGGAATTCTAGTCGGCACCAGTTCCCAAACTTACAGTCCCGCGCGCGATGGCGTGATACGTCCGAAAGAATTTCATAACGCCCCGTTCACCTTACACCTTCGCAGCCAGGCGCAATTAGAATTATCCTTTTCCACGCCAAGAACAGCCTCCTGCATCTACCGTCATCGCAAAAGGCGAGTCTATCGGATCGCAAACGATCGTATACACATTCGTACGACGCTAATTGATTGACTTCAATCAACAAGTTTACAACGTCGTCTTATCGCGGCCCATTCATCCTGTCATCAGTCCATCGCGCATAACCGCCAGGCGCTCCGCCATCATCTCCAAACATCCTCGGCAGCGTGTATCCCCGTGCAGAGCAGTAAACATCGGCCCCCACTGATATCCAATCAGCTCTCGCTGCCTGCCTGCCGTCGACGTTCGAGCACGGAAGCCGAGGGGGGTGTTTGCCCGAATTAGCCGCGCCGGAATCCTCGGCTAAATGCAAACCCACCACCGGGCAGGTGGTTTCATATTCCAAGGGTCGGTCGGTCGGTCGGTCGGTCGTCATCGTTCGCGAAGGGCTGCGGCCTGCGAAACAGAATGCTTTCGGTGAGGAAGGGGTCCTTGGTGTCTGGAAGTCCCGCTCATTAGCGACGACACAGGGCGAGCTTCATCGCCGTTTCCCAGCAACAACGTCATCAACCGACTCTGGGGAGACTCGCTCATTTTCCCTCTCACCCTCTCTCTCTCTCTCTCTTTCTCTTACTCTCTTCCTCTATGTTTCTAACGCGAGCGGGAGAACGCGGCGCGCGCGCGCGCACGCCAGCCGAGAAACTCCCGGAACAAATAGCAATTCCAATTGCAGCCTGTGTGGCGGCCTTCTCCAAACTCCCCGCCGAGGCCACATTAATAACATAACCGTGAGCGAGAGCGACTGGCCGTTTATTCAGTCGAGTGCCCTCATTCATCGGCGCCCTCTTGATCCTTTTCGGTTTCTCTCCCTCCCCCTTTCCTCTCTCTCTCCCCCTCCCCTTTTCCTCCTCCTCTCTCTCTCACTCTCTCTATCGTCAGCGCTGACTCTCCTTTTTCCTCGTCTTTCATTTTTTCCGCTTTTCCCCCACCGGCGAGCGCGGTCGCCATCGCGGGAGCTCTTTTTTTGCCCCTTTAACCTGCGCCAGACGACGACGTCGGTGTGCTGCGCGACTTAATTGCCAGGCCGGCAAAGGTGCGAGCCGGATTGAGCCGTTTCGGTGGACGTCGACGAGGAAAACGCATGCGCGCGCGAGTGAGCGTACGTCAAAGATGGATTAATTGCTCGCGCGGAGAGTTTCGTTTTGCTTAGGCGACTGGCGGGAATTAAAACGGTTTCGCGCGGGCTCTCCCTCTTTCTCACATTCTCTCTCTCTCTCTCTCTCTCTCTCTCTCTCTCTCTCTCTCTCTCTCTCTCTCTCTCTCTCTCTCTCTCTCTGATGACGACAGCGCTTTAGTTGTTCCCGCATCCGGTCCGACAGCGTCTAACGAGTGTGTCCTGTAACGTCACGCGCCGAGAGCTTTGTGACTTAAATCGCCGGAGTACAAATTAGCGCTGACGTCGGCGCGAACATTGAATTAGAATGGATTTAACGCCGCTGCGCGAATATTTTCGAGTTGAGCGTCTCGTTCCGCGGCCTTTGCCGACTATTTTTTTTCGGCCCGCTCGGAGTGCGCGACAGTCGAACGAACGCACGGCAATTAAAGCCTGACGAGCTCATTATTCCTCGGACGGGTCAAAATTGCGCCAGCTTCGTCCAGGCAACGGCTTCGAACTGCGAGCGAGCGCGCGCGCGCGCGCGCGCGTGCTCTGTTTTTTCCAGCAAACGACCGGTAGACTCCGACGAGCGCGAGTCGGAATGAAAAAGGCAGAACACAAATTTCGACCGCTAAACGCGTCCGACTTTTACGAATTACAGCGACCTGCCGCGTTCGTTTCATTCCTGGTAAGCGTTGTAACGCGCGCGACGCATCATACGGTCACGTAAATACGTCAGCTCGAAACGGGTTGGTTCCTGAATCGAGAGAGCGCGCGCAGCTTCGTTCCGTTGCCCGAGTTTGGCCGGACGGCTAATTGAATCTTGGCTCGTTCCGTCGATCGACACGGTGCTTTTGAAGTCCCCAGCGGCGTGGTGGGGTCGGAGGGGGGGTACTTTTCGTCGGGCGAAAAGACGAGACATCTTAAATCCGGAGCGAAGGAGATCAAAACAAATCGGCTTTGCCGAGGCTTCCGGCAGCCAGGGCTGCCATCCCCGAGGGTGGGAGGGGTGGTTTATTCTTAATATTTGTAAGGTTTTCATCTCGGCGGAGACGCGAGGAGCCGAGGGTCGCAAGGCGGGGAGAAGCGTGGGCCACCCCAGCGAGCTGCGTCGGGAAATACGCAAATCCAGGATTATGAGCGGAGGGCGTCGACAGAAATGGCGGATCATCGCGACGCAGACGATAAAGCTTGATACGAGCGATTTGCGGCCTAGCGTCCTTCGGTTAAACATTAACCCTTCCCTCGCGTAGAAAAGAAGATAACGCGTCGGAAAACTGTGTTAATCGGCGGTAGCCGGCGGTGACAATCGATACGTAATTAATAAACGACGGCTTACAATATCTGCCGATATTAATTATCTCCGATTATTGCTCTACAGAACCGTCACGATCGGCTAAATATTAAATTAGCATTCGTAATATCGAATTAATGTAATGATCGCTTGTCCCGCGCTTCGCCAGAGGCCACTCTTCGTCTCCCTCTCTCTCGTCCGCTCTCCCAAAAAAATGTTCGCCCCCAGCGCAGACGACCAACGTCAAAATTCAACCCGGGAGATCGAGTTAACGATCGGCGGGTCGAAAAAAATATCCTTCCCAGCGGCAAAAAACGCGGGCAACGATCATTCGCGGACGACTTCGTGGGTCAAATTTGTACACAGCCGCGTGGCGAGGGGCGGGGTTGGGAGGGGGCAGTACGTGTGCCGCTCGTCAAATGAAATTGCGCGATAAACAAGGACGCCGCGACTGCAGCGCATCTCTCGCTGGCTATCTATCTATCAGCCAGCAGCCAGCAGCTAACGGCAACAGCAGCAACAGCAGCAGCAGCAGCAGCAGCAGTAGAAGCGACGGCAGCAACAGGTTAACGAACGTCCGAACAAACGAACGATCACAAAGTTCGTTCATCGCGTAATCAATCGCGGTTTTTTTCCTTCCTGTTTGCCTTTTTCCTCCCCTCGTCCAGCCGCTTCCCCTCTCGCTCCCCTATCATTCATTGAGCGTAACGCCGAGCGGACAGCCTCGGGATCGGGAGCCTCCGCCGCGCGCAAAGGTGGAAATCTGCTCGTAACTTCGCCGAGCGTAGCTGGAGGAGTAGCGTGGAGTGGCGCGCGAGCGAACGAACGCTTTGTGGAAGTCAAGTCCGCGAACGTGACAAATGGAAACGGGTGGCTGTTGGCAGGTCCCTCGTTGCGGCGAACGAGGAGAACGACGTCGGCGGGTGTGCAGGCTTTCCGTCGGCATTGCCAGTGATGGCGGCGGCGGCGGCGTCGGCAGCGTCGCCGGTAGGTAGTGGTGCTGCCAGTATCGGTGGTAGTGGTTGTTGCTGTTGTTGGTCTGGCGCTGTGGATGAAGAGGTTTAGACTGGCCCGGGCTTGCCGCGGTACAGGGCTCACGGCTACGTAACTAATTACCTGATCCTACCGTGAACAACCGGGCGAGTTCATTGGCGAGAGAGGTGCGCGCTCGTAGAGGGGGGGTGGCTCGGGTGCAGGAGGAGGAGGAGGAGGGGGAGGAAGAGGGGGCAGGCTGGGGGAGGAGGAGGGTGGGTGAATCGTGGGGCTCTGTTGCTGCTACTGCTACGGCTGTTGCTGACACCAAAGACTCCTCAACTTCCATCCCCGCTCCGGCCGCGGCGCGGGTACGGTGCCAGCCGTAATACAACTTTGTCCGATTATACGAATAATTTCGCCCTGTAAACCAAAGCTCCGAGACAGGCCCAGCAGCGGCAGCCTTCAGTTCCGATGACCAGCAGCGATCCGCGCGTTGCCGCTCGCCTCGCCTCGCCTCGCCCCGCCTCTATGTCCCTTCTTCTTTCTCTCTATTGAGCTTGGCCGGCAGGCTCTCGCTTTGTCTCTCGGCTCCAGTCGCCATGACTACTGCCGACCGCGACCGCCGAGGGACTGAATTTTAAACGGCCGACGCTGATCGCGCCCCGAAATTTCCCGATCAAAAGGATCGCTCTCTGACGATTTTCCGGGAGACCCGACGGCGGTCCGAGCGCGATGTGACTGAAACCGTTTGGCGCTCTGATCCTAGGGCGGCCGGTTATGACTGGAAATAGGGAAATGGAGAAATTGCGCGCGGTAACTGGTAGTAAACGGTCAGATTTGTAATTCCTGCCACGACGATCTCGCCATTGTCGAAGCTGCCTCGATCAAAGGCCGATTTCCGAACGAATACAATAGTTCGAGCGTACAAAGTAAGACGGCGGGAGGATGATGATGATTTTCAACGGTGAACGCATGATGTTCGAGCGGCGAGATTTGGATCCTGCCGGGACAGCGACGAGCAGTTTTCCTCGGAATTGAAAGTTCGCCGTTAAGGAGGCGCGGAAATGAGCGGGAATAATCTCACGGCGAAGTCGTCCTTCCACTTTCTCGAATTACCACTGGGACAAGGGGGGAAGTCGTCGGATCACACGCACACGTACCTATACACGCCCGTAACGCCGAGAAGGCTCCGCGCGCGCCTCCGGCAATAATTCGCGAAAGCTTTCAGGCCTAAAAATCGGAAAGTCCCGACGGCTCTCGCGAGTTTAATCATGGCGAGCGCATCTTGTCGGGGTAGTGGGCTTCCGCCGGTGGTGCCCGGGACCCTTAAAATCCAGAAAAACGTTCGGTTCGCCGGAGATCGAATTAACCGCGAACGGGAGACGAAAATACCGCCCACGTCGGATGACAAAACCATTGGTCGGCGTTCTGATGGAACTCCTCATTCCTGGCCGTATCTGACTGACGTGTCATATCGACCTGCACGTCGGAATATGATAGGGAGGTATTTATACCAGACAGGCTAGCTAGCCGGAGGAGGAACTAGGGTGAGGACACACGAAGAGGTGGCGATGCAGGAGATGGTCGAGGGTAGCGGACGATAGAGGGCAGGAATGGAGAGAACGAGGAAGAGGGAAACCGGGAGGGCGGGAGAGAGAGAGAGAGAGAGGAGGCGGATGTGGAGAGACGAGAGAGGAGAAAGAGGAGGTGGAGCGGAGAGAAAGCAGGGGGCTGCCGACGGGGCCGAGGGACGGAAGGGAGGATCGATCCGATTTTCCAATCTCGGCCCCCGACTGTATTTGAATTCCAGCACAAGCCACCGCTGGCAGCGGCACGCTATAGTATACCGGATCTCTAACCGTATGTACCTACCCCTACGTTCCTATCCACTGTCGGCAGAGGATTGTAGACATCCACCTCTGTTGGCTGTTACGACGTGTTACAACACTACTGAGCACGGCAAATGTTGAAGGTTGTCACCTAATGATCCAGACCGATGTTTCCTTGGTGTCCCGGCCGCTGTCATCCTGCGCCTTTGACGATCGGAGCGGCGAAAGATCGTCATATAAACCGGTCTCCCCTGACTCCCGACTTCCTCCGGGACGCCGACGGAGCTTCCTGACGTTCGTCCGACAAATTCTGCCGGATGCCGAGGCCGCGCCAAGATGAACTTCCCGCTCACCTTTTACCACCCTCGATTCCCCGTGACTCAATATCCGCTCACCAGACTCCGAATGTTATTATTATCCATATCCTCGCGCCGCCGACTCGCTGCGTAGCTATCGAATTCCGGAGCGAATATTCGGAGGCAGGCGATACTCGGAGATTACGTCCGCGGAGGCATTCCTTCCGCCGTCGGCTCGCAATCAATCACAACCGGGATGCTGGCGCGCCATTCTTCCACGGCGGCCATCCGAGTTCCGCGAGTTTGCAGTCTCGCAGGAGTGACCGTCGAAAGGAGATCAAGAGGGCCCCTGGGATAAGAATAAAATAGAAAAGAGCCGTCGGTCTGCTAGAACGAGGATGAGGAGGAGGATGAGGAAGCGGATAGGGGAGGGGGGGGGGGGAGACGGAGGGGGGATAGGAAGAGCGAGGATCGATCGGATTTTCCAATCTCGGCGGAAACCATCCACCCACCTAACCGCCCGATACCCCCGCTCGCCCCCTCGCTCCCCGCGACTGTATTTGAATTCCAGCGCGTAGCACGGACGCAAGCCAAGCAAGCGGATAGAGCATAGAGCCGGCTCGCCATCGTACGTCCTGGAGAGAAGCAGCAGCTCGGCGCTCTGAGCGGGACACAGAGACTGGAGAGAGAGAGAGAGAGAGAGAGCGCCTGGCCAGGAATATCGGTGGCCGTGCAGCAGCGTCTGTCAGGCCTGTAGAATCCTGGTGGCTGTGATAGCCTGCACTAACACCACACTTCCTCTCTGCCGACCCCGACCCCCCTCTCTCTCTCTCTCTCTCTCTCCCTCTCTCCCACGATCTCTCTCTCTCCGTCAATCCATTCGCCGACCCCCTCTCGCTCGCTCTTCTATGTGGGTAGTTGCGGCCGGTGCTGCGATTGAATGCTAGGAATTTCATCATGAGTTGAGTCGTGGAGACGGTGGGTGGCGCGGCGGGGCAGGGGCTGGCCGAGGGTGGAAGAGGGTGGAAGCGGCGGCAGAGGACGAGGCGGAGGTGGAGGAGGAGGAGGAGGTGTTTCGAGGCGCAGGAGGGTGGAGATGGAGAACCGCCCCCGGGTCACCCCCCGGCAGCCCCCGCCGCGCGACCGATCCCCGCGGACACGGCGTACGAACTAACGGGGCCAGGAGCCCCTTGCTTAGCAGCCGGCCGTTCCAATCATGATTCCACGCTCCACCGTTTGAAGTCTCGATTGAAAAGGGGCGGAGGTTTGACTAAAGAACGAGTGCCTTGGCTATCGGCTATGGTTCTGACCGTGCGAGCGGGCGCACGTGTATGCACGCGCCTCTTTGTGCGCGTGGCCGAGCGCGGATGTATTGGAATACGAGCGTGCGGGGAAATGTGCGGATGTGGATGTTGAGTGGAGGTGGAAGGGTGAGCAGGGGGGTGAGGGAGGTGAAAGAAAGGAGCGCGCGATCCTACGCATGCGGCATTGTGAGGATGCGGGACGATACGCATTGACGCCGGACGGATTCAGAAACAGTCTCTTACGCAGATGGGATGATGTAATGATGCATGAGGCGCGCGCTGCTCGGAAGGCGATGGATGGATGCGCGCTCAAAATTCGTGGCCGGAGAGCGGAGATCGAGGGTTATTAACGGCTCGCGTAAGAAGATTACGGATCAGGTTGTTGGGATTATTGTGGAGTCGATGCGTAGTCGATTACTCGCTGGGGCTGGCCGACGTGCGGAACTGAGTCTGGCATCGGTGCCCCAGTGAACGTTAAAGGCAGCCCGATGCGGTAGACCTGACGTGAAGAGAGGGAGAAAGAGAGAGAGAGAGAGAGAGGACAGTTCGATTCATAGTCTTGAAGCAGGATAGTCATCATTCGCGATGCACGGGCGCCGTTTATACGATGTAATCCGGATGATGCGTCAGGTCTTCCTGGAATTACACCCCAGCCTTACTTTCTTTCCATTCATACATTACAATCAACTCGAGCCCCCTTGATTCGAAATGAACCTCGAAAGGGGACTTCCGGGGCTCTTGAATTCCGACTGTGGCCATTGCGTTCTGTGATCGCATGTTTTTTTCTTTATTGAAATCAATCTCCGCCCAACATCAATACCGTCTCACAAAGCCCAAATTTACGCCACTAATATCTAACCCCGTATTTTCGCTTACGCTCATTCGTATATAACAATACAAATGCACGTAAGAAATATTCCTTGCTATTGTTTGAAGCGTGTTTAAACCATAGCGTCGTTAGCCCACTTGAAGAAATCCGCGAGACGCGACTAGCCCACATTAGGGCCATTAACGGGCCGGGGCATTAATCAGGCGGCTCTGGCGTTAGCCCCCGTCTGGCTGGAACTTTTAATCGAGCATACAGCTGGGGGAGTGGGCAATTCCGGCTCGCTTGACCCCGGCCGTGCTCCTGCGCAATTCATAAACGGGGAGAGTTCGGGAAACGCCTTATTAGCGAAATGGGCTTCGCTACTCTTCTGGCCGTACCTGGGGCAGCCGCCCCTAGGAAAGGCAGGAGAGGCGCAGGGGACGGTGAGGGGGGAGGGGGGGGGGCTTCTGGGATATTGCGCGCATATCGACAGAAGCCTTCCCCGGTATATCATTGTGCCGGATCTCATCACAAAGAATAGCGATAGCATCGGCCCTCCTGTCGATTCTCTCCCCCTTGCCGCCCACTGAAAGTACGTTCGAGGCCCCTTCCGATTTCGTTCGCTCGCCTCCTTCGTTCATTCAGACGTCTGGCCACCCTCCTGTCATCGCGCCATTCTCGGCCCCCAGACGTTCGACACTCTCTTTCTCTCGTACACTTTTTACGCTGCACGCCGCTCTTTTCGTCTCTTCTGTCCGTGCACTCGCTCGTTCGTCTCGCTTTTATATACCGGAGAGGGGTGGGGGGGGGGACGCTAGTACTCTACTCTCTATTCTCGATCCGCTCCTCGTAACTCGGCCAGGCGGGGTGGAGAAGAGCGGCCCGTAGAAAATTACATATTATTACGGCGTGTTATTAAACGCGTAATAACGTAGACGATGCGCCAGGTGGCCTGGGAACGATCGAGATCGGCCCGTTACGCTACGATAAAAATCTGCGACATCGGCCTCCTCGTCGTTAGCTCACGTACGGTCAGAGTGTGTGCGTGTGTGTGTCGGTTGGTGCATCGATAAGGGTAGCAGGGGGAGAGGGTTCCGTTTCGTGAGAATGCCGCCGTCGTCAGCAGTTTTTCGTTGACAATTTATCGGATGCCGATGCGGCCTTTTTTTGAACGTTCATCCTTTTTCTTCCCGTTACTTAATCGCAGGCTTGCGCGCGCGCGCGCGCGTGCTCTCGCTCGTCCCATCGAGCACTCTGACCCCGTTCGCGCGATTCCGGGGAAACAAAAGGATATCGGATGCCGGCGCGGTTCCCCGCATTTTTTGCATTTGTCAATTTGCACAAAGCGCCGAAGCTATTGGTCCCTTAGCGCGATGGAAAATTATTTTCCCGAACCGCGTCAACGGAGGGGGGAAGCGTGTCGGGCGAAGGGAAGGATAAGAAGGAAACGGGAGAGAGGCGAAAGAAGCGAAAGGGCCGATAGACGCTAGTTGACGGCTACGATTGAGAGTGCAACAGTTCCGTTCCTCCACGAATCGAAGAGTTTTCGCCTGGATGCGCGTCAGCGAAAGTATTTGCCTTTCATGCCTCTCGGCTCCCATTGTTTCGTCCCGGAACAATCTCTAACGCATCAGAAGGAAAATCCGCGGGCACTCTCTAACTGCAGCGCAATTACGTCCTCCTCCTACTTTTTTTCTCTCTCACCCCTCCTCCACCTCCTTCACCTTCACCTCCTCCTCCCCTTCCTCTTTATCCTGTACTTTTTCGTCGGCTCGCGCGTCCTCTCGGCATCCGACTACCGCCTTCGCAAAGAAGGCGAACCTGGAAATAAGCTTTCGTCGAGGCAGGCAGGCAGGCAGGCAGGCAGGCAGGCAAGCAAGCAAGGGCTCCAGCTCCAGGTTGACGGGAGGGAGGCTGAAAAAGGGAAGGCGAGGTCGGTTGGTAAGGGTACGCGCCTCGCACAAAGTGTCGTGAGCTAGTTTGCGCTATAATCTACTATCTCGTCGTTTGCAATTAACTTCTCTTGATGATGTCACGTTTCGTTCGCGCCTCATTTCCAGCCGGGGCCCGGTAACAATCTGCCCCGGCCCTCCCTCTCGGCGATCCTTTTAACGCTCGCTTCTAAATTTCGTAATCAAGTTTTTCCTCGCCGAGGAAATTTGCGAATCTCGCACCTCCCGCACCCCTCCCTCTCCTCTCTCGCTCACTCTCTTTATCTCGGCCTCCGTCTCCTTTTCCCTCGTCCTTCAGGCCTCCCTCGTCACACTTCTTTCGCTACTCTCTCTCCCTCTCTCTCTCTCTCTCTCTCTCCCTCCCTCTCCCTCCCTCCCTCTCTCTCTCCCACCACCTTCCGAACTCTCACTCTCGCACGTGTTTTCCACAGCCCTCCTGCGCGAGCTCTCTTTCTCATCTCTCACGACATGCGCCACCCGCGTTCGCACTTTGATGTCAAGCCGTGAACGTCACCAGCCGGCCGTTTAATTTACCGGTCGATGTGTTTGAAAGACGTCCTCCCCCTCCATCCCGCCCGCCTCGCTTCCCCTTTTGACGCCTACTAGGCGTCCATTCTTCGCCTTGCTTACTACGCTGTGTTCCACTTCGTCTTACCTTTCTGCTCTACTCTCGACGTCAACCTTCCGCTCCGACTCTCTCTCTCTCTCTCTCTCTCTCTCTCTCTCTCTCTCACTCGCTCACTAGTCTCGCAGTCTTTCTCTGCTCACGTCCGTTCTCGCTCTTCTCCTCCTTCTTCGTCAACCTCCTGCACTTACACGCCGCGAGTTCGCCTTTTAAATATCTCCTCCTTTTGCCGAGACGGCCGCGCGCGCGCGACTGGACCGGGTCGAGTTCTTTGCCGCTTAAAATGAAAACTCCTGACGGCCCCGACGACGTTTAAGCCGCTAAAACGCTCGGCACACCGAGCCTCGCCCCGGCTGATTGCAGACGAACGTCTACTTAATTCCCGCGCGCCGGCCAACCGCGCTAGATTGAGCGCGGTAATTTCGTAAGGCGGGGTCAGATAGCCAGAGCCATTTGTTAACAGCTCAGAGTTCGTCCGAACTAGACAAACTACCTCGTCGATCAACTCCACGAATCGCATTCAAGAGTCAGAGGACCTGTTCGCTCAATCAGAAATCGACAACTCGCGTTATTGCTCCCACCGTCGTAAACTACTCAAGTCTGAAACGTAACACTTTAAAAATGTTCCTTCGTATTGACATTTTTCCGACTCGAGTGTCAAACGACTATGCAATATCGGAATAATAAATGCATCCATTCCGTAATGCTGTCGCGCATTAAGCTACTTACCTCGAGGAAAAAGTGACTTTTTCAACCGGAGTGTCCTCCGTGGTCCGTCGAAACGATACCGGAGCTCATTCTCGACTTTCTTTGATCGTTTACTGCACCCGACGCGGTCACATTCCCTGGACTTAACGCGCGGTTGTTCCGTCAAGATTTGCCGAACGTATCGGAAATAGAAGCTCCCTTTTTAAGTAGCTTTCGCCGGGCGCAAACGGCGAGTTCTTCACCGGCCCCGTTTCTGCCGCGTATCAATAGCTGTCCATCTATAGAACGTCCGGCTCTCGTGCGAACTTTCCGGGACGATGTTGGTAGCCGTGGACGTCGAGGCAACTTGTCCATTCATCGGCGAAATCACTTATGTACCTTCGAGCCGAGTATTAGCGGATGGATCTGCCTTATGTACACGCGTGCACCTTTCAGTAGAACTCGACCACACGCGCGCGGACGCACACACACACACGCTCGGGCAGCTTCGATCGGATAATATTCGCGCCAACTATCGTTCACCGCTGTAGGATACGCGTACATGGAACTTTTCAGCGTTCGACGCGCTTCGTTAAGTCATTCACAGACGGAACAGGTCGACTTCGCAACATCGAAGAAGCATTACGCTGCACAATGTTTCCCTTCGCCGTCGGAGCCCTTTTTTGCAGCCTGTATTCATCCGTCGGGCCAGTTCTGCAATTATCTGCTTATCCGCCATTATGCGCGCGCGTCGTCTCGTTCGTTCGGTTTTCTTGCAGGTAAGTGCGTTAGCCGGTGCGAGGTGGGACGGATTTACGAGCGACGGTTATTGAACGTGATGTCGGCGCTAAATCGATTAGGCACGCCCGTCCGTTTAATTGTTATTCGATGACAGCGCGGCCACTTCCGCGAACTTTATGCCGTCTATCGTCCGCTTTCACCGGCCGGTAATCCGTCCCGTCCAGCTCGCCACGATACAATGAACGATATGCTCGGGCAGGGCATGTTACTGGAGCAGTCGCCGATCAGAAAGAATCGGCATCGGCGAAAGGTGACCGCCGCCTCGCCGACGGAATATTACGTAAGCACATTACGCGATCGATTGAAAGCAAAGGATCGCAGACTCAAAGTCCTCGGTCTTCGTGAGGTAACGCCGACGGAAATGCGCCTCGCGTTTCCGTAATGTCGGCCAAGGAAGAGGCTGCCGTCGTCTGGAGAAGAAAGGGGTGGGCAGTGGGAGGTGTATCGAACATCGATAGGCTGCGTTGTCTTTGATCGGCGACCTTGACACGGCCTTCGTCCATCTTCCCCGCGAGAGCTACTTACTGCGATATATTAACGCCGCCGCGGAGAAAGTTGAGCGAAGTTTCGCTCGGGGTAGGCGAGTTCATCGGCTCAGTATGCTAGCTGCGAAGTATGCCAAAGTCGAGGCCAGGCTACAAACAGCCAGTGCGAATAGATAGAGACGAGACGGGTAGCGAGAGGCAGGTAGGGAAAGTGGAAGGGTGGAATATGGGCGGGAGAGAGGGAGGGAGGAAGGACGTCTGCCGGAGTAGCGAAAGAGAGTCAAAGTCAGACTCGAACAACATCGGTGCCGTGAGCGGATCGAATTCGGTGAACCGTAACGAGTTCAGGACCGACATTAATATTAACCGACAGATCCCGTCCAATTTATCGTCCTTCCGACAAATTAGCGTACGTGCCTCCTCTCGCGAGAATCAAGACGATGACGTGCCCGATGACGACGACCCGATAACGGTACGGGGAAGTTCGACAACTGCTGGGCGAGCGAGGAGACAGAGAGGTGGCCGGGCAAGAGACAGAAAGGGGGTGACAAAGGTATAGCAAGTGGAGCGAAAATCAGATTTGCTCGTTGTCGCCTCCACCCACAAGCATTGCCACCCACACCTACCTCTGGTCTGCCGGCTCCATTCGAAACCCCCCGAGCCCACCTCCTTCCCCCCTCATTCGCCGCCACCACCCTCCGGAGCACCCCTCTTCTCCACCCCCTTCATTCCCCTACCCCAATCATTTCTCTCTGTCTCTCTCTCGCTCTCTCTCCCCCCGTCGCTCTCGCCGCTCCCTCGTGCCCCCTTCCCTCCACCCTGGGCACCCCCGTCCCTCGAAAGCTCGAACGAGCACCGCCCTTTGATCCTGCCGACAGCCACCCTCCTCAGCCCACCGTCACCATCGCCACCCACCCACCCGTCCGTCGACCTAACTCCATCTCCCATGGCCTCCAGGTCTCCGAACTAACCGACCCTTCTTCCGTCTCTGTCCTTCTCACCCTCTCGATTTCTATCTCCGTTCCATCTCTCGCTCTGCCTCTCCGTCCTCAGACATCTCTCTCTCGCTCTCTCTCTCTCTCTCTCACACTCCCTCTCTCACTGTATCTCTCCCCAGGAAGTCTCTCTTTAGCTCAAACCCTCCTGTAAATATGCTACCGACACGTGGGAGACAATGTTCTTGCGTTCGCTGTCTTATTCTTTCCTCCGCGTGTGTGTGCGCCGAGTAAGCGACGAAGGGTAGGAAACGCCTACAGGAGCAGGGGGGGGGGGTTGTTTTCGTTGAGTCCACGGAGCGTTGGCACGGATCCGTTACGTAGCGAGCATAACTTTTCGTGCCCGACCGAAGTCGGTCAGTATGCAACCGGTGCTACGCTTTTAGCACCGGCGCAATTACCTTTGATCCAATCTTCGCGCCGCTGTGCCGACGCTTTGTAACTTTGTTGTCTTTTTATGGATCGCGTATGATACGCTGCATCAAGGGGTGAGGGGCGAAGAGGGGGCGAGTGGCGGTAGGTGAGAAGTGAGAGTGTGCACGTCGGCGGTCGACGAAGAAATTGCTCGGGTTAGGGAGGGGAGGGCTCGGTTTTATTTTCCTTCGAAATTGCGAGGGACTTTTTAATGCCCGACTATGTCTGATTGTCAAGCGCGCCGGGCCGGGGTCAACAATGACGTTTATCGGTGAAAATGCGCGCGCGAAAAAAGGGGAGACCGGGGTACGGGTATTTAAATGGCCATTGGCAGATTACCAATATCGGTGTACTGCTTAGTTAAACGAGTTACCGCGAAAACTCAATACCGCTCGTGCAGAGAGTGGAACGGAGAGGGGGAGAGAGAGAGAGAGACAGAGGATGGTGATGCGACAGAGGAGGGGGTTGCTGTACAGATGAGAGAGACGGTCAGAGCGGGAGAGGGAGAGAGCACAGTCCATCACTACAGCCTGATCTATGCAATTTAATTATCTGCCGACCCATAAAGATATCGCGCTCTCGGCGCTGAAAACAAAAGCTTTCGTCTCGCCAGTCAACAAGATTTCACTGACGCAAGGCAGACATAAGATTTCTCGCAATGAAGCATGCTAAAGAATACGTGTTCGCTGCCGATCTCGTAATTATTGGGTTTTCGCCCAATAGCGGTCGACTGCCCTGACAATTTGAAGAAAGGTGCGATCGTAATTACCTCGGACCCTACGCAGTTCGCCGGAAGTTGGCGCAATTGCCGATCGAGATTTTCTTTTTCGCAGGTCCCCCCCGTGTTGAACTTTCCAGGCAAGGAAACCTTTGCCAGCGGTCGGAGAATGCATTTCGCCGCGCCCGGCGAGAAGTTTTAATGCGACGAGCTTGAACTTGCTCTGCATAACGAATGCCGCGCGAAACTTCGCGGATCAAACGTCGCGGGGCTAATTGAGGCTCGCGGCAATTACAAGCTTCGTTCACCGTTTTCGTTTGGCCGCGGATTTCGCGGCCAGATCCCACGCCAGCCCCATTTAGCACTAGTTTGCGAATCGTTGTCAATGTGTTGTGCGCTCGATACACTGACCGTCGCGCGTGACGCACCGTATAAATACTTTCGCTCAGATGGTTTACGCAAGATAATCAATGACATAATTACATTGTAAATGTTAATGAGGTTCGTGAATCTGCTTTGAATTACAGCGAATGTGGAACATGTGAATTTTTCAGATTTTTTCATACATATATGGATGGTCGATATGGTCAGGTATTTGTTGGGTTTGGTGACGTTCTGTTGTTGCCTTTTCAAAGTGAAGAGGGATAATTTGATCAGTCAACTTTTAATTTCTGCTCTTTTTTTATGAACCTCACTTTTCGATGATGCTTTTGGCCTCGTTTTTGGGAGCTAGCGGGAATTTTGTATAACGAAAACAGTACTACAGCGATACAAAAGAGCGTAAAATAAAGTTACTTCATTTCGCAGAACATTTTAAAATCACGATTCCACCATAGCAATCAGTGCAAGGACAAAGCACAATTTCGCCTTACCTACGTCAACATGAAATTAATAATGATACTACAAACGCTGCTTGAATGATTCACCCTTCGTACGCACGACAACGAAACGTAGCATCGTCAAAAATGTTTCACAACGTCTACAATGGCGAACATTAGCATCCGGTTGACAAACGAAACCGCACGCGAGACCTCGAGATCAAGACCTACCCTACACCCACCCCCATCTTTCTCTCTCTCTCTCTCTCTCTCTCTCTCACTCTCTCTTTCTTTCTTCTCAAGAGAGGGAGACCGGAAGGGCATACGTACATCGTACCTTTCCGAGTCAGCGGCGCGAAGAAAAGCAAAGGCCAAGAGAAAGAGCTTCGGCGAGTAGGGTGGAAAAGACAAAGGGGCATATCTGCATATGACGGGGTAACGCGACTCGAGGGCCCCGTTGCGTGCACAGGAGACCGGCATCCTTCTCGCCCCCGCGATCCTTCCGGATCAAACATCCGATGCTAATTTAAGCCCGCCCGGTAATTACGGGGCCTTTACGTTCGGGTTACCGGAGACTTTCCGCTCGCGGGATTTCTGGTCTCTCTGCGGAGGCGCGCGCGCACGCTCACTAGGCGCCAATGTGAGAAAAAGAAAGTGACGTAGTAGGGGTCGGTAGGGAAGAGAGTACACTCGAGCGGCGGTGGTGCGAGGAGAGGGAAAGAGAGAGGGAGAGAGAGATAGAGAGAGAGGGAGAGGGGCGATGGAGCAGAGAGCGGAGAAGAGGAAAAGGAGATGAAGAGAGAAAGAGATGCACGCGGGACGGGGCAAAAAGCGAGAAGGCGCGAGTAAGGGAAAAAAGGTCGTCGGGCCCGGACCGGCGTGACGGAACCTCGTTTACGGCGTGGCGCGATTTCGCAGATCAAACGCCCGCGCGAGAGGTGGCTGATTGCACATAGCGCCACCTGAGCACCGCCGACCCCGCCGTCTGCCTCCTCGAGGCGTTCTCCTCTATCGCCCGCGCACGCTTTTCTCTTACCCCCTTTCCTCTCTTGCTCTCTTACCCCTCTCTCTCTCCCTCTCTTTCTCTTTCTCGCCCTCTCTTAGTCACTCTGTCCTCTCTCCCTCCCCTCCTCTTTCTCACCCCCTCTCCCCTCTCTCCCGGTCTCTCTCCTGCTCTCCTCTGTGCCGCACGCTGTTTATAAAACAAAAGGCCCTCGGTGTTTGGCGCCGAACGCGCGTTTAAGGAAGCGGGAAAAGCGCTTTACGCTCCCGCGCCCCTAATGCCTCCCCGACTTTCTGAGGTGCTACCTGCCGCGCCTTTTTTCCGCCCTCCTCTCGCCCACCGCCCTCGTCCTCCTCGAGCGGCACACTGCGCGCGCGAGAAGGGGGACAAACGCTTTCTCTCTTGATCGCTTCTTTCCTCTCTTTCCCGCGCAGCGCACTTCAGAGTTGCACGGGCCCACGCGCCAGAGAGAGAGGGCCGATGATACGCGCCTTCCTCTCTCGCTTCCCCGCTTTTCTTCCCATTTTGTCTTTGCCCGCCGCCGCGCCGATCTACGCCCCCTCCTCCTTCCTTCAGTCCGCTTCCTGTCGGACGCTTTTTCTCCTCCCTTTATTGTCGCAATCTACTACAGCGCGCGAGTAGTCGCACGGTTTGTCGGAAAAGTCGGGGGAAGTAGGAGGGGGAGGAATGAAATGCGTGCAAAGCGTCGGTTCCTTGTTTCTTGCCGTCTACCGTCCTCTGCGCGGTTCGTTCTACCTTTCCTGCATTTTCTTCGGCATCTTGGACGGAAGGCGAAATCGTCGATGCTTCTTTCCTCCTCCTTAGGCGCGTGTCTTGCGACGGATGGTGAGGGACGGCAGGAAAGGAAGAAACGGCGTGGAGTTTTTTCCCTACGCAAACGCGCGGGGGACGCCTAAGTCGTCGGGAGTGACAAAAGTGACTCTCTCGCGTCGTCGCGTGCGCACTTTTTCGAGTGCTTTTTCCCTCTCGCGTAGTAACCTACGTCGGAGGTGCGGGCGGGGGAAGAGGGTGTTGCGTCCTCCGAGCAACAATTATAAATATTAATTATATTATATTTGGTAAAATCAAACGGTACACGCACGACCCGGGTCCCATACCCGGGCTAGGCTAAAACCCCCGTATAGGGTTGGGTCAGTGTGCAATTAACCGGATGGCCACCCTTCTGACCTGGCGTCTTCCTCCACACGTGGTGCGCAGCCTAGCCATTTTTTGGCTAAACAATAGTACAACTCTTTTGTTAATATCACGGAAGACTCCAAGCCTGGTCCGAAGGGCGAACGGTCAGTTTTATTGACATCTTCAAGGCGAGGACGCTCGAGTGGGTAAATTGTTGCTAACAATAACCCCACTCTAGCTCCTTTAGGTGGGTGTTTAGTGGGAGCAACCGAACCCTTAAAAACACCCTTCCCGAGCATCTCGAGTCAGATCAGAAATCACAACCGCTCAGTACACACGGTTCAGTCTTAGATCAACATAGATCAAGATATTGTTATAAAAGAGTATCTTCAGTAGCTAAGTGTAGTAGTTATACTGTGATTTGTAAATATAAATAATTTATCAGCACCGTCTTAAATTCTTCTAAATAACGAGCACTCGGGCGTCATTAATTTCACGCACTGAGAGCGGTTCGGACATTTGCAAACTAATTGCAAAAAAGAAGAATCGCCAGACTCCGTCGAATTTACGCCTCGACATCAAGTGGGTCGCAACACAAGTTTTATGGTCCTTCGAGCCGGATCCAGAGGCCTACAACAGGGTCACAGTCCACAGCAGACTCTCTAGGATCCATCTAGCATCGGATATCATCCAGCAACAGTCGTTTCGAAGCAACTTCCCTCAACAGAGTGGACAACGCACTACGACCGTCGCTGCAGCATTCAACTACGACCACAGCACTACGCTACGCACGCAAGTACAAACAATCACTTCCTGATCTCAATCCACAAATCCCAATCAATTCATTACGAATAAAATGGCGACAGACCTTAGTCTTTTGTTGAGAAAGCGAGCCTATCTTAAGGGTCAATTGACACGCATAGCGAATAGCGTTAAACAAGAACAAGAAGCCGACTTAAGTACCTCAGTGCTTAGACAAAAGAAACTGGAAGTGATCTCCACCAGTTTCG
This sequence comes from Anoplius nigerrimus, assembly GCA_914767735.1. Taxonomy (NCBI): domain Eukaryota; kingdom Metazoa; phylum Arthropoda; class Insecta; order Hymenoptera; family Pompilidae; genus Anoplius; species Anoplius nigerrimus. The sequence continues at coordinate 10,283,960 of OU612088.1, read as the reverse complement.
ATACAGTACAGATAGACATTGAAGGTTTCGAACCCGCCACAGACCAAGAGTCTATCCGCGACGAATTTGAAAACGCCTTGTTCGAATGCCAGAATCTCGTGCTGAAACGGATACAGCAATTATCAGAACCGCGTCAACCACGGCATGGTGAGACACCTATCGCCCCCACAGCTTCACCGTCACCTTCGGTAAATACGGGCAGTTCGATGGTTCCAAAAATACATATTAGACCATTTTCGGGAGATATCACGGAATGGGAGACTTTTTATGACTCATATAGAACGGTAGTACATGAAAACGACACAGTGCCGGCGACTCACAAATACCATTTATTAAAATCATATCTTCTTGACGAAGCGGCCACAGTATTCGGTTCCCTACCTGCGTCCGATGAAAACTATAAGGTAGTCTGGAGTCGGTTGCAAAAACGGTATAATCGACCGCGAAAGATAATTGAGGGCCACGTTGGTGCATTATTCGAATTACCCGACGCTGAAGCACATAATCCCTCTTCCATCCGTACCCTGGTAGAAAGAGCAGAACTGCACATAGAGGCGCTAAGGTCATTAGGAGCATCCGACCAACATGCGATATTGATTCGTTTGATAAGTTGTAGATTAGACACAGAGACGCGACTTAATTGGGAAAGAACGCTTGGAGATGAAAGTATACCCACAGTCGGGGAGCTACTAACCTTCTTAAGTAAGTACGCGTGCGACGTAGAGCCAATCACCCTGAGCAAGGCGTGTACAACCCAAAAATCAAAGAACCGCGTTCCCAACGACCACCAGGGAAAATCTATTGCAAAAAATTCAAGTCACACTTTCGTCAGTACAAGGCAAGCGAAGTGTCACGTCTGCGAACAACCGCATCGCGTTTTTAGTTGTGCTAAATTCCTCGCGTTAAGTCCCAGAGAAAGGTCCGATACCGCGAGGAGGCACGGGTTATGCCTCAATTGCTTAGGTGATGACCATTACACGAATACTTGCAAGAGCAATTCTTGCAAGAAGTGTAGCGGACGTCACAACACACTATTGCATTTTAGTAAGGGAGTATCGAGAGCGCAACCAGCCTCCGGTGCTGGGCAAGGGGGCACAGCAGCCTCAAGTACGGCCACCTTTACGGCGATGACTGGGGACGAAATCCTCCTAGCCACAGCGCGCGCGATTTTCATAGACAAAGGCGGGAAGGAGCACAGTTGCCGGGTACTCTTAGACAGTGCGTCGCAATCGAATTTTATATCGGAAAATTTCGCAAAAAGGCTCCATTTAGACAAACACAGAGCACATCTTCCAATAACGGGGCTCAACCACCAGCATTCGTTAGCTACCAATTGGGTAGAAGGAACAATTTGCAGTAGGGATAATTCTTGCCGCTACAGTGAGAACTTTAATATTATACCTCACATCACCACGATGCCCTCACAAAGAATAGACCGGGATCTATTTAACATACCACCACACATTAAATTGGCGGACCCTGAGTTCGATAAACCCGCAGATGTTGACGTATTACTAGGCGAATATTTGTTTTATCAATTACAAGCCATAGGGCGTATAAACATCCCAAACATGAAAACAATCCTGCAAAAAACACGGCTCGGGTGGATCGTTTCGGGGCAGGCTTCGGCAAACCAGTCATTGCCCAGAATTACATCAAAGTGTCATTTAAGCACAGCGGCTTTAAACGAACAGGTCGCGAAATTCTGGCAGATCGAAGAGTGTCCGTCGGAAAAATTACTATCACGCGAAGAAGCAAATTGCGAGGAGATATTTAGTAGCACAGTGGAACGCGATCATAACGGGCGCTATATAGTTAGGCTACCGTTCAATGATAAAAAACAACAATTAGGGGAGTCCTTCCAGGCAGCTAGGAAACGATTTTACACACTGGAAAATCGGTTAGAAAGAGATAGCTCTTTACGTGCGGAATATTCCGCTTTCATTCAAGAGTATCGTCAATTAGGGCACATGACGCAGACGACAGACAAGGACAACAAGGGTTTTTACCTGCCGCATCATGCGGTCATAAAACTAACAAGCTCGACAACGAAGCTTCGGGTAGTTTTTGACGGTTCCGCTAAATCCACAACCGGGGTCTCATTGAACGACACGCTATTAGCAGGTCCCAAAATTCAGGATGACCTCTTTACATTACTGTTACGGTTTCGCACCCACCAATATGTTATTACCGCAGACATAGAAAAAATGTTCAGACAGGTTTGGGTGCACCCAGAGGACAGGCAATTTCAGAAAATTGTTTGGCGTGATCATAAACAAGAACCGTTAAAAACATACACCTTAAACACAATAACGTACGGTACAACAGCCGCATCATTTTTAGCGATCCGCAGCTTGCATCAGCTCGCTGCGGATGAAGGGCACGAGTATCCCTTAGCCGCGAAATGCCTCACGCAGGATTTTTACATGGACGACCTGCTAACCGGTGCACCCACGTTAGAGCAGGCACTAGCAACCAGGGAGCAATTGACAGAATTAACGAAATTAGCTGGGTTTAACCTACGACAGTGGGCATCTAACGAACCACGGCTGTTATCAGGTCTCGCAGATCACACAGCACAGGCACATGTCCTACTAGAATCACCGGAGTTAAAGAAAACGTTAGGAATTCGATGGGATCCAGAACGCGATCAAATATCATACGGGATAACGGCGAAATGGGGCACAGCGCGTATCACCAAAAGAAATATATTATCAGAGATAGCGCAATTGTTTGACCCGTTAGGGTTGCTCGGTCCGGTGATAGTTAGGGCAAAGCTAACTATGCAAGAATTATGGAAGGATAGCATAGGTTGGGACGAAACAGTACCGCCCCACATCTTTACAGACTGGAGTGACTTTCGTCGCGAGTTCGGGCAACTGACAAAATTAATCTTACCGCGAGGACTAGCGCCAAAGGATGCCACGGAGGTACAATTACACGGATTTTGCGACGCCAGTGAAAAGGCGTACGGTGCGTGTCTGTACTGGCGATCGTATATTAGGGGAAAGGCATACAGCCGGCTAGTCTGCTCGAAATCGCGGGTCGCGCCTCTTAAAACACTATCCTTGCCCAGGCTGGAACTCAACGCCGCCGTATTGTTGTCCAAATTGGTAAGGAGCTTCATGGCAGCGATTTCCATAGAGATTAGTTCCGTGACGCTATGGAGCGACTCGACCATTGCATTACATTGGATCAGGGCGGCCCCGCACACTTTAAAGACTTTTGTGGCAAATAGAGTCGCTAGTATACAGAGGTTGACAGAGACCTACACATGGTCTCACGTAGCAACAGGGGACAACCCAGCAGACTATGTGTCACGCGGCCAAGGCGTTGATGCCTTTGTTGTAAACAAGGTGTGGTTCCACGGTCCCAATTGGCTGTCCCAATCAAAAGACACATGGCCGGCAACGGTGCTACCCCCAATAGAGATACCAGAATATCGTACCTCACTATCGCTACTCATCAAGGTAGTGGACGGTAGTTGGCTAGAAAGGTATTCATCATTTGCAAAACTACAGCGCGTCGTAGCATATTGTTCGCGATTCTTGCACAATTGCAAGGGCAAAAATAAAATCGTCGGTCAGCTATCGGTAACTGAACTACACAAGGCGCACAATAAAATCATCGGGATAATACAGCGGTCTGTGTTCCCAAAAGAGATGCAGGATCTGGAAAGGCAAACCCCAATACCAGGTTCGAGTAAATTGTCCACCCTCAACCCCTTCCTAGATCCAACCGGAATAATGCGCGTAGGTGGCAGATTAGGTAACTCTAACTTGAAATACCTTAATAAACATACCATTGTGTTGCCGCGAAATCACTTTGTTACCAAACTGATAATAAACCAAGAGCATCAATATCAGCTGCATGCAGGCGTCCAAGCAACCCTAAACGCAGTACGACAAAGGTATTGGCCTTTAGATGGCAAGAATACCGTAAGATACGTGATACACCAATGTGTCACATGCTTCAAGGCAAAACCTAGGTCACCCGAATACATAATGGGTGATTTACCATCGGTAAGAGTCATACCTGCGCGACCCTTTGAAAACGTAGGGGTCGATTATTGTGGTCCCTTCTACATCAAGGAGAGACGAGCGCGAAACGTGAAGTTCATAAAAGTGTACATCGCAGTATTTGTTTGCCTAGTTGTAAAGGCGGTTCATCTAGAATTAGTAAGCGACATGACTACCGAGGCATTCATAGCTTCCCTCCACCGTTTTATATCGCGCCGCGGAAAACCAAGGCACATATTGTCCGACAACGGATCCAATTTCGTTGGCGCAAAAAATGAACTGGCCGAGTTAGAGAAGTCACTAAAATCACAGCATCACAATGATACAATAAGTCGGGAGCTCGCTACGAAGGGGATAGAATGGCGATTTTCTCCTCCCAGGGCGCCGCACTTCGGCGGCATATGGGAGGCAGCGGTCAAGAGCCTCAAACACCATCTTTATAGGACCGCGAAGGACACGCGTTTCACGTACGAAGGTCTCAACACCCTTATTATTCGTATTGAGGCGATATTAAATTCTCGCCCACTCACACCCCTCTCCAGCGATCCTTCCGACCTACGCCCCCTCACCCCAGCTCACTTCCTCATTGGTGATTGTTTGTCGAGCACCGCAGAGCACGACTGGACAAACACAAAAATAAACAGATTATCTGCTTGGCAGCACATCCAGCAGGTGAAACAGCATTTTTGGAAGAGATGGCATCAGGAGTATTTACAGGAGCTGCAGACCAGAGCCAAATGGAACCACCCAAGGGCCTCCAACATAAGAATAGGAGATCTAGTCCTGCTCAAGGAGGAGAACTTGCCTCCGATGCGTTGGATCTTAGGGCGCATCTCGGAAACACACCCAGGCAAAGACGGAACTATCCGTGTGGTCACAGTAAAGACCAAAAGCGGAAGCCTCACAAGAAGCATCTTAAAAATCTGCCCTCTACCCACGGAGGTCCAGCCACAGCCGATGCCCAGTGCACCATAATACCTAATGTATATACCTAAGTAGTTATAAGGCATTAGGTTGTAAGACCCATTTCAATACTACGGCTCATTCATGTACATTGAACAGACAGTTCAAGGCGGGCGGCATGTTGCGTCCTCCGAGCAACAATTATAAATATTAATTATATTATATTTGGTAAAATCAAACGGTACACGCACGACCCGGGTCCCATACCCGGGCTAGGCTAAAACCCCCGTATAGGGTTGGGTCAGTGTGCAATTAACCGGATGGCCACCCTTCTGACCTGGCGTCTTCCTCCACACGTGGTGCGCAGCCTAGCCATTTTTTGGCTAAACAATAGTACAACTCTTTTGTTAATATCACGGAAGACTCCAAGCCTGGTCCGAAGGGCGAACGGTCAGTTTTATTGACATCTTCAAGGCGAGGACGCTCGAGTGGGTAAATTGTTGCTAACAATAACCCCACTCTAGCTCCTTTAGGTGGGTGTTTAGTGGGAGCAACCGAACCCTTAAAAACACCCTTCCCGAGCATCTCGAGTCAGATCAGAAATCACAACCGCTCAGTACACACGGTTCAGTCTTAGATCCACATAGATCAAGATATTGTTATAAAAGAGTATCTTCAGTAGCTAAGTGTAGTAGTTATACTGTGATTTGTAAATATAAATAATTTATCAACACCGTCTTAAATTCTTCTAAATAACGAGCACTCGGGCGTCATTAATTTCACGCACTGAGAGCGGTTCGGACATTTGCAAACTAATTGCAAAAAAGAAGAATCGCCAGACTCCGTCGAATTTACGCCTCGACATCAAGTGGGTCGCAACAGAGGGTAAAAAGAAATGGATGTGCCGGCACTTATTGTGCGCCGCCTTTGATGCCGTCCTCCTTGCGCAACATCGACCCTAACGTATCGCGCGCGTCACCCTACCGGGGCGCTGAAATAAGTTCTTCAGATTGGATAAACTTTTTGCACCCCACTCCCCGCGACGGCAGACTTTTCGGGACACTTTAGCGAGATGAAGTCTAAAGGAACATCGATTCGAGGCGGGGCACGGTAATCGTGTCTACCTCGGCGATAAGTCAATCAGAGAAGACGCGATGGGATGATGAGGAAAATGGATGAAATGTCGCCATTTGTTCAGAATAAGAGCACGTTCGGAAACGTTGGAAAGATACTATAGATTTTTTCTTGCGATAGCTTTGTTAACGGTGTCCAACATTTTGTGCAAAGGTGCAAAACAAAGTTTGCGCAATGCGGTCGACTTATATGTTCATAACATTAATGACGATACGAAAACAAGTGCTTGCAAAAATATTCTGAAAAAGAGCAAAATCAATGTACTGACCACACACCGCCATATTGACCGCACAGAATTTATTTACATATCGTTATTAACATACGAGTCTCATACACAACACACCAGTAACAGTCTCCGACTTCGTACGGCTCTAATCAGAAAACGGGTGCTCGTCAAACAAAGTCCCTGCCATTAACCCTCTTTCAAAATACGCTCTACGTTTGTCCGCGACTTCGCTCGAGCGTTAAGTTACACGTCTATGCATCGCTTTATCCATCCCGCGAACGTACGTGCCGATTAACTCCGCTTGTTCGTTTATCAAAGGCATCCGCGTCGCTGTCGAGTCTCAATCGACTTCATTCCCCGACGCCATTTACTCGTGCCATTAGTTTCAACTTCGATGACCCACTTGCAATTACCGGAAAACGCTTCGTTGTGTCCCGCAGCGCAACGGCATCGCCAAGGATTCCTGTAGGACGCGGTCTCCCGAAATCTCACCCCCCCATCGATCCAACGAAATCTCAATCTTTCTCGTCGCGATTCTCGCCGCATTCGGCGCGAACGAAATTGCAACTTCGCGGGCTCTCATTAGCCGGCGATATTAAAAGGTACGCGTCACGTGACGCGACGATACTCTCACCCGGGATTGTACGCTGTTCACGGCCAGTTTGCCGAATCATTTCGTAGGCGGAAATTATAGCCTCTAGCGTTATACGTCCAATTTTCTGGGCCAACCACCGCGCAACGGCCAAAACAGACTGCGGCCCATTACGTTTGCCCTTGCGTTTTCGCGGAATGTATAATTACGTGATGCCGCTCGAGAGAAGATTTAGGGGGAAGACGGACTCTCGACGAAGGGTTACGACAGGCACACCCTCGTTTCAGTTCAGGCTGATTGCGCGAACATGCCGTCGAGCATTCTCTTTATTCGATAACATGGAAACTTATGAATTGGAGTTTATCGCTTGCCGAATTTTGTACGTAAACGTAGACTGGAAAGATTTTCTTTATCATTTTTATCCTGAGCGAAGGTAAGACGAGATAGGTGAGGGACTTGTATGGGGTGTATTTTGCGTTTTTGTTCCTTAATAACGTGGAATTGCGTTGGCATCTTATCTTGTTAGTAAGTTGTTGGAAGCGGCTGGTGGACGGTCTTTATACCGTACAGTCGTCTTTTATTTTCAACACATTTAAGCACAACCGGAGACGGCAACCGGATAAAGAGAAGCGCGACGCGAACGGTAGTAGGGGAGACTAAAATACTCCGAAAGAGAGTTACACAGCTCGTTTGAAAGTAGGTTAAACGAAGTTCCATGAGACTTTGACGCGCTGTATCGTCCGGCTGTGCATACAACTTGACGGAACCGAGCTTGCATCCGGAGAAGCGAACCGTCGCCTACGGAATTCCAATCTCAAACGCACTGGGCATCGATAGGAACATCCTCGAACGATCTCCTCAATTGTCCACAACATCCTGCCTTTCTACACCGTTCCCGTATTTCAACCGCTAATCGCAACCTACACTCGCATATACTTTTAAATATTCCATATATCGCTCGATTACTGCACGCCTCGCAAGCAAAGCAACATCCGACACAATCGGTGCATTTTACACGAACGTTAAGCAGCTGAAGAGAATCGAAGCCTAGAAGTGAACAGACCCCAGAGCCCGGTACTCCTCGCAAACGAACGATCTCGAAGCGGCGCTACGTCGAATAACGCGCCCTCGACGGGTCGGGGAGAAAAAGCGTAATGCAAAACGCACTCTCCTCAATTCCCGAGTCGCCCTTTCTCCGACCGATGCGCCCGGCGTACAGAAAAGCGAGCCGTATCACGAATCAGAGCCTCTCGCATTCCGCCGAGCGCGCACCGTAGAAAAGCAAGCCGGCAATCGAGAAGCAATAGACACTCGAGAAAATGTATCCCGTTTCCAGAACGGAAAATCAGGGATCGGATGGCCTGCCGGTCTCGTTATCCGATCAAAGCGTCGAAATGCAAATGTCGCCGGGGCGGACCGCGCTCTCTCCCGCTGCCTAAGTGCGTGTAACAGTCGAAGGAAAGTGGGTTACAGGAAGAACTTCGTCGCTCTTCGACGTCTCAAGAGGAGCTGGAGGAGAAGGAGAAGGAGAAAGAGGAAGAGGTGGAGAAGGGGGAGGGAAGAGGGGTTGCATGGGGGGTGGGTACGAAAGGACAACGATCACGAGAAACTAGACGCGACCACACGTTGACACTCCACGCTCACCTAACCTGTATACCACCTTGCGCATACCGAGCGAACCCACACAGACACGTACGATCTCTTGCGGCAGGCAAGACGCGAGATGCGCGCGGGCGCACTCACCCCCGGCATACGTACGATTTCACGAAGCCAGAGCGTGCGCCCGCGCGCACGTCCCTCTGTAGGCGTACGCGTAGCTACGCGTGGGTGTTACGAGTGTCTGCATGCAAGGCGGTGGACGCAGGCGCCGGTAGCCATGGCGACGATTCCTTCGGATTGGCCGCAGCTTCCACTTGAATCCCCGCCGCCGACCCCCCTCTACACCCCCAGCGGCCTCCGGCTCTGACGTATTATCCGCCACCATCGATAACCCCTCTGGCTCGTAGCCGGCCACCCCCGATTGCGCCTGGCCTACGCTCGCTTCTCCGTTTTGCGAGCTGGCGGCCGCTCGCTCGCTCTCGTCCCGTCTTTCTCTCCGGTTTTCAACCCCCCCGCCTCACCCTTCGCCACCCACCTCGCCTTCCACTTCCTGCCCCTACGGTGTAACGCCGCTGGTCTCCGGCGTTCGCCGAGCTCTTTCGACCTCTCTTTTCCTCCCTCCTGCCTTCTCTCTGACCCTCTCCCTTTCTCTGGGAAGAGTGCAGGTTTATCCTCTTCGGACCACCCTTCGTCAACTTTTACGGAGACGAACCGGCCGGAATGGGATACGGTTCTTAGGTGGATTTTGGAAGTTGAAGTGATGAATTTTTGGACCGATGATTTGGAGGTTTCTTTGGAAATGACTCAAAGGGATTTGCGAAGGGGTGATTTTGCGGACGGTAACCGATACGGGTATGGTTGAAGTGATAGAATATAATTGTCGTTTGATGAGCTAGTTTATTGGTAGCATTGACGGCTCGAATATTTGGTAGCTTGAGGTCGCCATATTTGAAGACGGGTAAATAGAGAACGTCATGGCGCAACAAAGTTATAACATATCATTATTTCGACAATAGCAGCTACGACAACGGCCCGTGGATAATTGGCGCACGATCCATTGTTTGCCAGCCACGAGTCCTAAGTGCCGAAGCACTCCTAATTGCCGTCCTCGCTCTCGGAAGAACAGCCGCACTTCTGCGATCGAAGCGAAATTGGTACTCTGTCCCCCGTGAGCAGCGAACGTCGCGCGAAGAATACTTCTTTAAACTTCCCCGCGAGGGAGACCGCAGAATTTACCCTCCACTCCCCTCTTCGCTCCCCTAAACACCGAGCGACTCCACGTAGAGTCTCTCCTTCTGGCCTACCTCTCCTTTTCCGGTCAACACCTTCCTGGGACGTTAAGTGCCTGCCGATCCGTCTCCCAAGAAGAGCTTATCAACGGCGTGAAGGTGCGCGCGCGCGCGCGCGTGTGTACGTTCTCCCGCGAACTCACACATCCGCGCGCACAAAGCCCATTAATGAGCGAACGTCGGCGGCTGGCGCGGTAAAAAAAGCTGCGGAGGAAAAGCGAGCGCCAATTAGAATCAAAATAGGAAATAAAATGCGCGACAGACGGCTGCGTTCGAGCGGATATTAAATGATACCGGGGGGCAGTCTTTACGTATACAGACTTCGTGTTCACGATTAATTAACTCCAGTACATTACCAACGTTATTAGCGTCCAGAGTCCGCGAGGCGTCGGCCGCTCTGTGCTCGTTGGCGTGCTCGCGTGCGTGCGCGCGCACACACGCGCGTTAACGTACAACGCTACCGGCCGCACGCACGCACTCACTCGCTCGCTCGCTCATTCTCTCATGCATGCACGCATGCACGTACTCACGCACGTGCGCGGACGCCCAAATACGTGCGCGCGGATAAGCTTCCGTTGCGTGCACACGCGTGCACACGCGATTATGTGCGTTCTACCTGCCTCGATACACTCCGGGCACACGGACGGGGAACGGTCGCGTACGTGTGCGCGAACGGCAGTGCGCAGGTAGGTGAAACACCACTCGAACCAATTACCATCCAATTTAACACGAAGAACTACCAGGCGCTCTCTCTACCTCCGGGCAATTGTGTTTCGCGTGTACTGACCTCTCAATTTAAAATATGCACTTCGACTGCTCGCCGCCCGGTGTTACTCGCCGCTGAGGCACGTTTCGAAGCCGGGCATCTGTATAAGCCTCGCGCAAGAGTGTTTGATCTGCGAGTTAATCCACGCACGTATGACGGCCTGATTAATAACAATGCGTCGACGCTGTTTGCCTCTGCTCGCCTCTGCTCGCCACTTCCTTTCACCTCCTTCTTTCTGCCGTTCCTTTCCTCAAAGCCAAGCCTCAATGTTATTCGCTGCTCGAAAAGCCTCGGAATCGTCAAATTTGTTGATCGGGACTGAGATGACGTGCCGTGGGCTAATGGGGCTCGAGGTTTGGAGAATCTCGAATTTATTATCGGGCAGCCGGAAGTCGCATGTCGCATGGATCGTCCTCTTCCGTCACGGTTCATCGCGTGAGTTACGGTGACACGGGAGTTAGCAGGGTGTGGCAATAACTCTCCGAGGCAACTTTCAGCCGATCAGAGTTATCGCCCCACCCTGCGTAAATACATCCAGTCGGCTCGACTTTTTGCATTATTTTTCAGCCCGGCTACACGGTCGCAATCAGCGACATCTTCTTCGTTAGCGATAAGAGAACTGGTCCGACAGCGATAATTCAATAATCGAGCTGGATCGGGACGCGATTATTTATCCCGCCGACCCGTTTAAGGACGACTACGGATTACGGTGGACCGATCTTGACGAAGGTTGAAGTTTGACAGGATTGTCTGTTGAGGGCGAGAACGTTGACAACCTGTTTCGGTTAGCGCCGATTTGTCGTCGGCAGGTCACTTATTTGTCCAACTTGCGCCCGTACTCGATCGATTATCGATAGAGCGCGGTCGCTATGGATTCCGTCGGGCTTTAACAGCTTTTTTGGCTAATCGAATTTGTCGGCTATGGTCGTTGACTGATAACGAAGTGTAACGCCCGCGTCGAAATCCAGATGCACCGAGCTCGACAGACATAGTGGACAAATCCGTGGACGAACCGAAATAGTTCAATCTACTTTGTAATCACAACGAACGTGTGTTCTGTAAGATAGAAAGACATCTTACGCGTTCAATTGGTGTCCGAAGGTAGAAATTCAAAGTAGACGTTGCATGGAAAATCCGAAAGAAACGTAGATGAGGAAAGCTTTCGATAGGTAGTGAAGAAAGAAATATTTGTGTGAATTTTCAACTTTGTCTGTCGACCGAGAGGGGTGGGAAAAGTGAAATGTGCTGCCTGCATTTCCCGTCATTTACAATGAATCTAGTAGATAAAAAAATTTGGAAATAACCATCAAAACTACATCGTTTTTGGGGATTTGAATCCTCCTAGGTTCTTTTTTTTTTGCAATAATTTTTTTTCATGTTTTAAGTGAGTATTTAAGGAAAACAGGTATCATATGTCAGAGAAATGGCAAAATACCGATCCCCAAAACTATTGCACTAGAAGGCTCGGGTTACGAATATTTAAGTGTTTTTATTCCTCTATCATATTATAGTGAAATAATTATGATGGAAGTCATATGTCAAAGAGCCGGTGAAATTTTAATTTTTTATCATTTTTTTTGCACGTGTTCGGTTGTAACTTCGAAAACATTGCACTTAGAAGGCTCAGGTTACAATTTTTGTGATCCTTTTTGATCCTCTTATCAACATGCCAAACGACAATCCGCTCTGAAAACTTGTATTTTTTGGCCCATTTTTCGACGGGGTTCTCGCTGAAACTCCGAAACTAATGCAAATTTTGAGAAACGGGCAACCGCTCTCTCAGTTACTTTTGACCCCTACGAGGTAGCATATGAGCGATTCGATCCGCCGACCTAATGACATATTTATCCACTTAATTCCGAGAAAATGGTGGGACATACACACAGTACATTCTATCCTTTCCCACCCCCACGGTCGAGATACAAAGTTAAAATTTCACACAAACTCTCCCTTTTTCATAGGCTATCAAATGGCTTCTACAGAATTTTAATCGGTTTAAGGGTACTTTTGATGATACTTTTGAAAGATAGGCATAATAATCACGAATGAATGTCCCACGTTATGTTCCCCAGCTGCCCTCCAAGGACTCAGTCGCATATCGTGGGACCATATAAGATGCTGCCGGTTCGCTCGATTACGTCTACCCCCGTAAACGTGTGTCCAGCTGTAATCTAGGTGTATGCAGATCGATACGCCCTTCGAGACCGTCCTCGTGTATGCATCCTCAAGGGACACGGTCCTTGCAAATTTATACCAGGCGCGCACACTCTCGAAACGTACACACCGTCGAGCTGAACGAGTTTCGAGAACGAAGTTACCGAAGGCCTTCAAGGCAGAGCTCGGAATTACACGGCAGCAAAGATAATTCCGAATTATTTCTTTACATTCTAACCGTCGGCGATCGTACGCACGAAACCTCCGCTACGTCCTCCGACTGATCCTTTCAAGAATGAGCCACCAAAGGAAGGGATCCATTCGGAGAGCGTCGGAATTATATGCGTAACAGTGGCAAACGTAAGAAACCATAATTGGGAGAAAACGGTCGCGTTTGATGGAGCGTCGGTTGGATTCCACGTGGCCTCTGTATATCTACGGAAAAAGCGAAATAACTGGCTCTATCATTCCCCGTTCCCAATCCCGGCTCATCTCTGCGTGCGCACGCACGTCCCCGTGCACGTATTCTCCACGCCGGCATATACACGTGCGCGCGCGTGTAGGTGGCACCGGCGGAGAAACAATTATGTTCAGTGCACACGCAGAGTCATATTCTCCGCATCATCTCGACTGGATAATTCTACTGTCTCGTTTCATTATGCAGAGTGGCTTCGCTTATTATGTCAACCTGTCAAACTCAACTCCCTCTCGTGGGTAATTGTGTTTAACGCTTGATTCTCCTACTGACGAGAGCCGAAGAAATATGCGCAGTGTCGGTTAATGCGCCCAGATACCTCTGAATTATGATGGCTGACGCACGCACGCGCGCGCGCGCATATGTTTGCGCACGATGTGTACAGTTCGAAGAGAGCGAGCGATAGGGAGAGCGAAAGAGGGAGAGAGAGAGAATGGGAGGGAGAAACTATTAGCACGATCGTTTACCGTTCGCATAGAAAGCAAACGCTATCATCCGTGAATCCGTACTTCGCACGTTGAACCGCCGAAAACGATCCCGCAGCACGTGGATAGGTCAACCGGTTAACCCTTTCGACGGCTCGACGAGGAGGAAAACAAAGGGATTTTAGCGAAACGCGCTTGCCCGGGAGAAGGAGAAACGGTTGGGAGTGGGCGGATAAATTGAGCAAAGCAGCCCTGGCCTCTCGACGCTTAGAAAAAACGAAAGTGCACTCGACGAAAAAAGAGGAGGACCAGGCCCTCCCCCCCTCTTATTCCTTCCTCTCCTCCCTCCTCTCCCATCCTCCTGCCTCTTGTACTCGCTCTTTCCATCCTTCCTTCCTCGGCGGTCCAACCCAAGGCCAAAGAGGGCTAATTATCAACAGATTATCTGCGTTTGCGCCGTTTACGGTTCGCGTGCACGAACAACCCGTCGTAATCGGCGTTCTCAGCGTTGGATCGAATTAGCATCGCCGGTAACGAGTAAATAAAATCGTAACGTCACGGAGACTTGCCCGAAGGGGGGTTCAGACGGAGCAGGGTGATGATGAGGATGATGATGTGGAGGAGGAAGGCCGTGTCGCGTTTGATCCGCGCGATGATCACGCTCGTACACGGCAAACGTCATTCGTCACGCTCTCGCGTGTCGGACTCCGCGCACTGGGCCGAAGGTAACGAGTAATCAGCGTCCTCTCTCTCCTATCAGCCCCCCACCTCGCCGAACCCTCCCGCGTCCCGCCCGTTTGATCATTTCGACCGTCATCAGCCGGCGCGAAACGGATCCAAGACGCGTAGCGAAGGTCATCGGGCGAGAGAACAGGTGATCGAAACGAGTCGACCGAACCGAAAGAAAACCAACAAGGATACAGTCTACAAGCTCATACCGTTCATCTTCTTTTTCTGCCTACGCTCCTCACCTGCCACAAATCCCCCCACCCATCCGTCCATCGAGCTCATTATTCCGACCATGATAAACAACCGCTCGCACGACCAGGACAAAGCCCACCCCCCCTTCACCTTCGCCTTCCTAAGTAGCAGGTGTCCAAGAGAGCCAAATAGCCTTAAAAACGCAAGACCATAAATTCATGAAGAAGGCGGTGGAAAAGGAAGGGAAACTCTGGAAGAGCGAGCGTTCTTCCGCCGCACGCACACTTCACCCTCTCTCAGCCCCCGGCGCCTCCGCCAGCATCCCCATTACCACCACCAGCACCGCTGCTACTACCACCACTACTACTGGCACCACTACTACCGCCAATACTACCACCGCCAATACTACCACTGGCACTACTACCATCTCGCCTCGCGGCCGCTTCATCCCCGTGAGGCGCCCCAGTCGCGGCGCCCGCCAGGAACCCACCCGATGCTATGGCCCTGGTCGACCGAACGAGAGAGAACCCTTCCTCCCTGCCCTCGGAGCGCCTACGCCTCTCGCGTTGCCCAGGCAACCTCAGCTTGGGGTTGGCCACCGCCGCCTCCGTGCGCCACGGCTCCATTCACCGCACCCCCTTCCTACTTCTCCTCCTCGCCACCTTCGACTCCCTCTCCGACTCGCCGTCCTTCTCCCCATCCTTCTCGCCATCCTTCTCCCCCTACTTCTCCTCCTCCTCCTCCTCCTCCTCCTCCTCCACCTTCTCCTACCCGCTCGGCCTCCCTCTCTCGGTCCGACTTTCGGGGCGAACGCTCTCTGCCTCGCACTTTCTTCCACCGTCGTCGTCCCTCCGCGCGTGCCTTCTCACCCTCGCCACCCCTTCGAAGACAGCTTCGACTCGGTCGTCCAACCCCCGTCTATCCTCTCCTACCCTCGCTTCGACCTCGCCTCACCTCTGCGCAGGAGTGTGCGCCTGTACGGACGCCGATGTACGTATTCGAGCCTGGGCATGTGGTACGTCGGTGTGCGGGACAGGCTGCGCGCGTGTGTGTGTCTCCGGCCGTGTACGTGGGATATGCAGAGGGCGGTGGGAGGGAAACGAGGGACGTGAGAGCGCCAGCAGCTTCTCTGGAAGCCAACCGGATTAACGTATCTCGAATAATTCATGCATACCTCGTGTGTAGTGCGAGACCGACCGGTGTGTCTCGCGTGCACGTATTTATATGTTTATATATGCGTGGCGTCGGCGGCAGTGCCAGTGGTGGCCGACGCTTTTCCGTATGCGTCGCTGCTGCCTAGACCAGGCCAATTTGCGCTTCGCCTTCTCTCTCGGCCATCCTCGGCTGCGAACGTACCGAGAGAGAGAGAGAGAGAGAGAGAGAGAGAGAGAGGGAGAGAGCAGAGAGGCCGATTGGCGGGGGAGGAGGAAACGTCGACGGCCATTCTTCGTGAAAAAAACTGCCGGCGGCGTGTGCGGCCCAGGCCCCCAGTTCCATTGATTACCAGTTCTCGTGGGCCGGACGAATTAACCCGATTCTCGCGAATTTTTCAACGACGGACGTTATTAATCCAACCCCATTTCGTAGCGGGAAAAATAATGGCAGCTGAACAGTATCGTTAATCATTCCAAAACAAGCGCCGCGCCCGGTAATACGTCCGAAGCCTTTTTAACGAGTACAAGGATAAAATGCACGAAAATTCTCACCTCTCGCATCGTTCAGCGTAAGTTCAGGCTAATCCAAGCGGTTTCTTTTATCCAGCGACAGTCAAGAATGTCGGGGAAGTAAGAGGGAAACGGAAGGAAAGTCTCTTGTAAGAAAGTGATGCGAGGGTGAAAGTCGAGGCTGTCGCGGAGAGCGTGACGTCATAAACGACGCGTCGCAGGTCCGCTCGCCGTAAGGGTGAAGACAATCGTCTCCAACCCCCCGGCACTTTCTCCCCCGACCGCCCCCGAATGGGGTGAATCGAATTGGGCTCCGCGCGAAGGAAGGAGAGCAGGAGAGGAACCCGATTCGATCTTCCGCGTGGAGAACTCGCAGGGTGGTGTTATCCTACGGCGCAGCCGAGACCGCCCCCAAGAGGGAGATGGAGGACTTCCTCCTGAAGGGGGTTAAATCGATGGTAAACCCTCGTCGGCGTACGACGAAAAGGGGCCCCGGCTCCGTTACCTTCGCCGAGAACGGAATTTACGGGGTCATTCGCGGGGTAAACTGAACGACGGGGAATATTACTCTCGCTCCTTTTGTTCGCCGTTGCCTTTTTTCCACGGATCTAAGGAAGCAGAAGATCGACGGATGTAGTCGCTGAACGGAGGGTGTACCTTGGAAATTGTGTCGTTAGCGTCTGGAATCGATTTAGGGGGCGCGCATTGAACGCTAGATGTATGTTAGTGGAGTACGGAGTACCTTAGGCGCTTATTTCGACGATGACGGCACTGTTTGAACAAAGTGAAAATAAAAGTCTTAAGAATTACGGTTCCACATGGAAATTGAAGCCTCAAAACATGCAGTTTTAAGACGAAAGTGACATTCCACTCTCGTTATTCATGACTCGAGTAATATTTCGACTTTGGCAGTAACAGGGTCGATGGATTTCAAAGTTTGCGCCTGATTTTAAGAAAGATTACGGCGGAGGGAGGTGGAGGGCTTCTTTCGGGGATGACTCGGGAGTCCGTATTAAATCCGGAATAATCCACCCTCGAAACTCGGCGAGATCGAGCCCGGAGCCGAAGGTTCGTAGCTCAGCGTCGGACTAATGTCGCGAATTTAGGGAGTATAACTCGATTACATCGGGCGCGGAGCGGGGCTCCGGTGCTTTCGAGTTATAGATAATGCCCACCTCCTTCCTCCCTCATCGATCCAGGCGGTATCCGCTCTTCTCGACCGAGAGCGGATTGACTCTCGCCGGGAATATTCCAGGTTATAAGCGGCGGGAAGATACGCTCCATGAAACAAGAACCGGATCTTTAATTTCCGAGAAGGCTCGACTCAAATTGAACCGCCGGCCGCATTGGTCTTCATTAAGGAGCATCCTAATTTGAAACATTACCGAACTCGCTGCTAATCAACTTCTTCCTTTCCATCGACTGTCTCTCTTTCCCCCTTTCCGTCTCCCTCTTTCTTTCTCTCACTCCCCAACGATATTCCCGTCACATCCGCCTTCTTGCGCAGCGAGCATATTTTTTCGCACAATCGACCCGGGCAGGAGACGATAAACAATTAAACAGACAAACAGCAGACCCCACCTCCCGTCCTCCCGAGGGACCACGACTCGTCGAGATTCGACGATTCAATTAAAGCGCGGCAATCCGAACCTCACCGCGAATTCGGAAAGTGCCAACTCGATTACACTGGCACTGACCATCCTCCGCACACCCGAAGCT
This sequence comes from Anoplius nigerrimus, assembly GCA_914767735.1. Lineage (NCBI taxonomy): Eukaryota > Metazoa > Arthropoda > Insecta > Hymenoptera > Pompilidae > Anoplius > Anoplius nigerrimus. The sequence continues at coordinate 10,266,074 of OU612088.1, read as the reverse complement.
GGCCCGCGAATCTTCCATCGATCACATCCGGCCAAACAAAAGCTTTGTGCCACTTTAGAACCTCGCGAATGCCTCGTCTCGAGCCTTTCTCGCCAGAGTTTTCTCAACGACGCGGCCGTGAATGGAAACCGAGCCGCAGAAGAGAGAGAGGGAGAGAGAGAGAGAGAGACTGCGGAATGTGGCGTAGCTGTTCGAAACAAAGGGTCTGCACGGTAATTCTCTCGTTGTCGCTATCTTTAAAAGCGAGGCCGCTATCGGCCGGCTCGCGAGCTGAACACGAGAACGCCATATCGCCCCGACAACGACACGGATCGACGGCGTTCCGGGACAGATAAGCCAATTAAAAAGTGCCGGCAACACGCTCGCGAGCGGCTAATCCGAACGGCCTGATGAAGAAAGACGCTCGTTTCCCGTTTAGGCGCTGCTGCCGAATGGCAAAATCGCTCGGCAGAGTTCTAAGCGGCGAAAGCTCTACCAAACCTCAATTTCCCCCCGCGAATCATGTATTCTCTTTATCCGCTGCTCGCGCCTTCAGACGAGGCTTCAGGAGTTCGGGAACGGCATTACCGTAGTGCCTCGTGCTTTCTTATGCTTTCCACTTAAGCGGAGTTTACGGCGGGAATTTTTTGAATTCCGATTTCGCCAGCGCGTACTGTGTAAATTGGGTCGACGACGTCTAATCGGTCGCAATCTAAATGATGACTATTACGAAGGGAAGAGAACAGTTCGTGACCAACACATAACGCGTGTTCAGCAAATACTACTGATTTACCTTAACAAGTAGAGCGTGTGTAAGAGCCTTTGAGATTACACCGGGAAACTTACGGTCGGTCGTTAGGACGCACGAAATTCGTTTAACGGCACGCCACCTCGTTTAGAATATTAATTGAACGGCTTATCGGGCCGAATCGGATCCGTGCATCTAATCCGTATCTGCCGAGTACATGTTCAGCGGTAAGTATCAAAAATCCGCAACTAATTCTTACAGCCACTTCAGATTACCGACACCTTATCAAATGCCGGGATATATATCGCGAGTCGAAAATAACGAAAACACCCAACCCACAAACTCGAACACAGCCGAGAACCGTCGACCCTTTCTCCAGCGTGCCGATCAAACAACTGAAAAGTGTCTGCCTCTCATTCATTCAATCTCGGTACAATTACCAACGAAACTCCTTACCCAAGGCTCACGAAGTATGTCAGCAGTCCACACCGTAATGAAAACGTCCAACACCTGCCCGGCCGTGCGCCTTCGAAAATCTTGGCAAAGTTCGTAGGGGGCCAAAGTCATCCCTTTGAGCGTGCGCGCGCGCGCGCGCCTCGCATGCATAAACGACAGGCGGTAAAGAGCCGACAAGAAGGCCAAAGCGGCCGATCAGCTTTCGCACGTTTGATCCGACGACTCGCCTGTTCACCCCCCCCCCCCTCCCCTCCTCTTTCGCCCTCAACCAACCTTCCCGCCCACCGCCCAGCTGCTATCCCCCTATCCCGTTTCCGGCGGCGCAAGCGAAATACTGATACGAAGGAGATAATATGTGCGCGAGCGTATATCTGAAAGTAATCATGCGCGTAGGTACCTGCCTATAAGCCCCCGCGTAGACCGATCGATTACCATGTGTCCACCGGTGTCGAATGCTCCTACCGCCCTGCGCACCGCAACTACGTGACAAATATTATCACGATCGACCGTGGCGCGCCGTTTGATGTGGACGCGTTTATGAAACGCCGACACGCCGATAATCATGCGCCGCCGGCATCGAGTGCTAAATCCTATTTGTAACGCGAGCCCGCCTCCGTCCTGAGCGCGCGCACGCGCGCGCACTTCGAGCCGGCTCCCCGACGCCGACGCCGACGTCGCGCTCGCGGATTTCGCGATCCGGCCGGACTTCCGCTTTTTCTTCGGGACCCGCGTCGGGAATGGGAGAGCTTGTCGGCATTAACCTTTGTCGGCGTGACGAGTGTTTATCTTGCTTTCACTCGGCTTCCGTGCTCCCCCTTCGTCGCCTTTATTTTGCTTATGTTCTTCACTCTTTTCTTTTTGCTTCTGTTCTCGTTGCCTTCGATGCTTCCGTTCTGATGGAGCTATTTTTCGAAAATACGCCGGCGGTCCCTTCCTTCGGGCTTTCGCAGCTCCCGTAATGCCGGTACCGTTGTCGCCGAACGTTATCAATTAGCCGGATGCATTGACAATAATTTTTTAATAGCTCAACTCCGGCACGATTCGTTTTCGGTGCCAATTACGCGGGTGGGCGGATTTTATTGGCGCGCGAAATTCCGGAGCGAAATAAAATACGCGCGACATTATCGGCGTAATGAATTAAAATTATTTTGCCGCCCGCCTCCCCCACCGCCGGCGCCGAAACATTCGGACTCAATTACGGAGAAATCCCTCCGCAGTCACGTTTCACCAGACGCGCTATTTTTTTTCCCTCCCTTTTTTCACCCTCCGAATCAGCCGACTATAGCATCGGGTCGCCGGGTGTAAAGGAGGAGCGATATTTATTTATCGGCAAAATTCTTTCCCCGAAAATCATTTTCCGCGTCGGCCGTGCCGAGTGACGCTCACCCCCTAGCCATCCGTAATCAACGTTCATCCCCCTAACGCAGGCAAATTCGACGGGAGAAATTCCGCGAGCGAAAGCGTTGCGGCGCAGGCAGACGATTCGGCGAAGGGAAGAAGGCAGCGCGAATTAGTAAACGAACGAGAGCCGTACATCCCCTTAAACCCAACCCCTCCCGTGGCTCATCCCACCTCTCCCCATCGCTCACCCTTTCGCTCGGCGAGACTCGACGACGTGCCGGCTCAGCACAATGTTCTCTCTTCACCGTACTCGCCAGGCATACAACCCTGCCGCACACTCTCAGGCCTGCTCACATAACGAACCATCCTCAAGGCCGATCCGCTACTCGCGGATGAAGCGTGAGGAAGCGTGAGGGATCGTGAGGAATCGTGAGGAATCGTGAGGAATCGTCAGGAAGCGTCAGGAGGCATCGAGCGCATCCGCATGCCCTCTTTCGCCTCGCAAATTGAAAGCCGCTGATCGATGCGCCGCTCGGCACCCCACCCCGAGGCTAGACACCGTTCCGGGCGTAACCAGATTCCGCCGAGACGATCCTCCCGCCGTACAGTCCCGGGGGCCACTCGCGAATTTCCGTGGGCACGCGTGGCCGGAGGGACTGTACATCTCGTCGGACGGTAGACATCATGTCCCCGAAGCCTCTGCGTCCGTCTCTTTCACGCAGCTTTTGCCGGCTAACCTCCGTCTTTCTCTTCTCTGCCTCTCTCTCTCTCTTGCGCACTTTCTCTCTCGCTCTCGCATACTCTCTCCCGGTTCGCCCCCGCCCCGTCCCGTGGCAGCCAACGAGCCGGGCCGCTTTCGCTTTGTGCGCGCCGGGGCGGCGGTACATCAAAGCCTTCTAGTTCCCGCTCCGGCCTTTGACGGCTGCGTCGCGGCCGCTCGCTCAGTCATCGCTCGGTAGGCGAAGCCGGCGCGCCGTGCACGAGGCTCGCGCGCGCGCGACCTCCGGCCCTGTCCGGTGCAGGACCCACTCTCTCTCTCTCTCTCACGCGCGCTCTTATCGCCATCGCGAGACCCGGAAAGAGAGCCTTAACGCCGCGCCGTTATCAGCGCGTCGAAGCTCGGCATCCACGAGTGTGATGTCGCCTCGCGGCGGCAAGTGCAAGGACAGGGTGATCGGCGAGTGCGAGTCCGAGGAAGCGGCGGATACGGAGGATATGGGCACGGAGTTGGACATGACGAGCGCTACGAGGAAAACGGTCGCTGCCGCTGCTGCTGCTGCTGCTGGTAGGACGTTAAAGTCGACAGCGGTGGCGGTGGGGACGTCTGCGTCGGCGGCGGCGGTGGCGGTGGCGGCGGCGGCGTCGGCGGCGGCGGCGTGCGATGGTCGATCGTGGCCAGGACGCATGCGCCAGTCCCTGGAGAGCAGCGGCTTTGAGCCCCGTGAAAACGGCATCCTGGTACAACAGCGCTGCCCGGAGAAGTGTCAGCGGCGTAGAGATCGACTCCCGGTCGCGAGGAGGAATCGGCCGCTTCTCCTGAGCTCGAATGGCGGCCAGGTGACGCTGACGGTTACGCAGGCGGTTTCGCAGACGGTGACGTCAACGACGAGGGTGACGTCAGCGGTGCCGGCGGCGGCGACGGCAGCGGCATCCCTGTCGTCGCCTGGCTCGTCCTCCCGCTCGTCCCGACGCTCCTCGACCTCGCCGCCCTCCAGGAGCTCGTCCCCGGCGAGGTCGACCTCCTCGGTATCGACGGTCTGCCGCGATCCTCCTTCCTCCTCCGCATCGGCCAAGGACGCCGAGCGGACGAGCGTCACGCCGCTCGGAAGGGACGCGGAAGATGAGCGAATCGCGAAGAGCTTCGTCGGGGGAGGTGGTCTCAAGGAGAGAGGGGAGGACCTGTCGGTCGACGATAAGGCGTCCTGCTCGACGTACTCGGTCGAAGAGAAAATTGCGGCCCAGCCATCGATATCCTCGTCGCCGTTCTCGACGGCTTCGTCTATCTCGACGTCGGACAAGGTCGGCGGGGTCAACATTGGCAGCGGCAGCGGCGGCGTCGGCGTCGGCGTCAGAGTTGACAGCAGCAACAGTAGCAGCAGCATCGGCAGTAGTATCAATCGTAACGTCAACAACAACAATAACAATGTCGGCGCGGCGGGTTGTCAGAGGAGCGCAAGAGTCGAGGCGCATGCGCAGTCGAGCGTCGACAGCCTCAGGAGTGCCCTGGAGAACTACGACCGTAGCAGGATCTACCTCGCGCACGTCTGCTTCCTGGACTGGCGGGACCTGCCCGGACGGAGGCGATCGAGGATCGAGCATGGTGAGAACTACGCGGACGACAGGTTGGACGGAGCGAGGGTTGAGAGGCACTCAGAGAGAGTGTGGGTCGTGGGGGCGGCCGACCATGAAGGGCATCATCGGACGAGACTGCTGGTGGCCGGACGACATTGGAGGCCACGTTCGTTGCGACGCGTCAACATGCTCAGTCAGCCCGTCATCTACGCCGGCGGGGGTAGAGGATTTCTGACCTCGGACCTGTTCCTGTGGTGGTTCCATCGCGAGTTCGCCGTCACGGCAATGGCGATGCATCCGGACGGTGCGGTCCTCGTCGCGGAGAGCGCCGACTATTTGCCACCGGAAGCCGATTGTGTCGCGGCCGATGGCCTGGTCCGTTTGTTCATCGCGCCGAAGGATTGCATCGCGACCAGAATCGTCGTGAGGGAGCTCAGAGTGAGACTGGCCACGGGAGTCTTGTACAGGGCGTGTCACCGTGTGTCCGGGATAAGGCCGAACGGTAAGCAGGAGGACCTGGAAGGGTACCTGAGGAAGTTCACCTTGAAGGAGGCCTTCGCCGATCTGCATCGATCCTGGCTGAGCGTCAGGTCGGACACTTTCGCGCGCAGCTGGATTCTGCCACGTGACCGGGAGGACCCGAGCACGAAAGGTAACCCTGCCTTCGGCCATCGAATGCACGCTCTGGCGGATCGGGAGGAGGACAGAATATTGTTGGGCGAACTTCAAAGTCTGGCAAGGGAGGTGGGTCTGGACGTGAACGACGAGGAGCTCGGCAGATGGATCGTCGACGAAGGAAGCGAGCACGCCACCCGCGTGACGAAGAAGGAGGTCGAGGAAGACTGTCGCGTAAAGATCGAGGCGGACGAGAAGCAGAACGACTACCAGGACGAGGAGGACGAGGACGACGAGGACGAAGAGGACGAGCCGACGGCGGAAGAAGCTGTCGGTCTTCTGTCGAGGGTGCTGACCTGGATGGAGAGGGAGCCCCTCGATCCAGGATTACTGCTTGCGGTTAGGTCGATGCGCGATACCGCCGCACTCATGGTAAGCACCGACTGATAAGAGACAACCACTCGAGATATCGATTCCTCGAGTGACACGGAGGACGCAGGGGATCTTAGCTCGTCGGCAGATTGAACTAATTTCGCCGACTGTCACTTGAGCGAAAAAGTATAAGAGGGGGTTGGCCAGGGGATAGAGAGTGCCGAAGGAGGAGAAGGAGAAAAAAGGAGACGGAGGAGAACGGTGGAGGATGGGGAGGAGCGGAAGGAGGAGGAGGCGGAGGAGGAAGAGAAAGAGGTTGGATAGCACGTACTCGGTGAAGAGGCACTTAAATTCGGCGATACGTCGAGCCGTCCGACGAAAAAGCCGAACGAACCCTCGAGCCCCTCGAGGGGTAGCGTCGTCTTTGCAAATTAATGCTCCCGCTCGTCCTCGATAACCGGGCTCTCCCTCCTTGCGAAACTTTATCGAATTGAATGCCTCTCCGCGTCTCCGCCGCGCAGAGACGAAAACTGTAACGGACGTCTTTCCCTCGGAGCTTAACGAGGACGAACGCGATGCTATCTTCGCCGACCAGAATTTAGGACAATTAGCCTTGATGCGCGTTAATCGTGCGACGCACGCACTCGCGCTTAATTCTCACTAATTCCGAAAGCAACTTTTTACAGCGAAACGCTCGAAACCGGCGTCAACTTTTTCACACATACAAGTCTTGTACACACATTCATTCACACATGTCACGTGTCACACTGAGACGGGTTGAGGAGGATGATTCTAAGAGGTGTTCTTTTTTGCAGGCGAGCAAGATGGGCCTGGCGGGGACGCATCCGAGCGGGCTGCCCTATTTCTGCCCAAACGGGGACCACCTAACGCAACCGCCGCCAGCCCATATGGGCATACCGCCGTACGGGGCGCTGGACGCGGGCAAAGCGGCCGCCGCGGCCGGTGAGTACTGGTCATCAGCCACCTATGGGCACCAGCCACCCACAGATCCCGCGCACTGGAAACGTCTTCTTGCCGCAGCAGCCTCCACAGGTCAGCCCCTCCACACACGGTTCACCACGATTGGCGCCTTCGGATCTCTCGATGCCACCCGCCCACACCCGCTCACACCCTCGCGACTGTTCTTGCGACTATACTCGCGCTCTTTTTTCATCAACTTCCTCGCTTCTTCCGGTCGCCGTCGGGCTCACGAGCGAAATTCCGACAGGGTCGCGTCGCGCTTGGTCCGACGACGGACTCGACAAATTCGCTCGTTCGAGTCAATGCATGACTCCGATGCTGGATGCTGTTGGATTGGAATTGGCGGGTGCTGTCGCACGACAGGGCTGATGACGAATTGTCAGGGTTAGCATCTCTGCGAAGCAGCTACGTCAGAGAACGGCTGCGAAAGTTTTGTCGAAATTGGCTCCGCGGAACGCGCGAAGCGGCGTTGGCTTTGTCGCGCGAATATGGAACAGAGTACGCAATTGAACCGACATCATCCAAGCAAAAAATCTCCAGGCACACTACGGGCACTCATTCGCGTGAATTCAATGTCAAACGTCAGCTCCACAAAGACACCGTGTCCTCGGGCGCTACAAAAGGGTGGTGGTGGTGACTCAGGTGGAGGTTGCTCCTAAGTTTCCTGCGCGAGATTAAGCTAAGCTTCTTTTAACACACCGACGAGCTTTCGTACACTGCGCCGACGGTCGTTCACGTTCATATGTACATTTTATCATCGACGTACCGCTCGCAAATGGAGATACCCTACCCTCACAATGACGCGCCTCTCATCATGAGAATGTTTCATCCGACGCGTGACGCGCTGCTTGTCGTCCGCGCGGAGCGGCGTGTGATTTTTATCGACCCACTTTCACCTATTGCGCGCCGATTCTAATGCCGATTACGTTCGAACAGCGGGGCACGTTCGTCCCCAGCGACGTGCGCGAGTTGAATCATTGCCAGGTGAATTCTCGACGCATCGGGGAAAATTGCATCGTCCTCGGCCGCATACGCCAGCGACGAGGCAATTGTTCGAAGCGCTGGCCTGACAAAAGTAGTAACAGCCTGTATCCTCCGCACAGGGGAGGCGAGGGAGAGAGAGAAAGAGAGAGATAGATAGATAGAAAGAGAGGCATCGCGCTCAGCCGCCGGAAAACGCGAGTCGGCGGTAACGAGTATCGATCTCATTCGCTCGCCTCTCTGTATTCAGTCTCAATTCGCTTCGAGTATTCTTCACCTCGCAATCTTCATCCCCGTTATCATCGAGAGCCAAGATCGTCTGCCGCCGCCGCCGCCGTCGTCGTCGTCGTCCTCGTCGCCGGTAGACGTGCAAACATTGATATTCCTACGGGGTCCTAATTGAAGGAATAATTCTTATCAAGTCAAGAGCCACGATGACGTCCGAGGGGGAATGTCGAGAGAGAAAGGAGAGAGTCCCTGGAGAGGGAAACGGAGTTAAAGAAAGTGAGACGGACTGTCGAGCGGGCTGGGAAGGGGGGAGGGAGGGAGAAAGAGAAAGAAAGAGGGACGTGAGGGAGTGGCGGGCGGAGAGAAAACGAGCGAGAGAGGGACGGAGAAGGGAAAGAGATAAGAGAGAAGAGTGGCTCGCGAACTGGCGTCAAGTAGGAGAATAAGAGGAGGACTCACCATTAGGCTAATCAGCCAGGCATGCAGCCTCCCCCTCGTGCCGGGTCAAGGGGGTTTCAACCCGTCTCACTGGCTTCCACTCCCCTTTCCACCCTCGTTACCGCCCCGAATCCCACCCCCGAGCGTCAACCCTGGGCCATTGCACATCGACAGTCAATAACCGGCGCACACCCTGAGACTCGAATATCCGACGGCATCATCGATACGCGAGCCGAACGTCGATACGCGATACTCGCATCGGTCTCTCATGACACCTTCGCAGCCTTGGAAACCGGAAAGTGCACCGATCGTGTGTGTCTGCGCGCAAGAGAGTAGTAGTAGTAGTAACGTCGTTCGTAGCATCGTCGCCGACGTCGTCGCCGTAGTCGCCGTCGGATGTTCTCTCGAGCCCCAGGGTTCGTAGGAAAATTCCGAACTGGACACCGAGCACAAGAGCCTCGTGTTCCAGCGATCTCTCGTTGCAGCGCCGTTTGTCTCCGCTAACCCGTGCACTCCACTATAAATCGGCCCGGAAGAGAGGACGTCGACTCTTGGGACAATAAGGGGTAGAACTCGATATCTCGGCGGGTCTCCTACTCGGATCTGTTTCCTTCCTCGATTAACCCGCCGCCATTTTACGTACCTGTATCGTCGATAGACGCTCTAGACATACCATTCGCTCGGTATCGGTTTCCCTTCCAAAATTCCAACGTTTACATTTCGTCCTTCACGCTATACGTGATCGCCGTAAGACATTGCTATTGGCACGTATATAAGTAATTCGTGTATTATTTAATTCTGGGCTTGCGTTTATAACGTTCGCGAACGTTTGTTAAAATTAGCTTCCTCTAGCCGCGTCTTGGTCTCCCGTCGAGTCGTCCTCGCCCGGACCAATCGACATTGTCCGTCGCGAGGATCGGGGCGCGTATCGTTCCTCTTCTTCTCTTTTCCCCGAAGCGACACGGCCAACGTCGAGCGTATTTGTACTCTCCTTCGACCCCCCGCGCCCCCACCCACCTTCTCGTCCCCTCCCGCGGCCCCTCGGTCCCCCGGAATATGTAGATGGGGTTGATAGCGTTTATGCACGACTACGAGTTCGTACCGGCGGCTCGGGTTCTTTGTCTTGCAAACGAGCGAGCATTTCGTCTCCCCCTCGCTCCGTCTCCCCCACCCCTCGGCGTCGTGCAAAACCTCGCCCTTCTCCTCTCCCCCTGGTCGCCCGCTGCCACGGGGAACGACAGAATTCTCCCCCCTTCTCCTCCGATCTTCTCTCTCTCTCTCTCTCTCTCTCTCTCTCTGCCTCGCTCTCGCTCTCTCTTTCCCTCCTCACCCTCGCTCGCCACTTCTATACGCCCACTCACCCGTTTCTCTCTTGCGCCCGAGCCGAGTACTGCCACCTCTGACTCTCTTTGCCTCCCTCTGGCCCAGCCTCACCTCATCCAGCCTTCTTCCGCTATATCCTCTCGCTCTCGCCTTCGCTCTGTCCTCGCCTCTTCCTCACCTCTTCCTCATCTCCTCCTCCCTCAAACCGTCGCGACCCTCTCCCGAGCCTCCCCTACTCGCGCCCACTCGTCTCTCACTTCTACGAATATATTTCTAATTAGCTCCACTTTTCGATCTCCGCCGCCTGTTTATTTCAGAACTCCAGAGCGAACGAGGAGAGACTCGAGAGAGAGAGAGGGCAGGGGTTGGCGAGAGGGGAGGAGGTGGCCCAGCGGGGGGTGGGTTTCGGCGAGGGCGAGAGATGGCGAATGAGAAGGCTGCCGGCGTTTCGTTTCGCCGGGGCTCCGCCATTGATCCGCTTAATTTCTCTCCTCTCCTCTCTCTCTCCCTCTCTAACTCTCTCTCACTCTCTCTCTCTCTCTCGCTCTGCTTATGCATCTCTTCCTACCCGACCTCGCGCTCTTCCGCTTTCCGTCTTGCTTCGCACAATTTTTTACTCACATCCCTCTTACCTTGCTTTTTCCCCATGCGCACTATCGCACGCACGATTTCCTCTCCCCCTGCCCCACCCATCATTCCACTATGCAATTCGATGCCCATCCTGCGACTCCTCGTACTTCAGCGGGCTCCGTAAAGTCACGTTGGATTTCCGCTCTTGAAGCCAGTGAATGGGCCCCGATACCGACTCGCCCGCTTTTTCCATCTGTTCAGTACGTAGCCTGGCTTTGCTCTCTTGTTCGCGTGTTTTCGAAAAGCCGCCGGATAGGTAAGGATGGGAGGGATAGAGGACGGTGGCGGATAAAGATAAGAGGGCACCGCGAACGTTATGCTCGCGAGCTATACCGCGTATTCCGCGAAGGATGAGTGCCAGTTAGCTTTTCTCTCCGTCTGTCGACATGTCCGAGCTGTGGCAGCGCGCGCGCGCGAGCGGCGCGCATGATTAATGACTTCGAAGGTAGGAAACTGGGGTAAAGTCATGCGTGCGCTTAGCTCGCCGGAGCGACACGCGATCGATCACGATTTTACGTTGTTATTAATCACCGATGTTGACGCGATAACGGGATAATTTGCGCGACGCCGTAATCCGATCCGACAAGTAGCGCCGCTCACGGAAAATGGCGGCCGCGTAATAGAGCGTATAATAAGGTGTCAATATCAATCGTCGATCGGCTGCCGGCGGAAGTGGGAACAAGCGGGGCGGGCCTTTCGATAGGCACGTAACAGATTAGGTGGATAGCTTGCCGCGTAATGGGTGAAAGCGAATATTAGATTGGCTGAGAATGTTCGCGGGAGTTAAGACATTTCGCGCTCGGTGCCTTTGCGAACGTGCGAGCTCAGGTAGTGGGCCAGTAGCAGGCGGGCGGTGCAAAATAATTCTGGCAGCGCATAGGTTCCCGCGGACGATCAGCTTGCGAGCAAAGTCAATTTTCGAAGCTCGGACCAAACTTTGCCCACCTGGCGCGCACGGTGAACTTTGGCGACGGGACAAACTTGGAAAATGGCGAACTCGAAAGTTCCGGCAGACTGCTGCCCTCGCGATCGGATGGATCCGATGACGGTCGATGTTGAACAATACTGGACAAGCGTTGTCTGTCCTATCGAGCGGGTTCCTTAACGAGTCTGTGAAATTAACGAGCGAGCTTCGCATGTATGGAAATGATTCTCGCTCAACCGCCTTACGATCTTCACACTTTCGTAGCCCTTTATGAGACTCTCGCGCGTCTCGAACGGCCCACACTTGAACAATCCGAGAATCCTTCGAGCACGTAATCATTTCACGACACTCTCTCTCTCTCTTTCGCTCTTTCTTTCTCTCTCTCTCTTTCTGTCCCGTCGTCGACGATCCTTACCGCGAAAAATAAGCCTCCGGCGACAGAGAATCCTTTCTTCGCCACTCTCTCATCCGCCTGGAGTGACCGTCTTCTGCGGAAGTGTCCTTGACATGATCGTCTTCCGCAACTTGTCCGGACCCTCGAACCCGCCCCTTAATGACGGCAATTGATCTCCGCGATCCTGACTCGTCCAACCGTGACGACGCACGAGACGATCCTCCTTTCGTACCTCCTAAACGACGCGTCGAGACTTCGGCAGGGAAAGATGGCTAACGGAATCTAATAGAGCGAAATAGACGAACGACAATGGAGGAAGGTATGGAGGGAGGATGGGGAGAGGGTGGCGGGGAGGCGTAAAAAGAGTCTGAAAACTGTCGTGCTCGACTGTCGGGAGGTAGGGGGTGGGGGGAGGAGAGAGCTGAGTGCGAGATGGAACGGGAGAGCCTCGGAGCTGGAAAGATGGCGAGCGGGAGAGAGACGGAGCGCCGCGGTACACGGAACACCGAGAGAACTGGAGTTGTTCGAGAATAAAAGAGTAATTTTCCGGGTGGTGAGACGCCGATAATGGGGTTGCAGACTGCCGAGTCGACTGGAAAGTGATTAAGCACACATGACGGAGCCCGCGGACTCGCCAGGATATTACGAGCCACCCCTGCGGACCCCCCCCCCCATCCCCCTGACATCCTTCTGCCTCTGCCTTATTCCACCCTTTCGTCTCGTGCCCTCTCCCTCCGCCCCTCCCCCTCTCTCTCTCTCTCTCTCTCTTCGCCGCTCTCCCTCTCCTTCCTAGCCTCCTCCTCATTTGCTCGCGGTTCCAATTCTCGATCCCCCTACGACGTATTAGGCAAATATCGATACGTCCTTTCCTGCGTCTCCTATCCGGCATCCAGCGGCCTCTTGTTAAGCTGCCTAACCAATCGTGACGCAGAACTGTCTCCGACCTGGACCACCCTCCATTAACTTGAACCTCCTGCAGAAACCTTCGACGTACACGACGCCGGGCCACATGAGACTCTCGGAATAGTTTTAATGTCACGCTACTTTACGGTCTGCGGCGCATTCGATTGGCGCTCAAGTCGTTCGGCTCTATTCTAGTACGTCGTTACTCGGTACACTTTAAAGATTTAAGGCTCTTCGTAATAAATGAGCCGACGTTCGACTATGAATGCCCATAGCTTTCGTTGATGCTAATCTATAACGGTGTTTGCCGCGACGTAGCGGTGTCGCGAGTCGACAGTATCGAAGCCAAACATTGTAAATCCCACGATCAGTCCCTCGGCGCGGACGGGTCACGCTATTGGCCCGACTCCTATCTGAAATGATCCGCTTTACGCCCGAAAGTGGAATTTCTTTCCTTGAGCTCCCGGGCATATTGTATCGCGTCCGGGGCGAGAGAGTCGCGCGTGCTTCGTTATTCAAATGAGGGACTGAAAGCTCCCCCGCCGACGCCGGAAGGCCGGTCTCTCTTTACACTCTGGTGGTTAATCGTCGTCACACGGAAATTGAGAGTGGCCCTATCATGCAAAACCACGCGCTGACCGATTTCGCGACAGCGGCGGCAAGGCGTTCGGCCACGAATGGGGGGGTTGGGTTGGAAGGAGGAGAGTGCGGGGAGGAGGGGGTGGGGGATGATGAAGAGATGCCCGGAGGGTTGTGTCCCTGTCACAGAAACACGCCTGCGGGACATATACATCCGCGAAGCCCAAAAAGGAACGATGAGAAACGATAGGGCGGCGAGGAGGGTGGGCTTTCAATCCGTCCGTACGCCGCAATGGTAGATGAGGATGTAAAGAGATAGACGGACGGAAAGAGAAGTGGAGAAGACGAGAGAGAGAGAGAGAGAGAGAGAGAGAGAAATGTATTGGCCTCGTCAAGCGGTTTCAGGCTTGCCGATACTACTCCGGGCGCTTCTCGTCGACCCTTATGAAGCCAATTACACTTCGCCTCGCCAAAGGCACCCCACTTATACCGGTACCCGACGTTCTGCAACTCTTCGAGCCGGCACCGTCTACGTAGCACGTACTAGTTACACTAGATATCCGCCCTAAAAGCGACGCGTCCCCACGCTCTCGCCGCTTTCGAATCCGACACGATCCGCCCGCTGCTCTTTTCATCCTGACTCACCGGACTTTCGGCGACGTCCATTTTTCATCCCCCGTCCCAACCACCCTCCAATCCGCTCGCATCAACCGCTCGGGAGTCTTACGCAGTAACGTCCGCGCAATTATCGCTCGCCCCGCGACTATGCACATGAATCATCAATATTGTCCCGTAATGGAGTAGAATATTATACGAGCCAGTGCAAATGTTAGTGGCCGCGATGACGATTATGCCTACGTCAACTCGGTGTAATGGCGTTAAACGTACGCAATAGCGTCGGCTGACCAATCGCATCTAGGAGATCGTCACACGCGTGCACGAATCCGAGCTTGTGTATTTAGCGCAAATCGAGCGGCGATATTAAATACATAGGCTCCTTTCGTCCAATCGGCCGGACCGCCCTTCTTTGATCCGATCGTAATAATGTTTGTTCTGCATCTGTTAATATCGGGCCGGCGCGTCGTCAAACATCGCGCGCGGCCGAACGGATTGGATAGTGTCCTAGGTAAATTGCGGTCGGACGCGGAACGCCGGGAGAGGGGGAAAGGGTTGGGGTGGCAGAGGTGGGTGAAGCTGCGCTCCGTTGACGCAACATTAACCCGCTCGAAATGCCGAAATGCGGGAACAATCGGCGAGCGCCCTGTCATTTTTCAGCGCGTCCCATTCGATTGAAGTGTTAGTCGCACCGCACGAGTGAAAAACCGATCGTGTTGAATGACGGAAATCAATGGAGAATTTGCGGTTTGTCCTTTGACTCTGATCAGGTTTAATACAAAAAAAAAAGGGTGAAAGAGAGAGGAGAGAGGGAGCGCGCGAAAACAACGCGGAAGGTTTTGTACACACACGAGCGAGCAGATTGATTCCGATGAAACGTCGAGGAGAATCTGTTGGTGGCTTTTGCGGTTGTAAATAGTTTTCGTTGCTCGTACGATGGCCGTAGGATGAGTTTAAGGATAGACGATTACTTGGGGGACTTTGAGGGATGGGAGAATAATTTTGCGATTGACGTCGAAAGGCGTCGAAAGACGATCCAACTTTGGCTCGGAATGGTAAATAATGTACTTTTCTCCGTTGCAGGTCTCACGAGAGCGCCGATGTACCCCTTCTCGACTGGCCAATATCCATATCCCATGCTTAGTCCGGAAATGACGCAAGTCGCCGCTTCCTGGTAAGTTGGAACATCATTTATCAAGTCCGCCCTCGACGAATCTCATCGAACCTCATCCACTCTTCGCAGTCGAATACCGAGAGTACACTGACCGCCGACATAAGCGTTCAATTGATCCTATTCCGGGCGGATTGTTCTACCAGAAGCACCATCGACTCGATCCGCGATCTTAACGCAAATGAATGAAACCGCAAGGAAGCCCGCCTTTGTCCATCAATTCCCCCCCCCCCCCCCCCCGCGCGCTAATTTCATAACCTCCCGCTCGAGACCGTTCCCGATTTTCGAGAGGCAAAGCCGATTGATCCGTTCGACCGGGATGCGATTTCCGATTCGGCCGATATCGGCTCGCCAGGGGTGGGCCGATTCAATATGCGCTCCTTACGATTTTCGCGGCGCGCCCGAAATGGAGTCTGAAAGAGACGCCGAACTCTTTTATACTTTTTGCATCCCCCGCGAACCTTCCTGGCTGACTCGCTTTCCCCCTTTCTCTCGCGGGAGCCGAGTCGGGCTTTCGACGAGGCCGATATTCCGGCCTCTTCCATGCAAATAGTTCACTTATCCCAGAATGGGTACACTATTGAAACCGGTTCGATGCCCGGAGTGCCGTCTGAGCCTCGGCCGATGGAATAAGAGAGCCGCGGCCGCATTCGCATTCAGCTCTGGCTTTTCGAGAAAATCTCCGCGCCCCTAAGTACCCGCCCCCGTCCGCCGGAAAGCGGTCAGTCGTCTACGGTCATCCTCTCAGTTCCGGTCTATTAGGCCGAGTACACCGCCGCAAGTTGTTGCCCCAGCAGATCCGACGACGAAGGTGGTAGTCCTTGCTGTCCTTGTCGCAGTCCTCATCCTCGTCGTTGTCGTCGTCGTCGTTGTCGTCGTCGTCAACTTTCACGAAGTCAGAGCGCGGCACCCTCCTCTTGTGGCTCCTCCGAGAGGAGGTCTCTCCTTGTTATTTGCTTTCCGCCGACCCGCCCCAAATTGAGATTTTCCACGGGTGATTAGGCACGTTCTACCTCAATTAGGCCGCAGCTTTCCTCGATTTCTTCGGAAGAACGGACACGCGTCCGCCAGTTGGGCTTGGTCCTATACTACGGGCCCTTTCGGCGCTCTTCGAGTGTATCGGAGGGTCTGGAATGGCTATTGGTGAAATTGCATTGGGAGGTCATAATATTTTCATCCTCGTACGCGTTGCAGACTGCGAAACGTTAATTCTGCTCCCGACGCGGGTAATTGTCCGGGCTGTTTTGACGGGTAGTATTACCCGAATGATTGCAAGCTTTTAATGATGGAATGCGTAGTGCCGTACGACCGGTCGTAACAGTATCAATGTATCGCGTACATAGTTCAGATTTCGTAGTGTCGGCCTCTCCAAGCGCTCAGTAGGGCTTTTGTCTGCCACACGATATGTCTGCGTTCCCTCGCGTGCGCCGGTATTGATTGAATAGATCACAGGCTACACTGTTAATTAATTTATACAAATAGATCGTGTGAGCACAGACAATGTACGCGGCTGCTCGAACGGAATACCCTACACCGCACGCAAGTGAGAAAGCCCTATTATCCTCCTCCTCCATCTCCTCCTCCTCCTCCACCCTTCCCTTTATCAGGTACACCTACCCTACGTCCGCAGGAAGAAAAAGTGTTCCACCTGCGCCATGAAAATGACTAAAGCTCGATCTGCATATTTTTCAGGCACACGCCGAGCATGTACCCCATTTCCCCGGCGAACGCCGGCTTCCGAAGTCCGTATCCCACGAGTTTGCCCATCACGAGTTCCAGTTTACCAAGGTCAGTAGGCAGCCCAGATTAGAGCCGCTAGCAGGCCTCTGCGAGCGTTCTCGCGAGCAGCGTAACTTACTGACGTCGGCCGATGGGCCTATCTCTCTTCTTTCAGTGATCTCTACCGGTTTTCGCCGACGGGCCTTATGCCCCCGCATCACGGGCTGAGCCCGCACGCACACGCACTGGCCTCGCACGCGCTGGTATCCTCGGCCCCGAAGGCGGAGCACTCCACCTTGGATCACAATCACAGGTTCGTCTCGCAGCCGGCACGCTTTCGCGCGCGCCTTAATTGTAGACACGGTGACATCTAGACGGTAGATTGGCAAAGCGAACGGCGATCGATAGGCGTGCGGCGTTCCTGCTGCTTCGCCCCCGAGTACGTCCATGTATCCTGCGCTTCCCTTTTCTGCCCTTCACTCGCCCGCCAGATGTCGTTCGATCCGATTCCATCGCGTGACCCTCGCGCAGCAACGACGGACGATAAAACGGCCGAGATAAATGGCTCGTGAACGGCGTCGTTTAACCGCCCGGTGTTACGGGAGAGACGAGCGCGGCACTCGGAAGGACCCGACTGTCGCCGAGAGTGTCGACCGAGTTGATTTGTGCACGCGCCCCGAACCGCGTCGCTACCCCGTGAACTCTCAACGTTACCGTGAGAACGGCTCTTGCCGAAGGATTGACTGCCGAATCGTCTGTCACCGGCCATTCATCATCGCACGGTCATCGTCCGTGAACGACCCAGGATCGGAATTGATCGCGCACTCGGAACGAGGCTCCTGCAAGTGCACGATGACGAAGATCGATGACCTTGAAATACGTCGTAGAGCCAACATTTTCATGAGCGATCTATCGGAAGAGGAATGGATCCCGAGAGGGAGAGGATCGTACTTCGTCAGCTTAAAGACCTTTTAAAGTTCCTGCTCTCGCCGCCCAGCTCAATCTAGGCCATAAACAACGTACTCCGGCTCGAAATTACAAACGCCGTTCATCACGTCCGGCCAATCGATCAACCCTCTCTCCCACCCCCTACCCACCCCCATCCGCCAGCTCCTCTGCCTCCACCTCATCCTCCCCGGCCTCATCGTCCGCCCAGTGCACATCTGTTCGAGCTGAGCCCTTACCTCTCCGCGGCATAGCAGTGCATCGAACGCGAGCAGTCTCGGATACTCCGCTTGACGGAGGATCGATAAAACGTAGAGGAGAGAGGACGGCGGCAGCAGAGACGCAGAAAAAGAAGAGCGCTCGGGACGCAAATGAAATGAAGGAGGACGAGCTGTCTGCTGATAAGGAAGCGTCGCATTTGGCGAGCCGGGGGGTGCCGCCCGCCGCACTGTTAGTTACAGTCGCTGCCATGCGGGGGTAGCACGCGTCAAGCGAAACGTCCTGACAACCCCCTCGTGCAGTCGTTCCCCCTTCGTCGGACGAGGCACGTATAACACTTATCGAATGACTCTCTCCGCAGAGCGTCTGCGCTGCTCCCGCCACCACCGCCATCGCCGCCGACGCCGCCGACGCCGCCGCCGCCGCCGCCACCGCCGCCGCGTTATGTATTGATCATTACCCTCTTAAACAGATTTCTAATTTGCATTAGTACCCGGGCGATCGCCTGGCCCGACAGTGTATACAAAGCCGCGTGGCCGTCGACTCGACGATATATACCGGTGGCACGCGCGACTCGGCCACTCTCTGTCCCTCTTCCGCACAATCCTTAGCCCCCGACCCTGAAGATCCGCGACGTGGACGGCTGGCTGCTCCTCGTGCTGCCCGAAACGGCGCCACGAGGCTCGCGCGCCCGTTTATGACTCATCGGGAGGAAGGAATTTTACGAGGAGCCTCGTAAAACGTGTGCGGACAGTAGGCAGAGGCTGCCGCGGGATATATAGAATAGGCGGTAGTGGAACACGGCGTTAGTCGAGGATAAGTAGTAGCGGGAGTAGTGGTAGTAGTTGGAAGTAGTGGTGGTGGTGGTGGTGGTTGTTGGTGCGGTGGTGGTTGTGGAGGTGGTGGGCAGCGGTAGTAGCGGTAGTACTAGTCAGCCAGCCGGTGTGGGTCCGTCGAGCTTCGCTATGGACTAGTCACAGGCGCGTGCTCACGACACGCACGTCGACGTGGATTAAGAACCCGGAGGCGCAGGACGATCATAATGGCGAGGACGTGCCCAGTTGGTCGAGCTCGCATGATGAATGACAAGCGAGAAGGTCCGCTCGTCGATCCGAACTTTTCGCCGACGAACGTTCGAACCCGATGAGAGAAACGAAGAGGGAGAGCGAGCGAGCGTGAAAGAGGGAGAGAGAAAGAGAATAAAGAGCATACAGAGAAACTGGGCATTGAAATGATCAATTGAGTCCCGCAAAGAGAAGCTCAGAGGTGCAATACTTCGCAGCCAAGGTTCATCCTGTAGTCTGAACGTCGACGACGACGTTGGCCAAGACTGCTAGCTGGGACGCATTCTCGACTCTCGATGACCTCGAGGTCCGCAGATCCTTCCCGGAAGAAGCGTTCCGCAGAATTGCCACGCGCGGCCACGTCTTGTCACGCTGAAAGAGAGGAGCTGACCAGTGCACTTGACCTCGAGAGCCGATCCGTCTAGAGAGCTCGCCACGTAGCGAGTGGCGAGGGTCTGGCCAGCGGCGCGAGACCGACGCCAGCGCCGCAGCCCGCCAAAAAAGGGGAAAAAGGAAGAGGTGGAGGAGGAGGAGGAGGAGGAGGAAGCAGGGAAGGCATAGAGAATGCAATCTTCACCCCCCACGCGCGCATTATACATCGGCGGATAGACGGTGTAAGGGTGCCCGTTGCTGCGGAGCCATGAATCGCGATGATGGCCCCCGCGGTGCAACCCTCTCCACCCCCGCCGCCTCCCCTACCGTCGCGGATAATCAATCGTCGTAACACCGGTCGGTGATTCCGCCGACGCCAGGAAGGACGCGTTCGACGGCGAGAGAAAGAAGGACCGCCGGTGGGAGAGAGAGTGCGACGGACGGTCGGCGGCACACGTGTGTGAGAGAGTGGAAAGGAGAAGCTGGCGGAAGGAGGATAGCGGGGAGGGGGGTGTCGAGAGAGAGAGAGAGAGAGGGAGAAAGGGCGAAAGATATATAGGGAGGGTGGGAGGGTGGGTGGGAAGGAGAGATACATGGAAAGAGAGTGAGCGAAAGAGACGCATAGCAGGGGAATGGAATAGGAGATACAGTGAGGACAGAAACGATCGTGGGATGCCGCCCGCCGGAGACATTTTGCCACACGAATCGCCGACGAATGTCGACACGTCGTCGTCGCGCAACGACGGACGCGACAGCGGTGACGAATGTTAAACGTCATCCCGTACCGCGAATGTCGCGATGGAGCCATTAAGATCGCCGATGACGGTGGCACGCGGCCTGTGCGAGAGGAAAGTCTGCGGCAAGCGGCTAAGGGTATCGTCGGTGCTCGCTCGCGGAAGAGCGACGAGGACGTCGTCGGTGGGCTAGGGCTCTCCTCCGAGAGTGCCGGGCATCTCCACCCGGGTGCTGTACACTGTTTACGGGGGAAACTACTCTGAGTCGAGTTTATGCTCGCACGTTCCGCGGAGCGAGGGAGAGAGAGAAAGAGAGATAGACGGAGAGAGAAAGGGAGAGAGAGAGAGACGGAGAGTGCACGACGATGGTGCGCGAGTGCGTTTACGCGAACGACGGTTATAATAAAATGAAGTGGACGAAGTGCGCGAGGTTTCGCACCGCGAGGAGAGGTGCACGGGAGTTCGAGGTGTGAATGTGCCATAAACTCGCGATACGGGACAAACGTGTCGGCATATAAAGCGACGCATAGAGAAAGGTAAAAAGCAGGGAGAGAGCGAGGAGAAAGGAAGAATAGTCAAGAGACAGAGAGATAAAGAGATAAAGATAAAGATTCTGAGAGAGAGAGAGAAGAGTGCAACGATGGCGTGTAACTTCCGATGACGCGACTGAACGAGACGCACTGAGAGAAGGGTAGGAGGAGTGGGAGAGCAGAGCGGATAATATCCCGTCAATACGGATGGATCAAGCTGGATCGGTTCGGTGGGCATAGAGGAGACCCACGCGCAAGAGTAAGTCCCGCATGGCGATGGAGCCCGAGTGTCTGGAACCGCTGAACTTGGTGATCAAAAAGGACGACAGCACTGGCAGCGGCGAGGAGGCGACGACGGTGATCGAGGACAGCACCACCGAGACATCGATCGGCCAGATCGACGAGGACAAGCCCGAATCGAGAATCGAGGACGGCATGACGATACTGCAGGACGCAGTCAAGTCCGGCGACTCGGGATTACCCGCCGCTGATCACAAGATCCTGACGGCGCTCTACATGAGCAGCCTGATGCAGATGTCGAACATGACCGTGCCGAGGAGCGTGACGCCACCTCCGTACGGCGGGCAACACAATTTCATGCAGCTGCTGGCGATGGTCGAGGCGCGACATCGTATGTGGCAGCAGATGAACTGGCCCGTGCCGCAGAACTTCCTCAGGAATCCGCTCGGCATACCCCAGCCGTACTTCGACGGGCCGGGCGCCAATCTGACGGAGCAGCTCTGCAACGCGCAGAACCCACCGTCGCCCTATCCCATGTCCTGTACGAAACCCGAGCCCCTCGGTCACGAGGCGAAGCAACCCTATTTCAAACGGTACAACGCCGTGCGCGCCACTCACTCTACGCTAGTAGTCCGATATTTGTTTGTTCCCGGGCGACGCGAGCGCCATCTGCCATCTAGCAATACCCGATACTCATCTTTCGAAATCTCTTGCAGGTCTACGATAGAACAGAAAAACTCGACGTCGTTACCTGCGGACAACACAAAGACTCAGGACACGGGACAGCAGAACAATCAAGGTATGGCTCGCCGGCGCGAGACTGCTCTTCCCTCTTGTTCGCCGAGGCCAAGGTCTCTGGCCAAGATTCGGGGAGAGTAGCTTTCGATGGCGAACGGTAATGTGTTGCTTCGATGTCGGCGGCGAACGCCCCTGATCGGTTTACTCATAAGCCTTTTACCTCCTCTTTTGACAGATAAAAAGAAACCCCATATAAAAAAGCCTTTGAACGCATTTATGCTGTACATGAAGGAGATGAGGGCAAAGGTGGTGGCAGAGTGTACCTTAAAAGAGAGTGCTGCGATCAACCAAATATTGGGAAGACGAGTGAGTAGATTGTGTATCAAGGTCTCTACCGTACATCATCGAGTGTGAGCTCTTACATCAGCGTCACGTTACGATACTTACTGACCGCTCGGCTCTACTTTCGTACCTTTAACGTACGATCTGCTTCAAAGTTCAATCCTTTTCATCGAGTCTGCCCAATTGTCATTGATAGCGCTAATGTAAGAGTGATCACGGTCGGCCAATGTCAAGATTTTCTTCTACACGTACGTATTCAACAATTGCCGTTCGAATAATTCTGCCTGATCAAGATGTCTCTGTTGTGAGTCGATGTAGCTGACATGGATATATCGCATTCGGACGTGTCCATCCGGCGAAGTAAAATGTTGACTTGGCGTAATAGTGAGGCTACGAGTGCTTTTCACCCATTCAAAATTTCTCAGACCCGTATTCGTGTGATGCGTCCAAGAGTTGCTCTGTCTCAAAAAAAGGAGCTCTTTTCCACGCATCCACACATGTCTCACGCACGCCAGAACGATTTGTCTCTCATCATAGGTAACGATCTGAATGTGTGCGTTGTCGTCAGGAGTACGGGTCTGCTCTTATCATGCCCATATATGTACATAATACATACGATCTCAGTATTGCATGCGTCTTTACTTGCTTTTCAAATGCAAAATGAGAAAAAGATACGCGCATCACTCGTAA
The DNA here is from genome assembly GCA_914767735.1 of Anoplius nigerrimus. NCBI lineage: Eukaryota > Metazoa > Arthropoda > Insecta > Hymenoptera > Pompilidae > Anoplius > Anoplius nigerrimus. The sequence continues at coordinate 10,243,510 of OU612088.1, read as the reverse complement.
GTACTAAAGCAAAAAAAAAAAAAAAATATATCGTACCTTTTTAGTATCTCAGTACAAATACAGCATTGTAGGTGGGATCTAAGGAAAATCTCAGTTCGCTGCATACGTATACTATTCGGAAGCCGTATCAGTACAATAATTTGTAACGAGCCAATTGGGACGGGGGAAGGGTCGCTTGCCGAGTACGAGATATACGTATATATACAGATATATATAAAAAAAAAAGTATAATAATAAAAAAAACGAATACAGTATTGGGGGTGGGTGCAAAAAAAAACGGCGGAAAATCCTCGGTGTGTCCTTTTAGATGCGCTATAAAGTAAGTTTAAAGAACGTGAAAGGAAACACGGTGCACGGATAAATACTGTGAGACTGTGAATCTGTGAATCTGAATTTTGGGGATATGACACGCAGTGGCACTCGCTAAGCCGGGAGGAGCAGGCGCGGTATTATGAGGCGGCCAGGCAGGAGCGCCATCTGCACCAGCAACGATACCCCGGCTGGAGTGCCAGGGATAACTACGGATACGGCAGCAAGAAGAAGAAGAGGAAGAAAGAGCGCTCCGCAGATCCCACCGGAGGTACCACTTTCCAGTGCTAGAACAGCAGGCCCTTAATATAATAATTAATAGTACACCTACTGGTTGATTGAAACGATCAAAGTCTCTGTGCGTTTCTTTGTTTATTTATATATATTTTTTTTTGTCACATTTATATATATACATATTGTTTTTTTTTTCATTTATTTTTATTCTGGCATTCACTCTTTGACGTGCGGTCTATTTTTACCGACATCTCTTGAATATGTGGATATGCGCGCGTATTGGCGCCGCGTGCCTGGCCCCCGCCCCCCTCCACCCCCGCCGACGAGAGGTGCAGGGGCGAAGAGGCCCGATATATGCGCGCATATGTACTTTTTCCGTTTTTTCGACTTTGCAATTGGATTGGATTGTCTGTCTGGGGATTGTGGAATGTGGGCGAAGCAGAGAAAAATGACGGGAAACTCGTCCGCGGCATGCAGTGCAATTCTTTTTTTGTTTATCTGGCCAACTCCCTAAAGCGGTATTCGTTCCACGGAGATAATGAAAAGAAATGCGAAAAAAGGAAAAAGAGCAAATCCTGCCTGAATTATGTGCGAATCTTGTTTAACCGAGTGTGCGAGAGTGAAAGCGACGGGAAAAGCCTTAGGCACGGGATGTCTGGTAGAGCCGAGGGTGGACTTCCGGTCGCTCCTTGGCACGATGTCCGATCAGTCGGAAAGTTGAGCGCGTCACAGTTCTCGTGCGTTAAGTCGCAGCTACGGTTGCGAGGAGGGTACGAACATTGCAAATTTCGTCCCTTGTCCGCACCGATTCTTCTCGCTCGTCCACGCCGACCGATTCTCAATAAATCCTCGACGTCTTTGTTTTGCGCCGCGCCGATCGCCCATTAAGACCCAACCGACCCGCAAGATTGAGGACCATAGCCGGCAGAGAGAGAGAAACAGAGAGAGAGAGATAGAAGCTCAGAGATTCCGGCGAAAACTGATGATGGAGAAACTACCCCTACGACCGAGCCGCGCGAACGACGAACGAAACAAGGACGTGACGTCACATATCCTGTGTGCACTCCATTTTTTTTAGTCTTGCGCACGTCCAGCGTCCCGGTCGATCGGAATCGCGCGCGACCTTGCGAGCCGGGACCCGTCCCTCTATCAGACACCCTGTATGCTGTAGGCGCACGTTATATATAAATGGTACATAAGCAACGAAGCCGACGATAAATGAGAATAGCGGTGCAACCGAGGGGGAGGGAACAACCTAGGCTGTTCTTCTAGCACTTTAAACGGAAAGTAGGGACCCCAATGTTACTGAAATGCTAATTAAGGGACGGTGATGCAGAGAATGAGATAATAACCAAAAAAAAAAAAGAGAGAAAAAAGAGATAGAAAAATAACCAATAATACGAACAACGTACGAGAGTAATACGAGGCGAAGCGGATAAAAAGACGAAAGCATACGATAAATGAAGTGAGAAAGGAACAATGAGAGAAGCGTTACCTGAAGCGCGGCAAGACGATTCTTTTTCTAGACCAAAAGAGCGACCTAACTCCGAGCATTGTAATAGTCATATTGAGGCGATCAAAATGCGAGAGAATAGGGTGGCGGCAGTAGCATTAGTGATCTTTTTTTTCTTCATTAAAAAATTATTGATTTAGCCACGGTTTATGCACAATTACAAAAGTGTTTGGTTCTCTCTCGGTAGTGGCACGCGCTAGGGCGAGAGGAACAGGCCAAGTATTATGAGTTGGCGCGACGGGAGAGACAGTTGCACATGCAGCTGTACCCTGACTGGTCTTCCCGCGCAAATACCAACCGAACTAAGAAGAGGAAGCGCAAACAAGACACAAACAGTGATCCTGGAGGTACCCACATGCCTCACTCCACACATTCTTACAATCCCCGAAGCCACCCTCACTGCCCAATAACCACCCCCCCCCCCCCCTTCTTTGCCATCTACGCCACCACCACCACCACTACCAACCACCCCATCACCACCCCCCCCCCCCTTGCCCGCCCCTTATTCATTATTACATATTATACTATTATATTATTATACAATCTTATTGCTACACTACATTATGTTGCATGTTTTCCCCCCGTCTCGGGGTTTTGGGTCGATATATTATATTATATACTATATATATGATTATTGTTACTATTATGATTATACATACACCCGTATACATTCGAATGTATGTAATATTCTCTTATCACACGTGTTTACCGTCTTCGGCAACCGTGCGCGGGCGTGCACGTACACGCGTGCGCACGTGCGCGCCAAACATGTTGTTACTGTTTATTCCACACGAATTTTCCACGGGATATATATATATACAACACACACACACAAAATATATATATATATATCTATGTGGAAAGAAATATGTATCTATGTAGACGTAAACACGTACGACGCGTTTAACATCAGTACAGAACGACATGTACACATGCACACGCATACACACGCATTAATGATTAATTACGTATACAACTTTGGGGACGCTGGCCATCTTGCATTTTTACAGGGACCTACTCCGCAAATCAGACAATCCTGAGCGTTTAATTTTTCTCTTTCTCACACTCTCTCTTTCTCTTTCTCTCTCTCTCTCTCTCTCTCTGTCTCTATCTCTCTATGTTACTCTTTTCTCTGTTCATGTCTCTCTTTACCTCTCTCTGTCTTTATTGTTATCTGTCTGTCTCTCCGTCTCTCACTCTCTATCTTTTTACTTCCCAACTCTCAACTTTCAATTTTATACATTTTTTCCTTTGATCGTTTCAATATTGCCTGGGCCCTTTGATTTTTATTTCTAATTTTATTTTTTTCGTTCTCTCGTCACCTCTAATCAAATCACTCAAGTATTCTCGATCCTACATATACGAGTTTTTTTCGTTCATGACGCCTACGTCGCGCGCTTACATTCATATTAATATTTATAGCTAGAGCTTGCGGTTTTTTCTTTTTTTTTTGTCTTTTTTTATTACGTCTCGACATTGAAGTAGATTGACCTTTGATCGTGTTTAAGCCGTTTTTATTAACGTATTATACGCTGCATGCCATTTACTCGCTTGACAGAAACTCTTTTTGTCGTTTCGCGGGTCCTTCCCCGAAATCGGTGATTAAAGGAATAGAGAATAAAAAATAAAATTAATATTTTATTACGAGTTTGTACAACGATGAGCGTCTGTTGCTCAGTTGATATCAGAATTCATGTCAAACCGTAGACTCGACTCGTTTGAATTTCCTAAACGCGATCGAAGAATGCATCGAATTCCGTTTTCTCGGAAGGCCCTGCCTTTTAGCGATTTATGTCAAGTTCCTTGACCATTCTGTTCTGACACGCATGACTAGTTGACATTCGTCTTGACATTCACAATACCATGAGAGATATTTATATATATATATATATATATTTATGTATTCAGTATTTACGTATGTGACAATTAATCTTATTCGAAACTGTTTTCTTCTCGAACACAAGTGTAACAATCCCCTCGTTTCTTTTACTCTACAGGTCACGTACAGAATTTGTGTTACATTATCCGTATCGATCGGCACGCCTAACGTTCCTGCACGGTATCGTCAATTATGCGGATACGTTTTATTATCGGCCCCCCTACTTTCGTTTTCGAGTTCATTCACGTTCGATCGTAAACGCACCACTTTTCTCTCTCGTGTTATCGTTGAAAGTCAATTCGATGAAGCTCGATGTGACGCGTGGAACGTTAATGTCAATCGTTGAGTCATCCTCCCCCTGTGACATAAAATGTTAGGCACTGCCGACCCAGGGTCGGCGAGGTCAATGTTCTCCGTACTAATCGTGCAAATTTCTCCGTTTTCTAGGTAACAACATGAAAAAGTGTCGCGCCAGGTACGGATTAGACCAACAAAGCCAGTGGTGTAAGCCCTGCAGGTATGTGTGCACCCGTCACAATCTTAATTTTCTTTTGGCTCATGACCTTGGGAAAGAGAAAGAACGAAAGACGGGAAACGAGAGTCGTTCGATTCGCGATAATAATCATCCGGTTCCAATCTTTGTTCGCGCCTTGTAAATACGTACTTTTTCTTCCTCGTCCCGCGTGTCGCGTGCTTCCTCCGAATCAATTCCGACAAGTACATAAAACTCTCGATCGAGTCACGTAGTCCCTCGGACGCGCTCGCCGAGTTTGAATCGCGCCCTCATTCAAAACTCCCGCGTCGCTCGTCGCCGAGAAGCAACGAAGGAAAGTCGATACTCGGTCGCTCGCGGAATACCTTGAGAATACTGCGTCGCGCGCATCGAGAAACAAAGATTTGCGGATTGCCTTTAAGACGTCGGGTCGCTATACGTCGTTTCAAAAAACAATCATCGCGCGCATCAACGAGAGAATAATGTAGAAGGTCGCCATCGCGTGCCGCGCACATTAGCGTGTCCCACCCTACCCCTCAATTTTCATTACTTATTATTACCGTCTTCAACTCCGTTCCGTCATCCACATGTTATCGTGGAACTTGAAAAGCGAGAGAGCGAAAGCACGAAAATACCAGAAAAAGCAGTAGTGAAAGAGATAGAGAAGAGAGAGAGAGAGGGAGAGAGAAAGAGTAAAGTAATAGAGTTAGAGATGCAAATTTTCTCGGTCTTGTTCCCTTAATCGCTGGTGGTCCTATGTGGGACCACGTTTCGACTCGTAATCGCAAGCACGCACGCTCAGTAAGATCGGGAGTAACTTCGTTGAAGATCCCCTCGCATATGAGAGACATATGTAATGTTTGATAAAAAGAATAGTAAATATAATAATGAGTAGAGAGCACGGTAGCCCTGGCGGACGTTTTGCGTTTTAAATTCCTGCCCGTCCGAGATGCGAGCGTTCCTCGTAAACGATTTAGCGAATGATGCGCGTCTTCTCGACCGTCAGAAAATGTGTCTTCCAATAAAACAAAAAAAAAAAACAAAAAAAAAGAGCGAACTCGAGTGTATTTCTCTCTTATGGTAATCGCTGGAATTCGATTGCGGCGACTAGCTCGTCCACTGTACTCGCTTGTAAATATTCTCTTATAGAAGAACCACACTGTAGTTTTTAATTGCGGTATCATGAGCCATTCCGTTTAGCGCCACTAACTGCTGTAACTATACCGTACCGTATAGTGCGCCCAAACGCCCCAACTCCCGGCTGGGTTTGTGAATGTCATGGACCTCATTAAAGGGGCGAATAACGAATCCCAACCTCGGTTCGAGATCGCCAACGAGAACGTCAATTTCCGTGGGAACATAAAGAATTAGCAGTGTTAAAGACTGACGCGGGTGAATTCTGCATCCTTGAAACGATCAATTCGTCTTCAGCGACCGATCTTCGCGTAGAGTTAGATCTGCAATTACTGATGTGTACGACAGACTAATGAAACATTAAAGTACGTATGCTGTGAAGTGCGTTCTGTAAGCGTAGAGTCAACGTCTTGCATTAGCTCATAGTTGTAGTGTTAGCTTCACGGTGCTTTTTGCTTAACGTGTACACATTTGGGAGACATATTTTCTGATCGACACCTGTGATCGCGGATGCGCGATGGATTTCAACTTCTATTTCGTCATTACATGCAGTTTTCCTTAAGTCCATGCAAGTCTGTTCCAGCGGGGCCGGCATCGCCGAAGAAAAGTCTAGGACGCCAGGAGCCTGATCAAGTCACTAAAGGCCAACTCCTTGTCACCTGACACCATTCTCACAATCCTCATCATCATCACCTCCCGTCGAGTCAAAGATCGTCCACCAGAATCCATCCTGAACATCCACCCATTCTCCCACTAACTCATGAAAGTCCAAGGATCCCAACCCCTACCAAAAACAACCGCTGCTTAATCTCAACAGATAACGGCCTCGTCACAAAAAAAAACCAAACCCCCTGTGATCTGCCTGGCGTCCAAGACCGAGGACGTTGCCGACCCCGATGTTCTCGCCTTCCTCGATGACTGGAAAGACGGCACGGTATCAAAAGAGCGCAAAGAAGGCAGGGCGACGTAGACCAAAATTTCCAAAAGCATACATTACCTAGATCCATCAGCAGATAGAGCGCCAAAATGAGAGAGGGGGCGAGAGAGTAAAACAGAGAAAAAGCAGTAGCGAGAGAAGAGAGACATACATAGAGAGATATAGAGAGAAAGAGTGTGTGTGTGTGTAATGAAAAGAGCGTCTATAAAAGCGACAAAGTGTTAACGTATTTGTGGGTGTCGATGCGTGTGGGTGACGACGATACGGTGTGAGATTAAGGTGGGATTAAGAGAGCGATGTCGATGCGAGCGCCCCTTTAATGGCTGGTGGTTGGTTTTGGCAGCCCAGTGGAGCATGGAGCGGGGATGGGCATCCACGCGAGCATAATCCATCACGGTGTGGGAAGTAGCGCGGGGGCCGGGGTCGGGGCTGGAGGTGGTGGAGGAACGGTCGGGGCAGCGACTGCCCCGCCAAACACCAACACTGCCTCCAATGCCTCCTCGCCTCAGCAAGAACCCACTTATGTTAATCTCTAGTCAAGCCTATCGCCTCCCTTCTACTGCAACACTTCTTCTTAAACAGTGGTCAGTCCCGACTTAAACCTACGGGCTCGCTGACTCTCGCTTATGCCGGCCAACTGCTCGTTGCCCAACACTGCTTTCCCAATCAAAATCACGCGTGGAACGTGCACGCGAGCACTGTCCAGCTGACAATTGTGTCATAGTCTGTAAATCTTGCACAGGGTCTCGTTCGTAGTAAGCGAAGTGGGGTGGGAGGGGGCGGCTGAAGTTTCCATATGAAAAGAAATTGAACGGTCGAGAGTAATACATTCTGCAAAGTTGGATGAGCGGGTGACACGAGCGGATTGGCATAGTGAGCAGCATAGCGACGCCCTAATGCTCGCATTGTTTCTCATTGTTGTGGCTCTTTACAGCTTATTATTATTATTATTGTTACATTATTATTATTGTTAATATGATTTATCCTCGTTTAGTTGGACTTTACTCAGTGTTGCCCTTAGCATGGCTGGTCTGTAATACATATTACCATATATATATGTCTCATACGTGTACTACGTATACATATATTGAAGCATATACGTGTATATAAGTATATATGTGTGTGTGTCTAGCCGGGAAGTGTAGAGGCGCTTCGTTGGCCGTTGTGCTCGCTGAATCTATGAACGTAGGTATGCGCGCTCGCGTGCGCATACCAGACACACACACGCACACATATATATATTTATATAAGCCGGTGTTTTGTTCGGTTCGGAACGTTTGACATAGAGAGTTGTATATTCTAATTTTTACTGGCATGGCAGTTCGTACGGTTACGCCGTTGTTGTGTTGTACGGATGTGTTTCCTTTATTTGGTATTTAAATGGTTTTTCTTTTTCATAATACCGTAATGTGTTTATCATAGTGTGCGTAACTCCTTAAGGCACTTCTTCGTGACAACCAGCTGAAAGGCAGTGCAAGACAAGCTAGAGCGTGCGACAGTTTATTGTTACTCGATGCATTTTGCACATGTGTATCCCAGTAGAGTTCGGAATTTTGCTGTTAGAGCTAGATTAAAGATGATTGATTGGTAGCTTCGAGTTCACACTGATATCGTGTTTGCAATCGCATCGCACAGAGAAGATACTAATAGATATCGTGCAAAGTACAGTTTCTGCAAAGCGCGTATCGTTCATTACGAGAGACACTAACGTGGTAAAGTTGATTAAGCGGACTGATACCTTCTGTAAATAATCGGACGAAAAGAACTGTGCCTCCGACGATCATTCCTGACACGGCCAAACGTATTAGAAAAAATATAATGTGAAAATAAACTTAGCGAAGAGATAAAATAATGAGAGCCAATGGCAGAGCGGTGAACGTCTCGACTGCGGAAAAAGAGAAGAAAAATTCTCGACGAGGCCGGTATAATCGGACTTCACTTTTTCCGAAAACTCTTGCAGTAGTAGCGCATTCTTGTGTTCGTTTTATGTCCCTTTCGCTTTGGCCCGGCGGATGTTCCGGTTAGAGCAACGTCACAGAGAGATGATCGTGTTTATACGATCATGTTTTATAGTCTCGATCGATGGGTATATACATACATATACACATACATATGTATATATATATATATACATAACGTCTACCTCAAAAGCTTCACGTAGTTGTTCAAAGCGTTCCACTCTAGTCATAATAAACTTCCAAGTTCCACGTAACATAAAAAAACACGCACTAACCAGTCTGTTTCCGTCATTTGTGTCGATCCAACGAGCCGAGTCTGGACGAGAGTCGCACTCGGGAAGCAAATCGTTTCATTTCTCGCCAAATCGGCAGCGACATGAAATTTTTTCCTTTGGCCTCCCGGCTTGCGAATGAACGCCGTTTTTTGTTCTTTTGTTTTTTGTTCACCAACCCCATCGACCCCCCCTATTTTATGACCCTCCCTTTTCGGCTGTATCGGTTGTTTCTCGCTGTGAGAATTACAAAGTACCCCCAACTTTTTTTTTATTTCTCGATTTTGTTTACTCTTCACGTTTACACCTATCTTACACGTTATACTGCTTGTTATTACATATTAACTTTTTGAGCATGGCAATTTTTTGGCAGCGAGTGAGATATTACCATTATTTATATCCGTGTCGAAGCCGTAAGAGCATCGCAGTATGATGAAAGAACGTCGCGCACAAAAATCTCGCATTGACGCCATTATAATCTAACCCGAGGAACATGTATTCGAAGTACGACGTTACGATCAACGTCAGGTGGTAGTAGATTTTTGTGCGCTCGCTCTTGCAACGACCATGAGTGACCGCATGTTCTTTTAGTTGGTAACGACTTTAGACATAAACAGCGAAGTCGATGATGCTCTGTGCTCAATCAACAATTTCACTACTCGAGTCCCGGATCGGTCGGGTTCGTCATCGATCTTCCGATCGCTGCCTTCATTGCTATCAACGTTCAACGATCTTTAACAAGCTCAAAGTATCATTCCATACACCAACGACATATCTAAGTAGCACGTCCCATTCACGGAAAAAAAAGTCTCTGTTACAAAGCAAAAAAGAAAAAGGAAAGAAAGAGAACTCGAAAGTTAGCGTCTTTACCGTGACCTCGGAGCATCATCATGCACAGCCATGAAAGAGTAGGGCCGGGTGGGAAAGACCTCGCTGAGCACGAGGAAACACAGTTGGCTGATCCCACCTGTCCAATACTAACTCCGCTTACTATTTCTCTTCGCAGGCGTAAGAAGAAATGTATCAGGTACATGGGGGAGGGAGGAGACGGTGACGGCGAAGCCGACGGCGAGGGCGAGGACGATCATTCGGAGGACAACTTGGGCAGCGTGGGGGAGGCGGGTACTCCCGAGGAGGACGAATCCCTGAGCAGTCCGGGGGGTCTGTCCGCGTTGTCTAGTCTGGCGAGTCCGTCGCTGGTGTTACCATCGCCTTCGAGTCTGGCCAGCCCGTGTCCTTGCCCCCTTACACCCCCGGTGCCGCCTCCGCCCCTGCCTAACTCGAGTCAGGCGCACAATCCGCAGCAGCAGCAGCAACAGCAACAACAACAGCAACAGCAGCAGCAATCGAGCGTTCAGCAGCAGAACGCTCAACAGCAGCAGCAGCAGCAGCAGCAGCCGCCGCCTCCGCATCGCAACCCGGTCGGCACCAACCCCCACGACATCAACAACCCCCTCAGCGTGAACCAATTGACCGGACAGTGTATAAAGAGTGAGGTTGTGGTGCCGGCGCCCTCGGGCCCGTCAAACCCGGCGATCAGTGTTACGTAGCCCCGGGTGGCCCCACGTGACAAGACTGTTGCAACACACGGTGTCATCTACGGGGTCCATCTACGTATACATACGGCGGAGAGACGGGAGTACGGCCAGGACGACGACGACGCCGGCGGCGACGATAATCACGGCGGGAGTGCGCGCGACGGCAAGGACGACGGGAGTGTCCAGGAGATGTTTTCGATTGACGAGGACGGCCCGGTAGCCGCCTCGCAGCTTCGCCGTCGGTGAGCCGGTGTCGCGCGTCCTTGGAACAGAGAGAGGCTCGCGCCCCGAAGAGCGGTGGTTAGTTCCCACTCGTTCGCAGCGGCCGTCGATCGTCGTCAGTTAACGAAGTCGGACTCTCGCTCCGGATCTCTCGACGCTCGGCCGTCGTTTAAAGAGGGTAGCTCCGTTCCCTTCAGTATTCTAGGCCCCGAGGACCACTTCGGCTCGATGTCGGCCCTAGTCGTCGGCCGAACGAGACTTTGAAGCCCGGGACAGCTGCCAATGGAGCGCGCCGACTCCTTCGGGGCAAGTCGGACCAGCGGCGGCAGAAACAGGCTGTCGGGGAGTTTCTCTTTGCGTATGCCCTCGGGCTCGCTCGAGTCGCGGAGATAGGGACGTGTGTGTAAGGGCTTCGACGACTATGAGGGGATGATGCGCGCAGATCCGGACCGAGATCGCGTCGGGAGTCTGCGCTCGTTCGCCCGACCGACCTGGTGCGTCCAGAGCCGCACGAGAGTATCTGATGATAGATGGAGAGGGAGAGAGAGAGAGAGGGAGGGAGGAAGATATAGAGAGAGAGGCAGGCAGACGTTTAAATACGTGTAACGAACAAAATAATGATGCAGAAATACTCAGGACCAAGTGTCTGGCTGTAGTCACCCACTCGAGAGTAAGAGAGGCTGAGCGGTTAGAGTGCGAGGGATAGCGTGAAAGGGATCGAGAGCGAGAGGGGGAGAGAAAGGGGAAAGAGTGAGGGTGTGCGTGAGAGAGTGAGAGCGAGAGCGAGAGAGAAAGAGAGAAAGGGAAGCCTGGCGTGCGTGAGAACGAGAAGACTGAAAGTGTCAGTGAGGTAGGAGAGGTGCGCGTGACGCAGCTTGTAGTCCTTGTTACGTTGTGATGCCAATGACTGAGAGGTCATGTTCCTGTGCCAGGTACTATATTCTATAAAGTAATTATATCGCAGACATAGCTAAAGAAACAAAAGGGACGAGAAGCAAGAGAGAAGGAGGGAGAAAGGAAAGATGGAAAGAGAGAGTTGATGCGACCACAGACGCGGTTTATTATCATTCATTATTCGACCTCACGGTGTCAAACTACCTATCTTCTGTATGTAATTTGTTATTTTTTTAAAAGTCTATACACAATGCGATTAATTAGCATGTAAGAACTTTTTAGTGCGAAGTCTTTACTTTTAGGTCCCGTGCCCCCCCCCCCCCCCCAACTCCCTTGATCTCGCACCCTATATAATGCTGCCACCCTCTTCCCTCACCCTCATCCCTCTTTTCCACCCATTTTTTATACCCGTCTTTGGAACGTTCCCGCTATCGTTGCGAACCCTTTTCAAAACACTCCCGTCGACGCACGAGAAAATTCTTTGAGTAGAACGCGTTCGACGCGGGGCCGAAGCCCAATAGCGTAGCGCGATTGGCAGGTACGTAACTGTAAGACATTCTTTCGTTTATTTGCGGAACGCGCGTCGAGCTCTGCTGTCCGTGGATCTCCATTGCATAATAGTAGCTTGACCGAGTCACGTAGAGGCAAATCTCAGGAACGTGTTCGAGACCCTCGTTATGAAGCGCCGCTTTTCACGAACGATGCGACGCGCCGACCATTTTTTTTTCCTCTTTTCTTTTTCCTATTACTGTCATCGTTCGACACGATCGGTCGGCTATCGAACGCCAGGCAAATCGAACGGTCGCGCTTACGGGATCAATCGGAGACAATAACCGAGGGCGGTGAAATGACTATTCTTTCCATTTCTGTTGACCAACGAAGGCGCGACAACCCGAAGTGCTTCCATGTTGAAACTGTTGGCCCGAGCGCGTTGGATCGTTCGCGAGGAGCGTGTCATTCGATCAATTCGTGAAACGTTTCGGAGAGTCACGCTCCGCGATCTGCCCCATCCAGCGTGTCACACACTTTCCCGGCCCCCCCTTTCCACCTCCCATTTTTGTTTCGTGACTTCGTCGTCGACGACGTGGAATCAGGAGTGATTTCTGCACATTTTTTGATTTTCTTACTGTCGAGACGCAATCGTGGCGCATGCACGTCGGGCGCCAGACAAATGTTTCTGTTTTTTTTTTAGTTGATGCACGACAGAGATAGTGCATCCGACGCTCGTTTTAATTATTAACACGTATTACGTTGAAGATTTATCGCGGCGGCGAGGTATTAAAGATTTTAAAGCGTTATGTCGTCGGGTCAAAATTTATTAACGCAATTCGCAGGTGATGTTTCTACGAGATAAGTTCTCTTTATTAATGTTGTTTTACCTTCATCTGTGTTAATTTTAGTGTCCCTGATCGACGTCAGATTGCAATCGTTAGGACGGCACGCGTATTTCTTGTGTGACCGCGCAACGAGATTACGAATGTTTCTATTATCGTACCGGCAGCGCTTTTCCGACTCTTTCATGTTTCGACCTATCCTTTTTTTTTTATTCGCCCAGTCATTGTTTTGTTACGTTACTTAGTGAGCAAGTAATTCGGAGAGCGTACCTACTTGGACATTGCGGATAAAACGCCCACCGAGTGGCAGCCGACATTTTGTTCTTTGACTTCATCGTGGAATATTTTAAGATGGCCGTCGCATTTTGCATTGTGTTTATATATTGTAATTTCGCGTCGAAAGAGGCCGATTGATTTAATTTTTATGCACGATGACAGGCTTACGGCCACTGTGCAATTGTCAGGCATCATTTCTATTTTAAATTATCCAATTCATTAAAATTATCTTTCGTCGAGCAACATCGCTCAGAACGCTGCTCTTTTACATTTAAATCCGTAATAATTATACGGGACTGGAGGGAATACTGCCGTATTTACACTTTTCAGCCCTCGTTTTAGTCGCATGGCCTTTCGGTGCAATCTGATACTTCTTTTACCGTTTTACCGACCAAAAAAAGGGAAAAGTTAAACGAGACAAAGCGCAGCAGGAACATTATTGCGATCTATAATTGAACAAGTTATTAGGGAGAAGCTTTTTGTACATAAAGGTAAATACGTTTTAAGGTGCATTTGTTGCGACAAATGGGAAAGTGCAATGGAGAGCGTAGGCAAAACAAAAATGAGAAAAAGAAATTGCGTATTGTGCCACGTTAGTGACAGAGATTTGCGAGAGTCGCGTGGAGTGTGCAAGAGCGAAATGAAAGGAGGAGAAAGAGATTGCCAGGAAATCTTAATCGTTGCTTTCCGTTTTTCTTTTTTTTCGACTGAGTCATGATGTCCTGTGTGTAGCGAGATCGTGTAGAAACGGAAGTGGAAGGAGAGAGAGCGAGAGAGAGAAAGAGAAAGAAGAAAGAAAGAAACCGCTGTAATGCGTCAATGAGAATAGTAAACAAACGTGCCATAACAACATCATGCCAATATTATTGATAATACATATTTTTTTACATTATGATCTGTTTAATCTCCGTTCTGTCAGTCGTTGTGCTTCGCGCGTAACGAATAAAGCGGCTACGCGCGTGCGTGTGAAATTCATTTCGTTCGCCGAGTCTTACTTCGTTCGCCGTTTTTCTCTCCCTTCCCCGTCCTTCCTTTGTCGTTCGAACATCGTGACCTCACGGATTGGAAACTGCACGCCATGCAAACGAGCGCGCCGTGCGCAACGCGAGAACGAAAGAGAGACCGTACGGTCAGCTCATGCTACGCAGATCGGCGTCTTCAGCACTGCGCAAAATTCAAGGTCATTCGTACATGGAAACACTGAATGTTCCGTTCGCAATTACGATCGCAGAAATGATTGCTCACTTTCCATCCGACGTCACGGAACGTTCGATCGAGAAAGCGAAGGGTACCAACCGACCGAGTTAGCATAAACACGGGCAAGGACAACGAGGACGACGAGCAAAGTCTAGCGCGACAGAAAGGAAGAGAACTAGACAGGAGACCAAACGGACAGAACGATGAATCGGTAGAGAGTGAAGTAGCCGAGTACACACGACGATAATCGCACTGACAGACCGTAGGCCCACGAAAAACCGAGAGCGAGAGAGCGAGGAGTAGAAATAAGGGAAACAGAGCGAGCGAGCGAGGGAAAGAGATAGAGACAGAAAGAAAGGGAGATGATAGGTAGATAGATAGAAGCGAAGCGAAGACTCGCGGAAGAGTCGGTGAGGAAATTGTTCTGTATGTGTGCGTGCGTGGGTACATGCGTGCTTTTACTTGTGAGATGACTGCTGTATTGTGAGCGCATGTAAGCGGTTACGGGAGCAGAGTGTGAGGGTGGCAACACTGCGTGCCGGGCATCGTCGAGGGTCGCCGAGAATTAATTAGAATTAAAAGAAAAGACAATGACGAGGCGGAGGAGGGCAGGGAAGGTAGAACCTACTCGAGCAGGAAGCGTACATTGTCACATGTCTGCTCCCGGCACCGAGGCCGTTACCCACTTTGCGAAGAACGAGACGATGCCGCGAGGGTCGATTCCACAATGCTGGGGAGAACATTCTCCATTTTCGGACGAAAAACTCGAGACAAGAGCGTGCGCGCGCGCGCGCGCGTCAGCGAACCGTTTCTTATCCCTGTTTCGAGTCTCGGACCGCGAGTGGGAGAATTTGGACGGCGAAGTTTTTAGGAACAGTCGGGCAATTCGGGAGACGAACACTTATTCGCTCAGCACGGCCTACCGAGATGCGCGCTCGTGGTTCTTTTTACGTTTATTCCCGCACGGAAGGGGAATTTGGACGCCGATCGATTCTCTCCGCGGACGATCGTTCTCTCAGTTCTTTTTCGTCAAGCGTCGTCGCGGAGGTACAATCCCGTTGGCCGAAATTGTCGCGAATGGTAAGAAGCTCGAGAAACGGACGGCCCCTGGCGGACTGGGCGCGTCTCGCTTCGAAGAGTGCTTGTATCATATTGTAAAGTAATCAGCCGACAGTTCTCAGCTGCGTTGTACAGTGTTTTCTAAGTATCTAGTTTATAGCGTGTAATTGAGGAAAGCATTGTATTTACACTAATAAGTGATCTGTATCAAATTCATTCTCGTATAGCCTGTACTCCTACTCATGTAGATGCTAAAAGTGATTTGTGTCATAAAGAAACCTATAAATAAAATTAGCAATTTGAGAATGTTGTCGGCTGCGTTGTATTCATTTCAACGACACCTCTTCGACTGCAGGATCTACGGGCGTTGACCTCGTTAAAAAGACACTTTACAGGTATTCGGGAACTTTATTACGGAACTGGAACAATGTAAGACTATCGACAAGCTCGTAACAATAGTGATTGGGTACGTATCACTGCTCGCACTTTGGAGGACATCCACTTTTAGCGTCGGAGAAGAAGTGAAGACTCAGGACGTTCACGGCGTTCAACGTGTAAACATTGGGTCTCTTCAGGTTGCAGTTCGTCACGAAGGTCTTGGCCATCTTCATGATACTCTTACACCTCAACACGCATGCAGCCCCTTCGAAGCTCGGCCTACCCATTTCATTCCTCGAGCACGGATCGAACAAGTAAAAGATCCCATAATGCTGCATGACGGCAACTGCCATATTGGTCGTATGAAGAATACCCGCACAGTTCGTGGCGAAGAACATTGACAACGACTGTGCCACATCAAAAGCGTGCAATAACCCAGCTGTAGTATGATTGTGAACATGAATACTAGCTCGAAAATCACCAACGATGAAAACAGTCAGCAATTCGCTCGGAGAAAGATTCCGGGCTCCTGGCCTTGCGGCTCGTACACTGTCGGAGTGTAATAAGTCGCCATATTTAAGTATGGCGTCTACGAGATCGGGCGTCCAGGTCGATGGTACGTGCAGCAGACCAACGACAATGGCGACAGCGGCTATCGCTGTACTCTGATATCCTCTACTGGTAACGCTGAATGTTCGATGACTCATATGAAGCGTGCCACGAAGGACGCTTAACTCTTCATCGACCACAAGATATTCCGTTACAGTTTCAACGTCCAGAGTCGTTGTCTTCCTGGTGGAAGTAACGGGTATAGGTGGCGCTGTACAATCGAAGAAGGGCCTGAAGCCTGCCGGGCAAGGCAGAGGTTCGATCATGGCAGTCTTTATGATCACCCGACAGATCTCGTAACGGCCATACTTCTCCTGCTCGTCGATGTTCTGAAATATTACGTCGTAGAAGGGCTCTAAGCATGCGAACCACATGACGCACGACGTTCCGTAGAAGTCTGGCAGACCCTGGTTGCTTCGCGCTCTCGGATCGTACATGAAGTACACCCCCATGTCCTTCCAGATCGCGATCATTCCGCGGTCCAAGGCCAGTATACCGGCGCGATTCGTTTCGAAGAACTTCTTCAAGCCTTCTTCCAGCATGATCGGCGGTGGCGGTGGGGCTCGAACTCGGAAAGTGCCACCTTTCTTCCTACCCCTCTCCCCCTTCGCCCTCCTCTTCGCACCTCTCCTCTTCTTCTTCTTCTTCTCGTCCGGATCGGGAGGAGGATGAGCTACCAGGCCAGTGACTGTTTTCGATTCGATGTCCGCCGTCAGAATGTTGACGCCCACGTAGAATACTCTTATGATGTCTTGAGGTCTGAATCTGGGCTTGGTCGGTTTCGCCTTCATCGTCGCCCGATGCACGCTCATGCCAATGGCCATGATCTCGTCCATGGTCCTCTTCGTCCAGGTGATGGGACTCTTAATGACGGCCATTCCCAAGGCCACGACGCAGTTCGAGGCAGTCTGCTTGTTTCGCAGCTCTTCCGGGAAGATTTCATCGCCCTGGTGGTAACTACCTCGCAAAATGGCGCGTGCCTCGCCTTGCAATCTTCGGAAAGCGTTCAAGGGCGGAAGATTCGACGGTCGGACGGCTGGACTCGGATCGAATTTCCACGGCGGGAATTTGTTCCAGTCGATAACGTCGATCGCTGAAATTTCATAATCGCCGTCCGATCTCAGGTTGTTTAACAGATGCTGAACCAACAGCTTTGTGTCGGCAAAACGTAACACTCTAGGTGCCACCCCGCTCCCGCCCTCGCCACCACCTGTCCAATCCGGTATAAGGGCGAAATAAAAGTCGTTGAACTTCCAGATGGCGATATTTTTGTTCCCGCCGCTCGTAATGGCGCCGGAAGTGAAGCGCGCGAAGAAGTTGTCTATGCCCGACTGAAGATCTTGAACCTTAGGTGGCTTCCCGTCTAAATCACCGGCCTCGACGCAATCCTTGATGGTCACGTCTATTCTCCGGGTGGACAGGAAAAATTCTGTAATGACCTGATTTATCCGAGGAACCGAACCTTCGCCGAGCCTCTCGACACACTTCGAATGCAGCTTGTCCCCCGTGACGATTACTTCATCGACAACGGCTGCTGTCCAATAACGAGGTTCATAGATCTTCGAGAAGATAATAGCCATCACAGCGACTGCTGCCGTCTGCTGATCTCGATTTTCTTCCGCAAATCTCTCGTTATTCATCGCTACCTCCCCCCCGATGCCCCACACACCCTCGTCCATCTTAGGGAAGTGATGCCAAAGATCTTCGCCAGACGTAGTCTTCTTCAGCCTCTCCGTCTCTGCCACCCGAGTTTCGAACATATTTTCGATCGTGACATTGTCGAAGACACATTCTTCGCCAGGCATGCTCAACTGAATGCTGGCCGCCATGTCTTCCAGATTCGTGTACCACATTACAGCAGCTTGCCCGTCCTTGTCCCTCGGCTCTGCGCGATTGTCTCTGCCTTTCGGATCCAGGAAGAAGAAGACGTTGCCTTCTTTCCAGATGGGCATCATCAGATCGTCCTGCCTTATGATTCCCATGCTACTGGTCTCGAAGAACTGTTCCAGCATGGTCGACAAGGTAGACGTTTTCCCGCCTACTGTTTCTTCCTCTAAGCCGACAGATATTTTGTTCACTCCAATGGCGAACTGTTCTCCTATCTCGACGGGGAGAAGATAGTTCCTAGGTGTTTCCTCGTCCACATCCGGCTCAGGCAAATTCTCAAGGTTCTCGGCGGTGACCTTGTCGCCGAGTTTCAATATGTCGTCGACAACTTCGCGATACCACAGGTGAGGATTGTAGAGTCTCGTCATGGCCAGGGCGGCGAATGCGATCGCAGCTTGCTGCTTGTCGCGAGTCTGTCGCTTGAACATAACTTCGTTACCCTGATTAAAACTACCCAACAGAACAGCACCTATTTCTTCGAGCGCGTAGTAGGAATTCAGATCAGGCTTTATGGGAATCTGCTTGTCGGCCTCCAGCTCTTCTTCCGTCATAGGGTTGCTGATGTTCACGTTCTTCATGTCGTGAATCGCATAATCGGTAGCTCGCTCGGGTGGTTTGTCGCCTGTTCTGTCACTCGTTCGTTCAGTGGTTCGTTCGGCAACCGTTGCGGAATTGGTGTCAATGAGTTTCGCTATGACAGGTATGTTTACCGCTCGTACTAAGCAAGCAGTGCCTCCCCCCTCCTCTTCACCTTCTGCCGACGAAGTCTGAGCTTGAGCGTTACGCGGATTAGGATCAAAATAATAATAGTACGTGACCGTCGTGTCTTTGTCCTTTATATCCTCTTCGACCTTCCAAACGGCGATGCACAGATTCTTTAATTCGACTATGCCGAATACATGGTGCTCAAAGAATTGCGCCAAACCTTTCTCTATATTTAAGACGTCCCCGTCAGGAGGTGCGTTCAGTTCTCCGACGACTGTCGCTTCGTCAACGTCGATCTTCACTTTACGATCCTTCAAGTAGAAGTGCTTCTTCAGATTCGGGACGAAGAAGTAGCGTTCGACGCCCTCCTCCTCTTCCGTAGGATTACACCAATGATAGTATTCGTCTCCCTCGCGAACGACATCGTCCACAGTTTCAGCCGTCCACTTGGCTGGTGTAAGTTCTCTCGCAGTGACCAAGGCTACGACAGGCATCGCCAGACCTTGAACGCCTCGACTGTCGTCCTCGAAGTTCTCGTCGTCGTTCGATATCGTTCCACGAAGAACCCAAGATTCTCCAGCGACCCCTGGCGCGAAATCGTTCCACGGCCTTGTGCCAGGAATGTCGTCGACGATCGTCACGTGTCTGATGGTGAAGCGATCGTTCTTCTTGTTGTGATCGACGTTCTTCAAGTACAAGGCGGCGAGCGCGTCGGTATCCGGAAATCTCACTATGCAGGATTTCCCTTTTGCCTTGGCAGCCGCGTCCACTCCTTTTCCGCCTCCTTTGCCACCACCCTTCCCTTTGCCCTTCTCTTCGACTATTCTCCATCCCATGCCGTCGCAGTATCGCGGATCGAACGAATAGAAGCAATCGTCCTGAGACCAAATGGCCACCGCCATCGAGGATGTCTCAATGACACCTTCTGTGTTGACCAAGAAGAATTCCTCCAAGGCTTGCTTCAGATTCAGCACACCGGATATCTTTGACGTTAAGGTACCGGTGATCGTTATCAGATCTACGTCGATCACCATTTTCTTCCCTTCTATTTCGATCGCCGTGTCATCCAGATCAGCGGCAGTCATCAGCTTGATCGTTGGCTTCTCCGCTTTCACGTCCGCGTACAAAGTGTCTCCCAACGCCAGAATCTCGTCGAGTTTCGGCCTCAACCACGTCTTCACCGGATGGATCTTCTTCATGGCTATCGACATGACGCAATTCGCCACATTTTGGGCACCTTTACCTTTGTACACGTCGCTAGCTTCGTGCGTCATGCCATGCAGAATTGCCATATTGCCGGGCAATTCCCTAAACGTCGATGGTACGTTTACGTGAACGTCATCGTACGTATACCCGGTGTCAAAATTATTCTGATCTACAAGAGGTTCGGTCGCAAACTTCTGGTCTATACTGTAATTCGAGATGGTAATCAGCAGCGGCTCCTTTTGAATCTTGGCCGTCATGTTGAGCTTGACCTTGTCACCCTTCGGCACCGGCTTCGTGCAGTCCATCTTGTTCTCATCGATGTCGACGGGATTAATGGCTCTAAGTACGCTCTTGTCGACCACCAGTTGACTCGCACTCGGCAGACGGTCAACATATCCGCGACCAACCTCCGTCACTCTCAACACGGTGACCTTGTCTATGCAGTACCGGGAGTCGTAACGCTTGTCCATGCTCTTGAGAAAGTGATCGCGCATGTCGTTCATGCACTTGAATCGCAGGATGCAAGCCACTCCTTGGGGATCTCGAGTGCCATCCTCTCCGCAGGGTGACGGATCGAAGCACAGAAAGCCGATTCCGAGATGACGCCACATAGCGACCGACGTTCCTTGAGCAGTGATGACGCCAGTGTCGTGGGCCTTGAAGAACTTCTGAAGACCGTCGACGAAATCGGGACAGCCAATTGTTTCGCTGAACAGGTTTCCATTGATGCCACTCTCCTCGATGCAGACTAAGATCTTGTAGTTGCTGATGTAAAACTCGGGATAGACGGAGGTGGTCTTCATGTACTCATTGTCGGCTACGTGATTCCTCATCATGCTGGTGCGGAAGAGTTTGTCGCCGTACTCGAGGACCTGATCGACATAATCCTTTATCCACTCCTTCGGCTCGAATAAACGTCCGTAGACGATGGCTACTACTGAACAGGGTGCTCCCTGACGACCTCTGCTTCTGTACTTGAAGTGAGGATCGTTCATGGCGTAGGAACCGCGGAGGATGGAAGAGGTCGGCGTCAAGATGCGAAAGCGATGCCATCGTTTGCCGAAATCGTGCTTCACGTATGATCGTTTCTTTTCGCCACTTTCCTCGTCTGGGGGTGCATCCCCCTTCTCATCAACCCCTTTCTCTTCCACCTCTTTCTCTTCCACGGGCTTATCATTTGAGGTAGACATTCTGCACGGTGTTCAAATAGGCGATTAAGTTGAAAGTCTCGTTAAAAGGATGGATCCTAAATACTTGCCTGGGTTATTTAAAGACTGTAGTGCGCCATTCCAATGCAATCGGTTACACGGTATAGAATATGTGCATTTTTATTGGTCATTTACATTGTTTGAGTCATTATAATTAAGTGGAGATGTTTCACTTGCAGATTTGTCGACTTTGGGGATTGTAACCAAAAATGTGATGTCAATGGTCTGACAGAAATGTCAAAATAAAAAGTTGACTTTCGCTAAGGGAGGCGAAACGTGCAGGGTGAGATGTTCACGCTGAATTTATCGAAGACTCGTCGGATATGTCGGCGTGGCCTTGAGTGAGCAATGAAGACGCAATATGATCATGTCCTACGGAGGTAATGAAAGATCCGCTTGCGAGAATTGTAAAGTATACCTAATCTTTATTACATCAACATATGAAAAACGTAATAAATATTATAAATACAGAAGTATAAAGTAAAATCGAATACAACTTGTTTCCTCCTTTTACTGCGATGATGTAATTATATTGATGTATCTTAGATAAATAACTATGAAGAGTTATGTACAGTGTACGGTAACAGAAACCAAGTTGCACGCGTTTACCCAGTCGTTGAGAAATATAATATACATAGTCGTAACTGTAACCCGCGAATATCAGAATGCTACAACGTTAACGGTAACAAAATTTTGATTCGCATTACGAGGTTTTTTTTTTCACGCAGTGACAAAAGCTCTTCCAACTACAGTTATTTACAACGTATATTTATATATATATATATATGTATATACTTAACTGGTCTAATTAGAATATTGTAACAAGTTACCAAAAAATATCTACACGTAAAAATATAGATATATGTATATACATATAAACACACATACACATTAGTTGCGCGCGCTCGCGTGCATGTGCCACGGCTGTAATATAATAATATGAACTTTTATAGTATTTTTTTTTTATAAACATCAACGAGGCCCTTTCCGTTACCAGGAATAGCTTTCCTCTTCTTATCATGTGCGTGTAAATATATTCTTTTGCTATATACGTGTATATACATATACACACATTATATGTGCGACGCATCAGTGTGTATATGTATAGGTATGCATATATATGGGAACGCCGATTCATCGCTCGTCGCGATCGTCATCGACATTTCCGACTGCGCGCGAAAATGTCAATGCGATCGGAAACACATTTGGGCCGGTCTACGATCTAAACATCAAAATGTCTTTCCCTCTGCGCCGCTCAGTGAAGCGCGTCTGCCGAAAAGAGACAACAATAGTATCCTATGTACATTAGTCGCGGCGGCGAACGTTCCTTTCGCGCGTTCGATCATTCGAAACCCATGGAATGAATGTTCGCCGTTGCTCAACTTTTTTTTTTCCCCTCCACTTCCGACATAGCCGTCGTACAATTACGCGACAGCAGCACTCTATTCGGATGCGTCGAATCAATTTGACGGTGCGCGTGTGTTCTTCGTACACGTGCGATCCGGTCGTCGGTCCCAAGATTCGCGAGAATTCGGCGAAGGGCCGCCGTCGGAGAGTATCGTTCGACGAAGCGCAGTGAAACAGCGAAGGTTGACGAAGGGGACAGGTGAGGAGAGCAAGAGATGTACGCGAGTTATCGAATCAATCGGCTACGATAAAAAGAACGAATGCCGCGCACGCGCGCTCGAGGACGGTCGAGCGGAATCGGAAGTTGTCTCGATTGCGGAACTTGCTCGCCGTTTGTGGGACCGACGACACCTGGACACGCGTACACCGATTAAAAAATATACCTAAACGACTCAATTTTATCCCCCGATACGCTGCGTCGGCTATCAATTACCATGAACCACATTAATCTTATTAAAATATATTTAACAGTACACGCATCATTTTAAACGTTAAGGAGAAATATTTCGACGGCCATTAATACAGCATATGCGGCCACGTCGGTTTTGGATTGTTTCCAATACTCTCTCTCTCCTGACTCCGCAGACTCGCGCAACGACGACATTTTTTTCCTTCAATTTTTTTTTTCACATATTTTCTTGCTTTTCTTTTTTTGTTTGTTTAATCATCACAGACGGAAAAAGACTTAATTACACATTATCAGCGCTAAATGTATACTCCCATCCGTTCTCATCGCTCGCTGCATCCAAAATCGGTCGGATGCTCTCAAACGCTTTCTATCCCCTCCTCCTCCTTCTCCTCACGTTCGCGTCGAGTCTTTCCTAGCGATTCGCGCGTCGTTTGAGAAATAAAAGTCTAACGAGGACGCCGATGACGATTAACGCAGGGCGTGTGTCGTACGTGACAAAATCAGATCTCTGTGCGGATAGAAGTGTTCGAACGATAATTTTTCGGCAAACAGTGCCTGTTTAAAGCTTAACGTTAACATCGATAGCCCCACCCACCCACCCCAATCCCCTCCCCCACCCACCCACATCCCGTATCCCATTAAAAATTGCCTCGAAGAGTATGTCGGTTCTACGATGAGTGAAGGATGTCAACCACACGGATGACGATGAAGCGGAGAGCTGTTCGCTACGTGCCACGCTTCGAGCCCAGCGACCGAGTAGTCACGCACGCGTGCCAGGCACGCAACTAGGCGCGTCCTTCTCGCATTTTATCGACTCGAACGAGACTCCGGACTGCCTCCGTTCGCTCGACGGGTCACTTTCGTTGCAATGGATGCGCCTCGACGAACATATCACTATATCGTTTACCCTATCACCCCCTCCCCCCCCCCCACCCCCGCCAACCTCATTCCTCTCTCCCCGCTCTATCGGCACCCGAACTCGCACCCTTAAAATTTAAAACTGAGATTCACAATTCGCCGCCCTCGATAGCAGTCTGGGAGCCGAGGAGCGCAAAATATCGAGGCCCCCGAAGGAACGGAAGCGGCGCCAAATATCATTTCTCGCGCGGTCGAAGCCTAGCGTGGCCTGGATGTGACTGCCGTGAGAACGAGGCAAGAATTCGCAATTAGAGGAAAATGCAGCCGACGCGCATGCGTAGGCGAGGTGAAGTCCGTGCGAAACGATTCGAAGAGCTAACGCGATGAATCTCGCCTGCCGGTCATCCTGCGTCGCGCCGAAGGTCGTTGCGAAGGTCACGTCGAAGGTGCTAGTGCAAGAGATACGTCGACGACCTTCGGCCCAAGGACAACGTCGTGCCATGTCCATCGTTTCGGCTCGAACGCCGAGCAACGCGCTCCTACCTAGATGAGCATCCACGACGATCTTATTCCGATGAATCGCGAGTCAGGCAAGTGTTACGTCTCAGGGTCCGATCGCACGGGCCACGTCCGAATGGGGTCACTCCGAAGACAACGCTCGCCGGCGAGATGGAGGGTAGGATGATCTTTCCGAGTCCGTGCACTCTCCCGAGGAAAATACTCTGTCACCTAGCCCAGTCACAGTTTTGCGGTCGCGTCCGGGTAGTAATTAAATCGTTCAGTCGGCGCTTGAAAGCTCGCTCGCCGGAGTTCATAGGTCGCTTCGCATTGAGACGGGTCAGGCTCGGCGCTATACGGAGTGGAAACGGTCGGCATCGTTCAACTTCTGTACTGCTGTCTCTACACCGAATGCGCCGAATCGCACTAATACGACGTCCTACAGCCGGCGACTTCGAGCTCGCGAAACACTACGGTGCCTAAAACGCTGTCCTAAATCCTTGAGCGTTCCTGCTTTTTTGGTCCCACGAAATTGCGCGATCGCCTTCTACTATCTGGGGTGAGGGTAGGTAGGCGGCAGTTCTGCTGACCTTTCTGCGCGACGGTTCACGGAGGAAGCAATTTCGAGGAGGTGTCCCCCGCGCGGGAGGGTTCTGGGAGTCGAAAAATAGAATAGAGGAGCCCGAGAGTGCAGTCTCAAGAAACGTCCCCCGATCTAGGGGGTTGAAAAGTCGTCGGGTTCTGTCGGCGTGTGTCGGTCCGTGCATCGGTCCGTGTGTCGGTATCGTCGTTTCGTTAAAATCACTCGGTTCGTCATTCGCCGGAATAAGTCGTGCTCGCGGATACTCGCCACTGTGAACGCGAGGGGCGATCTTTATCCTAGGTGCGCTTGGAAGTCGAATTGATTATTAGAGACCCGCCGACGTAATACTCGGCTGGAGGAAGGATTCGCGTTTAAAAAAGCCGCGTACCGCGCGCTTCAACGAACGGCCCACCCGACTGCGCACTTTCGTTACGGCTAAGTAAAATATGCGTCTGGCACGCTGCGAGCGGCGGAGGTTATTATCGACTCCCGTTAAAAACGAGCCCCGCCCATGCCCCTTCAATTAGCATAATTCAAGCGCACGCAATTCCATCGCGCACGACGCTCGCCACGCGAAAAGGCGTGCGGAGTTGCACGCCGACGAGAGTTCGCTCGCACGCGATTTCGAGTGAGCGCCGTTTAAAACCACCTCCCTCCATCCTGGCGTGTCTTTGAAAGAGCTGTTATCTTTTTCGTGAACCATCGCCCGACCGCGTGCCCCTTTTTCCTTGCGAGACGAGTGAGTTGTACGAGCCCGAGACCGTAAGCTACAGTGACGGCCATAAGCGTTTTCCTGTTTCCTCTCCCTCTCTCCCCCTCCCTCTCTTTCCCTCTACACTATCGTTCGCGGTAAATGCGAGAATTCGAACGACGGAAAGTCCGTTTTCAAATTATCTGTCATGGCGTCAAACTTGCGCGCGGATAATCGTACAGTTCGCATCGTCTCGCATACCTCTCGTTCTCCAGCATAGTTTTATCTTCACATGATAAGCCTAGATGTGTACATATTTGTATATATATGTATATATATACAACAAAAGTAACCCCGTTGTTTAAAAGCCTCGGTCGTGAAGCCAGGACAGGTATTAACTATCTCGGTTAGGATGCTTGGCAAGAAATCTTCGAGGCCAGGGTAAAGGCCAGTCGTATTGTCGTGGTACCGTGCCACCCACGTTCTTCTCGAAATACTTGAAAATGGGGAACCACCAAAGTCGGGCCAAAAAGTTATTTGGTCCGTATTGCTGTTGACATAAGGAAAAAAGTATAAGTTATGTAGACCGAACCATGAATCCGAATTTCCTACACAAGATCATTTGCAAGCTATGCAGATCGCTACGGCCCTTACCTTCAGATGAGGATTGTTAGCTAACGTATGATAAATATACCATAAGTACGTAGTAACAAAGTGTGCTATAAGAACATCCACGGTATAATGTCCATGAGCTACCAAGACCATAATAACTCCGACGAAAACTGTCAGAAGAGCCAGCCAATGAATCGGCTGACACCACCTCCTTGGAGAGTCTGTAAAAGAAAAAAGAAAAATGTACGTCATTGAGTCATCGTCACCGTCAGGCTACTGCGGGGAACAATGAAGATGCGAGCTTAGCAAAAGGGTAAGAGGATTATCAGCTAGCGAAGGCTGCGTATCGATTGAGGCGGGCGTTGAGACACATCGATGTACGTACACTCCTTAATAATCAGGTAACTAAGTACAAGCACAACAGTGTGACCGCTATAGATGTAATCCCCGCAATAAGTGTGTTTGCCGTTAATGGACAAACCGAAGCCAGAGATAAGCTGGAGGACTCTCTTCGTAACGAGGAGCGGACTAGTGTTGTTCGCCTTCGGGCTGCAGTAGTAAGTTTTGCTCGCCACAGGCAAGACCGTCACGAACATCGTGACACTCCTCATCATGTACAGCAGCCCCATGAGAAGGAATATCCGTCTAACCACTATGAATCTGTAACGAGAGACCGTATATAGCGCATTAACACGAGCCGCGCACCGCAATCGCTTGCAATCGAGACAACAGACTTGGCAAACAACCGGGCACACAGATACAGGATTTAAAAAAAAGGCCGAGAGCCCGAGAGCAGATTAGGATTTATCAAGCGGGCCTCGGAAGAGCGAGCCACGTATCGGCCGGCCAATAATTACGGCCGCTTTCGAGAAATCGGTCAAACGTTCGCGCCTGACGAGAGATTATCGAGCGATGGCGATACACTTCAAAACATCCAGGAATAATCGGCGGCGCGCGCATACGTGTGTGTGCTCGCGGCGCGCACTGCGTACGTACTCGATGGGAACGATTCCTTTGCCATTTAGCGTACAAATTGCATCGCGGCACGCACCTGTGTTTATGGAAAATAATGAAGAGCATCGCCGAGTTGGACATTATCATGATCAGCACCTCCGAGACGTTGAGAGCCCAGTCTTGCGCCGCCACGTTGTCCAGCACCACATCCGGAAGTGGTCCGTACGTACTCCGATCCGGCACACGCTCGTGAACCATCGCGAGGGATGCCGTGGTCAATATGAAGTTCACGACCATGAATAGGAACGCTGCAATGGAGAAGCGACGGACGAATTGTAGGCCGGCTTCCTTCTTCTCTCGGTTACAGTTACGTCGCCTTAAAGGCACCGTGGAACGAACGCTGATCGTGAAAGTTGCACAGCGTGCCTCTGCAAGGCTCGCTGTGTACCGTTCAAGATCTCGACTTCGTCGATATGCGCCGGACTGGCCGGCGGTTAACACACTGACTTCTCTGACAGTCACACGCGGCGGACAGTAAAGATGATATTAACTAATTGTAAGACGTGATATCTAATATCGCGGACTTGAGGATATACGTTTGATTACGGTGGAAATGACGATGCTTTTTTCATGACTTCGAATTTTTATCCCTGTGGTCGAAATTACTGCAGTAAAATGCGCAGTTTGCGATTTTGTTTATCTACATTTGTTGCTTTATCAAGGTGCTTATTTGATCAACTGATTTTTTTTTTTGCCGTTTTCGACCCTCATTCTTGGAAGGTCTTTTTACGATATCCCGGAACTATTGCGAATTTTGAGGAACAAGGAAAGGACTGCAAATAGCTCCAATTTTTCTCGTTTTTTTCAAGGGCTTGTAATTTTTTAACTATTCTCATAAATTTACTATAACCATAGGTTTTCTTAGAGCTATTAAAGCGTATTTTCACGTGAGATTGTCAAAAACAGTCAAAAACAAAGAAACATGTTATTCATCTCCAAAAAATGACTACATTTCGGCAATGATTTCAATCTATTAAATAGGATAGTAGAAAATCAGAAGTAAAAGCAAAAGCGTTTTGTTATTTTTTCACTATCACGTCGATATAATGTTATTTGATACCCAAATGATGTTCTATTAACATATCTAGAGCATGCCCTCCCAGTTAGAATAGTGAAGCGATAAGTCAGCCAGACCACTTTCAATTTTTTACAAAAATCCGCCCTAGCCAGCTGGCGATGAAAGTAAAGCAGATAACACAAGTATGTAGAACGTGGTCTTGCACACTGGCCGTATGTACATTAAAGTATATTATTCTGAACACAAAGTACCCATCATCGAATGGCACGGGTCCAAAACTCAGCAGAATGTTTCAATTCGTCGATCTTTTGGCCGTACATCAAAAATCTGTCTTATTTTTAATCACTCAGGCTTAACTGGCTCTCATTATCTACTCATAAAAATCTAGTAAACTGTGTACACATTTATGAAAATAATACGATAATCCGCTCAAAAACGTGCGGCACGTGGCAGTCAACGTGTCTAAACAAACGGGCAAAACAAGAGGCCGTACAATCTAATAAAAAGACCACTTATTCGATGAGCTCAACGCGAACGTAAGAGTCAATCAGAGAACGTATGCATGCGCTTGATTAGCACAGTATGCATAGGAGAACGTAATATCCATTGTATGATAATTAACAATGGGCATGATATAAGAATTTTTGCGAGGAAAGTAGAACGATCGACGGTTAGCGGAGACAATAAGCAAGGTAAGTTCGTTTTAAACGGTCCCGCTCCCCTTTTGTACACGGAAACGCCTAAAATAAGCATAATGGAGTTATTAGCTCGAGGGGGGGGGGGGGGGGGCAGGATCGAATAGAATGTCGGTCATAATATGTCATACTATGTACTCACGGCTGCGTTACCGGCGCAATATAACTATGATTAAGCAAACATATTCGCGGGCACCCTTTTAAGAGAGCCTATAACGCTGGCGCGTGGACGAATCGGATCGATTTAGGTCGATTCATTATTTTATTGCGATTTTTACTACTGGCCAACCTACCTTAATCAAGTTTCAACGAGCGAGCTATAACTCCATCGCATGCATCGCGGCCGAGCATTGTTTGTAACTCACCGTGCTCTACATAAGTAAGAAGCTATAGGTCCTATAATTGACGAGCACCGAGTTTGCGAAGGGACAAGGCGAAAATCATATTCGTACGACACGTGTTGCGTTTCTGGCATCATTGCCACGTGAAAGCGACATCGATCGTTGGGCAAGCGGACCTTTATGCATTTTTATCGTAGGGAAAACCGACGCGACCGCCCGCATTAAGCGCGAAGCACGTCGGACCAGCCGATGGCCAGGTGAAAAGAAGCTTGTTGCCAGTCGATGCCCGAGGCCTCAAATAATGAGATCAAACGAAAACACGACTCGCAAATAAGCCGCGCGGCAGCCTGAACATTGAGCTAACTTCAGCGTACGCGCCCGAAAAGAATTTCTCTTTTCACTTAAAAGCGAACACGCGCTGTACCACGTAACATGATTTTTATAGAGAAAAACAAGCCCGATCTGAGGCCAGGTAATGAATATGCACGCTATCATCGGATCGGGGCAAAATACAAAATACGCTTCGATTGTCTGCGGCGACTGCGTTAAGCCGGTCGGAAGAGAAATTATCTTAATCATGCCGCTAACCGTATTTTGATTGAACTCTAGACTGCGTTCTCTCCTCTGTACGGAGTTTATCAGCTTCGTAAGCAATCTAGAGATAACTCGCACGACTGTCAGCAGACGAACTCGTCGGAAATATGAAATTATGACGGAGCTTCGATTCCCTATGACCCCGAAGATTCGCTTTCCTCTCATTTTCCTCCGAAACCGCTGAAGAATGACGGAGAGCACGTTGTGTAATGGGGCTTCAATAATTCAGCGAACGTCCACCGCCTATCGTTGACGGTAACGCGAGTGGTTCGCAGTCGCTTTAACAACTTGTTGCATTGAATATTTCATTCAGCCGTACCCTGCAATCCAAGAGTTACCCTCGTAACGTCCACGTGGAATGTAACGCGAGGCGGTATCCTTCCCGCTAATAAATTTCGTGCATGCACGCTGCGCGCCCGAGTGGGTGACTTCCTCGGCGGCGATTTAATTTGGAAGCCGTTCAAGTCTCGAATCGACTGCTTACGGACGGAAATACATGCCTGGCGTCCGGCGTCTCCGGCCACGAAACAATGACCTCGAAGATTGTTATCAGTCGCGCGGGAGTATAAAGAACGTCTTTACGTCCGGAATGCTAGACTCGGAAATTGTCGGTTACACTGACGTGATTCGTGTTTTCTGCCGGCCGAGCACGAAAGGGGAATTTGTCGAGCGAATCGGTTATCAGGGTGACCGGCGCGATAGGTGACTAATTACGAAATGACGGATGCTGGGTATTATCTGACTTTCTGATAGTTTAAGCGAGACCGCCGAGATCTGCCTTGAACCCTGTCTGTCGAAAGTGCTCGCACCGGCGGTCTGCGTACGCTGGCTGGCAGCTGTTTTGCAACAGCACGTGTTGTACAAGTTTTATCGAAACACCTGCGACATATCGTGCTTACGCGGGCGAAGTCGAAATAGAATACAGACGAGATCGGTTAGAGGGAGATGCCGGCCGTAACTGAATCTGGCACTCGACTTCGAGCTTATTGTGACCGAGCGTCTTCCCGGTGTGCCGAATAAGAGATCGGCTGGAAGAAGATATCGGAACATTGATACGTAAATACTCTGCTTCTTCTTAAGAGTCCAAGAATCCGTCACGTACAGTAGGAAGCAAGCTTAACGCTCTCCCAAGCACAGCTATTCAAATCCCATCCTACCGTGTCCCAATACACCGGATTACATCTTAAAACCCCAAAAACGGACACAAAGAGATCCATCATCCCCAGCCACATTCAATTAAGACCAACCTCAATCCATCCTTAACACCAAACGTACCACGACCAGCCAAACGATAAGATTAACGTCCGACACAAAATCCAGCAATAACATTCTCATCATCCATTTGACAGTATGCCAAGTCCTGGCAACCTTCCCTCCACTTCCCTTTCCGCTGAAAAGCGTACTCTACTTACTCACCCCCACCTACGTTTCACCAGCCGCCGTACGTTCAGCGTTAAAGTCCATCATCCGAGTCCCATCTCCACCCGCGCTAGCCGAAGCATTCTCACAGAAGCAACGTACATTCCCTCCCCCCGCACACACGCCACACATCCTCACCAAGAAACGTTTTCCACTTCTCCTTGGGGAAGCGAGGTTCCTCCCTGAGCGGCGCCGGGATGTCAAGCTTGACCACCCCGCTACTGGATCCGTTCGGTATGCCGGGATGCCGACCGAGGCCGTCGATCTTGTCATCCTCGTCGTCCTCATAGTACTCGGAGCCGGAGGCGACGCCGGACCACTTGTCCTTGCTCTTGGTGGGCGCGCCGGGCAACAGGGGCTGCCGCTGATAAACGTCGCTCGACTGTGCCATGCCGCTGCTGCTTCCATCAACCGCCGCCTCGACGTCCCTCTCGTGGCCCTCCCCGCCGCCCAATGGTCGATCGAAGCTTCCGTAATCACTGTGCAGACTCGTGACCTTGGGGTCCAATACCATCCTGCGAACAGAGAGTCGGCACACGGCTGCGTGCGTATGACTTTCGCGCGGAACTGACGGAGCGGCTCGCGACGGGTCTCTAGCCGACCATGACGAGGGTCCGGCCCTTCTCTCCCGGCTCTACCTACTGCTAAGCGATCCGACTCGTGCCCATCGTGCCTTTTTTGCCAGCCGCAGGGAGAGAAGGACGGACGACGAGCGGCGACATGCGCGAGCATGGTTCATCCGCGAGCGATCGCGGAGACGAATGATTTCGATCCCGGATCGAGACCTACTGGCCAACGACTGAGATCGCTTCTTGCGAAACGCGGACGGCTACGAGACGCCGAACGGTCAGGACGATAAGCGTGACGTATTCTCCGCGACTCCGTTTCTCTCCGATTTCCTTCTACTCTCGTTCCGTTCGCTCGGCGAATGACGAAGCTAGCCATGCTAGGCCGGGACAGTTACACCATGCATGCATTGTTTATCGGTGTGTGGGAGTATCGTTGAGTGTGTACGGTGGTGTTTTGTCAGTCCGCTGTCGCGATGGCTGATCAAGAGTGCCGGAAGGAGGCGTTAATCGTTGACTTAGTCTTGACTTCGACTTGAACCAATGTCTACCTCGACGGAAAGTCACTGGGTTAGGTTGAGTAACCTTGATTCGGCAAATGGACGCGGAAGCCGTATAAATCTCAATTTTCCCTCGTCCGACGATGAACGTCGCGTACTGACACATGGACTGTGTCTACCCCAAAATCCGACCGACATTCTGAACGATCATTCTACGTCACGATCCTTTCCAGCGCGATCAATCACCGCGATAATGTCCGCGACTAAGCACGCGTCAGCCCGACAAATCTGTTAAGGCCTACTTTCCGAAGCTCGCCGATTCCTAATCCTAAAATAGTCTGTGGGAGGGTCAGCGACAAAACAAGGGGAAAGCCTCGGCGAGATGGAACGAAGGCAAGGAAAGGATATCAAGGACATCGAAGAAAGGCTAGCCGGAGGGAAGAAAGGGGAAGAAATTGGAAGTAAGGGAAGTAAGACGAGTAAGGCATGAAGCACGAGTGGGAGAGAGGAGGGTAGGGAAGACAAGGGGGTGAAATCGGGTAATCGTGTTCGCGGCTGAACGTCGCCACTGGCGTGTTAAAGGGAGGGAGATCGATGGGGGAAAGTCTTCCGACGTGCGGTACGATAATACTTTTACGAGGTCGGGGTGAGGACCAGCGCGTGGAAACGTAATGGCGACCTGACCGGGCTCCATAAAGTCCGTCTCGTCTCGCGAGCAGTTCGGCGCCGAGTACGCACGACCTTCTCTGACCCTGAGGAGGAGGAAGAGAGAGACCGCCAGCCGACAGAAGGTCTGGGCGTGTTCCCTGAATGCGTTCGTGTGCGGGAGGGATGAGACGCTTAAGGAAGAGCGTATCGCGATTAATCTCGACACCCGCATGTCCCGCGGAATCCGAAGCTCAGCTTTCATCCGCGGCACTCTCGCCTCTCGCCGAGGGCAAAGGGATCCACGGGGATGGAGCGAAAAAGGGTTGAAGAGTGACGGCCTGGCTCGCGGCTAAAAGAGCCGGCTCGTGAAAAAAGCGACGTCCTTTGAAATTTACTCAGCTCGCATTTTACGCTGATGCGCGATCGATAGAGTAAGAGCGATCGTCGCCGACATCCCGTTCATTTCAACCGTACTCTGCAAGCGGGTCGGAATGGAATATCTGCCACGTTCCTGAAATTTGGTTACGCTCGAATTTCGTTCAAGATTGTTCGGCACCCTATGCGAGCGAGTCTGTCCGAGCGTTCGAAACGACTACCACCACATCTCATCTGACAGGAGGAAGGAGGCAATTAAAGAAGAGTTACAGAAACGGCTGCGATGACAACAGTCAAAGATACGTGCGAACGACACTTGACTCTTTAACCTCCGCGCGCGCTCTAAGACCGGCTCGCGGTTAATTGCGTTATTAATACGTAAATACGCACTCGGCGTGGAATGTCACGTATTTAGAGCGTCCAGTGTCGGCCGTGCGCGATCGGATCTGCGCACTGCACTCCATACCGATCCTTACGCCTCCGCGAACTTTGCCGCGCGAGACGTTCTCCATCGGCGTTCGGCGTCGCTCGATCGCGACTTTAAGAACCGATCCGTCCTTGGGCGAGTGGGGAAAATTATATCTTGGCCGTGCTCCCAGTAGCACGTGCCGGGATGGCAGGCGCCGAGAAAATCGCGACCTATCCGAGCCGTAAACATCCGAGCGCTCTCCGTCGCGGAAAAACAAGCTCGACAAACTCGTCCTCCTTCGCAGCCGGCAGAAGAGTCTATCTTTCTCTCTCTCTCTCTCTCTCTCTCTGTCTCTCTATCTGCCTCTCTCACTCGCTTAGAACAGGGAAGTGAAAAGCCTCGACCCGCTCCGCGACTACTCGCCGTGCTCATCCGATCCACTCTGCGCACCGTGGCCGAGCCGATGAGATAAGAGAAAAATGGGCCGTGCCCGAGAATAGAACGACTTTCTAACGTTCGCCGGTGCGCTCGCGCGGTTTAAAAGCCATTCGAACGTCGGCGCCGCTAATTGGACAATTAAGGGAACTCAGCGCTCGCGAACCTGAACTTCGCGGTCTTCTCGGAACGCATCGGGGCGATTACGTGAGCGACGCGAAGAGGAAGGAACGAATGGGGGGGGGGGGGGGGGGGGAAAGAAGGCGAGCCGTGCTTCGAGCACGAATCTCGAGAGGCGAACACCTGCTCTTACGAATCTTCGTGCCGGGCCAGGAAACAGGTGGACGCTGCCAGAGAGTCGTATCTCGCGGCCGGAGGACTCGCTAACTTTTTCGCCACGCGATAGCGAACAACGCTTCCTGTCCTTGCCGAGGCGAAGGAAGATGATTAAATATAGATCTGTCTCTCGTCCTTTCCTTCCCCCTCCCCCCGCGGCCCACTCCCGTCCGGTACGCGCGTACCGACGTTTTGACATACTTCATCATCGTCAAGGGATAAATAGAATTATAGCTAGCTACGCGAGGCTTCGCTTCTCGCAAAAGGCGAGCTTCAGAGAGCGAGTATTAAGGCTAAGCCCTCTCGCTTGCTACCTGACTAGCCTCCGGAACTTCGAGCCTGTGGCTCTGTGTGTGAATACGTGTGTACCGGGTGTATGTTCACCGTCTGTACAGTGTTCGTGTGTTGTGTGATCGGTACATCGGGTGGATGTGTGTGTGTGCGTCTTCGACTGCATTCAGCAAATGGACAGTAAACTCAATCGAAAAGGGCTCACAGACAGACGGCTTTCGTTGACTCAGCGACGTCGTCGCGCCGACCTGATTCCATTAATCCTTATATATCGAGAAACCGTCGACACGGAATACCCCCGGAACTTTTTTCTACGTCAGCAACACCAGCCTTCCTCTTTACGCATTATTCTCTCGAAAGAGCATTTTATCGCGCTCCTAGGTGCCACTTTAACGAGAGTCTGAAATAGAGCATATTGATTGTACAGAAAATTTCGAGGGTGTGGCACAATCTGCGCTCCGATTGTCACATGCACACCGGCGTGTTCACTGCGCTCGCACGTCCCATCTCGTAGCGATCGATTCGAAGGCACGGAGGATACCTGATTCACGTAGTCACGCCGAGCACATGTCACACAACGGACGCGCTAGGCGAAACAAAAAAGGAGATCAGTGTGTGTGTGTGTCTGAGTGTAAGAGATAGAGAGAGAGAGAGAGAGAGAGAGAGATAGAGGAGACAGTAAGAATTAATAAGATTCCAAAGAGACGAACAAAGGTACTAACAGTAAGACTATACAAACACGCATGTACTAAAGAACGGACTAAATGTGCCTCGACGAGGATAGTCTGACCAATTCGTGACGTGGCTGTCTGCGCCGGGTGAGAATCTGTATCTCCCGCCATTGTTAGTTCGAGTTTGGTTCGCGACCCGCGATCGACTACGTCAGGTTTAATTTCGCGCAAACAGAATTGCGCGGGTCGAGGGGAACGATACGACTTGGCAATCGGCGGGACGACAACGGTGGCGTGGACTTATTATTGGACGCGGATTGTGTGCATCAACAAGCGTTACAGACGACGCGTACATTTGATGTGTGGTCTCGCCGGCGGCGCCCATTTTTTGGCAACAGGTTGACGTGTGCAACGAACTCGCGGACGGACGTTCGACGAACGTTTTCGCACGAAGTTCTGCACGAGGTTCGGCACGAAATTTTGCACGTAACACGACTGACTGACGATACTAATCCACTGCCGCTGGAAGCGGCGAACGTTTTTCACGGCACCGAATCGGGCTATCGTAGCATACTTAAACGTACGCTCGCGATAATGATGGCCGACTGTCGTCGAACGTACGGCTCCGAGTGTTCGCCACTTCGTAAGCGGCGGCGTTGACGATAGCGGGAAAACCACTAATTGTCGAGATAATCGCGAGCCCGGTTTCCTTTATTCATAATGTCCAGCCTTGGCAATATGGTAAACTGCAAGGCTGTTACGGCCATTCAAATGTCTCCGGCTCCGAGTTGACATTACTCTAAGCATGCGGCTGTCATTCGGAAGTCGCAGGGTAAACAGAGGGTGGATATCGTTCGTTAATAATCGTTCGCAATTATCCGTTACGCGAAGTCATAGGCGGTAGGTAGATAAACGACTTCTCCAACCGTTCGTATTGCGAACTTCTGAAGAGAATAAAGGCCGACCGTTGGCTAAAAACAAGCGGATGTTGCGTGAAACGTACGTACGGGTCTGTCTCTGCGCTTTCTCGCGGACAGCATTAAATAAATATATAAATTGCGTGCCGGCGAACAATCAGTGCTCCCCTCACTTTCGAAAATCCGCTTCCTGCACGCCCAGTGGACGTTCCTAAATATCATTAAAGAAATGTAGCCCTAACGATCGCATGTCCCGCGATAATGCCGCGGCCCGGGCACTCTCGAGGCGGCAGTAAAGTAGGGATCCCTATATTCGAGGACAGCGGTCATGGAAACAGACAAGGGGGAGGCCCTAAAGTTTATTGGACCTCGTAAATAACGTGTCGTAGAACTGGCTCTCCTTGAACTTTTCGCCGACAATATCCGCGGCCTCCGTTCCCTACGCGCGAGCTCAATTCACTTTCGTCGAGAGATTCATCGCCCAATTGAAGTCCCCGTTTCGCTCTTCCGCCCGCGATCCGAAAACAATGCCGAGACGTTCGCACGACGGCGACGTGGGGGAGGGGTGGAGGAAGATGAAAAAAAGGGAATAATGAAAGAATCCGCGGCTCGTTCCACCGACATCGCCTGAGAAAATAAGGTGCATAGCGAAGATGCTCCCCGTTTATGACTGTCTCTCGGCTCCAAGGTCAAGGCTGATTAGTGCACGGGTCGGCGACGGTGAGACGAACAAAGCCGTATCTCGGCGATTAATGACGAGATACTTATGCAAGAAGACGGCACGGCTCATTTTCCGTTCGCCTCCTCTCATTCTCTCCCTTTCTCTCTCTCTCTCTCTCTCTCTCTCTCTCTCTCTCTCTCTCTTTCTCGCTCTCTGCCCACAACGTACCATTTGATTTACTGCCACTCTCTTGGCACGCGTTCCTCAACTTCTGGCTACATCCGCCGTTAATGCGGCCCGATCCGTTCCCGCGAGCTAACCGCCCCAGGCACCAGCAGTGGATACACATTATGAATTCCTCGAGTACGAGGGAACGAAAACATTGAGGTCATCGAACAGTTCCAGAACTGGCGCGTGATAGCAATTGTTCGACTAGCGAGTGGAGTGGTGCGTGCGATTTATAATTAACGCCGCGCAGATTGCGACACTCCTGAGGTTGTCGAACAACGGGTGCATTGTAAAATTCCGTCGGGCGAATCGGCAGGGCAGTTGCAACTGAGATAACGCCGACAGATATCGCGATAATGCGAAATCGCGGGACATAACTCGCCGTCGCTCTATTTCGGAACGGAGGAGCGGCGATGTTATGACTAAAATTGCGCAGATTACAAAACAGACTCGATCGGGCGGATAAATAAATGGTCACAGGCGGGGAGCGAGCCGAGATTCCTGGGCAAGCAGATCGCCGATTCCGCGGATGGAGTGCAGTGCGTGTTTGTTTACGCGGAATCGTCTGTCAATGAAGTCAGACGGCGGCGTTGGACGCGCATTCTTTCGATCGAAGGCATTAGTCAGCCGGAGGAACGATGATAAAGCCGACGTTCATAGTTCGACCATACGCCTTCTTTTTAATTAGACGAGCAGATAGGCATCGACGCCGCGAAAGAATTCGGTCTGTCAGTCCGAGGACGCTGATTAGTTCGCGATGCGACCGCGTTCCCGAGAATCGACTATCAATCCGTCGAACGACTTCTACGAAGCTCGTTAAATTTTACGCCCGCCCATTTTCCGTCGCCCGCCAACCCCCCCACCGGCCGGGTCGGTTCTATTTTCGGGATGGCGCGAGGAAAGTCGCGAAATTCGCGAGACCTCTGCACGCTCGTCCGCATGGCGAACATCATTGCGTCACGAGGTGAGAACCACCTAGCGAGAGAGACCCGTGACTCATTTCCTTTTTCCTCATAACTGATTCACGATCCCCATCGGCAGCGACCGACGCCGCCGTCACAAATCGACGCGCAGCATTTCGGTCACGGGCATAAATAACTCCGACGTAGCGTATGCGTCACAAAATTCGCGCGCGCGAAATCGGTTCATTCGAAGGACCGCGAGCGCGCGCGCGCGCTCTGAAATTTCGAAAGGAGAACAACGTGCTCGCCGCATTATCCGCGGTACAGCGTATCGAAAAATGAAGAGATTGCCACAGCGGTGGTTTCGGTATACGTTACCCGTATTCGCTTACCAGCGACGAACTGTGTCCGTCGTCGGCCGTCTGAAATTCATCGACCCATTACGGCGGGGGGCGAGCGGAAAATTTTCGTCGGCACGTTTTGTTTATTGCCGACGCGAGCGATAAGGCCCGATATCTCGCCGTCCGATCGGCGAATTTGACGGAAAGAAGAATCGTCGCTTTTAGGGTCAATTTGTACGGGCGTCGGGCATGGCCGTGCGCGCTAATGAGGCCTCCATCATCGTCCTGCTCGACGTTTGAAACGGCATTAGCTCGCCCCCGCAGCGCCGAAAGCCACTCCTCGGCAAATCAATTCGCGTTAAATTGCCGGCGCGACATTGATCGGCTACGTGCACCAATTGAGGGCCGAGCGACGAAGCCGACGAGGCCCGATACGCTTTTGTCCGCGACCGTTATCAAAAGCCGCCGACTCCATTATCTCGACGCAACGCTTGTCACCTTTGCCGCGTTTACGAGCGCCTCGGACGGACTGGGGCCGCGCACCTCTCCTCCTCGGCCAACTGCGTCGTCGTCTCGAGGAAAACGTGGCACTTGCATCGGGACAGCGTGTGCCACTTTGCCGACGACTTCCTCGTAGCCGGCCGCACGGCGGACCTCGCTGATGGTAAACATTAGCGGCAGATTGGGAAGACCTTCGCCGGACGAAATCAATGTCAAGAACGTTCGTGCGGCTAATAACGCTGGACACACGATCACATCACCCGGTATTACGCTACCAGTACGGTACCATAATTGCCGGCTATCAGCGAGGCTCCTCTCGCGATAGCCGCGCGCGCGCGCGAGCAAAAGGTGTCGGTCCGTACCAATGAAGCGAGCGCCGCCGAGGACGACGTAGAAAGAGGCACGAGACGCCGGAAGTGAACGGTTACCGAAAGGGTGCTCGTGAGACCTTCTACCCCAAAGCTCGAAGATCGAATGGCAGAGGGGGAGGAACGGAAGACGATCGGCGAGCTTTGCGAAGACCTTCAATCGCGGCCGGCCGCAAAGGCGCACAATAAACACTCCGCGCGAAGACAAATAGCAACACCGTTACATAAGATTCCGGTCCGGTCGCGGCCGGCACTGCTTCTTCTGTCACTCGCCGAAGGATATCGGCCCATTAACACTTCTTGCCATTTTTCCCGACAGCGGCGAGAAACCGCGCAGCACGAATACGACGGACAGAACCGACGTACGACGGAATCGTTCGTAGCACAGGCTCGGGATTAACTTTTTCCGGCGATTAATCACTGTTTTCCCGAAATTGACCGTCTTGATCACCTTCGAGCGCTTAATACTCACACGTCGAGCGACAGCACGTTCTGCAAGGGCTTCATGGTCGTCGACATGGAAGCGAACGAGCGTTGACACTTCGAACGTACGTCGAGCGCGTATCGCGGCCGACGATCATATCGAGACTTCGAGCGTCCGATCGTAACTAAGCGTCCGCGGCACCGGCGAGAGAGGCGCGTGCAGTAACGGGCGGCTTCGATTTATCAAGATCAAGTGAAAGGCCGAATTATCGGCCCGCGCAAGGTCTGCCGTGAAAAGCGTGCCGGCCAAAAATACAATCCCATTCAACCACCGAGTCTCGAGCACGCACTACGACGGCCTTCTCCCTGCACTGCCCGCGAACGCCTGTTACGTTCGTCCCGAGAACGCGCCTATCCTCCCGGCCTACACGCCGATCTGGAGCAATGGAAGCGGCGACGGGAGATGGGAGCGAGAAAAAGTTGGCCGGCATCCGCGAACGTCGGCAAGAACTGCGCGCATTTTGCGAGAGTCGAAGTGAGCCTCGCCGGGAGGAAGAGAGAAAGAGAGAGAAAGAGAGAGAAAGAGAGAGAGAGAGACCGAGAAAAGGTGGTACAGCCCGAAGAATGTCGTCGGTTCCAGCGTCGTGGGTATTAAGGAATTACCGTTGCGCGCAAGCTTTGTGCGAGAGGAAAAACGGTGGGGAATATACAGTCGGCGGCGGAAAGAAAATCCGGGGAAAGGGAGAGAAGCGGGCTCGTTGCGTGCGTAAGCCGTTCTCCGACTCTCGGTGCACGTGCACTCCGAGGAGAAGGACGGGTGCGCGCGCACTTTACTCTCCACGCACAGGTGGTTCGACGCCGCTGAATCGCATCGCGTTTACCTCGTCAACGAGCGAGCACACGGTGCGTGGGCGGACAGGGGACGATCGGTAGCGTGTGCGAAGAGTCGTTCGGGATCGATCGCCGCCTTCGTAATCAGTCCTCGATCGTGACTGATGATCGGGACGCCGAGTTTTCGCGCGTCAAAGGACGGAGGACGGACTGCGCTCGAGTCGACTTGCGAAATTCGACCACGGCTTGGATCTGAAAGCAGGAGGGATGAGTGGTAGGAATTGCAGACGAGAATGGACAGGGGGAGGGGGGGGGGCGATCACGAAGGGAGATAAATGTAGCGTCACGTAGATCATAGAGGTATCGCAGAGATATGGTAGAGGAATCGTAGAGCCATCATACAGACATCGTCTGGTCGCGAAGAAGCAAAATATACGCAGGAATCGAGAATTATAGGGCCGTAAAGATGGAAAATTATAGGAGAATCGATGGAGGAGCTGACGAGGACGAGTTATGTATAGACGCCGGGAAAAATTGCCCCGGAGGCGCGGAGAGGCGTCAAAGACGCGTCGGTGAATGTAGACACGGCGAACCTACAAATTGCAGTCGGGCCTCTACGAGGAGCAAGGTCAGCTGTTTTCCATCAGAATGAATGCGTCGGACCCGCTAGAACATATCGGTTCTTTCACAGACAAGCCCAATTAGCGGCGACGACTACTCCCATTGAACATCTGTCCCTCCTCGCCAGTGTCTTTGTCTTCCGTTCCATTCGCTCAGTTCGTTCAGTTCGTTTGCTCCCGGTCTACTCCCCCATTCTAGCGTTATGGCTCGCGGCTTTATATTTTCCTATCACTGTACGCCGGGCCTCGC
Organism: Anoplius nigerrimus; assembly: GCA_914767735.1. NCBI lineage: Eukaryota > Metazoa > Arthropoda > Insecta > Hymenoptera > Pompilidae > Anoplius > Anoplius nigerrimus. The sequence continues at coordinate 10,201,856 of OU612088.1, read as the reverse complement.
CTATCGAACGCCATGACGAAATCATACATAAATTATCCCCTTCTCGCCCTGCCGGCGGACAATCCCATTTCTTCCCGACTACAACAAATACCGCCGTCCATTCCTGATTTATCGTACCGTTGCACTCGCCTACTGGCCGTACACGGTCTATCGAATCAACGCTCATCTTCAGCTACGCGCATAGCTGCCTCGCAGACAAACGAAAGTGGATACGACGCGTTCAACCCGAGAAAATGTAATTTAACAGCGATCGCCGCCGTCATTTATCGGCTGGCGGGGTCTTTGAACTCGGCGCTCTTTCAAGGGAGCGGGTTGGATGACTACTCTGGTTATTGCGTTGCATCACGGGGGATGGTTCGAGGAATGGATAATTTCTTTTTCTTTCCTCTGGAACCCTGACGGCGATAATGTCCGCGACCCGCGACGATCCGTCGAGCTTTGCGAATCGCGACACTCGTTCTCGCCGGCTGATAAGGCTTTCTGTCGAAATCATTGTAAACGGCTGATCGCAATCTCGGCCGATTTATCATCGGCGCGATCGCAGACCGCACGCTTTGAGTAGCGTGGCACACGTGTTTTCGACCGGCTACGCTTTCGACGGTTTCGAGTTCGCAGAGGCAACAGCGAGACGTACGTACGAGATTTATCTCGAAAGCCGGGTAATATGTTTGACAGTGATAGGAGTGATGTCTAGGAATACACATTAGATAGCGTGTCTCAGAACATGTATTCAAAGCTTTCTTGCATGCTATCTATATGGCACGCATACATGAACGTGCAGTGTATGAATCTCATAGAACTTTGTACATTCTCTATATGTTTCTGTGGCTGTAAGCAAAAATATGCGAATTATCATGAACTGAACGTGTTGAATACGGTTGTTAGGTATTTTTAATGGGTATCAATGATCGCTTGTTGAATGACAACCTATTTGAGTTTGCCGCCAAACCTTTACAATCTTTAATATTGCCAGAGCAACTAGGTAGAACAGATTCTGTGTTTCTGTAGACTAAGTTGACAGCGATAATACATACTCCCCTTTGGAACATATGCCTCACTTACAAAACAATTCACGACAATATCATGTGCAATATGTTATGAAGTACAATGGTCTAAGCTCCACAGTTACAATCAAGACAATGCATGACAAATGTTACAATCGCTCTGTACACTTTATAATCATTAAGTCAGGCTTTATGGACAAACACTGAGGTGTTATAATGACAAAGCAGAAAAACATGAGGAGCAATATTGATGCCAGTTGAATTAGGCTTTGTCATACCTTGTTAAAGCGCTGGGCAATTCGACCTTGACAGGTAGCCTTAGCTTATGCATCTTATTTTATACGTATAACGCACTACTGTGTGTCATTAAAGTCTCGCTACTCGATACGTGCTAAAGAAGCGTGCGGGCTACATGGAGATATAGGTACGATGTAAGAGAAACATAACCAACAAATGTACGGATCGGACTTTCCATATGAGGCACTTTCCAACATGAGAGCAATAGATAGACAAGGCACATTTATCAAAACAAACACGGAATAACTAACCAAACTATACGGGGAAGAGTTCAAATTGAATTTACATGTACACTGGGCGATAAACGACTCTTCCGAGGGCCGCGATCTTTGAAGGCTGGTTTGAAACTAGATCTATGACGCAAACTCATATCACAGATCACTCTGTCATTTCGACGACCGGCTGTTCGACGTTCGCATCACTGCCCCGCACACAGCTCGCCGTACTCATATCTCACACACGACACGAACTGTATTTTGCACATCAGACAAAAATGACACATAAAAAAAAATAAAGATGGCGTCAGTCCTGCTGATCGCGGAATATGCGGGTAGCGAGAAAAGTACGTGGAAAATCGTCGAGTGTGTTCGACAGCCGACCGACTGCGCGTGTATGCCCGACGCTTCTCGACGAGAGAGAAATATTCTTTAAGGCGTCATACGCACCGTCGCGACGCGAGTACTGTCAGTCGAATTCGGTTTCGATACCGACGGTCGCTAACTGGCCCGTTTTACCGGCCGATAAGTTAAAAGGCGGTGACTTTGAATGGGCCCGGGGAAATACCTCTAGAGAGGTTACGTGCAACAGTAATTATGTGATCTGATCCGATGCCCGGGAAAGATAACGTTCTCACGTACACTGAGTTTGCACGATACACTCTTTGCATCTCATTTGAAGATTCCGGATATAAATAAAGTTACGGCACGAACGGAACACGTATGGTCCTTGAAACGTTTTGGTGAATTGTCCCGATGCAGACAGTGATCATTTTTGTTGTTGCCGCTGAGCGTTCCTCGTAACTTCATTACAAATGCAATGTACAAGCGCTACGAAACAGATGGACGGAAGTATAAAGCTCAATGGATGTATTGAAATGCGTTTATTATACTTTATGGTTGAATGAGGTACAGAAATAATAAATGTTAACGATCATCCTAAGGTTCTATGTATCCGACGCACCTGGACGCCAACGCATGAACACAGCTATGGACACGTAGACACCACTAAAATGTACGACAATTATGAAGATGATACCGGATTGCGGAACGTCACAGACCTGCACCTTAAAGAACAATTCTTCGATGCGTCGAAGAGTGAGGAGAGAGAAAGAGACCGGAAAAGTATGACTAACAGGATGACGATGTACATGGAGGTCAGCGACTAAAAGCATCAAGCCCTAATATCCGGAGGTAACGATATAATGAATGTAGGGCTTAGTCTTGTCGACATAAGAACAGGGGATGATATAGTTAGAGAGAGAATGAAAGAAACAGAGAGGGAAAGAGAGAAAAAGGAGGGGGAGAAAACACAGAGACGCAGTCAAAAGTATGATCAGACAAAAAATAACAAAAGGGTACAAATATATATATATATATCTATGGTAAACGTGTAAGCGTCGTTCATGACAAAGCGCAGCTTTTAATCGTGAGCTTACCTAAGCAACGCTTTCCTCCAGCAGTAATCCGTCTCGATAACGAGCAGCTGTAATTTCATCATATACGTCGACGTTGCCCAAGGCATATAATGTTTCGTGGTGCGATTAGCCGCTGGGGCCGCAGAACGCGCCGTACGCCGTGCACAAGAAGAAGACTGGTTAGTGTCCCTCCTCGCGGCCTCGGTGCGCGCGTATCCCTCCGTTATTCGGGGCACGGTTACTCCTCGGACGACCTAATTCACAAAGCCCAATTGCCTATCGATCAATCAGGGACAAACAAGGAGGCGCACTGTGTGACACGAGCTCGCAGTGAGAGAAAGACCAAACCGAAAAGCCCTTTGACAGCCAGCTGCTCCGCAATACGGATATGCTTCCCCATTCACGGTACTCGGCCTCACGATACGTCAGACATCCCTCACGTCGCTGGTGATCACGATTCATCCACTTTTGTCACCTTCTCATATCAACGTGATTCCTAACGACGACCACAACGAAGACGATGACAACGACGACGACGACGACGACAATGACGACGACGACGACGACAACGACGACGATGATGACGACAATGATGAAGGCGGCAGCGGCGGCGACGGCGGCGGCAGCGATACTGTTAAGCTCCGTTCCTCGATGCGTCCTCCATGGGCGTACGTTCCGGAAACAGTCCCGACGACGGTCACATCCCGCTTTGCCGCAGCGGAATTCGGGCAGTGACAGGAAAGGGAGCGCAGCCTACGTGAGATCTCCATTGGGGAGAGAGCTCGGCGGTACGCTGTGCGGAGGAGGCGTTTTGGACGTCGAGGGCGCAAGCGCTGCCTCATGGATCGGACCTCCTGTCGTCACGGACGCTGGACGGCTGACTCTCGGCTACCACTGACGTCACGCACGCCTACCGTTCCGCGGGGTGAGCGTCGGAGAGGGGGAGGGATTTCGTTCAGAGAAGGTTCAAGCCCATCCAAGCCCACCCCGCTGCCGCACGATGAGTAACGCAGCTCCCGCTTCAGGGTACACACGCGCGCAGTAACACGCTCGCAATCAGATCCGAACGGGATATTTGAAAGAAAGGAGCGAGCGGGGCTTGAGGATCGATCGCTTCGCGCCGCCGACAGGGGTGACGGTCGTTGTCGTCGTTCTTGTTTCTTCGCTCATGATTTTTTATGCGCTTGATATTTGACGCGGCGGGTCCGTGTGTCGCTGGAGTTGTCTTCGATGGATGTCAAATGTCACGGGTTCGTAAAGGACAAAGGCAGTAGCGGAATGTTCTTTTAGCTTGGGCGGTTATATGTCCTGACTTTGTGTAACGGCTGGGTTGACCATGTATTTTTCCTTCGTTTCCTATATACCTTTCTTTCTGAGAGGTGTCACGTTACGTTATTGAAGCATTTTATGCACAAATCAGAGGGTTAATAATATTGATTTAATTCTTTTTAGCTATTTTTAAGTGAAGTTCCGTAGAAATGATGATACTGACGTATTAAAGTGCATGTATTCTCCCTACTGTGTGAAGAATAACTGAAGATTCCTTAATGTCATATGTCGTCATCGATTCGTGTCAAGATTCTTTTGACACATCGTGATGTGCTGAGATTCTCATGAGCACTGTAGGCATTTGTAGTGCTGAGTTTCGTTCACTGTGTGTCTGTACCTCAGAAAGTGTTATGGCGATAATTTTATTGTTGACGTTTGCATTTAGATTTTTGTATTTGCATGAGAGTTACTTTAAATAACATTTCCATCAGCACCCAAACCTTTCCCGTACATTCAGCCACGTAAAGCTGCTCTCCGATTGGTAATACCAGCTGAAGGCACGGCAAACACAATTTGTTCTAGAAAGTTCCAGCCAATGGCATAACCTGCCTCACGTATCTGTGAGATTGAAGTGTATCTCTCTTATTTTAACCTTTCATCCGCAATCTGAAGACCTTCAAGTAAACACAATAACAGCACAAGAAGTAAAGCGCGAAGACCGCATATTCAGTCATTTTCACGTTGTTCAATATATAAATAGATACGTAAATAATGGTAAGTTTCGTGAAATAAAGAAATTCTTTTTATAAATCTTCATTGGTATCTCAATCTATTTTGATAACCTCGAATGCTTACACACTAGACATTTTCATTCCCAGGATGTGTTTTTGATGATCAGGCGAAAAAAGACGACAATATTCACGGATTGTCAAGAAAACGCTACGGTATTAGAGTTAAAGAAAATAATAGAAGGTGAGTGGCCATTAATGACGAGCAAAATAGAATGGTGATTTATTATACCTGCTGACATTAAATCATAACAATAGTTTAAGACGTGTATAATTTTACCACAATAGTATTAAATTTTTAAACATTTGAAGTTTTAATATTTTATATATGTATATTTATACTTAATATACAGAATTAATTAATAAGGATATGTAATAAAATGACAGGTACTATGTGATTGTGACAAGGTCGATCCTCATGACAAACCATTCTGTTGCGACGATAGATCTTGGAACCAGCAACCACATAGCATCTTTATAAACATGGCCAACAGTTTTATTTACATGCATTGAAAATCATAGGTATATTGAAAATACCTCCTGAGAATCAGGAATTGTATAACAAGGACAATTTCGTAATGGCTGACAGAAAATTGCTTGCTGATTATGGATTGACCCCTGCAACAGCCAAAGCACAATGTCCAGCGTTGGTTGGACTGGCGGTGCGTCAAGAAAACGGTCTATTTGAGCCTTTGGAAATGACACCATTTACTATACCACCTAAACTTCCTGACGTTATGAAATCGCAGGAAGCGAATGGCGAAGAGCAATCACCCTGAAATATTATAAACATTTATCAACTAATTGACAAAGTATTGCGCCCGATACATCTTTGTAATCGTCGGAATATGTACAAGTTTATACAAGTATTCAAAATGTTTCGAAATTTGTTTGATTCTTTAGTCAGAATATAAGGTGTTAACATTACATCTTCAGTTTTTTCACTCTTGTTTTTCTGAATGGTAATAGCGCAAGTGCTCTTTTGGGCTTGTATGCTTGACTGAAGATAATAATAAAGTTAAATATTATGTTCCCCACTATGTGCAGTAATCAAATTTTCTATTTACATATGAATTTCTGAGAAACTGCATGATTATGATACTTCAGCAACAACAACACAAAACTGAAAATACCACAATTATTTACTTTTAATTTATGACTGTTTGTTATTTGTAATTTGCAGTATGCGTTTTATGAGAATTCGACTTTTTTTATTTGTTCCGCGAACATTGTATTAATTTTATTTATATTTTTCAGGTTCAAAATCCTTTTTTTACTTACTATAGCATCTATACATAAAACAAAGTCTTAAATTTTATATACTGCGTACAATAACGTAATGACTTAATATATACATTGAAGTAATACATATCGTAGATGATGTATAATTGTAAGCTTTGCATTAATAACATAGAAAATGTGATAAATTATGAATAATGTATGTATTTGTACCAGGTTCTTTACATTCTGACATTCTTTCACGACGTAGTACCCTGCACATTGCTCATTCATTTATCTACACTCCATTTTAAGTGCTAGCAACTTTAGTATATTTTTACGTTTAATCACGAAAGTAGTAATGCATTATACAAATATATATGTAATCGTGTATCGCACAAGAGCATCATTGTGTAGTTGAATAACTGAAAGCTTGTATAACAATTTTATTTGGTCTGGTTGTTTTCTCTTATACTTATTTCTTATGCTGTTATCGTTGTATAATCTTTATTGTTATAATCGGGTAATAATTAGGTATGTTATAGATAAAGGAGAATAGAAATAGTGTAAAGGAGAATTTTATATTATTGCTAACGGATCATAATTTTTGGAATTTTAATTTGACAAAGGTAAAACACTAATTCTAAGATATAAGAAATTGCATACATTACGTGTACTTTCTTATTTAAATTTATATATGCTATACGTGCGAGAGTGAGTGACGGGCCATGGTTGAGTGAACGGGCGTATGTGTGTGACAACGAGGAATAGAATAACAAAAGGAGGCGATAAGAAGGTGGGATGCGGAAGGACAGGTAGAGTCGAAAACAGTCAGTCGTATTTTTTGTATATATCTATTCAGTACACCACTATGTCACTCTGATAATATAGGTTTTGAAATCATCAAAACGATATCATACATACATTGTAATAAAATAGTTATTACTAAACAGAAGTCCATTCCGATCATCATATAAGATCACCCTAGAAAAACTACAAGAACAAAAAAATGTATTTTATACATATGTATTCTTTACATTTTAATAGTAAGCCATTGTTTGAATAAAATAACGACATAATATGCATGACAATTCTTTATTGAATAACAATAAACAAAAGCTACTTGCTTATTAACTAATGTTTTTTACCATATTGGACGAAAAAGCAAGAATATTCTTTTGATACAGTGCAGTAGATTGTGTTGGTTGATTTTGTTACATCTGTGCAATAATCTACTGTATAATAAATTATTACAAATTTTGTACATATTAAATTCATGAATGTTGCATGATAAATACTTCAGTCTAGTAAAGGGTGTCCCAAAATTAACGCAAGATTTGAATTTGCTGCCATTTGTGCAGTGAAGTGTTGGCAACCCTGAAAAAAAGCAATTTGACAGCTAACAGTATAGGGTTATTAAAAATGGAGCGTTACACGATAGAACAACGTGTCTTCATTATTAAAGAATATTTCAAAAATAGTGAAAGCTTGGCGGCTGCAGTTCGAAAATTTCATACAAAATATGGTCGGAATAGTGTTTTAACTTCGTCAACTGTGAAGAGATTAATTGAAAAATTCATGGAGACTGGATCCGTTGGAGACGCCAAACACACTGGTCGTCCAAAAACAAGCCGTTCAAATGTGAATATCGAAGCAGTGCGTGAGAGTGTTGCTGACAATCCAGGAACCTCAATTCGACGTCGTGGGCAAGAATTGCAAATTTCAAGAACCTCTCTACAGCGTATACTCACCAAAGATCTGTGTCTTCATGCTTACAAAATTCAATTAACACAACAATTGAAGCCTAATGACCATGCACAGAGAAGAGAGTTCGTTGAATGGATTATTGAACATCAACAAATGGACCCTGATTTTTCGAGCAAAATCATCCTAAGCGGTGAAGCACATTTTCATCTTGATGGCTTTGTCAATCGCCAAAATTGCCGCATTTGGGGTTCGGAGAACCCATATGTGATTGTCGAAAAACAAATGCACCCACAACGCGTGACTGTATGGTGTGGATTTTGGGCTGGAGGCATAATTGGGCCATATGTTTTTGAAAATGATGCTGGTCAAGCAGTGACTGTTACTGGTGCTCGATATCGCGACATGATTACACAGTTCTTTCTGCCAAAATTGGATGATATTGATGTGTCCAATATGTGGTTTCAACAAGACGGTGCCACATGTCATACAGCCCGTGAAACAATTCAATTACTGCATGAGACATTTCCAGGTCGTGTACTCTCTCGTTTCGGTGATCAAAATTGGCCTCCTAGATCGTGTGATTTAACACCATTAGACTTCTTTTTATGGGGTTATTTGAAATCACAAGTCTATGTCAACAAGCCCACAACCACCCGTGCATTAAAGGAGGAGATTCAACGCTGCATCAACGAAATTCAGCCACATTTATGCAGAATGGTCATGGAAAATTTCGACAAAAGAGTGCGCATGTGCATGCAAAGCCGTGGAGGCCATTTGTCCGATGTGTTATTCCATACATAACCCTATCCTATGTACTTTATGAGTCAATAAAAATATAACTATTAAAAGACTAAAAACGGCATTTTCTATTTAATTCAAATCTTGCGTTAATTTTGGGACACCCTTTATAATACATGGTGTTAACTGTTAACACATTTAAGTTCAAGCATTTCATTGACAAAGTCTTGGTATATTACCTTCTTTCCAGGAACATAATGACCACCTTCATGTGTTACAATCTTCTTATTTACAAATAACTCAGTAACGTCTTTTGCCAGTTCTATGGATAAAGGTATCATGAATCTGTTTATCAGTTCAAACAGACAGTGAAAAAAAGTAATTTGAATTTTTCTTATATCTTACCCATAGGTATAACTTGGTCCGTTTCTCCATATACGTGTAAAGATGGTATGTTGATTCTTTCACTGTAGTATATTGCATGTGGAGCGCATAATGATTTAAAACCAGATATTATGATGGCAAAATCAAATTTTACCCTTAACACTGTAAAATAAAATCATATTGTTAATGTATGTCAATTAGAACATTAAAACGTATTAAATTGTAAGTTTGATGTCTCACAATTCTTCTCCTGCATGGCACATAATATAACTGTAAATGCTGCACCCTGTGAAAAGCCCAGTATACCATCAAATGGTCCAAATTCTCTGAATGCTGTTTCAATAACATTCAAACTTTCCTGAAAACCTACAGAAAGATCACTGGGCACAGTTGCCTTGAAAGTGTGATCTTCTGTGTTGAACCACCATCCAAAACCTGACAATATAATTTATATACAATATACTACTACAAGAATTTATTTAATATGTCAGGATCTTGAATTTATATACTAGACCCTGTATTTTTATTTAACTTAGACAGTATACGTAACGTTACCATTCGTATCTATGTCCAAACCGTTCGATCCTTTCTGTTTCGGAACTTCGAATGGCGCATTGACAAATGTAAAGTCCAACTCCTTTTTGAAGCATTTCCTCAAGGCTCCTAATTTGGCTTTAAATATTTCACCCGATTGAGCATATCCATGGATAGCTAAAATCTGAAAATCACTATTTTCGATAATATGTACTCATGCAAAAAAAAACATCGGATACAAAAAAACATATGATATTAGAAAAGGTTCACTAATCTCGGGTTCCCGTCTTACCCGTAACTTATTTGGCGACTGCATCGTAACTATCATATGTCATACCATTCAAGTGAGAAATTCACATTCATAAACTTAATAGCTATATTGGCTAATTGACATAATACGATGTATCACGTTGGATAGAGATATTAACGAGTTTACAAATCTCTAAAGGAATGTGCCAGATTAACACGAGGTTTATATGTGTCACATGTTTCTTTATGACCCTGGTCTTGAAAGTTGATGACATTTTCCTTTAAATTGAATGCTTAATTAGTTAATATTCTTTATAAACATCAAAGCATTGTATTGTATTAAGTTTCCAATATTCAAATGCATAATTTTGCACATCTTTTAAAAAATCGTGCATGTCAAATATTAGTACGTAAAAGACGGTCCTGCTTTGTTTGAAAGAGGAATAGAAGAGGAATATATAGGCAAATGAGTAAAGCGCCGCATGTATCGACTTTTCGTACTACAGATTTGGTCGATAAACGTAGCAGAGCAAAAAACGGGTAAAGGTAAAGAAAGACGCGTTCCTCACCGATTCGCATCAAACTTCGTGTAATGGTCAATTTTTGCATAAAAATAAGGTCTGTAAAAGCAAAAAAGGCCGCTCGCGTCTAATTAAAAAGTTATTAAACGTTAAATTTTATTATAAAACCTGCCTTACCGGCAGCGCGAACGCTATCTGCGCACGCGCACTGACGTGTGCGCATGCGCACGGACAAGTTTGCAGGTAGAGTGCGCGTATTTGAAATGAAATAACATTGAATTGGCGAAGGCTAGGTGTGGGCAAGGCTTCCCTTCCAGAATATTTGAGGGTTTTCAATCAAAAAATGGGTTGAGAGTTGGTTTAGGTCTATATTTCTTTCAGCCAAATCTCACTTTTCATTTTATTTCTACGGCTAGGTGCGGGCAAGGCTTCCCTTACATAATATTTAAGGGTTTCCAATCAAAAAATGGGTTGAGAGTTGGTTTAGGTCTATATTTCTTTCAGCCAAATCTTAGTTTTCGTTTTATTTCTATGGCTAGGTGTGGGCAAGGCTTCCCTTTCATAATGTTTAAGGGTTTTCAATCAAACAATGGTTTGAGAGTTGGTTTAGGTCTAGATTTCTTTCAGCCAAATCTTACTTTTCGTTTTATTTCTATGGCTAGGTGTGGGCAAGGCTTCCCTTTCATAATGTTTAAGGGTTTTCAATCAAACAATGGTTTGAGAGTTGGTTTAGGTCTAGATTTCTTTCAGCCAAATCTTACTTTTCGTTTTATTTCTATGGCTAGGTGTGGGCAAGGCTTCCCTTTCATAATGTTTAAGATTTTTCAATTAAACAATGGTTTGAGAGTAGGTTCGGGTTATATTTTAATAGCAAAAGTGCAGCAACATAATTTCTATCGACAAAAGCACTACAAAAGGGAAGCCTAGCCTACACCCAGCCCTTAAATAATACAAAAACCAAGATTTGGCTGAAAGAAATCTAGACCTAAACCAACTCTCAAACCATTTTTTTATTGAAAACCCTTAAATATTATGAAGGGGAAGCCTTGCCCACACCTAGCCTTCGCCAATTCAATATTATTTCATTTCAAATACGCGCACTTTACCTGCCAACTTGTCCGTGCGCATGCGCAGACGTCGGAGCGCATGCGCAAACATCAGTGCGCATGCGCAGGTGTCGTTCGTGCTGTCGATAAGGCAGGTATTATAACTAAACTTTAACGCTTAATAACTTTTTAATTAGACGCGAGCGGCCTTTTTTGCTTTTACAGATCTTATTTTTATGCAAAAATTGATGTTTCTGCAAAGTTTCATGCAAATCGGTGAGGAACGCGTCTTTCTTTACCTTTACCCAAAAAACGTATTCACGTAGACTAAAAAATGTTTGGCATCCAAATTCAATTTTCATTTCTGTTAGTAGACTTTATTAAATAAAGTCACTAAAGTCAAGGATGTACTGTGAAACATTTCTTCTTTTATTTTGCTGAGTCATATTCAATTTTCGAAGTAATATACACTATCTTGTACATATTTTTGAACACATTTGCATGAATATAAAGCACCAGTAAAGCGATCAAAGATGATACAGACGCAACATTATTCATACATAAATTTGTTGGTAGAACAAAACATTCTCTGTTATTCCAATTAGACAGACCTATTAATGCAATGTGATGTTGACAATGCATAAAACATAACAGATTCTTCCATTTCACTTATAGTATTATGTATAAAATAAATGTAAACATAAACTAATTTGTCACAGTTGTTCATTATAAGTAAATATTTTCAGGCAGTTAAATATCGCTGAGGTCGACAGCCTCCACTTGAGACGTGATTTCTTCATCGTTTTGTGCATTTGTGTTAATCGGCGTATTTATCGTTCTAGGAATTTCGAGTTTTGACCATGAACCAGGTTCAGCTTTTTTTAATTTGATTTCCACTTTGCTAGGAAGCATGTTTACACTACATTGTGAAACATTAACAACCTAGAAAAAGCATGTTAACACATCATTATTTGTAGTTTCGTATGATTTGCTGGCCTTTGAATACGCCTTGACAATTTTATTTGCCTACTCACCCCTCTTAATTCAATGTCAAGGTTGTACCTCGAATTTTCTTCGACAAAATATAAAGACACAGTAAGGCGTACTGGATTCAATTTGATTGATGATTGGTCAGGTTGATATTTTTTGGCATAGATAGAAACTACTACAAATGAACCGGTTTGATGCCAGTCCATTCTACAAGAAATCTTTTTATTCCTATTCTAGAAGCAGAAAAAAAAGGGTTATTAGACCTAGGCACTTTTATTAACTTCCTTCAATTCACTCTTACCTTTCCCAACCAAACGTGAGTTTCTTGAGTACATCCAGGTTGATTCAAGAAAGCAGAAAAGTCAGTTGTTTTCTTCTTACAACAAGACCAATATTTTATACCCTCGTGAAAGATAGGTTCTCCTGGATGATAGTGACAAACTTCATCATTAGATGCAGGTCCAGCATACGAAGCTTTACATGAATTGTTTTTACAACTTTCTCCAATAGCAATTGTGTTGTCGTTTGGCTTTTTTTCTACAGACATAACTAATTCTTTTATTTGCTCTAATAAAGTAGGTGATATAGTTGGGGTTAATACTACTTGTGGAGAGTCAAAGGATGGTCTCTCTAATGGAGGAACAATATTTAAGGGTTTCGCAGTCACTTCAACCACTTCATCGGTTTTGGTTTTATCAACCACAGGCTTTTCGGGCTCTGGCGGTTTCTCATTTGAATGTTGGGATCTCGTGCAACCCTTTATATTTAGAAATTCTGTGAAATCCGTACATTTTTTATTACAACAGGACCAGCCTTTGTAAGCGTCATGGAACACAGGTTGTCCCGGGTGATGAACACAATCATCTGCAGAAAATACCATTCATCATTAGAAAGAGGTTAAGACATGATAACAATGTAAAACCATGTCAGCATCAATCTTTAAATTACAAAACTTTAAATTGCAAATGTAGAGATGAATACTGGCTTACCGTTTTTATTATTGTTCGGATCAAACTTTTGCCCGCAACCGCGATTGTAGCAATGCAGCAAAACTTTGCCGTCCGACATCCTTTTTTATTATAAATAGAAATTAGTGCGTTCAAGTTTAATCTTGACCACTTGGCCTTCAATGAAATTCTTTCGTGAAACGACGAATCTGTGGTTTAGTGACCTACTAACCAGCTGTGTCGGTTTCGCAAAAGTTCTAGCATGTTCGCGAGTGATTCAAAACATCTCGATCCTAAGCAATTCTGCACGAGGCGGCCGGAAGTGATACGAATCGATTATTTATACATACACACTGTGCGCACTGTAGTACCTCTGCTACAGTTTACAAAATTCTGACTCACGTCGATTCTTTGGAGAAAGATTAACAGAGATTATTCGGAATGGCGCTATTTTCGATAGCTACGAGGACAGTGTTCTTTCGATCTGATACCTCTATCGTTTAGTGAATTGTGATATGACGGTTCAAACCAGTTTCCTTAAGCGTAATCTGTGCAGGTACGGTCATGATTACGAATTGAGCAATTAATGAGTGTACACACTCAGTATGAAGACACTAGGCATTTCGCTAATTTTCTACTGTACCATTGCTTATATACATCAAACGTGTGAGTTGACAATAAGCAAAAATTCACTTACACAATCTCTGTGATTTATTTTTCCGTTTTAACGAAACGCACGATCTTTTTTCAGATGGAATTCAAAGAAATCTAAAGTATTATGAAACACTTCATGCCTCTCACTTTCAACATAAGGTCGTGAAACGTGGTGTTCAGCACAGTAATCATCCTTACAATAAAATAAAAGAAGTCGAATTCTATTCGCATGGACGGTATGAAACACTATTTTAGACTTTTATGTAAATCAATTAAAACATTCCTCTATTTTTTTTTATTTCAACTATGTATATTGCTCCGCAGTCACTTTCGTCTAATCTTAACACCCAGAAGAGAAGTTATACATTCCAATTTTAAAGCATATGAAATTAATGGAGATGGAAAGGAGAAGACAATTCACCTGGGTAAATAAAATATCAATGAACATTATTTATGTCTGAGGTATCCTATAAGTATTTATGCCCTTTAGATCATGAAAGCTTTTATCATGGACGTGTATTTGGTGAGATTGATTCTCATGTCCAAATACACATGGACCAAGGAATTTTAACAGGTAGTATTGTAGTTCCAGATGAGACTTTTCACATTGAGGTAAGAAAAACACAAATTTTACATATAACATTTTTCTACACTGTTATTAAGTACTGTATAGAATATAGAAATAAACAATTTCTATTTTAGCCATCATGGAGACATCTGCCCCATTTGGATAATGAGACAATGATTATCTATAAATCCTCAGATGTAAGATTCAGCTGGGAACATTTTCAGGGTGGGGAAGGTCATACACATGGTGTGCCAAAAACTTGTGGATATGTAAAACAAGATTTAGGTAATTTACTATAACGTTTCAATATTGAGAAATTATGTATTTCTGCTTATAATATATCTTGCATGTTATAGAACTTCCAGAAGATGATGACAGTGATTATGATAACGATGATGAAATTATCATAGAAGAGCCTGATCTGACAACAAATGAACATAGTAGAACAAAGAGGCAGGCTGAAACCTATGAATACACTCCCACGAAAACTCGCTGCCCATTACTGCTTGTTGCAGACTATCGATTTTATCAAGAAATGGGTGCCAGTAGCACTAAAACTACAATTAATTATTTGGTACATATTTTTAACGTCGATGAAAAGTGAATGTTTGTGTCACAATAATTGTATTGTACGATTATCATTACAGATCAGTTTAATTGATCGCGTGCACAAAATTTACAACGATACGATGTGGCAAGAACGACAAGAGCAGGATGGTTTCAAAGGAATGGGATTCGTTATTAAAAAGATTGTAGTACACAGTGAACCAACACGTGTTAGAGGCGGCGAAACCCATTATAATATGGTTCGCGAAAAATGGGATGTCCGAACATTATTAGAGGTATAAATTAAAATTAGTGCAATTGAAAAATAATAGTATTGAACGTACAATATTATTACAGGTATTCAGCCGAGAATATAGTCACAAGGATTTTTGCTTGGCTCACTTGTTCACTGATCTCAAATTTGAAGGCGGTATTCTGGGTTTAGCGTACGTTGGTTCACCTCGAAGAAATTCAGTAGGTGGTATCTGTACACCAGGTAAGTTTCATATAAAAGGTTTAATAACATTTGTGGCATGACAAAACTTACCCGGTTAATATTCTGTAGAATACTTCAAGAATGGATACACTCTGTATCTTAACTCGGGATTGAGCTCAAGTAGAAATCATTACGGGCAGAGAGTGATCACAAGGGAAGCTGATCTCGTCACAGCTCACGAATTTGGTCATAATTGGGGTTCAGAGCACGATCCTGATATTACGGTAACTATTTCCTTGCGACATGTAGATAATTGTTAATTGTGTACATTGGAATAGTGAAATTTCACAAATAGTGCTCTTCTAGGAATGTAGTCCAAGTGCCAGTCAAGGTGGATCATATTTGATGTATACATACAGCGTTAGTGGGTACGATGTAAATAATAAGGTAATATATATATTACTATTCTACTGTTTTTCTGAAACGAAGTGCATGTGCAACATCGAAAGTCTATCATGAATTCTGTTACATAGCGTTTCTCGCCATGCAGTCTGAGGTCCATCAGAAAAGTTTTACAAGCCAAATCTGGTCGTTGTTTCTCGGAACCGGAAGAATCTTTCTGCGGCAATTTGAGAGTGGAAGGGGACGAGGAATGTGACGCAGGACTTCTAGGAACCGAAGACAATGACGCGTGCTGTGATAAAAATTGCAAGCTGCGTCGTAGCCAGGGAGCAGTTTGCAGGTACTATGGACGACAATCCTACAACAAGTGTATCCAATCTAATTATTTAGATAATTCAACGTCTCTTATACACCTATTATTTATCCTTGCAGTGACAAAAATTCACCTTGTTGCCAAGGCTGTGCGTATATGCCCCTAGGTGTAAAATGTCGTGACGCTCAATATGCAACTTGCGAACAAGAATCTCGTTGCACCGGAGCATCCAGTGAATGTCCTAGGTCTCCACCTATGAAAGATGGAACCGGATGTCTCGAGCGAGGTCAATGCCGTCTTGGCAAATGCGTGCCGTATTGCGAAACACAGGGTCTACAAAGTTGCATGTGCGACACTAGTAAGTTGATTTGGTTTAAACATTTATATAAAGGCATGAATGTTTTATGATTTTTCCTATAGTGAATCATGAATCTATTAAATACTTTCGTATGTTACAGTTGGTGATGCATGCAAAAGGTGCTGCCGCATGAGTCTGAATGAAACTTGCTTTCCCATTGATCCACAAGATATTTTACCTGACGGTACCCCATGTATTCAGGGATTTTGTAACAAGGTATTCTCCAATTTTGCATTTAAGAAATTATGCCTAATTTTTTTATGATGTCTGTGTAACACAAACTTATTTATATTTAGGGTATATGCGAGAAAACAATTCAAGATGTGGTAGAACGTTTTTGGGATATCATAGAGGACATAAATATTAACAAAGTTATGCGTTTCTTAAAAGATAATATAGTAGGTGCTGTGATAATAATCACTGCCATCGTCTGGATCCCTACCAGTTGCGTTATAAGTTACATTGACCATCGACACGTTAAAGAAAGTGAAAAAAAGTGGCGATGGAAGCATACGGATGAACTTATTCATCCTGATGAACAAAGACAATTCATTTATATAGGAGGTCATCGCCAAAGGATACATTTACAGTGACATTTATGCTATTTACATACTACAACATTCCAAAACGACCTGAGTTACCATCAAAAGTATTATAGTACTTAATTCATTCAATTTCTAGTCATGTTAAGTTATATTTTCTACACATCTATCCCGTATTCCATACCATTGTCTGTTTATGCGTGATAACAATATGTACTTTACATATAAAGGACACGTTACTTATAATGTATATCAGAAGAAGTTACATTACAATATTGTTTTATATATACTCATATGTATACAGGGTCTTCCACTTAACGTGCAAGCGCTCAATCTAGTGAAAACGCTAACTTGGCAACAGCGCTAGACTCGATACGCGCGCCGCCGGGGACAGTGGCTGAAAGTATAACTTCTGTTGAGCACGTGCTCACCCCGTCATTCTGACTTCGGGTCCCTCCGGCGAAATTCGGGCGAAATCGGGAAGGGGCAACTTTGTATGATATGTCAAACGCGATCGGAGAAGCGAAACACGAGATTTCGACGGCCACGCGTATTCTCGCCAGATCGCAACCAAATGTTCGCTCATGCTTCGAGCCCGAATTCAGTCTTCCAAAATCGTCGAAGACCGATTTCGTTCAAACTTTGTGCGTCCGTAGAAGCGTACACGGATTATCCATTCTGATAGTTTATTTGTCCCGCAAAAGCTTAGGAAAGAAGAAAATGTAAATCAAATTTTATTTTTTCTGAACACATTTACAGCAATAACTGGTTGACGAATTAAGATATCGGGACGATTCTGATTGCAAAACGTCATAAAAATATTACGCTTAATTTCATCATACTAAATAAATGGAAAAAGTCAATGTTACAATGTAGCCTTATATAAAAAAAGATTGACAATCATCTCAAGAGTGTCGGTAGCACCGGGCCAGTGTGTCAGTCTGGTACGGCGGAGAAAACTTTTCGTTCGGGTTCGAATCCTCTTGGGTGCATTTTTTTTTCATAATTTTTTCCTCTCTTTGTGCAACAATAATTAACATTTATTGTCACTTTTGACCGTCTTATTTATCTATACCCTCATACTGGATACTACAACTTTTCTTTGTAATATGTTTTGGTACTTGGAAAAATCATAAATATTTCATTTGAGGGAAAAAGGGAAGACCACGTCTAATTACCGTGGGTTGAAGGTTTTTTTTATTTATTAGGCGATACGCAAAATTGTGCCCGTCAATAATTGGTGGCCCTGATAAGGGCCGATTAGTCTCTCCGAATACCGAATTTCACGCGAGCGTGCCTGGATCATTTCTGACCCTCACAGACAGGTCACTAAACCAATGCGTGAAGGCTCGAGCGGGCTGCTCGCCCGATGTCATCAGCCCACTTCAAAAGATCTTTTATGCGTTATCGCTTTGAGAACAATTGACCAACGCCGGCGACACCGGCCCAAGTAGCGAACGTCTTGTTAGAATGTGTGCGTTTCCGCACCAAGTCATCCCGTGACCGTGATCCAGGCACGATCGCGCGAAGTTCGGTATTCGGAGGGACTAATCGGCCCTTATCAGGGCCACCAATTATTGACGAGGACAATTTTGCGTATCGCCTAATAAATAAAAAAATCCTTCAACCCACGGTAATTAGACGTGGTCTTCCCTTTTTCCCTCAAATGAAATATTTATGATTTTTCCAAGTACCAAAACATATTACAAAGAAAAGTTGTAGTATCCAGTATGAGGGTATAGATAAATAAGACGGTCAAAAGTGACAATAAATGTTAATTATTGTTGCACAAAGAGAGGAAAAAATTATGAAAAAAAAATGCACCCAAGAGGATTCGAACCCGAACGAAAAGTTTTCTCCGCCGTACCAGACTGACACACTGGCCCGGTGCTACCGACACTCTTGAGATGATTGTCAATCTTTTTTTATATAAGGCTACATTGTAACATTGACTTTTTCCATTTATTTAGTATGATGAAATTAAGCGTAATATTTTTATGACGTTTTGCAATCAGAATCGTCCCGATATCTTAATTCGTCAACCAGTTATTGCTGTAAATGTGTTCAGAAAAAGTTAAACTTGATTTACATTTTCTTCTTTCCTAAGCTTTTGCGGGACAAATAAACTATCAGAATGGATAATCCGTGTTCGTATCTACGGATCCACTAAGTTTGAACGAAATCGGTCTTCGACGATTTTGGAAGACTGAATTCGGGCTCGAAGCATGAGCGAACATTTGGTTGCGATCTGGCGAGAATACGCGTGGCCGTCGAAATCTCGTGTTTTGCTTCTCCGATCGCGTTTGACATATCATACGAAGTTGCTCCTTCCCGATTTCGTCCGAATTTCGTCGAATGGAACCGAAGTCAGAATGACGGGGTGAGCACGTGCTCAACAAAAGTTATACTTTCAGCCAC
Source organism: Anoplius nigerrimus (assembly GCA_914767735.1). NCBI lineage: Eukaryota > Metazoa > Arthropoda > Insecta > Hymenoptera > Pompilidae > Anoplius > Anoplius nigerrimus. The sequence continues at coordinate 10,182,294 of OU612088.1, read as the reverse complement.
TGTCTCCGGCGGCGCGCGTATCGAGTCTAGCGCTGTTGCCAAGTTAGCATTGAGCGCTTGCACGTTAAGTGGAAGACCCTGTATATACAAATGTAGCCGGATTAACAGTATTAATTCCTAGTGAAGCAGCATTGTTCTTTTAAATAAAATTTTTTAACATATACTGTCCGATGTTTAATAATGATAAAGGCGTTTGGTGAAATTTCATTTTTAATTTTTAATTTACCGTAGAAATTAATTTCTTTGCATGCTGCACAAACTACTCTATGATACATTAATTATGACCGTGATCGTACGTCGTGCACCATCTAGTAGTACAGGCACACACTATATCGAAATGTCCCTAAAAGAAATCTGCTTATCCAAGTTAACCGTCATTACCCGCATTAGGCTCCTTGACTGAACGTGAACACGTGCGTTGCTGGTTACAACGCATACCCTGATCCGTGACTTTAACCTAAAACCATCGTTACTGATTCCATGTACGTGTATATTGCAAGATTGCGGGAGTTGCGTCAGCCGGCCGCACGGGTTTGAGCTCTCACCGAAACATCTGTCAAGAGAAACTGCAAAATGATCGAGAAATTGCCAGAGACAATAAATTTTTCGAAAGAGGAAGAGGTTATATTGGAACTATGGAAAAAATTAGACGTCTTTCAAAATTGTCTTCGTCTGTCCAAGGGAAAGCCAAAATACTCTTTCTATGATGGACCGCCGTTTGCAACCGGCCTTCCTCATTATGGACATATACTTGCCGGTACGATAAAAGACATTATCACAAGGTACGCTCATCAATGCGGATATCATGTCGAACGCAGATTCGGTTGGGATACTCATGGTTTACCTGTTGAATTCGAAATTGATCGAGCACTAGGTATCAAGGGGCCGGATGATGTTGCCAAAATGGGCATTGCTAATTATAACAAGGAGTGCAGGAGCATCGTTATGAGATATGCCGAGGAATGGGAGAAGATTGTTGGTAGAATTGGCCGGTGGATTGATTTTAAGAATGATTACAAAACATTATACCCGTGGTATATGGAATCTATTTGGTGGATATTTAAGGAACTTTATAACAAAGGCTTAGTTTATCAGGGTGTTAAAGTAATGCCCTATTCTACTGGGTGTAATACACCCCTTTCGAATTTTGAATCTGGACAAAACTATAAAGACGTTGTGGATCCCTCTGTTGTAGTGTCATTTCCACTAACAGATGAACCTGATGTGTCTATGTTAGCATGGACGACAACACCTTGGACATTACCTAGTAATTTGGCACTCTGTTGCAATCCTACATTTGAATATGTGCAACTAAAGGATAATGAGTCAGGCAAAGTGTACATAATATTAGAGTCAAGTATAAATCTTATTTATAAGTCTGAAGACTTGTATACAGTACAAGGAAAAAGAAAAGGATCAGACTTACTAGGTAAAACATATGAGCCGCTGTTCCCTTACTTTGCACATCTCAAAGAGAAGGGAGCCTTCCGTATATTGAATGATACATATGTTACTGCTGAAAGTGGTACTGGCATTGTACATCAAGCCCCATATTTTGGCGAGGACGATTATCGATGTTGCTTGAGTGCTGGTGTGATAACAAGAGATCAAGACATTGTGTGTCCCATAGACAGCTGTGGACGTTTTGTGGAACCAGTCCATGACTTTGCAGGAAAATATGTGAAAGACGCTGACAAAGAAATTATAAAGTATTTGCAAGACAAAAAGAGAATGATACATAGTGGAACAACTAAGCACAGCTACCCCTACTGTTGGCGATCTGATACTCCTTTAATTTACAAAGCCGTACCATCTTGGTTTGTTAGAGTTGAATCTATAAAAGATAAACTAATCGAGGCCAATGCAGAAACTTATTGGGTGCCAGAATACGTTAAAGATAAACGTTTTGGTAATTGGTTGAGAGATGCTCGCGATTGGGCTATCAGCAGAAATAGGTATTGGGGAAATCCGATACCTTTATGGATTTCGGACGACGGACAGGAAATTGTTTGCATTGGCAGCATAGCTGAACTGGAAAAACTGACAGGAACAAAGATAACTGACATTCATAGAGAAAGCATTGATCATTTAACGATTCCTTCGCAACGTCCTGGTCATGCTCCACTTCGTCGCGTCACAGAGGTGTTCGATTGCTGGTTTGAATCAGGTTCTATGCCTTATGCTCAAATGCATTATCCATTTGAGCGACAGAAGGACTTCCATGACAGTTTTCCAGCCGACTTCATTGCCGAAGGAATCGATCAAACTCGTGGTTGGTTCTATACAATGCTCGTCATATCAACTGCTCTTTTCGGAAAGGCCCCATATAAGAATTTGGTTGCGAGCGGATTAATTTTAGCGTCAGATGGACAAAAAATGTCAAAGCGCAAGAAGAATTATCCGGATCCGATGGAAGTGGTTAATAAATTCGGCGCTGATGCTTTACGTCTTTATTTGATTAATTCGCCAGTTGTTCGGGCGGAAAATTTGCGTTTTAAAGAAGAAGGAGTTAGAGATGTCATAAAGGACGTTTTCCTACCATGGTACAATGCTTTTCGGTTTTTAATGCAAAACATTGAGGGATTTGAAAAGGAAGAAAATATGGCATATGTTTATGAAGAGCCAAAGGATTCCACGCGATCTGACAACATCATGGATAAGTGGATCATGTCGTTTACGCAGACGCTGCTAAAATTCTTGAAACAGGAGATGCAGGCTTACAGGCTATACACAGTTGTACCGCATTTAATCAAGTACATAGACAATCTCACGAACTGGTACGTGAGAATGAACAGGAGACGCATCAAAGGAGAAAATGGCGCAGTAGATTGCCGTCAAGCGTTAAATACACTATTCTCTGTCGTCTACACAATGGTAAAAATAAACGCGCCGTTTACACCATTTCTAACAGAGTTTATGTTCCAGCGTTTGGTAAAATTAATTCCGCCATCGAAAGACAACATGGACAGTGTCCATTACCAAATGATACCGGAACCCTCTCTTCAGCTGATAGATGAGAAAATAGAGAGAGCTATATCGCACATGCAAACTATCATCGAACTAGGCAGAGTGGTGAGAGATAGGAAAACCATACCAGTTAAGTACCCACTGCCAGGCATTGTCGTCATTCACCAAGATTCTGCGGTCCTTGATGACATTGTCTCTCTGAAATCCTACATTCTAGAAGAACTTAACGTTAAAGAACTGACGGTAACAACTGATAAGAAGAAATATGGAGTAATGCTGAGAGCAGAACCCGATCACAAGATTCTTGGTGCTCGGCTGAAGGGCGAGTTCAAGGCTGTGACACAGGCCATCAAAGAGCTAACAGATAGTCAGTTACAAACATTCGTCAGTACAAAGGAGATCGAAGTGCTCGGTCACAAGCTAGAAGAAAGTGACTTGCGCTTAATGTTTAGTTTTACTGGACCAGCTGCCGAGCAGTTGTCGAAACAGTACGAAGCTCATAGCGAAGGTAACATTCTAATCCTCTTGGACGTCACGCCAGACGAAACTATGCACAATGAGGGAATAGCAAGAGAGATCATCAATAGGGTACAAAAGTTAAGGAAGAAGGCTCAGTTAGTTCCCTTGGACGAAGCAACCGTCTATTATCAAATAGAAGATACAACAAGTATTTTAGCCAAAGTCATTGTTAGTCACAAAGAATTCATCGAGACTGCAACCAGAACGCCGCAAAAGGATATTGCGGAACTCCCAGCCGGACGTACGCCTATAATAGAAGAAATGCAAAAGATCAAGGGGATTAATATGAAGCTCGTACTGGTGAAGACAGAGACAGGACCTGCCAAACCTAGCGCGACACTAGCCGAACCGTTTCTAAAATACGTGAACGTCGAAGTTGTAGGAATCGAGCCAAGATTCGGTGCGAAGAATCACGTAGGCACTATTTTACTGGAGAGCCCAAATTTGTCGTCGTCGATCTCGTACGAACAATTGAGAAATGAAGTTGACATCGTATTTGGTTTGTATGGGTACCCTTATGACCTGTATGTCAATGGAAAACAACTGACTAGCGATGTGAACCTCATATCGTTACATAAGCACACGATATATGTAACGAAGTCAGAGACGCCAATAGGCAAAAAAAGTGAGCCGCTCAATGGGCCAGTTTGTAGGTTCGTCAACGTGAAAAACGGAAAGGAGAAGGGCACTATACTCTTGGAGAATCCTCGTGGCGACTTTCTAATGGACATCGAGAATTTGATGAATAGATTGAGCTGCATGTTTGTGAAAGCCAAGCTGTCGACGCCCTTGTCAGTGACTTCTGCGCAAGAATTGCAAGGAGCGACATTGGAATTAAATTAAGCGTCATGTAAATGTTTGTAGACCTTCCACAATATCATACATGCTTAATTTAACGTCACGATAAGTTTATTCAAAAATATTGTTGAAGCAGTTAGTTCCACTTTCAATTCTATTTAAAGGATATTTATGTGTATCGAGTAAAGTATTGCACCGCTAAAATTATTAAATATTTGTAATTTTACGCAAGTTGTAATAATTTCAAAGAACTATCATATATTTATTTCATGATAATGAACTCATCAGTCATTATAATTGTCATCCATCAAAGAGTATGATAAACCGTTATGCTAAACCGTTACTTTGTATATATTTGATAACGATAAATAAAGAGAACGAACTCAGACGTCAACAAAGATCGCTTTTACAATTGTTATCGTGTTAGGGATAAATAACTGAACAAAATGTCAAATAAATAATTTGTTTATTCATTTTGCATAAAACAAATACAGTATAATTAGTAATTAATTTTTTAAACAAAATATAATACATCATCTTTATATAATTGCAAGTATGATCACTATCAATCTTGTACAAAAAAAAAAGAAAAACCACGGAATTCTATCCAATATATAGAATTTTGGTGCTGTTCTCTTGTTGTGTCTCTCAGGAGACTTCAAAACGCAAGAAGTATCTTACATTCAACTGTGTAGTGACTGCATTCAGCGATTGACAATTGTAGATTGTAATCACACGATTTACTATAATACATGTAACAAAATCGCCACACAGTACGACTTATTCTCATAACAACGTTTATGAGATCTGTTTTTCGTTCGTTTCTTTCATGCTCAAATCTGTTTTACAGCCTATTATTTGCGAACGAGCAAACAGTCTCTATGTTCAGAAAGCACATTCATTTGATGCATACGATAACTCTAACTCTTTTTGCATACAACTGAACTTGTTGAGTGTACGCGTGTTTTTATGAATCATGTTTCCACATGAACATACATCAATTTTCGAGCGAGGTACAGTGTTACGGTATGTTAAACAACTAACGTACCCATACATATATTACCATGCTATTTCGATTTATGCATTTTACTTTATAAATAGCTGTTCGAAGACTGTCACAGCGCCAATTCCAGAAGTGAATTGTTGATTCATCAATAACCCTTCAAAACTGTAACTCTTTAGGTATTTGAAGCGGTTACAATTCTCTTAACATACATGGTGTCGTATGACAATTTGTTCACAGTTTTAATAACGTCTCACACTAATATTCGAATTTACCCGTGTTCGTGCTGGATATTGTTTGCAATAACTCGTACATCTCTGTCTGTAGATAAAATATGCTCAGCACTAGTAACAAATACACAATTACCATTTAGCCTCGCCCGATGCATAAGAATCAAATTCCAACTCGACGAATTGGGCACATCGAAAGCTAATTATCCCCCGCGTTATGATAGAACAGGTTCCAGTGTTTTTTAGTGCCGAGTAAATTACCTTTAACATTAACCGTACCAGGACCGGTAAAATATTAAATAAGAATTGAACATTTATTGTTCCTGCCGTTCACTTAACTTTCTGTAAATTCTTAGATTGTTGGATTAATTGATTTCTTAACTTCTTCTTTGCGTATTTTTCTTCTGAAAAAAATTCATCGACTGACTTGTTTATCGTGACCGGTCATTCGACGGGTGAACAAATTTATATTATTTTTAAATTGTCTTCCATAATAGAGTACAGATCCAAACCTAAGAGCATTCAAAATCAAAAATGAGTGAGCAAATATTACAGTATTCAGTATATTGCTTTTCTAATTTGATTTACCAGAAAATATAGCCAAGCGCTCAGTCAGAAAAATATTGGAAGACATTCAATATATTAGTGCAGAATGTTCTGATGGGCCAAATTATGAGTCTGGAAATGAAATATTTGAAATTGAAGAAAATTTATTCGACACTGATGACATTGAACGTGATTTTATTCATGTGATACCGACGATGGAAAAGAAAACACTTTGAATACTCCCTGTTCGAGTCATGTTACGACGGACAACTTTTTCACAAGCGCATCACTGGCGACAAAATTATTGGCAAAAAAAATAATGTTACTTGGGACTATTCAGAAAAGAATTGACCAATCTGACGAAATCAGCACAAGATAAAATAGTACGTTTGTGAACAGTATTTTATAAATCAAATAATTTTACTCTTATAATTTATAAATCAAAACCAGGCAAAAAAGTTACAATACTAGTTTGAAACATAAAAGTGTAAAAATCAACAACGGCAGAAAGTGGGTACCTGACGTTTACTTATTATAATAAAATCAAATTTAGCGTTGATGTCACCGATCCAATGGCAAAAAAGTGCAGCGTTAAATCCAAATCTTGTAGATGGCTTGTACAAGTTTTTTTCAACATCCTTGACTTGGTCAGTATGAATGCATGAATCCTTTGTAAGGTAACAAGTGGACAAAATATATCCAAACAACAATTAACGTACAAGGAACATCACCTGATCAATGTAATATTTCGCTTTCGTCAAAAACATGCCAGATACGATTTTGAAAAGACGATAAAACAAATTAGTCTTCTACGATCTGTAAAGAATATTTCTGGTAAGTGCGTGAAGGGCAAACCGATCATCTGGTAGAAATGCAATTAAGAAATTAAACCATTCTCATATTATTTCTTGGTCAATTTAACACTGTCCGTATGATCTCCTTATGGCGATTCTTTATGACATATATATAAAACTGTAGTAATATCTGTGGTTATTTTATTATTATTCATAAGTTACATTGTATGCATTACGCCCTACAATAAATTAACCATTCCAGCCAAAAAAAACAACACTTACTCCGTAACTGATCATTTAACCGGTTACGGTATAAATAGGTATATATCAAATGCCGGTACGGTTAATGTTAAAGCGTGTCACCTTTTTACGTACGCGCAATTTAAAAGTTGCGATTACCCTGCTTCCTCCATATTCCTAATGTCATCCTCATCTATGAACGAGTTGCTGAACAATGAAAATACAAAGATTGCTGTGAACAGACATAGTCCAAGGGTGGTTGTGGGTGTGAATAGTTGAGGATTGTGGTACCGTGAGTACCAAGCAGCACCCACAAGAAACACCAGGGCACTTGTTGGCAATCTACTCAGATCCCATCCATTGTGTACTAAACTTATGTCCGTTATAGGTGGTATGTCCTCTAATAACTGCGGATCGAAGTAAAGTGAGGAAGAGTTGTCTAATGTTGATGTCTGCGTAGATTGTACGGGTGTTGGCTGTGGTTTGTGTACCAAACAATGAACAACACAATTATCGTACAAACCGCATCGTTCTAGTGTCTGATTATCAGGCTGTAGTACTTGACCATTGAATATTAATCGAACTAATTTTTGTGCCTGAAGTTCCACTTGGAAATGCCTTCTGTACATGTAATGAAATTATCAGTAAAGATAAATAGATATAAGCCGAAATATTATTACTTATTGCTGACAGTATCGCATAAAAATATTGTACCTTTTAAAGTCCCCAAGCATTTCATTCAGACTGCCTCTGACAACTTTCTGATCCTCATTTATAAACAGAAGCTTTATGTTGATATCTGCTCTCTCGTCATTGCTAAAAGAATCCATAGCTCTTATAAGTACTTCCTCTGATGGAGTGGTTTCTGATGTTGCATCAGGTTCTGTTGTATCTGTGCTTGCAGCTATTATTCGAGATATATTTGGATACATATTATTATTAGAAATTGTAGTTCCTTCTAATTAAAAAATTAGACTGTATATTATTCATATTCTTACCACTAGGCACAGGTTCTGGAGAATTTGTGTCTGCCTCATTATCATCTCCAGGTGCAGTTTCCGTTGATTCTTCTTCAGATACTTCCACGTTTTGTACTCGATTACGGGCATTACTATTTTGATAATTAGTTCTTAATTCTGTGATACGTGTGCGCGTTCTATCTTGCAGTATGAGTATTGTGCGAATTAGTGGTAGGTCTGCAATATTTGTGGAACACCATGCAAGCCAACCAACTAATAGCACAGTCAAAACAATGAAAAAATCAGTCACTTCATCACCAACACCTTCAATAAGTGTCATCTTTGCACTGGGAATTAACCTACGGCTAAACAAACAAAAGACACGAACATATATTTAAGTTTTCACCACATTATCTATTTAGTAAGCACTTACACAAACGGGTGAAAAAAATTGATATATAAATCGCAAACAAATATTATTTGAAATTTAGCGGATCCGCGGTGATACTGACGTTTAGATTCCAAGCAGAAGTCTGGAAAGTGTACAAAATCACTTTACAGTAAACTTTCCCTAACACTTTAAAACAGACATCTGCCGCATGGCATATCAGGGATGTAAATAACTCGCACTGCGCGACATAACTTCAAATAAGATAAATAAAGCACAGTGTCCAGTGACCACCAGTGACCAAGAAAACTGAAGGTGAGACTTTCGTGCGTCCTTTCGCACGAAGGTTATTCTCTCGGCACCCGTTGATATAAAAATGAAAACAAAACTTTAGATGTTCCGTATCTTACATCAATCATATACATGCACTGATGTGATTCTGATCATAACATATAGATTTTATCCTGAATTACTAGTCGATCGAAAGTCAAACTAATCATTCCATGAGTTACTAAAGAGTCCGTTTCGCGTCGCAGTTCCGCGAAATTCCGTCTCTTCCCCACGACTGCCCACGACTGTCAAATCCCCCTCTACTCACGTTAATTTTCATGTATTAGAACCGAATTCAAGTCAGTCGAAGCGACGATGAAACACTTATAAGAATCTCATTTACAAACATCTGGGGATGACGCAGATAGTTTACGATAGGCAGCGACATGTCTGTACGCAGATAATTGACGACAGAAGATACAGACAAGAGTTATTTGTACATTTCTCCATTTGAGACAATTTTAACGAGGAAAGCGTACACGAGCGGCCCGGATATTGCTCGGTGCCTTCAACAGAATGCACTTTATTCTCGGCTTCGAATCTTGTCCTTTTAACAATAAAATCGCGTATCACTCGATGCTGCAAAATTAAACTATCCAATACACGTTACTTGCGTATGCCAACAGCAGTACTTGCATGCTATATCTGTTTTCTCTCTCCCTCTTTGTCATTCAATATACATATCACTCTCTACACGCATATAGGGTACCTGTACGTATAATCATAATCGTGTACATATCTATATACATGCGCACGTATCTCTGCCGCAAGACGGTAAAGAAGTAGCTGTGTAAGCTCCAGTAAGCTCTGAGGACAGACGTCAAAATGGCTGAGCTGATTGCAATACCGCTGAAGAAACCGTCCGACGTCGACGTTATCAAACCGCTAACAAATGTCATCAAATCGACTTACAGCAATTCGGGTGGTCAGAAGGACTACACCGAGGCAATCTCCGATTTTAGCAAGTTAAGAAATAACGCGTTATGGCGAGCCTTCGAGAAGTACGAGAGCTCTTTGGAGGTTATTTACAGGTATGAGTCATCTTCCTTTGAATAATCGTTAACGAAGTTTTTCACGTCGTGGCATAGAAAAAATCATGATAATTTACGGTGGACTACATCTTCTTGGTTTTGACACCTCGATCGGCATGATATTCGTTGAAACAGGAGACAATGTCAAAACGTAAAATTTCGGGAAACAGTTCTCCGGTATTGCGTTATCGAAGATGACAGATGTACAAATACTTTAAGTCACATGACTGCCCTTACGATTTATTTAAAAAAAATCGTTATTTCGAAAGTAGTCAGAATTTGTGGATTGTCCTTAATATGTTCTGCATAGTTAACAGCACAGCACTTACCAATACCATGGATATATTGGTTTTTATTGTATGACATTTTATTAAATGACATGTTTGATTTATGACAATGAGAAAAACTTCTATTTTAATTACTTACGAAATAGATGTATCTTTTATTATAAAAAATTGGTTAATTTTGTTTACAGCTATTACGATCAACTATGCGCTTTAGAAGGAAAGATACCGGCCCATGAATTACAAATTCCATTTAAATGGAAGGATGCATTTGATCGTACCATATTTGGTGGAAAACTAAGTTTAAGTATGTGAGATGTCAAACTTTCCATTTTTTCTGAGCAAATATTTTGTGTTACAAGTACCTTATCGAGTACATAAAGTACCTTAGCGAGTTTCTTTTATCTCTTGTTAGAGTACTGCCCATGCAGGGGCAGATAAGATAAATACCTCAATCAATACTTAGATCAACCAACAACAAGCGAAATGAAATATGTAGAATCTACAATATATATCAAGAAAACAAAAATGGGAAATCGTTGGCAACTATTTTCTCAATGCATCTTTCGTATCATTTTTAGCAATCAGTACACTGGCATATGAGAAAATGTGTGTGCTCTTTAATATTGCTGCCCTACAGAGTTCGGTAGCAGCAACACAGTCCTTGGAAAGTGATGAAGGTTTAAAATTGGCAGCGAAATTATTTCAGGTTGGTGTCATATTTTAATTTCAAATTCATTCAAGAAAATAATTCAACGGCTCAAATTACGAATTTCCCGATTTTAGCAATCAGCTGGGATTTTCAATTATCTTAAAGGCAATGTCATGCTGGCAATTCAACAAGAGCCGACTCCGGACATCAGCCCGGAAACGTTGGGTGCATTGTCGTCACTAATGCTCGCGCAGGCACAGGAAATATTTGTACATAAAGCAATACACGATTCGATGAAAGACGGTATTGTTGCAAGATTAGCTGCGCAGGCGGAAGAGTTATACGCCGACGCATTAAAACTGTTCCAGAAGGAAATCTTCCGAGCTTTCTGGGATAAGGAATGGGTTCCTTTGGTATGAATTCCTCACAGTCGTTTTTTTTATTTTGCAGCAGTTTTTTCTGTGTACTAACTTGCATATGTTAACATTATTTAGATCGCAGGAAAGCAATCAGGCTACCGTGCGATGGCAGAATTTTATCAAGGATTAGTATGTAAAAACAATAAGAACATTGGAGAAGAGATCGCTAGGCTGGAGGTAAATTAACTTTATTGCAAATGGTGATATAAAATGTGAATCCGTTTCTATAATTGCATACTGTATATTAAAGCACGCCGTTGAGTTGTTTAAAGCTGCTCAACAGAGGTCAAACAAGCCTCATCTATTCCAAGACTATGCAAATCGTGCTCAAAGAAATTTAACGGAGGTAAAGAAGGATAATGATTTTATTTACCACGAAAGAATTCCGGATATTAAGAGTTTGGAACCAGTAGGAAAAGCTAACGTTGCAAAACTCCTTCCGATACCCGAGACGTTCAGTTCTAATTTCAAAGGTACGTTACTGTTTTACCTTTCTCTCTGTGTATATCCATAACCGTTTTTTTAATTTTTTTAGATTTGTTTGCGGAATTACTGCCCGTCAGTGTCCACCAAGCATTATCGTCTTATGATGTTCGTCGCAATGAACTTGTTAATTCAGAGATTTCGAAGTTGCGCGAAATGACGCAAATTCTTAACAGGTTACGTTATAGTTCTTCATATATTATTAATATAAGTTTCAAGTTAGCAAATTTGTAACGACTGTACGTTTGACAAATTTACAGTGTTTTGGCAAGTTTAAATCTACCAGCAGCTATCGAGGATACAAGCGGTACCGAAGTACCACAATCATTGTTAGAAAAAGCAAACCACGTTCGTGAAATAGGTGGAATTAGAGCTTTGGAAGATGCTATGAAAGAGTTACCTGATCTACTACAACGAAACAAAGAACTCGTTGATGAAGTAAGTATCATGTTAGAAGTGTAACGGGGGCAAAAGGGCATTCGCTATTATCTTTTAATATGTTTACAGTCTGACAGGATGCTCCAGGAAGAGCGTGAGTCAGATGACCAGTTAAGAGAACAGTTTAAGGAACGTTGGACAAGAATATCTAGCTCCCGATTGACTGAGCAGTTTACTGTTACTCTACGAAAGTATCGGGAGATTATTAATAATGCTGTATCCGCTGACAAGGTAATTAAACGTTCGAACGTTTCCAAGCCTACAATATCAGTATTAACATTAAGTGAAACATGACGGTTGTATAGATTGTCAAAGAGAGATTCGAGACGCATCGTGAGGGAATGGAAATTTTAAGTATGGACGAAGATGAATTGGCAAGAGTTGTTCCGACAGGATCAGCTGTTCAAGAAAGCAGCGTGGTTATGCAGCTGAGGAAACTGATGGAAGATGTGAGTTCATATGTGCATTATATTGTCGAACACATTCTTGGGGTTACTAAATCGTGTTTCGATTTCATTGCTTAGGTGGAAACGTTGAAAGCGGAACGTGATGTTATCGAGAGTGAATTAAAGTCTGCCAATACGGATATGAAATCGACATTCTTATCGGCATTGGCAAAGGATGGTGCGATTGATGAGCCAAATTTGTCAGTTGAGAATATCGGTCAATGTTACGGCCCCCTGCAAAAGCAAGTAAGAGAAAGCGTTGCCCGTCAAGAAGTGCTAATCGCTGAAATTCAGGTACGCATCATACATAAAACAAACAATTAGTGACAATAATTTTTAGTTACTAAATAACGAACGGTACTGTTTTAGAGTGCACATAGTGCCTTCACGTCCGAACAATCCGGTTCGGGAACTTCGAGGGAAACAATGCTTTGCAAATTGGCAGCAGCTTACGATTCCTTTAAAGAACTGAAGGGTAATTTGAGTGAAGGAATTAAATTTTACAATGACTTGACACAAGTAAGATACACATCACCATATTATGATAATCTACATCAAAGAAAAAAAATACCCTCTTATGAAATATTTTCTGCGCAGGTGCTAGTTGTTTTCCAGAACAAAGTATCTGATTTCTGTTTTGCTCGCAAAACTGAGAAAGAAGAGCTGTTAAAGGATCTGACTACTACGCTGAGTCATAGTGGTCCTGCGTCAACGCCAAGTATTCCTTCTCATCACGGCACTACAAGTAACATTAATTAGATTCGAAATTGACTATTTAATGAGATGAGTCAGCATCAGAGGTGATGTAATACTTGACTGACTTTAGGCCCAACGTCACCAGCAAACTCGAATTCAAGTTCGAGCTCAACCGCCGACAGTACTCCGCGACCAGCAAATACATTACCGTATCCAACTCAATATCAAGGAGGAATGCCTATTCCATATGCTGCTGGCCCGACAACGCCGTATCCAACCTATAACATGCCACCGCCAATGCCTACAGTATACAATCCGTACGCCACGATGCCGTATCCACAGCAAAGTATGAGGACAAACATGTTATATTTACACCGATAAAATCAATTCTTTTCCTACAGCAATGCATGTATATTATTGATTGCCATAGAGCTAGTCGGTAGAAACGTCTATTCCAATCAAATACGCAATATAACTCTGAAAGTTCAATGTGACCCCATACTCAAATCATTTATTGAAATGATTTTCTAGGTGGATATAATCCGTATCAACCTATGCCTCCACAAGCGCCCTATGGTGGATACGCAACCCTGCCTCGTTATGGTGGAGGACATCCTCCGTCTGGGCAAAATCATTGGTGAACAGGCAGCCAGGTTCTCCGTAAAGCTGTGATTGCGAGAACGATATATGTTTTCAAGTTAGATATGCTTAATAAAACACATGCCAGTTTTCCAGCGTGCAGCTGTTGCGACAGATGACACATGTTTCTGCAGGCGAAAAACCGTGGGAAAATAATATTGTCGGCTGGCTAACACCTTGACTGTGAATGGTCTGTAATTGTTTACAGGGGACGAGCGCGAAGAAAGAAACTGTATAGGTTGATTTGTCAAGTTCTAAAGCGTAAAGCGGATTACTGCTGTATCGTACGCATTGAGCCGCGAACACTGCTTCGTAAACTTTGCGTGGGGCGCTTTATTCGGAATTTATAAATATATTTTGTAAAAAAGAATATGGAATGAGTGTGTCGGAACATCACTTAATTTCCCCCTTATCGATCAACTGTACAGATATATTCTGCTAGATTTGTTAACGTTGACGCTTATTTAGTACACTGAAGACTTCTACATCACTTTTCCCCCGTTTTGCTTGAAATGTGCTCGTCGAAGCAATTGGAATCTACGAAAGCCCCCGGAACAAATTTAACCAAATAGAACTTATTATTATATTTTTATAACATATTTTAGCTATATATCTCTACCTATTATTAGCCTTACACGATGTTCTTCTGTCATAATAAATATTAGAAGTACAAAAACGATGAAACGTTCATTTATCGTATAGAAAACATTGACATACGGGTTGCGAATGTTGATTACAAAGGAAAATGACAGATACTGATTACGACAAATTGATTTAATATTTATTAAATTGTGCTGGTTTCTTAGATGAGAGAACATTTTATATTCATAGTGCATATTTGTTGATTCTTTTTTTATTTAAATATGTTCAACATAATGGCATTACGTAGTTCAACATTTTCGAATTAAAGGCTTATAATCTATTGGGGGTACATATAAAAATTGATCAAGATAAGCCAATTACTGCTTCTCCAACCACGAAGAAAATAGTTCTCACAAATTTATACATATTTCACTACAAATTACTCTTTTTTTTTGCGGCCCGATCTCTCGAATGGAGGAACAATGGGCGTACAATAATTACAAATATATTATTCAAGACAAAATTATCGTTGCCTCGCTGAAATTTACATCGTGGCAACGTCGTGGGGACATTCCTATATTGTTCAGTGTTCCATCGGGACAAAGCATTAAGTTACAGTCTTCATGTTTATGTAGACACATTGGACCGACAATTCGTGTTGAGAGAGTAATGGAAAAAGGTAAGGTGGAATACATTAATCCTTAGACTGTTGACTGCTGGTACTACTTGAACGTGAGCGTCGCTTGAATTTTGCCTGTGGCGTCGAGTCCGACGCATTGTAGTTCTTCTTGTCCTTGTTTTTATTGTAGCGCGAACCGTGCTCGGAATCGTGATGCGAGTTTGAATTATTCGTCCTTCTGTAGTCGTTCCGTCTGTCGTAGTATCTGTAATTGTCTCTACCACCCCTCGACATTCTGTAAGAGTCCCGTCGACGAGGCGAGTAGTTTCGTCTGGTTCGTCTGTCGTGACTCGTCCTACGATCGTAATCCCTGTCTCTGGATCTTCGTCGATCCCGCGATCTAGATCGTCCACTACCGTGTCTTTTACTTCTCTCCTTGGAGTCTCGCCTGGACGCCCTATCCTCGTATGATCTATTCGAATCGCGTCTGTCCTGCTTGTCGTTTTTGCGCTTTCCATCCAACTTCTCCTTGGCTATATCATCCTCAACGTTCATATCTGCGTTACTCTTCTCGTCGTTAGGCGGCACACCTTTGTTCTCGATATTCTTTTCATCCATTTGGTCGTTCTCCTTGTTCTCCAACTCCTCCGACATGCAGGCGTTTCCATCGAATTTATCCATTACGTGATTGTCATCCTCGGGATTTTCTTCGAACTTTTTTATTCTATCGGCCTCACGTTTTTTCATATCTTCTTCCTTCTTCATGCGTTCCTTTTCGAGCTTCTGATTGCGAAGGTTGCAAGTTAAAGTACCATTTTCGATTCTTGTCGTATTGTAAACGAGGTATGTGAGTATACTTACCTGAAACTCGTGTAACTTGATAGTACGGTTCTGAGCTTGCTTCCAGTGAGGCGGTGTTACACTCCTGGAACGGCTTCGGGACGGGGTATGATATCGCTGTGATGAAAATAAAAATGGGGATGGTATGTTTGGATAGCGTTGCTTAGGTTTAATTAGCGGATACTCACGAATATTCCTCTACCCTTAAATATACGACCAGTTTTTCTGTGTGATCGTATGCGTTCCCTCCCATAATTTTGCCTAAACTCTTTTTGATTCGCATTGTTAGTCGGGCCTGCTCTATACAAGAACTTATTTGCTGGTACTTCCGGAATTTCGTCCGGATCAATTTTTGTAACAGATACCAGTGGATGTGGCTTTCCGCTTTCATCCTCATTCGAGTCTTGTATTTCACCATCTTCGGATTTTGACTTTTTTTTGCTAAAACAGGTGTAATATAGTGTATAAACCAGGTGTGACAAAGTGGTTTCTGCCAGATACAGAGGGCAAATTGTGCTGCAATATGTCGAGACACGTGGCGTTAGAGAGCTACATTACCTTTTTTTGCTCTTCTTTTTCTTTTTAGATTTCCCTACGTATGAATCGGAGTCAGAATCCGATGAACTACTTTGCTTCACTTCACGTTTCTTTGCTATAAAAAAAATGGTGACGCAAAAATCACGTTTAAGTCAAAGTAGTTTCTTTTTTTGTTTATTACAATATCCGCTGTGAATGACCCTGTGATACTTTACCTTTACTTTTCACTTTCAACACGAGTTCTCCGCAATTAACAACTTTAGCATCTTGTAAGGGACGAGACATTCGATCTACCGGAAGTCCTTCGATGTGCGAAACAACTTCCTGGCCAGAGACTACTTCTCCAAATACCACATGGACACTGAAATGCACAAATATTAATGAGCAAACGAATAAAACGTCAGCATTATTAAATTTCATTCACCGTTATACAATGTGTGTTGTAAACTCGTTTAAACACTTACTTGTCGAGGTGAGGCGCTGGTTGTGTTGTACTACAACAACAAAATATGATTAAGGGGATGAGAGATGAACAGAAAGAGCCAGCTTTCATTGGTCATTGTGTTGTAGTAGTGGTGTGCAGACCCTTCCCTCACGACTACACAGAAATATGGCTAAGTTATTCATTCCTCCAGAATTATTCTTACTCCTACACACTCTGACACTCTCTGGAACTTTGATGTGCAACAAGGAAAGAAAAGCCGAATACGTAACCTACGCCAAAAGTACCGATACTTTTGCTGGTAAGGCTGAAACTTGAGTAATAGTTCAATGTATATTTCTGCTGCAATTAAAATTACATTCGCATTGTATTTCTTAATATGTAATGATAGGTAGTACCGCTATAGTATGCAGTATTACTATCGATTATTACCTGAACTGTGTTAAAATTTAATGGTATACACCATGGTTATTTAAAAAACATACTTAAGACTTACTGTGATTGTTACATTTTTATTACCTTGCTTCTCTAATGAAATGAAAAAATGAGTCCGTTAGCAGAGAAAAATAATTTTGGAAGAAGAGAAACCGATGTATGAATAATTTATGCATTATGATATTGTGATAATTAGTCCCTTTAAATAAATAATTAGTATGCATTAGAAAATTATTTGTACAATGCCGATACATTGTGTACACGGAAATAGAAAATTAAAATTAATGATCGACAATACGTACATCATGGTTGCCTTACAGCACTCTCCGGTGTTAGGCCATTCTGATGTTAATTCCTAACTTAACTGACAATAGCTAAATGTGTTTTTCACAATGTTTATTAAGATGATTTGGTATTTATACTCACATGAAGAATTGAGAACCATTTGTATCTCTACCACGATTTGCCATTGACAATAAGAAAGCTTTGTCATGTTTCAGAATAAAGTTTTCATCTGCAAAATAGAAATTAGGGCTAAATGGTATCGTTGCAAATATGTGTAATAGATTTGCTTTGCACATTTTTACCTGCGAATGTCCCTCCGTAAATGGATTCACCACCTGTACCGTTTCCAACTGAAAAGTCACCTCCTTGAATCATAAAATCTTTAACTACCCTATGAAATACAATTCCCTTATAATGTAATGGTTTATTTGTAGTCTTTCCCAGCCCTTTTTCACCACTGCACAGGGAACGGAAATTTTCACAAGTTATTGGACAGATGTCTGAAAAGAGTTCGAACACTATGCGACCCATGGGTAGGCCACCCACTTCAATGTCAAAGAACACTCTTGGATTAACGTGGACCATGTTGAAAAGAACACTTTCCTGAAATATTTAATGTAAATTAATACTTTCGGTGAATCAAATGAAAATAATGCAATAAAATTTATGAAAATTTAAATCATGTAATTCACATCAACAATTGCATCCATAATGGATAAATACGATTAACGGAACCATGCGTCACATCATCAAGTAATGATCAAACACCGTGCTAATATGCACGGACGATAACTGTACCGTGACGAGCCTTCTTGGAGGTCTAATTGTAATAACGAGGCATCTAAAAGACACCACGGGACTGATAACGTGTCGAAGCTATTGATCGAAGGTTTCATCGATAACTACATGACTGTTAATTGAAATATAAGTCGTAATACGTACACAATTCTTAATGTATAAAAATTGAGCTCTACTCAGAGGTTAGAGTTCTTTCTGTTTATGCGAGTTGGTCGTATCATTGACTCGCGGCAAGCACGAGAGGTCAGCTAACTCGATGTAATCATCGAAACTCGATCTGTATAGACGACTACGATCGTGGTTGCTTTGTTATTAACGCAAAATACACTCCGCGGTATTGTTAATCAACGTTACGAGGTCGTAGGTGGCATCTGTGCTGACACTGAAGAAAGATACGTTGAGACAGCCAGCAACCGCGATACACTTCCGGTGGAAAAAAGAAATTGTCATAGCGCCAGTTGCGTTTTCTGATATTCGCGCCATGAACAATGAAGTCGATGAGAGGCAACCTGATGGTCTTCTTTGCGGTTACGAGCCTGGATCCAACGGGCCTATCAATAAGCCTACACTAACTTTCTGTGCAGTTTAATTAATCTGATGTAACACAAAATACGTGTATGGTATTAGGTTATTCAATGTAACTGGGCCGAAGCGGTGCCCGCAATGTAGATATTAGTTGTTACGTTGTTATTTTGTTTGAGAAAATTTTTCATTTGTATCAACAGAAATAGTGCTCAAATTTAATTCTTCATATGAAATCATACGACTGGACAGCTAAGATATTTATGTACTGCAGAGTATATGTGAGAATAGAGAAACACAATAGTAAACAGCGCCTCATGCGTGAGCCGCGCAAACACAAAGAACCGTACGGAGTTAAGTCTAAGTCGAGTCGGAGTTTACATATGATAATGATATTTGGTCGAACCATTGATTAGAGCATTAAGGAATTATACACTCAAATCTGTGTGTATTTCTTTTTCAACAGTCATCGTGCGAAAGAACATGCACTGAACGGCTGAAAGATATGTTGTAATCTTTGCGCTATATAATGTAAAGTCGTAAAGATTTAAACGGTGATTTAATTATGCAAACGTCCCGGTTTTTGTTTCGTGACGTGAAAGTTTTGATTATTTCTGTGTGTACAACCATGTGAAACTTAGAATGAATTTTTATTGTCCTTGGGACAAAAAGCCCTTGATACTGCCTATCGAGACAAGTATCACGAAAAATTGAAAAAGCAGTTTCTGCTTATTAGCTTACATTTCAAATTATGATAACAGTATCGCATAATAATAGTCCTGCTAGCCATGCCGACGCATATCGGCGGAAAATTTCAGTTCTCACAGCAATTATTTTAGTGATAACGTTTATTGGAAGAGAGACACCTGGCACGCGAAAGTTAATGAAATTATTGTTCTTAAATTTGACTTGAATTACTCTGACATAGAAACGACACGAACAATCTGCACCGCGCATGCGCCCGAAAATAAAGTCAACTTCGCATTCGTGCCTATTCAAAAGCACCTACATCTTACTTCAAACTCGCTACAATATTCAAATGCACAATATATATATGTATAAATACATTATTATTAAACTTGTTGCATTCGATGCACATCAGCCTGTAATCCGAACCTCACCCACAGATCTTATGAGTTTCAACCGCAAAAAAATGACCTGTCCCACATGAACTATTTTTCCGCCCGTATCAATACTGGTCCAGAAATTCTTAAGCGTCATCCAACAGACCCCAGTCTTTACACTTGTCTATCGAATGCTGGCAACCATTACAAACCCTACATTTGGACCCCGTCAGCGTGTGATAATTCTCTCCCACTCTTCCGAGCGGGATCCCTATCGAAGCGGCCTCGAGGAACGGCTAAAACGCACAAAGAGCTCGACGCCCGCTCGAAATCGCTTCGCGTCCGGGCGCCATGACTCAAGGTGACGCCGAGATTCTGCCGCGCACGCGTTCGAACCAGCTCCGCGGCCGTGATTGGTCGGGCCGGCGCGCCGCCTCTCTGCGCTGCACGCGGCGCTCAGGTGCCGTGTACCGATCGCTCCGTCGACAAGGCCGTCAGTCACTTGCTAGTGCACGAATGCGACGGAACGTCCGGCTGTCTCGGCGGGTCTTCGCTCTGAGCTGCGCTCACGAGACCAGCTCAGCAACGAGAGAACGTAGCTGACGTTGCTACGCGAAGGGGTGTCGAGGCACGAGTTCTTAGGTCAGCGACGGAGGTGGGATCCTGCGGGAATCGCACGCGTCGGAGAAGAGGGAAATTCCCACGCTCGGAGGATACAGACGGCGAGGAGCGTTAAACGAGAGACAGAGAGAGGAGGAGAGAAAGACGGAGGGAGTGAAGCTGAATCGGGGAGAGAAGAGGGACGGTGATAAAGGCTGAGAGACAAAGCCTGACAGCGACAGAGAGCCAGGAAGAGAGTGAGAGACGGTGAAAGGGAGAGAGAGACAGAAGGGCAGCTAGAGAACGGAGTGGGGAAAGATAGGAGCCTTGTCATCGAGCATCTTCGAGTTCCTATACGCCTGCACTGCCCACACGACTGCCTGACAGGCGGACGATTCGAAGGTGAGTGAGCCGTGAACGGATGCGTCGGCGCGAAGTTAGCACGCGGTCCTCCTGAATGCCTTCATCTCGTTGCTCTTCGCACTTGGGCTTCGCTGTTAGACGTCGTTTCGCTCGCGCTCGGTGCTACTGAGGGCAAAAGCGTGCTGTCGAAAGGACATGCGTGCGCGAAGACGTGTCCTGACGGATCGGGGGGCGATGCGCGCCACGGACCTGCTTCTCCACGTTTGTGCGTGAGCGCGCGCGCGCGCGTGTGCTTCCATGCGTGTGTGCGCGCGCGCTTGCTACGTGAGCGTCCGGTGAAAGCGACCGTTAGAATCCGTTCGTGCGTGGAGCCGTTCGGGGCCTCGTTAGGACGGCTCGACTGTCCGCGTCCGCGAGCAAAATGTTCTTGCCGCCTTTTTGGGACCAAATTGTTGCGCTAGGAAGGAAGGTGCGAGCATCGCGATTGAAAGAGTGATCGATGCGAAGAGCCTCTTTAAGCTCGAGGGTTCGTCCGTGTCTCCGGCTCGTAACCACTTGCTGTCCCTATACTACTGGCTGTACGTCGTCGGTATTGTCATGTACGTACTCGACGTGTCCCGATGGCGTGCATTCGCTCTATCGCGGCATCTGTCTCGCAAACCAGCGACGACGTGGACTGAGTAATGAGCGCGTTCCCTTGTCAAAGTCTACCCCGATATGCATCTATTATTCGCCATTGTCCGGCCAGTGCTTCGGCATTCACTTCCGATCGACCGCCCAGAAGATGCGTATCCACTTCTGGCCGTTCGAGCGACGAGCGCGTACGAACTTCTTGGCCAGACACGAAGTCTCCGAAGGCGTCTGTATCTACTCGCGAACGTCTGGTCGACACGTCCGTATCCACTCTGGCCAACGTCTGGTTCGCACGTCCGTAGCCACACGCCTGTAGCCACACGCCTGTAGCCACTCGCCAGCGTCCGCTTAGCACGTCCCTATACACTTGCAGCTCGTTCATCTGACAACTGCAGCCACTCGTCTAATTACGCCCGCGTCGATTGTCACTCGACGCGCCGTGAGCGTATAAGCTTGTGGCCTCCGTTCGAAGTCGCTTAAAGCCGAAGGCTCCGAGCGATCAACGTCCAATATCTTCAATGCCGCGCAATCTCGAAGCAGGCAACGATCGTCCGCGGCCAATCTTATCTGAATGAGAAAAGGGATTGCCTATCGAGCGGTCGGCGATCTCTGTTATCGGGGGGCCGAATAAATAATGCGGCGCATGATCGATGAACGACAGCGGACTGGGTTGACCGGACCATTGTCCTTCGACGTTGATCCGGCCCATCGGCTTTTTAAAGTACACGTAGCGGAAGACCCTCGCTCGCGCGCTCGACCTTGATCGCCGAGCCGAGGCATAGGACGGTACGCGCTCCGGGACTTGAAGAGCGTCGATAATACCTGTCCGTGCACTCTGTCCCGTTTTTTGTCGACGGCTCCCTCGAGAAGGCGGCAGCGGGCCAAGTCCGTTCGCTGAACCACTTTTCCGGCACGGCAATCCTTGCATTTGATCTTGCTTTCCGCTAGAAAGCTGCCTCTGATCGCTGACGTTAACGGCCGGCACGCGGCCTGACGTCGGGAGAGATTCCTTCTTAACAATGCCCGCCGTATTTAGGACATAATTTCAATTGTGCGCCGAGTAGAGCGGTAAAAGTATCGGAAGTAGATTACGCTGAGGATCGAGTTACGAAACTTTTGCTCGATGTAACGGTAGGTGGGAAAGGGATGAATAATGCGGCGTTGTTAAACGTATATCCATGGGTTGCGTTATAATTATGCTTGATGTACGCGAATACAGCAGCGAGTATATTAACTATTGACTCAGCAGACACGTACGCGTTCTACCATCCGTACCGTCTCAATTGACGGCCTTAAAACGATCCACACTGTGTGTTTTATAGTTTGCACGCTCTAAGATCGCGTGCGTACGTTCATCGCGTTCGGAAGTTAGGCGAGGCTAGGTGTCGGTTATACGTGGACAGCATAAGCGGCTATCTTAGGGAGACATTTTTTTCCCTCCCTCGAGATAACATATCCGCGGTCGCTTTAATAGTTTCTTTCAATAACGACCTACGTGATCATCGTAGACCGACTGGACAAGACCGTTGAGATCCGTCGTGCTCGATAAGGCGTGTCTGAAGGAAAGAATAGAAAATAAAAGGAATCAATCAACCTGCCCAATTCGTCAGACTCAATTGTAGGATCCACGCGAATGATCATTGCCGTTCTCGGTCAGACTCGAAGGATCCTCGCGTCAAAAAACGAGGATCGATTCTTCGACGTGCGTCTGCCGTCAGAATCTAATCCTTAAAAATGATCCTCTCGACCGCCAGCGGGGCGGATAATTGCGGTGTAAAACGAACGGTCTGCCCGGTGACGAGGATCATCTGGCCAAGGAATATTATTATCGTCGAAGAAAACGGTGCTTCGCGGTCAATTAAACGCGCGCGATCAACTTGCCATTCTTTTTTGCGCCCTGCTCGCCATCCCGTCATACTTTTTCGCCCCGAAGACCTTTGCGAGTGTAAGTCGATCTAAGTTACACGAGGGCGGTCGGGCGATCTTGAATGATTTCAGAGTCTGACCGCTCGTCGATGCAAGTTCGGTCTCAGCGATTCCGACCATCGCTCGCTCGAATGCAGTGAGCGTGTTCGAAAAAATTGCGGCCGTTAAAATCGTAGAAAGCCACTCAAGTCTAGGAACGGTTAGTCCGGTCATTAGTATGTTTCACGGAGAGGCCCCACGCTTAAGCCGTCGTACGTTGTATGTTTTACGAGCGGTGCCCGAATGGTAATTGCTCGCCGAGAAATATTTCCCGTCCAATTTAACCCACCCTCCCTCCCCTATCCACCCCCCGCCCCGCGCCTGCGCTACAAACTACGTGCCACATCCCACATAATCTGTTTACTTAATACGCATCCTGCGCGCGAATAGCCTTTGTTCAACGGATACTAGTCGAGCGCGTCATTTTCTATTTTTACATCATTTCCTAGCGATGCACTTTACTCGTCCTATCGTTCCGTACAATTCTATCGGCCCTGTACCGGTCAATGATTAACGTTGACGATCGCGCGACAGATTAAGACACACCCATAGCGATACGCAACGCTTGAAATTATCTCGACCCAGTCATCGCTCGAACCTTCGCTTCCACGGCTCATCCTCATCCCCTCTCCGCCCATCTCCGCTCGTTCACTCACTCCCCCGCTCATTCACTCGCGTCCGTCGCGAACGAAAGGTAGGCTCGCCGACCGGCAAACTTCAATCGTTGCCGCGTCGGACTGAATTTCCGGCCTCGGCGTCGATCGTAAAATTGAAACTCATTACGGTCCGTCGAACCGCATTGTTCCCGCTGAAAATGCATCCATCCCCCCTCCCTCCCTCCCGCCGTCCTCACCCATCCACATCCACCGCTGCCTACCTCCGTGACGGCTGTCCTCCCTCGCGGCCGCCGATGTGACAACAATGACCGCGGCCGGGCAATTTATTTAGGTCGGTTCTCGGTCTCGCGCACGGTCGTGTCTTTCCATCGACCGGTTCGCTGGCCTCTTTATCGCTGCGCTTCGAAAACTGTTTACGCGAGCTTGTCGCACGCGCGCCTTCCCACTCCTGCGATCATCGCGGCGAGAGTCCGACGATAATCCCTCCGACGTCGGTTCGGCCAATAGTGGCTGTCAGACGAGCCGACGACCGGCTTCCTGGCGCGAGTCGGTCGCGATGCGGTTTTTCGGTCGAGGAAATCGTCGGAGGGTGGGAGGGGGTAGGAGGGGGATGAAACCGCAGTTTAGCGAGGGCCCCGCAGGCGCGGTAATGAAATTCGAGCGGCCGTCGCGACGCTCGTCGATCATTAGGCAGTAGGAACGAGGAGGTGGAGGAGGGGGTGGGGAGGGGGGGGGGGTAAGGATGTTGGCCGACGGATCTTCGGATGTTCGCAGGAAGTGGATCGGGTTTCGCGGCTGGTAATCGCTCGAGCTTCGGATCTCGATGTCTACCAGGCAGCGTCTTTCGTATCAAGGTGTGGGACAGATTACATACGAGGAATGAGGTGTAGGATGTTTGTCTCTCGTGTGGGCCGTGTAACGGTGCGCATGCTGTTTACGGTAATGAAGTAGGGTAATGTGAGGATCTTTTTGATGTTATGTCTGCGATGTTCAATGAGAGATGTATGATCTATCGGCGTGCTTCTCTACTGGGCTGTATAAGGAATGGGGCTTAGAGAGGTGTTTTATGTAGGTATGCATCTCACAATAAGCGTAGGTATAATTTGAAAGGGCATAGGCGAACAACATGGTCAAAAGCGCCTGTAAACCGATTGTAATTCCGAATGAGCCATACGATAAGTTGCACAAAAATATGCATTTTTGTGAATTTTCAACTCTGTATCTTGACTCTGATGGGTAGGAAATGGTAAAATGTACTGTCTACTTTTCTCACCATTTTCTCATCTCTTTTTGACTGTGTCTCCGAAACTATTGCACTTAGAAGGGTTGGGTTCCATTTTTTTAAAGCATTTTGTCTGCTCTATATTATTATAGTGGAGTAATTGTGACAGAAACTGTTATATGACAAAGTGGCGGCGAATTGTCCATTTTTCATCATTTTTTCGCACATTTTCGGTTGTAACTTGGAAAATATTGCACCTAGAAGGCGCTTCGGTTGCGACTTTGGTGATACTCTCTTGATCTTCCATCAACATGTAGAGCCACAGGGCAATTTGAAGACTTTAATTTTTTTAGCCCATTTTTCGACCCCCATCTCTCGACGATTTTTTGGTTGTAACTCCGAAACTAATGCGAATTTTGGGGAGCAGGAAACGGATCTCTGAGTTATTTCTGACCCCCTGCCAGGCATTTCCAAGGTATTATCCTGTTTTAGTAGGATTACATTATGTCAAAGTGAACTTCAATGGTTGTCCAATGGAATATTATACTTTACTGTCAGATGTGTGATTACCAGATATAGCTCTGACATTTTTCAAATTTTTTTATCTACTAAATTTCCCGAAAATCATTTGTGAAGCAGACAGTGAATTAGTCTTTCTCATCATTCGCTACTCTAGCAAGCCTGCATGCGATTTAATTTGTGTCTCTTAATCCTTTAAGCATAATAAGTAAAGCAGAGAAAAGAAAGTATTATATTGAAGAATACAGAAAGATAAAAGATAATTGTATCACAACATATGTACAAAATTTCCTCTCCACGACAGATAAACTAGAGAAAAAACTCATAAACACAGCAGAGCAGTAAGACGAATCATCAATGCTCCGCTCCTATCAATATTTCGTAACGTACGCTCGCCAGTCGATTATACCCTAGTTTTCGAAGTCGGGGGCTGGAAGAGGGGCAAAAGGTGAGGAATCGAGTCCGTTGGACTCCGAAATGTCGTTGGCACGTATTCGCGACTCGCATCGCGGATTCCGTCGGATTCGATCCCCGGTCGCCTGTGACACGGCGTAGACTCAAAATTTAGGTCGGGCGCCTCGATATCTTCTTAAGCGCGCGTCGCCCACGCGCTCCTCATCGTTATCAGTCGACTAAAACGGCCGACCAATTGCCAGGCGTCGGCCCCGTCATCGATGCGTCAAAAGATAAACTATTCTCTCTCTTGTTCTCACTCCTCTCCTCTCTTTCTCTCTCCACCTCCCCCCCCCTCTCTCTCTCTCTACCCCTCGCTTCGCATTCAACCTCCAAACGCTCCCAGGCGCAAGTTTCGCATTAGCGCGCAATTAATCGCCGCCCGTTATCCGTCAATTATCCTCGCAAGAATAATAATCCCGACTCCGACGACAGTCGTGGATCGCGCGGGAGACGCTCGGATTTGCGGCGAGGATGTCGTTACCAGAGACCGAGGTCGGGACGCGCGGATGCGGGCCAGTAGTGGCACCAGCAGCGGAGCGGCGGCGTTTCTCACGCGGACGACAGTGGTGGTAGTGACGGCGGGCACATAGTACATTAGTCCGGGATCGATATTAGGTTGTTAGCATCTCGGCGACGCTGGACCGTGCGCTTCCTTCGTCGTGCCGTCCCCGTGCCAACTCGCGTTAGCTCTCCTTACGGCCGTTTGGCACCGGATACCCTATCGCCGATACGGATCTTGCCCATTGACGATTTGGGTCGTCCATTCGTCGCTCGGAGCGTATGTACGCGCTCGTCCGCGCGCGCGCCTCCCTCACCTTCCCTCGCCGAGCTATTGACCTTTCCGGAAGAAGGCTGACCTTTTCGCATGTACGGGCTCGCGGGGGGCTCCCCACCCCACCCCCCCTCCCCCACTCGGTTCTCCACTGGATCTCGCTCTCCTCGTCATCATCTGGCGGAGGCCGCCGCGGGACGAGGCGCCATTTATTACGGGCGCCAGATCAATAATTCCGAAATACATCCTCGCGTTTTGACGACGCCCGCCTCCCGACGCCTCATCTCTCGCAAGGATACCGGGCCCACGGGAATTGGCGCGCAACGGCGAAGAGATATGCTAATGAGCCAACCTCTGTTTTTACGAGCGCGGCGCTGCAGGCCGAGACACGGCTGAGATCTCACGGTTCGGGACGGAAATTAGCATGCTGGCCGCTGAAATGTGACTACCATTACGGTCTACGATAATGCGTATACATTTGCATGGACTCCGCTGTCCGCCGAAACGTTTTGAAGGCCGGCGGGGAGGGGGATGGGGGGGGGGGGGTGGCGACGGTTTTTGGACGGATGTAGCGGGAGGACGTAGAGACGACGGAGCGAGATAGGCCGAGGAGGAAAGATCGTTCGGCCCGACGGCTCGGTCGGTTTTACGCGGAAAGGACCGTACGTGCGCGCGCATCCCTTCGCAGTTCCATGCATTTTCCATAACGTCGAAACGTGTCAGGCGGTCGCGTGCGAGCGCGAAAATAGAATTAAAGCCCGGGGGCCACCGTCGCATTTGAGTACCCGGCGCCCACTCGTGACGAGCGAACCCCGTGAACGATATTAACAGGAGGTAAATCGGTTTAACGCACTCGCGATAAATGCCGGCCGCGATCAAAGTGACAATTAATTGCCCGGCAAGCAGCCCCCGCTCATTAGGATCGTGCCACGCCGGCCGCTCGCTGTCTATTTCCGACGTCCTCGTGCCACAGCAGACACCCTGTATGCCCGGGGGGCGAAACTTCCGACGACGGTCGCTCATTATTCTAATTAATAATGAATTAGACCGCTGCCTTTTTTATAGTCTACGAAAGACCGCCTTTAATCGGATACGTAGGGGATCAATGTTGGGTGTGTAGAGTTTACGCGGGTGAATAATGCAGGCCGAGTGAACGAATCGTGTAGGAGTTTTCGAGGCATGTTTGTATCGATTGCGTCCCAGACGGTCTTACTTGGTTAAACTTCGGCATCCTTTGTAACCCCCCCCGCCTCCTCCCCAAACACCCAATCTCCCGTTTGTTTTCTTCTTCCGCTTCAGAGCTCTTGTCTCGCCGATAGCGTGCGCATCGCGCCGCATTCGAACGTTCAATATTTCATAATTCAAATCACGTAATGACATTGATTCCTCGCATGCGACACGCGTTTTATCCTATATCGGCATTAAACCTAATGAGCTGTAATATTGATCTAGCTGGGAGCGTTGGCGGACTCTATTTGCTCGGTCTCGTCTCGACTGGGAAAGAAGTTATGCAATTCGTCCGTGTCTAGCCCCCTCCCCCTCCTCGCGGGAGCCGCGAATCAATGTAAAAACAAACGAATTAACCTTACGGCGTCACGGGCAAACTAACAGGATTAGCATTTTAAGTGGATCGGACCGAGGGACGTCTGTTCGGGGTAAATTAAGGGACGTCCTGCGAGGTTTATAAATACTTGGCGTACGTTCGCTAGAAGAGACATCGAGAAGCTTGGCTGTCGGCTTCCGAGATGCGAGGGACAATTTTTACCTAGTAGATTTCCGAAAACTTTTTCTCCGAACCGCGAGCGCGCACCTGTTTCAACATTCCGCGAATTTCCAATCCGCGCGTTCCTGAATAGTATTCCTTCTGCTCGAAGGTTGAAATGGCTCCTTCGATTTTTTCTCCGACCGCTTCTTCCGCCGGCAGTTGGCTTCGAAGAGTCAGTTACTCGAGAGTCGGATTCGGACAAGTTACGCTGGAAAAACTGCGCTCATCATAAGCAGTATAAACTAGCGTATCATCGATCGGACTCGACTGCTTTTACCAGCAGCCCTGCCTGGCGTACTCTTCTCACCCCGCGCCGGCAAAACTCCCGGCGAAAAACTATCCTTACAATCTTCAATTCTATTCGCTGCCACACTCCATCCCGCTACCCGTTCTCTCCACTCTCGGCAAACTTTTTCCAGACAAGTGCGAGGAACAAAAAGCTCCCGACTCTGCCATCCTCGAATTTCGCTCCTTCGGAATTCCGTGCATCTCGCGCGTCCCTTCGAAAGTACACGCTTGCAAGCATCGTAGAACGCGGCCGACGATCGAGAAATTCGCATCGGAGTTCAGCCTCGAACTATCGAACGCTGTCGAGTTTTACGAGCTCGCCGCGACATCGTCGAGCCAGCAGTTACAGCCAACAGTTACAGCCCGAGTTCTCGTTACATCGAGGCAACACGAGGTCGGGAGGGGCGAAGAAATTCGCGCGCGAAACGAGCGAAATTTACGGCTTTGAACTTCGCGCGGCGCGACCTTCGGGGCGAATTCTCGGCCGAGAACCATTCGAGTGCGAGCGGCGGAAGTGAGGACGCGCATACAGCTATGCAGGCACGTGCGCGACTCGCTACACTCTCGCATTCCTCAGCGGCAGTTCTCTAATTAGCGGACTTCCCGTTACCGCGGCGTTCAGCCTCGGCGTTCTCGAGTGGATTCTCAAAAAGTACCGCGCTCCACTTGCCTCTTGATTTTTGCAGCCTTCGGATGCCGAGAACTACGTCCCAGAGTCGAATCCTGGTCGCTGTCGATTTACAACTACGATCGATCTTCCACGTCGAGGGTCCAAGTGCAGTTACCGAACAAGCGTACGTCTTGTGTCTCACGATACTGTACGAATATTTCGAAAGTGGCGTGGGGCACTTAAAGTAATCGAAATAAGACCTTTTCTTTTACGTCAAGGAAATCTTGGGAACACTTCTGGCCTCCTTGGGAGGAGGCCAGCGTATGTCAGATTCCTACTGATTAAAACCCAGACAATCGAAACAAGGCCTCTAGTAGCAGTTGTATATTAGCACGAGAATCGTTAAGCATCTCTGTCTGGAATGACATTCACCACTTCCAAAAAATAAATGGCATCAACCCGGAGGTTATTGCGACTGACTCGCTGGTACAGTCTTTCTCGGCCGCACCTATCGAAACGCAAGCCTCTCGATACGCTATCAGCGGTTGACACCGGTGTTTCGCGCGACTCGTTCCTTATCAGGACGAGACGAGCCGGATAGTTTGAGCTACGCGGCTGAAAATCGAGTCGGATGATTAATGGCCGCCGAGCGTCGACGGTTCCAGGAGTCTTCGTTCGGCTCGCGGATGTGTCAATATCGTCGTGCAACGTGACGCGAGGCGCGATAAGCCCTCCTGTATTTCCGTTTCGGAGCACACTGTCAGCTTGCCTACCTACACGCGTCCAGGTCGGCGAAGATCGGAAAGCTCCGAGGAGCGAATTCGCACGGGGCCGAACGAGATGATTATCGGCGCGCCGAGCTCGCCGACGATGGGCGAAAGGACGATGATCCTGCGACAAGGAGCGAACGTCCTGCATGCCAACCCACGCCCGATGACAGTCCGGCCGACGGTGGGCAAACTCGTCGCGACGGTTACGGGCTGCCCTATTTTTCGCCGCGCGCGCAAAGTCGACAGCGTCGTGCGGCGCGTTCTAAATTTATTTCCAACTTTAACTGAATTCCCCCGGACAGTTCTGCCTGTTTACCCGCGCGTCGCCATTGTTGAAGCGGCAGTCGGAGCTGCGGATCGCGCGACAGGTCCGCGGTTCTGCGATCGTAACAGTTTTAACAATGTAACGCGCCCGGCGAGCGGAGCGCGCAAAAAATCGCTCGCCGCTTCGGAGAAAGACAATGGCAGACGACACGCAATGGGACGTTGTCGTTTCGGACGTTCGACACGAATGGTATACGAAAATAGTCGGCTATTCGAGGACACTTCGTCGATATTCGCCGTCGGCCAGGCGAGCTTTGAGGCAGATTAGAGGATTAGGCATTTTTCGCGTGCGATGTGTTCCGCGCGGGTGGAGGACTGTCAGCCTTGTTTGAGAACTTGTTTCGGGAACTGGCGGACGCTGACTGACGGGTAGGCTCGTCTATGTCGTAGGCGAGGACCGTGTCAGGAACTATGCCTCGGAGCGTCATCGGCGAGGAAGATATAAGTTTGCGCGGCCTTAAGAAATTTAGCGACCTACATCGGCAGCGAGCCGATACACCTACGTTTCTTCGCCGTTGCATCGATTTTAACTGGCATAGAGGCTTCTCTCTCTGTCTCTTTCCCCATCCTTTTATCGCTCTTCCTCTCTATCTCTCTCTATTTGCATCCGTAAATAAAGAATTTACCAGTCTCCCAAGAGATCGCTTGACCTCCGCCTCGATAAAAGTGTGTTTGCGAGAGAGAGGGAGAGTTCCGTTCCGATTTCGTTCCCCATTCCGTTGCGTTTCCCGTGCGGTGAAAATGAGAGTGGGCGGAAGAGGGTGGGAGGGGAAGAGATACGTTCAACGAGGAAGGAATCGACGCAAGGATCCTAATTCGATCATCTCGGAATCGACATTTCCCGAACGACCGCTGCGGCCGACGAATGGAAATACGCGTGCGATAAAACGAGAAAGAAACCACTCCTGCTCGACTCCAGTCGTTAACTTCAAGGCGAACGCTTCGCGGACAGAGAGTATTGAGTCATCACCGATCCGTTCTCGGTTTGGAAGACGCGCAAGCGAAAGTTGGCGCGAATATCGAAGGATCCGCGTTTATCGATCATTCTTCGGTCATCGTTCGCCGCTGAAAGTCTGTCGGTTGCCTTCGAGGCCGGTATCGGGACTCCGGTGCCACAGTCTCGCGCGTACACTAACAATAAGTCCACGATAAGGCGTTATCTATTAAAATTGTTTATCTACAATTTACGTTTCTGCCCTTACGCAGTCTGATTGTCGCTGCGCTCTGCACACAGCCTTATCGCGGCGCTTCGCGCTGGCCGGATTAAGCCGGCAGTCGATATCGTTACGCAGGAATTTCGTGACATATTTCTCGAGCCGGCACTTTCCATCCGCCAGCCATTGGGACATCCATCGTCGGTCCCGTCCGTTACGCGCATAACGTCGGACGACGCCGTGCAATTATACATCTCGCGGGCGGCCAGCCTTCGCATTGCCACTAAATAGGGTCAATATAATGTTGCGTAACGCTCGCAGCGGTACACAGCGAGCCTCGGGTGCGCGTAATTGCGTTATCAGATTACGCGACATAATCCGTTCGACGCTTCGGCGAAAACGCTTCGCCGTCCCGAAGCCGACCGAAGGCCCGTAATTGCGTCCAGGAAAAATCTATTTCGCTCGTAGCGGGTTGCGCAAGATCCTCGGGCGAGTACGTCGGACGTTTCTTTCCTCCTTGACTGCGATCTTTGACCGTTCGCTGAAACGTCGAATGACATCAGGACCTACGTCACGGCGAGTAATGGACATCGTGCGCGCAGGCCCGCGCGCGGGCGCGCGCATTTGCATAGTCGAAATTGTTGAGCGCTCGCGCTTCGATTATTCGGCATCGATGACGGGCAGAAAGGAGGGTAAAGGTCATGCGAGGATTGTAATCGATCCTGGCCAATTGTCGTGGTCTTCGGATCGAATGGCCACGGCGCTGTTACTCGATCGTTTCGTGGAAACAGTAGAACGGATACGCGATTTCAGGCTCGCTCGCGAGCGGGAGAGTTGAGTTCCGAGAGCTCAATCTTGTCGCCTCGAATTACCGGCGGCCGGGGTCAAAGCGGACTCCCGCCGAGCCTCGCTAAAAACGGCACCCTCACCCTACCCCCTCAAAAAAAAAAAAAAAAAAAGAGCGGCGTGGCTTTAAAAGCATCGCCTGCCGGAAGAGTGCGGGCCAATGACGGACGCGGGATCGGGAACGGCACTGCGTACAGAACCGTTCCGTTGCGATAATCTTATCAGAAGTCTTATCAAAATCCCCGGTGAGTAATCCTATTACCCGCGCACTCGCGTCGACGCGGTCGGCTTCGGCGGTCGGGCCCAATGACAATTTTCCGAGTCAGAACATGGCGGGCGATTCGAATATAGTTCTTCTCTCCTCTCTTCTCTTTCTCTCTCTTCTCATCTTCCTTCCACCCTCTTCACACGGAATCACGATGCAACCCCATCCCGCCAGCGATCGGCGGAAATAAAAATTTCTCCCTTTACGTCCAGCAGGCGAATTATAGCCTGGACGTATTTTCGATGGCGTTCGGCATGGATAATTAATCGGCCGCACTCCCATTCGGCATCGTCCCCGAGGTCGCCGACTATCTTTTGCCCGCGGCGAGCACGAAATGCTTTTTCACCCCTCGCGCCGGCCCGCGAACTTGATCTGAGGGTGGGTTATAAATACATCGGCGCGAGCCTCGGCATCGGCCTAGGTACGTGCCGTGCACTCTCCTCGGGACACCGTGTACACGCGCCTGCGAACCCCGAGATCGATAGCCGACTAATAATTCATAATCATCGATTCTTTGCGAGTCTCGCTTCCCAGCGAGCGACGCGCCTCGGGCGACGCCGGAGGAATGTCGTGGATCTCTTTGCCTGCCTTCCTCCCCTCCACCCGCCTATTCATTCGCCTCATCGAAGTCCTCTTATCGGAACGGCGAACGGAGTTTGTAGGCGCAGGCTGTTGGTCGATCATCGATCATCGCGCGATCGACGTCGCTACGCTCGCGGCCGATCGAGCGATTATGCGCATCGTCGATTCAGTATTCATTGCAATTTTCACTGATGAGGCTCTCTTTCTGAGGGAGGAGCAGTAAGCGGAGGAGGAGGAGGAGGAGGGATAAGACTTTCGATGACTGGAATTGCACGGTTGGCGATCGATCGGTCGAAATTATGCAGGCCGCCCGTGCGACGCTCAAAGCTCGGAGACGGAATGTCGGAGTTTGTCCTGGAGAGAGAGAGAGAGAGAGAGAGAGAGAGAGAGAGAGAGAAGAGAAGAAACAGTGGGGAAGGGGGGAGGGTGGGAGTGAGACAGCAGTGGTTCGCTTCCTCTCGCGCAAAACAAGATCGTTATCTCGGATTCGCGCGGAGGACGCCTCGGCCATTAGTACAAAGCACACTCAGCCGAAGTTTATCAGCGAGCCGAATTATGAGCGCTTCTCGCGCAGGAGGAGCGAGACGCAAAATTTCAGGCGTCGATTCTCGTCTCATCGCGGTGCTCGGAATCCGATTCTTTGCTCGGCCGGACTGTTACGTGAAGTTTACGCACGGAGCGCTCGTTCATTACCGCGAAACACCGCGAAACGTATCAATCGAATTATGCTGGGCTCGTTTATTGGGGAACGAAGCGAAATTCGAATATCCGTCGAACGACGAATCCTTCACGGCGAGTGCGATCGTTATCTAGCAGGACGCATCGGACATCAGAGGGGTGGCAGGGGAGAGGAGGTGGGGGGGGGGGCTTTTATCGGAGCGCAAACGATGACGAATCCGGACCGCTTATCGCTGGCTGGCAGGATTCGCTTCATCGGCCGAAAAGATGAGTGACAGAGAGTGAGAGAGAGAGACAGAGAGAGAGAGAGAGAGAGAGAGGGAGAGAGAAAAAACGGAACGGAAAGAGATCGGAAAGTGATTCGGAAGGCGAACGGAAAAAGGCGACGACGATTCACTTCCGCCACTCGAGTCGCCGAGTGCGTCGATCGTGAGACTCAGCCACCACCACCCCTTGCTCCCTTCTCACGGCACATTGTTGCACAACTGGGCCGAGATCAATGCACGCCGATTGCGCAATTCGTACCTTCCAGAGAACCTGTCGTCGCGAGATTGTCGATCGAGTCTAGCCAGCGACGCTGGCGTTATGCAATTGGCGCGCATTTGTAATAGGACCCGTGCCGATACCTGCCAGCGGATCGGTGGTGGTACGTAGAAGGCGGAGAGTGGGCCAATCGCGCGAGGTGAAGAGGGTCTGCATCGTTCGGGGAATTCATTCCACGGTACGAATATGCCGGGGACGAAATTGAATTCATAGAGTGGCTGCCCACGCTCGACTCTTCCTTCGTTTATTTCGGCCGCCGGTCGGGCTCCTCCTGCTCTCCCGTTCCTTTATTATTTTTATTAAAGTCACGGAGGAATGATCCTGGCGAGAGTGAATCGTGGCCTCTGCCTAATCGATCCTCTTTGTGTGCGAAATCTTTTTTTTCGCTCCCACGTACACGGCAGCATGTGTGCAGGTATGCGAGGCGAACGTGTGTCGGGCCTGCATACGTGATGGGGCGTAGGCGCGGTACGTACGTTCGTACGTAATATAGGTGTATACATGGATATTTTCTTTTTGGCGCAAACCGAGCTCTTTCGCTTCATCGGCAAATTCTCGGTCACAAAGGATTTGTTTGGAAGCCCCACGTTAGAGAGCCTATATGTCGCCGGGCAAAAAAAGGCTTCCCCGATGCATTCGCACGGTGGGCTGAAAAGTGCGATCCAGGCCTGTACTGTGTGTCAGTCCGATGCGCGATTCCGCTTAAAGAGATCCTTTTTATTTGCCGCCGGCCGACGCACGGCACTGTGAACGATACGATTACGTCGGTATCGAGCGATATTCGGCCGGTCCTCACGGTCGGGGCGGAGTTCGGCGACGAAGTTAGCCGGATGATCTCAATACCTGCCGATAACGATAAAAGTTGTCCGAGTCGAAACTTGAAGGCAACTTCGGCCGCTCGATTCGGCCTACGCCGCTGCTTCTAACGAAATGGGGCGTTAAAGCAATTTCCTTCCCCATCTCGACTCGGCTCACTTTCGCGATCTTCGGCGCATACGACTCATCGGCTTATGAATCCTGTCCGACCGTAGCGCGGACTGTACTACTTGGACTCTGGCGAGATCCGAAGCTGCGTCGCGGAAGCGGAAATGCGTTCTACGCCGACGCGCACGTTCTTACGAAAGGCCGAATATCGTACCTTGACTCACTTCGGAGCACAGCTAGCTCTTACCCAATCCACGCTATGTTTTCGACTCCGCGAAAGAAGGTCACTGGAGAGAAAACTTCTTCGCCGAATAACAGTCTGCATAGAACGCACTCGCGAGACTGTAGAAAGTTGTCCGAATATTTCAATATCGCCCACGCTACACTCTGCACGGCACGCGGAAACGTAACTGGGAATTAAGCGAGGATGCGTGCGTGGCACGCAAACGGACTTCGAATCGTCGACTCACGACAGGTCCTCATCCTTCACCTTTCCTCCCGTCGTCTGCCCAACGCTCGCCGACTACCGACGTTTCGCGCGGGCAAAAAACCAGCTTTGTCTCGACTAATGACAGGTCGGCGTCGGTTTCAAAGCGGCGTGAATCAGCCATATTCTCCTCTCGGCCGAAAGCCGGCTAAATTGTCCAGGCACCGTGAGCAAAAGTGTTCAACCTTGTACGAATGTGGATCATCGATTGACCGACGAGGGTGTCTCCGCTAAATGGGAAGGTCGTCGCCGGACATGACGGACGAAACGGAGAGGAACAGGGAATGAAATATGAATCTCACGAGCCATCCAGTGGGTCGTTCGACGATTTTTATCGTCGTCCTCGACATTGCACTCCGCAGTCGCTAACGGTCAGGATTGCGATCGTCGGCGAGACGATCCGAGTCGCGAAATTGACACATCCGAGTTTTGAGGGCGGAAGATGAGGAGAATGGGTCAGGTCCACGAGCAATTTGTCTTGCGCTCGTGATTAATGTCAGAACTATAGCGAATTCGGACTGGATCTCGGGAGCCAATGCCGTTCCGGCACTGAAGTCTTAATGCCTGCTCTCGGGATGGTAAGGGTTCTAGAGGCGTCGTCGCTAACTTTTAACCTTCTATTACCAGGGGTTGGGAGCGTGAGGGGGGGGGGGAGGGGTAGTAGAATGTCGGACCGCGGGGCGTCGCGAATTCTCGCGCTCGAACAGTCGCGTCGGACGTGACATAAACAGTTTCAGGTATAACCTTTTTAACAGTTCGTCGATTGAAGTGGTAATTACCGGGAGGGTGGTGCTATAGTTCGGCTCCGAGCGTTGGAAGTTGGCGGAGAGCGTCCTTGTCCGCCCGACAATGACGGCAATACCGTCGACGGACGACGATAAATTTGATCGCAGCCCCTCGAGCGTCTTTCGCCGACAGCCTCGCCGCCGAAGGAGTCCCTGACTCTGAACCCGTGACCCGGACTCGCGGAAGCTGACCGAAAAACAGGTCCATCGATTTTCGACCTCGGGGCGCAAAATAAACGGATCGCCGGGCGCCCTCCTGCCCGTCGCGAACAAAATTCTTTTGCCCGCAAGCCGTGCAAGAGTGTACCACACCTTCAATCACTGATTGTGAGTGCGTTTCTCGAAAACGTATCAATTTCCTCAGCGTGGCCGAAAAGTGGCCAAAGGATGAAATCCGCGTCGGGGTCAGCTTCCGGGAGCGCGCGAGCTTACCGATTTCATTTGCAGCCTCCGTCGTTCAGATCGATCGTTGCGCAACGAGCGACGTCTCGCTCGTTTGCCGATGCCGGCTGAAGTTACTCTTTGATCGTCGAGTAGTTTTTCCAAGAACTCCTTCTCCCCTCCCCCTCCTTCTCTTTCCCGGTCTTCCACTCCGCGCCCCCTCTTCTGCTTGTTCGGAGCTCCGGAGAAGAGTGCACCGCGTAAGCGTCTCGAGCTTAATTGGACGGAAGAAGCGTCTTCCATTGCTTTCGATACTCGTCGGTTGCCCACTTGTCCTTGCCTCCGTCGAGTCAATTGCCGAAGATACCATTACTGACGCCAGCTGCCTCCATCGGCTTCCAGTTAGCGCTTCTACGCGCTGCCAGATCGGCAGGATTTCGATTGAACGGTTGAGATCGTTAGTTGTCGGGCCTAGGTCGTTGGATCCTTCCGTGATCGACTCGTTCGTCGTCGAAGGATGCTCGAAGAAGACTCGAAGGAGGCTCGAAGGGACGATTAGGATCGTCGCCAGAGTCCTGAGGGCGGGAGGCTGGAAAATTGAAAGGGTTCAGCGCTGTTTCCCGGCCGGCGCGGAGGGATTTATTGTTAAAATGGATTATTTTAATTCAATAATAAGCGAGAGAGGTCGGTGATCCTGCACTTTATGGGGTTGCCGGGGGATAAAGATCGAGGCTAGTCCAGACGGCGCCAATCTCCCGTCTCCTCGCCATTACAGGAGCCTATATCCTACCGCACACATTCCCACAGTCTCCGGACGCACTAACACCAGCGCGCGCGCGCGCGACGCTTGCAGATCCTCGGACTCGAGTGTGACAGGGCTTAAGATGGTGCGAGACTGTGTCTGCGGGAATGTGTGTGTGTGTACGAGTCACTCCACGTACGCGACACACAGGCGTCCGCGTGCACAGAACAATTTCCGTGAATTAAGTTGTTTTCGAAACTCCCCGTTCGGGAGAGCCCGCGTCCTTGGACGCTTTCTGTTCTCCTTGCACGTCGAGTTGTGTCCCATATTTTTATCGATGGAACGGTTTATTTTTAGGGCGGCACGGCGTCGGGACGTATTTCGCGTCGATGACGATTTCGCGGGCGTCGGGGGGAACGGAAAGTTTGCGATAAACAACCTTGAATGTTATTACCCGCGAAGAGTGCCGTTGTGGAAGTTGCTCGGGGAGGGGGGATGAGCGGAGGGTGCGATTTCGAAAAATTGCGAAGTCCCGGACCGTATTCGTGACGATTCTGCCCGCGGGCGACGTGTTACGAAACCCGGACGAGCGTAAATGTCGAATTGTCGTAGCTTAAAGTTTGCGAGATATACCTATCAGCGTGGCGTGGCGTGCCGGAAATACAATTAAAAGAACAACCGTCTTTAATAGATGTCTCGTTAGAGAACTGATTCCCTTGACGCTCTCGCGTGCGTCTGCTCGTTAGGAACTCGAGTCCGCCGAAATGTACGTCGCCAATGCGAAATCGCAAGGACATCGCTCGTTCGCGGACCCAGTCGTCGGATGGGATGGCGTCGGATTGCGACAGTGGCAATTAGCTGACGTTCGCGACGTATCTCGGGAAGCGAAGTTTCGCCGTTACGTCGGCACGCGTGCACGCAGTGCGACGTGACGCACGTCTGCGGACAGAGGCAATTTGTCTCTTGTCGCATCGAACGCTCTGCCGAGACTCGCGTCTTGCAGCGCTCGGATTTGAATTTCGCGGGCTTGCCGCGAGGCGTCGAACGCGAGTAGTTGATTAGCGACGATTGCGTATTCGTTACGCGTGAAGAAAGGAGCTTCTGTTCTGTCTGTGTGTTGCGTCTTCTTATTCGGCCTCTTACGCGACTTCCTGTACGAGCTGGCGGATCCTAGTATTATCTCGCGAATAGTCAGACGCAGAAGACGCTAATTGCTCTTGTTTATGCGTGGCGGGAAACAGCTGTGAGAACAGCTGTTCCGAAAATGAGGCGCGATAAGGCGAGTCTGGGGGATAGGGCTCGGTGTCGTATTATTGTTTACCACGAAGATGCGTCGACGTTGCGTCAGCTGCGAGGTCGATCTATAATTATACTCGTGTGCGTACGCGGATAGCCATTGATACCGGACAGGAGATTTTCATTCATTCGAAAATGCTCCTCGCCACAGTGATTGGCAGGGAACAGATTCAAAATCCGTGCCTGATATTTGTTAACGACCATTGTTTCTCATTCGCGGTATTTTCGATAGAAATGTCTATAGAGCTTTCCACGGCAGATCTAAAGGCGACCTTTCGTGTATTTTGAATTTTTAAGCTAGAACTATCGTCTATTTATGCACGTATTCTTATTTAACTTGTCACTGCAACTTAAGTCGACATGTTGAACAATGACACGTGTCAAATGTGAAGCATTATTCACGTATTTAACTGAGCAGGTACTAAACAACGTTTCGGAAGAGAAATTGCTTGGTAAATGATAAATCATTGGGACAGGTCAGGCCCATCATTCGAAAGATTTTGATAATGTTTGCGTTAGATCATCTTGAGTGGTTACAGACTCTTGTCTAGCCACAGACTGCACTTCTCGAGCGAATTCATTCGAGTCAGCTGTGCCTGCCGGTTCGAAAATCCATCAGCCGGCCGAACAGCTGTTCGACAAAAAAATGGCGCGCATCATGGCGGGCTGTTACGAGCGTCAGCGTGGGCGTGGGGTTGAGATTGTCGGCGCTAGGCGTCAAATTACATGGCCTCCCGCGGCACTAAAGTGGACGATCTTGTTTTTCAGCTGAATGAGGCTCATGGAACCTTTGGGTATTGCCCCGGACGTGGTTGAGACGGGCGCGCTGAAAAGATGGGCAGACTTTCCTGTTCAGCATCGCTTCACGGATTACTCGAATTCCGTCGGCGAGCCGAAGTATCATACCATCAGCCCGTTTCCTTGTCAGCCGGCGATTAACAACAAAATAGCATTATGGTAAGCATGTCGACGGTAATTTAGTGAACTCATCGAATTTTCCGTCTGCGCATCAATTTGCTTTTTTAAAAAGCGTCATCTTGACGGTCGACGCGAACGGCAGTTGTCAGCTATTCTATAAATACAGCAAGTGTAAGAGAAACGGCTTGTCGTAGGTATGCGGGTGGTATAAGTCAAAATAAGAACCAAAGTGTTTGATTTATCGTAGTTAGCGTCGTGGGTGAATACCGGGAGTCGTTTCGGGTTCCACTCATTTTTTTTTCAGTCAGATCAGTATCGCACCGACACAGGCGATGAAAGCTTAGCTGACGTAAAGCTGACGGAAGCGTACGGCTAATGCGTAAAAATTTCATTACCTCGTACTATCTTCCGCGTTGCGTGCCATAATTTATCGGCGCTAATGGGTTTAATGTAGGTCTCGCGGCACTTTGTTTCAGGACCGGCGACATATCTGTCCTGCAAGTGGACGCGGTCGTCAATTCAACTAACGAGATGATGGACGATAATAGCCCCATGTGCCAAAGAATATTCGCCCGCGCCGGTTCGGCGCTGAAAATGGAAATTTTTAATGAGGTGAAAGGTGCGCAACGTGGATGGACTCCGGAGCTGCCGCTGGGCCGACCGTAGAATAAGGAAGTCGCGTGTGAGATTGAATCTGTGCGGTGGTCGCGTCGATTATCGCTGCCTCTTAAAAAAAACAGCAGGAGTCGAGCGGAAATTCTCGCGCGCGCCAGTTCGTTAAACCCGATAAGAGCGCGAACCCAGTTATCGGCGACGGTATCGTTAATGTCGTTTATGGACAAACATTTGCTTTCGCTAATTAGCATGCCCGGTTGCGAGTACATTTTATTAACAAATTATCGAATTACGATAGCGCGTATCGATGCCGGTACGCGTCCTTTACCGCCGCGTTCCTCGTCGACTCGATCTTGAGACTTCATACTTTACGCACGGATATTGATGAATTATCGATGTAAGACTTGCTTCGAGACGCTTCGTGTGCCATCGAGTCGTTTACATGAGAAGTACGACTCGTCGCGTGACAATCAGGTCATGCATTGCCGTAACTTGCACGGAGAGGCTTTATAGTCGTATTTTCCCCCGCTTTCTTCTTTTTTTTTTTAGAATGCGAGTCGCGTTTGAAATCGATTTCCCTTCGTGCCTCTGTACTTTATTCGGTAACGATTCGAAACGTCGGGCCAATCAATTTGACTAAACGAAGTAAATGTGATTACTGGCGGCGAGCGCGTATCAGCAGTTTACAGGACGGCTGCTTCTTTGTTGCTTGGAATTCTTTCTTCCATGCGTTCTATTTTCGTTTCAACGTGTTTCATACCAGATAACTGCCTGCAGCTTCATTCTCGCTCGCGCATGCGATCGGTGAAAAACCTGTTCTCCTACACGGGCGTCCGATGACTGCATCATTTCGATTCTTTGTTTGACTCGACGCACGCTTGCCGTCCGCTTTTTGCACATCGACGCTACGCTCGATGGCAGAAAAAGTTTATTGGGACGGCACAAAATATACTCAGCGACGGTCATTTGCCGCCACTTGTCATTATCGCGGCTAAGCCGGTAGAGATTACGACCGGATATGCCCTGCTAATGTTTGACACGCTTTTACAGAGTGCAAAACCGGAGAAGTAAGGGTAACGCAAGGTCACGGTCTACCTGCACGCTTTATCATACACACCGTTGGGCCAGTCTACAACGTTAAGTACCAAACCGCTGCCCAAAATACATTGTACTGCTGCTACAGGTAATTCTCAATTCTCCACGCCTCATGAGTCATGCATTACGCTTCTCGCACGTGTTTGCCTCAATTCAAATTGTACTGACCGGCAAACAATAGCCATGAATCCATACGTTAGATAGAAGCGTAATTATTGCCGTATGCGAATGGCTGATAGTAGTAAAGTTTTATGGCTTGTCCCGACGCGGATCTGAATCAAATTTTGGT
The DNA here is from genome assembly GCA_914767735.1 of Anoplius nigerrimus. NCBI lineage: Eukaryota > Metazoa > Arthropoda > Insecta > Hymenoptera > Pompilidae > Anoplius > Anoplius nigerrimus. The sequence continues at coordinate 10,139,804 of OU612088.1, read as the reverse complement.
CGTGTTACAGGAATGTTCTGCAGAAAGCACGGGAACTGGGACTCCGTACTATCGCATTGCCGGTTATCAATTCGGTACGACGAAATTATCCTCCAGACGCTGGAGCCCATATAGCGCTCAGTACGTATACGCAGTGATACAGATTTTACGAGGCGAAGGAATGGTCGTAAAGCAAGAATGGGAATGGCGTGACTAGTCTCTGCTCCCAACAGGAACGATACGAAGGTTTTTGGAGCAGTACGGCGACTCGATCACTTGCATCATATTCGTCCTGGAGCCGTGCGATCTCGGAATTTACGAAGTTCTGCTCCCGCTTTACTTCCCGAGGAACCTCGCCGAGCAGGACAACGCTTGTTGGCAGCTACCTAGTGACATAGGCGGAATGGACGGGGAACCGTTGCTACCTGACAGACAAATCAGAATCATTGACAATCCTCAACATGCTTTACACGGTACCGCCCTTTAAAATGCCTTAAGCGTACTAGGACGATAATAACCTATAAATAGGCTCCCTGCGTTAAGGGTTGAACGAATATCGATTTTACGCAGTAGATTTGCAGTTTTTATTTCGTGCAATGGTTAATTTAACGAAACTGCCCTTTTGGTTGATAAGTTCTCTTGAGTCGGGTGGTATTCGACAAGTGCTGCCTCCCGACGGTCGACGTCGTAACTAAGTTCAAACTATCGTAGAGCCAACGCGTCACAGGAAAACTGAGATTTGCCCGCTGAATGAAGATTGTCTTTCCGTAGGTGACGAGACGGCTGAGCTTTCCTCTCAGTTGGAGACTTCGGTTAACATCGGCGAACATGCATTCGCACAAATGCAGGGCGATCTCGATCGTCAGAGACTCCTCGGAGAGAGGCCACCTGCCGATCCATTGGCAGACATTATGCTCAAGCAGATGCAGCAGAAAGAGAGGTAAGGTTTACATTCCGTTTTTGAGTTCCCGACCTACAGATTTTTATCCAAACAAGACTGGGCCTATTTAAAGCAACAGCTATTCACACCGGCTATTAATGGAGAACTGGTCGAGGAATATTTATAGGCACGTTCTCGGTTAATTCTCTTGTACATATTCCAAGTATTGGCATTGACGCGCGCGACGTACACATGTACGCTGTAAACTGTAAACAGAATGAAATGCGCGATGACTCGCGAGCACGTTTTCTACGACTTCCGGTGCGCGAAAATGATCATCTTGGACGGGACACAAAATTTCATTCATACGAGGCCTCTGCGAATTCACACGAAACGAATTCCATCCGCAAACGTCACAATACTATTCTCGGCCGGATTTCTAGGTACAAACGCTATTTCTATTTTCCAACTTTGCATTCCGTTTATGCACGCGGCAAGGTATCGCTTCCGTCCGTAAACAAAGAAGGTATAACAAGTTATTTTTCATGATTCGTTCACCGTTATTGCGCGTGATAAAGGCAATTCATAGGACAAATATTTGCCTGGAATTTTTTACAGCGCGTGTAGTCATTTATGACCGCGGATATACGTGTCCTATATCTCGAGTTATTGTTCGTTACTGATATTTCCATTGCAGTTTCGCACGCTTTGTGCGTAACGTCGGTTGAGTCGTATGATGGATCGTGTCTTTACCCACCGATCTACGTTATCAACGCGCTGTGCGACAGTCGGGCCGTTATCACACGTGTCTTATCACTGCTCTGCAGGTTACTATCCTACCGACGCACGAGGTCACTGATAACAGGAATGACGTGCTCTGCTTTACTGACGACGGCAGACGCACGCTAAGCTCGCGTATAAATATTTCATCACCTAATTAACGTCTCACCATTTCGATTTTGCGCAAGAATGCAGATTTTAAACGATACCCTGGTGAATAACAAGTGCCGCGCAGCGACATCAATTAGGTCGAGACAATGACACGGTCGGAGCTTATATCCTCGCTAATTAAAGATAAATGAATCCGCGTTTAGTTTCAATTAACCGGCGCGCTCGAATTAATTTGCGCTCGCGAAATTGCTTTAATCGTACATCAGTCGTAGTAGAAGCTCAGTTTCATTACGGCGAGACCAAAATTCTCCTCTCTATAATCGAGAGGCCGGAAACGGATTCCGGGGAGCTCTAAATAAACGCATCCGTTAATATAACTCCAGTTATAACCATGTCATTTCGTAACTCAACCGTTCGTTATGAATACAGCGACCTTGCGCCGACGATGCGGAAACTGTTTTCGAAAGATATTATCTTCCGGGAATGGCAACGGAAATACAAAATTCGAGCAATTTTTCTGCTCACGCTGGACTCACGTCGTTGCTGATACGTACGGTCGCAAAATGTAGAACATTCCATATGTTTGGAATATCCGTATAAACAGACCATTTTTTACCGAGCTATTCCGATCGCACCGGATTTATTATGAGAACTTTTTATGCCCACCACATCTGAGCCTAGTAAAATTAGAATCCCAAGCTCATAGTCCGTACTCGAAGTCGATCCAGTAACCTACGCTCGCCTTACGTCATCGAAATAAATCATGCACGATCCACGCATTGTCGGGCGAAAAAGGACAGATTTGCGTTCGTCGTCGCCTCTGTTGTCGTCAACTTCGCCTTATCAATGGAGATCGCTCAGTTTGCGAAGAAGGTTCAAGAGCCGTACGCCGAAGACAGCCTCGTTATCGTACTCGGCGGAAACAACGCATTGAACGTGAACTTGAACATTTCGTCACGTTCGAAACTCGTAAATCCGCTCGCTCGAAACTGTGCTCTCGGTTTTGGCCGCTCTTCAACCATTCGAACATCTAGCCCTCCGACGAGCCATTCGGCCTGCCTTCCGCTCCAGTTTCGTCAACTGCAATCGTAGTCTACTCATCGCTCGAGTCACGAGACACGGTCGTACTTACAGTGCACCTCCTTCGCCGAGAATCGGTTCGGAGTCGAAACTTTGCCCCTGCAGACCTCGAGCTTCTTCGAACTGTTCGATTATCGTATCTTCGCTGTCATCGTTGACGGACGGCCAAAGCAGCGTCGATACATTTAACATGGACGCCATAAGCGGTCGTTCGACGATAACGCGCTCGGCAGTTAGGTGCGAAGATCGTTATTGCGTTCGTAAAAGGCATTTGTCTCACGTTCGCTCGCAATGACGCTCGACGTTCTCGAAAGTTTTTCGTTCGGCGGAGTTCGAGGACGAGAGTCGAACTTCTCGCCGACGGATGAGAGGGGGCGGATTCGAAACTGTCGGCAGATCTTCTCTCTTGGCGATTTCGCCGGCATTGTCGCCCTTGGACCGATTACTATCGCGGCCAGGGCCGCCAAACTGTGAACTCGATCGAGTTCGTCCGACGTTGCTGCTCTCTCTCGAATCAGACTTCTGGCGAAGAAAAGCGGACGGAAATGTCTCGTTGAGAGCGTGGAACGATTGTAGGATAGGTCACGATAACCTCTTAGATGGGCTTTGCCGGCTGATTGGGCAGTTTTGTCTTTCGTTGAGCCTCGAAAAGTAATCTATTCAGCCGACGGACATACCTTGCGTCAGAGCGGGCGAAAGGTTTATTTTACTGACTACCGATTTAATTTTTGTATTAACAGACCCGTGGCATAAAGCACGGAAAATATTGCGGTTGAAAACAAACCCAGAGCAAAGAGTTAATAAAAATCGCTAGAATCAAGATTTAGAAAGAAAGGAGATTAAATAGAGAGCTAGAAGAAACAATACGGCTCGAAATATCGGAGTGTTTATCGCGTTCGTCTGCCAGAGCGTGTTCAACCGAGCTTGACACCTATCGACAGAGTGTTAACGATCGTTCGATCAGAAGCGGGTCACTCCGCTGAAAGTTATCGAGTCTTTCATCGGATCGCCGATAAAGACTTCCGCACTTTCAACTCAATCCGCGGATCTGAATGCAAGGAGTGCTTTTCTAATCAGGGTGCGGCGGACGATCGGGAGATTGCGAATCTAATTGAGCCCCGAAACACGCGATGACGCTCGTCGATCGGGCGTGTGGGTGGATGAATTGACCCAAATGAAAATAAATCGCGCGACCAGCTAGGGCGGGGTGGAGTTTTTTGACGTCACCGACGAAACCGTATATGTCGCGGCCCGAGGGTAATCAATGGGAAAGTTCAAATCCACGATCGGCGCGTCATCGCGACTTAAGGAGGCGATTAGAAGAGACAAAATATAGAACGACGCCGACGAACGATCGCTCGGAACGTTTTGTCACCGCAGTTTCGCAACTCATACTTTGACCCGTCAGTTCAGCTGTCAGTGACATTTCGCACGCGTTCTTCCGGAAATAGACGATTATCTTATCGGGACTGACATTCCCGGAATCACTTTTCCGATACCTGCTTTCGGTAGGTGGATATCTTTGTTTCCATTGGTGTAGTTAGAAGGTGTCCTATCGAGTCATCGGTACAAACTGTGCGTGCTTTCAAGTACTTAACAATCACTTGCGAGGCAGTCGTTAAAGGTAACTCGGTCCCATTATTAAATTAAGCAACTTCTCGAAAGTCCCGATACTGTCTAAGCCAAGGCTTCCCGTAATCTCGAACAAATCGGCTCGGTGATTCGCGCAGTCAAAATTTAAGTCTCGCCGGACGTGACGCGTCCGATGACTAACGTCGTTCCCTCGCGAATTTTTATCTATGCATCCCCGATACGGAGATAGGCGTCGTTACACGCTACTTAGAAACGTTTAATTTTAGCCACGACGCACGGCACTGCGTCGAGCGGTAAAATCCGCGGAAATTTACGAGTGCCGCGGCGAAGTACGAGCCTTTCATTTATTGTTGGCAGTCTGTCTGGCCCCGGCCCTTCAAGGATCGATCCGTCTGTCCTTCCGGAATGCTTCGCTCGTGGCGATATTGAATGTGGCTCCGACGAGCACGAACTCTCCCGTTCCTTCGCTCGCGACGACGGACTCTCTCAGCCGCACAAAATCACGTCTCCCTCCGATGAATTTGCCGATCTCGATTTGGCTCTCCCATAATTTGCGTCTGATCAATGCTCGGGACGTTTCACTGACGTCTACGTCGTTCGGGACGTTTGCACTGAACATCTTTGCTTCTTCGATACATGTTCGACGCAGATGACTCGCATGTGTTATTTGATAGTTAAATATAGACAGGTTCATGCATCAATCTGCCCAGCTATGCCGTAAGTCCATATCTGGCAACTATTTTCAGCCATCGTTGAAAATAGAGAATCATCAATCTTGCACGTTTCGAAATATGCGGTCATTATGCGAAAACCCCATTATTTTCCTTGAACGCTGACGTAACGACACCGCCAATTTTCCTTCATTTCTGCTTCCAACCCCTGCTCGGATGGCTGAGCACTTTCACGCATCGATTTCTTACGCAAAACGATACACCCACCTTTCGGAACGATCCTACCCTCGTTTGGTCCGTTCGTTATTCCGAGGCGGGATCAAAACAAAAAATGAGTCATCGGGTCTCTTCTAGAAGTTCTAGGCACCTCAGGCTAAACAATCATAAATCTATTTCTGTCCCCATTGATCAACGTCGAAAACATCCAAATATTCAGCTGAGCCTAGCATTCTTTCCTCATATTAAACACAGTTGTAAAGTATTTCTTAACATCACCCTGTAACATCTAACTTGCCCACATCCGCATTGAAACCCTAATAAACAAAAAATTAATTTCTTCCCGAACACCAACAGCCGACACGTCTCCAATTCTTATAAACATACTCCCAAATATAGCCAGCAACAAAATTAACTTCTCAATATCAAACATAGCTCCCTAAATCTCCCACATTAGCTCTAAACCCAAAATCTAAAAAAAACCCGTTCCCTTTAATCCTTTCACCAGCCACCCTTCCTCTCCAACCCATCCCGAAACTCACCCCCCAAAAAACACCCTGTCTCCCCAAAAGGATCCAGATATTGACCCTTCGTATTTCGATTCGTGTCACGACTGTCGCTAACCTCGAGGCGATCGAAAGTAAAAATACGAGATGCGAAGAGCGAGGGAAGGGGGAGGCGAGGCAGGGTGAGTCAGCGCGTGGTTGATCCGCGAAAGGCTTTCTCGTCGCTGGTCGAAGGCGTAGTAAGCGAGCGAGCGACGCCCGGCGCCGAGCAGGCGCCGTGACGCTGGTCGTTCGGCACGCGAGAGCGCCGCCTCCGAAGCGGCGAGGACGTCTCGACGGCGGCGAACGAACGAGCGTCGGTACGCGGACGGGAAGACAAGGCGGGTTCAGTTGTTTGCGATCCGTCGTCAGGCCTCATCGCGCGACCCGGCTCACTCTCGAAGAGGCTCACTCTCGAAGGAGCTCGCTCTCGGAAGAGCACCTTTTGCGTCGTCGGGGTCTTAGAAACGTAGACTGTTCAAACGCGGATCAATCGGGTTCGCCCACCGAACGGTTCTCGAGAGAGGTTCCGACCGCACGCGTGCGCTGGTTTAACGGCTTTCGGGCGAAAATCGTGGCCGGCCGAGTCGATGTTGCTTGACTGACTCCCGTCGTCCAGGAAGTCGGTGGAGGAGCATCGCCGGAGGAGGGAGAGGATTGATTACCGAGGATCTGCGCTCGAAGTTTTGCGGAACGAGAAGGCCCAGTTAGCAGAATGGTCATGATTGACATGGTGGATGTTATCGAGGACGAGGATCGGTGCGTATGTGTGCCGCGAGTTTTGGGTGGAACTTTGAGGTTAGCGAGCTGGCTCTGGGGGTTTGCGTAGGGCTGACATTCGCAATCGGCGACCGTGGCTGTTGAATTCGTCGTGCCCGTCGTATGCGTGCGTGTGACGCGCGCGACGAGCGGAGGAAGGTCGGTGCGAGATTGTAAATTCTGACGCTTCGCGGAACGGGGAGTCAGGTAGAATCGCAGCTGTTGACGCAAATTTGCGCGACAGCTGTCACGGGAAGGCACGGATGCACGTGCCGCGATTCGGCTCTGAGTTCTGCCGATCCGACGTGGCACGCTCCTAATATCGCACGTGATGACCATAAACAAATGTGATTCCACGTGGCGCGTCGTCCGATTTTTCCTCGGAGTCGTCCTGATTGTGAGCGTCGAAGGATCGGCTCTCTTCCTGCTAGCTTCTGCTGAACTTCGTCCTCGGCCCGGAATATTCGCGATGTTCCGTAACCTGCGCTCGATCGCGATGCCTTTACGTCACGGTAGGAGAACAATGCAATCGAGGCTCTATTAACAACGCTCGCGCGTACGAAAGATGATAGTGTCGCGCCGCTCGAATGTATACTCCGTTGTGTCATTAATTGACCCCTGGTACTGCCTCCGTCGGCGATGGTCGGTCATTTCTACCGTACACAAATTTATATTGTTTCGACCGGCATCGGACGCGACTGGCAAGACAGGCAAGACGATTCTCCACGTCGCAGATTGCTGTCGGAAAAGCGAGACAACGGTGGCTCTCGTTAAATCGTGAAGAATTTCGTTTGGATTCAAGTGGAGCAATTATGGGAAGTGGGAGACATTGCGATAATGGGGACGAGCGACGGGAAGAGGGAGACATTACGCTCTGTGAAGGAAGAAATTGGACTGGGACTAATTAGCCTCGCTCGGACAATTCGGTTCAATGGCTCTGGTTGAAAGACGATTCGTCAAGCGAAATTGATGAATTTGCTCGGCGCTGGCATACGCGTAATTCTCACGCTTCGAACGCATATAGATTAGAAGTGCGTGACGCCGGTATCAATCCGTAGAAAGTGTTTACCAGAATTTCATTGCGCAACCGACGAGACCGGGATTGTCTCGGCGTGGACATCGTAGCCTGCGCGGTGCTCGGATGATGGCGTATCAATTGACGTGACGTAGGGCAGGGAGGTAAAAAGTGCGGACGTCGATTCCGCGGGACGGTTAATAAGCTGAATTAATTGGGTCGCTTATTTAAGTGTTGCCGAGGCTCTATAATCGGGATATCATTGTTGACGGGCGTGGAGCGTATCGATCGACCGTCTATTTACCCGAACGATCCATAAAACGACAAACAGCGTCACGACGTTCCTCCATATTTAACGATCCCATTCCCATTGCGATATGCACCTGGCCGAGCGTTTTAGCGCGAGCACGTTTATTTATAAGGCACGCGTCCCGATTTCGATGACCGGCGGGACACCTTATTTAACCTTAAGCATTTATTAATGCCAAACCCGCCAATCTTTTTATCGATAATTATCGAGAAGTCGCTTGAGTTCGGTCGGAACGATTGACCCGGTCCGTGCTTTAAAAATAATGTTTAACCCAGACTGAGTTACTGTAGCCTGACTGGACTGATCGTTCGAATTATGTTCTGTTTGCAGGTACGAGAGGCTCCTGAGGAGGGCGAAGACGGAGGATCTGTCCGAAGTTTCGGGCATCGGCTGCCTCTATCAGAGCGGCGTCGATCGTCAAGGACGGCCCGTCGTCGTATTCGTCGGCAAATGGTTCCCAGCGACGAAGGTCAATTTAGACAAGGTAATGACGCGCCTTGCCCGCCGCTGATATCGTGCAATTTCGAACGAACGGACGGATTGTTTGCCGGACGTCAATTATTGTCCGAGCGGTGAGCTCTAGTTCGCCGCCAGTCTCGAACGAAGACATTCCCTTTAATCCGCCGACGCCGAGCCGACGTCCAGCGGCCGGCCTGGGGAGTGGCGAAATTTTAATTAAATTTCCCTGAATTGCGTGGGAGCAGCCGGGAAGAGGGCGTAAATTTTCTTTCATTGCCGGCAGCCGTGCCGGGTCGCAGTTTGCGGGACAATAAATCGTCGCCTTTAACTCCACCAAGGTATCCACCTCGCGAGGTCCATTGTCTTCTCGCGGAACAGGTATCGTTTCTGTGCCTCGGAAGTTTTCGGAGGATCCGCCGGTCGCAGGTGCTCGGAACTGTTCTCTCAAGCTGTCGTGCTCTTTGTTGCGCGTACGTGTCGCCGGGCTTTCTATTGTGATTCAAATGAGACGGGACGCGGATCAGGAAAGGTGAGAGTCGAGCTCGGGATTATTCCGACGAGGCTGATAAATGGCTCAGCTGGAGGCTCCGAAAATGGAAGGTTACGGGAGACGTCTCAACCGTTATTCGACGCGTTGCGTAATTCGGCCGCTGTTTGATTACCTATATTGTACGCGGAAGGTAAACGACGCAATTTTCGAGCGCTGATCGTCTACTGATACTGGCTGGCGGTGGGAGAATTTTCCTGCCGCCTTAAATTAGAATGCGTATCTCGACGTTGCGCTAATATTTATCGCGAATCGCTTCATTCCCACTTTTGACACGCTTGACTCATTACGCGGGGAACACATTGTCTCAGTAGCTAATTTTTCAAAACTGGGCATCTGTTCTCATAAGCTCATCTTACGCGTCTATTCTTCTTCGGAAACTACTATGATAAAACAAGCTAATCCGGATCACACATCTATTCCCATAATTCCATAACGAAACGCTCTAAATTCGACCTCCAGCAGTCATTAGCGAATCTAACAAATAATCTGCTCCAATACAGACGTCCAGACTCCCCGGTATACGCTCCCATAAGCGTCATTCAAATCTCCTCCCCCAACATCCCACCCCATTCTCAGGACTGGCCAGTCAAGCGTCGCGTAGCTCGACATGCACCAACCGAATGAATCTGCGTTGCACTCGCTTCTGATATATGCTAAGCCACTCTCTCGACACTTCTCGCGTTAATCTCCGCTTCCATTCTCACCTCATCCGCCCCGCGCCGTCCGGCTCCGGTTTACTCCGATTTCCTTCGTTTCGTCGCCGCGCTCGCTCGCACTCTCCTACGTGGCCGGAGCCGCCGCCGTCAGCGGTAAATCGATATTTACACGTCCAGAAATAGACCGTCCGCAGAACAACTCCCCGAGAGGCGAGGGCGTACCAGTTTTCTCCGTCGATCGCTGACGTCTCGTCCTTTCGAGTCCTTTAGTCCTTCTCGTCCTTCTTGTCCTTCTCGTCCTTAGCGTCTCGTAATTCCGAGCAGGGGTTGATCGAGACGAGGCAGACGTCCAATGGCGGGCGTGTCTGCGTTCGGATTAAAGGTGAAAGCTCGTGGGATCACCGAACCGACTCCTTTCAACAAGACCCTGTCCCTTCCGTCCGATCGAAGTCTGGGATCGATGAAAGTAGCTTCGCAGAAGCGTTTCTTTCGCGCTGGCACACTTTCCTTATCTCCCGCCCGTGAAGCACATTTCGGTAGCGATAAGTTTCCGCCACGACTCAGATCTGATTGTCTGACGAAGCTGGCTGGCATATCAAGGTTCGCGTGGGGAGCGGGTTTATTGAATTTTTTGAAAAGGGTACCTCCGTGCAGGGTCGAACCAGTCGGTGGCCATTTCGAATTCGTGCCATTGTACGCTGGGCTCCCATTCTGTCCGGTCGTGAAACGCAATGCTTGACGCAACCTGCGCTCGCATTTCTTATCAGCTACTCTGGAATGTCGAGAGTGGCGTGCGTTTTGTTCATCGAACGTTCCAATTATTCCCGGGAACGTTAACGATTCTCCGGCGATTCAAGCCGCCGAGAGATAAGTTCGAAGCGGCGGTCGTATCGACTTCGTCGGCGAGGATGTCATTTGCGTACATTGTCCGAGCAAAAACGATGTCGACCCACCCACCGATATCGCCAACGCTCTAATTTTCCCCTGAAAAATTGAACCTATATCCCGCGTCTATAGCCTTCGAGCACCGACGGATTTTCCCATTTGCGCGTCGAATATCCCGGGCATGATTTATTCATCGATCAGCCATTAAAGCGAAAAAAAGCAACGATTCACCACCGTGAACTCCTAACCCGCGCTTCTCTCAAACGATTTGTCTCTATAGGGCGACGAATCGAGACGGTAATAAAGCGGAAGATCAAAGCGGGCCCGACTCACACCAACGTGCTCGCGAGTCGCGCTTCGAACCTATTTCGCGCTTTGTCATTAAATCAAAGAGCGCGATTCGTGACAGGGAATTATCTTGTTTTATTCCCGCAGTTTCGCAAGTGATGATAGAGGACGGGGGAATTAAAGGCCGTCGGCTTCACTCTTTATTCCGCGATCCTAAATTGGAAATGGGACGCTCGTCGAATTTCCACCTCCGACGATAACGTGCGGTCGGCTTTTATTGAGTGATCGATGGAAACGGCGGAACGTAACTTCGTTCGCGCGAGCTCGTTTCTGGTAATCGATGTGCGTGCTGCACGGTTGCGGAGGGGCGGACAAAATTTTCCCGCCGAATTGCCGAGTCGCTGGCCGATGTTCAAGGACTCGACGGTCAGTCTCGCCGTGGCCCGACTTTATCCGGACGATAAAGTCGACAATGGATATTGCTCGGGGAACGTATTCGAGGGACGACAATGTTCGCTCGCCGATAGTAATTCCTCTCTCAAGGAATATGTAGGGTAATCGCGACGGAACGAGTTCGTAAAATGATAAACGTTGATCCGCGGTAAAAGCGAGCGGACATTATCGGTTAACATGTTAACTGTGATGCGGGACGATTATTCGCGAGTGGGCGAGCGGAAAAATTGAAATTCGTTGACCGGTGACATAGTTGTAGTCGCGTAAGCGTAAATTGGGAATCTCGGGCAATGTTCGTTATTACCGCATATCGTCGCCGAATTGGACTTTGTCCAAGTATGGCTTTTGGCTGGTTCCTTCGACATAGAAGCGTGCGGGGACCCACTGAACGTGATGCACGAGAACGTGGACGCTTACTGCTCGATGGTCGTACGTATCTTCCGCAGCTGACAGCTAATCCTTTTACAAATTCGTTGTCATATCGAGGCTAGCTCCGTGCACTGTCTCTCTCGCTCATTCCCTCCCCGTCTCTCCAGCTATTTTTACGCGCCCACACGCATGCGTATACGCAAAAAATTCGTACTCGAAGACGTTGATTAAACAGTAACCCGTCGTAACGAGAATTCAAGGTCACGCGCGAGATACGCTCTCGTTCCATTATGCAAACTTCGCGTATTCATATCGTTCCATTTTCCCGCGAACGAAGCGGGTTCCACGTCAATAGTCGGCGTAAATTACGTATCGCGGACTTTGTCTTCGTCCGTCGCGGCGAAAGACGGATTGTAGAGCAGGTAATGCCTGTAATGCGATGTAGTCAATGAGGAGGGTTTTACCACGATAATCTTATCGACTGACTCAATGGAAAGTACCTGACCCATTCAACGTCAACGTCCTAATTAGGTTTCCTTGCCTGATGTCACGGGTACCCAGTACACGGATTCCGATTCTCATACGAGCCTCCTACGCCGTGCCAAAAAGATTGCGCGATAAAGCCAAGGCCTGGCTATGACGGAAGATTGAACCAGCCTTGTCTCACTTGCCGTTCCCGGAAAATTTCGTTCCGACAAACTCTGCCCGCGCCGCACCCATTCTCACCTTCCATTTTCCTTCGTACTTACCCTCGGTCCGCTTCCGGTCATCAATTATTACCGTCTTCGTCTGTAACTCACAACATTTCGCGCCGACCGGCTAACTTTTCTGGCCAGCTTCAATATTCCATGCGTCGTTCGCTTATTATTTCATACGTTCTTTTCCTTTTGCGACGCTGAGGCAACATGTCGCGCAGTTTCGTACACTTGCGGTTTTCCTTTCTGCGTTCTACGGTCTGCGGGGCGAGGCGTGGGTCTCTCTACGGTCTCGGGATCGATCCGCGTTTGAAAATAATCTCGCAGGAGACACACGTAAGTGATAATACGTGCCGCTTCTCGGGCAATATTTCTGCGCGTCGCTCGTAGCCAACGCGCTCCGCTTGCCAGTCGATCGATCCTTCGAATGTGGGTTCGTCCTCTCGGGTCCTCCACCCTCCTGCGAGGTCGAGGAAACGCGACGAAATCAGGACAGGAACCTTTCCGTCGCTGGCCGGCCAGCGAAGATGTCAAGGGTTAACGCGGATAATCTGCCAGCCTGGCGCGAATCGTACTGATGCGGCAGCAACCGAAACGTGCGTGCGTGCTACTTATTGGCCAATTGTTGACTTCTCAAACCGGATAGTAGAACAAAATGCGTCAGTATACGCTTGACTTTCCTTGTTATAAAGGAAATTGGGAGACATCGGGAAAGTGTCTTGAGACAAATTATGAGTAACGGTGTAAGGAATATTTTGTTGATTATTCTTTTAACGGAACCGTCTAGAGGAAATCTACTTTAAAGATAAAATGTTGCCACTTCTCGATGTGGAATTTAATAACAAGAAAAGTTTTTTTTAAACGCAGCGAGATAAGAGTCGAGTAGACGCTTTAACGATAGAGTTTAGAATAATTTTTAAAAGCGCAGTCGAACGACTTGGCCAATGAACAGCTCGCATAGCGCTCGTACGACTGACTAATAAGTATGAAAAGAGGGAGTGGAAAAGCGAAACTAGTTTGACCTTCATTAACCTCGTTTCATCGACTTACGGCGAGCCGGTTCGCCGGAAAAAGTTCGCGAGCGAAAAGTTTCGAGCCGGGTGGGTTATAAATAAAAAGGCTTCCGTCCCCGATGGAACTTCTCCGGCAATCTTCCCGCAAAGAGCGACAGGATTGGGGGTGAGGAGGGTGGGATCCGTCGTCGGCGAAGTGAAATCTCATGCCGTCGGCTGACGGACGAGAGTCGAGAGTTTTTGACGGATCGAATTGAATTTTCGCGACGAACGACCGAACTTCCGAACGTCTCAACGGATGAATCGGTGAATAAATTACGAGATTAATTATTTCGGTAGCACGAGTTGCGGCTCAACTAGCCGACATTGCGCCGCGATCGACGGGGGTTGGAACGGAATTTCGAGGCAGAGTCGCCGGGGTGTGGGTGACTCGATGATTCGTAACTTGGCAAACGATCTCGCGTGGGCGTAAAGCGAGACGAGCGGACACCCTTCAGCTTCATAAGCCGTGAGACAATATAAACGGCAGCAGCCTTGTAACCTTTTACCCTCGTAATTTCAGGCCCTGCTGTACCTGATACAGCTACTTGACCCCATCGTAAAGGGCGACTACGTCATCGCCTACTTTCACACACTCACCACCAGCAGCAATTACCCCAGTTTACATTGGCTGAGAGAGGTGTACAACGTGCTTCCGTACAAGTAAGAATTCGCCAATTGATTCCGGACTATCCCCGCTAAGAGCTTAACCGTTCTTCGCGCCTGACGAACGTTACGCATCGTCGGACAGGCATTAAACAGTTTTCATGCCGTTCCTAGCTCGCGATACAAGTTCTGATAAGGCTCGTTGCGTGTATCGCGGACGAATCCATTGTTCAACCTTCCACCCTAATTAGCCTCCCCGCAACTTTTTGCGCGGCGTTAATATTGATTCCTGTTTCAGGTATAAGAAGAACCTCAAGCATTTCTACATTATTCACCCCACTTTTTGGACCAAGGTCAGTAAGCGTCAGGGTGTAAAGATCGCTATAGTTTCACCTTCGAAACACATGGATCTTAACGCACGATAGGAATTGTTCGATTTGCACGCGAGTCTGTCAAGCCGCCTCGTCGATGATCAATCGTCCGGCTGTTATGATAATTACGCTTCCGTCTAACGTACGCATGCATAATCTAGTGCTCGCTTTTTTTCCGTATAATTTCAACAAACAGCTACCGACGCTAACTGATTCGCACCTTCGCCTGAGACGCAAAAGGCATGTTTCAGTTTGAAGTAGCTATCCTGATTCCCACATTTATGCCTTGCTGGATGGAGGATAATGCTGAGCGACGATCGTATCGAGTCTTGACCTTCTTAGTCGTCGGCTGCGAAGCATAATTCTCGGTTTATAATTTTCTGTTTTGCTCGCGTTCGACCATTTCCGACCTCAGCCTTGAACTTGAATTTCATCCACGTAGCGTGAACCCCCTGGTGGTTTACACGTGCATGTAAGCGTGCATCGGTGAGCACAATCGCGTAATCCTTCAGTCAACGCGGAAAAAGTTCGCAGATTAAAATAATTACGACTCGGTCCGATATCTGACCAAATTTCTTATCGACACGGGACTTGTTTGATTGTTGAATGTTTTCTTCGAAATTGTGAAGTTCCTGCCCGTACACGCACACACGCGCACAATCGCCACGCCTCGGTAAGAGGAGCTTGATAACGTCTTTCGTGGCCGCTAATTGCGTTGTTGACTTTTTAGTTCTTTGCATGACCTTGCGAGTCTCGCGTTAATCGCACGTCGGACGGAAGTCTTTTTCTTCGATCGGACTGAAAAGTTACGTTACGGCAAATTGACTCGCGCACGCTTGTTGTCGTCGAGGTCTGAAAGTTTGTCGTTCGGTTCCAGATGATGACGTGGTGGTTTACGACTTTCATGGCGCCGGCGATCAAGCAGAAGATGCACAACCTGCCCGGCGTCGAGTACTTGTACGAAGTGATGCCGCCTGACCAGCTGGAGATCCCGGCATACATCACGGAATACGACATGACGGTAACGATACATTCAAAATCTGCTCCTTATCAAACATTTGTTGTACCGAAAAATATCAAAATTGCGACGTCTTACTTCTCTCAATTGATAAGACAAGTTATTACCTATAAGTATTATTACCTTTATCGCTATTCGCCTCTCATAATGATGATGTTTTCGTATCTCAACTTCCAAATTCTCAGTATGATTCGTAATGTCTACCTGACTCGTACGTCTTCACTCTGACCAAACGGCTAACAAAACTTGACCTGTTTCAGATAAACGGACTGAGATACTACCAGCCGGATCAGTTCTCAGCGTCGCCGGCGTCGTCGACGTAACTCGCCGGCAACGGACGGAAGCTTCGGACAACCGAAGCGTCCGCGACGACGCCAGATCGAGTGATCCGCGCGATCGTATGGCTGATCTTTCGTATTTACTCCCTGCTCTCCCCGCGTCGGCTCGGCGTCGCGGCCTTGAACGCCGTCCTCGACCGATGCACCCGCCGCCGCCGTCATCATCACCATCATCATCGCGGCAGAGGTCACCGACCGCGGCCATTCTCCGACGTCGCCAACTTCCGGAAGGGCGCGTTCGCGAAGCTGCGCAGAGCGTCACCGTGCGGCGGCGTTTCCTGATCGAGGGACGAGCCGACGACGAGGAGGGAGCAAGGACGAGATCGAGGAATTACTGCCGAAACCGCTTCTCAGCACGCTTCTCGGCCGAGTAAGCAGGCGAAGAGCGCGAAAGTTGCGCGAAAGGCTCGCTGATACGAATGCTAATTGCCAATCAGCGAATGTTGCGCGAGCGAGGATGTCGCGAATGTGACGAGGATCCGGGGACGATTGGGATTTCCTCGAGGGGTATGGGGGTGGGATGATCCGGTAGGATGGAGGGATCCGTACTGGGCTGCCAAAAAGAACACCAATAATCAGTATTCTCTCAAATCCGCGATCATTCGCGCATCCCAGTCCCGTCTTTTTGCCCTTGTACATAACTACGTACGTATGTATGTATGTGCGTATGTAGGTATGTGTGCATGGTTGCAGGTGCGTATGTACGTGTGTATGTATGTATGTATGTATGTATGTATCTGCGTATGTTAATACCGCTGTTCGTCATATGGCAGGCTTCGCCACAGTCTGGCGCCGATTGATCGTGTTTTAGTACGGCCGACGACAATGTTTTAGAGTATGTCCGGTCGGCTTTTAGTGACGGACTTGTCGATCCGCTTTCTGTTATTTTCTTATATCGATCGTTATACAGCGAAGAGCGTCTATTTGATCATTGTACATTGTCGATATTTTATTATGTCAGAGACGTCGTTGATGATAATATTGATGATAATTGACGAGGATCACGATGATGAAGATGTCGCCTAGGCACGTGCGATTATTTTCGATATATTGATGTGATACATCGTCGACGTTATGGAGTATATATATATAGAAAGAGAGAGAAAGAGAGCGAGAGAGAGAGAGACAGAGAGAAAGGAAGAAAGAGTGTGAAAGTAGAGTGTATGAGTGCGTCGAGTAGACAAATAGAGAATGTGAGATTAAACGAGCGGCTGGTCCCTTCCGCGAGTCGACGACTTTCATGATTAGTAAACATATACAATTCATGGACGCGGAGTCATTCTCTATAAAATGAAATAGATGATCATTGACATGTGACTTTGGAATACAGACACGGAGTAGCTCTACCGAGCATCATTGACGATCGGTGAATCCTCGCACTCAGCCGACGGATTCGGAGATACCTATAACGCCTAATCACCGAAGTCGTAACTCGCGGATACAACCTAGATTAGTTGAAGCAATAAACATTAAGAGCTTGGTCGCGATATATATCGGTATAAAGAGTCGTTGTACTCATTGTTAAGCATTTTTAGCGATTAACAAAGAAAGGAAGAGAGAGAAAGAAGGAAAGAAAAAAAGGTGTGCGAGAATGTGAGGGAGAACGTGAGAGGAACACAAAAGGAACAAAAAGAAGAAATTAATTATAACATGTTAACTGCGTCGATTAGCCCATTTCTCGTAAGAAACCCGCCATCAGTTAATATCAATCCCCCGCGTAGTGTAGTGCGTTAGTAAAAAATCTGATCATCGACGAGCTTTTGGCACGAGACCAGGAGTCGGAAGCAAGCAATTTTTCCGACTTGCCGTCGAGGCCCGCGGTCAAAACGGGAATGACAATGGGTTAATTGACACTGTATCGGCGTCCGATGACGAATGTGGCCATCGGACGGTCGGGCTTAAATTAAAGAATCACCAGAGTAGTTCTCGTAGACTATTCTCGATATGCTCCGAACTACTCTTATTGCGGCCGGATAACGAGCAGATGAAGAAAAGGAAACTAACCGACGGCCCAGCCGACGTCGCCGAGCAAAGATATTTTTACGTTTTACGTTTAACGACCTCACTGTCCGTCCCTGACAATCGATTTTAGCGAATAGTTGAAACGTTGCATCGCGAGACATTTGTCCGAACGGTAGCGTCCGCCAGTTTCTCGCTCTTTCTTGATTGTTATTTCGACCGATCCGAGTGTCTCTCTGCTGGTAAGCCAAGCAGAGCGCCAAGAACGTTTGAAAATATTTGACACGGCCAGACCGGTCTGTTGCACAATTCTTTGAACCTGCACGTACGTTCTCGTCGCAGGGAAGTGTGCTTTGCTCTCTTCGCTGAATTTATGCGGCAGGAGTGCTGAATATGTACTTCGATTCGATAGGAGCGAGAATTATTGGACCGTGCGCTAAGAGTGGAGCGCACTTTCGCGTTCGTCGGTAGTCGTACTCAGACAGTTTGCGTGGAATTGAGTGTTGACAGTCGATCGCTGCCGTTCGGAAGCGTTTTTCGTTATTTTCTTTACGCCCCGTGCGAGCGGAACTAAACTGACGCGAACGACGAGTGGAGTCAAGATTTCAGCGGAATTCAGCAGATTTTAGCAGATTTCAGCGAATTGCGTCTGACCCGTTGCGCGCGTCCGCCGAGCTCATTTTTATATTTGTTGTCTCCCCCTTTAATCATATTGTACGCATCATCCGTTAAAGCCCTGATCTAGTCACACCGATTTTAGCTATCGCGAGAAGGCCGCTTAGTTTCGCGACGAGGGTAGTTGCGTAATCGACCAAGTTTTCGTTCGAAACAGACACGTATGTCAGACTGCACGGCTCTATCATATCTCACGGTTGACAAGTCATTGTAATCGGTTCGTTCACTCAGAGAATATTCGGTCTTCCCATCGTTCAGTGACGATGAGCCTACGTTAGAGGAGAGTGCAACTCGCTCGCTGAACGAGCAAACGTACGAGGTCCACTGAATGCATATATTTTCAGCCGCGAAGGGGAAAAAGTCACGATGTCATAGATGTATTTTTATTCGACTCCCGATAACGAGTGGGGCGTAACGTATTTTCCATACATCACGTTTATCGGCGGGGTTCTATACTCCGATCGGTACTTATCTCTTTAACTAGTACGCGCGTTTACGATTACTTTCGACAGTCATCTTACACATTGTCACGCGATCGATGATCGATCATCGATCGTCGATCGTCGATAGATTCGCAGGGCTCATCCTTTCGGAGTCGTGCGCGGAATGATCTTTCGATTGGCACGTTGCTGCGTTCGCGGCCGCTTTCGGGCCAGATAACGAAGTATGTGCAGCTGACTAGACTAGGGCCTTAAACCACGCGAGCGTCGCAGTTACCATCGAAGATACTAAGCGATCATCGTCCAGGCTCACGTCACGCCAAGAATTCATCACAGGTGCAACATGCGAAGTACCGCCGTTCCGACATTCAGCAAGCAGCGAAAGATCGTTCCTGCACTGAGCGACCGCTCTCTCACTTCAGCTTCTGTTGACCTTCAGCGATGCAGAGCCATATCGTTCAATGGCAAATTATGCGCTATGCCGCTCGTTAGCCGTCGATCAGCGTTGACCATTTTTTTACCGATCCTCTTCGGACTCCGACAGTCGCTCCGTGCAAAGGACGAATCGGAAGACGGTATCGAAGCTTGTTGATCGGCTTCGCGACTTGCGACATGTCAGTTCGAATCCTGTTTGCGAGCGTTCTGATCGAGAGAGTAAGTCGAGCAACTTATTGCACGTACGTGACGTGAGTTTCATGCGGCGTGCGGAGGAAAGTTTCGCGCCTTAGTGTTCCGTATTGTTCTTAGAGCATGTTCGTCGACGAAGTACCGTTGCCAAAAAGATGGAAAAGACGAAGAGGAGATTTGCAAATTGTACGAGCTCCCGCACTGTCTCGAAACGGGTGCACATCACAGCGTCCCTTTCCACCCTGCCCCTGTCCGAGTTTCTTTTTTTATAGACCGAGCAATAAACGTGTTGTTTCATGAACGCTTGTGGCTTTTGATTGATTCGCGTGTCACCCATTCGGTTCTGAGATTTTCTTGTCGGGCTCCAAGGCCGGCGAGGGGATGACATTACGCTGACCAACGCAGATGTATATCGTTCTGAGAGGTACCCACGCTTAGCATGCGATCTGTCCTACTCTTTTCTCAACGAGGATTGTGATTTTTTTCCGATTTTTTTTGTTGGTTATATCGACTGTGTTGATTTATGGTGGCAAATTTTGAGGTCCGGAAGTTTAGAAGATACGCCTAGTCATTGACCTACATTCTTCGACGTCACGTGATTGTAGTGAACGAGATTAGCTTTCTCGTACTTTCTATCTTACGGAGATTCCATTATGTACTAGTCACAGTCTTTGACGACCTTCGATAGTTCACGATCTAGATTAATTCGGGAGTGTAAATTCATAAAATTCAATGAAACGCTAAAAATAAATGTACGATTATCGATAAGATAAAATCAATGATAAATACTTTTTATGGCATCTGTTTGACTTCGTTAATCAGCCAATCACAGGACGCTATAATCACCCGATGTAGAGATCGTACGATATGTTGAAATGAATGCGATCGTACGATATGATTAAATGAATACGATCATTCAATATGTTTAAATAACTACATACATCGAAGAGTATACATTGATTCACCGGTTGCACAGTTTGTTTTGACATATCGTTTCATCTTGCGGATATCCTCCGTGTTTTCAATTAGTTTGCTATACATAATGCATCGGCAACTTGCAAAACATACTCTTCTGAGAAACCTACCGCACACATAAATGCATGAAACATTAAATCCATCAGTTTGCACGGAAGCAACACACTTTATGTTTTACGTCCATTCCAAGTAAAAATAACAGTTTCTACACTCCACAGGCCACACAAAGCCAAAGCTTACAATACTTCATTTCCATCTACAAATATGATTGCAGTTACCGAAGGGACTACATTTCAAAGAACAATACCCAATAATTCTATTCAATATCACGAACCAAAAGAAATCACACCTCTGACATTCCCAGCAAGCCATATTGTGAAACATAAATCATTAAAATACATTCTGCATCGTCCTAAAAGAAATGAAATATATACTATTATCGAAAATGTTATATATCGGAAATTATAGAAGGTTCAAAACTGTCCATCTAAAAATATCATAAAAAAAGTAAATAACAGACCCAACTGATACCACATGCATGTCAAACGTCACATACGCGACAGACGTATCCTCTTTAACACCAGATTCAGAGGACAGGTCATGGTGAGAGTCATATGCAGAGCAGAGGAATCCTCCGATACACACCGCTTTCGCGCCAACTTCTCAGCTGACGAGGAACACATCCGTAATTCTGTTGGTACACATTGCTGCACACTCTGACGTGTACGCTACCGTGTACAGTGCGTGCACACTACCGTCTACGTTTCCTGTACGTTAGTGTATACATTACCATATACGCTTAGCATTTTCTGCCGCACACTCCGCCGTGTACGCTACCACACTCTTCGTGTACGCTACCACACTCTTCGTGTACGATTTCCTACACTCTGCCCCGTGCAGTATACATTGCCGTACACATACATCCTGCGTATATTCACACATATACGCTACCGTCCTATACACCATCACTCATTTTGGGTACACTAAGCCATGTACGCTGTTGTACATATTAGAGCGTTACGATACCGTACACATAGATATGTACTCCACCGTGTACGCTACCACACTCTTTATGCACGCTATCCCACACTCAGCCGCGTACAGTATACATTGCCGTATACATACATCCTGCGTACACTTATACATGTACGCTGCAGTCCTATACACCGTCGCACATTTTGGGTACACTAGGCCATGTACGCTGTTGTACATATTAGAGTGGTACGATACCGTACACATAGATGTGTATACCGTCGTACATTCTGCCGTACACTCATACGCGTACGCTACCGTATACATCGCATACCCTGCCGTACATGCCCAGTCGTTCGCCGCGTACGCTCTCCGCCGGGCTCGACGGCGTTCATCACCTCTTCCCTCTTCCTTCCGCGACGGGATGAAGCCCACCAGTATGTCGCATGACACCGTGCCGAGCATTTCGCGCGGAGTGTGCGTCGAGCCTCAACACCTGCGCGTTGAGGATCGCTCGGCGAACGATGTGACTCAACAAACCAGGCCGGAGAAAGAGAAGCACGTGGCGCGAGAAGATCGTTCTCCGCGAACTGACCGGGACACGTTGAGGCCCGGAATTCGCATTTTCAACCTCCGGAACGCGGACGCGTGCCTCTCAATCGGCAGGTAAGACGAGATTCGCGGAAAGTGACAAGTCTGTGAGTTCGCCAGTAGATCCGGTTCCGAGAGACACGTGCTCTAGGCGTGTTCGAGTGGACACTCGTAGCCTTCAGTTTCCGGGAATGCAAGCCTGATCGTAGAATCTGTATACAATGGTTTTCGTCAACGTTTGCGAATTCGACCGCGTGACTTTTCCGGTTAACCGCGACACCGGAGGATTTGGTTCACGATCGGTCAATGAATTGGTTTGTTCCGAGTGCTTAATCGTTGGTTCCCTCCGAGGTCGTAGCTTAGGAAGTGAGTTTTAGCCGAGGTTCGCCTATCCGTGAGTCGATGTTCGCGACGTAGAAATTGCAGCGTGCTTTCACCGCTGGCCAGTTTCTCCCGCAGATTTCCGCGGGTCGAAGCACGAGTGCGCGACGCACTTATTTTCGGCCTATCCGATCTTCCTTCGCGTTATCTGGCAGTGTACCAGAGCGAGAGGACGCTGGGCGCCGAAAGAATACCGCGGACGTGGCGCGATTTTGCGTCTATTGACGCATTGAAAATAGTTTTCCGCGTCTATTTTTGTAACGTCGCGCGATCGCCGTTTGGCGATCGAATTGGACCGGCCGTACGGTCGGCTTCCTTTCCTGTCTTCCCGGCGGTCGACGCACACTCGCGCAGGACTTCAAGGTCGCGCGGGAAGCGTTTGCCGAGTGACGTTTCGCACAAGAACGCCGAAGTCGGTCATATCGTTCCCCGGAGAGGAACGAGGCGGATTCTTCGTGCCGCTGCCGACTCCGTGATTGTTGACCGGCTACATTTGCGCACCTGCAGCGATCTCTAGCCAAATACTGTCAATTTTACCTTGTTTACCAAGGTAAAATATAGACCTATCGGGAACGGTAAGTTAAATGCAACAAGTAGACGATAATGTCGCTGTTAATGAACTTACGGTCATTACACGTAATGACAGGTAATGACATGCTCGGTGTCAAAGTGGCAGATGGGAGAATTGATTTGTACTCTGTGCTTCGTGAAAGGCTCGAGAGAGTTGTCGGGAAAAAGTAATTGAACCGCCCGGTCGGTTTCCACATGTTTAAGACCATCCCGGGTATCTATTGATTGCATCTCCGTTAGATGTTTGCTCTCCGCAAGCTTTCAGGCCGGCTCTCAAACGAAGTGGACCGCCGGAGGCGAGACGTTTCGTAAAAATGAGGTCAGAAATTTTTGCCTGGGAATAAAACGCGCGGGATAGCGCGCTAATTTAGTTTGCAGATTTTTCCCACGAAAACTCCGCCTGCCTTGATTCGCGATAGAATCAGTGTCGCGCGTCGAGCAAACGAGGCGCTCGGCGATACATAATTTAAAAGGCAGGGAGCATATCCTTTTCGACGGCGAACATTTGCAAACGGTTATTGAGAAAGTGGTGCAAAAACGTCGACGCGAAGAATAGACCCGTTGCATATTTGCATACATATGCAGGGAATATGTATGAGCCAGTTCTACCGACATTTCAAAAGTACGTCTCTAGTGCGCGCCGCTTATTGGTCGACGCATTTCGCCGATAATGCCCGAACACGCTTATATGCTATTCGCTTTGAGGAGTTGCTTATCAGTTATACAACAACGTTGTCACAGGAGCGAACTTCAAGCTTCCTCTTCGACTGACAATACAGACAACTCGTCGAGTAGCGTAAACTTGACGATCGCTGTCTGGGACTTCGACGCGAACAAAGTTCATTGCTCTTGAATCCGGTATCGGCCGTACTCGATAGATAATTTCTTCGAGTCTGCAACCTTTGATTCGACCGCAGTTCGTCAGGGACAGTCGTTTAGTTGACAGAAGTCCGACTCAGGTAATGCGGGAGGAAGATGTACCTGACGCTTCGCTTCGATCTTTGATCTATGCAACGTTGACTCGACTAATCGACTAATACTGAACCTTGTTCGCTGCTTACGGTCGCCACTTATTTAATCGCTGCCGGAAAAAAGGAAACTTTGTGTCACGTATGTTAACGATGACGCGTGAAAAAGTAGCGGCTAGTTGAAGCTGAGCCTCTTTACGACTTTGTTCTTTATGGTTTTGAGTCATCGGTTGATCCTCGGTATCGGTCCGCTGATTCGCTTATAAACTCAGTAGTAACGTCGCAACGTACACTTGCACATTATTCAAAACCACATCTTTCGAGTGGAAGTTTATTTCGAATCATAAGTTCCACTCTTCGCATCGCGATTCTGAGGAATGCGTGACCGCAAGTTATTGGAGTGTGTTTTTCCCGACAGGCCGATCAAGGCACGCAACTGAAATCAGCGAGATTGAATGTCGTTTCGACGTTCGGCAACAGAATGGAAATTTTCGGAGTAAAGTTTGCTCCGCTGAACGTCTCTCTGGAGAGGCGTTTCCAGACATTGTCCGCCGCACTCTGGATCTTCCTGCTGGGCTTCGGCAACATCTGGGGATGGCTTCTGGCGGTCTACTTGCTCGTCTACACGACAACTATACGCTACCTCGTCCTACTCTACTTCCTGTGGATGTACTACGATCGGGACACGTGCAATCGAGGTGGCAGAAGGTAACGAAATATCCGGCGAACATTTTCCACGCATCGCGATTAATCCGGTCGAGCGACATGACTTGACATGTCTATGTCGTAGAGCGAGCGCGATTAACTTGCCCGGCATATTAAAGCTTTTAACTGGAAGGAAGCTTGAAATTACGCTAATACGACCCACCGTGCCCGTCCATATTCGAGCGCTGAACGTTTTCTCCCGGATTCATTTTTATCGTTCGCGTATCGGCATCGGAGCGAATGATTCGATCGGACTTCAGGCTCGAAGATTATCGAATAATGGCCAGACAGATTTTTCGACGAATCGAACGACGATCGAGTGGGCTCGTATTGGGATTGCTAATGGAATTTTAATGAAAGGCTAGACTTAGGTTTTTGTGCCGTGATTGTGTAAGGGTTCGATTTTTGGCCTTCTTTTTTTGGCTGTCGTCTGTACCATCGACCATGACCTATATCACAGACCTTTATCGGAGTCAATGTGTTGGTACGGTGAACAAATATGCTCCTTCCAGGGTCTTATACTGAAATCGTAGCGCTGAAGCGGGATTGATAAGATTGTTGAATTTGATGCTTGCCGATAAGGTAAATAAAATGAAGGAAAAAACTTGTCATCGCCTGTTGGGAATTGTAAATGATCTCTGTCGACGGTGCCGTTTCTCAGACCGTCACGCCTCTTGGTATTCATGCGTTTTCGGCCAAAAATAAGCAGGGTTCAATTATATAATTGCGTAACTCCGCTGCGTGCATAACGAGTGCTCCTTATGCAGCGAAACGCAGGATATCGTTAACATTTTTAATTGCTCCCAACTTCCTTGGTCCCGGTTGAAGAACCGCATAATTTCACGGCATGCATAATGAACGCTGTTTTGTCCGGAGAAGCGGGAAATATTTTTTGCGCGCCCAACATTACACAATACAATAAGCTCATGAATATGCGCCCTCCGTTAACTTTTCGCTCTCGAAAACAAGTCGGCCTGACCGCCTTCGTCATCTTCGACCGAGAAACGGGCTTAACGTCATTTCATATGTCGTTTCATAAAATTTAACACTTTGCCCTTGAGGTCGCGCGGAGTGTATGTCAAGTGGCTTAACGCTGTTTAACATTTTTTTCCAGTAACAAGTACACCAAATGGCTGCGGCAAAGCGCCTGGGTGCGCCACTTTTGCAACTACTTCCCGATTAAGCTGGTGAAGACTGTCGATCTGGACCCGGCCAAGTCCTATCTGTTCTGCAGCTTTCCTCACGGAATCCTATCGACGGGCGCCTTCGGATCCTTCGGCACCGACATGCTCGGCTTCGACAAGCTTTTCCCCGGCTTGGAAGTTCGCACCATCGTCCTCGATCAACATTTTCACGTACCCTTCTTCCGGGAAATAGCCTATTGCATGTGTAAGTCGACAATGCTCGAATGCTCAAACATTCGCATTATTACGTACTCATTTTCTCGCCACACTTCTCACATTACTCAATCAGTGTTAAACCGTCTATCGTAGACGTATTTGCATATTCGGCCTCGGTTCTCGGGAATATTTCCGGTGACGATCGCGCGATACTGACACGGCAATTGACGCGCCAAATGTCGTTATCATTGATTCAGCGACATGCAGTTCAGCGGCGGAGAGCATTAATTACCTGGTCTCGTCGAAGCCGGAGGCGCCGTACACTGGCCGTGCTACGGTTCTTATCGTCGGCGGAGCCTCGGAGTCGCTGGAATGTAAACCCGGCACCTATCGCATACTCGTAAAACGTCGGAAAGGCTTCGTCAAAATTGCATTGAGGAACGGGTGAGTGGTCACACGGCGTACTTTGAAACGCGACTCCCGATAGTTCGCCTCCCATCGGCCTGCCTTCCTCTCTCCGTCCTTATCCCGACAAAAGCCGCGAGCGTTTCAGGCGTAATGAGACTGGCACGTTCGGGGCGACTATAAATATGTCGAAAGTTTGAAGGAGCCGATAAAAGGCATCGCGCCCCGACGTCCGCAAGGGTCGTTAGGCAAATGAGTCGTCGGACGTCTCCTTAGCGCTAGGCAGGCGTGCGTCCGTTCTCGACGTTGTTCCAATGGATGACGTGCCTTTGACGCTTTATTTTTAGGACGCCCCTGGTGCCCGTCTTCTCGTTCGGCGAAACGGACGTTTACGATCAGCTGTACGGGGCACCGGGATCGAGGCTGAGGAGGGTGCAGGATTACATTCGGAAGACCATGGGCATGGCGCCTGTTATCCTGATCGGCCGCGGATTCTTCCAGTACTCGTTCGGGCTGATTCCTCGGAGGAAACCGGTGACGGTCGTCAGTAAGTGAATCCGAGAAATTGCGCTTTAACCCTTTAACTGCGGCGCGCTCTCGGACGAATCCATCTATATGGACGGCGCGTTTTTCGGTTGTCAGTCGCTGCGACTAGTTGTCCACTGACTAGTGGACACTGACAGTGATCAAAATCAGACAACAAATTCCATGTTGAATCAGTTGGCAAGACAGTAATAAAAGAGTTATAGTTAAAAAATCGAGAGGGCGTATATATTGATGGATTTGTGAGGGCATATATATACGCTTTTCGTATATATTGATGGATTTGTGAGGGCATATATATACGCTTTTCGTATATATTGATGGATTTGAGAGGGCGTATATATACGCCTTTAGCAGTCAAAGGGTTAACGGTTCTGAGTCTCTAGCGCGCCATCTTTACGGCTCTACAAGCGAATTTTGATTCGTTACAGTCGGCAATCCGCTGGAGGTGCCAAAGATCGCAGAACCCACGAAGGAGCAAGTGGACGAGTATCATGAGAAGTTCATCAGTCAGCTGGTCGAACTTTTCGAATCCCATAAGCACAAGTACATACCGAACGCGGACAAGGTCTTCCTGGAGATCGACGTTTAGTGCGATCGATCACGTACCTGTATTCGGAAAATGGTTTCGAAGCTCGAACGGAAACGGTCGAGGGAACGTGAGCGGCATCAATGCCGTGAGACTGAAAGGATTCGTATCCTCGACGCAGTGTGTTGACTTAGGTGTTAGTTTTTATCCATCGCCAAGCGTTTAAGAACCTGCGTTTACTAATCTTTTTATCTGTCGCGGTAGGAATTTTACCGTTCAACGGTTTGCGGACGATTTTTCTCGGAAGCGATGAGAATAAGTATGTTCGTACGTGATAAAGCGACAGAATGTTATGTATTTTGTATTCACTTTTAAGAGTTGCAGCATACCTGTTCGAAACAGGAATGCTGAGAGTTGAGAAGTGTTCGTGTTATTCGCACAAAATCCCGCGCGGACGGGAGAGAGTTTACTCTGTTCAAAACTGTTCGGGGTTCTTGAAATCGATAAGCCGGACTCGGACGATGAGTGTACAGTGAATGCAGCCTATCGAAAGGTGCAAGCGAATGGTATTCGAGTACAGAGAGGAAAGTGGAAGTCGAACTACTCTGTTCGGCGTCGTTATTAGTTTCCACGGAATGGACCGATATCGGACTGAGAATAAAGTCACGGATTAATTAAACGAGAGCTCCCTTTAGTTCCAAAACATACAAATATACGACTCCTGCTAGTTCGTCGATCTATAGTGAAACATTGTGCCAATCCTAGAATACATAATCGTAGGACGTAACTTAGTGAGAATGACATATGTATTACAATGCGGTACGATTATAAGAGATATACAAAGCGTGGATGTATACCATTGTTAACAATAATTCTAATAGTGGAATGGTAGTGTCCGGAATGGTTTCAATTACGAGGTTTCTATAAAGAAGACAATAGAATTGAGTAACAGCCACGATGAAATCGTTATATAAAGAATGTAGACGAAAGTGTTGGTACTTAAGAATTTGGAATTTCGTACTTATCCCTAGTCGAAGTATCAGGTCAGCTCTATTCACAATAAGTGACTCCCGTAACTCTCAATAATCGGTATTATCATACCCGCAATGAATGTCAGTCCCAGGCACCAAAAGATCCCGTGAATGATCTGAAATTCACGAACGAACATATCGGTCGTACCTTCGCTATAGTTAAAGAAAGTAATCTACGATTAGACATTCTGTACCTTGTCCTGCCATTCTTTGTTGGCTATGCACTGACGAAACCTCATGCGCGAGAAGTGGACCGTGCTGTAAAGCGGTATCCAACCATTCGGGAAGAGCCTGTAAAGGAAATTGTCAAAGTGCTTTCGCACCAGGAAGGATTTCTTCGTCACTAGATCGCGCATCTGGAAGCGAAAGAATACCATGAAATGAACGAAATTTCGACAGAAAATTCCTTGCGTCGGATCATCCGTGCATGGCAATACGGAGTGCATGCGTATTAATAGAAGGGTCGAACAGTACGATATCAAATGCGTACCTCGACGTAGTTGTACATAGCCAAGTCGCATATCGCGTGTGCATCGTCGCAGCGAAGTTCGGAGAATCTTGGAAAGATCTTTTCATAGTCGCCGTCATAGCGATCGATCAGCTCGTCCAGTAGCAAGAGATCCTCGAAAGCCTAGTAGCGTAGTGAAACAGGCATTCCAACGATTAGTTATTATCTCTTAGCATTCCACCCTCGATGAAGATGTATGAGAAATAGGAGGACGTTGATTAAGTTCTGTCCTTGTTAAACCTACTGCGTTCATTCCCTGTGCGTAGAAAGGTACCATTGCGTGCGCTGCGTCGCCGATGATCAAAGCTTTGCCGCCAACGTGGTAAGGTTTGCACTGTGAACGTAAGAATACGTGCGTAACAAGGGTCTAAATCGAGATTTGAGGCTTTCGCGGCCATTATTACTGAAAGTATAGGCTTCCGGATGGTCGCCGCGTTTAGTATCAGCTGCTTGGGTGGCAGGTTGCTCCGATACCTGTCCTGATGATGCAAACTGTAACGTTTGCGTAACGTCGGCAAGCAGCTAATCCCAAACGCGGCGACCATCCGGAAGTCTATACTTTCAAAGGTCTAAATCATCGAACGGCAATTTACGATTTTTACCTTGATCGAGATCAACGTCTTCGGCTCCCTCTCGAAGTAATCCTTCACCAACTTCTTCTCGCCGATTATCTGCACCAAGTCCGGGAACTGTTCCGTGTAAAAGTCCAAGAGGGCTCGCGGGCTGGTCAGCTTCTTCAGGGTTGAGAATGGGGCGAAGAGGTTGCAGGTGAAGCTTCGATCGTCGTTCGGCAACGCTATCATCATGAACTCGCCACGTGGCCAAATGTGAAGATGATTCCCGCTCATCACGTACTTTAATAAAGAAGGAACGAGGCGTCTAGTCTACGAGTATGTCGTTCGATCATGCGTCGGGAGACTTATGCGATTTTGCGAGCGAACATTTTCGAGTCTGTACCGCGCGTCGACGAATGGAAGACGATTTTTATTAAAGATATACCCCGTTGTCCTTTCCAGAGTTGACGAATAGCTCAACGTAGCCGTGCTCAATATACGTTTGACTGCAATTGAACAGTGGTCTCTTCATCATGATTTTCCTCACTGCCGAATATGCCCCGTCTGCGCCGATTATCAAGTCCGTTTCCGTGTCCTCGATCAATCCAGTCTTCGTGCTGAGAAGGGATTAGTGACATAAAGCTGACATCCAATCATTACGCGGGGTAAAACTAAGATCACTTCACTGACTTGAGAAACTTTAATTTTCCATTTTCCAAGTCCGCGTCGACGAGCTTATGGTTGAAGATCAATTTTACTCCGGGATATTTTTCGGCGGCTACAAAAAAATTATTCATTGTTTCTTGATCCGAACAAATTGGGTTAAGTTATATTTGCAACTTCTTCCTTCGAGAGGCAAGTACACGGTATGTAATGGAATCTGGTAGGATAAATATTTCAAGTACTTTGCGAATGAACGAATCACGTTCTCTACAGCTATGGTGTCTGCGTACAGGATTATATTGAGGTAGTTGCACCGAGTAATTCGATACAAATGAATTCTTGCGGCTTCACGCACCGCCCTGCCACTGGATATTCAATAGGGTCATCTTTTTTATTTAAACTATCTCGTATTCTATCGAACCGTAACTTGCTATAAATAAACGCTGAAGGAATGAAATACGGAAGATTTACGCGACAAGAATGACAATCTTAATAACTGGCAGCTAGTGACTACTTATAATGTAACGAGAAAAATAAGTTGCTCACCGTTAAGTAGGACCACATTCAGATGATGCCTGCTTACAGAATAAATGCACTATAAAGTCAAACGGAACGTATGTGAGTACTCGGCAGTTGCACAGTATCAAAATTTGATAGTAGCACTTTGAGTGGTACGTTTCACACGAATTTTCTTAGATCAACACAGAACGTATGGTACACTCACGTTGCCTTTCACGCAGTCATAGAGAATCTCTTTCAGGCTACCATCTTTCCCATGAATCATTCTACCTCGCATGGCGATCCCATGATGATCAACGATAGCAGCCTCGAGGCCGACAGCTCTCAGCGCTTCTCTTCCACGAACTGATAGAGCGAGATCGATGCTTTGACCTCGCGAAGCTTCCACACGGATATCTAAAATGTATCGACCCGCAAATCAATCCTCACTTTACCAGCCGGGCTTCATGGCGTTAAAAGCGGCACTTTTTATTCAATAATTCATTCTCTCGAACGCCTAGATCAAAGACCTTGTACCGCACGAACTGAATCATGTTTACCTGATCGGTACTCGTAAAGTGTCACCGGATGACCCCTCTTCGCCAAGAAGCATGCTGCTAGGCCTCCGACCTGAACCGTGCATCAAAAAAAGATCGTGTAAGTCCGCGCGCAAAGTTTTGTAGCGGTATCGAAATTCATTTTTCACGCGTATAGTCAGTTGGGCAAGTTGCACACACCAAACCACCCCCAACGATGGCGACTCGCTGCTTTCCGTTCACCTCAGCCATGTTACACCGACTCGTGCCGAAGCCACTGATCAACTACCTGTCCTCGCGTGGCACACGAAGACATATATATGGCCGCGCCTGTGTGTCACTCTTTGCCACGCTCGCATATGTAATTGCGCTGCGTACCTCGCAACCGCCCCCCCGAATCTGATACAGATTCATTGAGGCAAACACGAAGCGGATCAGGATCGCGGCAGAATGTTGACAAATCGCACCTGCCGTCTGCGTTATGCAAGATCACGAAGAAACGCATGTACGATACATTGCATCTTATCGGAAAGTTCGGGCGGCACTTGTTCGAGGCTCCTGACAAAGTTGATATAATTAAACAGAGTCAAATCAGCTGCACGCTATATTAAAAGCTACTCTTGCAGCACGTATAATGGTAATCCTTGGAGTGACAATTTTGAGTGCTCTTACTGTTCACCTCCAAAATACCAAAACCCCCCTGTCGCATCTACATTTCAGCACAAGTTACATTCACCCCCCCCCCCCTAATATTTTCCAAAATTATCATCCACTATCCAATTTCTTTTCATGAAACCTGAAAAACCTTTCGAAACCCGTATCAACCCCTCTTCAGCCCCAAGCGGAACCCCGAGGCCGCCAAACCCGTAGCGGGCGCCGATCTGGAGGAAAGCTGGCTGGGTGGCGCTCTCGGCCTCGGAAATCGTCGTCGTCGACGTCGTCTCGCCGTTTCGTGGTCGGCGCTGTCCGAAAACTCAAAAATAGCCGGTGTGCGTGGCAGTCAGTGCGGCGATGTCGACGGCGAACGACGGTTCGGCGGTACGGTTCGGACGGTGGTGGTGGTGCTGGCGTCGAAGAAGGAGGAGTACTACCTGCGACGCCGCGATGCCGACCGGATACACGAGGACGATCGTCCTCATCGGCGTGCTGGCCGTGATATCGGCCCTCTTCGGCGTCGCCGACGCAAGGACGAAGGACGAGTCCTCGCGCGGAGGACGTGGCCAGAGGGACGAGCCGGTTATCGAGGAGGTCACTGCCAAGCAACTCGAACGCCTTCTCAACGAGAAGGATTTTGTTGCCGTGTACTGGTGTAAGTGTTGTCCGTCGGCTACCGGGGGTGGGTTGGCTTGTGCCCGATCCTCGGGATCTCGATGCGGGGTAGACAGCTTTTTGCGGCTGAGCCCGCTGACGGCGGGGACGCTCTTCGCGTTAAGGGATGACAGGGCGGAGGTCCTGAGAGATTGGGGCGGATGGGGGGTATAGTGGCGATTGCGTCGAGGTGCAGGTGGGATCGTTTGCGCTCGTCTCGGTACGACTCGGTCGGCATGGGGAACAGATAAGATTCCAGGCCGTGCCTGCGATTGGCGGCGGGAGCGAGTCGCGACAATTACTCTCTCGACGCTGGCTTGACCGAGAAGCAAGTAAACTGGCACGGAACCCGAGTTACGGACCCGCGATCCTTGGACAGGACGCTCGGAGAAGTTGAAGCTGCCAAGAGAAATAGAAAATTGAGATGGCAGTGCCGCACGTACGGGCATACGTAATTCCGAGGGCGAGGATCGATTCGCGAAACGATTGGCGAACGTTTTCGAGTCAGCTGACTCTCTCTATCTCTCTCTTTCTCTCTTTTTGGATACCGTTCACCGCAGCGCAGGCCATTACAATAAAAAAGAAAACCTTAGGCGAACAAATGTTTGCCAGACAAGGTAACGTCTAAGCGGGGCTAAGAACGTCTCCCTCGCAGATTGATATATGAAAGGCGAACGTTTTAAGCTCAAGCCAAACGGTGACACGAAAATATTTGCACCTTGAGCCACAATCGTAAATGATATGTTTGTGCGGAAGATGCGATTCAATAAATTTCGCAGAACGCCGCTACGCCACGCTCAAGGATGACGGTACCTCGCAGCCGTTCTCAAAAAGTTTCCTACCTTCGCGCAACATTAACGATCGCGATCTTTAAGATCCCACCTCTACCCTCCTCCCGCCCCACCCCACCCCACCCTGACCGCCATTGTTTGTTTAAAGACTCGGCCGAGCGATCCGACTCTCGAAACGCAAGTGAGGGAAAACGGGGCGGGTGGACGAGAAAATAGGAACTGCGCGGATCGATTCATTAGCTCATCGACGTAAAGTCACACGTGGCTAGCCATGTTACGTAATCGGTCTCATCCTATTGTAACCCCTTCCCATCCCCACTGGCTTGATGTCCGACGCTCGGATGTACTTCGCACTTCTGCCCTGTCGATGTCTGCATTCCTCTCGGTTCACCGACCACGCCGAGCGATCTGGCTCTCGATCCAGATCGATCTATCCCTCGCGCGAGCCCGAATAACACTCTGATTACCCGTTGAACGAATTGCGAACCTTTCAAAACAGTCGGCGAACTATAATCGGGCCTCTCGGTCCGTCGTCGCTGGCACTCATCCGATTCATATTTTGCAATGCCGACCTGTTGATCGCTTCTTCGTCGGAAGGCGCTGGCAGATGGAACGGAAACGAGCGGCCAGGATCGTCGTCCTCGCGGAAATATCAATCTCGAGAACGAACGCGGGTAGTATCGGTCAGCTGGTATTTTTCTGCTTTTTTCGGTCGGACCCGCGTGATCATTGTCACGCGTTCTACCCTTGCCCGGTGGCTCGGGCAGAATTTTCTTGGCCGTGAGAACATGATCCCACCTTTTCCCGCCGCCACCCCCTCCTCCCCCATTGGCGGATTACGTAATTCGTGGCACTGTCGCCGTGGCTGCCGATGAAAGCCAAACTCATACTTACAGGACGCCATTCGTCATTGAGGCCGTTTTCTATGCGGGTACGGAGTGGCTCGTAATGCGACATGCACAGGTTAGCGATATATGCGTCCTGCGTATGTGACACCGACTGTTCCCAAGTACAACGACGCGTTATGCACAGAGCCAATCGATGGCTCCTACCATCCTCGATCGCATCCTCGAGCGAATCCTCGACCGACGCCAATCCTCTCGAGAGCCGCGACCTTGACAGCGCTGATCAACAATCTACCGCCGCTCTACATACCGATTCACTATATTCGGAATTCGTTAATTGACACCCGAGACAAGTACTTCATCATGTTCCCCGCGATGTCAGCCTCTGGCACTCTCCAATGACTCAAATTATCTTCGGTGTCCTACGCTTTCCGAGCCTCGATCCCTCGATCCCTCTCAATCATCTTCTTCATCCTCATCAGCTGAACCGTGGACGTTGATGAAGGGCATTTTTTCACTGGAAGCCCTCGAACGATCTTTCGGTCGAGTTCGACAGGTTTCCAATCTTAGTGCCCGGTCGCATTAACGAGGATCGCTTTCGCTTGACAATTAACGGCGGGCCGAGTTCAAGTCAGTGTCAGCTTGCCAAGTCTTGATTCGCGAGGCAGTCGGTGCGCAGATGTCTCGTGCAGACGTAGGTACGAGCACAATCTTGCGACGGCGGGCAAACGGGCGGGCAGAAAACGTTGATGAGTTCTTGGCATAATTTCGTCAAGGCGACGCGGGCTCGGCGCGGGGCGTCGTTCGACGCTCGCCGAACGAAATTTCAGAAACTTCGCTCGGCCATGTGCATCGTGCCACGCTGCACAGGGTGACTTGGGCGACGGCGATGAGGCCGACTTAAAAGCGACGGACCGATTCGCCGAACGATTGTTTGCAGATCGCATGGGGCCGAAAAAGCGTGTCGTAACAATATGTCGCCGTTGTTACGATTTACGACTTATTCGGAACGGGCGGAGGCCGATCGTAAGGCCGAAAAGCCTGATAAGGTGTCGGGATTACGAGCGATAAGATACGATGTCGGGATGCATTCGGTTACGGTACGTAAGACGTGCGTGTATTTAGCGGTTTACGGCCGATTTCTGGGAAGGAAGAAAGTCTCGCGAGAAACGAGATCCGCTCTAATGACATGAAGCAGATGCTGCTCGCAAGCGCGTCGGTAGGTTGCAGCCACCCTGTATAGGTTGATATATGAATCACTGGCTTTGACGCATACCTATGCGCCAAGCGTGCAGAAAATCTTCGCCTCGGACGAAACAACGATTGCCAGGGGTCCGTCTCGGCTCATCGAAGCTTCTCAAAATACGCCGAGAGACATGTTAATGCATGCCGACAGCCCCGCGGCTTGCCGATGATTATGGAAAAGAGTGTGAAAGGAGCTGGGCCGCGTGATCGGTCGACGGTCGGTGCCAGTCGATGATGAGGACCGAACCCTTGCGGAACGCGACAAATGCGTGCCGATGTGGGCGGAGACTTTCTGCCCGCGAGACCTTGCACGGTCAATGAATATCTTATTCAGCAATGAGTAATACCCAGATATTTTCCACGGCGCGCTCCTCTGTGCTATATTGCCAATTGCAGGGGTTATTTATAACTTATTTTGCTTTTTCGCCGCGAAAGACAAACGGGAGCTTTCGATAAGGACTGAACATGAATCATTATTTGTCTCTGACTAAAGACTGTCGTATGATCAATGTCTTCTTCGGTGGGCTAACAGATCTCAATCACGTATCCGCAGGCTCAAACGACAAGCTCTCTACGCCAGGCTGCCTAACTCGGCTAGCTCCCCAGTGATGGATCGATCTTCTCAGGTCAAACGTCTCGGACGTTCGACTTACAGCTCGAAAAATGGTTCTGTCTGGTTAACCTGGCAGTCTACCGACAGTTAGGATTATTGATCAACCCCCGGGTCATTTTTCTCGAAATATTCTCCGTTTTCCTCAAATTTCTCAGTCATGGTATCGTTTATCTCATTGCTTACACTTACACGAACGGGTCGGAAAGTTCATTTCCGATTGGAAAGCCGCGCTAGAAACGAGTCTGGGCATTTTTGAGCAGCCTCTGGCAAGACATGGATTCGTTGTCCTAAGCGTCCGAAAAATGTTGTCCTCTCGTACATGGGTCTCGTGCTGCCAAGCGTGATGAATCACGGCCAACGCTTGCATCCAAAAGAGGCTGAGAACCGCTGCTCCGGGGAAAGTGCAAATTGGAGCGTGATAGAAGAAGCCGCCCTGGGTACGAAGTGACAGTGGGACAGGGTACCTTACCTCAGGATAGGGTTTCCGGACGTGCTCGGCAGCGTGACAGCCCGTACGTGCCCATCTACTCGGCAAAAGACCGACAATGCGTATCAGCTTCTGATTCAGCCGCCGCGAGGCGCATTGTAAAGTTTCGTAGACCCATCGCCTTGAACGCATCTGCTCGCCGCGACCAGAAAATGGGTCGTGCGATTGACATTACGGTCGAGACGCGGAGTCGTAAAACGAAGCAATAGACGACAGTTCTCTCAGCGTATATATACGGAACGCGCTGCGAACGTTAGAATCATGACGATATAATTTAATTTTCTCTCACAATTCCTACGACGTTATCTAAATCATAAAATCGGCAACAAGCGCCTGAACCCGATCAGGTTCGTTTATTCTCAAGCCGCTCAGTGGTTCGCCACTTCGTGCTCGGACCTGCTCAGAACCGGAAATCCTCCTCCCGGAAGTCGGACGATCGCCGATAGAGGCTCGGATCGTGCTGCGAAACGAGGACCACTTTCGTCGGTCGCTCCGTAACCGATCGACAACCCAAGAGAGTAGCGGTGTCTCTTAAGAGCTCTGTAGCAAGGCCGGCGCTCCGGTGGCTGCCGCTTTTAGCACACGTTCGAGTTATTTTCGCGCTTGCCGCGACGGAAGCCGCCTATCGTCTCGACCAAAAACATGCCGCGATCGTCGTCGCCGGCACGTCCTCGGCCCCGGCGGCGGGGATCGACGTCTCGCGATCGCGATCGAGATCGGCCATCGGCGCCGATCGGCCGGCCCACCGCCCTTCCGCAAAATGGCCGACTAGGAAGGTGGCTTCGAGAAGTTTCCGGCGTAGAGGGCGCTGCACGCGGAACCGCCGACGGCTGGCGTCCGCCGAAGACCCCGGACGACGAGCTCGCGCGTCGAACCTATTTCCAGCTGCGTCCTCGCGCCTCGTGCCACCGTATAGACGGGCCTTTTTTTCTGGGCTACAACCTCGAGAGTCGCCCAACGTCTTCCCCGGCGGACGTTTTACGCTCCTCGCTTCTTTTTTTACGTCACCGAGATTTACGGCCGGTGTACATGGTGTTTTCGGCAGATATCGTCTGACCGAATTTGCGCGCTTCGGATTTAAAGAGGATGACGCGTTTTTCGGCCAGGGTGGGAGTATCTTTTTCTGCGACTCTCTCGGCGGGGGTGAGTCGAGGGTGTACGGGGGTGCTGGATGGTCGACGTGGATGGGAATCGGAGGAGATGAGCGCTTCGGTTTGGAAGGGAGATAGGGGGGTGATAGGGACTATGTATAGAGGGAATGAGAAGAGCGGAGTGTGTGGGAGACCGTTGCGGTCGTAAGTGACCCCGCGGTTCCAGGGTACGGCGTTCGGCCCGACGACATTGTTCGATGGGAGAGCGTTCGGTTATTTTTGAGACATCGACGGCGCGCGCGAGCCTATCAGACGTTTATTTTCACGGTAACTCGAGGCGGTCCGACGAAACGCGACGACGAACAAAAGAGGCGAATAACGGGAAACTGACGCTTGATTGACCGAGCCACCCCTCGCCCCCCACGGCCGAATGAGCGAATTTTTGCCGATAATTACGCAACGGAGAAAGTCGAACTGTCCGACACGACTCGTTTCGACCGTTGAAACTCAGTCCCCCCTTGCCAAGCGCAACCAACTTTAACGGTCGGCTCGTGTTTCATGAGCCACATTTTTATTGCCCCCCGCTCTCTCCGTTCTCCTCTTGCCGACGTGGGAATCATCTCCCGAAGCTCTTTCGGCAAAGGCAAATATAGAGGAGACAATACTGGGCTAAAAACAAACCTCCCCGCCGCGAGGTGCGAAAAATTAATATACGCCGTCGATCTTCAGAGCTGAGAGCCGGGGCGAACTTTGAGAAAGGAGTAACTCTACACCGGGCCCTAAATAAATTCCCATTTTCGCCCGACGATCGGGGGGTATCGTTCGACAGAGTCCGATCGAATCCTGGAGCCAGTTGAACGCGCGCGCGCGCGCGCCTCTATTTTTATCACTCTAACGGGACACGTGTAAGAAGGGAGGACCTCCTGGGCAACCGGGAGCGTGTAAGTTCCCTGACGAGGAGTCCGCCACGCGATGCCGGAAGAGGAATTCGGAGCGTAATCTCCAGGGCCCTAGACACCCTTTCGAGAGCGTTTCTAAAATTACGCGTTTCTGTCGGTCGCACGCGCCCGCGCGCGCGCGCTCTTCCCTCCGAAGTCGTTTCGGACCCGAGCGGCGTCAGACGCGTGGGCAACGTCGGTTAGCTTTAAGCACCGATGTGTTACGCGCGAGGCAGCGATTTGGGACAATGCGTGGGCGGCGGGCCGAGCTCGGGACGATATAGACGCGAGTGCGTGCGCGATGCCGCACCAGGATCGTACCTAGCGAATTAGAGCCGAACGCACTTGACTCCACTCAGCGATATGCACGTTGGCCTTTCGTGCCAGTAATTACGAGGCTCAAGTCGGAAATTGAAAGAAATTTGCCATTTACATGATTACTCCACCTGTGAACCTAAGACGAGGACGAGTCATTTAAATTTTATTGATTAAGAATCTACGCAATGAGAAGGAATTTTTTTCTTGGTTATTAGGGTTGATTTTGTGAGGTCGTTATGTTCTGAAGTTGCTGAGATGAGGGATGAGAGAGGTGAAGGATGAATTTTTCAGGGATGCTGGATAATAAACGATGGTAAGGGTGCGGATGTAGGTATTGATTTCGAGAACGGGTGAGCGTAACGAAGAGGGTATTAACGCTGCGGAATAGTGCGTACGGGTGAATAGCCTTTCGGATTACGTGATCACCTTGCGAAGTGGTTTACGTTGGGGATCACGTGTGCGGGATGTTATTCTGCCCGCAAGGGGTTAACGGTTTATGTGCTGCACATCCCGCGGCAAGGCAATGTTCAATATCGGTCTAACGGGTACGCACATTCTGCGCGACCATTTCGGTTCCTCATTGGCAAATGTGCCTACAGGCCAGCTGTTAAAAAACATGGTGTCGATTAGTAGCGGTGGACAGGAGTAGGGTGGAATTGAAAAGGATGATTGTGGGAATCGAAGGTACGGTCATTCCGGCCACGTGTGGCGATCAGTTTTATTCGATTGCACACCTGCGCATCGGCCGACGGCTGCCATTCTATTTCCGGGGAAGGCTGTAGATATATCGCGGATTCGGCTCATCGGACGTTTGCAACGCGGAACCAGAGGTTGGCCACTGATCGCCGAAGTGACATCAGTCTCTTTCAACTCAATTCGCCTTCCCACCAGACGCGACGATCCTGGAATTTCGTTAGGCGGGACACGAAATTCTCCTACGCGGAAATCTCTACGTCGTGGGAGAAGTGCTCCGCGCTATTTGCGAAAAATTCATTTACGATCGTCAGTCGTTCGAGTTGTATATTTAACCGAGGCGTCCGAGTCGAGCAGCAGAAGTAGAGAATCAACAAATGAAAACGTCGGGTCACGTCAAATAACGTTTGGGAGCGGTGAATTATGGGGGGAAACTGGGAGCTAGGATATACGACGGTAGAAAAAGAGTAGGAAGAAAATGTTTCTAGCCCCGACTCCATCGTTCGGGCGACGACGACGTCGTCAAGCAAACAGACGCCGGAGTTGCTGAATAAACAACGTATAGCAAAGCGTATATATATATCCAGGAAACGCAAATATTTGGCGGCGTTTCAAACGTGCTTATCGCTGAATTAACAATTTTTGTCATCCCGCCTCGTGCCTGGCGTCTCGGCAATTAGATTAGAAGCGCGCCGGTGCCAATTCGATACGCAAATTATTACGTTCGATTGTTTGAATGAACGTAACACCGCCCTCTTCCAACTCAAGCCCAATCCCACCTCAACAATTCACGACAGAATATTTTCAAAAAATCTACCCTTCGTACAGCTTTATCCACCACCAGCTACGTCAATTACGCTCCTTATTTTTCCATCTTCGTCTACTTCAACGTCGAGAAGAATCTTTTTAAAGCTTGCGTCCCGTACAAATCCCCTGCTTGTCCGACAACGCTCCGATCGTCTCTACTGAACGCTCTCCAAGTCGTAATTTTGCATCGTGCGACAATCGTCCGTCTGCATTTCGCCGGTGCAGACTCCGACGACCTTCGTCGGCGGGCGTAAAGCAGAAGATTCGTGAGTAAACGCGCTAGCTTTTACCCCTAGACGGGGAGACTGCCCGTAAAGACGCCCTTGGTGTAACTCTGGTCGATGAACAATCCGGCAAGACTGGGAGTAAGACGCCGTCGTCGACGTGGACGCATCAGCGAGGTCGTTCCTTCTCGTATTTTTAGTGGCTCGTAAACTAGGCACTGGGCGTCGTTCGATCTCATTCCTCTCTCTGTCGTTCTTACTCTTTCTCTTTCTTGCTCTCACTCTCTCTTCCTCGCTCTCCTCTTCTCCCTTTCACACACACTCTCTCTCTCTCTCTCTCTCTCTCTCTCTCTTTCTTCGTCTCTCCTCTCCTTTCTACGTTTTTTCCACCTCTTCCTCTCGCACTTTCCTTTTCTGCCTTTCGTCTGCCTCCCTGCGCTCGTTCCTTCCTTCTCTCTCACTCACTTTCTCTATCTATACATCCCCCTCTCTATCTCTCTCTCTCTCGTCTTCCGTATCTTCTTACTCTTCCTTCTCATCCGACTCTCGTTTCGCGCGGATCCGCGTTCGTCGTTCTTCGATTCTCCACCACCGTCCCTATCCCCGTGCCATTTCGCATTGGACCCTCTCTCTCGCTTTTTCGATTTAACCCCATTTCCTCCCCTCCTCCGACGTTTTGGGTCTCTCTCTTCAACCGCTGGATCTTCCCGTTCGCCTCTTCAGAATCCGTGCTGTTCCCACGGCGTCATCGGCATGATTGATTTTTTTTCTAGTTCACGTACCATTTAGCCGCTTGTCTGT
This sequence comes from Anoplius nigerrimus, assembly GCA_914767735.1. Taxonomy (NCBI): domain Eukaryota; kingdom Metazoa; phylum Arthropoda; class Insecta; order Hymenoptera; family Pompilidae; genus Anoplius; species Anoplius nigerrimus. The sequence continues at coordinate 10,098,494 of OU612088.1, read as the reverse complement.
TCAGTCTGAAGGATTGAAAAATGATGTACGGCCGCGTGACGTACCGTATTCGACGGGAGTCACAGAGTCGAATATCCAGAGACCTATGACAATCGACGTCTTGACCAATTATCGTCGGACTGACTCGCGTGATACGATCTTTCAATCGCATCTAATCGTACCCACCGTTCAGAGTTCCCAATCCAAGGATCATCTTCAGACAAGAGTGGAGCCCGCGGACGAACGACAGGAAATAAAAATAGAATTGTTTTGTGTCGTTCTATTAATATTTGTTTGTGACACTAGCCGCTTCGCCGAGTGGCTTTTGATCGTTTTTGCAGGTGGCAGAATCCTCGAATATTATGTGGGTCAGGCGCGATATCATTCGGCAAGCGTGAGAGCGGCGGTAAGAGTCTCCGGGAAATAGGGAAAATTGCCGCGATAACAGGCATTGGCCGCATTTCAATTCCGCCATTCAGGAACTATAAAATCGGTGCAAAATTCGCCCGCAAACCGCAGTCATATCAGCGAACAATGAAGGTCCGACTCGTCTGGCACAAGATTTCGCCCAGTCGAGAAATCCTTTCGGTCCCGCGTTCTGCTCATCCTCAGGCTGCTTCGCACACCAACGCGACTTTTCTCAAATTCTCTTCTCACTCCCTTCGCCCCTGCCTCCCCTTCGCATTGTTAGCCAAACGCTTCTGCCAATCTTCGTGCGGGGGTGTCAGCTGCCGAATGCTATTGCATCGGTTATCGTTTTTCACGGGCGAAGAATAGTCGAAGAGGAACATGACAATAATGTAACCCGGTAAAAATTGGACATTGATGAAAGTCGATGTCGAAAAAATCATGTCATGTGTCATCTTCTCGGCTCCGTGGATTGTCACCAAAAATGGCGGGCGGCATCGTTCGAGCGAGTGTCATCGACCTTGCCATTTTTCTGATGTCACTGTCGTGCAGCGTCATGGACTCGATCCGCCAAGGTCAGACTCGCGAGGCGGCCGACATGAAAGATGGGATACCAAAGGGGAAAATAGTTGAGGTTTACCTCGATATCCATATCCAATGATTGTAACCCAACACCCGCCCGAGCTCTGCTCGGCACCGACAAACGAAACGGAGCCGGCCAAAAGCACGACGAACTGCCAAGTCGAAAAACGCAACGGGTAGAGGGGGGAGAGACGAGTTTTTTGGGCTTTAAGCGTCCTGTGATCCTTTTCAAGGCTCAGGGCCGAGGGTGGAGCTGTAACCTAGAAAACGTTGGTATCTGTTGATAGCCAGAATTTGGTTTTGATGACAGCAGTAAACACGACAATTTTGTAATATTTCTTTGATATTTTTTTATCGATATTTATGGTATAATGTTTCTGAGTGGACAACATATATATTATAACATCGTATGAGATTTCATAATTACTTACAGGTAGGAAAGTAATGTAACTTTGTAAGTGATAGAAGTCAATATCTATTCGTACAAAATGTATTTGGATTGAGACGTTTGCTGAATCGCGTTGTTCCCAAAATTCCGATTTCGCGTAAGGCGGCCAGCTTCGCGGAAACGCATCTTTCCGCCTATGCGTTTGCCGAATTGCATTCTCGAGCTTGACTGACGCGCATGATTCAGCTCGGCCTTCGTTTCAGACGCGAGAAGCTGCACGACATGCGACAAGGTGCTGGCGGAATTGGAGAAGATCGACGACGACACGGACCACTTTGGGGTCGACTTCGTCAAGATCAACGACAAACGACTGGCCAAGCAGTATGGCATCAAGAACTTTCCCGCTCTCACATACTTCCGCGAGAAGGAACCGATCATATACGATGGTAAGTGGAGTGAGTCTGCGAGTTTTCGACAGCTGAAGGTATTTCGAATGGCTGAGGTAAACGGAGCGGATAACATGTCAATCGCGCGATGTCTCTATATTTATGTAACTGAGACGTTAAATAATCTTGGCGCTTAAATAATATTTGAGCGTAACGTTGTGAACGAACAAAAGCAGAGAGTAAAGAGATTTCTAATAGCTGAAAGTCAGCCAGACTGTTATTGGAATCCGGCCGCGATCTCGATGACCTTGCCAGGTATGAGAAACAAGATTCGTGGCATGAGGCTGCATAGCTTTTGACCTAGAATTCGCGGCACAATTAATTTTTGAATGTCACTTTTCGACATTTCGATCGATTCTTCAACGATCAGTAGAATAATCTGTTTTTGGTCAGCCGTCAATCAATCTAAAGCTTGCAATTACGTAATCTTCAGCAGAGAACAATTTTTCTATTAGTTGACGCACATTTAAGGTACTTAAACAGATCGAAGCTGCCAAGGTGTCTGTATTAATGAAACTCAAGTGAGAAACGTTAACTTTATAAGGAAATATTCTGTGATGAAACGACGTTGTGTCGCTATGCAGTTGCGTAAGAGTATGCGAAGTAATTCGATCTAATGTTAAAGCGTAACAAGAGACGGCGATCGTATTTATCGCAAATGATCGCAGATCCCAGATTTTTGCGAACCCGAGTAGTTACACCTTGCACTGGTCTGACCACCTTCGTAATCTGGCAGACGGCCCAGCGTTTGGTATTTGGTAAGGTTAGCACATAAAACAGCAACTGCATCACTCTCTAGTTTTGTTCGTTGCTCGACCCTTTTTGGATCCATACAAGTCGAACGTGAGGATGCAAAAATTTCGAAAGTCAACCTTCACGTACCTACACATTTCATTAGTAGATTTTGTTTTTGGTCAGACATTTCTTGCACAGCTTTAAAGATAGCTGTCGCATAATCCATAAACATAGAGTGATCAGATCATTTTAACACGCGCGACTACACATGTACGTGCCTCTAAGTAAACAATATTAGAAATTGGGCACGCTTGGACGAGCAAGGCGGAACCAGAAGTCCGTACAGGTGTGGGCATTAATTCTATTACATTGTGATAAGTGAAGTCCTACGTTTGGCAACGGTGACAGACGAATTTATTAAACTCGCTGTACGGAATATCGCCGACATTAGTCCAAAGTACAGTCCGTTCAAGTTGTTAGATGCAACACTTAATGAGAGATCATTTTTCTAAGACAAACGCTACGTTCTAAGAACGTAGTTGCTAAGCATTTATCCTATCTTATGTAACATATGTTTTCATAAGGTTTATCTTTTGTCGTCAATGTTACCAAAACCATTACGCTTAGAAAACTTTAATAAATTATGTAATATCTTACAGTTCTTGTCGTTATATGAATTTAATTGTATATTTTGATATGTAAAATACACCGTAGTAAACTGCTTGAATCTCTTATGGGCGTAGCAGAAGGTTAATCCAATTTTAGATCTTTTATGTTTTATGATCAAATTCGTTTCGGTCGATTAAGCTACAGAATGGATTATATAAATGTATAAAATGGTATATCACAGTCTCAATCAAGAATGCAGGAATGAATTTTCTCGGTCATGTGATTATGATCAAGATAAGTATGTTATTCGATTTGTGTACCTTTAATCGTTATTTTAGGCGACTTGATGGACGAAGAAAACGTGCTAGACTTCCTTACGAGCCTGGAAGCAATGGACTTGCCCGACCGGATTGAAGAGGTCAACGCGAAAATTTTGAACAAAATCGTCGAGGACACAGAGTTCGTGGCGGTTCTCTTCTGTGAGTCTCTTTCCATAGCAAGTACTACTCTAAGAATCGTAATGAAATTAAAATTAGGAGAGACATCGCAGAGGATTATACCGGGTGTCGCCCCAGCGAAATTTCTCATAGGACCTAACGATCGTGATCCAAAAGTCAGTCGTCTGTCGAGTAAATAACTGTCAGAACAGTATGAAAAAGTAACATATTCAAGTTAAATTACGAGAAGTCGTTCGTAAACACTCAGGCACTATCGACGATCTACAGTACAGCACACGAACCTGTTAGTGTACATAGTTTTCGAATACCTCAGACTGCAGCATTCTTTCTCTGTGTTCTCCTTGAATGGACAATCCTGATATAGTTCAATCAGCATTCAAGACACTGTATATGTATATATATATATATATGTATATAATGACACGAGCACATTGCCACTTGTATAAAACATTCCTGAGCGAACTCGAGTTCGCCATTTGTACATTATGTATCTACATGATTAATTTTGTCCGTTGTTCGTCGTTCTACTAATATCAATGTAAATTACATGTTATGTGCGTAACATCGGTCCACGTTATTGTACATAGATTGTACATAAGTATTCGCTTTAACACGTCAAAGTTGTAGCTTCGATGTGACAAGCATCTGTATATCGTTAAGCGACAATCTTCACACATTCCTTAGCCGGGCAACGTGCGGTACAACGTCAATGACGAACGGGGAGAAATATAGGTATCCTCTATTGGCCAGGAATAAGATGCGAACTTTATCTTGGCACGCTCGAGACAACGATCGACCCCTCATGCCGACGATTGACACTCAGCAATCTTGTTCTACGAACTTTGTTACCCGTTCTTTTTTGCTGCTGGTCATCCCACTTTCTTCCGACCCCTATCCGTCTTAACGCTCTTTCTAACTCTGCAATCGCGAAGAAACATTGCATGCCCACTCTCGAGAGCTGCGTGCGCAGCTTCGAAATTTCATTCCGAGCCCGGCGAGGATCAGAAGTTCGAATTAATAAAGCTTCGCAATGTTTCTTCGCGCATGAGCGTCACAGTGTAAGAGCATTGTCGTGATACCTTCCTACCCCCACTCGACTCCCCTTCCCATCTATTGTTACATCGTCTATACTTGTTGTTTGTGACAAACTGCCAATCTGTCTGTCATGTCGAATTAACGTCGCCTCGGACATCGATAGGCAATGATGAACGAGATGTGCTCGTGACGAGCCGTAAAGTCGAACGGCGTTATGCAACACATACACGTGTATCGAATTGCATAAATCACTTGTTTCCTGCGCGAGCCGATCGAACGATATACCGTCCACTCCGTTAAAACGTGCTTTTCAAGCAATCGAAGCTAAAAGAATAAACGATCAAACATTACGAACTACCGTGCTTACCGTTTCCGTTCTGTTGAACGAAAAGTCAACGTGTAAAGAATGAACCGTTAACGGCACTCACACACTTGCGCACGAAACAGTGGACCGTATCGCTTTGCGGCAGGAGCACACTTATACCGTAGACTTGTAAATAATACATACATGTGAAACGTTCTTGTGTGTGTTGATACGGACAGGTCCGGATACGCAGCGGTGTGCTGGCGCCGGTTCCAGTAAGTACACATTCAAACGCAATCGATACCACCCCTATCGTCTGTGCGTACCGACGTCAAGCTTTCTTTAACTCTGCCCTCCTCCGCTTCGTGCCTTCTGATTACGTGTACAAGCCAGCTTCCCGCTTCCGACCACCTTTCGCTACGATCCCTGCTTGCATTCCCTCATACGACTTGTAACACGACATTGAGCAGCAAATTATATTTTTCTTCTTCCTTTCTGTCACTCTCTATCTAAATGTAAAATAGCAACACGATTTTCGTGCGCCGGCATTAAACGACTGTAGATGAATCATCTCTCGTACACACACGCATCCATGACAACGCTTTCTGTTAGGCCATTGCTCGACTTGTTTTTTTTTTTCCTAACGATAAGGATGGAAAGGTGGATTCCGGCGGAGTGGAAGAAAGAGTTTGGACCGTAGGTTCGATGTTGAAGGACAGCGATGGCGCCTATGTACCGTAGATAGTCAGCGATTTGCGAACATCTAATAGAATGTTTCGTGTCATCTGCGTACGACGGGATGTTTATCATTTTGGACGGAGTTGACGATTGACAGTGTACGCGGTCGATGTTCGTTTGACGATGAAGGAGTGGAAGTCTGCGATCAATTGCGAATTCCGTCCAGTGTGTGCATTGATCATGTAATATAGAATGTAGATCATGCATTTATTGTGGGCCCCCTTTAGAATAGAAAGACCGTGTACTATAACTGAGAGTAGTTGTGCTTACTAATACCAAGGATCTTGACATTAGGTGTACATACATCTCTTCTTCGATCTTTTACATCAAACTCAATGTTGATAAAGAATACACATTTTACCATGTACATGATTGTACAGTACATAACACATTTGTAGTAGCTAAGTACCGGAAAGAATTTTTTATAGTAATACATGTTCGAGTCTTAGTGTTCAGATTTCACTTTTCCCGTTCAGTCAGAATGGTAATGAACGTGAGCATCCGATGACAAGTATTTCAGTAGTAGTAGTCAGGCATAAGTTAGCCATTGTGAATCGAATCGGACGTTGCGACCGAAACTGGACTGAACGTGACGTCACATGACGAGAACCCGCGACAAATGAAAATGAACGAACCTGAGGCACTCCGCTAACGCGACTTCTTTTTCAAATGGGACAGACAAGCCGGACTGCAAAAAGTGTCTGAAAGCCCTTCAGGAATTGGAGAACATCGACGACGAGGCGGACCAATTGGGCATCGGCTTCGTGAAAATCGCGGACGAGGAACTCGCGGAGGAGTATAATCTTGGCCCGTTACCAGCGCTGGTTTACTACAGGCACCAAATTCCAATCATTTACGAACGTGAGCATATTACATCAGTTTTAACGCATATCCCCGATCCAACGACGTACAACATACTGCGCTAACACTATATAACAACGACCGAACAGTTTCTTCATACCGATCTGTATTAAGAACTGTCCACGCCATATCATATAAGGTGCAGTGGGGTAAATCCGTACACGGGGCAAATTCGCACTAGGCCCTTATTTATTCGAATATACCTACGTTGTATTGTACCAAATGTAAGGTAGAAATCTTCCTTTGGTTAGCATTCAATGATTTGGATAGTGTTCAACATAGGTGGCCGCCATGTATTCTGTGATTCGCCCGTTTAACTCGTTCGACAAAGTTCGTTTTATTAAGAATAATTCTGGGATGCCCCACAATATAAGGATATTAGATTTTATCGTTTTTCAACAGATTAGGCGCTTTTGCCCCAGTTCCCGGGCAAGTCCGCCCTAGCAGACTGTTCTTAATTTATTAAGAAAATCATAAGTTTCGGAAGATATTTTTAATCCTAATGCAACTTAAAGAATAAACCATGCGCTAAATAAAAACACTAAGATTATTAGTGTTTTTATTTTACATACATTCTATTTATAGTATTTTCTTATGGTTTATCTTATCGACTAAGATTATTAGATTTTAGTGGAATCGATAGAAAATACATAATTTTAAAGTAAACATTCCAATTTCTGGGTCGGTTTTACCCAACTCCACCTTACACGTTTTTGCAGAGGAACTTAGCAGAGAAGAGGACGTATTGGAATGGCTGGTGGCGAACAAAAGTACCGGCGACGAGGAGGACGTGATCGAGGACGTCACATCGAAAACTCTGAACACGCTGATCGGCAATATCGACAATCTGGTTGTTCTGTTCTGTTCGTAAACTTATACAGACCGTTCATCATAGTTTTCCACCCTCGTTCGACGCGTGACGTTAATCGTCGATTTGCAGATGATCATGGCGACGACGACTCGATGCAAGTGCTGAACGAGCTCGAGAAGATCGACGACGACTGCGACAAGCACGGAATTCAGTTCGTGAAGATCGACGACGAGAAGGCGGCGAAGGAATTCGGGATCGATTCGATCCCGGCGATCGTCTACTTCGAGAAACAGATCCCGAACGTTTACGACGGTGGGTGCGTGGGTTGGATGTCGGTCTCTTGCAGAAATATACGTGTGGCGAGAGGAGTGGGGGGCACTTGATATTCCGCGAAATCGTATTGCGTCAGCGTGAACATACGTTTGTTGCAGGCGATGTCGAGAACGAGGATGAGATTCTCGAGTGGCTGCTGTCGCAGCTCGAGAAGGACGAGATCGAAGATGTCACCGACGAGATGCTGGATCGTCTCATTAAGGACGGCAAAACGTTGGCTGTGCTGTTCTGTAAGTGCATCTTTGTGTATTCATTACAGTACTTCGGGAGATATTTGTGATAATATATCCTATCTCCGAAAATTATTTTATTACTATAATTTACTGCATATCATATCATATTGTAGGATCTTGACTTTGCACAGGAAGTGATAGGGAGCGTACAGAAAAATTCATTATTTCACGCTTAACAATTACTCTTTGAATTCTCTGTCTCTTACTCTTACTCTTACGCTATGAGGCTGACCCTGATTCTGACTTAAACTCTTTACTCTTACAATTAGACTGCTACACTGAGACTGACTTTCGCGTCTCTCGCTTTCCGAGACCAGTGAGAGATCGCATTTTTTCTGTCTTTACCGATCACGTGCCCACGCTCGATATTCGCATACAATTCTTACGTCTCCTACAATAATAATTACAATATATTAAATGATACTACGTCCATAAGTTACTTTACTTTCTACTAAAATACAAACCTATGTACAACAATTATACAAACTAAGATACAAAAGTTCATTACCCATTTACCGCTATTGCGAACATTCTTCTTTGACATAAAACACTATTTCATGTTCTGTGTTGGAACAGATGATAACAATGACCGCAAGTCACAGAAGGTTCTCAACGAATTGGAGAACATTGACGACGAATGCGACCAGCTGGGCGTGATCTTCGTCAAGATCGACAACGCGGAGGAAGCGAAGGAGTATGGCATTGAGAAAGTGCCGGGCATGTTGTACTTTGAGAAGGGCATTCCGACGCTTTACGAGGGTAATCTCGAGGACGAAGATAAAGTGTTGAAGTGGCTGGAGAATCAACAGAAGAGCGATCAGATCGAAGACATCACTGACGAAATGCTCGACATGGTCATCGAAAAGATGCCGCACGTAGCTGTTCTCTTCTGTGCGTAAAATGTTGCGTATTTGTCCAGGTGACCACCGGCAACAAATCATGATAATGATATCTTTCTTGTTTTACAGACGACAAAGATCAGAAGAAGAGTCAAAAGGTTTTGTCGGAATTGGAGAACATCGACGACGACTGTGATCAACATAACATTGCTTTTGTTAAGATTCACGATTTGGATGAAGCTAAAGAGTACGGCATTGAAAATCTACCCACCTTAGTATTGTTCGAACGAAGAATACCACACGTGTACGAAGGTAAACTTTGAACATAGAGCTTTTAAGCTAATCTGAGGGGCGTGTAATACTAATTATTGTCCTGGGAACGTAGGCGATTTGATGAACGAAGATCAACTGTTGGGCTGGTTAATACACCAGAAGAAACATACTGAGATTCCAGAAGTAACGGATGAAATGATGGAGAAACTCATCGAAACCAGTCCTTATCTGGCAGTTCTATTTTGTAAGTTCATGATTTGTTGAATAAATGCGTTATCCGCAGTGGACGAATGATATCATTGTTGTTGATAGACGACAAGGACGACAAGCAGGATATTAGGATCTTGAACGAGTTGGAGAACATAGATGACGAGCTAGAGAAAGAAGGAATCGTTATCGTGCGAATGGACAATGATGCTGAAGCGAAGGAGTATGGAATCGATCACCTACCAACGTTGGTCTACTTCGAGGAGAAAATTCCGGCCATTTACGAAGGGGATCTCTTGAATGAAGACGAAGTTTTGGAATGGCTGGTCCAGCAAAAGAACACTGCCACCATTGAAGAAGTCACTGACGAAATTCTGGCGGACCTTATTGACGAGCACGAATACGTTGTTGTTTTCTTCAGTAAGTCTCATCTTACAAATTGGAATCGTCGTAATGGAATAAATCAATTAATAACTGATTAAATGTGTCAGGTGGAGATTGCGAAGACGGAGACAAATGCGAAGTTGTACTTCAGGAACTAGAAAACATCGACGACGAACTGGACGAAACCGGCATCTTTTTCGTTACAACTGAAGACTTGTCGTTAGCGAAGAAACACGGCATCAAGCATTTCCCGACATTGGCTTTCTTCAGGAACAAGGAACCGCTGATATACACAGGGGACCTCGAAGATGAGGACGAGGTCCTTTCGTGGATCACTGACGAGGACACTCTCGAAATTCCAGGCAAAATCGAAGAAGTCAATGCCAAGATGCTGGAGAACATTCTCGACGAGAACGATTACATCGTCGTTTACTTCTGTGAGTAAAAAGTTGAAACACATTGTGATGTATCAAATACACCCATAATAGACAGAAATATATGTGTCATTATCGACCTTAATCGATCGTCCTCAAATTGTAGATAAGGAAGGCGACAAGAAGAGTCAGAAAATTTTGCAAGAACTCGAGAACATCGACGACGAGTGCGAGGAGAAGGACATCAACTTCGTGAAGATCTCCGACGAGGGCATCGAGAAGGAATACGATCTACCCAGCTTGCCAGCACTGGCCTTCTACCGACACAAGTTCCGTCAAGTGTACACCGGCGACATGATGCACGAGGAGGCCATTCTCGACTGGCTCCTCGATCTTCGCAGCTCCACTCCGGACGTAATTGAAAGTGTCGACAGGAAGACGCTCCAAGTTTTAATAAACGACGTCGAGCATCTCGCCGTGTTCTTCTGTAAGTTCCATCCAGCTAATAAACATTTTTCCGCACCAGCCCTCCAATCAAAGTACTTCCCAAGCTACACCGATGCGTCCCGCAAATGATGATAACCACGTTCGCAGAATTGCGCTTATCGCGTCCCTTGTCAAGGTCATTCTATAACGTTTTCAATTTGACAGACGACGACAAGTGCGATAGCTGCCCGGACATCCTGGAAGAGCTGGAAACGATCGACGACGACACGGACAAGCACGGCATTCAGTTCGTAAAGTCGAACGATGCTAAGTTGGCTGCCGAAATTGGCGTCTTCTCCTTCCCCGCTCTCGTCTACTACGAGACCGGTGTCCCCATCATGTACGACGGTAAGCCTCGAGTGATCCTTTGGCTTGATCGATCCCAAACCAGAAGCACCGTGCTCCCCACCGAATTCGTCTCTGATCCCATCGCGTACGGATCTCCTTTTGTGAATGCAGACTCTTAAAGAGGTACCTTTCAAGAATGAGACGACCCGATCGATATACGTAT